>CM077351.1:51459357-52941257 GCA_039655645.1 Ammopiptanthus mongolicus | reverse complement strand
TCAGCCATAAGGTTGACTCGGCGTTGAACTATATCCACTTTGTCAGCTTTCATGTTGGGAACCCCATACATCATAAGCCCTCCAATCCTATCTGCTCTTTCATACGATGTTACCGTATGACCTAATTTATTTAGTTGATCAGCAGCTGCTAACCCAGCTGGTCCACTTCCAACAATGGCGACTCTTTTCCTGTATCCATAAGAGATATTAATGACATCGTTTATCTAATCTAACTGATAGTTGCAAAAAAATAAAAATCAAAAGGGTCTTACTAACTGGTTAGAGAATTTAAACGTTGTAATTTACAATAAAAACCTTTCATCTTTTAATTCCTTAAAGGTGGCCTTAGTAGGATTCGGATACTCTGCATTCATAAAATTCACGCATTCACCTTAATCTACGGTCAAGATCTCATACACCCATTTTTACATTAATATATTTATCCTACACAAAATTTAATCAATGATCAAGATCTCCCTACAATCAAAAAGTGACTGCAGGGGATCCGTTTCCGGCCTTAGCATTTGTCAACAAGAAAACTAGATGCACTTAATATCTTTAGAACATAAAATGATTGCAATACTTTCTTTGTTTAGTAATAAGAAATAATATCAAGAGCATGAGTTACGAACAGTTAGAATGGATTATTCAAAAGACTGCTAGTGTTAATGAAAATGAAACTGGAGATATGTTAAAAAGAAAATATGGCATACCCAGTTCTCCTGACTGGAGGTCGTGGCACCATCCAACCCTCCTCAAAAGCCTTGTCTATGATAGCACATTCAATGCTTTTAATTGATACCGGATTCTCAATTATACCAAGGACACAAGAACCTTCACAAGGAGCAGGGCACACCCGACCAGTGAACTCTGGGAAGTTATTAGTCTCAAGAAGCCTCTCTAGTGCTTCACGCCACCTATTCTGGTATACTAGCTCATTAAATTCCGGTATTTTATTTCCAAGAGGGCAGCCAGAATTTTCCTGAAATTTTGTGCATAATATCTTTAGCTTTTAAGCATAAGTCTAAATAGCCTGAGAAGTAAGAATAATTTTATATCCTCCTAGTCAATCCTCCTACTTGCTAAACAAAAAAATATTTATAATTTTTTATTTTTAAGATATATTTAGGGTTCTTTAGCATTACTTTTTAATTTAATACTTCCTTTCTTTAGTATTAGGAGGATTCTTTAGAGTGCATTTGGTAAACAGCTTAATTAAGTGCTTATTCAATAAGTTTTTTTTTTTCAAATAAGCTAAAACAACTTATTTTCATAAGCTTTTCTGACAAGCTTATGGAAATAAGCTAAAAAAAACTAATAGAAAGATCATAAACTATTTACGTAAATTTATTTCGATAAGCTATCCTCATAAGCCCAAATAAGCTCTTCCAAACGCATCTTTAGAATTAGGAGGATTAGTAAGAGGATTCTATAGAAGGATATAACAGAACTCTTAAAAATGAAAACTTGGTAGTGGCAGTAGTGCACACCTGATGACAGAAAGGAGTACCACAGTCCATGCAACGGGCTGACTGTGTTTTCAAAAGTGGACCAGGCTTTGTCTCCTCCATCACTTCCTTCCAGTCAGTCATGCGAACATTAGGATCCCTATACTTAACACTCGCACGCTCATAAGCAACGAAACCTCTATGTTTAACAGCATCAGTGACTTGACTTGGCCTCTTGGGTGCTTCAGCCTGCAGATGTTCGAAGACATTAGTGAGGTAAATAAAAATGGACAGGAACTCAGAAAGTACTCTAGGTGCATATCTTCCAAGCATGTTCTTCATAAATAAGGAAACAAACTATCGTCAAACATCAACAACATGCAGCAGAGTATTCACTAAGTCAGTCAGTCTAAAATATCTTCGAACATATATAGGACCTACAGTAAAGAGGAAGGGGGGATAAACTATCTAAGATGGTCTTGCATTAGTAAAGTTATAATATACAGTACTGCCATCTTCACACAGTGGAAGACAGTCCTAGAATTAAAACTTTTAGGCAACCTAGCGTGCAATTAATGAAGAAAATCCCCTTTGTCACCTCATCTCAATTCAATCTAACAAGAACTTTATTTCAAAAATCAATTGTCCGTTAACAATTTTAACTTTTTAAGGATAAAGTTTCACTAAAGAATTGAGAAATTAGCAGTGTGAATGCAGCAATATGATCTCCAATCTAAAGAGTTTAAACTTCAAAATTCATGGTTTTTATTTTAAAAAAAAAAAAAAAAAACCTAAAATGTACAAGCATTATTAAATAAAAAATACTAACAATTACCTGACTTGGTTTCTCATTCAAAGATGCAGTCGCCAGTTTCTTAAGCTCTTCAAAAGCATCTTTCTCCACTGCCTGTGCTTCATCATCTTCTTGCTCTTCTGCATCTTTAGCAGCACGCTCCGCTGCATCTTTGGAGGCTTTGTCAGACTTCATACTTGCAAGAACACGTTTATACTCCCTAGGGAACACCTTGATAAATTTAGGAAGAAGATTCTCGAAATCAGCAAGCACTTCTTTGGCAAGCAGACTGTTTGTGTGCCGTTGATGTTGCTGTATCAACATTCTCAGAGTAATAATATCCTCTTCCTCTTCAACCTTATCCAGATCTACAAGCTCAGGGTTGCATCGAGATTGAAATTCTCCATCTACATCAAGAACATAAGCAATCCCACCACTCATACCTGCAGCAAAATTTCTGCCAGTTTTCCCAAGGACAACAACAGTCCCACCAGTCATGTACTCACATCCATGATCACCAACACCTTCCACTACAGCCTTAGCCCCAGAATTTCGCACACAAAATCTTTCTGCTGCCATCCCATTGAAATACGCTTCACCGCGTGTGGCCCCATACAGTGCCACATTACCAATTATAATGTTCTCCTTAGGGTCAAAGGTGCTTCCATTTGGAGGATATACTACGATCTTCCCACCAGATAATCCTTTACCAAGGTAGTCATTGCCATCACCTTCAAGTTCCAAAGTGATGCCAGGACACAGGAATGCACCAAAGCTCTGGCCTGCACTGCCAGTAAATCTGATGTAGATGGTGTCAGTTGGAAGACCAGCTAAGTGGTACCTTTTAGTCACCTCATGGCTAAGCATAGTTCCCACAGCACGATTTACATTATAGATTGGAGTTTCTATGTATACTGGGATGCCCTTTTCCAAAGCAGCGTCAGACAGACTTATGAGTTTATTGTCCAAGGCCATGTCCAAACCATGATCTTGTTTTTGCACACAGTATTGAGCAGCTTCGGGCCGCAGTTCAGCTGCGGGTCTAAGCAACAGAGAGAGATCAATGTTCTCCAGTTTCTCATTGCTCTTAACAACTTCTTTATCAACTTCAAGCATATCTGAACGGCCAACCATCTCATTAACAGTTGTAAACCCAAGCTGGGACATAATTTCTCTCATCTCTTCTGCGACCATGAAAAAGAAGTTAATAACGTGCTCAGGTTCTCCAGCAAACTTCTCTCGAAGTACTGGATCTTGGGTAGCAATGCCAACAGGACAGGTATTCTTGTGGCACTTCCGCATCATGATGCAGCCAAGAGTAATGAGTGGAGCTGTACTGAAACCAAACTCTTCTGCGCCGAGAAGAGCAGCTATGGCCACATCTCTTCCAGTTTTGAGTTGCCCGTCAGTTTGGAGAGTTGTGCGGCCGCGTAGGTCATTAGCAACCAAAGTCTGATGGGTCTCAGCCAGGCCAAGTTCCCAAGGCAGCCCAGCATTCTTTATACCAGTCCATCTAGAAGCCCCTGTACCTCCATCATGACCTGAGATCAAGACATGGTCGGCATGACCTTTAACAACTCCACTAGCAATTACTCCCACTCCAGCTTCAGATACTAACTTCACACTAATTCGAGCAGCTGGATTGGCATTCTACAAATTTTACAGACCAGGATTAAATAGGAAAACATGTAATTAAGGAAATTTCAAGCAGAATCATTCATTGTAAAATAATAGAATCTAGAAGATGAACATACCTTCAGATCAAGAATTAATTGGGCAAGGTCTTCAATTGAATAAATATCATGATGGGGAGGTGGACTGATAAGTCCTACCCCAGCAGTCGAATTCCTAGTGACAGCAATGTCTCCTACAACCTTGTGGCCAGGAAGTTCACCTCCCTCACCAGGTTTTGCTCCCTGAAGATAATAATAATAATTGTAACGTTAAAAGAATACCACTCTATGTTAAGTAAAAAGTTAAACTTATAACCTCCCTAAAGGTCAAACATAGGTATCAACTAAAGATGGAAGAGCATCCAGAGCCCAGAGGTGCCTTGAAGTCACAGCATCATCTGCTGTGAGTATAAATTCATAAACAACAGAACCTTTAACTCCAACAGGAATGCAGGGGATAGAGACCAGTGGATAAAATTTTTTGAGATGTAAGACTAAGGAGAATAAACTCAACCCAAATGAACGAATTTGGACAATTACCTGGGCCATCTTTATCTGTAGTTCATCAGCATTTGTAAGGTAGTAACTTGAAACTCCAAATCTCCCACTAGCAACCTGCTTGATGGCACTCCTTTTGGGATTCCTTGAACCATCAGGAAGAGGCTCCATTCGAGATGGTTGCTCACCTCCCTCACCTACGGCAAATTAGCAAGTAATAAATCATCAGAAAATTACAGAAATGAGAAATGAGAAATAGTGTGGCAAGAGAAAAGTAGTCCCCAATATATTTTAAAGAAAAAGTTGTGCTGGAAAGAAAGTTTATCAACATTTTTGACACTGGATAAAAGACTAGCATTTTTGTTTCCCTATTTTTAGATGGAGAAGAAAAAATCTGTGACTAGATATTCTTAAAATAAGTTTAACAAACCTGTGTTGGATTTCCCTCCAATTTTATTCATAGCTGTTGCCAACGCTGTGTGTGCCTCCAATGATATTGACCCATAACTCATGGCCCCAGTGCAAAAGCGTTTAACTATTTCACTAGCAGGTTCCACTTCATCAATGGGAATCTTCACTGCTGTCTCTTTAAATTTCAGAAGCCCACGCAAATTACAAGCTTTATTCAATTCATGAATGAGTTTTGAATACTGTTTATATGCATCTACACTGTTAGTTCTGGTAGCCTCTTGAAGTTTTGCGATAGCGAGTGGATCATTGAGGTGAACTTCACCACCTTTTCTCCAATGATAATCACCAGGATTTGGCAATGCTACAGCTTCTGCACTTCCAGGAGAGAAAACCCGAGAAGGAAATGCCAACTCATGCAGTTGAAGAGCATCCCGAGCAAGCATCTCAAACGTTGCACCCTCCACTCGACTAGGGGTTCCAGCAAAGCACTTTTCAATCACTTCCGATGAAAGACCCAGAGCTTCAAAAATCTGAGCACCTTTGTAGGAGGCCAAGGTTGATATTCCCATCTTGGCAAGAACTTTCATCATTCCATAGTTGCTTGCTTTGAAATACTTCCTCACCAATTCATCTTTTGAGTGGAATTCACCACTTGCTTTTGGTGGGATCTTTCCATCGACCTGCAGTCGCCAAATTGCCTCTATAGCCAAATATGGGCATATAGCATCAGCGCCAAAACCAACAAGTGTGCAGAAATGGTGGACCTCACGAGGCTCGGCAGATTCAACTATTAAGGCAACTCTAGTGCGCTCAAGTGTTTTAACTAGATGTTGATGGACAGAACCAACAGCCAGGAGGGAGCTCACAGCAACATGTTTCCTTGAGAAAGCTACAGATTCAATCCCAGATACAAATAAATTAGATGGACGTACACTGTATATAGTATCTTTGCATAATACAAATATAAAATAATAGTATAATACCTCTATCAGACAGCACAAGGGTGGTGTACCCTTCATTAATTGCATCATGTGCTTCTGCACATATCCTGTCCAAGGCTTCCTCCAACCCTCTCTTACCAAGTTCCTTTGAGTAAGTTATGTCTATAACTTTGCTCCGCCATCCCCTGTAATTCATCTTTTTAATGGCTTCCATTTCTTCGATGGATAAAAGGGGACCTTTTAGTGAAAGGCGGTGGCATTGTTCCTCGGTGATTTCGGTCAGATCACCTTCTGGACCAACCATACATTCCATAGAAGTGACTATTTTCTCTCGAATAGGATCAATCGGAGGGTTTGTCACTTGTGCAAACATTTGCTTGAAGTACTCAAAAGTAAGTTTTTCTCTATTAGACATGACAGCTAATGGAGTATCATTTCCCATTGACCCAAGGGCTTCTACACCATCTTTTGCCATAGGAAGTAACAGCATTTCCAATGACTCAACTGTATATCTGCATGAATAGAGCAGAATATAAGAAAAACTTCCCTCTATACATACAGTGGATAAAGTGGATATTCAGGATGGATGTTGCATACCCGAAAGCTTTCAATGGAGCCAGTAAACCATGAATTCCCATATTTTCCATATCCACATCATCACTAGATAGCTGTAGTTCAGGGAAGATGCAATAATTAGACTTGCCTACAAGAAATTTATGAGAAGTTCATTTTGATTCTTATGTTAAACTTACTGGAGACACTCCTGATATGGTTGGTGGCACTTTTTCAGATTCATGAACAGAGTCAACAACGTCTTTGAGTACAATCTTCTGTCTTTGGAGCCAATCCCGATAGGGCCTTGCCAATGAGTACTGTTCCTTCAAAGCATCATCATTTACAACAGTATGCTTCTCAAAATCCACCAGAAGCATCATGCCAGGATTTAGTCTTCCTTTCCTACACACATCTTCTGGAGGAATGTCTACAACCCCAACTTCACTCGCCATTATAACTCGTCCACTGTGGGTGACATAGAAACGGCCTGGTCGTAGTCCATTTCTATCCAATGTAGCTCCAAGATAGTGACCATCGGTAACTGTAACAACATTAGATTAGTACCAAATCATGAAGCCATGATATTAGATTAGTAGCAAATCATAAAGCCAATATCAAGAGGACAAGCACATGTGATAGGACTGAGTCCCAGAAAATTTACATGATACAAGAGCCGGCCCATCCCATGGCTCCATGAGAGCTGAGAAGTATTCATAAAATGCTTTGCGCTGAGGATCCATGTTTTTGTCATTTTGCCATGCCTCAGGAATCATCATCATAACAGCTTCAGGAAGACTTTTTCCGGATTGAACCAAAAACTCAAGCACACTATCAAAAACTCCTGGAAAAGAACAAATACCCATCAGGATTTAGTATATTGACTTAGTCTAGCACACTAATAAAAAATTAAGATAAAATTTAACCTGAATCAGATGAATTTGCATCCACAATAGGCAAAAGCTTCTTTAACTCATTCTCTGATAAACCAAGCTCCTTGCATTTCAGTAAACCCTCACGTGCCTTCATCCTACAAGAAACACCACATTAGCTGATATATTCTACACCAATCAAAATCCGGTAGGTATATCCAACATAACACTGAATGCAGTTACATCACCCATAATCAACTAGCATCAATCATGTTCCACACTAGACTGGAACAGTATCCATTTGTGGAAATAAATAAATAAAGGAGCATAATCATGCAATTACTCTCTCAAAATATTTACTATCTTGATTAATCCATTCCAGCAGCATAACTGACAAACCATATAAATATCCAGTGCAATATATTATTCATTCTTTAAGGTCATACCATTAAACTACAGTAAGGCAAAACTTATTCATGACATACCAGTTAACATTCCCCCTGAGTGTGTTGATTTCTCCATTGTGGCCCAATATGCGCATGGGTTGAGAACGTTCCCAGCTAGGAAAAGTATTGGTAGAAAATCGTGAATGTATCTGCATATCACAAACTGAATTGTCAGTCTTTATATTTAGAATCTTATTACAGAATATAAACCAATGCAGAAAATTAAATATGCATAAATGAAGTTTTCTTCCAGGCACTTCAACATAAACATATACTGAAGTGCCAGTAGAAATTCCAGAAGTCCCATCCATTTTCACCAAAATGATTTTTCCCTCCATCACTTTGAAGAAATTGTCCTTCAGACCAACTACCGAAAGCATCAGCAGAAATTTCTGCAAAGATGATTATCTTGATAATGAACTTTCTTACCAACTCAACCATTGCATCCAATCCAGCATCCAAACTCAAATAGTAATCAAGGAAGTGGAAGAACTTAAGAGATCATTCAAACCTCAATGCCTCAGAAGTCATTCCCCAACCTTGCATCTCTTCAGTTACTGGTTGTTCCCATGCTGTTGGAGTATAGAGTTAGTGGAGAAAGAAGATAGGTTAATGGGTAATATATTTACCAGGGCCATGTAGCTCGTAAACCTTTCATTGCCAAGGTCTGCAAAGTAATAATCCCTCAACTGAGCTGGTGTTAGCTGACCTTTGTAAACAACAGTCCTGTATAAAATTGGATTATAGATGTGACATTGAAATTGATTAGATAACTGTCGCAGTAACCATAATTTACTTCACAAGAAATTGAGGTTGCTTCTTGACAACAAACCTTGATGAAAGTGAACAAATATAGAAATCTGTAATGCCATCATTTTGGAGGTTTAGTGCAGATGTAATAGCGACCATGCTGAGCTTCCTTAATATGTACATCTGCAAGGAAAGAACCAAGTATCTATTACGCATGAGATAAAGCTATTCATATCTCACTTAAATCCATACAATGATACAATATGAGGTCAACCAAAAATTCTTAAAACCTTTTTTTTAGCGGTGAATTCAACTTTCGCCAGGATATCATGTCTAAATCTTAATGTTCACTGAAGTAACTTTATTTGTTAGTTTGTTTTTTAATTTTTGGTCCTTGTTAATTTATTACATTTGAAAGAACTCTGGCTCAATCATATGTTCACTCATTTAAACTATTTTAATGCAAATGTCTTGCCACCAATGTCAACATGTAGAAAACGTACCTGTCTTTCCAAATCAACTTTTGATTGAGCGCTTGGAGTAAGAAATACTTGCTCGATCACTGGTTCGGTCTGCAGGGCTGATTTGCCCAATCCTATGTTATCGGTGGGCACAGAACGCCAACCAAGAACTGAGTGCCCCAGAGACTCAGCAACCTGAACACAAAAGCAAAGCACAATTACAAACAAATGTAAGTAGGATATAAAATCCAAATAATGGTACAGGCAAAAGGAAAATAAAAAAATAGTAAAGGAAACATCTTGTTAGTGGACAACTTCAGCATTTTTACAACTGGCAGATACAAAGCAAGAAATAAGAGTATGGTATGCTATAACAAATCCAAGTTGAACTCAGAAGCCATTATGCATGAAATCAAATTTCAATTTGAAGAAATGTTGCTAGATTTACCTTTTTAAATATATTTTTGCTTTCCTTCCTTCGAGTGTCGGATTTAGGCAAGAAAAGCATGCCAACTGCATATTTTCCTTGGGGAGGAAGCTCGAAATCAACAACCTGCAATAAGGAAGACCCATTACAATCATCAACCTTTTTCAATACAACAGGTGGAAGATACTTAGCCAAGTCCCGGTGAATCAAATAATCAAAGATTTGGGTTAAAGATTCATTTATTTTCCCAAAAGCATAATAATGGATCTCTCCATTATGGAGGAGAAGATCTTTTCCCCAAAGATTTACGTTGATTATGGTCTATTAAGAGATTATAGGCCTAGAAATCAATCAATGAAAACTTCAATTACTGGAAGTAAGTATTTTTTTCCTATTTCCCACTTACACAAAATTTTCTTGCGGGTATTAATCTCAAATAAATATACTCCCTTTAGAAACGGAGTAAGGAATTTTTAATGAAAATCTATTTAAAAGATAAGAAATCTATTTCTGTGATCTCAGGAATAAAGAGAGATAAAAACAATACTATTTATGTGCTCCTCTTTAAGAATAATGATAATATATTTCAGAACAATAATAACGTTATTCATGGTACCAAAAAATAATAATCTGATTCAAACAAAAATATAGGCAGCCTTCAAAAAAAGAACAAAAACAAAAAAAAAGGAAAGAAGAGAAAATAAAATGAGAAAGCAAATATAGCTAAAAGCCAAATACTTTGTCAATTTTGGTAAATACAAGCCTAAAACTTTTGGGACTTGGATCCTCTCCAATCCACAGCCAGCTAGCGACACCTATTCACATCTATCTGCTTAAAGATTTATTACAGTAATATATAACAACATCTATCTGCTTAAATAGATTTATTACAGTTAAATATAAATCCACACTCATATCAGATGTCACCCACCTATTTGTACAAAAAAAACCACAAATAAACATGTCTTTGGTTTAACAGTAAAAAGCTTAATTAAGTGTACGTTTTTTTGGATAAATGGCTTAATTAAGTGTTTGTTCAATAATTTTTTTCTTCAAATAAGCTAAAAAAACAACTCTCATCTCTGACAAGTTTATTGAAATAAACTAAAAAAAACTGATAAAAATATCATATAGAATTTATTTTCATAAAGCTAAAATGAAGACAGGTCGCTTTATTTTAAGCTTGTTTCTAACACCAAAAAAAGTTTTGAAAAAGCTAAAATAATAAATTTTAGGTAAAAACAAAGTATTTAATTTAAAAAATATATTTTTTCATTTCAAACTTTTTTATTTTAACTCGTCCGCAAAACACGTAACAAAATTGAACCCTTGAAAAACAAATTAAACAGTAAATAATAAATAGAAACATCAAGAAAAACTAAAATTTCACAAATTCTCAGCAGAACACCAATCTCAAACAAGAAACAGAACATACACGTAGGAAAACTTTTATCTGCAACTCTGGCGTGGAAGTCACTTTAAACCTGGACTAATCCAAAACAAGCTAAGAAGACTAGGATTTGGGTTCACTCCGTCAATGCACTCGACTCATCCATTGAGATACTTAGTTGGATGTATTTAAATGTGCATTAAAAAAAAATTTAAGTATGCATTAAAAAAATAAAATAACATTGATCCAAGGGTAATGCAGTGACAGCAGTAAATCTAAATTCAGAAGACTGGTTTCCTCGTAGGTATTTATTTTTTTTTATTCACAAAACTCAACCCAGTTATTTGTCCCGGAGTGGGTTTCATAAAATAAATAAATATAAATAATTCATAAAATAAATAAATAATAATAATAATAAATAATAAAGAAACAAACAAACGTGCCTCGTTGTAAAACTCATGAGGTAGAGCCACAAGAATCCCTGCACCATCACCAGTGTTGGCTTCACACCCGCAAGCACCTCTGTGCGTCATGCGCACCAACATCTCCAACGCATCCGTTACCTTATACACACAAAATTCAGAATCATATATCACAACAACTTATACTACATCCAAAAAAAAATGCAACACTCACTCAAATCCAAACCAAAAACTCACCGTTTTGCGGCTACTTTGACCTGACAATTCCGCCACGAACCCAACCCCACAGGAGTCCTTATCCATAGCCGGATCATATAGACCTAGCGGCTTTTTCGGCACGGCCGAGAATGCGGACCGAACCGCCACCCTTAGTTTCGGCAACCGACCCGGTCCGCCCGTTTGCCAAAACTGGATCCTTTCGGACACACTGGAACGCAACCGTGTACCGAAGAATACCTTCTTGTCTATGGAAGTAGCAGAGCATCGTGAAGCACTGTTTCTGAGGCTCGTCAGAGGACGCAGACGTGCGTTGCGGTTGTTGAGAGCCGAAGACGAAAACGTTAGCGAAAGAGCGTTTGACATTGTTCAAAAGATGGAACCGAAACGAACCGAAACGAACCGAAAAAACCTCTGTTTTGGTGTCTTTGATAATTACCAAGTGATTTATATTTATTTATGTTTGAAGAGCCCTGGTCTTTATTGAACTCTTATTTCAGATTCTGTTACACACCATACCAGACTCACCGAAACGAAAAATATATATATGAAAAATTGAAAAAGATGGGATTTCTGTTTTTCAGGAAATGGATTTCACATTAAATGAAACAGATCTGAGGTTGTTATTCAAAAAGTAACAGATCCGGTTTAGATAAAGTGGTTATTAAAGAGATTTGAATGAGAAGAAAGGTTGTCTCATTTACACACACATATATTGCAGACACAAAAACAGAGCGGTTTCAGAAATAGCCAAACTGAGGAAGGCAAACGAGGAAACAGAGAGACAGAGAAAAAATGAGAGAGAAAGAGAACAGCGCCGCCTGAAGCACCTGTTCTGTGTGTGTGAGGGTTCCAAGTTGAATGAGGGCAGGTGATAAATTTATAGAAAGAGTGTGTTGGTGTTTTGGGGGTGTTAGATAGAGAGAGCGGGTTAGGAATAGAGTGTAGGAGGGTGGGAGTGGGGACCACCTAGTTCTTTGTTTTTGTTTTGTGTAATTACCAAGTTCGACCTCATTGTTTTGTTTTTCTTCGTTGACAGCTCAGGTTTCACAGTCATGACACGTGTGAACTTCTCTATGCGGCACGCGACAACCGTTTCTTTGTGGGTCCCGCCATCTGGCTTGCCCTCGGTTACGAACCTGTGTGCTTGCTACTCGTGATGATGCTGTAGATAAATAGATAGATTCATTCCCACAGTAATTCTCCAAAAGTCAAAACTAACATGATCCAAATCCAAATCTAAATGAATTTGTGATTATGTTTATCTTTATCTTTTTTTCTTTCCAATTTTCATCCATGATTACATTAAGAACATATTTTTAACAAATTTAGGTTCGTCTGGTTAGATCTAAATAAAAAAAAGAAAGAAAAAAAAGTGAAACCCATAATAATTTTGAGATAAAAATTATTTTATCCAATCAAAATACATCACTTCAATTAAATGAATGAGTCATGTTAAGGAGTCAAGTCAAATATTTCTCATCATCTGATTGGGTCACCTAAACGGGTAAAGTTACATTTGGGATAACAGAGAATTCACCAGACAAAAAAATTTAGAAAAGTTTTTTTATAAAAATATGAATTTAATTGTTATATACTGTTAGTGTAAAGTTTTTTACATTGTCAAATAACTAGAAATCATGATATATGTTACTTCTAAGGTAGTTAGGAAAAGAGTCAAATATTTGATCTTTTGTAGCAATTTCTGATTGATTGACTGTGTAAAAAATATTTATATCGATAATGTATATCAATTAAACCCTAAAAATATTTATGTAAAAAGTTTATTTTTATATGAGTTTAATTGTTATACACGGACAGTGTAAAATCCTTTTACACAGACATCCAATCATAAATTGTCAAGTTGATAAAAAATTTTGACTATTATCGTGACTACCTTAAAAGTCATTTATAGCATGATTGATGATTGGTTGACAGTGTAAAAAATTTTACACTATCAGTTCATAATAATTAAACTTTTTGTATATAATGTCAGTGAAAAATTGTTTACATTATCTATCAATCACAAATGTTATGTATGACTTTTAAGCTAGTTATGATTAAGAGTCAAATATTTTAATAATATGTCAATTTATGACTAGTTGATAATGTACAAAATATTCACATTAATAATGCATACTAATTAACATATATAAAATTAGAGGTTAATTTGAGTATGATTATAAGTCTAAAAAGTGATTTTAATTTTTAAGCTCTTTAAGTTTAAGTGTAACGTTGAAAAATAGTCTTTTCTTCATATGAAAATACCCTAAAGAACATAAAAAATATTTTCTAACAAACATTTTTTATGTTTGGATAAACAAAAAGTTTTTTTTTTTTAAGAAAAAAATTAATAATATAATTTAAATTTTCTATATTCATAATTTTTACAAGAAAATAATTTAATTTAAAAATTTCTTTAATAAAAAGTGTTAAGATATTAATCATGATTTTGTAAAATTTGAACGAACAATTTTGTTAAAAAATTATAAGTGATTCTCTCACCTTTTTAGAAAAATATTTTTCCATAAACTAGAAAGTTCAGCTTTTTCTTATATCGTTTTTTTAATTCATTTTCTTAAAATTCTAACCAAACAATATTTAAAATGTTATAGGTAATTTTTTTGAAGGAAAAAACGTCTATTTTGAAGGAAAAAAAATAGCCTAAACAGACGCTCTTATTTTTATGTCTATTTTTAAAATAAATGTTTTGACAAAATTTAAACATTTTTCTGTAATAAAAGAAATTATTGATTTCTAGTTTTTCTATCTTAATTAACACTAGTTTCAAATAAAAGAAGCTAAGAAATAGTATACAAAAAAAAAAAAAAAAAAAAAGAAGCAAAGAATAACAATGAATGGATTTTTGATGGTTCTGTTTGGTTAAAGTAGCTAAAAAATTAGCTGATAGCTGAAAAACTAATTTTTAGTTGAAAATTTGTAGCAAAAAGTCTATAACTGAAAAGCTAGCTGATTGAATTTGAAGTGTTTAGTAATATAAGTTGTTAAACTAGTTTAGAAATATAAAATGACATGTATTTATATTATTTTTATATAAATTCTATTTTTATAATAATTATTAATTTTAATACTTTAATTTATTTCAAATTATTTGGCATCTTAATAATTAGAATTTTAATTTTGTGATTTTATTTTTCATTTCTAAAATATTTTTATTAAATGAAATGAAATCATATAAATGAAATGACATGTTTATATGGTTAATAAGGGATTGGGTAAATTAGAAATTTATTTAAAATGATAATGGTAAAAATTAGAAAAGAGTTAATAAGCTATAAGCTATAATCTATTTAAAATAGCGTTTAGAAAAAATTTATAAGCTAATGAAATAATCTTGTTCCAAACATTTTTACTTTAGTCAAACAAACTTATAATCTAGTCAAATAAGTTATAAGCTACCTTATTTGACTTGTCAAACAGAGCCGAAGTGTTAAAGTCAGATATTTTATTAGAATTTAACCTTGATAAATTGTTTGTGTAAAGTTTTTTTATATTATTCCCCAATTATATATTATTATATGTATAATTTTTTATATAGTTACTATAAAAGTAAAATATTTTTAATAATATAATAATTCATAATTAGTTGATAGTATAAAAACTATTTATACTAACAGTGCATTATAATTAAATTCATTTTATTAACATTGATTAAAAAAATAACTACATTATTACAATATTTTAAAATGAATCTCTTGATACAATGAAGTATAATGATGGATTATAATATTTAATATTTTTATATTACAATTTTTTGTTTAAAAAAAACAAAAAAACACGAGTGAAATTAATTATTCTTGGTTGGATTTCTAAAAACAGCTTCTAGAATTATTAGATTTTTTGAAAAAAATTCAAAATACCTTTTAGATGCTCTCAAAAAAATGTTTTGATTTTTTTCACGGTGACAAACTTATAATAGTACAACTTCATTAATCACAATTTTGTAAATAATTTGATCTTTCCCCTCTCTCCATCCCACCATGCTATAGAAGTTAGGGAAAAGTGTAACACCCATTTTCGCTGTTTTCTAATGACGGAAATGAATATAAATAAACTTATATTTTATCCGAGATTTAGAAAATGATTTTGAGTAAACCGAAGTCATATCCATACTCTACGCTATCGTATGGAGTTACGATAAAAGTTGGGTTGAAAATTCAGACAGAACCCGGTTTGCGTTTTCACGGATAATAAGATTTTACTAATCAGAAGACCTAATTTTGACTCGTGAACGAAACAGTTAGGTTTAGAATCGAATTTCCAACAATTTTGATAAAATTGGTTTTTCCCACTAAAAAGTGAAATAATATAAGTTATATAGGCGAAATCTTAAATCGGGTGAAGAACGGAGCTGAATATGGATTTACCAGGACCCGCTAACGGATAAACTTGAAATCACGTCAGGTCAAGTCACCCAGGAAAGTGTGACATGATTCACCACTGTCATAATGACAAATGAAAATATTTGAACGCGTTCACACTGCGAAAAGATCAAAATATCCCTAACCTTTTTCTTAATTACACTTTGCCCTATGATGAAAAGACCATTTTGTCCCTTAAGTGAAACTTTTTGGACACCCGTGCCCTCTTCCCTCTCACCCCCACCCTTCATGAAAGCCTCCATCCACTTCTTTTCTTCATAACTCATTTTCTTCCTTACTTTCTCTCATTTTCTCAAGAAGCACTCAAGAGATTTTGTGAAGAAAAGTAGTTGATCTTGCTCATTTTCATCCTCCTAAAGGTATGAACTCTTCCTTTGATCTCTTAAGCTTCATGTTCTTCCTTTAAAATCTTGTTTTTCAACTATGTTCAAAGTTCTAACACCAAAGTTCATAAATCTCTAGAAAATTATCGAAAAATCCTATGATCATGAAACCAATTTCTATGAACTCTCCATGATGTGTATGTTGAGTATCTAGAAGCTTGAACACAAAAGAAATTTCCTCCCTATTATTCTAAGCTATGGCCGAAACCTATAGATTGAGGAATCGTGAGTTTTTGATTCAAGTTTTGAGTAAAGAGGCTTGTTTTAGTGTTAGGTATACCTAAGGATCCTTCATGCAAGAGATAGGAAATTTTAGACATCTCTAGCTATTTTTGGAGCAAGAGGCCGAACCCTAGATCAAGGGGTATAGGGAAATTTTGTTGTGAAATGTTGATGTTTGAATTGATTGTGTGAATGTAGTTGGTGTTGAGTGTTCGGGCGAGTAATCGGAAGATTCGCGGACCAGTCGGATGACTTTCATTCGGAGGATTACTTCAAGAGATAAGGGGAGATAACCTGAGGAATTCAATTTCCGATGGCTATGTACTGTTTGTATGGGTGAAATGTAAAGTTGTGGTGTATTATATTTAAGTTGTGGAGTGTTTTACTTATTGCTTAATTATGCTTGATTGTGTTTAATTATGCTTAAGTATGTTTGCTTATGTTTAATTGTGCTTAAGTATGCTCGGGTATGTTTGACTATGCTTAACATGATGTGTGGACTAAAGTGGTGATTGGTATTGTGCTAAGGACCTAACATTGGTTAGAGTTCACACTAAGTAAAGGTAAAAGCTTCAAAAAGCTTGAGACATAAAGTTAAGTGGAGGAAAAGTTATGAGTTTTGGAAAAGATTTGAAGACAACGCGTCTTGAAGTTTGATTTTGGGAATAAGAAAAATGAAATATATTTTATTAATGGGATAAAGAGATATACGGAAAGAAATTTGAAAACAAAGTTGGGTTTTAGGAAAAGTGAGCTTTAAAATGACAAGTTTCTTTAAAAAATCATCAATAGAGTTAGAAGGATGAAATAAGGTATTCCAAGTAAAAGTATTTTCAATAAATCAGTTTTAGAAGCAAAATTGCTTTATCGAAGAAAAAGAGATTTTATGAACTATGTTTGAAAGTGTTGATGTTTTACTAAAGTTTGTTTTCAAAAGCAAAGTGGTGTTGATAAAGAGTTCTGTTTTATGGAAAACCGATCCCAATGACTTTGTGTGTAAGTTTCGGAGATGTGGGTTTTGTTTTTGTATTTCAAAAGAGAAAAGTTAATTTGGATGTTAACCTAGAAACCGAGACGTCGGGGTTCTAGGGTTCTGCAGAACACGTGGATCAAGGATCCGTGTTAGTGAAGTGGTCCTGTAACTTGTGGACGTTTTGTGTGCTCTAGAATCCAAAATCCGAGACTGGTGCATCGATTGATGGTTTTTGGGTTTTGGCTATTAGACTGTGTGTCCTTTTTGGTTCATCGGATTATGTGTCCCTTTTGATTAATGTTGGAAAGACTTAAGAGTCTAAAAGTTGTGGTGGTTGATAACTTTGTGCTTCAACAAGGAAATAGCGATACGAAATGGAAAAACTTACGAAAACAAAGGTTTTCTCATGCATATGTGTTCTGGCAGATGTGCCATCCAGAATGGGGAACCTTGATGGCAGGGAACGGGGATGCTCCGGCTATGGGAGCCGGGGAAGTGGGGATGATCAATGGGAATGTAGATTCCCCTGATCTCTCTTCTGATGTAGACGTTGGACCCTCCTTTGGGGGACTGTCCAACGGGTTTCACTAGAGATGGACCAGCTTAGGGTTTTAGTTTTGAGGTAGCGATTTTTGGGTAATCTGTTATCGGCTACTGATGGCCATGAGTTTTAGAGATATGGTTTCCAGACTGTCGCTGCTAGTTTCTAGGATTGATAGTATTTTTACTTTTCTGTTTGTTATATTTTGAAACGGACATGTTGTCCAAAGTTTCTTTATGTACATGAATAACTGATGATGCATATATATATATATATATATATGAAAAGGGCTTAACTTAAAAGGGAGGAAAGGGAGAGAGCAGGATAATGGAAAGCAGGAATCAAAACGTTTTACATAATTAAATCAAAACGCAATAATTAAAACATGTGAAAGAAAATATAAAAGAAACCAGAGCGGAGGCAGAGCCTCACCAGGACTGGTGGAGGGAGAAGAGAGAATGCAGTTAATGCATGCAAGTGAGGAACGATTGAAGTTTTATTGAAAATAAAACAAGATTTACAAGATTGGAAAACGAAGAAGAAGAAGAGAAGGGAGAAGATGGAAGGGGGAGGAGGCTCACTTCTCAGAGCGTCTCTCTCTAGGTTCTCTCTCTAAAACTCTCTAAAACTTCGAATGAATTGAAGAGGGACGCAGCCACTCTATAAATAGAAATTAAAATTACTATTACAGCATTATCGGTATCATGACCTATACTATTACAATAATTAAGGAACAGTGCCAGTAGTTTGACTGGAACTGTAGTGTCGGCAGAAAAGTGTTGGGCCAACAGTGATTGGGTCTTCAGACGGATGAACAGTCTTCAGACGGATGAACAGTCTTCAGACATATGAATAGTCTTCAGACGATTGAATAGTACTACTAATAATCATCCGACAAATGAACAGTAGTGTCTATCCCGAAGCAGTCATCTTCATTCTGATAGAACGAATCTGAGTCTTGGGAATTTGCTTGATCTTCATCTTCGTCTTCTGAAGGAGGAAGATTCTGTTTTGAAGAAGTTTGGGCTTCATGTGCTTTTGCTTCTTCTCGTGCCAATTTGGCAATGACTTGTAAATTCTTTGTGAAACTGTCTCTGTTTGTTGAGGCAGTTAGGGCAGCTATGGCCTTTGTTTTTTGGATCAAGAACTCACAAGTCTCTGGGTTTGCAGCTTTCATCCATTTTGGGTGTTGCTGTAACCAGAGTTTTACATTTTCGAAGGTAGCAGCAGAGTAATCAAATTCTACCCACCACTTCACATATGAAGCTCTTGATAAAATTGGGTGAGTATCAGGGAAACTTTCTTGTTGTTGGTACTTGTACTGCCAACTGAAGATCCATGATAATGCAAAATTGGAAAAGAATATTAAGCTAGCATTGAAAGTGCTAACTGATGGCTCATAATATTCTTTGAATGTTTGGAAACCCTCAGTAACTTCTGGGGGTAAGATTGTCTTGCTTGGCCCGAAGAATTGCCACCAACGGACGAACCAATTAGGAAAATTGTACTTGGTATTTCTTTTAAAATAAATCAACCAAGAATGTTTGTTTGCACTATTTTGGTACCAAAACGTGTTGGTCCAAGCATCTTCGTAATCCCAATAAGTGTAACCACAAGGTTCAAATGGTTGGGAAAACTTTTTAACAATATTTGGATTCTTTCCAAATTGTTCAGGTGTAAGCACCTCAAGAATTTGGAAAGTTGAATGGGTGTATTTTGCTTGATCCTTCTGGTCATGATAATGTTTAATCGCAACAGAATCTGTATCAACCAAAATAAACTCATAAAATTGTCTTGTTTTCAAAATATGATTAGGCTTATAATGGAAGCCATAAGGAAAAACTTTTGTGGGAACGTTATTAGGGTTATTGTCCCAATAACTTGGTTCCATTTGAAGAACATTTTTAAATTGATTTTTAGCAACATAATGAGGTGTTGCCTTTTTGGTGGTTTTAGCTGATAAGGTTTTATCAGGTTTTACCGATTGGATTGGGATTGGAGTGTTAGCCAAATCATGAATTAATTTAGCGAGATTGGTTTCTTGAAAGTCAGGACCACCTTCAAGTTTTTGTTTCCAGGTTCCTTTAGGAAGATAGGTTAGGACTTGATCTTGGAAAGCATGAAGGGTTTGGATTGGTATGCCATAATCTGCTTTAGATTGTTTGGCTGTTTGAGAAGATTGGGCCACTAGGGCTTTGGTTGGCTGTTGAGTGGATGACCCAACTTTTGAGGTTTTCTGGGTGGATGACCCAGATGATTTGGACGCATCTTGGCGTTTTTGTTTGGATAGTCCAACAAGGACTAATAGGCCTTTGGCCTTTTTGGAGGTGGAGGCCTTTTCTTTGGCCTTGGCCTTCCCCTTTACAGAGGAAGAAGTGGAGTCGGGCATTGCTGCCTTTGGTGGCTAGCTACTACTTTCCCTATAAATATTCACGAGTAAGGTAGTCAGGTAGAGAATTGGAAGAGCCGTTGATAAATTCAATATCAAAATCAAAAGCACTTAAGATTGCTTGCCATCTAGCAAAAATTTGTTTTGATGCAAGATTTTTAACATCTTTTTGCAAAATATCTTTTGCAGCTTTGCAATCTACTCTAACAAAAAATCTTTGATTAAGTAAATCGAATTGAAATTTTGATATGCACAAAACAATTGCTAAAATTTCCTTTTTAACAGTTGAATAATTTAACTGTGCAGAATTTCAGTGTTTAGAAGTATATGCAATGATATGTTCGTTTTCTGAAATCCTTTGTTTTAAAATTCCACCATAACCAATGTCTGAAGCATCAGTTTCAACAATTTTGAAGGCGGAAGGATTGGGAAGATAAAGGCATGGAAGATCCTTTACCCGAGTTTTGATTGTTTGGACAACATGGGTATGTTTATCTGTCCAAGGAGGAGGTTCTTTCTTAAGCCTATCATGTAAAGGCTTAATAAGAGTACTAATATTGGGGATAAAATCCTTTACATAATTGAGAAATCTTAAGAATCTCTGTAATTGGGTTTTATCAATGATTTGATTGGGAAATTTATCCGCGAACTCTATGGCTCTATGGATAGGAGTTATTGTTCCTTGATAAATTGTATGACCAAGAAACCTAACTTGTGTTTGAAATAAACGAATTTTGGGTTTTGACACAGCTAAACCATTTCTCTTAATGATTCCTATAAAAATCCTAAGATGTTTGAAATGCTGGTCAATGGATTGAGAAAAGACTAGAACATCGTCAATATAGACAACGGTAAAGCTTGAATAAGGATTGAAAATGTCATTCATAATTTTTTTAAATTCTGAAGGAGCATTTTTTAAACCAAGCCAAAATCCTCCCATAAACATCACCAATCTAACCTTTTTGCAAGAGATCGTTAATCTCTTTTTGGCAAAATTGGAGTAACTCATGATTCATTTGAATAGGTCTAGCTTTGGTAGGGATTTGCCTATCAGTGAAACCTTGTTCGTAAGGCAAATCAACTACATGCTTCTTTCTATTCCAAAATGCATTAGACAGATCAGAACAGATAGAATTGTGGATTTCATCAAGAAGATCTTGGATCCTCTTTTTGATATCAGATTGATTGAGTTTTAAGTCAATGCTTTTAAAAGAAACTTCTTCCTTTAAAAAATTGACTTGATTTTGCTTATGGTGAAGAAAGTTTAAGTTATCTCACCAAAGGTTTTCGTCTGAAGGAGAAAATTATTTTTTTACCGAGATGTTGAGTAGAAATTCCTTCATTTGTGATTGTTAAAGGGAAAAGTGACCTTATGAATGGTGTTCCTAAAATCACTTCATTTTTGAGATCTTTAACAAGTAAAAATGGGGTTTCTACTTTAAGACCATGATTTTCAATTATGGCTTTGGATAATTTGAAATTGATCCTAAGTTTTGAGCCATTAGCTGTACTCAGTCTTTCGGATATTTTCTCAAAATATTTAGTAGGAATTAATCCTTCTAAAATAGAATTTGAATCAGCACCAGTATCAAAAAGGGCTGTAGTATTAAGAATAAAATCATCAATGATAATTCTAATCTTAATATAGAACTTCTGAATTCTTAATTGATTAATAAGATTCAAAAATTCTTGATCTTTGTCAGTGTTATTGTCTTCATTATCCGAATGATGACTAACACCTTTTTTGAAATTGGGTTGAGATAGATTTTCATCATCTGAAGGAGGTTCAGAGGATTGATTATCAAGTTGAGATAAAACAAGCTTATGAACAGCTTATTCTTGTTTTATCTCTTTGATTTCTTGTTTGAGATTCTTGATCTCTTCCTGGAGATCTCGAATTGTGACAGGCTTTTGTTGTTTAGAATCTAAACGTTTGAGGATTTGTTTGAAATCAAATTGATCGTATTTTCAACGAAGAAATCTGCTTTGAAAATATCAATCAAGATATTGATAATTGGGAAATCCCAAAAATTCCCACAAAAGAGCTCTACAAGCCAGAAGGCAGATTTTTCCTGCATTCTGACTATGTCATTAAGACAGTAGAGAAAAACATTCCAATCAACCCAGAGAGTGAAGAATTTCATCTTCTCTCAATGGACACAACCAAAAATCACAAACAAAGTACAGATACCTACACATTGGATGTGTTCAGGTAGCTGTTAAACCTTTAATCCGAGAAGGATTAAACGCTTCAATCTTAATGTGCTTAACCGATATTAGGCATAACAAATTTGAAGATTCTCTCTTAGGAACAGTTGAAACTAGCCTATGTCAGGGTCCGATTTACTTCAATTGTTATCCAAATAGAACTTTAAGTTTACAAGATAGAAATATCTTGGATTCTTTGTTCTTAAACATCAAGATCTGTGGTTTAGACATAAAACACGGATCTATCCCAGCGGCTTTACTTTACAGAATTCAAGACAAAGTAATGAATTCTTGTAATTCTAAAGTCCTCAAAACAAAAACAACTGGAGAAACAACTTTGTTTCTCACTGATGTTACAAAGGCCAATATCATTGTGCCAAAAACAATCCTCTGGAAAGACGTAGTCTTACCAGAAAGATGGATTCTGGATAAAGCTACCCCAGCTTTGCCCAGAGAATCATCAAACTTTAATCAAATTGTTCAATATCAATCAGGACAAGTAGAATTAGTCTTTGATAGGCGAAATTCTTTTAGTTCTTTTAGAACACCAAGCATTAGATCTGAAATCTTCAGATCTGTACCATCAAGGCAATCTTTTTCAGCCTTATCACAATCATCAAATCAATCCATTAATTTACAGGGCCTAGATACATCATCTAGCATCCCTAGGCCAATTTACCAGACTGAAGATGATGATGGAAAATCAATTCAGTCTCCAACATACTCCTCTATTAATGCGTCTTTTAATGATGAATTATGAGACCCATTTTGATAAAGAATCCCTAAGAAAGAGCTTTTACTCTGAAGAATGGAAACCTCAAAGAGAGTGGTTCTTTCAACATTACAAGGGAACAAAACGAAAAAATATTCAAGATGAATATTACACCTTTCTTAACAATGCTAAGAAAAACATCCAATTTTTTGACTGGTTTCATGTTTATCTGGTCAAACATAACGTTAATTATCCTTGGAAAATAACATTGACTGAGGACAAGTCAACAAATGTCATTACTGTTTGGCATTTGAAAAATGGTGGATTAGTTAAAACTGAACTACCCCCAAATACATCTTTCCAACTCCCAGGGATCAAAGATCTTAAGGATGATACAACTCCAATCATAGCTTCTCCGTTCAAAACTAAAGATGTGAACGAACCCGTTTCACCTCAAGATATCAAGAAATTGATGGAACAATCCAACTTTATCAATAAGTATCTTCAAGTTTTAGGTACTAGGGTTAAATCGGTTATATCTGAAGTATCTACTTTACCATCCTCTTCGGAAACCAAAACTGAAGTAGAAAAACCCTTGGATAAACCTTTATTCAAACCCTTCAAGATTACTAAGAAGTTTAAAGAAAGTCTAAAACTTCTTCGTGATCCAGAAGTCAAAACTGAACCAAAAGTAGATCCTATCAAAAAGGTTGAAAGACTACAAAATATTGTGGTACTAGATTCTCCACAAGATTCTGGACAACAAACCCAAATTCCATATGGACTAAGAAGCAAAGGTCCAACCATCAATGTAATTGATGAAACTAGCTCAGATCGGGAATCTGTGGCTTCTTCGTCAAGAACGAAAGAAACAAAACCTCCTTTAAATATCAATCTGGTTTTCTCCAAACCTTGGAAGAAATCCACAAAGTTTTGCTACCCAAGAGCAACTCCCCCAGATTTGCTCTTAGAAGAAAAACCCCCAACATTCAAAAGCTTCAATGCCAACAATATCTATAAATGGAACATAGATGGTTTACCAGAATACCAAATTATGACCACATTGCAACATATGACAATGATGGCCACAGCTTACCAAGCTGCTAATGATGCTTCTGAGGAAGTAATCTGTAATATCCTCGTAGCAAGATTTACTGGCCAATTGAAAGGATGGTGGGATCATTCTTTCACTGATGAGCAGAAAGAAGAAGTCTTTACTGCCATCAAAACCCAAAGTGATGGAACACCAATCACAAGTGATGGTGAATCCATTCCTGATGTGGTAAACACCTTAATCTTTTCCATTGCTGAACATTTCATTGGGAATACCTTAGTATGGAAAAACAAAACGGCAGATTTATTAGCTAATCTCAAATGTAGATCTTTATCAGATTTTAGGTGGTATAGAGATACCTTCCTAACAAGGGTTTACACCAGAGAAGATTGTCAGGATCGTCTCTGGAAAGAAAAATTTATAACAGGTCTTCCTACTGCCTTAGGAGACATTGTTAGGGATGAGCTCCACGCTCATGCCCCTGACGGAAAAATCCCTTATGATAAATTAACCTAAGGCTTATATATATATATATATATATATATATATATATATATATATATATATATATAGACGAGTTATGTTGATGTTTCTCTTGAGTACTTGTTATTTATTGTTGTAAGCAGAAAATAATTTTATCACGATTTTCGAAGTAAGATCTAAGTAAAGAAAATCTGTTTTCCGAAACTAACCAGCAAACTTTTATTTCGTATTTCATGTTGTTTTTGGGTCACCATGTGACGCCAGATTAGGGTGTCACAAAAAGGGACTTATTGTTTTCAAAACAATGTTATCAAGCAATTTTTTTTCTTCTTTTCTTGTAAAAATAGTTTTTAAAGACTACTTTACAAAATTGTTTTAAAAAACAAAACATAGAGACCACAATCAAACTATTAGAGTATAACGTAGTTCAGATTGTTCTTTGTATAAGCTACATAACTCTAGTACCGGCCATAACATATAGTGTTGAGTCAACACTATTGCTGTCAGTTAACTTGTTAGTTGGATCGGTTAGTCAATTCGTGATCTAACCTAGTCATAAAAGCCTAATGTATTCATATTAAACACAATCGAATTCATTCAACATTTTTCCTCATATTCTCTTTTATCTCTCTGATTCTCTTCTTCTATTATGGTATCAAGAGCTTTTTTTGAGGCCTGATTCTTTTGCTCCATGGCCGAAACGCCACACGCGGAGGGAACATCACATAATTTCGACGGTCCTGAAATTCCATTCTTCGATAGTCCAGCAACCGGAGCTCTGAC
Organism: Ammopiptanthus mongolicus; assembly: GCA_039655645.1. Classification (NCBI taxonomy): domain Eukaryota; kingdom Viridiplantae; phylum Streptophyta; class Magnoliopsida; order Fabales; family Fabaceae; genus Ammopiptanthus; species Ammopiptanthus mongolicus. Next base: position 52,915,806 of record CM077351.1, on the reverse strand, counting down.
TCCATCTCTGGCGCCAATCAACTTCAACCCTGTGCTCCCAGTCAAACTTGATCATCATAATTTTATGTTGTGGAAACAACAGGTTGAAGCGATGATAATAGCACACAACACAAGCTTCATCGCTTCGTCGTCAATCCTCTCATTCCACCGAAGTATGCTTCAGATGCAGATCAAGACCTGGATATTGTTACTGTAGACAATCAGATATGGCTTGTACAGGGTCACATGATTTTCACGTGGCTCCTAGGCTCTCTTTCTGCGTCTATTCTTCCTCAATTTGTTTGGATGCAAGCAATCGTGACAAGTGTGGGAGAACATCAACAAACATCTCTACTCTCATCTCAAAGCAAAGGTGTGTCAGCTAGGATCTGAGCTCAAGAACATGAAGAAAGAAAATCGGTAAATCTCAGAATATTTATTGAGATTAAGAGCAATCATTGACTTTCTCCAAGCTATCAGAGATCTTGTTTCTGACCAAGATCACATTGACACTATCCTAGAAGGCATATCTAAAGAGTATTACTCATTTGTGAAGGTGATCTATGGCCATGTTGATCTTCCTTCCCTTAATGACATTGAAGCCTTATTACTAGTTCAAGGCGCTTAGTTCGAAAAATATAGGCAAAATCTAGTATCATCTTCAATTTCCTTGAATGTAGCTCAAGCTGAATCTGCAAGACAACCCTCCAACAATAACACTCAGTTCTCCTCAAATCGTGGTGGTGATTAGAATCCTAGTAATGGAAGAGGCCGTGGAAGACGTGGTCGCAGCAGCAGAAGTCGTGGTCGTGGTCGTGGTGGATGTCGCCCTACTTGTCAATATTGCCATAAGTATGGCGTGATGCTTCAACTGTTGGCACCGTTTTGATCAAGACTTTGTGAAAACTCAACCACCACCATTTCCTGCACAAGGCCAACAAGGTCACATCCCCTGACCTCCACCTCCACAATAGTATCAGCCCAGTGCTTATATGGCCATACAACATAGTCAGTATGCTCCATCTCTACAAGAATTTTACACACCAAGGTTCTTTGACACTCAATCTTGGTATCCAGACTCACGTGCCACTCACCACATATATAACAACAAACTCACAGAATCTCAACCATAACACTATGTATAAAGGTCAAGAATAACTTCTCATGGGCAATGGACAAGGTCTCACCATAAACTCTAGTTTCATCTAAGTTTTCTTCACCATGTCACCACAAGTCACCTTGTCTCTCAATAATCTTGTTTTAGTTACAACTATAACAAAAAATCTTGTGTTAGTATCAAAATTTGCTCGTTATAATGGTGTTTACTTTGAGTTTCATCCACACTCCTCTTATGTCAAATCACAGCTCTCTAACCAGGTTCTCCTAGAAGGCTCCATTGGCAGTGATGGTCTCTACTGCTTCAAGAACATCAAAATCCTCAAGAAGCCTTCCTCAAATTGTCTTCAGCAGCCTTTGAATAATCCATTGGCAAATAACACAGTAGCTAAGTTTCCTGCCATTGTAAAAAGAAGTACAGTGCATCTTACTATTACAAATTCCATTTGTACAGATGACTAAGCCATGCTAACTCTAGTGCTATAAAAACAATATTACAACTATGTAATATTCCATATCAAAATAAAACAACACTTGATTTCTGCAATGCCTGTTGCATGGGCAAAGACCACAAACTTTATGCATCTCCCCATTGATTTAGGCAGAGTTCATAGGTTGACATGTCCCTATACCTCTTATCAAAATGGCACTATTAAGAGAAAGCATAGACAGATAGTTGAAATGAGCTTAACTTTACTTATGTTGCTATCCCTCTCAAATATTGGGATCATATATTTACTATGGTTGTTTACCTAATCAACAAATTGCTTACAACAACCCTTTCTACCCACTCCTCCCATTTCCATGCTCTCTATGGAACCAAACCTGATTACAAGTCTCTTAAAACATTTGGGTGTGACTGTTTTCCCTTGTTAAGACCATATAACCAACACAAACTGTAATTTAGATCCACTGAGTGTGTGTACCTTGAAACCTCTCCTAACACAAAGAACACAAATGTCTAGCTCTAAACGGTCGCATCTATGTCTCTAAAGATGTCCTCTTCAATGAATGCAAATTTCCCTACCTAATACTGTTTACCTCTCCTACTATTTCTTCTCAAGCTCCCTCATTTTTTCTAGACTTTATTTCTTTGTCCACCTTACCACCTCTTTCTCCTACTCTCTTAAGGCAATACCCCACCCTTCCCCTCCCCAGCCACCTAGTATATCTACTCTTCTCGCACAGTCCCACTAATGTCTCTCCAGGGTCTATCACAGATTTGACATCTAAACCCATCCCTAGTCCTTCTGGCTCTTTGTATGAACCTTCCCCAGCCTTCTCTCCCATTGCTTCTCTTGTCAACTTTCACCTATGCAGACCAGATCTAGGCAACATTAGACCTCGAGTTTTGCTCACTCATATGGAGCCAACTTCTATCAAACAAACCTTCTCTAGCCCTTAATGGTTTGCTAGTATGAAGGTTGAGTACACTATCCTTCTAAATAATCAAACATGGTTTCTAGTTTCTCCGCCTCTGAATAGAAAAGCTATTGGCTACAAGTGGGTATTTTAGGTCAAGGATAACCTCATTGGCATTGTCAACAAATAAAAGGCACGCTTGGTTGTTGATAGATCATTTGTGAGGCATCCATTATTGCATTATACTTGGCCTAATTAGTTTCTCTATGTGCTTAATATTGATGTTTTGGATGAGTTTTGCATAAGTGGGTCTCATTGGGCTTAATTGCTAAACATTGTTAATTTTCAGATTTTGTCTCACAATGACCTTTCTGTCTTGATCAGGCCATAATTGGAGCTACAGATATCGGATTTGGGCGATTGTGGTGTCCTTGGAAAGCTAAGATAGAGGTCTACAATTTTTAATTTCACAAGATTCGCCAGATTCGGCTTAATTCAAACTCAGTTTGGGCCCTCAAATCAGCGTGCGGCTGCTGCCGCATAGCAAGACTTCCCCTCACTAATTTGGGAATAACTCACTCATCTTAAGTCCAGTTAAGGCATTCAATACCTTGTTGGAAAGCTTATTCAGAGGACCTTAATTTGGGGTAGGTTGAGATTAGGAATTTCGAAAGTTTAAGTAATATATATTAGGGTAAAGACAGATTACGAAATACACATACTTTGAACCCTAGTTTTTGCTAAGTTTTGGAATTTGGGTTTTCTCTCTTCTCCTTGTTCTTAATTGTTTTTCAATTGCGCATCTTCTTCTATCTTTTTCTTTCAATTATGATTGTTGTGTTGTCAGCATTATTATGCTTGATCTATGTCTGATTAGATATAGGTATTGTTATCTCCACAAAAAATGATTGTTCGGTAGTCGTTAATTAATGGGTAGCCGAGTACGATTTATTAGTCGAAAAGTAATAGTCGAATGAACAGCTGAGCAAACGATAAAGTTGGCAGCTGAATTAATGTTGTTGTTGGCAGCTGGATTAATTTGTAAATGGCAGCCGAATTAATGGTAGATTTGGTAGCCGTTTGATGATAAGTTAAAATAAGTAACGGCTAGTTGTTTAGTTAGTTCAGTCGTTTTGTTTGAATTAAACAAAGGTATTTACATGGTGATGATAGCTAAATAAATTGGTCATGGATCAATGAAGTCCCTGCATATTAGGAGTATTAACCGCATATGCCTATAAAAGTGGGATTTGGGTAAAAAAGATCGTTTGAAGGCTAAAATGCTGGAAGGTCTGCCGTTTTGAAGATTGAAGGAATGCTGAAGTATGTTGCCAGTTGGATGAACATGAAGATGTGCCTAGAACTTAGGGATTTTGTTAGTCATGGTTAGCCGTTGGTTTTTCTAACTGCTTAGTGTTAGAGCTTCTTTTGTTAGTCATGATGTACTTAGTTGTTGAAAAATAGGAGTTAGTGGTCACTAGGGGAGGCTTTAGCGTAGCTTACAATTTTGCATATAAATATGAGGTTGTACATTTTCGAAATAGACACAATCAATCAAATACAACTTGCAATTTCTTATCTCTTTACTTTCAGTTTTACTCTTCCTTTACTTTAGCACTTTGTTCTCACCTTCACACTAAACGCTCTTTGGAGTAGTTTAGGAACCCATTAAGTTAGGAAACAGAATCTCTTTCTTAACGTTTACGATTGAAAAAGGGGAATCATTGTTTACGGATTAGCCGATTTACGGCTAGCACCATTTCATCCAATAACAAATTTGGCACGCCCAGTGGGACTAGCGAAGGTGAACACATTCCGAAGTTTACTTCTCCTGGTCAGGATTACTTTTGGCGTATGCACTTGCACCCTTGGAGAAATCTAGGAGATATGGAACAACAACCTCCAAAGAAAAACCAAGCAAAGAAGACACGGGACAGTTCTTCATCTCTAAGAATGCCATGTTCTCCTCAGGCATCTCTTACTACCCCTGTCCCTCATAGCACGACGCCAAACACCAACAAAGTTGGGACTTCATCTGTTGAGGATGGATCACCACAACCAATGGTGATGACCGCCTCCTTCATTAAACAACAAATAGACTCAGGGCTGAATGCACTCATGTGTCATATGTCAAGGCAGTTGGCTGAAATTTTCAAACCTATGGTGCACAATGAGGTGCAACAAGCCCAACAAGCAGAACAAAGACATGGTTATGTTGAAAATTCAGCTGCTTCGGCTAACCTGGGGCAACTCGGACAGTCGAATCACTTGCAAACCAATTTCCTAGGTGGGAATCAGTCGAGTTATGGTATGCCACAGATTCAGGCAGGACCCCTTCACATGTTCCAGCCGAATGCCATGCAGCAGGTACCATTACCTCCCCCTATTTATTCTAATGTTGTTGTCTCTAATCCATATTCTTCTGGATTTTCTAGAACATTTGATGAGTCTCAGTCTAACGTGCAGTTTGGGCAGGTCTCCATGGCCAGAAGGCCAGTAGGAGCAGTTGGGCAGATAGGCATGCTGCAATTGGAGCCAAATGCTTCGGCTAATGGTGCCAATATGCAGGCAGCACATCAGGCCCAAGTCATGCGACTATCCACGGGCTATGGAGCCACACAGACCAAGCTACCTGGCAATTGCATTGGGCAACAGCCATGGAATTCACTTCCACCTACCTTAGTTAATATGCCATTCTCTCAATCTGTGTAGAACAGCCACCCTATGGTCAAACGGGTTCAGCTCCTCCTAGAGGAGTTTTGTGCAGAACGATTGGGGAGTATTCAGGGGAGCAGCCATGGAACATGTATCCACCTCACTCTAGTAACTTCATAGCCGCTCAGGAATATCAACACAGGATTCCTGAGGGTTATGCGGCTGAGCAGCCATGGGTCATGAACCCACCTCATGCGGCTAACCAGACTGGGAATTTCTGCACACCAGACCTTGTTTATCAAAACCAATTTTAGGGGGCATCTTTGCCTTTCAGGCAGCCAACCGTTGCATCAGGGAGATGTTGGAACCAAAGTGGTCATGGTCCAGATAATCCCTTAAGTTTTGATGTTAACAAAGAGCTAATTTAAGATGAACAAAGATTTGTTATGGACTAACGTTTTATATTAAGTGTGCAGGACAAATCTAAATTGAGTCCAAAGACTATCCATAATCCAAAGACATTGTCTCGTCCAACTTAGTCCAAAGACGTTATCTCGTCCAACATAGTTCAAAGACTTTATCTCGTCCAACACTTATTCTTGGTTTACGACTGGACGGTAATTTATAGAATCATTTAGTCCAAAGACTCTTTTGGTTACCTTCTGTAATAGCTAGTCCAATAAATGCTTTTAAATTTCAAGCGTGAATACCTTGTAAAAGCATTTGAATTTACTATTCCCTATAAAAGGCTTATACCCGTGGGACAAAAAATTCTTTGTAATATTCGTACAAAAGTAAAGCATAAGCCAGAATGTCTCTGTCACCTAAAGAAGTTGACCTTCTTGTTTTGGATAAACAAATAGCAACTTTCGTTCTACTTAGAAGATATGTCAGCACCACTTTTAGCTATCACCCTGATAGTCTATTCTGCTGATCAGAAACTTCAGAAGCTATCAGACTCAACGGATCAAATGCATTCAATGCTCATCAGAACGGATCCTTTTCCATCCGTTGAAGACTGAAGACTGCTCAAAGAAAAGAGGCTATATATACCTTCATCTTTTGAAAGTGAAGTGTCACCAAAAATAAACTGAACCGAACTTGAGAAAAAATACAAGTGAAGCAGCACTTAGCATTTCAAAATCCTTCAAGAGATACAAGCCAATATTAGCTCAAGAGATAAAAGAGAAAATCTCAAGATTGCAAAGCTAGAAAAGCTACTCTGATCCTCACTTTCATATTACTCTCTGTGTAGAGTTGTTTCAAGAGTCTAAGCTTTAGTTTCGAATTCTCACATTTAGTGAGTTAGTAGAACAACCTTCTTTCAAAACCTTAGTTTGGTTGAGCCTGAAGAGGTTTGTCTGTAAAAGAATACTTAAAGAACCTGAAGAGGTTGAGAATATTGCCTGAAGAGGTGTTGAATACTTTGTAACAAAAGGTTTTTGTTATAGTGGATAAAGCTCTCAAGTAGAGAGGACTGGACGTAGCTCTTTGGTGAAGAGTGAACCAGGATAATATCTTTGCGTTCCTTTCTCTCCCTTCTCTTACTTTAGTTTTTGTCTAACAAACTAACTGGGATTGAATTGCCTTTCAGTACGCTGTCTTCTTGTCTTAGTCAAAACTAAGTGAGCGTCCAACTTGGAGTTTGGAAGAGCTCTCTTTGCTTTTAATCTTTTTAAGCGTCCAATCTTGCGAAAATCATTATCTGCTTACGAAAAGAATTTAAAACCGTCTAAAACACAATTCAACCCCCCTTCTTGTGTTTCAAACAGGTTCCTTCAATTGGTATCAGAGCTCAGCCTCTGGGTTGAGCACTTTGTCGTGTAGAGGAAAAGATTCTACTGCAGATATGTCTGGACCAGGTATGCCAAGCGGGAGTCAAACAGTTATGGAAGGCACTTCCATGACCAGACCGCCGTTCTTCAACGGTACTCACTACCTGTACTGGAAGGAGAGATTCAAAGGTTTCATCCTCAGTACAAACTCAGCTCTCTGGGCCAGAATCACAAACGGCCCTAACGTTTGTCTCAACTCTGACGGAACAGACAAAGCAGAGGACGACTGGACAGATGCTGAACGGGCTAGAATGGAACAGAATCATAAAGCAAGATATGCTTTAATGTGTGCTCTCAGTCCTGACGAATTTAAGAAGATTCACGCATGTGAATCAGCCAAACAAATATGGGACACCTTGTCTAATCTCCATGAAGGGACAACCATGGTGAAGGACTCTAAAATCATCATGCTGGTTGGCCAGTATGAAATGTTCACCATGGCTGAAGGAGAGTCCATCCTTGACATGATGGGTCGCTTTCAGACGATCATCAACAATCTGAAATCCCTTGGAAAGGTCTACACTACCAAGGAGAATGTCACCAAGATTCTTAGGAGTCTGCCTAAGAAATGGAGACCTCTGGTCACTGCAATCACCCAAGCCAAAGATCTCTCCACTTTGACTCTAGATGATCTTGTAGGGACGCTTCAAGTTCATGAGCACGAGCTTGATCTTGACAATCCCGGAAAGAAGAACAAGGGAATTGCCCTGAAAGCTCATAGGTCCAACAACTCAAAAGCCTTAAAAGCTGATGAGTCCAGTGATAAAGCTGATCAGTCTGATGATGATGCATCAGACGATGACGAGCTATCCTTTATCTCCAGAAAGATTTAGAATATGTGGAGAAAGAAAAATGGAATGAAGAGAAGGCCATTCCAAGAGAAAAGCTTCAAGGATCATGCTGAACCCAAGGATAAAAGTCAGCTGGTCTGTTTGGAATGTAACAAACCAGGACACTTCAAAGTTGATTGCCCTACGCTAAAGGAGAAGAAGAAGTTCTTCAAAAAGAAGAAAAAGAACTTCATGGCAACTTGGGAGGACTTGAACTCTTCTGAAGAAGAAGAAGAAGAAACAAATGAAGAGGCTAATCTATGCCTTTGGTCCAACAAGCAAGATGAAGACTCTTCGGACGATGAACAATTTGTTGTTCCCGGAGAAAGAAGTCACGAGTCTACATCTGGAAGAGGATGGAATGTGAATGTTCCACCCATCTTCAAGGGAACAGACTATACTTATTGGAAATCAATTTTCCAACTATACGTCCAAGCTCAAAACTGTGAGTTGTGGGACATCTTCACTAACGAAGATTATCGTCCAACGATTACCCTTGAGGACGGTTCAACATCGTCCAAACATGAAACAGACTGGACGAGTGATGATATCAGACGATGTTCTCAAAATGCCTATGCTAACTGGTGTCTTGTCAACGCCCTTGATCGTCCAAGACTGGACACGGTCTCACAATTCCAAACAGCTAAGGAGAAGCTGGACGCTCTGGAACATCTGTTCAGACCAAGGAGCTCGTCTACCTCAAATCTTTGCCTAATGGCCAAAAGCTCTTTGGACGTTGAATCAGAAGATGATGAGGTATCCGTTTCTGACTCTCTTCAAGAAGCATATGATGAATTGCTAAATGATTCTTCTATATTGCATCATCAATACATCGTGCTTAAGAGAAAATTGTCAAAAGTAAATAAGGAGTTGGAAAAGTCCAACAAACTAAATAAGCAGCTTGTTGAAGAGAATAATAAGCTTAAAGCTGAGAATGTCAGTCTAACTGACAAACTCACCTCTGAGTCCAATGAACCTCATGAGGTAACTAGACTAAAACAAGAGGTATCTGATCTCACCAAAAGCGTAACTAAGCTTGTTGGAGGATCAGAGAAGCTAGACCTGATATTGAGGTACACTAGATCACCTCATGATAAGTCTGGCCTAGGCTATGACTCTGAGAAACAAAATGCGTCTAAGAAAATATCAGGGTCCAACAAAAATCACAAGGCTTTTCATTCCTATGGAAAGCAAAAAGAAAATAAATTGCATGCATCCAAAACTTACTGCAAGATTTGTGGAAAGAGTGGTCACACCTCGTCAAAATGCATTTACAAAAACAAAAACAAAATGCATGGTCGAAGACCACCAACTAACCTAAAAGGACCCAAGTCTATCTGGGTACCTAAGAGTATGATAATACCTGTTGCAGATCTGCTTAGCAACACAAAAAAGACCCCAGTCCTGGTACTTGGACAGTGGTTGCTCACGTCACATGACGGGAGAAAGGTGTATGTTCCAAGAAATCCGTGAGAAGTCTAGTGGATGGGTCACCTTTGGAGGCAACCAAAAGGGGAAGATAGTAGGAATAGGTAAGATTGGTAAGCATCCTCTTCCCTCTATTGATAATGTTCTTCTGGTTGAAGGATTAAAACACAACTTGCTTAGCATAAGTCAATTATGTGACAGTGGGTCTGTTGTTTCCTTCAATAAAGGTGAATGTATGGTCAAGAACCCTGATGGGTCCATCTTATTCACTGCCAAAAGGCAAAATAATCTGTACAAGATTAATTTGGGGGAACTTTCAACTCAAAGTGTATCATGTCTAGTGTCTATGGAAGATGAGCGATGGATCTGGCACAAAAGACTTGGTCATGCTAGTATGAGATTAATCTCTAAACTAAACAAGCATAACCTTGTAAGAGGCTTACCAAAGATTGTGTTTAGATCAGACGCTCTCTGTGACGCATGTCAAAAAGGAAAACAAGTTAAGAACTCGTTTGAGTCCAAGAACATTGTTAGTACTTCTAGACTACTGGAACTGTTGCATATTGATTTGTTTGGTCCAACAAGGACGACCTCTATCAGTGGTAAGAAATATGGACATGTCATAGTAGATGACTATACTAGATGGACATGGGTTAAGTTCCTTGCTCACAAGGATGAGTCTATCAAGGTCTTTTCTATTTTCTGTAAGCGAGTTCAGAATGAAAAAGGCATATTCATTAGCTCGATCAGAAGTGATCATGGAGGCGAATTTGAAAATGAGCTTTTTCAAAGGTTCTGTGATGAAAGTGGTATTCATCACAATTTCTCTGCCCCTAGAACTCCACAACAAAACGGTGTTGTTGAGAGGAAGAACCGATCTCTTCAAGAGATGGCTAGGGCAATGCTCAGTGATAATTCTGTCCCTAGGCACTTCTGGGCTGAAGCTGTAAATACTGCCTGCTATATTCAAAACAGAATATACATAAGACCAATCTTGAATAAGACTCCTTATGAATTGTGGAAAGGACGCAAACCCAACATTTCTTATTTCCACCCCTTTGGATGTCAATGTTTTATTTTAAATACTAAGGATCAACTAGGAAAGTTTGATGCCAAAGTAGATAATGGAATATTGTTAGGATACTCTGAAACGTCCAAAGCTTTTAGAGTCTATAACTCTAGAACTTTGATTGTTGAAGAATCCATTCATGTTAAATTTGATGACAAACAGTCTGATAAGAGATTATCAGAGCTAGATGACTCTTTTGCAGATATGAATCTGAATGATTCAGATGCTCGTCCAACAACCAACAAAGACAAGGCAACAAACGCTACGAAAGACGCATCATCGTCTCAGCAAGCTGTAAATACCCCTCGTTCGTGGCCATTCAGAACTTATCATCCCGAGGATCAAATCATTGGCAAACCTAATGATAGCGTCCGGACAAGGTCAACTTTCAGAGAGCAAGCTGACTCAGCCTTCATCTCTGAGATGGAACCAAAGTCTGTGGACGAAGCCTTATTGGACGATTGCTGGATTCTCGCTATGCAAGAGGAGCTCAACCAGTTTCAACGTAGTGACGTTTGGACGCTGGTCTCCCTGCCTAAGGATAAGTCTGTAATTGGAACCAAGTGGGTCTATCGCAACAAGCTGGACGAGGATGGCAAGGTGGTAAGGAATAAAGCAAGGCTAGTTGCCCAAGGCTACTCACAAGAGGAAGGTATTGATTATACTGAAACCTTTGCTCCAGTAGCTAGATTAGAAGCTATACGTATCTTACTCTCATATGCTGCACATCATAACATCATGCTTTATCAAATGGATGTAAAAAGTGCATTCCTAAATGGTGTAATTAATGAAGAAGTATATGTTCTTCAACCACCCGGTTTTGAAGATCAGAACCGTCCTGAGCATGTATATAAGCTTAAGAAAGCTTTATATGGACTCAAGCAAGCTCCTAGAGCTTGGTATGAGAGACTCAGCTCTTTCCTAATGGAGAATGGCTTCTCGAGAGGAAAAGTGGACACAACTCTTTTTAGAAAAGTAAATAAAAAGGAATTTATTGTTGCTCAAATTTACGTTGATGATATAATATTTGGTGCAACTGATGAATCTCTTTGCCAAGAGTTTTCTGAATTAATGCAAAGGGAGTTTGAAATGAGCATGATGGGAGGACTAAAATTCTTCCTCGGACTTCAAGTAAAGCAAACTTCAGACGGAGTGTACATTCATCAGACGAAGTACACAAAGGAGCTTCTAAAACGCTTCAAGTTGGACGATTGTAAACCTATGAATACACCAATGCATCCAACGTCCGTGCTAAACAAAGATGATAAAGATAAAAAGGTAGACCAAAAGGTATATAGAGGTATGATTGGTTCCCTCTTATATCTAACTGCGTCCAGACCTGATATCATGTTTAGTGTTTGCTTATGTGCTCGTTTTCAATCTGATTCAAGAGAGTCTCATCTCTCAGCAGTAAAAATAATCTTCAGATACCTAAAAGGTTCTACTAATCTGGGTCTTTTGTATAAGAAAATTGCTGAATACAGATTAGTTGGATTCTGTGATGCTGACTTTGCTGGAGACAGAATAGAAAGGAAAAGCACAAGTGGAGGGTGTCACTTCATTGGTGCTAATCTTGTCTCATGGTCAAGAAAAAGGCAAAGCACAATTGCTCTATCAACTGCTGAAGCTGATTACATTGCTGCAGCCAGCTGCTGCTCATAACTGCTATGGATCAAACATCAGTTGGAAGACTACAACGTGTTTGTAAGCAACATCCCTATCATGTGTGATAACACTGCTGCTATTAATTTGTCAAAGAACACCATACTGCATTCTAGAGCAAAGCATATAGAAATAAAACATCATTTTATTAGGGACTATGTGCAAAAAGGAACAATAGATATTCAATTTGTTGATACTGACCATCAATGGGCAGATATCTTCACTAAACCATTAGCCGAAGATAGGTTTATATTTATAAGAAAATATCTGAACATGCATTTCATTGATTGACTGAGAGTCCAATGCATGCGTCCAATATTTGCATTACGTCCAATGTACTTTCTGAATGCTCGTCTAATGCATTAATGAAACTCAATCTTTGTCGAATGAACTATTTTCTTTCATTCCCTTAACTGAGTCAGTTTTTGTTTTCTTTATTTGCCAAAAATGCTTTTTACAGTTTCAAAGTCTGAACGTGTGTCAGGCATTTAATGCACGTCGTTTCGCTCTCTCTCTCTTTGAAATACGAAAGGTTTTCGCTCTCTCTTCTCCTTTCTTTAAAACCTAAGTTCTGATAAAAATCAAACTTTTACAAAAAGCTTTAATCTTTCTTCTTGCATCTTCGAAAAGGAAAACCCTTTCTGAAAAACCTTTTTTCTCTAAACATCCTCTCTGAAACTATGGCAACCTCTTCTGCTGCTGGCTCTAAGGGTAAAGGAAAAACCTTTAACGCTCAGACTGCTGATGTCATGATCGAGTACAAGTTTAACCTACAATTCCTGGCTGATAATGGGATTGACATCTTCTCTAACATCCATGCTGCTGGATGGTCAAGCTACTTTGAAGGTTCTCCAGTAATCTACCCTGCTCTAGTTAGGGAGTTCTGGACAAACCCCATTGTCTCTGCAAGAGAGATTCGCAACAAAGTGCTTGATACTGAAGTAATAGTATTTGAAGCAACCATCTCTAATGCGACTGGGTGCGCTCAATCAGGCATAACTGTTGAAGATGACTGGGAAGAAGAGATTGGTGATGCTTCCACCATCAGAGATTGTTTGTTGAAGAACTCAGGTGACAAACTCATAGCCTAAAAAATGACTGACAAGGCTAGGGTTCTTCACCAAATCTTGAACAAGGCTATCCTTCATAAGGTTGGGTCAAAGGATAATGTTTCAAAGGCTCATCAATTTTGTCTGGTTCATTTGATTCTTGAAAGGCAAATAAACCTTCCGCATCTACTCTTTTCCTTCTTCAAATATGCCATTGAAGGCTCTGGGAAGAATACTGCAATCATCTATGGTGCTCTTCTCTCAAAAATATTTGAAAAGCATATGGTCTACGATGACCTAAAGAACCTGGCTCCAGAAAGAAAGTTCAAATACTACGGAGTTCATGGCATTGAACGTGTGCATCAGCCTGAGTTTAACAGGCAGAGTTTGGTGATTATGCAGTTGGACTGCCTCAAAAAGTCCAAACTTGAAGGAAAACAAAAAGGAGCTCAGACGCAAGGCTCAGAAGAAGCGTCTGAACAATGTGTCACTGCTGGATGCTCTGCTAAACGAGCTCGTCCAATAGCTAAGGCTTCTTCTTCTCGTCCAAAGCTCATCGTCCAACCATCCAGAAAAAGGAAGCTAGTTCTAGCTCCCACTGATGAGGATGACGAGGACAATCTACCCATCTCCAGGGTCGTTAAAGGGCCAAGATTGGAAACCTCGTCTGCTGCACCTCTGCCTAAACCTTTGTCAACAAGGGCAAGGTCATCTCGAGCAAAGACGAAAGGTAATACTGAACCTATCTCCAGTTCAGTTATTACTTCTCCTATCGTCCAATCATCTGAGATAGAAGACTTAACCATTGAACCTTCCCTACCACTCTCACCCACTAACCTACCACAAACTCAAACTCTAACCTCACCAAATGAACCCGAAGACTGGTTCACACCATGGGGAGATCACCCCTTCCAACCCTATGGTGCTCCCTACCCCAGACGGATCTTTCCCAAAAGCAAATATAGACGCCTCCATGGAGTAGAATACAATAACAAATGCTCAATTTGGGCTGAGGTCAATCGCAAATTTCCTGTTCTATTCCTTAAACACACACCCCCCACTACAGAACCTCACCCCAAAAGCCCTCTTCCATTACCGGAGTATGAATTTGAACAACCCTCCACATCATCCACCTCACCACCTAAACTTGGCTATCACCCCATCCTATACACTTCAATTAAACCTCTGCCCTCTGAAACATACCCTGCCCTTGGACCCTTGGTTACCTGCCTTGAGAAGAAGACGTTTCCTCCAAGGAAAATCTATCCCAACCTTATCAAGGACAAGGCATTCCAATGGTGCCACTACAATATAAAGAGGCATATTGTTCTTCGTCATGAAGACAAGAGAGGTTACAAGACGGAGTGTGAAAGAAGGGCAAGGATGTTTGGCTTAAGCAACTACATTCTTGATCCTGACCTTTCTTTCATTCCAAGCTATCCATCAACTTGGAAGGAGTATTCTGATGTCCGGGACTTTCTTCCTTACTATGCTGTGCGGAGGGAGTGCGACATGACTCGAGAAGCTAAGATCCATCACAACCTTCCAAAGAGATTTTGGTCAAAGTCTTCTCGCACTAGCGTAGGAGTTATTCCTCCTCGAGCTTGTCCAAGGCTCCCTATCCTAGATCCCAACAAGGATAAGGACCTTCGCAAAAGGCTTGAGTCATGGACGCTGCCTTACAAAAATGCTTTTGATCCCATGTTTTGGACAAAACATCGAGATGATTCTGGGGCTCTAGAAAGTATTTGGAAGAAAGATCCCCAATTTAGATTTGACCCAGATGCTAGGATCTATTGGAAAAACCACATCTGGAGATGCTCCCAAGAAGCATCATCATCTGGATTATCAGTTGAGGAGAAAGCAGAGATTCGCGTCTACCCGAGACAATATCGAATCCGTGAAGCAGACTACATGATCATAGACGATATCTTTGGGATACCTCTTTATCCTAGAGATGTTTTGCCTATGCCTGCTATCAGATTGAGTGAAACACAAGTATGGTGATGCTGATATCATACTTGAAGTGCTGCGTCCACCACAACCTATCATTCATCCTAAGGTTCCTCCTCCTCTTCCTCCTAAGCCGGCTATTCCTAAAGAGACTGGGGACACCGAAATCATCTATGCTGACCCTTCGTCTGAAACTCATCATGAGGAAATGGAACAAGTTGCAGACTCAGCTCAGTCCAAGTCTCAACCTATACCTCTCTCAATGGTCCATCCTGTTGATCCATCTCCCTCTTAGGCTCTCAGTGTTATTCCTGATCAAAGAGATGTGGACACAACACGGGCCACTGCTGAGAGTTCCGCCTCGGTTATTCCTCCTGAGTTTCAAGAGTTCGTCCAACGGATCATAGAAGCCAACAATGCGGTGCTCCTTCAGCAGATTGCGGCCATGTTCAAAGATTTCATTCCAAAACCTCCTCCCTCTTCTTAAAAATTTTGTTTTCTTTGTTTTCAAATCAACTGACTATGATGTGTTTCTCACACTTTTGTCTGATGACAAAAAGGGGGAGAAAATGGATTGATTGAAGATTTAATATTTAAGGTTGATTGAATCTTTTTTAAATGATACATGTGCTCATATCTGTCTTATATGCTTTAAATGATTTAAATGATTAGAATGTTTGTCTTAGGGGGAGCCCTTCAGCTCTCTAGGACTCTTTGTTCAATCAAAATTAGTATGTTTTGTCAACATCAAAAAGGGGGAGATTGTTGGAACCAAAATGGTCATGGTCCAGATAATCCCTTAAGTTTTGATGTTAACAAAGAGCTAATTTAAGATGAACAAAGATTTGTTATGGACTAATGTTTTATATTAAGTGTGCAGGACAAATCTAAATTGAGTCCAAAGACTATCCATAGTCCAAAGACTTTGTCTCGTCCAACTTAGTCCAAAGACGTTATCTCGTCCAACATAGGCCAAAGACTTTATCTCGTCCAACACGACTGGACGGTAATTTATAGAATCATTGAGTCCAAAGACTCTTTTGGTTACCTTCTGTAATAGCTAGTCCAATAAATGCTTTTAAATTTCAAGCGCGAATACCCTGTAAAAGCATTTGAATTTACTATTCCCTGTAAAAGGCTTATACCCGTGGGACAAAACATTCTTTGTAATATTCGTACAAAAGTAAAGCATAAGCCAGAATGTCTCTGTCACCTAAAAAAGTTGACCTTCTTGTTTTGGATAAACAAAAGGCAACTTTCGTTCTATTCAGAAGATATGTCAGCACCATTTTTAGCTATCACCCTGATAGTCTATTCTGCTGATCAGAAACTTCAGAAGCTATCAGACTCAACGGATCAAATGCATTCAATGCTCATCAGAACGGATCCTTTTCCATCCGTTGAAGACTGAAGACTGCTCAAAGAAAAGAGGCTATATATACCTTCATCTTTTGAAAGTGAAGTGTCACCAAAAATAAACTGAACCGAACTTGAGCAAAAATACAAGTGAAGCAGCACTTAGCATTTCAAAATCCTTCAAGAGATACAAGCCAATATTAGCTCAAGATATAAAAGAGAAAATCTCAAGCTTGCAAAGCTAGAAAAGCTACTCTGATCCTCACTTTCATATTACTCTCTGTGTAGAGTTGTTTCAAGAGTCTAAGCTTTAGTTTCGAATTCTCACATTTAGTGAGTTAGTAGAACAACCTTCTTTCAAAACCTTAGTTTGGTTGAGCCTGAAGAGGCTTGTCTGTAAAAGAATACTTAAAGAACCTGAAGAGGTTGAGAATACTGCCTGAAGAGGTGTTGAATACTTTGTAACAAAAGGTTTTTGTTATAGTGGATAAAGCTCTCAAGTAGAGAGGACTGGACGTAGCTCTTTGGTGAAGAGTGAACCAGGATAATATCTTTGTGTTCCTTTCTCTCCCTTCTCTTACTTTAGTTTTTGTCTAACAAACTAACTGGGATTGAATTGCCTTTCAGTACGCTGTCTTCTTGTCTTAGTCAAAACTAAGTGAGCGTCCAACTTGGAGTTTGGAAGAGCTCTCTTTGCTTTTAATAGTTTTACGCGTCCAATCTTGCGAAAATCATTATCTGCTTACGAAAAGAATTTAAAACCGTCTAAAACACAATTCAACCCCCTTCTTGTGTTTCAAACAGGTTCCTTCAGGGGAGGCTACCCCTAGGGGTTGGCAGACGATGGCAGGCCTTTTGGACCTCAGCTGATTGTTCCTAACATGATTGATGAGACCATTAGAAGGTATTTTGGTGTACAACTGAAGCCGTTGGATAGATCTGTCTATAGGAAGCCATATGCTAAGTGGGTTGACAAGATGTTGCCCTTGCTAAGGGGATTTAAGACCCCTGACTTTGCCATATTTTCCAGGGATGATGGTAAATCTACTATGGAACACATTGGCTGGTTCACGACTCAGTGTGGGGAGGCCAATCAGAATGGGTTCTATAAATTGCAATTGTTTCATTTGTCTCTAACAGGAACAACATTTACATGGTACTCAGCATTGCCTCCTAATTCTATCCAAAACTAGACAGACATGGAAAGGTGCTTCAATGATAGGTTCTATAGACCGCAACCTGAGGTGACCGTGGCAGATGTTATGAATCTCAAGCAACAAGTGGGTAAACTTGTGGCAGATTTTATTGAAAGATTCAAAAAGTTGGGAAGCAGGTGCAGTTCCCAGAGGCTGAGTATGCCAGTATGGCAATAGGTAATATGCACCCTCAGTTGAGAGAAAAGCTGGTGGCACAGGATTGTGGTGATTTAAGTTGGTTGGCTTCCAAAGCCACCAGGATCGAACAATATATCATTGAGAGAGAACATAAGAGAGCTAGCCAAGGCGAAGGTCCACACATGGTTTCTATTATAGAGACTGAGGATTCAGATGAAGCAGCCGAATGTTTAGCCGACCTTACGACTGACATTATGGCAGCCAAGATCCTAAGGGGTAAGGCATATTCATGTCCTGCCCTGAGACCTCCTAGAGGAAAGGAAGCTGCCACTTCTGAGAATAAAGTTGAATATGCGTTTGCCATATCCAAGGTAAACCAAATATTTGATTACTTGTTGAAGGATCAGCAGATTCGGCTAGCTGAAGGGCACAAAATTCTATCTACCAATGACCTGAAAAACAAGAAATATTGTAAGTGGCACAATTCTTATAGTCACGCCACAGTAAATTGCGTGGTATTCAGGAAAGGAATTCAGAAGGTTGTCAAGGATGGTAGGTTCAAGCTAGCCGACAAAGCAGTAGCCGAGATGGGGGTTGATGTAGACCCTTTTCCAGCAATCACTATTGGCATGGTGTCCTTTTCTGGAGAGTCAGGCTCACCACATAAAAAGTGGAAATAGCCGATTCGTTAGTAGTGGAAGAGGAAGGAAGAAGGTTCAAACAGCCAAGGAAAGAATGAAGGTTCCACAGCTAGATGGAAAGAATAAGAAGTGAAAAAGCCCAATGTGTTTGTAAGGCTGGGAACCCCCAGGGTTTTAGCCGTACAGAAACCAGAAATACATCAGCCATATGCTTTGAACCAAAGACCTAGTGTCTTTAATAGGCTGGAGTAACAACCAAGGAGATATGGCCCTAGGGGATTCTCAAGACCAGAGACCTTTCATCACTTGAATGGATTGGCAGCTGAGCTATTGGAACCTGATGAAGAAAGGGCTGAGGTTTTAAGGAGATAATTTGAAAGGCAGGCAATTCAGCCGAGGAGACCCAGTTACAGGCCAGGGGGCAAAGCTGGGTATAAGAGGGGGAATATTGACATACCTGGGGGAAAACATACTCATGTGCCGACCAGAATGCGAAAAGGAAATTTGCCTATGATAGATGAGAGTCCAATCCAAGAAGGGAAGAAGCGTGTGACAGAATTCAGGGAGAAAGAAGGTTTGACCTTGTTAAGGATCACTGTGAGGAATAATGAGGAGATGAAGCCTCAAAGAATGATAAAGCCTTTGGCTAATGTTCAAGAAGGACATTGGTTTTTGAACAAATATGCTAAGAACATGAAGCCAATAGATCCTGTAGGAGTTCTGCTGACACGAACTCAGAAGAGAAGAAAAAAAAAGAATGTTTCAAGTTCAGAAGATGAAACTAACTTTGCAAATGTTAGTTGAGGCTAAGAAAGTGGTAAGAGATGAGATCTAGTCTCCAAAAGTAGCCGAGGCGTTAGAGGCAGCTTTTGGTCCTCCTAAGGGAGAGGAAGAGAAACAAGAAGGTCTTCAGTTAGATGAATCAGTTGCTCAGCCGAAAGAGGAGGATAAAGACAGCCCTATGGATGAAGCTTTGTATATGGTTGTTGGGGAGGATTTGGATCCTATAGTGGAGTCGGATGATCAATTCTTTGAAGAAAATGGTAAAGCTGGGGATGTCCTGGATGGGGCAGAAATAGATATGTTGTCTTTTCTAGAGGAATCCATGTTGCAAACTCTAATGGGAGAAGGAGAGTTTGATTCGACTGAGATTGACGTGGTGGGAATTCTCCCACGTTAATTCTGGGCAGACGATAGTCAGCCGAATACACTTGAAGGAGATGTATGCGTTGAAGAAGTAGAATGGGAAATCTTGGCTGATATGGTAACAACAGGACCCAGGGCGTGGTGTTTGAAAAGCCTACAGAAGAAATAGTCAAGCATTTGAAGCCACTGTATATTAAAGCTCAGTTGAACAGAAAGGCAATCAGCCGTGTATTCGTAGATGGAGGGGCAATGTTAAATGTCATGCCAGTAAGTACAAGGAAGAAACTAGGAAAGACAAAAGAAGACTTGTGCTCTACCAACATGAAGATGATAACCTTCACAGGAGAAGCAACGACTGCTCTAGGTATACTAATAGCCGATGTGACAGTGAGGTCAA
This sequence comes from Ammopiptanthus mongolicus, assembly GCA_039655645.1. Classification (NCBI taxonomy): domain Eukaryota; kingdom Viridiplantae; phylum Streptophyta; class Magnoliopsida; order Fabales; family Fabaceae; genus Ammopiptanthus; species Ammopiptanthus mongolicus. The sequence goes on along the minus strand of CM077351.1, from coordinate 52,895,994 downwards.
AGGCCACTACCTCAGCCTTTTTCGTAGTCGATGCTAAGACTGCTTATGCCATCCTCTTGGGTAGAGACTGGATATATTCCAGTAAATGTGTGCCCTCCACTTTACATCAGATGCTCATTATGTGGAATGGGGGTAAAGTGGAAATTGTGTTAGCCGATAAGAATCCTTTTACGGCTGATGTATGAATGGCTGAGGCCATATATTATTCCCCACACATGGAACCTATTTGAGTGGCTGAGGATTATGAGGAAGGTGCTTGGGAATCTTGCAACTTGACCTCCCAAGGGTTTACAATCAAAATGCAGGCTGATTCACGATCTTTTGGAGATGTTTTTGATAATGATCAAACCCATATTATAAAAGACTTGCTTCAGAGGCTAGTCTTATTCACAGCAGAAAACAAATTTATTGAAGCAGGGTCAGTTGAAGAAGAAATTCCATTAGAGGTTGATGATCTGGCTAGGGGGCAAGCACCTAGAAAGGAAGAACTTCAGGCACCTGTCTATAAGAAAGTACCTGACTTTGAGGCTAAAGATCCTTTAGCAAAAGTGGATCTAGGTTTGGCTGATAAACCAGAAATGACTAAGGTCAATGGATTGTTAGCCGAACCAGACAAGGTTAGGTTAGTCGAACTCATCAAGCAGTACAAAGATTGTTTTGCTTGGGACTATCATGAGACACCAGGACTATCAAGAAGCTTGGTGGAACATCGTTTGCCCATAAAAGAGAGATTCAAGCCTTATAAATAGCCTCCTAGGAGGTTTAACCCTGAATTATTGCCAAGGATCAAAGCTGAAATGGAGAGGTTATTAAAGGCAGGGTTTATTCGTACAGTTAGGTACGTCGAGTGGCTTTCCAACATTGTTCTTGTGTTCAAGAAGAATGGGAAATTGAGAATATGCATTGACTACAAAAACTTGAACTTAGCAACACCCAAAGCTGAATATGTGAAGCCCATAGCCGACATGTTAGTCGATGTTGTGGCTAGAAATGGGATCTTGACTATGACGGATGGACATTCTGAGTATAACCAGATTTGCATAACAGAAGAAGATGTCCATATGACAGCCTTCAGATGTCCAAGAGCCATTAGGAAATTTGAATGAGTGGTGATGCCGTTTGGGTTAAAGAATGCTGGAGCCACCTACCAGAGAGCCATGAATGTTATTTTCCATGAACTGATAAGGAAAAGCATGGAAATATACATAGATGATGTGGTGGTTAAGTCACGAGACTTAGATAAGCATTTGGTTGATCTAGAGATGGCCTTGCAGAGGATGCGGTTCCACAACTTGAAGATGAACCCAGAAAAATGTGCTTTTGGTGTTTCAGCTGGGAATTTCTTAGGATTCATAGTGCATCAGCATGGCATCGAGATAGACAAGAATAAGGCTAAGGCAGTATTGGAAGCCAGACCTCCATGAAACAAGAAAGTGCTATAGAGCTTAATAGGAAAAATCAACTTTCTGAGGAGGTTCATTGCAAATTCGGCTGGAAAGATGAAGGTATTCTCTCCTCTACTCAAACTTAAAGAAGTAGAAGAATTAGTATGGGGAGAAGAAGAATTCGGTTCAAACAAAAGCAAAAAGCGAGATTGACTGGAAAAAACACCATGGCCGCCATGGCCGCCCCTTGGGAATCCTTGTTTCCCGAGTGCATCCCTCTCTCCCCTTCTCTTTCACCTGCCGCCCCCCATCTGCCCCTTGTCCACATTCTCAACCTCACCCTCAACCTGCGTCTACAGTTTTGCACCCTCCTAAGACTTTTGCACAAGCCTTAAAAAATGCTTGTGACATTCCTATTAGTCAGTTGCCAATCCCTTGCATCAAAGGGGATCAAGTTGTGATCAAAATTCCGGAAGAAGAATACCTGGCTGGCATCGAAGAATGCAAGAATCACTTGCATGGAAGACTAATCCTTGCTAAGGGAAATAAACCATTGAAATTGGATGACTTGCGATGCAAGTTATTGCAGCTTTGGAAGCCGATTAATAAATGGAGCATGATCCCTTTAGGGAAAGGTTTTTATGAATTTTCTTTTGTGTCTATTGAGGACTTAAGAACTGTTCTTTCTGGTGGTTCTTGGAACCTTAATCCGGGTACGTTAAGGCTCTTTGCATGGACAAGAGACTTTGTTCCAAATCTTGCGAAGCAAACTAGTGTTCCAGGCTGGATACGTATTATAGGTTTATCTTAAGAATATTGGAGGGCAAAAATTTTATTCTCCATAGCCAGAGGAGTTGGGGTCCCACTTTCGCTTGATGATGCCACAATTCAAAAAATTCTTGGTCATTTTGCTAGAATCCTTGTTGACATTGACTTGAGTAATCCTCCTCCTGATCAGCTACTGGTAGAAAGAGAGGGATTTGCATTTTTGGTGGGAGTGGAATATGTATTCCTACCCAGTTTTTGCACCAATTGTTCCATTATCGGTCATTCAATCTCAGATTGCCATCATTCAAACAAGCATCATACTACAAGGAACAATTTAGTTCACAGAAAAGATATTAAGGGGGTAACAGCTAATAAAAAGGTTGAGGTCAAATATGTGCCAAAGGCTATAGACGAAGGAAAGACTGTGGTTATTGATAATACTCCTGATCCAAATCCTACAATGGTGATCCAAGGAGAGACTAGCAAGAAGCCGGATAGTGATCCTGGCAATGTTCTAGTCGAGGATGCAACAGAATTTGTGGAAAATACTGGTGCATATTTAACGGAAGATGTCCCTTATGTCCTTGAAGCCAATGCTACTGCTAATGCTTTTCAAGCTAGTGAGCAAAGGGAGGATAGTGCAATGAATACAATAGAATCAAATTCACGGATTGTCACTAAAACCCCTGTTCAGCAGCAAGGATTCCAACAGAAAAAAGCAACTCCTATCTCAGGCAGGCTATGGGATGAGGAGGAGGAGGAGGAGTTGAAGGCAGAATTTAATAATTCTGTTGATAGGGGTGGTGGTGAGCAACCAAGCCCTAAGGCTGAGAAATACAAGATTACTGATGAGTGTGATTTTATAACTGTTTTGCACAAATCTAAGCAGAGATCTCTGAAAAAGAAAGAAAAGAAGCAGGTTGACCTTGACAGAAATAAACAAGTTGATAGAGTCACAACTAGGTCTCGAGCAAGGCCAATTATTGGTGATCAATGAAAACCATCTTTTGGAATGCTAGAGGTATTGGTAATCCTAATAACAGAAGAGTGTTGACTAAACTTGTAAAAGTGCATCAACCTGACTTTGTTATAATCTCTGAGCCTTGGATTAAATCTACTGATTTAACTGCTTCTTACTTGCATAAAATGAATCTTTCTTTGTTTGTTGAGAATAGCAGGAATAACCTAAATCCTAACATTTGGTGCTTGTGTAAAGACAGTCTGTAGCCTACTGTAATTTTTACTTCTAGTCAATCTGTTGCTTTTTCGATTAAAATTGGAGATAAAGATTTATACAAGGCTGCTATTTATGCTTCTACTGATTACACTGTTAGAAGGAAACTGTGGTTAGATCTGCATAATCTTCAGCTGACTAATAAAGGTCCTTGGTGTTTTGTTGGTGATTTTAATGCCATTCTTGGAGCTCATGAGCAGAGAGGTAGGTGTTTACCTCATAAAATTTCTTGTGAGGAGTTCCAAAAATGGACTGATTTGGATAGTCTCCTTCACATTCACACAAGAGGATCCCAATTTACTTGGTCCAATGGTAGAAGAAGGCAGTTCCACACTGAAAAACGGCTTGATAGGGCTATTTATAATGGAGATTGGATTGATCATTGGTCGAGTGTTGATTGCTGCACTTTGGTAAGGAGTCAATCTGATCATCACCCCATCTTACTGTCTATGAAAATTGATAAAAGGCTGCATAAGTCTAGTTTTAAATTTCAAAAAATGTGGGCTAAGCATCCTCAATGCAACAAGCTTATTTCAGAGGATCGGAAACTTCCTGTGTTTGGGAATCCTATCACTATTCTTTCTCAAAAGCTGAAAAGACTAAAGCACAAGCTCAGGGATTGGAATTGGTCGGTTTTTGGTGATGTGCATCAGAAAGTGAAGGATGCAGTGTCTCTGGTGGAGGAAGTTCAAAGCAGGATTGATGAAAATGGCAGTTCTGATGAGCTTGTTGAGGAAAAGAGGACTGCTTAGTTGCAATTGCAAGAAGCCTTAGCTTATGAAGAGGATTTTTGGCAAGAGAAATCTAGAGTTGATTGGCACATTAAAGGTGATAGAATTACTGAATTCTTCCATAGGATGGCCAAGATTAGACAAACTACTCAACAGATCTCAGTTTTGAAAGATGGAGATCAGGCATTTCATTTTTATGCAGATATTGAACAACACATAGTGCAGTACTTCACAGATCTTCTTACAACAGACAATGCATGCTCCCATTCTAGTCTAATTGATGATGTTATTCCTTCTTTGGTCACTGCTCAAGATAACTGGTTGCTTACCAGTTTACCATCGCCTGAGGAGATTAAAAATGGGGTATTTTCTATAAATCCCAATGGTGCTCCAGGACCCGATGGTTTTGGAGGGTTCTTCTTTCAGCATTTTTGGGATATTATCCAAGAGGATGTGGTAAATGCTACTAGGTATTTCTTCATGCATGGTTGGCTGCCACCTAACTTAAATTCTAATCTTGTTGTTTTAATTCCTAAATGCAAGGAGGCTGACAAGATTGAACTTTATAGGCCTATTGCTGTTGCAAACTTCCAATTTAAAATTATTACCAAGGTGCTTGCGGATAGATTGGCAACTATTGCTCCCAAGATTATCTCCGACAATCAAAGAGGATTTATTAAAGGCAGAAATATTGGTGATTGCATTTGTTTGGCTTCTGAGTCCTTAAATTTGCTAGATAAAAGAAGTTTTGGTGGTCAAGTTGCTATGAAGATTGACATAAAAAAGGCATTTGATACAATGGATTGGCAATTCCTGTTAAAGGTCCTCAAGGCTTTTATTCTTCATTTAGCTAAGCTTTCTATTTGTGTTAATGGGAAAGCTGTTGGTTTCTTTAACTGTAGCAGGGGGTTAGGCAAGGAGACCCTTTTTCTCCTTTACTTTTCTGTTTGGCCGAAGAGGTGCTAAGTAGGGGAATCTCAAAGCTTGTGGTTGAGGGGAAAATGCAGCTGATGTCTGGTCCTAGAGGGTTTGTTATGCCTAGTCATATCCTTTATGCGGATGATATTATGATTTTCAGCAGAGCATCCAAGCAAAGCATTGCTAGTTTGAAAACATTTTTTACTCAATATGCAGCTGTCTCTGGTCAGGTTATAAGTGCTGCCAAGTCTAAATTTTATGCAGGCTCAATTTCTAATGCTCGGATTATACAGCTTTCTAATCTGCTTGGTTTCTCTGCTGGTTGCTTTCATTTTTCCTACTTAGGTGTTCCTCTTTTTAAAGGGAAACCTAGAAAGAAGCACCTTATGCCTATTGCTGATAAAATCAAGAGTAAAAATTTTGCCTGGAATATCAATCATGGGTAGAGTACAGCTAGTGAGGTCTGTTATTCAAGGTATGCTAATTTATAGCTTTCGGAGTTATGCCTGGTCTGCTTCCCTTTTAAATATGCTGAACAAGTGGATTAGAAACTTCATATGGTCAGGAAATTCTAATGTTAAGAAAGTTGTAACAGTGCCCTGGAATAAGGTTTGTGTCCCTTTTGTGGAAGGTGGTTTAGGACTTAGAAGTCTGCAAAACATTAATAAAGCTGGCGTAATGAAGTTGGCCTGGGATCTTCTGCAAAATGATACTCAGTGGGCCAATTTGCTGCATGCTAGAGTTTTCTCAAAGCATGGCTTGATCAATTATCATGTCAGTTCTTCCATTTGGAGTGGTATTAAAACTATGATTTCAGCTGCTCTTGATAATGTCGTGTGGCAGTTAGGTGATGGTGGGAAAATCAGGTTTTGGAAAGATAGATGGTTATCTCAAGAGTTTGATATTCAAAGTATTCCTCCTGATATGATGCATACCTTGGACAAGAAGGTCTCTGATTTTATATTTACTGGCAACTGGTCTCTTCCTCAAAGTTTTGCATATTCTTTTCCTGCTATGAAGGCTGAAATTGAGAAGATGGTCATACCTATTGTTCCCTGTGAAGACAAGTTAAGGTGGAACTCATCCAATTCTGGTTCATTGTCCTTCAAAGAAGCTTATTTGTTTCAGGTTCTAATTGGTCAAGCAGTTCCATGGGCTAAACTGATCTGGAAAAACAGTATCCCTCCTTCTCGATCTTTTTTGGTTTGGAGAATATTGCATCATAAAATGCCTATTGATGAGAATTTAAGATGTAAAGGATGCATTGTGGTTTCTAGATGCAATCTCTGTGGATGCTGTGAAGAAACAACATTACATCTGTTACGGCATTGTTCTTATGCTCAGCAGCTTTAGCATTGGTTGAGCTGCCAATTTGGTTATCAAATGGATACCTCTAGCTTTGATAGTTTACTTCTGTTTTGCAATAGAAACTGGAGTGATCAAGCCTTGGAAGTAATCCTATCTGGTATTATTCAGGTTCTATGATCGATTTGGAGCAGCAGGAATCAAAACAGGGTTGATAACAAAAGTTTCTCTATTCAAAGAGCCATTATATAGATTCAAACTCTTGTGGCTATCTCTGGGAATCACAGCAGTGGTTGTATGCGGAATTCTATAGAAGAGCTCATCATTTTAAAGAACTTCAGAGTTCTTATTCACCCTTCCTCTGCTCCTATTATTAAGGAAGTAGTTTGGCAGCCTCCTCTATCGAATATGGTGAAATGCAATACTGATGGGGCAGCCCTGGTCCAGCTGCTTGTGGAGGTATATTCAGAGATTCTAAAGCTGCTTTGATGGGTTGTTTTGCTCAGAATTTGGGTATATGTTCTGCTCTTCAAGCCGATCTCATTGGTGTTATGGTTGCTATTGAACAAGCTTTTTTAAGAGGCTGGTTTACACTATGGATTGAGTGTGATTCTTCTCTTGTCATTGATGCATTTTCGGATGTTAACTTAGTGCCATGGCAACTATGAAACAGATGGATAAACTGCATGGAATTCACTAAGCGGATGAAATTAATCTCTTCTCATATTTATAGGGAAAGAAATGCTTGTGCTGATAAGCTTGCATCTTATGGTTTTACCATTCATGGTCTTATTTGGATGGATGTTCTACCTGATTTTGTAAAAGCTGATTTCTTTCGAAATAGGCTAGCCTTACCTATGTATAGATTCAAATAATTCCTTCATGGGTTTTGGTTTGGTCCCCCCATGTTTCTTTTGTATTTCTTCTTTTATTTTAATAATATAGCCAATAGGAGTACTCTTTTTTCCTTAATGGTATTTTTTCCCTAAGGAGGGTTTTTCACCATAAGGTTTTAACGAGGCTTCTATTGTTTGTCAAAAAAAAAAAAAAATAGTATGGGGAGAAGAACAATGACAAGTCTTTGAATAGATAAATCAAGCCTTGGCTAGTCCTCCAATGTTGGTGCCTCCAGTTACTGGAAAACCATTAAAGTTGTATATCTCTGCAGCTAAAGAATCAATCGGTTGCTTGCTTGCGCAAGAAACCGAGTATGGTAGAGAAAGAGCAGTCTATTACCTTAGCCATTTATTAAACGATGTCGAGCCTAGATATACTCCAATTGAAAAACTATGTTTATCTTTTTTTATGCTTGTACAAAACTGGAATATTATTTAATGCCACGAGAAGTTTTTGTCTTATGCAAGATTGACATAGTTAAATATTTACTTAATAGGCTTGTCTTACAAGGTAGATTGATGAAGTGGGCCATTAAGTTAAGTGCATTTGCATTCGTATATGTGCCTTTAAGGGTTATTAAAGGGCAAGCTGTAGCCGATTTCGTGGCTCAGCATCCTTCAGTTGAGGTGGAGGACCCTTTTGTGGAAGTGAATTGTTGTATTAACTTACAACCATGGATCTTGAGGTTTGGTGGATCCAAGAATAAAAAAGAAATAGGGTCTGGAATTGCCTTAACTAGCCCAGCAGGGTATGATTGGAAATTTATGTGTCAGCTGCAGTCGAAGTACTCTAACAATCAAGCCGAATATGAGGCATTGATTATGGGACCGAGAATCCTAACATCCATGAAAGCCCAATATGTCCAAATAATGGGTGATTCACAACTTGTTGTGAAGCAGTTAACAGGGGAATATAAATGCAATAGCCCTGCATTGTTGGAATGCTGTGAAACGGCTAGCTCTTTGTTAAAGGAGTTTGCTGATGTCATAATCATGCACATTCCAAGAGAAGAAAATGATGAGGCTAATGACTCAGCCCAACATGGTTCTGGCTATAAGGAGTTGAAGATTGAAGAAGGCCAGATGAATCATCTTTTTCAAGAAATCATGAGTGTTGAAAGTCAGTTAGTCGATGACTGGAGAAGTGAATTGGTGGGTCATTTGAGGAATCTATCGGCTAAAACTGACTACAAGATTAAACAAAGAGAACTAAAGTATGCTATAATGGATGATGACTTGTACAAGAGGGGAATAGATGGTATTCTCCTTAGATGTGTTGATAAGGACGAGTCATTAAGAGTGATGGGGGAAGTTCATGAAGGAATTTGCGGTGCCCATAGAGCAGGGCCAATCATAAGGTGGACTTTACATCGAATGAGATACTATTGGCCTACTATCACGGCCAATTGTCATGCTTATGCTAAAGGATGTGAGGCTTGCCAAAAGCATGGTCCTATTCAGAGGGTTCCAGCTGAGGAAATCTATGCTATTGTCAAGCCTTGGCCTTTTAGAGGTTGGGCCAGGGACTTGAATGGAAAAATATATCCTTCATCCTCTAAACGGCATGCCTTTATCATTGTAGCTACTGATTATTTTACTATATGGGTAGAGGCACAACCGATGGTTAATGTCACACAGCAAGATGTGATCAATTTCATCAAGCAACATATCGTCCATAGATATAGTATTCCTGAATAGATCACAACATACCATGGTACCATGTTTACTGGAGATAAGATGGTGGCCTTTGCCCAAGAATATGGAATCAAGCTGATCCATTCTTCCCCATATTATGCTCAGGCAAATGGGCAGGTTGAGGCTACTAATAAAATACTGATTGCCATGATAAAAAAGACTCTTGAAGTTAAGCCCAAAAGGTGGCATGAAGTCCTATCTGAAGTCTTATTGGCATATAGGAATTCAAAGTCCACGGCTACTGGACTAACTCCTTATCGGCTGACTTTTGGTCATGATGTTGTTCTGCCATTAGAGATTAATGTAAAATCTTTTAGAGTGGCTAAACAACATGGATTAATTCTAGAAGATTATCATCAAGCAATGATGATGGAATTAGAATTAGCCAATGAAAATAGATTAATGGCATTGGAGAACATTCGGCTGAACAAGCAAAATGTTGCTAAAGCTTATAACAAAATGGTAAAATATAAGCGTTTTGCCGAAGGTGATTTAGTTTGGAAGACCATTTTGCCAGTTGGAACTAAAGATCATAAATATGGGAAATGGTCACCAAATTGGGAGGATTCATTTATTATTAGTCAAGTTATTCCTGGGGTGCTTATCAATTAATTAACATGCAAAAGGAAGAGTTTAATCAAACCATAAATGGAAAATACTTGAAATCATATTACCCCTCTATCTGGGAGGGGTGGATCCCAAATAGTGGCCTATGGCCAGTCATACATTTGTTCCAGATGTAAAAGAAAAACATTACAAAAATGAAAACTATGAGTCCTAAACATCACTAGAAGGCATGGCTGCCGAGCTAGAAGGATCTGGATTAACTGTGGCCTCTTCATTAATGGGTGGAGGAACAGATATGTCTTCAGCCGTTTGAGGTTCAGAGGGTGCATCTTTATCCTCGACAGCAGTTCCTTTTTCAACAACTTCTTCCGTTGAATGGGCATCAGACGGCTTGTCTTGTTCATCATTTGCCTCCTCAACAATTTCCTCGACTATGGCTTCAGTCGGAATAAGAAGATTGGCAGGTTCGGCTGTAACACCCCGTTTTCTTGTTTAAGGTGTGGGACACTAATTAAGCATGTTTGAGGGCTTAATTATGTTCCTTATGTGTTGAAGAAGCCATGGTTCAAAGAACTGTTATCATCGGGAAGGAAAGCGTAGTATAGAATGTATACATGTGTAAGGGAACCTTAAACCTACTAGAGGTTGAGCCCTGGACAAGACACCTAGACCCTAGGTGTAGGTATCTTTGGCCTATCACTGCTAAGTTAATACCCTAGGCTAGACGACGTTGTTGTTTACATTGATGTGATATGTTTGGAATTTGCGTATTTAAAACAAAAACACAGCGGAAAAATTCCCACCAAAAGATCCATGCGAATGGTCATGACTCATGATTGTAGTGTTTACCTCTTGGAGCGAAGCATTACCGCAATCACTACAAGGGAAGAATAGTTCTTCTCAATTGATGGAGGATGAACGCTATCACCAGTACCGCAATGGAGCAGCACCTCTACGTAGTCCACGCGAACAAATTACCGCCGAAGAAAACGTCGTGCCAGCTGACGGCAGGGGTGAGGCGCGCCTACCAAGGAGGTGTGACGGCCGCTAGGTTATGCGTAGCAAGCTCCTTAGCGCTTAAGTGACGTGCACAACATTATAAGCTGTCACCCACTTACCCTAACCTTATTGGGCTTGTACGCTACAGGCCCAATCTATAATTAAAATTATTAAATCACATTTAATAAATTAATTCATTCTCCGACTATTTGCTCTATGCGTGTGACTCTATAGGTTCTCAATAAATTGGCAGTAATATTAAATCACATTTAATATTATAAACAATGAGAGGCATCTAGCAATACATCATTGTTACCTAATTAGTGAGAATATTGGTGATACGATATATATCTCACGGTAACCAAAATAACCGTGTAGTAAATGTCCCTTCATCCATATGTTTTAATTGAACACAAGGCATAAATGTGTCATCCTTGTTAAGTTCAATTATTTATTTCTCAATTCCTGAGCAGATGTGTAATCACAAATGGGCCCAATATCTCATACTGGCCCATTGCAGCATGGCCATGCACTTTCACGCTCACTCTATTGAGAGGCCCATGACATTGCTCCTGTTATGTAGGAGGGACGAATCATGTACGAATCCTGTCTACATCACTCACATCCCTCAACATGATTCATTGCAGGCCCAATAACTATCTTTATGATCATCCTGTTACGGATAACGTTTGGTAGCAAAAGCCTACAACTCCTCATGTAGGAATCGTAGCGACTTCAAGTCGAAGGACTACTTCACTTTGGTTACCATGAGAAGCACTCATGACACTTATATAACTATTATGCAGCGTTCTCATGGTGGGTCAATCCAGTATAAATATTACTCTAATATTTATACCTATGTGAAGACTTGATATCTTATATCCATGACCCGTGAGATATGGTCATCAGTCTATCCACATAATAGTCTCGATGTATTATTGTCTTCCTAATTAACAATAATACTTGACTACGGATACTTTAAGAATAGTATTTAAATTGTTCAATAGGGTCTTATGATCAAATCATGCACTTGATGTTCTATTGAACTGAAATAACTATTCTAAGGACTGAACTTCGTTTAAACAGTTAGTATATATATATATATATATATATCAAAGTCATGACACAAATGTAAATCTCAAAGAGAACTAATGGCCTCTAGGGCTTACACTAACAATCTCCCACTAGCACTAGAGCCAATCAGGCATAAATCTAATACCCATCGACCTAGTGTGACCATCATGCTTCTGCTGAGCAAGAGGTTTTGTAAGCGGGTCAGCAACATTGTCAAGTGTTGGTACTCTGCATATCTTCACATCTCCTCTATCGATAATCTCTCGAATGAGATGGAAGCGCCTAAGTACATGTTTGGATCGCTGGTGAGATCTAGGTTCCTTGGCTTGTGCAATGGCTCCATTATTATCACAATAGAGATCAATGGGATCCACAATGCTAGGAACAATACCAAGTTCAGTAATGAACTTCTTGATCCAAACGACCCCCTTTGCTGCATTGGAGGCAGCAATATACTCAGCTTCTGTGGTAGAATCAGCAATTGTCTGCTGCTTTGAACTCTTCCAGCTCACAGCGCCACCATTCAGGCAAAACACAAAACCAGACTGCGATCTGGAATCATTCTTATCGGTTTGGAAGCTAGCATTGATGTAACCCTTTACAACGAGATCTTTCTCACCTCCATAAATCAAGAATGTATCCTTAGTTCTTCTTAAGTATTTGAGGATATTCCTGACAGTAGTCCAGTGACTCTCACCGGGATCAGACTGGTACCTGCTCGTTATGCTTAAGGCATACGAGACGTCTGGTCGAGTACATAACATGGCATACATGATAGATCCGATTGCAGATGCATATGGAATCTTACTCATGCGATCCCTCTCTTCATGATTGGAAGGGGATTGTGCCTTTGAAAGGCATATACCATGTGACATAGGCAAGAGTCATTTCTTGGATTCATGCATATTAAACCGTTTTAACACCTTGTATATATATGTACTCTGACTTAGGCCGAGCATTCTCAATGATCTATCTCTATAGATTTTGATACCTAACACATAGGTAGCCTCGCCTAGTCTTTCAAGGAGAAGCAATTCCCTAACCATGTCTTTACATTTTGTAGGGTAGGGATGTCATTTCCAATAAGTAGTATGTCATCCACATACAGTACTAGAAAGACAACAATGCTCCCACTAACCTTCTTGTAGACACAAGGTTCATCTTCATTTTTGATGAATCCAAACTATCTTACAGCATCATCAAAACGAAGATTCCAGCTTCTGGAAACTTGCTTCAATCCATAAATGGATCATTGTATTTTGCATACCTTTCCAGCATTCTCTAGAGTGTCAAAACCCTCAGGTTGTGTCATGTATAACCCTTGAGTAGATTTCCATTAAGGAAAGCAGTCTTGACATCCATTTGCCAGATTTCATAATCCTGGTGTGCTGCAATAGAAAGCAAGATCCGAATGGATTTAAGCATTGCAACCGGTGAAAAGGTTTCATCATAGTCTATGCCATGAATTTGTTTGAAACCCTTAGCAACCAATCGTGTTTTGTAGGTATGTACATTTCCATCCACGTCAGTTTTCTTTTTGAAAACCCACTTGCACCCTATGGGTTTTACCCCTTCTGGTGGTTCAACCAAGTTCCAAACTTGATTAGTATACATGGAATCCATTTCAGATCTCATGGCCTCTAGCCATTTCTCAGATTCTGAGCCAGTGATGGCTTCCTGGTAAGTCACAGGCGCATCTTGATCCGTGAGTAAAACATCACCTTGTTGAGTCATGAGAAATCCACATCTCTTAGGTTGGTGCGTATCCTGTTAGACCTACGCGAGTCTTGTGCTACAAGAGCAGATAGTTGTTCCACAACATCTTGCGGAGGTTGCTCCTGTTCCATCATAGGTTCATTGCTATTTTGTGATTCTTGAACTTCTTCAAGTTCTATTTTCCTCCCACTGGTTCCTTTGGAGATAAACTCCTTTTCTAGCAATACACCAATCCTATCAACAAACACTTTGCCTTTAGAAGGATTGTAGAAATAGTATCCCTTGGTTTCCTTGGGATACCCCACAAATAAGCACTTATAAGATTTGGGTTCAAGTTTATTAGAAATTTGACGTTTCACATAAACCTCACAACCCCAAATCTTCATAAAAGACATACTGGGTCATCTGCCAGTCCATATCTCATATGGTGTCTTTTCAACCATTTTAGATGGAACACGGTTAAGTGTAAAAGCTGTTGTTAATAAAGCATGTCCCCAGAAGGAGTTTGGAAGGTCTGCAAGACTCATCATGGATCGAACCATATCTAATAAGGTCCGATTCCTCCTTTCAGATACACCAGTCCATTGTGGTGTTTCGGCAGGAGTGAGTTGAGATAATATCCTACACTCTTTCAGATGATCATCAAACTCCAGGCTTAAATATTCACCACCTCGATCTGATCGAAGTGCTTTAATATTCTTGCCCAGTTGGTTTTGTACTTCATTCTTGAATTCCTTGAACTTTTCAAAGGATTCAGATTTATGTTTCATTAGATACACAAATCCATATCTACTGAAGTCATCAGTAAAAGTGATGAAGTATTGAAAACCACCTCTAGCTGATGTGTTTAGGGGTCCACATACATCACTATGTATAAGGTCCAAACGAGCACTTGCCCTTTCACTATTACCAGTGAATGGGGTTTTAGTCATCTTTCCCAATAAACAAGACTCACATATCTCATATGATTCATAATCAAAAGAGTCCAATAATCTATCTTTATGGAGTTTGGAAATGCACTTCTCATTTATGTGGCCCAAACGACAATGCCAAAGGTAAGTCGGGTTCAACTCATTCGGTTTGACCTTTTTAGTATTAATGTTATAGATAGGCATATCAAGATCAAGGACATAGAATCCATTATACATTTGTGCACTAGCATAGAAAATTTCATTTAAATAAATAGAACAACATTTGTCCTTTATTATAAAATGAAAACCATTCTTGTCCAAACAAGAAACAGAAATAATATTCCTGCTAATAGCAGGCACAAAATAACATTTCTCCAACTAAATAATAAGCTCAGTAGGCAAAGTCGATACATAGGTTCCTATGGCTATAGCAGCAACTTTTGCTGCACTGCCAACTCGTAGGTCAACTTCGCCTTTTGCCAATGATCTACTCCCTTTTAGATCTTGCATATTTGTACAAATATGAGATCCACATCCAATATCTAATACCCTTGATGCAGAAGTAGATAAATTGACTTCTATAACATGTATACCTGAGGTGGAAGTCTCACTTCCCTTTTTCTTGCTCTCTTCCAAGTATTTGGGGCAGTTCCTCTTCCAATGTCCAGTCTGACCGTAGTGGAAGCAAGTGCCCTTTTTAGCAACTCCACCCGTAGGCTTTAAGCCAGAAGTGGTAGGTTTGGACTTATGGAAGCCCTTGCCTTTGCCCTTATGCTTACCCATGAGTTTCTTGTGCTGCTTCTTGCCCTTTCCAGTTTGGACCATCATGATGGCCTTCCCCTTTCCTTTATTAATATTTTGTTCAGCAGTTCTCAACATGCTCAACAATTCTGGCAACGGTTTGTCAAGATCATGCATATTGTAGTTCATGACAAACTGACTATAGCTCTCAGGTAACGATTGCAGAACTACGTCAGTGGCCAACTCTTGGCCCAAAGGAAAACCCAACCTTTCAAGATTCTCAATAATTGAAGTACATGAGGACTCACAGGGCTTTTCTCTGCCAGTTTAGAATTGAAAAGGGTTCTAGAAACCTCGAACCGCTCATGCCTTGCCTGCCCTTGATAGAGCATTTTGAGGTGCACGATCATATCGTACACTTCCATGGTCTCATGTTGCTTCTGAAGCTCAGAGGTCATGGTAGCAAGCATGAGGCAGCCGACGTTTAAGGCATCATCGTGATGCTTCTTATAAACATTTTTATCAGTCTTAGAAGCATTAGCAGCCGGTGGCTCCTTAGGGATTTGTTCTTCAAGAACATACAACTTCTTTTCATGCCTGAGGACAATCCTCAGGTTTCTGTACCAGTCCAAGAAATTCGTTCCGGACAACTTATCCATCTCAAGGACAGATCGCAGTGATAGGTTATTTGATGTGTGGTTTGCAGACATGGTTATCTACAACAAAAATATACAGAATATAAGTATCATGCATAAACATATTTAATAAGGTTTTTTATTAAATACGCCTCCCACTATTTTACTCAAATCAATAAACCTCACCATTGACTCGGAAAATCCCATTGGAAGATTTTCTAGTAGGACCAAGATCCATATTTCATTTCATTCTGAGTCAGCTTTGGCTGATCACCCAGAACTTGGCTATTTAGGTAGGAAACACTTTCCAATTACATCTCATGTAATTATTGGATCAGTTGGGTGAATAACTCTTATTCTAATCCATCTTATGGATTAATGCCCAACTACATGCCTCTAAGCCCTTTTCAATCCTATTGAAGTTGGCTTAGTTAAGTCAGACCCAATGGTTGACAATTAGAGATTACATTTATCCCATCGTGTCTTACTAGTATAGACAAAGGTACTCTACTTTGGCAGACCTACACTCAATCAATATTAGTCTTGACGAGTGTCATGCATTGGAAGGCACATTCAAACGTGACTTAATATTTCCTTTTGAGGATTTATTTAAAACTTTGATCTCACCATAAGTTAAACTATTTAACCTACTATATACTAACATGCATCTCATACATATATAGCATATAACAAATGTGACATGGTTATGGTCCCTAACGCATTGATTCTCCCAAGCCATTGAGAGAATCTAATCTAAAACCCTAGTAGCGTACATAGCATGATCACCTACCGAGTTGTCCTCTTCTGAAGTCGTCTTCTTGTCTCCACCATAACATTACAATTGAAAGAAACCTCTTTTACATTCGAGGGGAATAAGGTGAGAAAAGAATATACATATGGAATTTAAGAGAAAGGCACGACACGCAGGCCATATTTCAAAATAACCAAAGAAAGAAGAAAAGGACTAAGGCCATAACCATTCACCATGCACAACCAAATACATAATAAAAATTAATAATAAAATACTTATTATTATTTATTATTATTAATTATTATTTTTAGGTGATTTCAAAAATCACTCAAAATAACGCTTCTGATATCCTCATAATCGATTACCATAATCGATTATTGTTATTCTGACTCCTCAGAAAATAACTACTATGCTATCATAATCGATTACCATAATTGATTACGGCTATTCTGACTTCTCAGAAAATGACTACTGTACTACCATAATCGACTACTGTACCACCATAATCGATTATTGTACTACCATAATCCATTGCATAACTGACTACATAATCGATTACATAATCGATTATGTAATCTGTTATACGACCATTCATTCAACTCTTTGCATAATCAATTATATAAACGATTACCTAATCGATTACATAATCAATTATTGTGGCTTTGACCAAAATTTTCCTGGCTTCCACGACGATTAGGCATCAACACTTGAACCCTCATAATCGATTATATAATCGATTATGACGCGTTTGGACGCAAGGTGCGCATGATAGCAGCACTTGCTGTCGTTGCAAATCAAAACAAGGATTTCAGAAAAATGTTTTTCGCATTCAAACATAACATGTTAAAGATCATATCTTTTTCAAAATAAAAACATGTTATAACAAACAACATGCAAACAGAATCATGGTTTCGCAAGCGGCTCTGATACCACTGTTGGGAATTTGCGTATTTAAAACAAAAACATAACGGAAAAATTCCCACCAAAAGATCCATGCGAATGGTCATTACTCATGATTTTAGTGTTTACCTCTTGTAATGAAGCTTTACCGCGATCACTGCAAGGGAAGAATAGTTCTTCTCAATTGATGGAGGATGAACGCTATCACCAGTACCGCAATGGAGCAGCACCTCTACGTAGTCCACGCGAACAAATTACCGCCGGAGAAAACATCGTGCTAGCTGACACCAGGGGTGGGGCGTGCCTACCAAGGAGGTGTGACAGCCGCTAGGTTATGAGCAGCAAGCTCCTTAGCGCTTAAGTGACGTGCATAACATTATAAGCTGTCACCCACTTACCCTAACCTTATTGGGCTTGTACGCTACAGGCCCATTCTATAATTAATATTATTAAATCATATTTAATAAATTAATTTATTCTCCGACTATTTGTTCTATGCATGTGACCCTATAGGTTCTCAATAAATTAGCAATAATATTAAATCACATTTAATATTATAAACAATGAGCGGCATCTAGCAATACATCGTTGTTACCCAATTAGTGAGAATATCGGTGATATGTTATATACCTTACGGTAACCAAAATAACCGTGTAGTAAATATCCGTTCGTCCATATGTCTTAATTGAACACAAGGCATAAATGTGTCACCTGTAACGCCCCGATTTTCACGATTTTCACGTTTTCTAATTCTTCAGTATTTTAATGTCTTTATTTTATTCGAGGTCTTAGGAATGGAAATAAAATATTCCGAGACCATAGTCATGCTCGACGATATCGTAGGAAGCTACGATTAAGTTTTGAGTCAAAAACTCAAATGGAATCCGGTCTGCGTTTTTACACTGACAGTATGATTTTACTGCTCATAAGACCTCAGATGGACCCGTGAACGAGACAGTAAGTCTTAGCATTTGATTATCTACGTTTTGGTTAAATTTCGTAAAAATTTCAGAAAAATAACTTCCTGACCTTCGTTCGGGCGGAATTCTCAATCGGGTGACGAACGGAGCCACATATGGACTTACCGAGACTTGCCAACAGATAATCTTGATATCACAACATCCCAGGACACTTGGGAGAGTATGCCAGAGTCGTCATGACGATCGGGAAAATCTAGACGCGAAATGACCAAAATGCCCCTAACCTTAGTCTTTTGCACTTTTACCATTTTACCCTTTTGGCAAATGACCATTTTGCCCTTAAGTGACTTGTTTTAAGGCTGAACTCAGCCCATCCAGCCCCTCATTCACGAAATTTCTGCCCAAAGAAGAACACCATTGTTGTTCTTGAAGAGAAACTCCATTTTTCTTCTTGAAAAGCTTGAATCACTTGTTAGAATCACTTGATTCCTTGAGCAATCTTCCATCATTTCAAGGTAAGATCACTTCTATGATCTCTTAGCTTCTTGAATATCTCTTTATTTCAAGATCAATCTTCATTTTCATGAAAATTATTTCTTAGATCCAAAACTTTGAAAATCCATAGGAAATTGTAGAAAAATCCTTTTGAGGTAAGACCAAGTTCTTTGAACTCACCTCATCATTCTCTATCTAAACCCAAGAGCTTATGATTCAACTCTCATCATAGCTCAAAAAGCACATTAGGGCCGAACCCTTTTGAAGATGATGAATAGTGTTTTTCATCAATTTTTGATTTTTAACACTTGATTTCATCCTTAGCTTTCCTAATGCCTTTGAATCCATGAAATGGAAAACCAAGATCAATTCCTAGCTTTATTCTCTTTAGGGTGGCCGAAACCCTCTTTGTGAGAATTGTTGAGTTTGGTTTGATTGTTGTTTAATGATTGATTGTTTGGTTGTTTGTAGTTGGTGACAACTATCAGGAGGTTCACAAACCGATCAACCGACTTTGATCTGGGAATCTGCTCTTCAACAGGTATGGGGAGAAGAACCTCATCACACCAAGATGGTGGTAGTGAGAATGGTTGTTTAAATTTATGTGTGGGTGAAACCCTTTAGTTTGGGTTCACTTTTATGTGTTAAGTTTTGTTAAGTTCTCTTGGAGAACAAGATTGTTATGATGTGTTTATGCTTGAGTATGTTGTAGTGTGCTTTAGCATAAGTTGATGATGATATGATTGATGAAAATCATTTTCATGTATGTTGGGAAAACCTACTTTGATCACTAGATCAAGTATGGACTTTTATTGTTGATTATGAGACCATAATGAGTGATGGACTTGGATGTTTGATTATGATGTAGTAATGTGTATTATGGTTATCATGATTGTGTAAGTGTTGTGAGCCATACTTTGATTGGTTGATGAAGTAAAACCTCACATTGATTCCTAGTTGGCTATTAGCCATGACCTTGAGGAAAGGAAAGATATGAATAGTTCTTGGACAAGTCAAGTTTTGATGTAAAGAAAGTGTTTTCAATAACTTGTGTTTTTCAAAGAAAAACCCTAAGTGACTTTAAATGGAATTTAATCTCAAAGTGCTTTCACCAAAGTGAAACATGTTTTATACCTTATCCTTAGTTCATCTAACTAATCAAGTGACTCAAAATGAGAAAAGAAGTGGTTTCATGAAGAGAATCAAAATGGTTCCATAAGGTTGATGCCTTATTTTAAGGCAACATTTCGCTAAGCGAAATTACTTTCGCTACGCGAAAACAGAGGAAAGTCTTAGTTGGGCATCACTGCCTCACTTTCGCTAAGCGAATTGATATTCGCTAAGCTAACCAAGCAAATTTCGCTACGCGAATTACATCTCGCTGAGCAATCCAGAGAAGTCTCCAAAAGAGGTGTAACCGTCTGAACTTTCGCTAAGCGAAATCATTCTCGCTAAGCGAATAAAGTGAAGTTTCGCTACGCGAATTCTGTCTCGCCGAGCGATCCAGAGGTGTTTCTAAAGAGGTGCAACCGTCTGAACTTGCGCTAAGCGAATTCATATTCGCTAAGCGAATCCAATACATTTCGCTACGCGATTTGTGTCTCGCCGAGCGAACCAGAGGAGTTCCAAAGGAGGCATTACTGCCTCATTTTCGCTAAGCGAATGGAATTCCGCTAAGCGAATTTTATGTTTCAGAAAATGCTAGAAATGAAGTAAGTAGTTCAAATATTGTTTCAAATCAAATGAGTTTTCAATTGAGAAGTTGTTCTGGTTTACAAATGTTTTGGATTTTGAGACAGTAGTTCGATGACGGACCGGTGATTCGGACCCCGCTCAGTCGTTCAATTGTTTCAGTCTTGTGATGACTCGATCCCGGAGGGATCACGAGATTTATCCGGTGGATAAAGGTTATGCTTTCAAAAGACGCGTATAGTTCCTAAGGAAGAGAACCTTAGTAGACTTTGAGGTTTATCCGGGGGATAGACATTGCTTGATCGCATCTGCTTTGTGTAAGCATTGGCATATCATTTGCATAGTTGTAAGGCCTTGAGCCTAGGAGTTGAGCTTACACCTTGATGCGGGTGCGAATCTTACGGTGACGATCTTCAATGGTCTTTTGGGAGGTATCAGGGTTGGAAGGGCTGACATGTGACCAGTTGGTAGCTCTTCTGTGTCGTGGCGAATCCGTGCAATACACTGATATCCTCTACTAGATGCCGTACTTTTCATGTTTGGTCGAGAGTGTTACCGTAAAGCCAGATACGTGCACGTTACGAATGTTGTAGCATCTTGCTCATGGCTGGCAGAAACCGGAACATGTCCTCCCATTCACTCTCTCCGAATGTTTTGTTAGCTCCATGGAGTAGGGGTCAGAGTAGTACCCAGTGACATTGACATTGAGTCATATACATTGCATTGCATTGCATGGCTATTGATGTTTATGGCTATTGATGTTTACATTTACTGTTATACATCGCTGTATTGTTTAAGGATGCCTTATATTATGCTGTTAAATGTTTAACATGCTATTATGTTGTTAACTGCTTAACATGATTTATATTGAGAACCTTGTAAGCATGTTGGGTACGCTGTTACCCGGTGAGTCGTCCCGTTTTTGCTACTGCTGTTTTGTTGTGTTGATGAACGGGAATCTCACCCATATCTGTATATTTTCTGCTGGTACTTGCTGTTGATGCTTGAACAGATGGACGTGACGATGGTTCAGTTCAGTAGTCTCCTTGAGCCCGGAGGCGGACTCTTTTTGCTATTTTAGTTAAGTTGTCGGCCAGACTATGTCAGTTTTTATAGTACCTTTTGGGAGCTATGACTCCTAGTACTTATTGTATTTTCTTATGTCAGTCATACATTAGACTTATGTCTGTATACAGTAATGTTGATGTTTCTGTTTTTCGTTTTCTGTTTTTGTATTTATAATACTGTATGTATGTCCTAGTAATGCATGGTGAACCTAAGTTCACTTATTAGTAATATTTATTACCTTTACTAATCCCATTACATCTTTATGAAAAGAAAAGAAAAAGAAAAATCATATTTTCCGCATTAATAAATATTTTCGGCCTTATAAACGTTCGGGAATGTGACACTCGGGAAAGGGTGTTGCATCACCCTTGTTAAGTTCAATTATTTTTTTCTCAATTCCCGAGTAGACGTGTAATCACAAATGGGCCCAATATCTCATACTGGCCCATTGCAGCATGGCCATTCACTTTCACGTCTCACTCTATTGAGAGGCCCATGACATTACTCCTGTTATGTAGGAGGGACGAATCCTGTCTACATCACTCACATCCCTCAACATGATTCATTGCTGGCCCAATAACTAAACGTTTGGTAGCATTAAAGCCTACAACTCCTCATGTAGGAATCGTAGTGACTTCAAGTCGAAGGACTACTTCACTTTTGTTACCATGAGAAGCACTCATGACACTTACATAACTATTATGCAGCGTTCTCATAGTGGGTCAATCCAGTATAAATATTACTCTAATATTTATACCTATGTGAAGACTTGATATCTCATATCCATGACCCTTGAGATGTGGTCATCAGTCTACCCACATAATAGTCTCGATGTATTATTGTCATCCTAATTAACAATAATACTTGACTACGGATACTTTAAGAATAGTATTTAAATTGTTCATTAGGGTCTCACGATCAAGTCATGCACTTGATGTTCTATTGAACTGAAATAACTATTCTAAGGACTAAACTTCGTTTAAACAGTTAGTAGAAACTGAAATGCCTCATATATATATAAATATATGTAAATCAAAGTCATGATACAACTGTAAATCTCAAAGAGAACTAATGGCCTCTAGGACTTACACCAACATGATATGCTGCTGCATTGCCTATGGGATTATTTGTTTATCTGCCTATATGATGATATGTGTATTACCATGCTTATTGCTATGATGATGTTATTTCTGTTGATTGGTTGATGTTGATGTTGATGTTGATGAGAGTATTGTGAGATTGTCATGTTGTTCAGGTTGATATCGTTGTGGTTCTGACAGTGGAGCTGTGGCTCGTGGGCGTAAGGCGTCGTGATGTTGATGTTGATGTTGATGTGGATGCAATGCATCATGGCTGTGGCTGAGTGCTTAGGCGTGAGGTTCCGGTATCAACATGTGATGGATGTTTGTTGCATACCATAGCATATTTAATCCCAATGGGGGCGAGATGTGTGCCACCGATCCCGAGGCGGGATGTCCCATTGGGGACGTTATTGATCCTTACGAGGATGTCCAACTGGGGATGTGATGTATTGATCCTTACGAGGATGTCCAATTGGGGACGTGATGTATTGATCCCGACGGGGATGTCCAATGGGGGACGTTATTGATCCCGACGGGGATGTCCAATTGGGGACGTGATGAAATCGACCGACATGCATATAAGGATTAGTATCCCTTATAGAGGATTGATTTAAGAGAATAATCTTTGAGGTGGATGTGACGTATCACTCGAGAGATGGGTATTGGTATGTTGCATGTTTTCTGTTGTTGTGTGCTACATGTTTATATGCTATACTATTGCCCATCTCCCATGTTTGATGATGCATGTTTCTTATCTACCTGTCTTTTCTCTGTGTGTTCTTTATTTTGTGGAAAGACCCTGTGGAGGAACCAGTCGCTGAGGAGCTGGATGGCACTCCTTATGAACCTAATGCCGGTGGACGAGCCACGAACCCCAGCCTCAAGAGGTTTTGAGCTTTTGTACCAGAGAGGGATGCGAGTCCCTCATTAGAGTATGTGCTCATGTTGGTCTATAGTGCGTCTGTGCTAGGAGTGTGCTGTGAGGATTTTGATATATTTTGAGTGAGGGTGGTGAGTGTTGTTAGCATGAGTGTTTCTTTACTTTTGATGTACTTTTGTGTTATGTCCAGTTCTAGTGTACTTCATATGTATATATTACTACTCTAGCCCTACTGATGGGGCAACTGATGCATGTGTACATATTTTATGTCTTGATCTGCATGACTCTGATATGTTGTGTGCTTTAGATTTTGGTTTTTTTTTCCCGCTTTTGTTTTTCCGTTTCGCTTCGGGTTAATAAAGCGCGCTAACGTTTGTAATACGGTTTAAGGTTAGTTAATATCTTAGGTTCTTTAATGGGAGGGGCGTCGTCTCATTTGGTGGTATCAGAGCGTTGAGAACGTTTTGCAACTAATGGGATGACTTCATGTATGTGGGGTCCTCTCATCGGCTGTGAAGGTCTCTTCCACTATCACTTCAGCTGAAGCTGAGGGGTTAGCAGGCTCAACTGTTAGAGTCTCTTCGGCTAGAATTTCAGCCACGACAGCAAGTGTGGTTAAGGTTGTCTCATCAGCAGCAATATAAGCAGGCTCGGACACTGTACCTCCCTCAATGGTGTCAGCCGCTGCAATCAGTGTAAGGCTTGGAGTAAATCCCCCAATGGACTTAGGGGCAACTGCAGATGATTTTACTTCAGTTATAAGAACTTTCAAGCTCTCCCAATCCTCCTGAGCTAAGGTCATTCCGCGCTCAGCCGTGGCCACATCTTCTTTCAGTGCTTCCTTTTGCTGAGCCAAGGGTCTAATCTCATTATCCAAAGATTTGGACTGACGGTATAGTTGGATTCTGGTTTTTGAGCTTGCTAAGAGTTTCTTCTCTCTACACGCTCCAGATTGGGCTTAGTCTTAGCTATCTCCTTATCTATCCATTCCCTTTCGGCTATCAGCTGGGTTAGTCGATCAGAGAGCTCCTTGTTTTCTGCTAGATCAATGTGTCTCTCTGCCTTGACTGATTGAAAGGAAGTTTGGAAGTGGGCCTTCTGTTCTTCAAGTTCGGGCAAGCGGTTGATGCTGCCCAGGCTTCTCCCATGACGACTTTTGTGAGCCACGAGGTTGAAGGAGATATCTCCAACCTTTGCAGCTATGCGATTGAGGATCTCTTTTTGGACATCTGAAATGCCTCTAGTATATATAGTTGTTAATAGGGCTAGCCTTAGCTTGGTGACTGCTACTTCTTCTACAGGGATGTCTTTGTTAAGTTGCTCTTCGATGTAAGAGAGATGTTCATCTATAGGAGAGCTGGGTGAAGCAGTGGTCATGGGGATAGCCGTTTGAAAGTATTGGGAAAGTTCTTCCTCTAGAATGGAGTCCTCAGGAGAAGTGGCTGTTGGAGGAGTATTAGGTTTGTCTTGTGTGTGAACCATGGTTTCTTGAATCAGCTGTTCCTCTGTTGGGTCTTTAGTAGTTGGGATGGTAGCCGATTCAAGGGTGGCAGCTGCAGGAGATGATTGCAGCTGAGTAGCAGGGGTTGTCATTGGTTGAGTGCCTGACTTTGAAGTTGACCTTTTCTTTTTATGCTTTGTTGGGGGAGTGGCTAATTCCTGAGTTAAGTCATGAACCATGGAGGAAATGATCTGCATCAATGCAAGATAATTAGCCAGTGAACGAAGAATTAATGAAGAAAAGGAAAGTAAATCAGAAATATACCTTAGTTGCATGAGTGGTTTCTAGAATTTCTTGGGGAGTTTGAGCCACAGTCGTCCTGGTTGATTTACTTTTCCGAAGAGGAGTGAAAAGGTTAGGAATAAAAGGGTAATAGTGGAATAACGCTGCATATGTGAGTCCAGTTACCTTAGCCGATTTCTCAACTGAAGAATTTTTGGTTTTAGGCCTTGAAGAATCTGTTGGGCCTCAATCACAATTCCCGATGGTCCTTTTTCTTGTTGAGAGAGGAGTTGTGTCTGAAAGCTCCTCTACATCAATCACGTTCTTGCCTAAAGAAGATAGCTAATAGTCATGTAATGAGAAAGATTGAGTAAGCAAATTATAAGGTTTATTTTTTAGATTAAGACACTCGGCTTACCTTTTGGTATAGAAGAAGGCTTGGCAGCCTGTGGTTTCTTGCTTGAAGATGGAGCTTCTGGGACTTGCTGAGGAGTTGTGTCTTGTTGCTCACCTTCTATTAACCGAAGGAGACACTTGGACAAATCTTCTGGGAAAACCTTTTGTGGAACTGATGGCCACCAATTAATGAATGGAGAAGTTTCTCCTGGTAGCAAATCAAAGGAAAAATATGTGAAGGATGCCAATCTATCAGTATTGGTCCTTGTCACTTCGGCTACTTCCTTAGCCGAAAGGAGTAGTCTTTTGTAAGGATAAGCTCGTGATTCATAAGCTGTTGAGATATTCTGAAGTAAGCCGAATTGCCTAGCAAAACATTGAGGATAATACGGCTCGACTGAAGATTTTTTGTTTCTTGATGTGGCCTTTACTCCACATAAGAGATCCCTAGCCCTCAGGATGCTGTTCTATTCTGAAACTATTACTTTTCGAAGAGAAGTATTAGAGATCCTTTCTGGGGCAAAAAAGATCCACTTGGGACCAATATTGGTAGAAAGGATTTTGTTGAAATCTGCTGAACGCCTGGATGAAGTGGTGATTAAGATGTTTACCAAATCAAAAGCAGATTTTTGGGCAGTAGGGATTAATTGAAATTGCTGCCCTAGTATTGATGGATTGGTAGGGTGTGTTGTTGGGTTGAAGGAAGTATCAATGAATTCTAGAAAATAGTGAGTGATCCAGAGTTGGAGGAACCAGATAGGTCCTGGGTTGTTGTCTACCTTTTCTTTCCTCATTAGTCGATCTAGGAACACGAATATGCCTCTGTATAAAAGTGACAAGAACAGAGGACCCAAAGCCAGTGCTTTCCCAGAGGTGATGAGGGAAATGTAATATGAATACTCACCTACTATTTGACAGGAGTTGGTGCAGATGAAATATTTGCACAACCAATATAAGAGAAAGGCGTTGTGCTCACTGTCAGATACATCTCCATGAGTTCTTGCGTGAGCCGAAAGAAAGGTGGAATAGTATGCTTCTCTATGGGAGAAATTTATCCCCAAGTCAGGGTAAGTTGAGAGGTGAAAAGAAGGAAGTTATTCACCATATATCAGAAGACCTATGATGGCAGCCACGTCCAGCAATGTAGGGTTTGCCATGCCGAAGGGAAATATGAAGCCATTAATGGAAGTCGCCCAGAAGCTGGAGACGCCGTAAATTAATTCTGGGATTGAGGGAAATATCATGCTGAGAGAGCATGATTATGTTTTAAATTCCCTAAGATTTCCAGTATTCACCTTTGCTTGATGATACTCTAGCAAGCCAATCCGAATAGGGTTGAGATTTGTGAGGCCATGTTGTGAAATCAGAGGGGCATTTTTGAATAGTGAACCAATTAGCTGCTATGGGAAGAACGAATGTAGTGGGAAATAAAATATGGTCTAAAAAGAGTTTGCCCTTGTTAATGTCCAGAATAGAGGGTTTCATGGTGAAAGATTGGCGAGTTATGCGCAAGAGAGTGGTGGTTTCGTCAATGATTATGTTGTCAGATTCATAAGAATGGGTTTCATGGATTGAAGAGGTTCGTGATGAAGTTTCTGTAGATTCATCACCACTATATGAGTAATGGCTACGATCAGAGTTGGAGCAAGACACGTTGATGGAGTTTCTTGATTGCAGAAAGCAAGAAAGATGAGAAGAATATAAAGATGACAAGGTAACAGTAATCGGCTAGTTAGGTATTCGGCTGAATTTATATTGTTTAGTAGGAGTAGTTGAACGGATAAGTAGCCGTTACCTATTGATGAAACTATTGCGAAACTGTAGGAGTAATGAGTATTTTGTGGAGCTCGAGGAAATAGTTACATCACTCTATCCTTACAAACGGTTAGAATAGAGGATACAAGGGGGCAAGTGTTATCTCCACAAAAAATGATTATTCGGTAGCCGTTAATTAATGTGTAGCCGAGTACGATTATTTAGTCGAAAAGTAATAGTCGAATGAACAGCCGAGCAAACGATAAAGTTGGCAGGCGAATTAATGTTGTTGTTGGCAGCCGAATTAATATTGTAAATGGCATCCGAATTAACGGTAGATTTGAAGTAACGGCTAGTTGTTTAGTTAGTTCAGTTGTTTTGTTTGAATTAAACAAAGGTATTTACATGGTGATAATAGCTAAATAATTTGGTCGTGGATCAAGTGAAGTCCCTGCATTTTAGGAGTATTAACCGCATATGCATATAAAAGTGGGATTTGGGTAAAAAGGACTGTTTGAAGGCTAAAACGCTGGAAGGTCTGTCGTTTTGAAGATTGAAAGAATGCCGAAGTATGTTGCCAGTGGGATGAAGATGTGCCTAGAACTTAGGGATTTTGTTAGTCATGGTTAGCCGTTGGTTTTTGTAATTGCTTAGTGTTAGAGCTTCTTTTGTCAGCCATGATGTACTTAGTTGTTGAAAATTAGGAGTTAGTGGTCAATATGGGAGGCTTTAGCATAGCTTACAATTTTGCATATAAATATGAGTTCTACATTTTTGAAATAGACACAATTAATAAAATACAACTTGCAATTTCTTATCTCTTTACTTTCAGTTTTACTCTTCTTTTACTTTAGCACTTTGTTCTCACCTTCACACTAAACGTTCTTTGGAGTAGTTTAGGAACCCGTTAAGTTAGGAAACAGAATCCCCTTCTTAACATTTACGACTGATAAAGGGGAATCATTGTATATGGATTAGCCAATTTACGGCTAGCACCATTTCATTCGATAACAAGTACTATTTTCATAATTGAATTGAGATTAGAAATTAGTATTGATTAATCCGAAATCTAATTGAGGGCTAGGCAACCAATTTGTAACCGAGGTTAAACGAATTTGGGCATAAATCAATTTCACTTAAGGATTGCGATTGTGATTTCAGTTTTATTTATTAAATGCTATATGATTATGTAGTTGTTTTTGAATTGACAAAGAAGGTTCGTATGAATTTTATTAATTTGAACAATGATGAATACTGCCAAAGAACTTGATGTCTTGGATTGATGTTTTTAATTAATTGAGTTTTCTTCTTAATTGCAAGTTGTTCTCTCCCTTCAAATTCGAACCCCCTTCTGTGACACCCATTACCCCGCATATGATAATACATAAAGAAAATCATACATGCCTTTAAAATAATATATAATTAGAGCTGGTATCCCTAAACATACATCAAAATAAAATCGAATATCATAAAACATAAATTCTAACTAGCGAGAGAGATCTCCTTAGGATCACTCCTCGTCAGCATGCCGACCCTCCTCTGCATATACAACAACATATGCACAAGAACATCAAAATAGACGGGTAAGAGACACAATCATGAATACATATAAACGACATGAAACAGTAATCAAGATGGCATACAACATACATTAATTAACAAGATATAACAATACATGTCAAGGGATGCATGTTATGAAAATGCCACATCAATATTCCATATGCATATGTGGCTAACAACACTAACTCTGGAAAGACAACAAGGAGTACATATCTAGTTATTAACATGGATGACTCACCATACCAGACGGCGTCCACCGAATACTCTCAACAGTCCTGATAACATATTGTGGCTAGTCAAGGTACTTAGGCTTGGTTGAGTGGTCATTCGGGCCATAGGTAGCTAGCCCATGCCATAATGGAACTTCCACGCCCGACTCTACCCTCAAGGCCGGGATAACACCCATTGTGGCCTCCACTATCGCGATTCATCATTTTCTTTCCGCCCATCATCTCGACGCCAACAATGATGCATGCTATGTTGAACAACATTCAAACACATGTCCAACCATCCACCATTATAACCAGTCACATTAATTAATAACTATGACCATCAATGATTATCATCAACAACAACTAGACGTTAACCATCGTTACCGTCTTTATCAACATCACTAATGATAATCCATCATTATTATTAGCATTAACATTTCCTCTTAAATTACTTAATTGTCCTCATTATCTTTCATTTAACTAAGTTTGTCAGGAAAACCTCATTCGCCTCGTGAATCTTGGTTCGCTATGTGAACCAGAGAGGTTCTAGATCTGGACATCATATTAACTAGGTCCTGGTCATCGTCCTCGTATAGCAGCTCAAAGTCTCCCAACACTGGAATCCGGGGCTCTCCCGCCAGCATCAGGCTCAGTAGGTGTGCCATCTATCTCCTCAGGCAGCACCTCGACAGGATCTTCTCGTGCGATCGAGAATAAAATACAGCATAGAAGAATACGAGAGATAAAAAACAACAATACATCATAAATAAGGAAACAACTATAAAATAAGCTATACTGATAGTAACACTCAACAACATATAGTGTCAAGCAATCATCTCCCAAGTCATTCTCTCTTAGTTACTGTCTCTCACACTCATGCAACTAACGACTATATGGACGCGATCACGACGCAACATCCCCAACAGATCAAGAAGTCCCATTCATCACTACGCCATCCCCCGTAATGTAGGGTTCGGCCAACAGCCCTCAGGCTCAACTTAACTCATGGGTACTACATACTCCCCCGCCCGCAGGCCAGGTCGGGACATTCGTCCGTCAACAACTGATAGGTACGATCATCTCCTCGCAGGCAAGATTGATCGCCCATACGCCAACACAGTGATGAACAACAACAATGCAACATGAAACTCACCCACTCATCTCGGGATCAACAACTTAGTGTCTCAACCGCAACTTGTACACAACTACAACCAACTTTCTCCGGCATAACCAAGTACCAACTTTATATATACCAACATGAATATTATCCATAGGATCTCTAGGTTGAGCACTACAACGTGTGTGTGTATATATATATATATATGCATCCTCGAAATCCTCACCACATATTCATCTCCCAAATTCATCAGGAATTACTGCCTATCTCTACTCATACAACAGTAATCACAAATATCATATCATAGGCAATCATAATCATGCTCAATAAATATATTTATCATATCTACTCATAGGCATATATTCAAGTAACCCTAAGCATGTTACTATGCATACATGCACATCAACAAGTATCATTTTAAGCATACCAACACACATGCATACAACCTCGACATAGCATAAAATCAACCTATCGGCGATAAACCTACAATGCCTAAAACTACATTGATACCACAACTTAGTAGTTGCCAATGTGAGTTAGGTGTTGTCGGTTATTCGACCATAGTAGGGTTTAGGTCACCCTACGCAAATCAATATATATTATTTTATTCTTGCCTCCCTGACGATATTGTGGTTCATTCTCCCACCTGATAGCAAGTAGCAACAATCACGAATACCATGAACACTTCAAGCTCTCCACTAGCTCCTTACAACCGTGGTCTCCTTCTCCAAAAGGGTCCTAAACGCAACTTCCAATCTTGCCCTCATTACGGAAACAACACGTAGACTATAGCATTAACCCTAACACGAAGCTATAACCGTGAATAGAAGCTAGAAATAAAGGAAGACATTGTATAACCACAATGTAGGTTGATACGAAACCTCGGCTTACCCTTGACGGATCAAAGAAGTAAACTGGTAGAATCGAAGGAGAAGTGAAGCTGATCAAGAATACACGATTGGAACTGCGATCGGATCAATGAACGAACTACAAACTTGGATCAAAGTTCTCAACCTCAACTCAGCCCTCTCAGTCTCGAGCTCTCTCTATCTTTGTAAGAAAATGGAAGAGTGAAACTCTTCCCTCGGCGAAAATGATGAAGTATATATAGGCAAATGTTCCATTGTCCACGCTTTAGCGTTGCCAAACTCC
Organism: Ammopiptanthus mongolicus; assembly: GCA_039655645.1. Lineage (NCBI taxonomy): Eukaryota > Viridiplantae > Streptophyta > Magnoliopsida > Fabales > Fabaceae > Ammopiptanthus > Ammopiptanthus mongolicus. The sequence goes on along the minus strand of CM077351.1, from coordinate 52,864,716 downwards.
ACGCTTTAGCGTTCCAACGTTTAAGCGGTGGTCTTCTCAACGCATGAGCGTTGACGTTTCCTCACCGCCAAGGCACCGCCCAGCACGTGCCAGCCGCGATGTGTAACCGACACGTGTCACTTTACGTCCCATCACTGCCAGTCAACTGGTCAGAGTGGCCACGCTTGAGCATCTACCCTTCTCCATGCTAGAGCGTTACAACGCTTGAGCGTTCCATTGCTCCACGCTTGAGCGTTCTGCTCAGACACACACAATCTTAATCCTTCAGTAATCCAATTTAAATTTTTAACTCTCAACATCCTTCCTAAGCACATTATCAAACCAACGTACATTCATGCATTTAATTAAGGTGATGGAAATGAGGATGTTATATCTCCACCCCCCTTAAAATAATTTTCGTCCTCGAAATTTGATGTACCTTAGAATAGATGTGGATATAGCTGTTGCATATCTTCTTCACGTTCCCAAGTAGCATCTCCTGTAACTTCATCCCATATGATCTTGGCCAACAAAATATGTTTACCTCGGAGTTCCTTAACCCTTCTATCTGCGATCCTTACTAGTAAGGCGTCATACTCAAGGTTCTCTCTTAACTGTACTGACTCTGGTTCTAGAATATGTTATGGATCGGGGTAATATTTCCTCAACTGAGATACATGAAAGACATCATGAAGATTAGATAGGTTTGGAGGTAAAGCAACATGATAGGCTATAGGACCAATTCGACTAAGAATTTGAAATGGTCCAATGAATCTAGGAGTAAGCTTTCTAGATTTGATCGCTCTGCCAATTCCAGTCCTTGCAGTCACTCTCAGAAAAACGTGGTCTCCTTCTTGGAATTCTAAAGGTCTTCTCCTCTTGTCACTGTAACTCTTTTGCCTTTCTTGTGCAGCTTTCATCTTTTCCCTTATCCTTTTAATCTGTTCCGTCATCTGCTGTACCACTTCTGGTCCTAGCACTTGACTTTCTCCTGTCTCATACCAACAGCTAGATTTCATATCAAATTTTGAAAATATTTTTGCAAAATGTAATCTGTTTAATAAATCCTTCTTGTTTGGGATAGGATATCTAATCCACCTAAGAGCTTGACTAAGAGGTTTGTATTTAATTACTAACCTTGAAGTTCCTCTTTCAATTTTCGCTTGTTTATTGACATAGAATGCCGAACATGACCAAGGGCTTTTGCTTTTCCTAATTAATCCCTTGTTTAAGGTCACAAATCTCCTTTTGATAGTGTAGTAAGAGTTCACGACTCATTTGGATTGGTCTAGCCTTGGTAGGAATTTGTCTTTCGTCAAACCCTATCTCATAAAGTAGGTCAATAACATACTTCTTTCTATTCCAAAATGCATTCGGCAGATCAGAACAGATAGATGTTTGGACATGGTTGAGAAGAACGTTGATCTTCTTTTTAACTTGTTGTTGCTCTAATTGTGTTTCTATGGTTTTAAACGATATTTCTTCTCTTAAGAAGTTTATCTGATTTTATTTGTATTGAATGAAGTTTAAGTTTCTAATGATTGGCTTTCTAATGAAGGGGAAAATTATTGGATTACCCAGATATTGAGTAATGATACCTTCAACAGATATAGTCAAGGGAAAAAGTGATCATATGAATGAAGTGCCTAATATTACTTCATTTTCCAAGTTTTTGACTAATAGAAAATGGTTTTCAACTTGAAGACCCTGATTTTCTATTACCGCTTTTGAAAGTTTAAAATTAATCTTGACTTTGGACCTGTTAGCAGCACTTAATTCTTCCGAAGTCTTTTCAAAGTATTTTGTTGAGATTAACTCTTCTAAAATACAATTTGAATCTACTCCAGTATCAAAGAGAGCCGTGGTTTCTAAAACAACATCTTGAATGGTTATCTTTATTTTGATGTGAATTTTTAAATGTTTAATTGATTTATCAACCCCAAGAACTCATCGTCTTCTATTTTCTAGGTATCTGTTTTTTGAGTGATTTGTCTGCCTTCATCACTATTCTTGTTTTCATTAGAATCGGATTCTGATGAAGACAAGTGGGCTCCTAATTGGGATAGGATTTGTTGGTGCAGTTGTTGTTGTGCCTTGATTTCTTTAACTTCTTTCTTCAGAGTTTTGATTTCTTGTTGGAGGTCTTGAAATGTAATATGTTTGTTTTCTTGCCTTTCTAGTCTTTGAAGTGTTTCTTTTAGACCAAAAGGTTCTTTAAAAAGGTTCTTTAATAGTAAATCTCTCTCCCCCTCTTGTTAGAGTTTTCTGCTATTATGGATTTTAGTTTTTCTAAGTACTTCCGTCTTGCATCTAAGTCAAGAATTGAGTTAATAGCTTCGAAAAGGAGATCTTGCTCCTTCGTCAAAACATTTATCTCATTTGAAGAGTTTGATTGTTCATTATCTGAAGAATCAAACTCATCATCTTGAATCTGATTTAGGTCGTTGGAATTTCCACATTCATTTGAAGATTCTATTAACAGATTGTTTAATTGTTCCTCTATGGTTGATTCAAGGTTTAAGGCTTTTATTTTCTTTTTTAACCTATAGTATTTGCTGATATGCCCCGGCTTACCGTAGCTATAACAAATGACTGTTCTTTTAGGTACATTTATGTCTAGGCTGGTTTGGCCCTAAATTCTCTTTTAAGTTTTCTTGGAGGGGTTCTCCTTGTATATCTGTTAAAGTTTGATTTTAGTCGTTTGTAGTCGTACGCCTCAATGTTTTTATGTTTTGGCTTTTTGTTTCTAGAGCATGGTAAGGCGAATTAGTCACAGAAGTTGCCTAAATCTTTTCTGTTTTGGGCTCTTTCCTTTTTAAGCTGATGTTGAATTTTATCGTCTTGGCATATTTTTATGGCTTTGAATATACGAAATCAACTGGCCAAAGGTCAATTGCTCGTAGGGTATGTTTCCATCAATAGTTTGGCTTCTAATTTTATTCCTAACTTGGTGTCCTCGTGACATAGGAAGTCCTGCTAGGAATTTTTCTTTCTAGTATGGTTGTTGGCAATCTTCCCTTGTATAGACCCTAGTTAAGAAAGTATCTTTGCAATACCTAAAATCAGATAAGGTTTTACATCTTAGGTTTGAAAGCAACTCTATCGATGGATCTTTCTAGGAAGACAGATCACCAATATAATGATGAGCTATGGAAAAGATTAAGGTGTTGACACCATCGGGGACAAGTTCCCCATAGTTTGTAATGGGAACGCCATCAGAATCAATTTTAATTGCTTGATAAATTGCCATTTTTTGTTCTTCTGTAAAGGAATGGTCCCACTATTCTTTAAGTTGGACGGAGAATCCAACAGCTAAAATAGTAGCGATTGTTTCTTCTGAGTAACCATGGCTCATCTGATATGACGTTGCCATCGTAGTCATATGTTGTAAGGTGTTCATTATTTGGTATTCATTTTGGCCATCTATGTACCACTCATAAATTTGGTTTGCACTAAAGCTTTTAAAAGTTTGATCCTTTTCTCCAATTAATAGGTATGGGGCTATTGCCCTTTTATAATATAATTTTGATGGTTTTTTTCCAATTTTTCCAAGATTGGTCAATAATTGGGTTAACCTTAATGTTTGATGTTGAACTCTTAACCGACTCTGTTTCGGTGCTATCTTCTATTAAGGCATTAATGGATAAGTTTTTGGTAACTACTCTTGGCGGTTTTGGTGTTTGATCTTGCGGTGTTTCTAGTGCAATAATGTTTAACTGTTTAAGTTGTTCATTAATGAGGGTAATAATCACTTTTTCTTTAGTTTGTTCTGTCTTTGAGCTAATAAGTCTCATACTTTCTTGAAGTTGTTTATTTACATTGAATGGTTTGAACAGAGGTTCGTTTAGCTATTTTTCTGACATTTTTTATTTTGAAGTTGAAGGTTCTTCTCTCTCAAGTTTTTTGCTTAGAACTTGGAGGTATTTGTTTGTATAATTTGCTTGTTATTAGGCTTTTGATATCTTTAGCAGTAACAGGTTCTTCCTCATTCTTTGTTCTGAATGGGGCAACCATTACCGGCTGGTTTTTATCATCTTAAACGTTTGGAAGTTGGTATTGATTATGCAGAGGTAGTTCTGACCTAACTATCTCCCCATTTTTGAGATGCCATACTGGAATGAAATTAGTGGTTCTAGACCCTATTTTATCAATTTGAAAAGGGTATTCTATGAAATTTTTTATTGTATAGGCATGTAACCAATCGACAAAGGGAATGTTAATCTCAACCCTATTAAGGAATTTATAATATTCTTCTTGAATATTTTTCTGTTTTTTTTTTTTTTAAATCAAAAGGTGTTGAGGTGCAAAGGCATCACAATAGGAGAAAGGCATCCCAACTAGGTTGGCACCCCAAACTCCTAACAATCATATGCAGCACCACAACAAATTTTATTAAAAAGAATGAAAAGAATACAAGAATAGCATGGGGGATATAAACCAAAACCCATGAGGAAAATCATCTAAATCTATAACAAGGCAATCCTAATCTATTTCTGAAAAAATCATCAGAAATGAAGCTAGGAATTGTATTCCACCAAGTAAATCCAGAATTTGAAGAACCAAACGCAACAAGATTATCTGCACAGGCATTCCCTTCTCTATATAAATGAGAGACAACAAAACTCATTTGTTTAACCAACTCTTTGCAATCGCTCCACTTATTTCTTAACTTCGATGGAATCAATTTCAGATTGCTGAAAGCAAACATTTTTTATAAAACAATTTTAAAACAATTTTCAAAAAGATCTTTTTAGAAAATGAGCCATTATTACCTTCTCATACCTTACATAAATTCTAAGACCTTTCTAATATGACTATCTTTGAAGCCCATAATTCTTGGTCTTGAATTCTTGATCTTCTTGAGATTTGTCTTGGATGTCCTTCAGATATTTGTTTTTCAATTCTAGACATTCCATTTATGTCTTTAATAAATTTGGCTCTTCAATCTCTTGACATATCTTTTATCAATCTTCAGGTCCTGATTGATCTTGAATTTGATTTTCTTGGCTTTGCTTTCACCTGAACTTTTCTAAAGATAATTCTCACGAAACACCTTAGTTCAAGATGTAGTATATTTCTCATTTAAATTTATGCATAAAGCCTTATATCATATAAAGACATATTTTGAAGATAATATTCCAATTAATATTTCTTATGTCTTTATTTAAATGTGATCAAATAATAATATATTTTACATTTATGTTTAATTGATCATTGCAACACCCTTTCCCGAGTGTCACATTCCCGAACGTTTATAAGGCCGAAAATATTTCTTAATGCGGAAAATACGATTTTCTTTTTTTTCTTTTCACAAGATGCAATGGGATTTTAGTAAAGGTAACTAATACTAATAACGAACTTAGGTTCGCCATACATTTCTAGAACAATATGCATAATAATTACAGGGACATAAACAGAAAAAGGAATAATACTATATACAGACATAGGTCTAATATATAACTGATACAACAAGTACAAGGAGTCGTAGCTCCCAAAAGGTACTACAAAAACTAACATAGCCTGGCCGACAACAAAACTAAACCACAAAAAGAGTCCTCCTCCGGCTCAAAGGAACTACTGGACTGAACAATCGTCACGTCCATCTGTTCAAACAGCAACAGCAAGTACCAACAGAAAACATACAGATATGGGTGAGATTCCCGTTCATCAACACAACAAAATAGCAATAGTAAAAACGGGACGACTCACCGGGTAACAGCGTACCCAACATGCTTACAAGAATTCCCAATGTCAAACATATTAAGCAGTTGACAGCATAATATCATTTTAAGCAGTTAACAGCAAAAAATAAGGTATTCTTAAACAGTACAACGATGTATAACAGTAAATGTAAACATCAATAGCTATGCAATGAAATGCAATGCAATTAAGATGACTCAATGTCAATGTCACTGGGTACTACTCTGACCCCTACTCCATGGAGCTAACAAAACGTCGGAGAGAGTGAATGGGAGGACATGTTCCGTGCGCGCCAGCCTTGGGCAAGATGCTACAACATTCGTAACGTGCACGTATCTGGCTTTTACGGAAACACTCTCGACCAAACATGAAAAGTACGGCATCTAATAGAGGATATCAGTGTATTGCACGGATTCGCCACGACACAGAATAGCTACCAACTGGTCACATGTCAGCCCTTCCAACCTTGATACCTCCAAAAAGACCATTGAAGATCGTAACCGTAAGATTAGCACCCGCATCAAGGTGTAAGCTCAACTCCTAGGCTCAAGGCCTTACAACTATGCAAATGAAATGCCAATGCTTACACAAAGCAGATGCGATCAAGCAATGTCTATCCCCCGGATAAACCTCGAAGTCTATTAAGGTTCTCTTCCTTAAGAACTATACGCGTCTTTTGAAAACAAAACCTTTATCCACCGGATAAATCTCGTGATTCCTCCGGGATCGAGTCATCACAAGACTGAAACAATTGAACGACTGATCGGGATCCGAATCACCGGTCCGTCATCGAACCACTGTTTCAAAACCCAAAACGTTTGTAAAACAGAACAACTTCTCAATTGAAAACTCATTTGATTTGAAACAATTTTTGAAACACTTACTTACTCTATTTTTTGCATTTTCTGAACATGGAATTCGCTTAGCGAAATTACATTCGCTTAGCGAAATTGAAACAATAATGCCTCTTTTGGAACTCCTCTGGATCGCTCGGCGAGACACAAATCGCGTAGCGAAATGTATTGGATTCGCTTAGCAAATATGAATTTGCTTAGCGCAAGTTCAGACGGTTACACCTCTTTGGAAACACCTCTGGATCGCTCGGCGAAACAGAATTCGTGTAGCGAAACTTCACTTTATTCGCTTAGCGAGCATAATTTCGCTTAGCGAAATGGAGGCGGTTATACCTCCTTTGGAGACTTCTCTGGATCGCTCAGTGAGACGTAATTCGCGTAGCGAAACTTGCTGGTTAGCTTAGCGAATATGAATTTGCTTAGCGAAAGTGAGGCAGTGATGCCCAACTTAGACTTTCCCTGTTTTCGCTTAGCGAACGTAAATTCGCTTAGCGAAAAGTTGCCTTAAAACAAGACATCAACCTTAGGGAACCATTTTGATTTTCTTCATGAAACCACTTCGTTTCTCATTTTGAGTCACTTGATTAGCTAGATGAACTAAGGATAAGGTATAAAACATGTTTCACTTTGGTGAAAGCACTTTGAGATTTAATTCCATTCAAAGTCACTTAGGGTTTTTCTTTGAAAAACACAAGTTATTGAAAACACTTTCTTTACATCAAAACTTGACTTGTTCAAGAACTATTCATATCCTTCCTTTCCTCAAGGTCATGGCTAATAGCCAACTAGGAATCAATGTGAAGTTTTACTTCATCAACCAATCAAAGTATGGCTCACAATACTTACACAATCATGATAACCATAATACAGATTATTACATCATAATCAAACATCCAAGCCATCACACATTATGGTCTCATAATCAACAATAAAAGTCCATATTTGATCTAGTGATCAAAGTAGGTTTTTCAACATATATGGAAATGATTTTCATTCAATCATATCTTCATCAACATATGCTAAAGCACACTACAACATACTCAAGCATAAACTCATCATGACAATCTTGTTCTCCAAGAGAACTTAACAAAACTTAACACATAAAAGTGAACCCAAACTAAAGGGTTTCACCCACACATAAAATTAAACAACCATTCTCACTACCACCATCTTGGTGTGATGAGGTTCTTCTCCCCATACCTGTTGATGAGCAGATTCCTGGATCAAAGTCGGTTGATCGGTTTGTGAACCTCCTGATAATCGTCAACAACTACAACAACACAACAATCCAACATTAAACAACAATCAAAGCCAATCTCAACTATCATAACAAAGAGGATTTCGGCCACCCTAGGTTAAAAAGGTTAGGAATTGGTTTTGGTTTTCCATTTCATGGATTCAAAGGCATTAGGAAAGCTAAGGATGAAATCAAGTGTTAAAAATCAAAAATTGATGAAAACACTATTCATCATCTTCCAAAAGAGTTCGGCCAAAAAGTGCTTTTTGAGCTATGATGAGAGTTGAATCATAAGCTCTTAGGTTTAGGTAGAGATTGATGATGTGAGTTCAAAGAACTTGGTCTTACCTCAAAAGGATTTTTCTACAATTTCCTATGGATTTTCAAAGTTTTGGATCTAAGAAATTATTTTCATGAAAATGAAGATTGATCTTGAAATAAAGAAAGATTCAAGAAGCTAAGAGATCATAGAAGTGATCTTACCTTGACATGAAGAAAGATTGCTCAAGGAATCAAGTGATTCCAACAAAAACTCAAGCTTTTCTAGGTGAAAATGGAGTTTTCTCTCAAGAACAACTATGGAGCTTCTAAGGATGAGAGGCTGTGCGAAAATGATGAAGTGAGGGGCTGAGTTCAGCCTCTTAAAAGTTCACTTAAGGGTAAAAAGGTCACTTGCCAAAAGGGTATAATGGTAAAAGTGTAAAAGACTAAGGTTAGGGGCATTTTGGTCATTTTGCGTCCAGATATTTCCGAACGTCATGACGACTCTAGCATACTCTCCCAAGTGTCCTGGGATGATGTGATATCAAGATTATCTGTTGGCGAGTCCCGATAAATCCATATGTGGCTCCGTTCGTCACCCGATTGAGGATTCCGCCCGAACAAAGGTCAGGAAGTGATTTTTCTGAAATTTTTACGAAATTTAACCAAAACATAGAGAATCGAATTCTAAGACTTACTGTCTCGTTCACGGGTCCATCTGAGGTCTTCTGAGCAGTAAAATCATACTGTCAGTGTAAAAACGCAGACCGGACTCCGTTTGAGTTTTCGACTCAAAACTTAATCGTAGCTTCCTACGATATCGTCGAGCATGACTATGGTCTCGGAATATTTTATTTCTTTTCCTAAGTCCTCGAATAAAATAAGAACATTAAAATACTAAAGAATTAGAAAACGTGAAAATCGGGGCGTTACATTCCTACCCCTCTTAAAAGAATTTCGTCCTCGAAATTATACGTACCTCTTAAAACAAACTTGGATACTGTTGTTGCATGTCCTCTTCTCTTTCCCAGGTAGCATCACCTGTAGTCTCGTTCCAGATAACTTTGACCAACGCTATCTCCTTCCCTCGCAGTTTCTTTACCCTCCTGTCCTCGATCTTAACCGGCAATGTCTCGTAGGTTAGGTTATCCTTTAGCTGTACTGAATCAGACTCTATGACGTGACTGGGATCAGGAATATACTTTCTCAATTGCGAAACATGAAAAACATTATGAAGGTTGGATAGAAAAGGCGGTAAAGCTATTTGGTAAGCTACTGGACCTATCCGACGAAGAATTTGATAAGGTCCAATGAATTTTGGAGTGAGTTTTCTGGACTTCAGGACCCTGCCCACCCCTGTCATCAGAGTGACTCTCAAAAACACATGATCCCCTTCCTCGAACTCAAGTGGCCTACGTCTTTTATCCGCATAACTCTTCTGTCGGCTCTGAGTCGTCCTCATCTTTTCTTGAATCAGTTTCACCTTCTCGGTTGTTTGTTGCACTAGTTCAGGTCCTAAATAAGCACTTTCTCCATCTTGGAACCAACACAAAGGTGTTCTGCAACGTCGTCCATATAAGGCTTCGTAGGGTGCCATCCCTATACTCGAATGATAACTGTTGTTGTAGGTGAACTCTATCAACGGTAGGAAATTCTCCCAACTTCCGGTATGTTCCAACACACACGCCCTCAACAGATCCTCTAATGACTGAATCGTCCTTTCCGATTGTCCATCAGTTTGAGGATGGTAAGCCGAACTTAATCGTAACTTCGTTCCTAAAGCTTCATGTAAACTTTGCCAAAATCGCGAAGTAAATCGCGGGTCTCTATCCGATATGATACTTGAAGGTACTCCATGCAGTCTCACAATCTCACTGATATAAATCTGAGTAAGCTTTTCCATAGAATACTTGAGTCTAATCGGTAGAAAATGAGCTGATTTTGTAAGCCTATCAATTATAACCCAAATGGAATCGTATCCTTTAGGTGTCCTTGGCAAACACGTCACGAAATCCATTGCTATGCCATCCCATTTCCACTCTGGGATATCCAACAGAAGTAACATTCCAGCTGGCCTCTGATGTTCAACCTTTGCTTTCTGACACACTAAGCAAGATGCCACATAATTGGCTACATCTCTTTTCATGCCTTGCCACCAAAACAACCGCTTCAGGTCTTGGTACATCTTGGTTGACCCTGGATGCATACTTAACTTGCTTCTATGAGCTTCGTCCAGAATTAACCTTCTTAGCTCTGGGTTGTTTGGCACACAAACCCGTTCTCCTCGTCTTAGGATTCCATCTGTTCCTTCTTTGTATTCCGACGTCATCCCTTTCTTTAGATTCCTTCGCTCTTTCTCCAGATACTGGTCGTATACTTGTTTCTCCCGAATCTGATCCATCAGATCACAAGATACCGTAACCATACCTACACATAGTCTTCCTGGCATACTAACCACGGACATATGCATATCCCTGAACTGTTCCAACAGATCGTGTTCCTTAACCATCATGGCAGACACATGTAACACTTTTCTACTCAGGGCATCCGCTACCACATTAGCTTTTCCCGGATGATACTGTAACTGGAAATCATAGTCCTTCAAAAATTCCAGCCACCGTCTTTGCCTCATGTTGAGCTCTTTCTGATCGAACAGATACCTCAAGCTCTTATGATCGTTGAAGACATTGAACGTCGAACCATACAAGTAATGCCTCCAAATCTTCAACGCAAAGACTACCGCTGCTAACTCCAGATCATGAGTTGGGTAGTTCTTCTCGTGCACTTTCAACTATCTCGAGGCATACGCTACTACCTTCCGATTCTGCATCAGAACACAGCCTAATCCTTGGTATGAAGCATCACAGTATACTTCAAAAGATTCGCTTGGATCTGGCAATATCAACACTGGTGATGTAGTCAGCCTCTTCTTCAACTCCTGAAAACTCTGCTCACAGGCTTCAGTCCATTCAAACGCTTTGTCCTTCCTCGTCAATTGGGTAAGAGGTCCTACAATCTTAGAAAATCCCTCAATGAACCTCCGATAATACCCAGCCAAACCCACAAAACTGAGTATCTCAGTCACTGTGGTTGGTCTTTCCCACTCAAGAACTGCTTCAACCTTCGACGGATCTACAGCAATTCCTTCCTTTGAAATTACATAACCCAAAAACTGCACTTCGTCGAGCCAAAACTCACACTTGGACAGTTTTGCATATAGTTATTTCTCTTTCAGAACTTGAAGAACCACACTAAGATGTTCAGCATGTTCTTCATGGTCTCGCGAATAGATAAGTATGTCATCTATGAAGACAACGACAAACATATCCAGGTATGGACGAAAGATCCTATTCATATAGTCCATGAATATAGCTGGAGCATTCGTCACACCAAACGGCATCACAAGATACTCGTAGTGCCCATAGCGTGTTCGAAACGCTATCTTCGGTATATCTTCTGCCTTCACACGAATCTGGTGATAACCCGATCGCAAATCAATCTTGGAGAAAACTGCCGCTCCCCTCAACTGATCCATCAAGTCATCTATCCTCGGAAGTGGATACTTGTTCTTAATAGTAACCTTATTCAACTGGCGATAATCCACGCATAAACGAGATGTTCCATCTTTCTTTTTCACCAGCACAGGTGCTCCCCATGGCGACACACTGGGTCTAACAAACTGCTTTCCCAATAAGTCTACCAACTGTTCCTTCAAAGTTTCCAACTCAGCAGGTGCCATACGATACGGTGCCATAGACACTGGTCCTGTTCCTGGCACAAGATCGATCGCAAACTCGATGTCCCGAACTGGCGGCAAACCTGGTACGTCTTCAGGAAAGACTTCCGGAAACTCATTCACGACAGGTATGCGCTCTAAGACTAGCTCGCTCTTGACCTCCAAAGAAGATAGTAACATGTATCCTTGAGCTCCTTCTCTCAAAGAAGCATTTACTTGGTTGGCAGTCAAAAATCCAGAATTCTCACAACCAGGGAAAACTAAGGTTTTATTTGCACAGTCTAACATGATATGATTAGAAGATAACCAATCCATTCCTAAGATTACATCCATTTGCGAAAGAGGCAAACAGATCAAATCAATCAAAAATATTCTATCCTTAACAGAAATAAAACAGTTCAAACAAACTTTAGCAGTTATAATAGGTTTTGCAGTAGGCGTAGAAAGTACCAAATCAAAAGGTAAAGAAGACACAGGTAATCCCAACAGATTCACACAGTCATAGGCAATAAAGGAATGCGTTGCGCCTAAATCAAACAGTACAGTTAAGGTTTTACCTCCCATGACACACTGACCTTGGATCAAGTCTTCATTTTGAGAAGCTTCAGCACCTCCCATAGTGTAGACTCTGCCCTTCATCTTAGGCCTTACAGCTTGGACATTGTTGACAGAATGTTCCAATTTTGGTTGCATGCATTCACGTGAGATATGTCCCGGCTTCCCACACTTGAAGCAGATAATCCCTTTGATCGAACAATCCCTGGTGATGTGATTGCTCTTCCCACACTTCATGCACTTGGTTGGGGCGTTTCCAGACTGACTGAAACTCCCACTGCTTCCTCCAACAGAACGTTGTTGTCGATCTTGTTGCTTTGCATAGGGCTTCCATCGAGATTTGTTGTCTCGACCACCGTTTCCTCTCTGGAACTTGCTCGGTCCAGAACTCTGTACCCGCTTGTCCTTAGGCTCCAAACTCTCGATCAAACGACACTTCTCCACTAACCTCGGAAAAACAGAAATTTCTAGAGGAACAACAGCTCTCTTCAAGTCGATCCTTAGACCTCCTTCGAATTTTCTGCACTTCCACTCCTCTCTTGGGTTGTCCAGAAAGTAATTTGAAAACTTTGCTAGACTTTCAAACTTGGCCCCGTATTCAGCTACGGTCATTCCCCCTTGTCTCAGCTGGAGAAACTCCATCTCTTTCTCGTGTCTTGCGCTCGCAGGAAAATACTTCTCCAGGAATTTTCCCTTAAAAGCATTCCAATCCACAGCTTGTTGATCGTGCACCAGCATCTGACGGGCTCCTTCCCACCAGTATTCAGCATCCTCCACCAGCATATAGGTTGCATAGACAACCTTGTCATTCTCAGTACATCTCATCGCTCCAAAGATCTTTTCCAGCGTTTGGATCCAGCGTTCAGCTAACTCAGGATTGAATTCACCTTTGAATTGAGGTGGATTCCGACGAAGAAATTCGTCCAGTCCTCTACCTCCGGCAGCTCTTTCGTCAAGTTGAACCATAGCAGCAGCCATTTCTCGTATGGCGTTCACAGCAGCAGTCAGGTTTTGAGCAGCCATTGCTACCTTCAAAACCAGAACTGTCAAACACAAGAACCACAACAAAACTAAAGCACACAACAGAGAAACACACAGAGAACACAACACAAACAAGACATAACCTACAAACCCCAAAAAGACTCGGCCAGCTCTGATACCAAATAATGCAACACCCTTTCCCGAGTGTCACATTCCCGAACGTTTATAAGGCCGAAAATATTTCTTAATGCGGAAAATACGGTTTTCTTTTTTTTCTTTTCACAAGATGCAATGGGATTTTAGTAAAGGTAAATAATTCTAATAACGAACTTAGGTTCGCCATACATTTCTAGAACAATATGCATAATAATTACAGGGACATAAACAGAAAAAGGAATAATACTATATACAGACATAGGTCTAATGTATAACTGATACAACAAGTACTAGGAGTCGTAGCTCCCAAAAGGTACTACAAAAACTAACATAGCCTGGCCGACAACAAAACTAAACCACAAAAAGAGTCCTCCTCCGGCTCAAAGGAACTACTGGACTGAACCATCGTCACGTCCATCTGTTCAAACAGCAACAGCAAGTACCAACAGAAAACATACAGATATGGGTGAGATTCCCGTTCATCAACACAACAAAACAGCAATAGTAAAAACGGGACGACTCACCGGGTAACAGCGTACCCAACATGCTTAGAAGAATTCTCAATGTCAAACATATTAAGCAGTTGACAACATAATATCATGTTAAGCAGTTAACAGCATAAAATAAGGTATTCTTAAACAGTACAACGATGTATAACAGTAAATGTAAACATCAATAACTATGCAATGCAATGCAATGTAGATGACTCAATGTCAATGTCACTGGGTACTACTCTGACCCCTACTCCATGGAGCTAACAAAACGTCGGAGAGAGTGAATGGGAGGACATGTTCCGTGCGCGCCAGCCTTGGGCAAGATGCTACAACATTCGTAACGTGCACGTATCTGGCTTTTACGGAAACACTCTCGACCAAACATGAAAAGTACAGCATCTAGTAGAGGATATTAGTGTATTGCACGGATTCGCCACGACACAGAAGAGCTACCAACTGGTCACATGTCAGCCCTTCCAACCCTGATACCTCCAAAAAGACCATTGAAGATCGTCACCGTAAGATTCGCACCCGCATCAAGGTGTAAGCTCAACTCCTAGGATCAAGGCCTTACAACTATGCAAATGAAATGCCAATGCTTACACAAAGCCGATGCGATCAAGCAATGTCTATCCCCCGGATAAACCTCGAAGTCTACTAAGGTTCTCTTCCTTAGGAACTATACGCGTCTTTTGAAAACAAAACCTTTATCCACCGGATAAATCTCGTGATTCCTCCGGGATCGAGTCATCACAAGACTGAAACAATTGAATGACTGATCGGGATCCGAATCACCGGTCCGTCATCGAACCACTGTTTCAAAACCCAAAACGTTTGTAAAACAGAACAACTTCTCAATTGAAAACTCATTTGATTTGAAACAATTTTTGAAACACTTACTTACTCTATTTTTAGCATTTTCTGAACATGGAATTCGCTTAGCGAAATTAAATTCGCTTAGCGAAATTACATTCGCTTAGCGAAATTGAAACAATAATGTCTCTTTTGGAACTCCTCTGGATCGCTCGGCGAGACACAAATCGCATAGCGAAATGTATTGGATTCACTTAGCGAATATGAATTCGCTTAGCGCAAGTTCAAACGGTTACACCTCTTTGGAAACACCTCTGGATCGCTCGGCAAAACAGAATTCGTGTAGCGAAACTTCACTTTATTTGCTTAGCGAGCATAATTTCGCTTAGCGAAATGGAGGCGGTTATACCTCCTTTGGAGACTTCTCTGGATCACTCAGCGAGACGTAATTCGCGTAGCGAAACTCGTCTGGTTAGCTTAGCGAATATGAATTTGCTTAGCGAAAGTGAGGCAGTGATGCCCAACTTAGACTTTCCCTGTTTTCGCTTAGCGAAAGTAAATTCGCTTAGCGAAAAGTTGCCTTAAGACAAGACATCAACCTTAGGGAACCATTTTGATTCTCTTCATGAAACCTCTTCGTTTCTCATTTTGAGTCACTTGATTAGCTAGATGAACTAAGGATAAGGTATAAAACATGTTTCACTTTGGTGAAAGCACTTTGAGATTTAATTCCATTCAAAGTCACTTAGGGTTTTTCTTTGAAAAACACAAGTTATTGAAAACACTTTCTTTACATCAAAACTTGACTTGTTCAAGAACTATTCATATCCTTCCTTTCCTCAAGGTCATGGCTAATAGCCAACTAGGAATCAATGTGAAGTTTTACTTCATCAACCAATCAAAGTATGGCTCACAATACTTACACAATCATGATAACCATAATACACATTATTACATCATAATCAAACATCCAAGCCATCACACATTATGGTCTCATAATCAACAATAAAAGTCCATACTTGATCTAGTGATCAAAGTAGGTTTTTCAACATACATGGAAATGATTTTCATTCAATCATATCTTCATCAACATATGCTAAAGCACACTACAACATACTCAAGCATAAACTCATCATGACAATCTTGTTCTCCAAGAGAACTTAACAAAACTTAACACATAAAAGTGAACCCAAACTAAAGGGTTTCACCCACACATAAAATTAAACAACCATTCTCACTACCACCATCTTGAAGTATCTGTTGGACCAGAGAGAGTTGAACATGCGGCAACGTAGGTGGATGGAATTCATAAAGGACTATGAATTCAACCTGCAATACCATCCAGATAAGGCGGCGTAGTAGCGGATGCGCTCAATAGGAAATCACTACACGTATCTGCAATGATGGTAAAGGAGCTAGAACTGATAGAGGCGTTTAAGAATCTGAATCTTAATGTGGAAATCGTCGAGGATAGGCTGAATCTCATGATGATTAAGTTAAGGTAACTAGCGATTTCCTGGGTCTTTTATGGAAGAAGCAAGTTGAGGATAAGTACCTCGAGGAAGTGAATCGGTTAATAGAAAAAGGTAAGACTTCGGAATTCAAGAGAGGTATTGATGGTCTGCTTAGGTTTGGTGAAAGGGTTTGTGTGCCAGCGGATAACGAGGTTAAGAAGATGATTTTGGAGGAAGCACACAAGAGCAAGCTGAGTTTTCATCCAGAGGCTACCAAGATGTACCAGGACTTGAAGAAGCTGTTCTGGTGGTCGGGGATGAAGAAAGAGGTGGCGGAGTATGTCCTAACCTACTTGGTATGTCAAAAAACGAAGATTGAACACCAGAAGCCAGAAGGGTTTTTGCAATTTTGCAATCGCTAGATGTCCCAGAATGGAAGTGGGATAGCATTGCCATTGTTACGTCCCCAAGTCCCACTCGAGGAAATCCCATTATTTTAGAACCCAAACATACTATTAATTATAACTTAGCGATTACGCGTTTATTAAAAACAGCAATAACATATGATCAATTTAAAAGCGCACAATATTAGAGTAAGCACAATAAGATAAACGAAAACACATACACACGGTACAGATATATACATATACATGGGGGCCCCATCAATAGGGCTAAGTACATATACAAACAGAACACATAAGAAAATGAAAATAACACATAGACATCAATAGGACTCAACTCAGCTCACAGGCTCTCCCCCTCCCATCTCAAAATACATCAAAAAGACCTCACCTCACATCCTATGACTGACACACTGGCGATGTCACGCCGTCCATGACATGAAAGTCAAGAGTTACCCTGTCCTTCCCCATATGTGCGCCTATAAACCCGCAGGGGCACATAATCTGAGTAAGAACTAGACAAACCATCCGTCTATGCCTGGCGGCTCTGAGATACCGCTCTGACATCCGACGCTGTCCTCTCAGCACAAAGCCTCTGCGACTCGTCATGTGAGATGATGCTGGGACAGCCCACATAAAGTCTTGCTCTCGCGGCCCGGGTGGGTGCCACATCTGGGGAAACGGAAGAAACTGGACCACTCTGTACGGTCCCATGATGTCTGCTCGTGGTGGAGTATTGCCTCGGAACAACAAGCTCACTGGTCCGGTATACACGGTCAGGAATGTAGAGGGGTCCACCTGCCACCCCTGCTCATCGTGGTAGATGATCTCAAGCTCGCCCAGCATCGGAATCCCCGGTGCTGCCTAGAGGAAGGGATGCATCCTCGAGTCCATGATCAATTCCAACTACCTCGTCGTCTACTCGCAGATCGAAAACATTACATACAAGAAAATACAGGGAGATAAGATATACAGCACATCTATGACAGGGATGATGCAATGCAGAACATATAGCAAATACAATCATCTCTCAATATCACGACATGACGGTCGTCCCCTAGCTAGATATACACATACTCTTTCCATGCATGCCGGCTGGTACTAAACACCCTACTAAGGGCAACATCACGTCCGCATATCGGACAACAAGTTGATTAGTTCCGGTAATCCGTTTCGCTCACCATGACCCATAAGAGTGCATCACCGCTCAACTGTCCCAGACAAAGAGGGTTAACTGGGCCTCCTCGGAAGATCCACCGGCAACTGGAAAGACTCAGGGTCCAGTCGGGATAGTAGGACGTGCCCAGGACCGCCACGACACGATAGGCGCTACCATACTAGTCTCATGTGGGTACACCTATGTCCAATATATCCCCAAGATCACACAAACCTACCCTTCCGTTTTCCTTACCCGCACTCGGTGCATCAACCTCGTATACCTCACAGCATATGGCTCGCCACTTGGCATCAAATGCATATGCTATGCATGTCATCCATCTCTCTTGAGCTGATATCGCAACGCATGCAAACTTGCTCTTAGCAACATGAGCTCCAAGATCCAATGGTAACCATATGAGCTCCAAGCTCCACTTTAATTATACGAGTTCCAAGCTCCACTTGTAAACATATGAGCTCCAAGCTCCCACCATAATTTTATGAGCTTCAAGCTCCACTATACCTCAAACCTCAATTACCAGCTCAAAGATCCACAACGGGGTCAAAGCCCTAATCATGCTAAACCTCCGAATCTCATACATACACGTATTTCTAGATATAATGTAACAGTTCATCAATTATCAAATAAAGCAGTAAACAACACAACATGCCAACATATCATTTTCATCAACACCTCATGCATCTCTTACAAATATCAGTTATCATAAATAGCAGGTACGCATATATCAACACATAGCATATTTTATCATGCATCACAAATTTGCTAACTTAGGGTATTAAATATAACGGTAATAGCCCAAAGTAGACTAAACCTAGGGTTTAGGTATTTTGTCAGGGCTCAACCTCACGTAGGGTTTAGGGTTCCCCTACACATAAAACATACAACAAGCTATATGGACTACTCTTGCCTCCCCGACGTGTGTAACTCTTTCTCCGCACCTGATAGCGAATATGGTGATAATCATGAGCACAACGAGCACTTCTTGCTCCTCTCTAAGCCTCCACAGCCGCAGCCTACTTGCTCCAAAAGGGTTTCGCACGCAACTTCCAAACTATCCCTAATCTCGGAAATAATACATAGACTATAGCATTAACCCTAATATGAGGTTAAAACTGTGAAAAGAAGCTTAAACCATAAGAGAACATTGTATAGGTACAATGTAGGTAGATGAGGAACGTCGGCTTACCTTCGTCGGATCACAAAAGCAAACCGATAGAATTGGAATAGGAGTCGCGCTGATCACGAAAACACAGTCGGAACTGGAATCGGATCAAAGAACGGATCATAACTTGGGATCAACGCTTGAAATCTCACCTCTGGACCTTCACTCTGGGAAAACTCTCCCATTGTGAAAATGAAGAACTATTTTTAGAGGTAAAACTCTGCTATCCACGCTTTAGCGCTCTGAATCTCCACGCTTTAGCGTTAAAACGCTTGAGCGTTGACGTTTCCTCACTGCCAAGGCACCGCCCATTACGTGCCAACCGCGACGCGTAACCGACACGTGTCACTTTACGTCCCATCACTGCCACACACTGGTCAGAGGGTCTACACTTGAGCGTCCAAAGCTCTCCACGCTAGAGCGTTACACTGGTCAACGCTTGAGCGTTCTTCTCCTGATCCTTTGTCCCTCATCCTTTTCTCATCCAATTCATTCATACTCTTAACACACTTTCAAGCCATGATAAAAATTACTAACAAATGTATACATATTCAATCTAGATCATCTATCTCAATTAAGGTTTCCGAAAACTGGGATGTTACAGCCATAGACTTTGTTTCTGGGTTGCCGAGAACTTAGAAAAGGTATGATGCAATCTGGGTAATCATTGACAGGTTAATGAAATGTTCTCATTTCTTACCTATCAACCAGGGTTATTCTCTGGAAAGGTTGACTCAGATCTACATCAAGGAGGTTGTGAGGCTGCATGGGGTACCTTCAAGTATAATTTTAGATCGTGATTCAAGGTTTACATCATGGTTTTGGAGAAGCTTGAACGGTGCTACGGGGACTAAGCTGAGTTTGGTTCTGCTTATCATCCTCAAACGGATGGTCAGTCTGAATGAATAATTCAATTTTTGGAGGATCTCTTAAGAGCGTACGTGTTGGAGAATATGGGAAGTTGGGACGAGTTCCTTCTATTGATCGATTTTACTTGCAACAATAGTTTTCATTCAAGGATTGGCATGGCGCCATACGAGGCACTGTATGGAAAAAAATGCAGGACTCCTTTGTGTTAGTTTGAGACTGGAGAAAGCCAACTGTTAGGTCCAGAAAGCTTACACCTAAGTTTATAGGACCGTTTCAGATTCTTCGCCGAATTGGTCCCGTAGCCTATCAGATAGCCTTACCACCAAATCTTTCAAACCTACACAATTTTTTTCATGTATCCCAGCTCAGAAAGTATTACCTTGACCCATCACATGTGTTCGAGCCCAAATCAATCCAACTGAAAGAGAACCTTGAGTATGAGGCTTTACCTGTTCAGCTAGTGGATAGAAGGATCAAGGAACTGCGCGGCAAGCATATTCCTCTGGTGGGAGTGGAATGGGACTCTGTGACTGGCGATTCAACGTGGGAACGTGAAGATGAGATGTGCAAGAGTTATCCCTTATTGTTTTCAGGTATGCGAAGGAAATTTACATATGTGTTATCCTCATGATTAGGGCAAAGTTCGCGCTCGTGATTATGCAAGGTTTGGAGCTTGAGGCAACGGCTGCTAGAGGTGGTTCGTGCCTGTTCTTCAGGTTCTTGGCTGCATGTGGAAGAGCCGGTGATCACGTCAAAGTTCGCGCCATGGTTTCAGGTTAGGAGAAAAAGTACTGCTGTCGTCGGGAAGGCAAGAGTAGCGTAGTTGTTGATTTTGCTATATGTAGGGGAACCCTAAAACCTACTAGAGGTTGAGCCCCGATAAAGTACCTAAACCCTAGGTTTAGCTTACTTTGGGCTATCATTGCTCAGTTTGAACCCTAGGTTAGATAACTGTCGATCGAGGATGAAATGCGTTGTATTCTGCTATGTGATAATTGCTATTTATCTACATGCCTATATGCCTGCTTGGTTTGTGTTATGGGATGGTTGCTATGTTGTTATTGTCGCTAGTATTGCATATGTTGTGATGCTATGGCGGTATGCCAAAGTTGAGCGGTTGAGTGGCTGGGAGCCTTATGTGATCGAGTTGATATCGTGGATGGTTCCGCTGTTGAGATGTGTTGTGCTGTGCTGGTTAAGCTGGAGCTGTGGCTCGTGGATGCATGGCATCGTATGTTGGATATGTTGTTGAGCATTTAGGCATGAGGATCCGGTATCTTTGCTGCACATCATAGAAGCCAAGTGGCGTGGCCGTATGACATGTAGTATGGGCTGCCAATGTCATGCGAGGTTAGTTGTACCTGAGTGTGGGTACAGAGAGTGGAAGGGGCAGTCAAGTGAGTGCCTTGGGGATGTTGCCAGTCTCGGGAATAATCTATAGTGACGGATAGGGTTGCTCTTATCGTCTCGTGATGCCCGATCCAGTCCAGTTTGCCTGACTAATCCATGAGTTTTCCATGTTCCAGGCTAACATTATGAGGCGACCAAGACACCCCGGTCCCGGGCACGGGAGGGGGATGCACTCTTATTGGTTACGGCGAGCGATTTGGTTTCTTGGACAAGCTAACTCCTGTTCCAATGTGGAACTTTGTGTTGTGAGATTCGGCCGACATGTTGCATGGGATTAGTATCCCGTTCTAGAGGTTTGATCTGAGTAAGAGGACTATGGAGATGGATGCTTGTTGCATGTGTTGACTCGAGAGATGTTTGGCTGTGTGCAATCTCTGTCGTATCTGCTATATTTGCTATACATGCTACGTGTCCTATTTGTTTACTATTCTACTGTTGTCGTACCGATATGTTTGGCACTGTATTCTTATCTCCCTATTATTTCTTTGTATGTGGTCATTCCTATTCTTCATTCGTGTGAAGATGACGAGCTTGCTGCTTTTGACGATGGACCCGGTGACACACCCCTTCATCACAGTGGCACCGAGGACGACAGTGCTGGGGGAGATAGAGATCATATATCATGATTAGCGGGGATGGCGGGTGGATCCCTCGATGTTCTTGACAGTCTACATAGGGCCGATTAGCTTGTTGTTCAAAGGAGGAGCTTCACACCACAAGGATATTCTTGGACCCTACATAGTTACTTCGTTCTTACCGTTCACCCAGTGTGGCATCCGTCGAGACGTCATGAGAGGGACTACATGTGGGCGGCGCCAGCGACTTCTCACGTATCCAACCGCAGAGGGTTTGTGCTTAGTGAACGAGGACCGAGCAGTACTTGAGGACCTACAGGAGACGCCAGGTGGTGGTGTCCAGCTCGTCTTTAGAGTATGAGCTGCTGGTGGTTTATCGGCGTACTCACGGAGAGGGCCAAGGTAGTTCCGGGTATCCTCACCGCTGATGGTGGGATACTGCCAATGCGTCTCGGGTGCGAGCTGAGCGCTTTTTATGAGTGATGGGTGGGCGGTAGAGCTAGTGAGCTTTGAGAGCTTTTCTTTTGTTGTATATGTTTGTATCTCTTTCTTTCTTTCGATTTATGGTCAATATGTATATGTACAGTATCGCAGTGCCCTATCGACGGGGCTATGGTTAAGCATGATATGTGTATATAGTTTATCTCTATCTGCATTTGACTCTGATGATTGCTTTTATTCCTTTATCGTGCATTCATATGTTTATCGTGTTTTCTTTCGCTACACTTCTTGAATAACGTGCTAACGCTATAATATAGTTAAGGTATAGTTAATAATATAAGCTTGTGACTAATGAGATTATCCTACGTAAGTGGGGTCGTCTCATTATTAATATTTATAGTTAAAATGTTTTGATGATAAAACTACAAAGCTGAAGCAAATTCTTAAATAAAGTCTATATTCATTTCAAAGTTAAGATGTTGATTTCCTGATTGTATATCTCTTAGTTATTACAGTAGAAGGTCCTAACCTAACTGAATCACTGACTCTTAATCTCTTATTCAAATCATTGTGACTCTTTTTTTCTCTTTTAAGTGTTGTATCACTGTTTACATGGATTAAATTAGGCTTCTTGATACTTGTGATAGTTCAGTATGTAGTTTGCCTTATGTAGTTTGCCTTATTAACCAATGTTCTAGCTCAAATTTCCAACTAGCACCTTTGAGAAAATTGAAGGAAAAAAGGAGGAGATAAAAAAAATACCCAATCCTGCAAACGATTGCTACAGATTTTCTAGCAATTCCTATCTCAACCGTTGCTTCTGAGTCTTCTTTTAGCAGTAGCGATAGATTCCTTACACCTCATCGTACTACATTGCGTCCAGATACTTTGGAGGCATTAGTGTGTGCCCAAGATTGGCTATGGACTGACGTCAAAGGTAACCAAATTTATTACTTTTAATTAAAATCTACATTGGTTCATTATTACATATTTTTTACTTAACTTATTTTTTTCTTTTTTCAGGTTCTTCAAAATCGAAAGACGACAACATGGAATTGATTACAGTATTGGAAGATATGGATGTTGACATTATTAGTGAATATTTATATTATTTCATTTCAACCTTCCTAATATTGTTAATTGTTTGGATTTTTTATTAGATATTTTTACTTTTATTCCAGGAATGTCAAAGTGGTGCTCCTTGAGTGGATTGTTGCAACTGAATGATGAAAAGCAATTGATGGATTGTTGTTTTGATGGAGACATTGTTGTTTGTTGATGGAAACATGGTTTAGTGGATTGTTGTTTTGATGGTTTAGTTTGAAAAGCAAAGTGGTGCTCCTTGAGTGGATTGTTTTAATCTGGTTGTTGTTTGTCATAATCTAGTTGTTTTAATTTGGTTGTATTGACATAATTATGATACATTTTGTAATGGTATATGTATTGAAGAATATACTGGTTGTTGTTTTAATTATGATATATTGGTTTTTGACTTGTTGCTCTAATTTAACAAAAAAAAAAAAAAAAAACAGGTTGACAGATATCCGTGGGTACCCGGTATATCCGCGGTACTTATTAAATACCCGCCTGGCAGGTAACGAGCGGGGATGGGCACAGATTTATCCAACCGGTGGGGGGGGGGGGAGGTCGGTTACAACCGGAGCCCGTCCCGCCCCATTGCCATTCCTATGCTTGGTCTATCATCATAGAGTCAAACTTATAGATAATAAATTCCTCATCCATTTCTTCAGAATCTTCTTCTTCTGGAAGATGATTATTATCACTGACTGGTGCATCAGCCAGTTCCAAGACACATTTGTTAAAGAAGTTAGGGTCTTGTCCAGGTAACCAAGGGATGGAGTCATGACTCATCCTGAACTCATGCTCATTAGGAAACATTTCATCCAGCCAAAACACTTCGGGAAGGAGACTCATGTATATGAGATGGAGGATGACAGATTTTGGAGACTCTCTAGGAGAGGTGGGTGGCCTTAAAGGAATCCCAAAGATGCCATGTTGAAGGGCATAGGGCTGATAAGTAGATTTTTATTTGCCTCTGATCAGAAAACTATGTTTCTTGTCTTCTAGAGTCAGTCCAGACGATGATGCTTCACTTTCACATTTATGAATGTGATTTCGCCTAAGGGTAGTAGCATGATCTTTAGATGCTAAGAAGGTAGAAAGTCTTTGCACATTAGCTGAAGCAAAAGACTGGTTTCCGAAAATTGGATCAACCTTAATAAGAGCAAGCATCACAACTTAAGAGCTTATGTGTTGGATGTGACACCCTTAACCCCAACATAGATTTATTATATAAATATTGATTTGCGAAAATATTCTTTACGGAAAAAAGATACGAGTTCTACCATTAATAAATATTTTCGCAATAGTTAAGAGTATCACCATTCATAAACTCAACTTCAAATCCAATTAAATTAACATATTGTCATAATACGTTTACAAATTCCGCATAAATAATAAATAGTTTCAACAAGATAATCCCCTAGCCCGATGTCACATGGATCAGAGCTTAACAAAAACCCATGAAGAAATAAATAACATGACCCAAAGCCTAAAGAACAACATCAAAGTGAAAACAACTCCTAATAGAGCATCCACAACTCCATGTAAACTCTAATGCATTACTCCTCAATCCCTTGAGAATCATCTGTACAAATCGTACATTATACAAAAAGAGACACAAATACAAAAGGGTGAGAAGACATATTCATATACATATGTTATGGAAGTAAAATAGAAATTAAGGCGAGTGCACACACATATATACATAGTCATAGCACACATATATACAACATATATAAGTATTAAGCACTCCCATACATAATGCAATTATTATCTCAAATCAAGTCAAATCATCTCATAATAGTTTGGCATACATTGTATCATCTTACTATATCTTGTATACATGTCGCATTACAATCACAAGCAGACAATGTCCTCATGAACCCACATAACACACATACTTGAGTACCCACAACAGGCTCTCTAGGGGCTGGGTCTCATCCATGGGCTCTTAGTGGCTGGATCCCATCTCGGGCCATTCCATGGCTGGGTCCATAAACGGGCCATTCAGAACTGAGTCCCATCTCGGGCCTTGCAGAGCTGGTTGTCACACAAGCAATCACAAATGAGTACCCATCACGGGCTCCTTAGAGCTGGGTCTCACACACAACATCCACAAATGAGTACCTATCACGAGCTCCTTAGAGCTAGGTCTCACACATAAACAATACATCACATTTCAATATAGTCACAATCATAGTCTACATGCATTCATCCTTAAATATAAATCAATATTCACATCTTATAATCTTAAGCCAATAGTCATATAATTCATGATCAAAACATTATCACAATAACATCAATAACACTGTACCACTTATAGTAACACATACATATTTATAACATCATTATAACAATACATACACATTTTCATGATATCACAATCATACAATAGATTCAATGCAATAATCATAGCACACAATTATCTAAACCATTGCTCCAACAATGGTATCAACAAATCACTCAAGGCACAAGGGGATCATGGGAATTCCCAATCACCTCAATCTCATTCTCACATTCCCATATGATATAACCATCTTTTTCCCCCCATACCTGGTATGACGATCACAATGAACAAAGGAAGAGAAAAGGGTCCGGAAAGGTTGCGTCTCACGAATGCTCGATCTCACAACGCTTGATTTCACGATCACAACCCCAAAAGGTTCAAGAGTAGCAGCAAGGAAGAGGGTTTGTGATGGCAGCGATGCTCTTCAAGCGAAGGTGACGAAGAACTATGAACAAAGGTGACATCTCCTTCAAGAATCCTTGGAAAGGGTTGAGGAATCCTTGTTTGAAGAGAGAGAGAGGCAGTTTCTAAGAGTATTTCGAGTTAGAAAATAGGTTTAGGTCGAGTCTTCTGGTATAAATATGAGTTAAGGTCATTATGGGCTGATTAAAAGCCCAAAAACACGTTTCTGCTGAACGCTGATTCGCGAGGCGAGCCAGAGAGCTGCAAGAATCTGTCTGCCAAATTCGCGAGGCGACTTTGCCTTCGCGAGGCTAACTAATAGAAGCCGAATTTGGCCTTGACAGCCGAATTTGGCCTTGACACCTGAAATAAGACTTATAGATAACTATCTAAGATTTCCAACGCATCCAAGATCGCCTCAATCAGACGTCTAGAACTCCAGATATGGACAAAATCGTAAAACAGATTTCTTGTACTCGAATATATTGACCATTCCTTAAGGTTGAACTACCCCAAGTATGAACTTAGGCACCAAGAGCAAGCATAACAAGCATATATAAACATATATAATCAAGGACTAACACATTATAATCTAAGGGTGAAAATTGGGGTGTTACATTGGAGGAGCTTACACGGTGCGATGGGGGCTAAGCTAAGTATGAGTTCTGCTTATCATTCTTAAACGGATGGCCTGTCTGAACGAACATTTCAATCTTTGGAGGATCTCTTAAGAGCGTATGTGTTGGAGAACACAGGAAGTTGGGACGAGTTCCTTCCATTGATCGAGTTGACTTATAACAACAATTTCCATTCAAGTATTGGCATGGCGCCATACGAGGCACTGTATGGACAGAAGTACAGGACTCCATTGTCATGGTTTGAGACTGGAGAAAGTCAGCTGTTAGGTCCGGAACTGGTACAACAAACGACGGAACAAGTCCGTAAGATAAGGGAAAATATGAAGACCGCAAGGGATAGGCAGAAAAACTATACCGACAAGAGGAGAAGACCCTTAGAGTTCCAAGAGGGCGACCATGTCTTCATGAGAGTTACCCCAAGAGCTGGAGTGGGCAGGGCAATCAAATCCAGAAAGCTAACACCTAGATTCATAGGACCGTTTCAGATTCTTCGACGAATCGGTCCTGTAGCCTATCAGATAGCTTTACCACCAAATCTATCAAAGCTCCACGACATCTTTGAGCTCTCTCAACTCAAAAAGTACCACGCTGATCCATCACACGTGTTAGAGCCCGAATCAATCCAACTGAAAGAGAACTTAGAGTTCGAGGTTTTACCGGTACGGTTAATGGATAGAAGAATCAAGGAACTACGCGGCAAGCATATCCCCCTGGTGTGAGTGGAATGGGACTCGGTGACTGGTGATTCAATGTAGGAGCGTGAAGCGGAGAAGTGCTAGAATCATCCTTATCTTTTCTCAAGTATGCGGCGGAAATTTCGAGGACAAAATTTTCTTTAAGGGGGTGGTAATATAACATCCTGATTTTTCTGTTACTGTAATCGAGTTGGTTAATCTCGATTAGAGCCTTGGTTTTTTGTGTTGATTGTTCTGTGTTAGTTTAAGACCTAGTTGGAAGCTTAGGACTAGGCTTGAATCAAGTTGGAAGTGCCTAAGATGTTAAACGAAAAACTGGGGAAGTCAGAAGTTTGGAAGGCTCTTCCCAGCTGAGCAGCACGCTCAAGCGTGGGAAGGGAGCACGCCATAGCGTACCAACACTCAGAAGTTGGCATGTTGCATGCTCAAGCGTGCTGAGTTCGTTTGCCAACTGCTGTACTTTCTGACGCGTGTGCAACACGGGTCAGGCCAGGGTGAAGGCGGAGTGGACGAAGCTTCACGCTCAAGCGTGGAGCAGACCCCACGCTCAAGCGTGGAGCATGCCAAATGTCCATGCTTCAGCGTTCTCAGGAGCTCAAGTTGGTAGAGTTATCCTTCTTCCTTATTTCTTCCACAAAAAACTTAGAAACTCCCGAGCATTCTAGAGTTGTTAGAGAGAGAAACAGGGGTTCTTGAGTCAGAAAGCTCAGTTTTGAGGCGATCAATGTACCGGAACGCGGTTCTGACTACACGGTTGTGATCACTGCAACGTTATCTACGACTTTGACAGATTGTTTTCTCGAATCGCCTAAGGTAAACTCGAATCCCTAACACGTGTTCTTCGTGTTCTTCATGGTGCTTCGAGTCTTTACCTTTCTTCCTTGTTCTTTGAGCTTGCCCTAGGGTAACACTATTGTATACGTGTTGTGCTCGTGATTAGGGCAAACTTTGTGCTCGTGATCGCTCGAGATTTGGGGCTGGGAACAGCTGCTGTTGGAGAAGCTTGGAGTTGTTCTTCACGTTCTTGCTACGTGGGAGAACGTGCCAGTGTTCCCGTGGATTTTTGTGCTGACTATTAAAGTGGGGAGAAAGAGTACTGCTGCCGTCGGGAAGGCAAGAGTAGCGTATTTGTATTTTCTGCTATGTGTAGGGAAGCCTTAACCCTACTAGTGGTTGAGCCCCGATAAAGTACCTAAACCCTAGGTTTAGCATACTTTGGGCTATCATCGTTAAGTTTGGAAACCCTAGGTTAGATAAATGTTGATTGAGGATGATCTACTTCATATGACTGTGTGGTGTTGATTGTGTTATATGCTATCTGTATACGTGCCTACATGCTACTTGGTGTATGATATGCATGTTGTCTTGTGAATGTTGATATCACTACTATTATGCTGCATGTTGTAACACCCCCGTTTCTGTAACTGTTTATGATCAACATTTAATTGTGATCGCTACCTTATGTTTGATATGACTTATATATATATATATATATATATATATATATATATATATATATATATATATATATGTCAGTGTTTATATGATGGTTTATATCCATGGTTATGTTTTGGTAAAGTTTCTTTTGTCGTCAAGAGACGAAAAATCGATAAAAGTTCTATTTTTGATCGTTATCGGTTAATTTCTCGTTTTGCATACCGGAGGCCGGAAAATGGGGAAATAAGTGAGATGTAATGTTGAATTACATTTTCCATTACCTTGTTGATTATTCCTAATGAAGAGGATTAGCTTTCTTAAAATCCAAAATTTTACCAAAAGTAGTAAAAACCAATTATCCATTTTTGGTAAAAACCCTAATTACCTAATTCCTAACTAATTGAGAATGTAACTATGCTAGTTACATTAGTTATGACATTAACCACTAATAGAAAAAGCATCTTAACCATTTTTGGTTAATCTTGTCCTTAAGCTCTCCATAAGCAACAACACATTCATCAACTTGAATCTTGGCCCTCCAATATTTATGATCAAAATTGAATGAGGATTTGGAGTCCACAAGGGAGGGAGAACTCAGCCCTTTAGGTGTTCAAGACACCAAAACACTATTCCATTCATTTCTCATTCAAAACACAAAAGTTCAAGATTTTCTCTCTTCTCTCACTTCCCTCTTGCATTCGGCCAGACCTAGTAAGTAGTCTTACTCACCTTATTTTATAATTCTAACTTCATATTCTTGTTTATCTCATTCATCTAAACAACTTTCCTCTTTGAAATTTCTTCATTTGAAGTTGTTTGCTTCAAGTTATTCAAGAATCATTCAAGAAGGTTCAAGCTTCTTGAACTTGATTTTTGAACCCTTGTTCAAGAGTAAATTTCTAACTTAGTTTCTTCTCTTTATTACTCTTGAGAACATCTTTATGTTATCATCCTTATGTTGTTGAAAAATCGTTGTGTTCTCATTGTTTATGAAGTTGAAAGAAATTAAGTTTTGAACTTGTTTGTTTTTCCTCTAGGTCACGGTTTTCCTAGTGGTTTTGGTGACCAAGTTTTCATCTTCTACTCAAGGAAGCTTCACAAAGGTAATGGGGGAGTGAACCATATCACACCTTAAATGGTGGTGATAAAGGCCTCCTAATTTTTTGAAGGAAAACCCTAGATCTAAAGTTTCCTTATAAAGTTCTTTACTTTGTTGTCATATTAAATTATGTTGTTGTGTTGATATGATAATTATGTTTGTATTTGCTAGGAGAAAAGTATTTTGGAATGGTTAAAAACTATTCTTAGGTCCAAAGATCTAAGGATAGGATTTTTGAATGGTTTGAACTTGTTTATGTTTTAAGTTGTCTTGATAACATGCTTATATGTTGATGTGATTATACTATGCTACTTTGGATGTTGTTGAATGGCTGTATTTTGGTGGTAGTATTTTGGTGGTATATGACCATGAGTGGTTCGGCCTTGACATGTTTATGAGGGAAGCCAAAGATTCTATGTTTAAGTGATGGTAAAATGAACTTAATGTGGTTCTAACAATGCAATAAAACAAGGAAAAACCTATCCTATTTTCCTATGGGGCATTCGGCCTTGGTGTAGAAAATAGGGTTAGGACCTTAAAATGTTAATGCTAAGGGGTTTTATATGTTCATACTAAAGTATAAGAAGTATATAAATTGAAAAGGTTTCCAAAGAAACCAAGTTTTGGTTCCAAAGAACCATGTGTTGTGAAATAAGAGTTTTTGGACTTCATGTAGGAACCATGTTAATAATGGGTTGTTTTGATGTTGATCAACCACTTACTTTAATAAGTTGTTTTAAAGAAAAGTTTTTCAAGAACCAAGAGTTTCATAATTAATCAAGATGGTTTTCAAGAAATTTTAGTTAGTAAGCCTTCTTTGAGAAATAGGATTCTTACAAAACCTTTCTTTAAAAACAAAGAGTTTTACATTATCACCTCTTTGGACTTTCCAAAAGCTATAAGTTATAGTTCATTTGAAAACAAAATAATGATTTCAAAAAATAATTATGTTTTTTTCTCCACTAAGTAATAGAACTAGGAAACTAATTCAAAGGAGTTTTTACACTAAATGAGACACCTATGGACACTTGATTAGAGTTTTCAAACTACATTGAATAAAGGAGATTTCATCAACTACTTTACTATATGGATAGTACTTTGAAGCTTTTCACTAAAGTAGTATAAGCACACGTTATCTCCTAAGGGAATCTATATGAACTCCATAATGGACTTATAAGATCCTAGTAAAAGACATATACTAATACCTAGTGGGCATGACAAAACCAAGTTCCATATTCTTGATGATTTAGATCATCTAAGGACTCCATAATGTTTAATCGCTAAGAGTTGCTTACAAATATAAGTAATTTTTCTTTGTTAGACAAGTGAGAAGATTGATGAAGGGGACCCTTGTGGATCCCAACCTCCATAATGCATCTAGGTTATGGACTAATGTATCATAAGACATGAACATCGTGTTTCGAACGATGAAGTGGTAAGTGATTGCAAGGAATGGAACCAAGGATGGGCGACTGATGGCAAGTCGTGTGAAAGTGGGTCCCGTAAGGGTATCCTGTGGTTTATCAAGGGATAAACGAGGTACTACAGTGATGAGGTAGTACGTGGCTGTTTTGTGTAGTTTTCTTGACATACATCTGCATCTGTGCATGAGTCGGGCGTGATGCCTAGGAGTTGAGATTACACCTTGGTGCAGGTGCGATTGTTTGAGGTGTCGATCATGAGGATCTTAGGGACGTCGTGGGTTGGGGAAAGCACATGTGGCCAGAGAGTAGCTCCTCTATGTTGTGGATATCCATCGAAAAACACTGACGTCCTGACTGAAACACCGGGCAAGTCATGATTTGGGTAAAGAACGTCTGGCGTGAGCCGTTATGATGATTGCAATCATTTGGATGTGGCACTGTGGGCTGAGATAACACAAACGATGTTCTCCCAATCACTCACTCTTGTTATTAGCTCCATGGAGTAGGGGGTCCGAGTCATGTTGCATTTGTGTCATTGCATTCTTAAGTTGACCTTTGACCCATATCATTGTTGATGGATATATTAACTATGACTGATATATTAACTGCAATTGATATATATATATATATATGTAACAATGATGCCATGTAATTAATTGTTATGATGTGAAAGCCCATGCGCTATTATGCCAATTGGGTGCATGTGTGCATGACTTTTATCACTGCTATTCTGGTTGTGCGATATGCGGAATCTCACCTCATTACTTTTGCTGTCACGCTACTCGCGTGGTTTTCTTTCTACCATGGTGAGTAGATATGGCAAGCATTCCACCTTCTCGATTGACGTTGGACTTAACGCTTCACGACGGGGCGGATGCTTGGATGATCCATCCTGACGGACGTCGCACATACACGGGAGCGGTGAGTTTCACGAGCAGGAGAGAGTTGCCTTTCTCCATGACGAGCCCGTCTGAGAGAGTTTGCACTATATAGTTTAGTGGTGAGGGTAGCACAGGATTCACCCAGCCACCACCACCACTTGCTGATCATCCGCGACAGCCCAGCACCCAGACTGCAGTTCATCGGGAGGAGCCTCGGGACATATATGTTGACCCTGCTTCTATGCCACCTCCACCTATTGCACCGTCTACTTCTACTGTACCTGCATCTGCAGCCGGCCCTTCGGTCCCTGTTGTCCCACCCCTAGGGCCTACTTATGAGCCTTCCGAGCTACACCCTCTGATTCCCCGCCATCGGGCGACTTGGAGGATGACTGCTCGTAAGAGCACACCGGCTCCTGCCAGGGTATCCTTTTCTGCTCCCCTCATTATCCTCTCGTCTGACGATGAGGAGGTAGAGGAAGAGGAGGAAGAAGAAGTGCCCGAGTATGTTTCGGAGGACGTTCCTGAGGTAGCCCCTGCCAGCCCGTGGTGGTTGAGGACTGACAAGGAAGCGCTGCGGTACACGGAGCAGATCATGAGCGATTCTGACATGCAGGCCTTGGAGGATGAGGACGAGGAGGAGGAGGCCATGGAGGACCCTGCGCGGTTATGTTATGCTGTTGTGTTGCAGCGGGATGCCGGTTAGTGTTAAGTTGGTTGTGTGTCGTGTTTGTTGCCGGGTTGATATCGTGGATGGTGTCGTTGCTGTTGTGCTGATTGTTTGAGGTTGTGGTCGTGTTGTTTGAGCTGTGGCTCGTGGACGCGTGGTGTTGAGGCTGTGCCCGTGCTAATGCGGTGGCATCGTGTTGTTTCTGTTTGAGTGTTAGGCGTGAGGTTCGATATCAAGCCCGTTGAGGATGTTTGTTGCATATCATCATCTACCAAGTGGCGAGGCCGTATGACAGGTAGTATGGGCTGCCAACGTCATATGAGGTTAGTTGTACTTGAGTGCGGGTACGAAAGGCGGTGGGGGCAGTCAAGTGAATGACCTTGGGGATGTTTACGATCTTGGGAATAGTTTACAGTGACGGATGAGGTAGCTCCTATCCTGTCGTGACGCCTGATTCAGTCTGATTTGCTCGACTAATCCCTGAGCTTTCCACCTTCCAGGCTAACGTTCTGAGGCGACCAAGACACCCCGGTCCCGGTGTGGAAGGGGGATGCACTCTTATTGATCACGGCGAGCGGTTCGATTTCTTGGACAAACTAACTCCTTTCCAACATAGAACTTATCCCGGTGTGGAACCAGCTTTGTGAGATTAGGCCGACATGCTGCATGGGATTAGTATCCTAGTCTAGAGGATTGATCTAAGAGTGAGCCTTATGGAGATGGATGTGTGTGCATATGTTGTCTCCAGAGACGTGCGGATGTGTGAATTATCTGTTGTATTGTTATCCATGCTATTTGCTACGTGCTATATGTTGTTGGTGCTATGCTATTATTGTCATTTTCGGTTTTGCACGCACTGTATTCTTATCTCCCTATTGTTCTTTGTTGCCGGTTTTGGTTCTTGGTTCCCGTGAAGAACAGGAACCAGCTATGGGAGACGATGGACCCGAGAGTACACCCTTTCATTATGTCGGTATCGAGGATACCAGTATTAGGGATGATAGAGATTGTTTACCATGACGAGAGAGGGTGGCGCGTGGACCCCTCTACCTACTTGACGGTCTACACGAGACCGGTTAGCAATCTCTTCAGAGGAGGGGCATCGCACGTGGAGGATCTTATAGGGCCATTCAGAGTTGTCCAATTCCTTCCCTTCCCGCGGATTTAGCACCCACCGTGGCAGAGGGAGCAAGACTACCGGTGGGCAGCACCACAGTCTTTAGTTGTATCCAATAGGCGAGGATTTGCCTACAGAGGTCAGCGGAGGCATACCAAGCAGTACCTGAGGATGTATCGGAGATGTCGTATTGTGGTGTCGAGTTCCTCTTCCGAGTACGAGCCTACGCGGGTTGATAGGCGCACGCATGGAGAGGGACAGGGTAGCTTAGTGCATCCTCATTACTGATGGTGAGGGCCTACCAGTGCGTCTCTAGGACCGAGAGGCGAGGTTTTTGATGTATTTAGAGAGTGGGTTGGGGGAGTGCTGGAGAGCTTTGAGAGTTTTGCTTTTTGGCCTGTGATGTATTTTCAGTTTACCTTTCAGTTTTGTATAGCTAGTGTGTATATGTATGTACAGTGCCCTAGTGATGGGGCTATGCCTATGCATGGTTATATATTTATAGTTGTTTTTACCTGCATTTACTCTGATTGTTGTCTATGTTTTTCCGTATGTTGTATGTTTTGTTTTTGCGCTCGTTTACGTAACGCTGTTTTAATACCACGCTATTGCTATAATATGAGTGGGCATAGTTAATAATTTAAGATTGGGAGTAAATGGATTATCCTACGTAAGTGGGGTCGTTTCATTTTGGTGGTATCAGAGCAGTTTGGTTCTATAAAGGGCCATGGACCTCAGCTGTCCGGAACCATTGCTGCAAGTCTAGGTATTGGCTTCAACGGTTGATACCCGCGTTATACCAACTATGTCTAGTTTTGGGTAGAGTGTCCGATGCGCGAGTTACCGAAGTGTGATAACTGTTTTCATTCATAAGGCAAATGATATGTTTAATTGTTAAGTGCTATTATATGTCTTATGAATTGGAACTAATAGCTCCTTTTTACAGGAAGCCAAATGGCTCGCGGATGAGGAAGAGGCAGAAGGCCAGCTGCGACCGGAAACAACAACAACAGTTGTGACCACTCTGGGAGTGGGAGTGGTGATTACACCTTTGAAGCAATGAGAGCCATGCGGGATTTGGCTACGGCAATGATGCAACAGACTCAACAGATTGCCCAGTACATGCAGAGGCGAGAAGAGAGAGAGGCAAGACAGGATCAATTACACGTTGTAAGAAGAGACGAGGCCGTGGACACAGGTCTCAACGCGTTCATGAATGGGAATCCCCCTCAGTTCCACGGGGAGTACAACCCTGAAGCTGCAGAGATGTGGCTGCAAGAGGTAGAGAAAGTATTCATGGCCATACACTGCAGAGAGGATAGAAAAGTGACGTATGCTGCGTTCATGCTAGTAGGCGCAACAGAGGCTTGGTAGAAGAAAAAACTTAGGCTGTTAGAGATGGAAGGCATAGCGATCACCTGGGATTTATTCCAGGAGTGCTTCCTGGAAAAGTACTTCCCAAGAAGCGTCAGGCAAGAGAAAGAGAAAGAGTTCCTGAGTCTGAAACAGGAACAGCTGTCAGTTGGTGAGTATGCGATGAGGTTAGAAGCGCTACTCAAGTTCTCTCGGTTCTATATCCAGATAAGGAGTGGGTATGTAGAAGCTTCGAAAACGGGTTGAGACCCAAGTTGAAGAGGACGATGTTACCCTTCGGCATCAAGTCGTTTCCAGAGTTGGTTGAGAAGTGCACCGCGCTGAAAGGTCATGACAGAATAGGGACAGTCCAGCTACAAACTAAGAGTGGTGGACCAATCCGAAGGAGTGGCTAGTGTAACACCATTTCCCAAGTGTCACATTCCTGAACAATTATAAGGCCGAAAACAAAATTTTTGCCGAAACTACGGGTTTTCTTTTTTCATAATGATGATGAAATGAGATTTGTAAAGTAAGTAATAATAAATAAACTTAGATTCACCGTGCATTTCGAAAATTCATATAGAAGTAAAGTGAAGAAATAGAAACAATATTGAATACAGACATAGGTCCAAGCCTAACTGAAAATAAGTCAATAAGTAGGTACTAGGAGACACAACTCCTCAAAAGGTACAACTGACAACTGGACACAGCCTGGCCAAAACAAAACAACATAAGGAGTCCCCTTCCGGACTCAAGGTAGGCGTTGAGCTGTGTCATCATCGCGCCCATCTTCTCAAGCAGACACAACAATATAAGCAGAGAAGAGATACAGATATGGGTGAGATTCCCGATCATCAACACAGCAAAACAGTAGAAGTAAAAACGGGACGACACACCAGGTAACAACACACCCATCATGTATAAGACATCTCCAAAAACAAGTTAATGATGCATAATAAGTAAATGTACTCATCAACAGTCATGCAATGCAATGCGATATACATGACTCAATGCCATATGCCTTAAAGGGTAAAACTCTGACCCCTACTCCATGGAGCTAATAAAACATCGGAGAGAGTGAACGGGAGGACATGTTCCATGTACGCCAGCCTTGGGCAAGATGCTACAAGATTCGTAACGTGCACGTATCTGGCTTTTATGGAAACACTCTACACCAAACATGAAAAGTACGGCATCTAGTTGAGGATATCAGTGTATTGCTCGGAGTCACCACGACACAGAAGAGCTACCAACTGGTCACATGTCAGCCTTTCCAACCCTGATACCTCCAAGACTATTTCAAACGTCACCGTAAGATTCGCACCTGCATCAAGGTGTAAGCTCAACTCCTAGGCTCAAGGCCTTACAGACTTATGAAATGAAATGTCAATGCTTACACAAAGCAGATGCGATAAAGCAATGTCTATCCACCGAATAAACATCAAGGTTCTCTTCCTTAGGAACTATACATATCTTTGTATTACAAAACTTTTATCCACCAGATAAATCTCGTGATCCCTCTGGGATCGAGTCATCACAAGACTGAAACAATTAAATGAATTTCTTGGATCTGAATCACTGGTCCATCATCGAACTACTGTTTCAAAACCCAAAACATTTCATGTTTGCGTTTGGTTCTTATGAATTACATCTCAAGTCCTAAGTGTTATGAAGAAGGATTGAGAATCCTCTTAGATAAGTCTTTGATCCTTTCGAAGGTAATAATTCCTTGAGTTTCAATTTGTGAAACGAATATTGATTCATTTAAGTCTTATGAAGAAATTGATGAACTGAATCATCAAAGGTATAGTGTATGGTCTTATTCCCCCATATGCTATACTTAATTATCTCTTTTCTTTTCCTCTAAGTTACTTACTTGACTTAGGTTTTCATGCATAAAACTTTACAATCTGAGTTAAAAAATCTCTATTTAAGACTTTGTAAACCAAAAACCTTTCTAATTGAAAACTTAATTGATTTAAAAGAACTTAGTTACTTGCTTGAAGTAAAGTACATTAACCAATTTTGAAAAGGTTTTTCCGTACTAATTTAGTGTAAAACCGTGATCTAAGTTAGCGTAAAAGAAATGGAATTTCATTTAGTTTTCAAACTATTATTCAATTCAATCAAAACTTTAGAAAGAAATCCTCTTTATACTTTGAAGGTTGAATGTTAACTTTGTTTTAAAATGAATGTGACATCCTATTAAACCTAACGTAACTTCATATTAATTTTACTTTCATGAAATCACTTTCATCATTTTATTTTTAAAACACTTACTTAATTGAATAAATAATGATTAAAGCAAATCACATTTTCACCTTAGTTAAAACACTTAAGGGCTGAAACCCTAGATGATCATTGGATCAAAATCACTTCTTGTTTGTTTTTGAAATACAAGATACTAAACCACTTATTAGCTTTCAAAAACATTGAAGTTCAAGAATAAGCATATGTTCTTCCTTTTCTAACCAACATGGCCGAATGCTATACATCCAAAGATGTGAAGATTTTGCTTCACTAACTTGTTAAGTAATAGCTCAAAATGATCACAATATTATGATGAACAATAATCACACATCATCCAACCATAAACAAGCATAAAAATCCTTACTTGATCTAGAGATGAAAGTATGGTTTTCAACATACATGAAAACATTTTTCCATCCAAGCATACATCATCATAAACATATACTAAGCATAGAAACATTATTACAACCATGTTCTCAAAGAGAACTTCACCAATAAAGTAGTGAACCCAAGCTAGGGTTTCACCCAAACAAAACATGAACAACCATTTTTATCCTTCATCAATTTTGGTGTGATGAGGTTCACTCCCACACATGAAGAGGTTTAAGTGAAAGGAAACTCCAAGCTCCTTAACCACAAAGTGGCCGAACCTAGAGGAGAGGAAAAGGTGAGATCTTGAACTTGTTTTCATGAAAATGAAGAACTAGATGATGACTACTCAAGGTAATAAGTAAGGAAATGAAAAGAAAAAGGTTTTAGAAACTCACCAACACAAGAACAAGTTGAAGGTTAGCTTGATGTTCTTGATGCTCAAGAACACACTTCACCAAAACAAGAAACTTCCTTCACCAAAGTAGATCCTTAGATCAAGACAAGGTGAAGTATGGTTTTAGAATTGAAAAAGGAAATTTGGTTGATGATTTAAGAGGTATCGCCAAATGTATGAATGAAGAGAGAGAAGAGAGGATTTTTTAAAACTTGAGTGAAAGGTATGTTTGATCCTTTGGATGAGTAAAATGAAAATGATGGAGTGTTTATGGAGTGTAGTGGCCGAATGGCCTAGGGAGTTTATGACCAAAATATTGGTTAGTGTGTGATAGAAATTGTGTAAGAAAAATGAAGGGCCAAGATTGATGAAGGTACATAAGTGTTGTTTCCACACTGAAAGTTGTAGAGATTAACCAAATGTAGGTAGTTTAGCTTTTTCCATAAAAGGAAAAGTTGACAAAGGTGAAAGTTGTCATGAATTGACAAAAAGGTTACATCTCCTCATGAAATGTGATAAGCAGACATAAACTTCTCCCGACTCTGGGCCAGAGTAACCACCCGATCCTGGGCCCGATTACGCCTCGGCCTTGGCACGCTTTCCAAGGTAAAGTAGTCCCGATTAAAATAATAATATTTTTATCGATTCCAACTTAAAACAACATAACAGGCTCAAAACAATATCTTATGATCATTAAGCTCATAATTGAAATTCAAATGTGAATTTCCAATTATTAACTATTTTTACGATTATTATTAATCAGATTGTGTTCTCAGTCAAGTTATTCACATAAACAGTCAAAAGCCAGATATAGGAATTTTGGGATGTTACAACACTACCCTCCAAAAAGAAATTTTGTCCTCGAAATTTACCTTAGAAGAGATGCGAAAACTGTTCCCTCATCTTATCTTCCATCTCCCAGGTGGCATCACCTGAAGTCTCATTCTAGATAACCTTGACCAATGATATCTCCTTTCCTCGCAGTTGCTTTACTCTTCTGTCTTCAATCTTGACGGGCAATGTTTCATAGGTCAGGTTATCCTTTAGCTGTACTGAATCAAGCTTTATGACATGACTGGGATCCGGAATATATTTTCGCAATTGCGAAACATGAAAAACATTATGAAGATTGGATAGAAAAGATGGTAAAGTTATTTAGTAAGCTACTAGACCTATTCGATGAAGATTTGATAAGTCCAATGAATTTTGGAGTGAGTTTTCTGGACTTAAGGACCTTACCAACTCCAGTCGTTGGAGTGACTCTCAAAAACACATAATCATCTTCTTCGAACTCAAGGGCCCTACATCTTTTATCCATATAACTTTTCTGTCGGCTCTTAGTTGTCCTCATCTTTTCTTGAATCAGTCTCACCTTCTCCGTTGTTTGTTGCACTAGTTCAGGTCCTAACGAAGCACTTTCTCCATCCTGATACCAACACAAAGGTATTATGCATCATCGTCCGTATAAAGCTTCATAGGGTGGTATCCCTATACTTGAATGATAACTGTTATTGTAGGTAAACTCTATCAACGGTAGGAAACTCTCCCAACTTATGGCACGTTCCAACGCATATACTTGATTTGATGGATCAGCTGAAAGGAGCAGCTGTGTTTTCTATGATCGATCTGTGATCTGGATACCACCAGATCCGGGTTAAGATGGAGGATGTGCCAAAAACCGCTTTTCGGAGTCGGTATGGTCACTACGAGTACTTGGTTATGCCGTTCGGTATGACTAATGCTCCAGCTGTGTTCATGGACTATATGAACAGGATCTTCCGACCATTCCTTGACAAGT
Source organism: Ammopiptanthus mongolicus (assembly GCA_039655645.1). Taxonomy (NCBI): domain Eukaryota; kingdom Viridiplantae; phylum Streptophyta; class Magnoliopsida; order Fabales; family Fabaceae; genus Ammopiptanthus; species Ammopiptanthus mongolicus. The sequence continues at coordinate 52,824,557 of CM077351.1, read as the reverse complement.
TTGTTGTTGTGTTTATCAACGACATCCTTATATACTCTTCGAGTAGAGAGGAACACCAAGAGCATTTAAGGGCGGTGTTGCAAGTGCTAAAGGACCGGCAGTTGTATGCCAAACTATCAAAGTGAGAGTTTTGGTTAAAAGAGGTTAAATTTTTCGGCCATGTGATCAGTAAGGATGGAATCGCAGTGGATCCTGAAAGTCGAGGCAGTAGTGAATTGGGAAAGCCCTAAGTCTGTAAGAGAGGTGAGAAGCTTTCTTCGTTTAGCAGGCTACTATCAACGGTTCATAGAAGGATTCTCTAAGATTGTGTTACCTATGACGTAGTTGACGAGGAAAGGGAAGGCGTTCGAGGGGTCAGAGGCTTGCGAGCAAAGTTTCTAGGAGTTGAAGAGAAGACTGACCACTTCACCAGTGTTGGTGTTACCAGATCCTTTAGGACGATTTGATGTATACTATGATGCATCTTATCAAGGCTTGGGATGTGTGCTCATGCAACAAGGAAAAGTGATGGCGTATGCCTCCAGGCAGTTGAGAGTACATGAGAGGAACTACCCAACGTATGATCTGGAATTAGCCGCGATAGTGTTTGCATTGAAGATATGGAGACACTATCTGTATGGTGCTAAATTTAGTGCATTTAGTGACCATAAGAGCTTGAAGTATCTATTCGACCAGAGAGAGTTGTACATGAGGTAGCGGAGATGGATGAAATTCATAAAGAACTATGAATTCGACCTGCAATACCATCCAGGTAAGGGGAATGTAGTAGCGGATGCGCTCAGTAGGAAATCCCTACACGTGTCCGCCATGACAGTAAAGGAGCTAGAGCTGTTAGAGGCGTTTAGGAATTTGAATCTGGAAGCGAAAATCATCGAGTATAGGTTGAATCTTGGGATGGTTAGAGTAACTAGCGATTTCCTGAATCTTTTATGGAAGAAACAAGCTGAGGATAAGTACCTCGAGGGTGTGAACCAGTTAATAGAGGAAGGTAAGACTTCGGAATTTAGAAGAGGTATTGATGGTTTGCTCAGGTATGGCAATCAGGTTTGTGTGCCAGCGGATAGCGAGGTTAAGAATATGATCTTAGAGGAACCACACAAGAACAAGTTGAGTTTTCATCCGGGGGCTACCAAGATGTACCAGGATTTGAAGAAGTTGTTCTGGTAGCCAGGGATGAAGAAAGAGGTGGCGGCGTATGTCCTAACCTGCTTGGTGTGTCAGCAAGAGAAGATTGAACAACAGAAGCCAGCAGGGTTTTTGCAATCGCTAGACGTCCCGAAATGGAAGTGGGATAGCATTGCCATGGACTTTATTTCTGGGTTGCCGAGGACTCAGAAGAGGTGTGATGCAATCTGGTTAATCATTCACATGATGACGACGTGTGCTCACTTCTTGCCTATCAACCAGATTTACTCTCTGGAGCGATTAACTCAGATCTACATCAAGGAGGTTGTCGTTTCGGATCGTGATCCAAGGTTTACCTCAAGGTTATGGAGTAGCTTACACGGTGCGATGGGGCTAAGCTAAGTATGGGTTCTGCTTATCATCCTCAAACGGATGGTCAGTCTAAACGAACAATTCAATCTTTGGAGGATCTCTTAAGAGTGTATGTGTTGGACAACAAAGAAAGTTGGGACGAGTTCCTTCCATTGATCGAGTTTACTTGCAACAACAATTTCCATTCAAGTATTGGCATGGCGCCATACGAGGCACTGTATGGACGGAAGTGTATGACTCCGTTGTGCTGGTTTGAGACTGGAGAAAATCAACTTTTATGTCCAGAACTGGTACAGCAAACGACAGAACAAGTCCGTAAGATCAGGGAAAAGATGAAGACCGCAAGGGATAGGTAGAAAAGCTATGCCAATAAGAGGAGAAGACCCTTAGAGTTCCAAGATGGCGACCATGTCTTCATGAGAGTTACCCCAAGAGCTGGAGTGGGCAGGGCAATCGAATCCAGAAAGCTAACACCTAGATTCATAGGACCGTTTTAGATTCTTCGACGAATCGGTCATGTAGCCTATCAGATAGCTTTACAACCAAATCTATCAAATCTGCACGATGTATTTCATGTCTCTCAACTCAGAAAGTACCACCCTAATCCATCACATGTGTTAGATCCCGAATCAATCCCACTGAAAGAGAACCTAGAGTTCGAGGCTTTACCATTATGGTTAACGGATAACAGGATCAAGGAACTGCGCGGCAAATATCCCTCTGGTGAGAATGGAATGGGACTCGGTGACTGGTGATTCAACGTGGGAGTGTGAAGCTGAGATGCGCCAGAATCATACTTATCTTTTCTCGGGTATGCGGCGAAAATTTTAGGGACGGAATTTTCTTTAAGGGGGATGGTAATGTAACATCCCGATTTTTCTGTAACTCTAATCGAGTTGGTTAATCTTGATTAGGGCCTTGGTTGTTTGTATGGATTGTTCTGTGTTAGTTTAAGACCTAGTTGGAATCTTAGGACTAGGCTTGAATCAGGTTGGAAGTGCCTAAGATGTTAAACGAGAAACTGGGGAAGTCAGAAGTTTGGAAGGCTCTTCCCAGCTGAGCAGCAAGCTCAAGCGTGGGAAAGGAGCATGCCCTAGCATGCCAACGCTCATACGTTGGAATGTTGCACGCTCAAGCGTGTTGAGTGCGATTGCCTGCTGGTGTGCTTTCTGACGTGTGTGCAACACGTGTCAGGCCAGGGTGAAGGCGGGGTGGATGAGGCTCCATGCTCAAGCGTGCCAAATGACGACGCTTTAGCGTTCTCAGCAGCTCAAGTTGGAGGATTTTTCCTTCTTCCTCATTTCTTTCACGAAAAACTTAGAAACTCCATAGCGTCCCAGAGCTGTTAGAGAATAAAACAAGGGTTCTTGAGTAAGAAAGCTCATTTTCGAGGCGATCGGAGTACCGGAACGCGGTTCTAACTACATGGTTGTGATCGCGACAAGGTTATCTACGACTTTGACGAATTGTTTTCTCAAATCGTCTAAGGTAAACTCGAATCCCTAACACGTGTTCTTCGTGGTTCTTCGAGTCTTTACCTTTCTTATTTGCTCTTTGAGCTTGCCTTCAGGCTAACACTATTGTATACGTGTTGTGCTAGTGATTAGGACAAAGTTTATGCTCGTGATCGCTCGAGGTTTGGAGTTGGGAACCGCACTGTTGGAGAAGCTTGGAGTTGTTCTTCGCGTTCTTGCTATGTGGGAGAACATGCCAGTGTTCGCTTGGATTTACGTGCCAAATGTTCAGGTGGGGAGAAAGAGTATTGCTGCCATCGGGAAGGCAAGAGTAGAGTAGATGTATTTTCTGCTATGTGTAGGGAAACCTTAACCCTACCAGTGGTTGAGCCCCGATAAAGTACCTAAACCCTAGGTTTATCATACTTTGGGCTATCATCGTTAAGTTTGGAAACCTTAGGTTAGATATCAATTGATTGAGGATGATCTGCTTCATATGACTGTGTGGTGTTGACTGTGTTATATGCTATCTGTATACGTGCCTACATGCTACTTGGTGTATGATATGCATGTTGTTTTGTGAATGTTGATATCACTACTGTTATGCTGTATGTTATGCTGTTGTGTTGCGGTGGGATGCCGATTAGTGTTAAGTTGGCTGTGTGCCGTGTTTGTTGTCGGGTTGATCCGTGGATGGTGTCGTTGCTGTTGTGCTGATTGCTTGAGGCTGTGGCCGTGTTGTTTGAACTATGGCTGGTGCAAGCGTGGCGTCGAGGCTGTGGCCGTGCTGATGCGGTGGCATCGTGTTGTTGCTATTTGAGTGTTAGGTGTGAAGTCCGGTATCAAGCCCATTGAAGATGTTTGTTGCTTATCATCAGCTGCCAAGTGGCGAGGCCGTATGACAGGTAGTATGGGCTGGCAACGTCATATGAGGTTAGTTGTACCTGAGTGCAGGTACAGAAGGTGGAGGGGGCGGTCAAGTGAGTGACCTTGGGAATGTTGCGGGTCTCTGAATAGTTTACAGTGACGGATGAGGTAGCTCCTATCCTGTCGTGACGCCCGATTCAGTCTGGTTTTCCCGACTAATCCCTAAGCTTTCCACGTTCCATGCTAAAGTTCCGAGGCGACCAAGACACCCGGTTCCGGTGTGAAAGGGGGATGCACTCTTATAGGTCACTGCGAGCGGTTCGATTTCTTGGACAAACTAACTCCGTTCCAACACAGAATCTGTTCCAGTGTGGACCTGTTCCGGTGTGGAACCAGCTTTGTGAGATTCGACCGACATGCTGCATGGGATTAGTATCCCAGTCTAGAGAATTAATCTGAGAGTGAGCCTTATGGAGATGGATGTGTGTGCATATGTTGTCTCGAGAGACGTGCGGATGGGTGAAATATCTGTTGTATTGTTATCCATGCTATTTGTTACGTGCTATATGTTGTTGGTGCTATGCTATTGTTGTCATTTCCAGTTATGCACGCACTGTATTCTTATCTCCCTATTGTTCTTTGTTGCTGGTTTTGGTTCTTGGTTCGCGTGAAGACGAGGAGCAAGCTACGGGAGACGATGGACCCGAGAGTACACCCTTTCATTATGTCGGTACCGAAGATACCGGTATTGGGGCTGATAGAAATCGTTTACCATGACGAGAGAGGGTGGCGCATGGACCCCTCTACCTACTTGACGGTCTACAGGGGACCGGTTATCATTCTCTTCAGAGGAGGGGCATCGCACGTGGAGGGCCAATTCCTTCCCTTCCTGCGGATTTGGCACCCACCGAGGCAGATGGAGCAGGACTACCGGTGGGCAACGCCACAGTCTTCAGTGGTATCCAGTAGGCGAGGATTTGTCTACAGAGGTCAGCGGAGGCGTACTGAGCAGTACCTAAGGAGGTATCGAAGACTTTGTATTATGGTGTCGAGTTCCTCTTCCGAGTACGAGCCTACACGGGTTTATAGGCGTACGCATGGAGAGGGATAGGGTAGCTCAAGGCATCCTTATTACTGATGGTGAGGGCCTGCCAGTGCATCTTTAGGACCGTGAGGCGAGGTTTTTGATGTATTTTGAGAGTGGGTTGGGGGAGTGCTGGAGAGCTTTGAGGGTTTTACTTTTTGGCTTGTGCTGTATTTTTAGTTTACCTTTCAGTTTTGTACAGGCAGGCTAGTGTGTATATGTATGTACAGTGCCCTACTGATGGCGCTATGCCTATGCATGGTTATATATGTATAGTTGCTTTTACCTGCGTTTACTCTGATTGTTGTCTATGCTTTTCTGTATGCTGTATGTTTTGTTTTTGTGCTCGTTTCCGCAACGTTGTTTGAATACCACACTATCGCTATAATACAGGTGGGCATAGTTAATAATTTAAGCTTGGGACTAATGGGATTATCCTACGTAAGTGGGGTCGTCTCAAGAACTATACACAAGCGTACGAGAAAAAGCAAGCTATCAAAAGAAATCAAAAGCTTACAAGCTTACTTTGTTCTTAAACTTTCATATCACTCTCTGCGAAGAGTATAGTTTTAGTGTTCTGAACTTAAGTTTCAAAATCTCACACATAGTGAGATAGTAGAACAAAACTCTTTTCAAACCTTAGTTGGCTGAGCCTGAAGAGGCTTGTCTATAAAAGAATACTTATTGCTGCCTAAAGAGGTGTTGAATACTTGCCTGAAGATGTGTTGAATATGTGCTTGAAAAGGTGTTGAATACTTGGTAACAAAGTTTTTGTTATAGTGGATACAGCTCTCAAGTTGAGGGGTCTAGACGTAGCTCTTTGGTGAAGAGTGAACCAGGATAATATCCTTGTGCCTTTCTTCTTTCCCTTATCTTTGTCTTAGTTTGTTTTTAACTAACCCTTTGGGATTGAACTGTTTTCTTAATGCGCGCGTTTTTAAAAGTAAACTCTAAGGTTTGCGTCCAACCCTTTACGAAAATACATCTGCTTGAGAAAAAGTTTTAAAAACTTAAGAAACACAATTCAACCCCCTTCTTGTGTTTCAAACAGGTTCCTTCAGGGACGAGTTCCTTCCATTGATCGAGTTTACTTACAACAACAGTTTCCATTCAAGTATTGACATGGAGCCATACGAGGCACTGTATGGACGGAAGTGCAGGACTCCGTTGTGTTGGTTTAAGACTGGAGAAAGCCAGCTTTTAGGTCCAGAGTTGGTATAACAAACAATAGAACAAGTCCATGTGATACGGGAAAAGATGAAGGCCACAAGGGATAGGAAGAAGAGCTACGCCGACAAGAGGAGAAGACCCTTGGAGTTCCAAGAGGGAAACCACGTCTTCATGAGAGTTACCCCAAGAGCTGGAGTGGGCAAGGAAATCAAATCCAGAAAGCTTACCTAAGTTTATCAGACTGTTTCAAATTCTTCGCCGAATCAGTCCCGTAGCCTATCAATTAGCCTTACCACCTAATCTTTCAAACCTACACGATGTTTTTCATGTATCCCAGCTCGGAAAATATTGCCCTGATCCATCACATGTGTTAGAGTCCGAATCACTCCAACTGAAAGAGAACCTTGAGTACGAGGCTTTACCTATTCGGTTAGTGGATAGAAGGATCAAGGAATTGCGCGGCAAACATATCCTTCTAGTGAGAGTGGAATTGGACTCAGTGACTGGCGATTCAACGTGGGAAAGTGAAGCTGAGATGCGCCAGAGATATCCTTTCTTGTTTACAGTTATGCGAAGGAAATTTCGGGAACGAAATTTTCTTTAAAGGGGGTGGTAATGTAACATCCCTAATTTCTGTAACTCTAATTGAGTTGGTTAATCTCGATTAAGGATTTGATTGGTTGTGCGGTTAGTTTTGTGTTAGTTTAAGACCTAGCTAGAAGCTTCGAAATAGGCTTGAATCACGTTGGCAGTGCCTAGGGTGTAACACGAGAAACTGGGGAAGTCAGGAGTTTGGAAGGCTCTTCCCAACTGAGCAGCACGCTCAAGCGTGGGGAGAGTGCACCCTCAAGCGTGCTGAGTGCGTTTGCCAGCTGGTGTGAGTTTTGACGCGGGTGAGACACGTGTCAGGCCAGGAAGAAGGCGGAGTGGACGAGGCTCCATGCTCAAGCGTGGAAGGAGCCCACGCTTAAGCGTGGGAACGCTTGGACGTGCAGTTTTTGCACGATTAACCGTTCTCAGTAGGATCACTTAAGTGATTTCCTTTCTCTTCTTCCTCACTTGTGCGAAAACTTGGCTAAGTTCTGGAGTTCTAAGACCAAAGAGAGAGTTCAGAGGTTAGAGAGAGAGAGAGAGCTTGAGTTTGAAGGACTTCGGAGCTTCAGATCGAGATGCTGATAACTTCGTTGTGATCATGACGACGAAATCTTCAATTTCGACCGAACGATTTCTCGATTCGCCTAAAGTAAACTCGAAACCCTATAACGCATTCTTCGTGTTTTTTCGAGTTTCTACCTTTTCTCACTAGTTTTGAGGTTGCCCTAGGGCTAACACTGTTGCCAACGTGTTGTTCCCGTGATTAGGGCTAAGTTCGAGACCGTGTTCGAGGTGTTTGGTAAGGTTGAGGCCACGACTAGGGGGGCTGTTCTGGAGCTGTTCTTGGCCGCGTGTGGAGGTGTCGGTGATCTCGTTGAAGTTCGTGCTAATATTCAGGAGTGGGGAGAAAGAGTATTGTTGTCGTCGGGAAGGCAAGAGTAGCATAGTTGTTGATATTGCTATGTGTAGGGGAGCCCTAAACCCTACTAGAGATTAAGCCTCAATAAAGTACCTAAACCTAGGTTTGGCTTACTTTGGGCTATCACCGCTAAGATTGAACCCTAGGTTAGACAACTGTTGATCGAGGATGATATGTGTTGTATGTTGTTATGCTGATTATTGTGAGAATTGCTACCTGTCTACGTGCCTACGTGTTTACTTGGCGTATTGATATGTTATGCATGTTATGTTGATGTTATTGTTGTTGCATATGCGGTTATGCAATGGCGGTATGCCTGTGTTGTGTTGTTGAGTGGTTGTGAGCCTATGTGATCGAGTTGATATCGTGGATGGTTCCGCTGAGATGTTTGCTAAACTTTCAATTGTGACTCGTGGACGCGTGGCGGTGGCCGTGTTGATGCGTGGCATCGTGTGTTGGATTGTTGCTGAGTGTTAGGCATGAGGATCTAGTATCATCTCGTTGAGGCTGTTTGCTGCATATCATATAGGCCAAGTGGCGGGGCCGTATGACAGTAATATGGATTGCCATTGTCATGCGAGGTTAGATGTATCTGAGTGCGAGTATGGAAAGCGGAAGGGGCAGTCAGTGTGTGGCCTTGGGGATGTTGCCGATCTCGGGAATAATCTACAGTGACAGATAAGGTTGCTCCTATTATATCGTGATGCCCGATCCAGTCCGGTTTGCCCGACTAATCCCTAAGTTGTTCCATGGTCCAGGCTAACATTCCGAGGCGACCAAGGCACCTCGGTTCCAGGCTCGGAAGGGGGATGCACTCTTATTGGTCACTGTGAGCGGTTCGGTTCCTTGGAGAAACTAACTCCTGTTCCGGTGTGGAACTTTGTGTTGTGAGTTTCAGCTGACATGCTACATGGGATTAGTATTTCGGTCTCGAGGTTTGATCTGAGTGAGAGATCTATGGAGATGGATGCTTGTTGCATATGTTGACTTGAGAGATGTTTCGATGTGTGCAATATCTGTTGTACCTGCTATATCTGCTATATGTGCTACCTGCCTTACATGTTTATTATGTTACTGTTGTCGTACTATGGCATTTTATTCTTATCTCCCTGCTATTTCTCTAAATGTTGCTGTTTCTATTCTTCGTTCATGTGAAAACGACGAGCCTGCTGATATCGGCGATGGACCCGAGGATACACCCCTTCATCACAGCGGCACCGAGATCCCGGTGCTGGGGGAGTTGGAGATCATCTATCACGTTGATCGGGGGTGGTAGGTGGATCCCTCTACGTTTCTAACGGTCTATATCGGGCCGATCAGTCTGCTGTTCAGAGGTGGGGCTCCACACCACGAGGACATCATAGGGCCTCACAGAGTCGTGCAGTTTCTACCGTTCACCCAGATGTGGCATCCGCTGAGACACCATGAGAGGGAATATAGGTGGGCGTAGCCAGCGACATCGTATGTATCCAGCCGGAGAGGGTTCGTGCTGCGAGGCTGTCATGACCCGAATTTCATAGCCGTGATCGGCCGAAAGGGAAAGATTCTCTTTTCCCCTTCGCAGCCTCACAAGCATACATAAACCCGTTTCATCCAAAGTAAAAGATTACATTCATTAATTACATAAGGAATATAATATATCAGAGTAACGAACAACATAAAGAAAATTACTAAGTCCTGGTAAACCAAAAACAACTTTAAAACTAAGGGTACAACCCCTTAAACTGTCCCCATGGCATCCAAGGCTTCTGACGGCTTCGCAGATACCTACAACTAAAATGTTAAACGTGGGGTGGGTCCACTGACTCAGTGAGGGAATTCCCCCAAACACATGCAAGCATACAAGACAAGAAAAAGAAACAATATCACACCGTAACACAAGCACTCACTCATATCCACGCATAATCCAACTCAAATAAATATTGTAATAAAATACATAACAACATTCATATAGCAAACATAGCTCAATGGGACATATCGTCCATTCGTCGAGTACTTGTGGAATGCTTTGCACTTCATTTATTTCTTATATCTCAAGTCCCTCACAAGAGATCAGTACATTTCTCATGTACATATATATCACATATCATAATATCATCAAATCTTTGGGTATCCTAAGAGGTGGGTTCACTGAGGACCTCCTACCCCGACGGTTTTTTATTTCCTACCCCAGAGATACCGCACCCTCCGGCAAACACCAAACATCCCTCCTAACGCCCGGGGTATCTAACGAGGTCCTCTCGTCCCCAGCGGTGATATTTATATACCGGAGCCTTCAGCTCCCCGGTCAGCCTACCCAAAGAATCATAACCATATATTGGCAATCCATTCCACCTAGTACTTTTAATAGGTTACCAACCACATACATCAATTATCATCGCATATAAATAATTTATCATAACATACATTGAAATTATTTCACCAATCTAACATCTCATAAACAACATATGTCATATTTATCATTTACCAACATAATCAACTATGCATAGCAACGTTTATCATATTATCACTGGTAATCAATCCATACAACGCTTCATATCATTAATGGCATAACCTTTAACCATATAATTCAGTTCCACTTATATCATATTTAAACTTAATTCACATCTCAATCACACATAGACACTAGTATCGTCATTCCATTCAAACACCCCCCTTGTGAACAAGTACGATAAATAATTTAATAACAATTATCAGAGATAAACTCAAGAGGTACACATCAATATTATTCTTCCAAATCATCTTTTCAAAGTTTAGCATAATTTCTATCCATAATAGCCAATACCATAGCCACAACTTTGTGAGCACATTCCCAATGTGCATCAGTTTTCTCTTTTTCCTCATATATATCCACACATATTTACATGTTTATGAAGACAAGATTAGAAGCATGCATAAAGCATTCATCTACCTTTAACCTTCATGCACACCTCTTCCCTATGATTGCTTCAACACACACTTAAAATATATAAACAGTTTTAAGAGAATGATAACATGTAAAACTGAAAATCAGCACTGTTAATTCAAGAATACTTCCATTACTACATACCTCAATCCAATTATCATTAATCATATAACCTTGCAACATAATCCATGTATACTAAATTTCCACATCTGATATATATATATATATATATATCATATCTCAATTCATTGCCACATCAACATAAATTATTTCAATATTTTAACCAGAGCATTATCATATAGAAATAACCTCAATCACATTCAAGAAAAGATAGCACCAATCAAATTTATTATTTCTCAAATCAATCTCATCATATATCCAAAAAGCATGTTTTTCGATGTTAAGTATAATAAAATTCGATATTATAAGAAATCGACATTTTCTTGAACATTGGTCATAACCTTTGTTCACTATTTCAACCATAACTTTAAAAATATTTAGAATTTAAATCGTAAACTTGTTTCATTGGAAGTAGATTCAAAGAGCTTTCCATCAAGGGGTCATTTATCCAAAACAAATAAGAAATAAAAAGGATATGCACATTTAAAGTTTGTTATCTCTGTCTCCAACGCTAGGTTAACAGCGCCCAGCGCTGGTATCATCTTCCTAGACCCCTTTTCGGGTGCTCCAACGCTCAGCGCTGCACACTAAGTGCCCAGTGCTGGATAGAAATCGCAGAAACGCAGCAGAACGTTGTTGTTTCGCCATTTTTCATCCCAAACCCCATTTTCATGATTTTCAGCCAACAAACAACTATAACAACTCACCAATAACATCTAAATCAAAGAATAATCAAACTAGACATGTTCCAAATGATTCTCATTGAAGAAATTCACTCAAAACAACTCACAAACATCATTATTTTAGCCATAACCAGCCCATTTCATATACCACATTAATACCCATGAAAATTACCCAAAATAAATCACAAATCCCTCACCTCTTGGTACTCCATTGCTGCCTCCATCTTCTTTCTTTCCCCGTTTCTCTTCTTCTTCCTCTTTTCTTCTTTTCCTTTCTCCTTCTTTTTCTTTCTTTTCTAACGAGGGTTCCAGAACCCTCTAAATGGGACCACCCAAAAAATGCAAGTAAAAGAGAGTTTCTGTCATAGTTAAATGCACTTCTAAAGCTTAAATAAAATTATCTTTATTTTCAAAATTATTTAGGGAATGTCTAATAGTTATTTTAGAACAGTAAAATTTTAATTGTGTTACTGAGGGTGTGTCAAACTATACACTACCAGATATATGTCATAAACTGTTTTTGTTAGTTTATGAATGATGTTACAATCAAAAATTAATTTATAACACAATCATCTATTTAAAATCTTCCTAGAAAAAATTTCGAATACATTAATTATACAAGAAACATTATTGTTATTATTATTATTTTGTTATATAACATGTATCATAATTTATTTAAAAAAAAATTCGCGGGTATTACAGAGGCCAACGGAGGACGACTGTGCAGTACCTGAGGACCTACAGGCGACGTCGGGTAGTTGTGTCCAGCTCTTCCTTTGAGTATGAGCCGCTGCAGGTTTACCGGCGTACTCATGGAGAGGGCCAGGGTAGTTCCAGGTATCCACATCGCTGATGGTGCGGTACTGCTAGGGGTGACAAATGGATAGATTGAATAAATTTTTATTCGGATTATAATGGATGGATTAAAAATAATCTATTAATCCATTATGATCCATTAAAATTTCATTAAAAAAATCCAATCCATCCATGATCCATTTAAAAAAAAATCCATCCAATCAATCCATTAACAATTGTTTTACGGATGGATATCCAATCCATCCATGAAAAATATTTTAAAAAATTAAATATTTGTTAGGACTATTTCTAAATAATATCTCTCATCCATCCACACAAAAAAAATTTCAAAATAAATTTGTTTGCCTACTTTTTTGTGATTAACAATTCATCATAAATCCACTACAAGGAATGCAAATCGTGATAACAAAACACCAAAAAATATATTGTTCTGCTTATAATAGCAGCAAATTGATTTAACTTTTGAAATTATGGTTTTTTATCATTTATTTATTCTATTTTTTTTATCCAATGGATTATTATTTTGTTTTATGAAGTGGTCCAATGGATTTTAGAATAATGGTGGATGGATCACAACCATCTATAAAATAAAATAATCCAATTCATCCAGTCCATTATTTTTTTTTTTTTTTGCAATTGATGGATTGGATGGACTGGATGGATTGTGGACAATTGGATTTTTTTGCCACCCCTAGGTACTGCTAGTGCGTCTTAGGGTGTGAGTTGAGCGCCTTTTTTATGTATCTTGAGTGTTAGGTGTTGGTAGAGCTGGTGAGTTGTGAGAGCTTTTCTTTTGGATGTATAAGTTTTTATCTTTCCTTTTTTATGTATATTTGGTATGTATATGTACAGTATATGAGTGCCATACTAAAGAGGGCCACAGTTATGCATGATATCTGTATATAGTTTATCTTTACCTACGTTTTACTCTGATTGTTTTACCTTTCTGTATGCGTGTTGTGTGTTTACATTTTTCTTTTGCTACGCTTCCTGAATAACGCGCTAACGTTATAATACGGTTAAAGTATAGATAATATTTAAGCTTGGGAATAATGGGATTATCCTTCGCAAGAAGAAGGGTCGTCTCACACATGGATGATGGATTAGTACCAACTACCTCGCTTATGGGTGCCGAGACCTCGGCTGGACCTTTGCCATCCACACAATCATCTGCACCACCCGTTCTGTGCCATCATCCTCAACACAACAACCAGGAGAGTCGTCACAGGCACTAGGGACCCGAGATCCCACTAAGAGTATGTGGATTGGCCTAAAGCCAAGTTAGAGTAAGTTAATTTATTTATATGTTAATTTATTATAGCATTTTGTGTATATATGATTCACAGACAATTTTTTCCAACAGTTTTGACCCTCTGATGGGACCTATTGATGAGATTTCCAAAATCTCAGGAAAAGTTTGATGGCCCATAGCCAACATAAACTTCAGTCCCTTAAAACATTATGAACATGTGGTACGAGGAATTTAAGGAAATTAAAATTTATTTTAATTTTAATTAGGATTTCTTATGTATTATTTTTGTTGCCTAATATATATTTTTCATGCAGAAAAAATTCAAGTAGGGGTCTCAGCACGAATGTGTCATTAGAGCCGATTTTGAGCATAGAGGTTCTTGCATTATGAAAAATGCAATGAACAAGCTTAGAAACGGCCATGATAAGGGGTTTTGAATTTCTCCCGCTGTCTGGCATGCCTTAAAGGCACACTAGGAGGGGAGGAATTCCAAAGGAGGAGCACCATCGAGAGGGAAAACGGGACAATTGATAGTGGAACCTCTACGTACACTGTTGGCTCCATCTCTGTTGTAGATCACAAGAAGAGAATAGTAAGTAACATTATACTTTAATTTAACACATGCTCAAGTTTATTTAAGTGATTTCAAATATAAAAAAATAACTTCTACTTCATATTTGCAGAGTTTGCAGATGCCTTGAGAACTGATTGTATTTGATGTAATGGAAAAGAAGAAGAAGCTGACGCCGGGAGAGTGAGTCAACGAGAATGCTCAAACAATTGTTGCAAGTATAAATACAATCTTAACATTGTACTTCTTATGTTTAATTATTGTTAATAATTGTACTTCTTATAAATACAATCTTAAAATCGTAATCAACACTCTCCGACCTTCGGCAATGTCATCTTTTTGGAGGTTGTTTGAGGTAGGAGGAGCAGATGCAAAAACAGAATGCTTGGATTCAACAACTTTTCCATCACTGGAACATCCAGCCGTATCGCCCACTAAAGGCGTTGCCATCGAAGATATCGACGACCTCGTCCCGCAACCATGATTTAAGACATTGTATAAAACTGTTTTTAGTTTCATTTACTTCATGCATTTTTTTTATTGCAAAACTCATTATATTTTATTAATAAAATATAAATTTTATTATTCTATTTCACTTTATAAATTTTATGTATTTTATAATTTTATTTTACTTTTTATAATACAAATCATTAAAAAAAACTTTGCCAACTAAGCCACCGAATATATCGACTGCTAAACTGTAATTTAAAACTTCACGACTGGTTTAGTGACCGTTAATTAAGTCATTAAGTTGGCTCAGGTTGACCAATTTAACATCTGATTTGGCAAACGATTAATTTAGTGACTGCTAATTCAAAGGCTAAGTTGGACATTTTAGAGAACAATTTAGCGACCAAACAACCTAGTTACTAAGTTAGCGAGCTAATTTGGGGTCTGTTTGGGTAAACAGCTTAATTAAGCGCTTATAGGATAAATACTTATTATATAAGCGCTTATGTATAAGCTATTTTTATAATCAAAGAGAAAATATAATCAAACTGTTTTTATATAAGTTATAAGATATGTTTTCATAAGCTATCCTGAAGAGCTTATCAAAATAAACTAAAAACAGCTTATGAACATGTCATAAGCTATTTTCGTAAGCTCTCCCAAACACTCTGACAAACGCTTATGTCAGTAGATAAGCCCAAATAAGCTGTTTAAAAGTCAATCTAAACAGGCCCTTGGTCATCAATAAGAAGCCGTGACCAACAAATAATGACTGATTTGTATAATATAGCGATCAACAAATACAATCACTATTTAGTGACCTATACTTTAGCGACTAGAAATTTAGAGGCCACTTCTCGTCGGTCGCTAATTTGATCGCTAACCTTTTTAGCAACCGATAATTTGCTTTTAGGCACGGATTTTTTTCGATGGCTAACTTTGTTTTTTAGTGATATTTGAATATAAAATATAAAAGATTTATAATTTTTATTATTCTTTACATTTTATATCAATTACAAAATAAATATAAACTAATGTAGTGTCAGCGATTATTGAAATATTATTATTAATTTAGCTCAAACCCTTTTTGAAGTCATTAAATTAGCTAAACTTTACTATTTTCTTACCAAAAAAATTAGCTAAACATTATAAATTCAAGCTATGCTTGATCATCACTTGGTGATTAAAATAATTTCAAAAATAACATTCAATCAAAACTCAAATGAAAGAAACAATTCTATTTTTGTTATAATTTCTTTTATAAAGATAGTAAACTAGCATACGTGATTACGTGTGATGTAAAGAGTAGACCTTTAAAGTGAGAAAATAAAGAGTTATTCACCATTGATTTGATTAACTACATAGATATCTCAACCCACTAAATGATCTAAGGGTGGATAGCCCCTTACTTTCTCACTTTAGAACTTTACTCACTTTATAGAAGCCAAATTCATTAGATATCATGATTGTCTGTACATTTTTAACGAAAATATATGTATCGTTTCTGTTCATTTGAGTCAGCTAACTCCGTTAAGTTAGGAGATATGAATTGTAAGAGTGTACGGACTCAAATCTTCGTAATATCTCTTGTCTCTTTCCTTCTTCCTATTAAAGGCTTCTTATGACACTACCCTCTAAACAAAAAAACAAAAAAACATGTGTTGTTCCTAAAATATCTTTAAAAACTAATAAAAAAATGGCTGGACAAACGTAATACTGGACATTCATAGAATACTATAAAGTACAGAAAAAAATGGCATTATTCTAACAGCCCATATCATTTTTCACCTTTCCGCATAGATTTAGGATGAAGATTTGCAGTTTAATTTTGATGTACCATACTCTACTTTTATCAATAATATCTTGTTATATATTTTATCTTTTTTAAATTAAAAAAATTCAACTTATATAGTAAAATATTATTGGTGAGGACAAGATGTAATATATCAAAATGGGACAGCAAATCTTCATTACTAGATTTAGTATACAGATAAGCTATAAAGCGTTTTATTAGATGTTATTTATAGTTAATTAGTTTTTTAATATTTATTATTAAATTAATAATAAATAAATGTTTAACATCTTATCTTAATTACCATGATAAGTTCCAAATAAAATAAAATAAATAATGACATGTGATGTAAATAGAATCCTACAAGACAAAAACAGGAAATGTTAGGCCAAAAATACGCTTTCATGATCTTAACTTTTTGGTGACCTTCGCCCCTTTATTTTTTTTGGACGAGTTTAGTCCTTTCATTTTTTCGATCATGCAAAAACAGTTTCTCAGTCAAGTTATCAACTTGCTGTCCATGGCCAAAACTTAATAGAAGTTGATGAAGTGGCACACACCTAATCGCGTGGCACCTGAATAACATGTTGAGTTGGCAACACGAATTATTATAATATTTAAATAATATTAAAATTATTATAATGATATAATTAAAATAATAAAAATGTAATAACTATTATATTACAAATTTAGTCCCTCATCTAGTCATCTCTGTTATGGTATTGTATATTTAATTTTTTTAAATTATGTTATATTATATTATAGTTGTTATATTACTTTATTATTTAATTATATTATTACAATAATTTTTTATATTATTTACTTATTTAAATAATTTGTGCTGCCAACTCAGCATGTTATTCGAGTGCCACGTGGCCAGTGATGGATCCTGAAATTTTAGTTAGTAGGGACAAAAATAGTCTATAAATTTTTTCACTAAAGTAAAATATTATAAATATACATAAGCGATAAAATAATGATAAAAATACACAAGATATAATGTGGTTCGATTTTAATGTGAAATCTACGTCCACAAGTGAGAAATAAAGCAATTTACTAAGAAAAAGATGAAAGATTATAAAAGAAACTTTTACTCTCACCAAAAGATGGATGATGGAAAAAAATTTATGGGGACAAAATAAAAATTATTAGATATATTAATATAAAAAAATGCATTATTGGGGCAAATGTCTTCACACCTACAAAGGTAGATTCGTTCCAACTGGTGACTAGATGTATGCCCCCTCATCAACTTCCATTAAGTTTTGGACGATAAGTTGGAGGGACAGTTTTTACACAATTGAAAAAATAGGAGAACTAAAATCGTCCAAAAAATTAGAGAAATGAATTTCGCCAAATTGAAAATTTTGGAGGACGAAAAGGGTATTTTAATCTAAATGTTATCGGCAAGAATACTAATGTGTAAAGTTATTTAACTTTCTAGTGAATAAGAAAATATATATTAAAATCATTTTCAGATTTTTTATGACCTATGAGTTAGCAAAAATGGGTCGGCAACAGTTCAATCAAATGAGCTATGTTATTTGAATATACAAATTTTGATAACAATAATTATATTTTATATATCACTAATTATCATTATAATCATTAATTAACTTGTGAAATATCCACATGATATCATTAATTAGAATTTATATATTTATTAATCATATTATTTGATGTCCGGATATACAAGTATCATTTTTCGGATCAAATAATGTGACATCATGAGTGACGAAAAGCTAAGAAGCTTAAAAGAAAAAATGTATTAATTAATAATCTTACGCGGCCCATTGTGCAAGTGTAAACCTAACTTGGCATGTCATTGACAAAAAAATACTTAACTTTGCAGCTATCAATTGCCAAAGATACCTATAGCAGCAAATAGTAATTTCTTTTTTGCGAAAACTAATTGCAATATTTTAATTTTAAATATGGTGAATATTAATAAGTATTAACACAATTCTGTAAAATAAATTAAAAAATTATTACTAATATAATTCTGTAATTTTTATTATTTTTCGTATCTTATAAATGATAAACTTTTTTTATAAATGATCGTTCACTCTAAACCTTACTCTTTTTTTCTTATTTTATGAAACACGGCACAACTTTATCCATTTTACTTGATTGGTAATATCATTTTAATATAAATGAAAAATATGTATTTATTTTATGAACATAAAATTGTGAAACATTGTAATATTTTTATTTTTTATTTTTAATTAAATTAATTATGTCATGTGAATTTTTATTTTTATTTTGGTTTTAGTTTTTTATATAATCAAATTTAGGATATTTATTTAAAAGTCCTCATTTAATTTGGATTGTGGGTCACCAGTAAATATCCTATTTTTATAATTATAAAAAAATAAAATAACCTTGAAGGTAAAAAAATTAAGTGTTAACTATGTTTCTGATTCCCGTAAAATTAGCGAATTTTGTTTTTGGTCCCTGTAAAAAAATTTCTTCGGTTTTCATCCCTCTAAAATCTTAAATCACAATTTTTGATCTTTACTGTCATGTGACATCCATTAACTACTTATGTATTTAATGTAGTACCCAATGATCTCTGTAGTGTCATGTTAGCATATGATTCTCCTAAAAAAAATTCCTTGAGCTCTAAAATAAATGCTAGGGACTAAAAATGGTGATATTAAATTTTAGAGGGATAAAAACCAAAGAAAAAAAGTTTATAGAGATCAAAACTAAAATTTGTTCATTTTATATGGATCAAAATTAGTAATTTCATATTTTAAAGGGATGAAAATCAAAGAAAAAATTTTATGGGAACCAAAATCAAAATTCGTTAATTTTATAAGAACTAAAAACATACTTAACCCAAAAATTAATATAAGATGTATAATATAAAAGAAATGGTCTACTTTGCACAATTTTTTTTACTTAATACAAATGCTATATTTTAACCAAAACTTTTAAATGTATTCATCAAAATTTAATAACTTAAAACTATTATGAAAAAAGTTACAAAATAACTGTAAACAAATAAATTGTGTAGGTGACGTCTCACTGTACCCTGACAGATATCAATATGAGAATACTTTGAAAAAAAATAGAATGTGTAGGTGATTATCATGTTTCTTTTGTTCTAGATAATATATAATCATATTATTGCACCAAACTATTATTTCAAGAATGATAAATTACTATATATATTAAAATAAACTCATTATTATATGAGGTAAAATAAACTCACAAAAAAAAACTAATTCTTGCATATGAAAAAAACCTTATTGGAAGGGAACAACTCTTAAATGTCGTCCAGATTCTCTGACAAAAATTATTCATGATTTACGACAGAAAATTCTTCATACCAATAACATAATTACTAAAAAAAAAAAAACTCACAAGATATTATGAGGAGATCAAGCAAAAAGCTTTGATTAAAATGTAATTATCAAGAACCTGAATCTTGACATAATTTGTAGTACTGGATATGTGACGTCAGGCTACCAGTCGGCTGACAAGTATCTAATTAATACGCATTATACATTTGAAGATTTTGTATAAAAATAGAGCCATCACTACATCAAATTTACGTTTCTATAACATTAAAATCTGTTATTATATATTTAAAATTTATAAGTATATGTAAAGTTTATTTTTATTTATGATCGGTTCAACTATTTATTATGAGCAACGAATAATAACGAAAAATGATTATCACTATAGATTTTACTTACGATCATATATTTACCTACAGTTGTATTTCACTATCAATAGGCTTTACCTACGATTCATCTACTTTTACCTACAATTTAATTGACACTAATATTTATATCTACAATTTTAACGATTATCACTAAATATTTCCATAAATATATAATAAATTTATTATAATGCATGTTATTTGAACAACCACTTTTCTAGATACCGTATGAAGATGGTATGAGCTTCTTTCTATTCTTTTAATTAAATTTAAAACTGGAAAATGAAATAATAAAAAACAAACCATAACATATGGTGTTGGTGTCAAAAATGGGTGTACAAATAAAATTTCTATAAAAATATTGTGTCGGTCTATACCTTTTTAGAGTATAGGTTCATTTTAATCCTTAACAATGTTTAAGGTATCACTTTTCGTCCCTGAGAAAAAAAATCAACGAATAGTCCCTGACAATGACAAAAGAAGGACAATCTAGTCCCTCCGTTTGTCTCCACCGTAAACATAGCGTTAAAGTACTAATATATATCGTCATTTTGCCCATGTGTCTATTAAACTCCTCCATATGACTTGTGTTGGCGCATCTGGTATGGAGTATCTGATGCATGTAGTGTGATGCTTTTAACATGAAGGGACTAATGTGTCCAACGATAGAAATTATCAGGGACTAAATTTGGTTACTTAAATAATAGTTGGGGACTTTATTGGATCAATGCATAATTATTTTTAAGGTCTATTATGCATGTAGGGACTATTGTCTGACTACCTAACATACTAACGATAAAGATCAACACTTTAATGGTGTGTTTAGCATGAAAACAAGGTGGCTTCTATGGTGCACCAAACATAAATGAAGTGTATAAAACACCCCATTTTTTTACCTATAATAGCAAGTTTTTTTTTGTTGCAAAAACAGGCCCCTCATATAAATATTTGCAAAATAATCAAAAGGACCTTTTAACAAAAACCTTAATTCATCATCTTCTCCTTTTCTAACCTAACACAACCTCCCATTTTTTCTCCAACCACTGCTGTCACCACCACACAAAAACAGAAATTAGATTCAGATCAAACCTCCATGACAATCCTCACCTCCATCCAACCAAAATCAAATTTATATCAAACCTCTATGGCAAGCTTGAACACCTTGTTGGCACCTACATTGTACTCTTTAGTGGCGTGGAAGAACAATATCATTATATTGCAATGGAACAAGATATAGGAGAATATCTTGTCCCGACAGATTTATACACAACTTTTTTTATAAATTATTAATGGATTTGGATATGCATTTTTTTGTTTTCGGTGACGGAGCAACCTTACTACGATTAATTATTTTGCTATGCATTTGATAATGTTTTTTGCAGTGGACATAAAAAAGTTTGACAAAACCGTCACTTGAGATTCACCACCATCAAAACCGTCACCATCAACATCCACATAAAAAAGTTTGACAAAACCGTCACTTGAGATTCACCACCATCAACACCGTCACCATCAACATCCACCTTGTGCTCAAGGTCCAAGCCCTCTGATGAAGCACCAAAACCATTGTCGTCGATAACGGCAACAACATCCGATGCACCGAAATCATTGTCAACAGGAATAATATCTCTTCCGCCGACAAAGTTGTCAGTGGCATCACCGTCGATCTTGCTACCGAGATCACCGTTCGACACCCTTGGCTCCTCCTTGTTTTCATTCGCATGAGCAACTCCAATTTGCAGTCACCATCACCTTCTCCATCATCGTGTTTTCTACAATTCCAAACAATGGCACCAACATCAAACTGGCTAGCCAAATACCATTTATTTTTCCTTCTCTCCCCTCTTTCCCCTCCTTCTTCTTCTCCCCCTCTGCCCTGTTGAACCGCTGCCGCCGCCATTGCAGATCTGGTGTTAAAAAGATTTTCTTCCCTTTTTTTTTTCAATCACTGTTATTAATACAAATAATCAAAACTCCGAACACTTATTTTGTAAATACCATCACATTTTCCATATTACCTTTTGATCGGGTGACAAGTTAAACTCCACTCTTTTTTATGCCAATCAAATGGTCAGGGTAGGATCACAACGAGGGAGCATGGATGCACCTCATTTTAGGGGGTGCATAGTAGAACGACCCTGAAAACAAATGGAGGAACTAAAATGTTTTTCTTTGTCATTCTCGAAAACTATTTAGTAAGTTTTTTTTTCGGGATAAAAAGTGATACCTAAAAAATTGTTGGATACTTGAATGAGTCTTTACTCAACCTTTTATGGCATTGGCTTGCCGACAAGCTAGTCATCGTGACACACTTGGATTGAAATTTTGCCGTATTAACAATTAACACACAAAGCAAATCATGTGCATTGCATGTGCATAATCTAACTTTTGTGACAGTTTTTGTCCTGAATGCGAGTCTCTCCGGATTATGTGGGTTGGTTTGAAGTTCAACGAGCTACGCAAAGCTTGCCCGGGATCTTCCAGTATAGGGTGGAAACTATCTTGCAGTTGGCTATCTTTTTGTTTTTTGTTTTTAATATAAGAATGATTTTTCAGTTTTTTTACCATTGAATAAGCAATCACGTGTTTAGGTTTGGAGAATCTAAAACGTCCCAGAGAGATCTTCCATTTTAAGCATACGGAGGAATCACACATGCAGATGTGACACTTATTTTAACCAAATTTTTTGATAAAGTAGTTTCGTAAGCGTTTTCCCTTTATACATGATCCTTACTTATCCAACTCTTAAAAATGGATATAAGTAGTCCCGTGGATACAAGGATCCTCGATAATCATTTGCCAGACCTTGAGAAAAGCCGTTGGGAGTACTGACAAGCAAGACAGTCGATAAGTCCATCGGTAAATTTTATTGATAATATATATATATATATATATATATATATATATATATATATATATATATATATATATATATATATAAAAGAGGGGTTTTTTATGTGAGAGTGAGAGGAATAAATCTTGGAATTAAAATCATACATTAATGGTTAAGATTAAGAGTTAGTTAGTAGTCATGTGATTACTTAAAAAAGTCATGTGATTTTATGTTTTAATCTTGACCATTCATGGTTTGATCCAATGGCTAAGATTTGTTTCTCTCACTTTTATATAAAAACACTCCTCTCACTTGATACATCTCCTCTATATATATATATATATATATATATATATATATATATATATATATATATGTATAGGACATATCTAGTGAGAGGGTTTTTTATGTGAGAGTGAGAGAAGCAAATCTTGATCATTAAAATCATATATGGATGGTCAAGATTAAAAGTTGGTTAGTGGTCATGTGATCACTTAAAAAAGTCATATGACTTTATGTTCTAATCTTGACCATTCATGATTTGATCCAAAAGCTACGATTTATTCCTCTCACTCTTATATAAAAACACTCATCTCACTTGATATATATACTCTAAATATATATTTCAAATGGGGTACACAAATCAATGAATCTGACTATCGTTATCAATGGAACGACCATCAGTCAATTTAACGAGACTGGTTACCAACCAATATGCCATTGATAAAAATGACAGTATTTTATTACCAGAATAATGCCTGCTGATCACCAAATTTTATTTACCTGATGATCTCAATAACAAGATATACTAATAAACCCATTTTACAAAAACATTTCTCTTTTATCAACATATAAATAAATAACAAAATTATTCCATGTATGAATTTGTACAAATAACAATGATGATATAAATTGTACAAAAAAGTCTATAAATGAAACATAAATTATTGAGAGTTTTCATCATCCCCAATATCCTCCTTATCCCCATCATCATCTAACTCCTCATCAAGATCCAACTCCTCATATTCTTCTGTCAAATATTCCCCTTCCTTATCTTCTTCCATTACCTCATGAACCGATGATACAATAGCAGGATTTACTTCTTCATACAAGCCTTGCAAGTCACGTAAGCATGAAAGAGATTCAAGTTTGATTATTTCATTCACGTGTGACATTTCATCCACTTGGCAAGATGATTCTTCATCTTCCATGTCATCAACTTGAACACGACCACTTGGTTTTGTAACACCCTTCCTGGGGACATCAGATTTATGAACATTTTATAAAACTATAAGGTCGAAAGATGGGTTAATTAAAATCATTTAAGAAGATGGGGTAAATTTTCTTTTTCGTAAGGCATAAATATAAAAGCTTGTGATTATGTACCTGTATATGTAAATAGAGTAAGGGAGACGGTTCATAATGTAAGATCATAAGTTCATAAAAGACTTACATAAAATCCAACCCGACGACTAAAAACAAATACAAGAGGATACAGACCCAACATAAAGATTTGGAGATGCAGCTCCTAAAGATAAAGTACTTGGAGACGCAGCTCCGTAAAAGATAAAACAAAACACAAACGCCCTAAGCTGGCCAAAATACACTAAACGGAAGAGTCATTCACCGACACAACCCCCAGGTCCCCATTCTAGTCCCTCCTCAAATGAGGGTAGGATGAATCAGATATGGATAGCTCTGTAAACAACTCTGTCCCTTCGCCTTCCCGTAAACCATGAGGAGAAGGCACAAGATGATCTGGGGAATTAGCCCATCCAATAGTCCACGAACCATCGACAGACACTCTTGACTCCAAGAGAAGAAAACAAAGAAAAGCATGCATGTCACAACCTTGTACCACCTGCTTGTGAGGATGACACCTCCAAGAGAATCCACTGGTCAACTCTCGAGCCCAAGCGTCCGTCCCTCTGGTTGATTAGTCGAGATAGTGAGGATACATGCCAGGAGCGTCAAGTAAAGTCTCGACACAACAATATTCTCAAACAACAAGGATACATAACAAGAGAATATAAAGTAATGGGTGAGATTCCCAATCCTCAACACAATCATACAGCAAATGAAGATCAAGCGACACACAGATAATCATAGCATTAAGCATATCATCATGAATCATCAATACACAGCAATACAGTTAGGCCAATTAATAGAATCATCAAATCCATGTCATGTTATGCGATGCTCATGATGCATTCAATATGCAAATGGGTATGACTCAGACCCCTACTCCATGGAGCTAACAATCAACGGAGAGAGTGAATAGAGTACATGTTCCGTGTGCGCCAGCCAAGGGATAATGCTACAACATTCGTAACGTGCGCGTAACTGGCTTTTACAGAAACACTCTACACCAATTATGAATAGTACGACATCTAGTCGAGGATATCGGTGTATTGCTCGGATTCACCACGACACAAAAGAGCTACCAACTGGTCACATGTAAGCTCTTCCAACCTCGATACCTCCAAGACCATTTAAAACGTCACTGTAAGATTCACACCCGTATCAAGATGTAAGCTCAACTCCTAGGCTCAAGGCCTTACTAACTTATGCAATACAATGCCAATGCTTACACAAAGCAGATGCGATAAATGTCTATCCATCGGATAAATCTCGTGATTCCACAAGAATCTTGCCATTATAAGGCTTACACAGATATCATGTGTTAGTATTTAGTCACTGAATACATTTTGTGATTCCATAGAAATCTTCTCATTAAGAGTTCTTACATGATTTAAAGTGTATTAATGTCTCTTATCCATCGGATAAATCTCGTGATCCTTCCAGGATAGAACCATCATAAGAATATACAGATAGACGACGTTCTCGGGTCTGACTCTCCGACCCGTCATCGAACTACTGTTTTACAACAAAATGTTTCGGGTTTGTGTACATGTCTTATGATATTATTTATTGAGTCCTAAATGCATTATGAATTAAACTAGGATTAGGAAAATCCATTTCTTTAATTATTTAGGTCTTTTCTAATTTATGAGGTTACTTGTTTCTCTAGCAACTAATTCTTGATTCATTTAAGTCTTATGAATCCATTGATGAGTAAATCATCAATAGTATGGTATATCGTCTTGCTTCACCATAAACCACACCTTATATCTCTTTCATTCTAAGTTAAGTATTTAACTTAGGAAAATCCAATAAAACTCTCTTGTCTTCTTATAGGCAAATTTAAACATCATTAACTTTAAGACCTAATTAGGAACTTTATTAAAAGAGTATTAAACTTCCATAACAACTTAATGGTTCTTCTCTTTTGAGAACATTGTTCCAAAATCATTTCATAAATTTTAGTTATACTCACACATACAAGTTGGATGTTTTAAAAACACTTTTACCTCAATCTTAAGAAATGAAATCTTCTGAAATTGAAACCTATTTAACTTGAACTCATTTGTTCCCAACTTAAAGTCAAGTATTGAAAACGCTTAAAATAGTTTGAAAGAGGTTTTTCTTTCACAAATTATTCCTTAACTAAAAATCACCATTACTTAGGTACATTGGTACCAAATCATTTTGGCAAAATACTTTAAAATCCTCAGAGGATTTGAATGGAATAACTCCTCTATTTTCACTTGTTTTAAGTTAAATACCCTATAAGTTCAAAGTATGATTTTCTATATCAAAATCCTTATCCATCTAAGTTTTCAAACGTTTAATCTCACATTATGAAAACAATAAGTTGAGAGTTTGGGAGTAATCTCACTCGAAGTCCTAAAATTGGCCAAAAGCCCTATAAGTTTGAAAATAGAAGTTTCCTTTTCTTAAAACTTGAAATCAAATAAGTTGATAACTGTTATGTTCTGAACATACTTAAGGGCAAGTGCACCACGTCGCAAAAGTAATATAGGACGGAAGTCTAGATATCGTACCCAAGGGATTAATGAGTAATACTAATGATGAGTGTGAGTTCACCTCATTTCTGGGTTGTTTAGCGGGCATTTTCATGGTAGTTAGGGCATTTTAGTTTGATATTTTGTTAGTTTTTCCTTGGAATGGATAATGTTGTGTTATGGTGAGAATGTGCAGGAATTGATTAAAAAGAGCTTGGATCAAAGCACATATGAAGCAAGAATGAAGAAAAGAAGAAAATGATAGAAAAAGAGCAAGACAGAAGCTGTCATGGCCTAGCCATGATGATCATCGGGGCCGTAACAAGATACAGTTTGAAGATAATGAAGACTGGACAAACAAAAGTGATCACGGCCTAGCCGTGAAGGCTATCACAGTCGTAATCTATATGTGAAGATCAAGATTACGAAGATAGAAACTCTCATGGCCCAACCGTGATACACATCACGGCCGTGACGCTATAAGATTTGTAATAAGATTTGGGATTTTTGATATGATTTGTGATCAGTTTGTATTTGATTAGGACTCAATGATGCCCCAATCTATAAATAGAGTGCATTGGGCACCAAATTAGGTGTGCTTGGCTGCCATACAATTGTTTAATTGGTGCTTTGGGTTTAGAAACTATGATTTCTCTTCTTCCCCTTTTCCTCTTTGATTTTTATTATGTTTTCTTCTATCAAGCTTGTCATACTTGTGGCAATGCTTGGGTAGTCTTTTTATTTCTAGAACTTGGGGCTATGCCCGAGGCATGTTTATGTGAATAAATTTGGTGTTTCCCCTTTTATTGATTTCAATTGCTTTCGATTTGATTCTTATCATTTTAATTACTTGTGAATTTAATGCGCACTTATTTGCATGTCATAGATACTTTAGGAATGGACTGAGAAGTGAACCTAGGTATTGGATCTATAGGGGTTGAACTTAGGACTTAAATCACGAGAGTTAGAAGCGGTCCTTTGAGTGTTCATGAATTGTCACAAAGCGTAATAAGTTCAAATTAAATCAATTATCACGAGAGTAGGAGTTGGTTTATTTGGGTATCGTTCTTGTATCTCGAGAGGAAACATTAAATTTATTAGGATAAATTCACCTTCAAAGTAATTGATAATTAATAAAGGGGTAGTCAATTTAGTATCATAAGTTGTTTTGCTCTGTCCCAATTCCTGGAAATTCCTTTTCCTATTTCTAAAACCCAATCTTGATTTTGCAAACTTTTTTTTATTTTTTTATTTTATTTTTTACTTGGTTCTATCATTAGTTTCAAATTCTTAAAACCCTTTTGTTTAGATAAATTAGTTTATTAATTAACAGATATTTAATTATCCAGTCTCTGTGGATTCGATATCTTTTTATTACTTGACGATAAAGCCGTACACTTGCGGATTTGACGCATCATATTTTTGGCGTTGTTGCCGGGGACTAACATTAATTGAATTTCAGATTAATTTTGAAGTTAATTTTTCTGAACTTTTATTTAATTTTTTATTTTTTATTTTTCTTCTGCAAATATCTTTTTTGTTTTTGTTCTCTGTTTCTCTCTGCAGGTGATTTTGCTCTTGTATGCGAAGATCTCGAAGTCTTGGAACTTTTCTTGAAGCAGATGTCGTCATCGAAACGACTTTCCATAGACGCAGAAGACAACAATGGCAGAGAGCAAGAGATGTAACAACCCGTTTTTTTTTTAAAAAACTTTCTAATATTAATTAAACAGTATTTATGTGTTTGTATTTTATTAGAGGGTCTAGAGTGAAGGAACCTGTTTGAAACACATGAAGGGGGGTTGAATTGTGTTTTTGAAGATTTTAAAATCTTTTCGTAAGCAGATAATAATTTTCGCAAGGTTGGACGCTAAAACAATTAAACGCAAAGAGAGCTCTTCCAAACACCAAGTTGGACGCTAACTTAGTTTGAATAAGATAAGAAAACAGCGTAGGAAAAAGCAATTCAATCCCAGTTAGTTAGATAAAAAAAGAACTAAAGTGAGAGTAAGGGAGAGAAAAAGAACACCGAGATATTATCCTGGTTCACTCTTCACCAAAGAGCTACGTCCAGTCTTCTCTACTTGAGAGCTTTATCCACTATAACAAAAACCCTTTGTTACAAAGTATTCAACACCTCTTCAAGCAGTATTCTCAACCTCTTCAGGTTCTCTAAGTATTCTTTTACAGACAAGCCTCTTCAGGCTCAACCAAACTAAGGTTTTTGAAAAGAGTTTGTTCTACTAACTCACTAAATGTGAGAATTCGAAACTAAAGCTTAGACTCTTAAAAACTCTACACAGAGAGTAATATGAAAATGAGGATCAGAGTAGCTTTGCCAACTTTGCAAGCTTGAGATTTTCTCTTTGATTGCTTCAGCAGATGATTGCTTGTTTTTCTTGAAAGATTTTGAATCACTGAGTATTGCTTCACTTGTATTTTTGCTCAAGTTCGGTAACCATGCATCTTCAAGAGATGGAGGTATATATAGCCTTGTCTTTGAGCAGACTTCAGTCTTCAACGGATGGAAAAGGATCCGTTCTGATGAACATTGAATGCATTTGATCCGTTGAGTCTGATAGCTTCTGAAGTTTCTGATCAGCAGGATAGACTATCAGGATGATAGCTAAAAGTGGTGCTGACATATCCTCTGTGTAGAATGAAAGTTCCCTTTTGTTTTTCCAAAAGAAGAAGGTCAACTTCTTTAGTGACAGAGACATTCTGGCTTACGCTTTACATTTGAACGAATATTACAAAGAATGTTTTGTCCCAATGATATAAGCCTTTTACAGAGAATAATAAATTCAAATACTTTTACAAGATATTCGCGCTTGAAATATAAAAGCACTATTGGACTAGCTTTTACAAAAGTAACCTAAAGAGTCTTTGGACTCATGGTTCTATTTATTACCGTCCAGTCGTAAACCATGATCAAATGTTGGACGATATAAAGTCTTTGGACTTTGGATAGTCTTTGGACTCAATTAAGTTTTATCCTACACACTTAATATAAAACGTTAGTCCATAAGAAATCTTTGTTCATCTTAAATTAGCCCTTTGTTAACATCAAAACTTAAGGGATTATTTGGACCATAACCACTTTGGTTCCAACAATCTCCCCCTTTTTGATGATGACAAAACATACTAATTTGATTGAACAAAGAGTCCTCGAGAGCTGAAAGGCTCCCCCTAAGACAAACATTCTAATAATTTAAAGCATATAAGACAGATATAAGCATGGAAAGCCAGACATGTTATAAAAGCAATCAAGATATATAAATTCAATTAACCCATTTTGTCCCCCTTTTTGTCATCAGACAAAAGAGTGAAAAACACATCATAGTCAGTATATTTGAAAACAAACAAATAAAACAATTTTAAGAAGGCGGAGGAGGTTTTGTAAGGTAATCCTTAAACATAGCCGCAATTTGCTGAAGGAGCACCGCATTGTTGGCTTCTATGGACCGTTGAACGAACTCTTGAAACTCAGGAGGAATAACCGAGGCGGAGCTCTCAGCTGTGGCCCTAGTTGCGTCCATATCTCTTTGATCAGGAACTACACTGAGAGCCTGAGAAGGAGATGGATCAACAGGATGGACCATTGAGAGAGGGATAGGTTGAGACTTGGACGGGACTGAGTCTGCAACTTGTTCCACTTCCTCAGCATGAGTTTCAGAAGAGGGGTCCTCATAGAAGATTTCGGTGTCCTCAGTTTCTTCAGGAATAACCAGCTTAGGAGGAGGAGGAGGAGGAGCAGCAGGATCAATGACAGGTTGGGGTGGAGGTGGTAGCACTTCAAGTATGATCTCAGCATCATCATACTTGTTTTCTCTCCATCTGGGAGCAGGTGAAGGCAACACATCTCTAGGATAAAGAGGTATCCCAAAGATATCGTCTATGATCATGAAGTCAGCCTCGTAGATTTGATATTGTCGTGGGTAGACACGAATTTCTTCTTTCTCCTCAATTGATAGTCCAGATGATGATGCTTCTTGAGAGCATCTCCAGATGTGATTTTCCCAGTAGACCCTAGCATGTGGGTCATATCTGAATCGGGGGTCCTTCTTCCAAATGCTTGCTAGAGCCCCAGAGTCATCTCGAGGTTTCTTCCAAAACAAGGGATCAAAGGCATTTTTGTAAGGTAGCGTCAACGACTCAAGCCTTTTGCGAAGGTCCTTATTCTTGTTGGGATCTAGAATAGGAATCCTTGGACAAGCTCGAGGAGGAACAACTCCTACTCTTGTGCCGGAAGACCTTGACCAAAACTTCATTGGAAGTTTGTGATGAATCTTAGCTTCCCTAGACATGTCACACTCCTTGCGCACGACATAATAAGGAATAAAGTCACGAACATCAGAGTACACCTTCCATGTTGTTGGGTACCTTGGAATGAATGATAGATCAGGATCAAGGATGTAGTTGGTTAGACCAAACGTCCTTGCTCTCCTTTCGTACTCAGTTTTGTAGCCTTTCTTGTCTTCATTACGTAGAACTACGTGCCTATTTACATTGTAGTGGCACCATTGGAATGCCTTTTCCTTGATGAGGTTGGGATAGACTTTCCTTGGAGGAAACGTCTTCTTTTCAAGGCAGACAACCAAGGGTCCAAGAGCTGTGTACATCTCAGTGGCCAGACGTTCAGTTGTTGTGTGTAGGATGGGGTAGTAGCCATGTTCAGGGGGTGGTCTAGAGGTGGGTGGTGTGGGTGGTTGATCATATTCATATTCAGGTAGTGGAAGAGGGCTTTTGGGGGTGAGGTTTAGTAGTGGGGGGGGTGAGTGTTCAAGAAATAGAACAGGAAAGCTGTGTTTGACCTCAGCCCAAATTGAGCATTTGTTACTGTGGCTCATTCCTGGGATGCGTCTATATTTTCTTTTGCGTAAAATCCTTCTGGGGTAGGGAGCACCATAAGGTTGAAAGGGGTAATCTCCCCAGGGTGTGAACCAGTCTTCGGGTTCATTTGGTGAGGTTAGGGTTTGTGTTTGTGGTAGGGCAGTGGGTGAGGGTGGTAGGGAAGGTTCAATGGTCAAGTCCTCAATCTCAGACGATTGGACAACAGAAGAAGTAATAACTGAACTAGAGATGGATTCAGTATTACCTTTTGCCTTTGCTCGAGCAGACCTTGCCCTTGTTGAAATAGGTTTAGGCAGGGATGCAATAGACGAGGTCTCCAATCTCGGGCCTTTGACTACCCTGGAGATGGGTAAATCGTCCTCTTCGTCCTCATCAATCTAGAATCATCTTCCTTTTTTTGGATGGTTGGACGGTGAGCTTTGGACGAGAAGAAGGAGTCCTAGCTGTTGGACGAGCTAGTTCAGTTGAGCGTCCAGCAGTGACTCCTTGTTCGGACGCTTCTTCCGAGCCTTACATCTGAGCTCTTTTTTGTTTTCCTTCAGGTTTGGACTTTTTGAGACAGTCCAACTGCATCATCATAAACTTTGCCTGCTAAACAGGCTGATGCGATCGTTCAATACCACGAACACCGTAGTATCTGACTTTTCTTTCTGGAGCCAAATTCTTTAGGTCATCGTAGACCATATGCTTCTCGAAGATTTTTGAGAGAAGAACAACATAGATGATTGAAGTATTCTTCCCAGAGCCTTCAATGGCGTACTTAAAGAAAGAAAAGAGAAGGTGGGGAAGGTTTATCTGCCTTTCCAGTATCAAATGAACCAGGCAGAATTGGTGAGCCTTTGATACATTATCCTTCGACCCAACCTTGTGAAGGATAGACTTGTTCAAAATTTGGTGAAGAACCCCAGCCTTGTCAGTCATTTTTGAGGCTATGAGTTTGTCACCCGAGTTCTTCAACAAACAGTCTCTGATGGTGGAAGCATCACCAATCTCTTCCTCCCAGTTATCCTCAACGGTTATTCCAGATTGAGCGCACCCAATCGCATTTGAAATGGTTGCTTCAGATACTATTACTTCAGTATCAAGCACTTTGTTGCGAATCTCCCTTGCTGAGATAGTAGGGTTTGTCCAGAACTCCCGAATTAAAGCAGGGTAGATTATCGGAGAACCTTCAAAGAAGCTTGACCATCCAGCAGCATGGATGTTAGAGAAAATGTCAATCCCATTATCAGCCAGGAATTGTAAATTTAATTTGAACTCGACCATGACATCAGCAGTCTGAGCATTAATGGTTTTTCCTTTACTCTTCGAAGCAGCAGCAGAAGAGGTTGCCATAGTTTCAGAGAAGAGGTCTTGAGAAGAAGGGTTTTTCAGAAAGAGTTTTCCTTTTTGAAGATGTAAGAAGAAAGATGAAAGCTTTTTGTAAAGGTTTGATTTTTAACAAGACTTAGGTTTTAAAGAAAGGAGAAGAGAGAACGAAAACCTTTCGTATTTTCAAAGAGAGAGAGAGAGCGAAACGACGTGCATTAAATGCCTGACACACGTTCAGACTTTGAAACCGTAAAAAGCATTTTTGGCAAACAAAGAAAACAAAAACTGACTCAGTTAAGGGAATGAGAAATAATAGATCATTCGACAAAGATTGAGTTCCATTAATGCATTAGACGAGCAAACAGAACGTACAATGGATGAGCATATATTGGATGTAATGCAAATATTGGACGCATGCATTGGACTCTCAGTCAATCAATGAAATGCATGTTCAGATATTTTCTTATAAATGTGAACCTATCTTCGGCTAATGGTTTAGTGAAGATATCTGCCCATTGATGGTCAGTATCAACAAATTGAATACCTATTGTTCCTTTTTACAGACAGTCTCTAATAAACTGGTGCTTTATTTCTATATGCTTTGCTCTAGAATGCAGTATGGGGTTCTTTGACAAGTTAATAGCAGCAGTGTTATCACACATGATAGGTATGTTGCTTACAAACACGTTGTAGTCTTCCAACTGATGTTTGATCCAAAGCAGTTGTGAACAGCAACTGGCAGCAGCAATGTACTCAGCTTCAGCAGTTGATAGAGCAATTGTGCTTTTCCTTTTGCTTGACCATGAGACAAGATTAGCACCAATGAAGTGACACCCTCCACTTGTGCTTTTTCTTTCTATTCTGTCTCCAGCATAGTCAGCATCACAGAATCCAACTAATCTGTATTCATCAAATTTCTTATACAAAAGACCCAGTTTAGTAGAACCTTTTAGATATCTAAAGATTCTTTTTACTGCTGAGAGATGAGACTCTCTTGGATCAGATTGAAAACGAGCACATAAGCAAACACTAAACATGATATCAGGTCTGGAAGCAATTAGATATAGGAGGAAACCAATCATACCTCTATATACCTTTTGGTCTACCTTTTTATCTTTATCATCTTTGTTTAGCATGGACGTTGGATGCATTGTTGTATTCATAGGTTTACAATCGTCCAACTTGAAGCGTTTCAGAAGCTCCTTTGTGTACTTCGTCTGATGAATGTACACTCCGTCTGAAGTTTGCTTTACTTGAAGTCCGAGGAAGAATTTTAGTTCTCCCATCATGCTCATTTCAAATTCCCTTTGCATTAAGTCAGAAAACTCTTGGCAAAGAGATTCATCAGTTGTACCAAATATAATATCATCAACGTAAATTTGAGCAACAATAAATTCCTTTTTATTTATTTTTCTAAACAGAGTTGTGTCCACTTTTCCTCTCGAGAAACCATTCTCCATTAGGAAAGTGCTGAGTCTCTCATACCAAGCTCTAGGAGCTTGTTTAAGTCCATATAAAGCTTTCTTAAGCTTATATACATGCTCAGGACGGTTTTGATCTTCAAAGCCAGGTGGTTGAAAAACGTATACTTCTTCATTAATTACACCATTTAGGAATGCACTTTTTACATCTATTTGATAAAGCATGATGTTATGATGTGCAGCATATGAGAGTAAGATGCGTATAGCTTCTAATCTAGCTACTGGAGCAAAGGTTTCAGTATAATTAATACCTTCCTCTTGTGAGTAGCCTTGAGCAACTAACCTTGCTTTATTCCTTACAACTTTGCCATCTTCGTCCAGCTTGTTGCGATAGATCCACTTGGTTCCAATGATAAACTTATCCTTAGGCAAGGAGACTAGCGTCCAAACGTCACTTCGTTGAAACTGGTTGAGCTCCTCTTGCATAGCGAGAATCCAGCACTCGTCCAGTAAGGCTTCGTCCACAGACTTTGGTTCCATCTCAGAGATGAAAGCTGAGTCAGCTTGCTCTCTGAAGGTTGACTTTGTCCGGACGCTATCATTAGGTTTGCCAATGATTTGATCCTCAGGATGATAAGTCCTGAATTGCCATGAACGAGGGTGTTTACAGCTTGCTGAGATGATGATGCGTCCTGCGTAGCGTCTGATGCCTCGTCTTTGTTGGTTGTTGGACGAGCATCTGAATCATTCAAATTCATATCTGCAAAAGAATCATCTAGCTCTGATAATCTCTTATCAGGCTGTTTGTCATCAAACTTAACATGGATGGATTCTTCAACAATCAAAGTTCTAGAGTTATAGACTCTAAAAGCTTTGGACGTTTCAGAGTATCCTAACAATATTCTGTTATCTACTTTTGCATCAAACTTTCCTAGTTGATCCTTAGTATTTAAAATAAAGCATTGACATCCGAAGGGGTGGAAATAAGGAATGTTGGGTTTGCGTCCTTTCCATAATTCATAAGGAGTCTTATTCAAGATTGGTCTTATGTATATTCTGTTTTGAATGTAGCAGGCAGTATTTACAGCTTCAGCCCAGAAGTGCTTAGGGACAGAATTATCACTGAGCATCGCCCTAGCCATCTCTTGAAGAGATCAGTTCTTTCTCTCAACAACATCATTCTGTTGTGGTGTTCTAGGGGCAGAGAAATTGTGATGAATACCACTTTCATCACAGAACCTTTGGAAAAGTTCATTTTGAAATTCGCCTCCATGATCACTTTTGATCGAGCTGATGAATATGCCTTTATCATTCTGAACTCGCTTACAAAATATAGAAAAGACCTTGATAGACTCATCCTTGTGAGCAAGGAACTTAACCCATGTCCATCTAGTATAGTCATCTATTATGACAAGTCCATATTTCTTACCACTGACAGAAGCAGTCCTTGTTGGACCAAACAAATCAAGATGCAACAATTCTAGTGGTCTAGAAGTACTAACAATGTTCTTGGATTCAAAAGAGTTCTTAACTTGTTTTCCTTTTTGACATGCGTCACAGAGAGCGTCAATCTTTGGTAAACCTCTTACGAGGTTATGCTTGTTTAGTCTAGAGATTAATCTCAGACTTGCATGACCAAGTCTTTTGTGCCAGATCCATCGCTCATCTTCAACAGACTAGACATGATACACTTTGAGTTGAGAGTTCCCCCAAGTTAATCTTATACAGATTGTTTTCCTTTTGGCAGTGAATAAGATGGACCCATCAGGGTTCTTGACCATACATTCACCTTTATTGAAGGAAACATCAGACCCACTGTCACATAATTGACTTATGCTAAGCAAGTTGTGTTTTAATCCTTCAACCAGAAGAACATTATCAATAGAGGGAAGATGATGCTTACCAAACTTACCTATTCCTACTATCTTTCCCTTCTGGTTGCCTCCAAAGGTGACCCATCCACCAGTCTTCTCACGGATTTCTTGGAATATACACCTTTCTCCCGTCATGTGACGTGAGCAACCACTGTCCAAGTACCAAAACTGGGGTCTTTTTTGTGTTGCTAAGCAGATCTGCAACAGGTATTATCATATTCTTAGGTACCTAGATAGACTTGGGTCCTTTTGGGTTAGTTGATGGTCTTCATCCATGCATTTTGTTTTTATTTTTGTAAATGCATTTTGAAGAGCTGTGACCACTCTTTCCACAAATCTTATAGTAAGTTCTGGATGCGTGCAGTTTATTTTCTTTTTGCTTTCCATAGGAATGAAAAGCCTTGTGATGTTTGTTGGACCCTGATATTTTCTGAGACACACTTTGTTTCTCAGAGTCATAGCCTAGGCCAGACTTATCATGAGGTGATCTAGAGTACCTCAATATCAGGTCTAGCTTCTCTAATCCTCCACCAAGCTTAGATACGCTTTTGGTGAGATCAGATACCTCTTGTTTCAGTCTAGTTACCTCATGGGGTTCACTGGACTCAGAGGTGAGTTTGTCAGTTAGACTGACATTCTCAGCTTTAAGCTTATTATTCTCTTCAACAAGCTGCTTATTTAGCTTGTTGGACTCTTCCAACTTTTTATTCACTTTTGACAGTTTTGTCTTAAGCATGATGTATTGATGATGCAATAGAGAAGAATCATTTAGCAGTTCATCATATGCTTCTTGAAGAGAGTCAGAAATAGATACCTCGTCATCTTCTGATTCAGCGTCCGAAGAGCTTTTGGCCATCAGACAGAGATTTGAGGTAGACGGGATCCTTGGTCTGAACCGATGTTCCAAAGCGTCCAGCTTCTCCTTAGTTGTTTGGAACCGCGAGACCATGTCCGGTCTTGGACCATCAAGGGCGTTGACAAGACACTAGTGAGCATGAGCATTTTGAGAACACCGTCTGATATCATCACTCGTCCAGTCTGCTTCATGTTTGGACGATGTTGATTCGTCCTCAAGGGTAATCGTTGGACGATAATCTCCATTAGTGAAGACATTCCACAACTCATAGTCTTGAGCTTGGACTTATATTTGGAAAGTTGAGTTCCAACGAGGGTAGTCTGTTCCCTTGAAGATGGGTGGAACATTCCATCCTCCTTCAGAGGTAGACTCCTGAATTCTTTCTCCGGGAACAACAAGTTGTTCATCGTCCGAGGAGTCTTCATCTTGTTCATTGGACCAAAGGCATAAGTTAGCCTCTTCATTTGTTTCTTCTTCTTCTTTTGAAGAGTTTAAGTCCTCCCAAGTTGCCATGAAGTTCTTTTTCTTCTTTTTGAAGACCTTCTTCTTGTCCTTTAGCGTAGGGCAATCGGCTTTGAAGTGTCCTGGTTTGTTGCATTCAAAATAGACCAGCTGACTTTTATCCTTGGGTTCAGCATGATCCTTGAAGCTTTTCTTTTGGAATGGCCTCCTTTTCATTCCATTTTTCTTTCTCCACATATTCTGAATCTTTCTGGAGATAAAGGATAGCTCGTCATCGTCTGATGCATCTTCATCAGATTGATCAGCTTCATCACTGGACTCATCAGCTTTTAAAGCTTTTGAGTTGTTGGACTTATGAGCTTTTAGGGCAATCCCTTTGTTCTTCTTTCCAGGATTGTCAAGATCAAGCTCCTGATCATGAACTTGAAGCGTCCCAACAAGATCATCCAGAGTCCAAGTAGAAAGATCTTTGGCTTGGGTGATTGCAGTGACAAGAGGTCTCCACTTCTTAGGCAGGCTCCTAAGAATCTTGGTGACATTCTCCTTGGTAGTGTAGACCTTTCCAAGGGATTTCAGATTGTTGATGATCGTCTGAAAGTGACCCATTATGTCTAGGATGGACTCTCCTTCAGCCATAGTGAACATTTCATACTGGCCAACCAGCATGATGATTTTAGAGTCCTTCACCTTGGTTGTCCCCTCATGGAGATTAGACAAGGTGTCCCATATTTGTTTGGTTGATTCACATGCGTGAATCTTCTGAAATTTGTCAGGGCTGAGAGCACACATTAAAACATATCTTGCTTTATGATTCGGTTCCATACTAGCCCGTTCAGCATTAGTCCAGGCGTCCTCTGCTTTGTCTGTCCCGTCAGAGTTGAGACAAACATTAGGACCGTTTGTGATTCTGGTCTAGAGAGCTGAGTTTGTATAGAGGATGAAACCATTGAATCTCTCCTTCTAGTATAGGCAGTGAGTACCGTTGAAGAACGACAGTCTGGTCGTTCTGATGAGCATTGAATGCATTTGATCCGTTGAGTCTGATAGCTTCTGAAGTTTCTGATCAGCAGGATAGACTATCAGGATGATAGCTAAAAGTGGTGCTGACATATCCTCTGTGTAGAATGAAAGTTCCCTTTTGTTTTTCCAAAAGAAGAAGGTCAACTTCTTTAGTGACAGAGACATTCTGGCTTACACTTTACATTTGAATGAATATTACAAAGAATGTTTTGTCCCAAGTATATAAGCCTTTTACAGGGAATAATAAATTCAAATACTTTTACAAGATATTCGCGCTTGAAATATAAAAGCACTATTGGACTAGCTTTTACAAAAGTAACCTAAAGAGTCTTTGGACTCATGGTTCTATTTATTACCGTCCAGTCGTAAACCATGATCAAATGTTGGACGAGATAAAGTCTTTGGACTTTGGATAGTCTTTGGGCTCAATTAAGTTTTATCCTACATACTTAATATAAAACGTTAGTCCATAAGAAATCTTTGTTCATCTTAAATTAGCCCATTGTTAACATCAAAACTTAAGGGATTATTTGGACCATAACCACTTTGGTTCCAACATAGAGAGTGAAATAAAATAAACTGAGGGCGTAGTCAAGCTCTATGCTATCGTAGGAAGCTAAGGTTAAATTTTGGGTCGAAAACTCAGACGAAGCCTGGTCTGCGTTTTTCACTGACATTAGTGTTTTACTACTCAGAAGACCTAATTTTGACCCGTGAACGAGACAGCTAGTCTTATAATCACGTTTCTTACATTTTTGCTAAAATTGGTTTTTGACCTTCAAAAGTGAAAATAATATAAACTATTCAGGTGCAATTCAAACCGGGAGACAACTAACGGATAAACTTGATGTCACATCACCTAGGAATGCGTGCCGAAGTCATGATTGTTTTTGAAAATATCTGGACGTGAAAAGATCAAAATGCCCCTGGTTTTCTTCAAAATTACCATTTTACCCTTATGTGAAAAGACCAAAATACCCCTAAGTGGAATTTTTGGCCCATCCTACTCCTCTCCTTTCCCTTTTCTTAGGCCCCTTTCTCTCTTTCTTCCTCCTCCATTTCTTTCTTCTTCTTCTCCTCCATTTCTTCACTTTTCCTCCATAACTTTCTTCATTTTTCTGAAGTTTTCTTTCGGGATTTTCAAGAAACTTTGAGAAGAAAAGTTAATCACCTCATCCATCTTCATCATCTAGGAGGTATAGAGTTTACTCTTGAGCTCTCAATCTTCATCTTTCTCCATTAAATTCTATGGTTTCAAGTTTAAGATCCAAACTTCAAAAATCTCTAGAAAATTGTAGAAAAATCCTTTCAATGCCAAACCAATTTCTATGATCTAGTTTCATCCTCTTCTATCACTATCTAAGAGCATGAAATCAAATGATCTTCCTAGCCTATTAATTTTAGAGGAACCGAACCTAGGTCTATTTTGGGGGAAAATGGGTTTTTGTTCAATTTGTGTGAAATGATTCTTGATTTAATCTCTTTCATTCCATGATCATGTAATCCAAGTGATTAGGAAGACAAATCAAACTCTCACCTATTTTTAATGGTGATGGCCGAAACCCTAGCTTGTTGGTTGAAGGTTTTTGGTTCAAATCTTTGACAATTTATCATAGATTATGTCTTAGTCATGCTTAAGGATCATTGATCCAAGAGTTGGTAGAATTTCAACCTCTCTAACCTATTTAATTAAATAGGAGCAGCAGCCTTAGTCATAAGGATTAGGGAGTTTTTGGTTGAACTGTACTGATTTCTGGTTGTGTTTTGTTGTAAAGGATCGGACAGTGTTCGAACGTTCAACAGCGCACCCGATTGACAGTTGCCGAGCCGCAGTCGGAGCTGCACCAGGAACATTACTAAGGTGGGGAGAAAGAACTGATATCGTCGGGAAGATAATCCTAGTATAGATTATATATATATACGGGTGCAGGGGAACCTTAAACCCTACTAGAGGTTGAGCTCTTGATAAAGTGCCTAGACCCTAGGTGTAGGTACTTTTGGGCTATCACCACTAAGATGATAATTTAAGTGATTTGATTGATTGGGGTTGATGTGTTGAATTATTTAATTGCTTATTTGTGATCTGTTCTGTTGAACTGCTTGTATGACTAAATGTTTGTCTGGCATTGTGATGATATCTGTACTGGAATAAATTCTGTTGTGATGTTTTATGGCGATTGGCTGGTTGAGTGTTGATGAGGGGATGGTGAGTTGTGATGTTGTTCGGGTTGATACCGTTGTGGTCCCGACCATGGAGCTGTGGCTTGTAGACGCTGGGCGTCGTGATGCTGATGTTGATGTTGATGTTAATGTTGATGTTGATGTGGATGCAGTGCATCGTGGTCGTGGCCGAGTGCTTAGGTGTGAGGTACCGGTATTAACTTACGATGGATGTTTGTTGCATATCATAGCATTTCATACCACAGCATATTTGTCCCAAAGGGGGATGTCCAATTGGGGACGTGATGTTTTTAATCTCGAGGTGGGATGTCCAATGGGGGACGTGATGTATTTTTAATCCTTACGAGGATGTCCAATTGGGGACGTGATGTTATCCCGACGGGGATGTCCAACTGGGGACGTGATGTATTGGCCGACATGCATATAGGGAAGTCAGCATATACATAGGGACTAGTATTCCTCTTATAGGTTTATCTGAGAGAATGACTTTTGAGATGGTTGTGCTGTATGACTTAAGAGATGAGTGTCGTCGTGTTGTATCTTTTCTATGTGTTATGTGCTGCATGTATATATATGTTGTACCGATGCCCCCCTCCCATATTTGATGATGCATGTTTCTTATCTCCCTGAATTTTTCTCTATGTGTTATTTTATTTTATGGGAAGACCCCATGGAGGAACCACTTGCTGAGGAACTGGATAGCACTCCATATGAGCCCTCTGCTGATGGACGAGCCCAGGATCCTAGCCTCGAGAGGTTGGGAAGTGATCGTGGTTAGCCGGAGAGTTGTCTCTTGGCCTATTTACATATTTTTGATTACCGTCTGCATTAACGTACTTTGTACGTATACACTATTACTATAGCCCTACTGATGGGGCAACCGATGTATGTGATATATTTTTTATATTTTATAGCTGTATACTCCGAGAAGACGCATGCGTTAATTTCGTTTCGCTTCCACGTTGAAATTCCCGCTTCGCTTCCTATTAATAAGGCTCGCTAAGATTATAAAACGATTAAGTTTAGGTAAATATCTTAGGTTCTTTAATGGGACGGCGGGTCGTCTCAAGAGAGAACTTGGTTACCATACCCATGTCTAATCTACCGAATAACAAACCGCTGAAGGACTGTGTAGCCCCAAATGCTAGGGGTTTGTGATCCGGGATTGCCAGGCTTGCAATTGATGCGGAGCACTTCACCATACCACCTCTGTTGCTCAACATGATAATGCAACACCAGTTTGAGGCTTACCTTCTGAAGACCCGAGCGATCATGTGGAGACGTTCTTGCAATTCTGTGACAGTACTAAAGTCCAGGGCGTTCCACTTGATGATATCCGCTTGCGGTTATTCCCTTCCTTACTGATTGGCAAAGCAAAGAAGTGGGCGAAGTCATTCCCGCCAATTCATTCACAATCTGGAACCAATTGGCTAGGGGTTCTTGGAAAACTTCTTTCCACCATCCAAGACTGCTTATTTACGGACTCAAATCAATAGTTTCTTCCAAAAGGACGGAGAATCCTTATCTGAAGCTTGGGATCGCTACAAAGGATTGTTAGAGTCTTGCCCACATCATGGGTTGGAAAGATGGCTATTAGTGCATACCTTCTACAACGG
Organism: Ammopiptanthus mongolicus; assembly: GCA_039655645.1. Lineage (NCBI taxonomy): Eukaryota > Viridiplantae > Streptophyta > Magnoliopsida > Fabales > Fabaceae > Ammopiptanthus > Ammopiptanthus mongolicus. The sequence goes on along the minus strand of CM077351.1, from coordinate 52,782,419 downwards.
ATTGGATTATTCTTTGAAGGTGTCGCTTGACTCCACATCTAATGGAGCATTGATGAACAAGCCATTGATAGAGGCATTCAACATAATTGAAAGCGTTGCTACCAACCATGACCAATGGGCCGGCGAAATAGGTAATAACCCGAAAAAGCTCGCGGGTGGTAAGTATGATGTTGGTGATTTAGAATTAATCATTGCTAAATTTGATTCTTTGAATAAGCGCTTTGATCAACTTGAAAAAGTTAGTGTGAATGCAGTAGGTGCTACTAACATTGTTTGTGAGTGTTGTGGTATGCAGGGACACAATAACATGCAATGCAAAGGGGCATCAAGAGATCAAGTGGAGTCATGCCACAATTTCTATGATACAAACCCAAAGATGCCAAACTATGTTCCCCAAAATCAGTACAACCAAGGGAGAAAGCCGAACTACCTGTCCTATCGGAACAACAACACTCTGAACCATCAATGTCGCCAAGATAGCCAAGGTAGTATTCAACCCTCTTCGGCAGCCCCTCAGGTAACAACATCTAAACTCGAGTCTCTCTTAGAAAAGTTTGTTGAAGCCTAAATCAAGCAAAATGAAGAATTTAGGCAATATGGTAGGGCTTTGGGCGAATCTGTAAAGGAGCTAGCATCTAGGGTAGACAACTTAGCTACACATAACAAGATGCTAGAAACCCAAATTGCCCAACAAGCCAGTGCATCGACTAGAACTCAAGGAAAATTTCCTGGCCAACCCAAAGCGAATCCCGGTGAGCAGTGTCATGCTCTATACTTGAGGGATGATGAGCTTGGGGTGGTCGAAGAGAATGAAGAGAGTAAGGACGACATGAGCGATCAAGAGGACATAGAACCACCATATATCGCTCCTCCACCTTAACAACCTCCAATTCCTTTCCCTCAAAGGCTAATAAAAAGGAAGCCAACAGTAGTGGAAACTAAGGCAATAATTGAGGAGATCATAGAATTGACAAAAACTACAATGCCTCCTAAGCTTAAAGATCCGGGTAGTTTCTCTATTGCTTGTTAAATTGGAGAGGATGAAATTGATAAAGCATTGTGTGATTTAGGGAGCTAGTACGAGTTTAATGCCCTCTTCCATCTATGAGAGGTTAGAGCTTAATGAATTGAGACCATCCAAGTTCTCTTTACATTTCACGGATGGCTCCGCTAAGAAACCTCTAGGCATACTAGAGAATGCTCCGGTTAAAATTGGAAAACTTATATTCCCCACCGATTTCATGGTGTTGGATATGAATGGGGATTCTCAATTCCCAATCATTCTTGGAAGGCCATTCTTGGCCACAGTTGGAGCCTTGATAGATGTTAAACATGGTAAACTATCCTTGAATGTGGGAAAAGAAAAGGCTGAGTTTAATTTTGCTAATTCTTCTAACCTTTCTATTGAGAACTATGTATGCAGGATTGAGGAATTGCCCCCAAAGGCAAAGGAAGAACATAGAATGGAAGCAACCCCGAACCTTGCATGGACAAATAGACATCAAAAGAAGATAAGCTTAGGGTTGTTAAGTGTATAAAAGTCAAAGCCTCCGCCTAAGGTTGGAAAAGCCATGAGGTTAAAGGCAAAACGAGCCCAAGCGAAAACGTATTTGGCAACCTGAGGATTTTTCTGGAGGACATCCTTGGAAGAAAGCAACAAATGGGCTCCATAGTCTCGATGATCCTGGATGATTTAGAGGGAGTATGGTAAAGCTTAAGACCTAAAATAAGCACTTTTTGAGAGGCAACCCAAGTTATCTTTTGTTTTCAGTTATTTTTGTCTTTGTTTTGAATAAATAAAAATGGTTTAATAGGGAAATATCACCTACTGATGGGTGTTTAAGGTTTGCATTTCAGGTTGGACCATTGATGAGGAGCAAAAAGGAAGAAAATTGGAAGTTCAGAATTGATCACGCCCTAGCCGTGATGCATATGACGACCGTGATGGGCCATACTTAGATAGACAGAAATGATCACGGCATGACTATGACAGTGGTCACACCCGTGATATCAATTAGAGAAAAATAAGAAGCTTCAGAGAAGATCACGGCTAGGCCGTGGAGGGGGTTACGGCAGTGAAACGCATCACGCCCACGAAACAGAGAAAATAAGACTTCCAGAAAAGATCATGGCTCGACCGTGACATATATCACGGGCCATGATCTGGCCCAGAAAATTAGATGTTGAGAGACAGCTGTGACCAGATTCACGGGCGTGACAAGGCATTTAAGGGGAGACAAATGCGATCACGGCTAGGCCATGAAGGCCATCACGGCCGTGACACATGGTCAATACACGAAATTTAAAACCTTCTTCCCTCTTTTCTATTGCATTTCAAGTAAGTCCTTTACCACTCTTCTTCTTCTTCAACCCCTCCTCCAACCTCATAACCACAAACCAAGCTCATATTCCTACCCCCTACCACACCATAAACTCAACCCACTCACCAATTTAACCAAAATCAAGCCACAACAAAAAGCCCTTGTATGCAACAAGAACAGGCTGAATAGAGAGCTATGATTCACTCGCTCTATGACTGGCATCTGAGCCAGCAGTTTCCACCACCATAGTGCGATCTATCCTTTCTTTTCCTCCTCGGACTTGAATTTTTACATTGGACAATGTAAATCTTTAAGCTTAGGGTAGGCGTTTTATTTTGCATTGCATGCATTTTTGTATTTTTCATGTTGCATTCATATAGATTAGTTTATTTTAGCTTACATTATTTTTTTTTCAAAATTTTTCATGATCATACCATTACATTGCCCCTTGACTTGAGTTTGCATCTTATTATGAGAACTTTGTGCCAATTTTTTTTTTTTTTTTTTTTGAGATAGTAAATTTTGGAACTCAGTTTTTATATTCTTGTGATAGCCATTTTTGGTGTGAGATTAATCTCTTGATAGTTAATATCTGGCATGTGGATCGTTGATTTGTGTTTGTCACTGATTTCAAACTTATAAATCTCAGATTTTGAGCCTTGAGGGGTATGCATTGTGATTTGCCTCATTTTTCTTGTGATTGAGTGATATTTTTCCTCATTAATTGTTCTCACTAGAACTTGACTTGCAACCATTTTGAAACTTAAAATTTTTGGAAACATATTTGAAAATAATTGAGGCAATAGTTATTTTTCTGGCCTTCTGAACTTTGAATGTTTATATGCTACCACCCTTAGTTGCCCAATTTTGAGCCTAATGATAAATGCTTTTCTTGGTACCCTGTTTGAATTTGATAATTGATGCATGGTATGGTACCTCTTGGAGTATTGAAAAAGGGTAAAAAGGTAGTAGTTAAAGGAAAGAAAATATGGGGAGAAAATAAAATGTCTCTGTTGTGCTGAATTTCTCTCTTCTACATTGTTCAAAAATAGAACAAAAAACAAGAAAAAGAAAATAATGGAGAAGAGAATGAAAAGAGAAAAGGAAAGGTGGAAATAAGTTTAAAAAGCCCAAAGGAAATTCTAGAAGGTGCCATACTAGTTTGATACATTATTTAGCCCTATTAAATTTTCCCCTTCCTTGGTTTCCCCACCTAATGATTGAATCCCATGGACGTATTACAACCCAATGAAAGACCTTATGATTCTTGTGTGTTTTCAATAATAAAGTAGAGATTTTGGTTAATAATCAAGCCTATGGTAGAGTATTTTCTTTGAGGAACTTGAGGGAATTGACCATATAACACTTGAGTGGGGTGAGGAGAGTACCCCCAAATTAGTGAAAGACATGAATTTAGGAAACCTAAGCATCTATTGAACTTGAAATGCATTATCTCTTGATTTTATTACATATGCCTATTGCTTGAATTAGTTATTTCTCGGGTTCCTAATTTACTGTCTATGGATTGAAATTCAGTTTTTGACCTTAGTGATTGCTTGAGGATAAGCAAAGTCTTAAGCTTGGGCTAGTTTGATGAGGGTGATTTCACCTCATATTTCTAGGTTGTTTAGAATGCATTTTCATGGTAGTTTAGGCATTTTAGTTTGATATTTTGTTAGTTTTTCCTTGGAACAGATAATGCTGTGTTGTGGTGAGAATGTGCAGGAATTGATTAAAAAGAGCTTTCAAAGCATATATGAAGCAAGAATGAAGAAGAGAAGAAAAGGAGAGAAAAAGAGCAAGACATAAGCTGTCACGGCCTAGCCATGATGTTCATCACGGTCGTGACAAGATAGAGCTTGAAGATAATGAAAACTAGACAAATAGAAGAGATCACGGCCTAGCCGTGAAGGCTATCACGTCTGTAATCTATAAGTGAAGATCAAGATTATGAAGATAGAAGCTGTCACGGCCTAGTCGTGATACACATCACGACCGTGACTCGATAAGATTTGCGATAAGATTTGGGATTTTTTATAACATTTGTGATCAGTTTATATTTGATTAGGACTCAGTGATGCCCCAATCATGTGATAGGCATTAGGCACGGAATTAGGTGTGCTTGGCTGCTATAAAATTGTTTATTTGGTGCTTTGGGTTTAGAAACTAGGATTTCTTTTCTTCCTCTTTTCCTATTTGATTTTTATTATGTTTTCTTCTATCAAGCTTGTCATACTTCTAGCAATGCATGAGTAGTCTTTTTATTTCAAGGAATTGGGGCTATGCCCAAGACATGTTTATGTGAACAAATTTGGTGTCTCCCCTTTTATTGATTTCAATAGCTTTCGATTTGATTCCTATCGTTTTAATTACTTGTGAATTTGGTGTGCACTTATTTGCGTGTTATAGATACTTTAGGGATGGACTGACAAGTGAACCTAGGTATTGGATCTATAGGGGTTGAACTTAGGACTTAAATCACGAGAGTTAGAAGTGGTCCTTTGAGGGTTCATGAATTGTCACAAAGCGTAATGTGTTGAAATTAAATCAATTACTATGAGTTTAGGAGTTGGTTTATTTGGGCACGGTTCTTGTATCTCGAGAGGGAACATTAACTTTATTAGGATAAATTCACCTTCAAAGTAATTGATAATTAATAAAAGGGGTAGTCAATTTAGTAGCATAGGTTGTTTTGCGATATCCCAATTCCTGAAAATTCCTTTTCTTATTTCGAAAACCCAATCTTGATTTTGCAAACTTTTCTTTTATTTTATTATATTATTTGTTACTTGGTTCTATCATTAATTTCAAATTCTTAAAACCTTTTTGTTTAGAGAAATTAGTTTATTAATTAACAGATATTTAATTATCCAGACTCTGTGAGCTCGATATCTTTTTATTACTTGCGGATTTAACGCATCAACTAAAGTGAGTAATAGAATAGAGAAATCCTTATGCTATTTAGGCTAATCGAAAGAATAAGAAAATTAAGATGTAAGTAATAGTGAAAATATGAATTAAAGAGACATAAAGGTTTGTGAAATCAAGAGTATGAAGAGACTAAAGTCATGGTTTCACTTGTACTTTCGATACCCCCCCAAATCCTAGTTCTATTCAATTTCGCAGTTGCTTTCTGAATATTAATCCCTCTACTAAAACTACCAATTGTTTGTCAGGCAATTAATATTCTTTCCCTAGATGAACCTAATGTTTTTCAGGCAAAGAGTTTAAATGATTAGAAAGCATATAGAGCAAAAAGGTTGAATGACTGAAAGGAATAAATCAAGTTTGGTCATGCAATAATTTAAATCCCAGTTATCCTATAGGTCTACCAATTAATTGTAGTACGGTCGTTGATCAACCAATTGACTATGAGCATGCAAAGGGTGCGCAGTCCTAGCATGGAATGAAAAACAATAGAATAATACTATTCAAATCGCAACCTTGAAACCAAATAGTATTCAAATTAAAGCTAAGACATAGAAAAAATGGTTTCTACTAATACAAGATTCACCACAACTCTAGTGATGAAATTAGCTACCCATAATCATAGATAAAACCAAATACAACAACGGGAAATGCATCCTGAAGAATTAAGAAGAAGAAGAAGAAGAAGAAGAAGAAGAAGAAGAAGAAGAAGAAGAAAGATCGCCAGCTTAACCCCCAAGCGCAAATCCTACTCTAGAATTCTAAAACAAACTACTAAAAGCTATAAACTATGAAAAGTAATGTATGTGAAGAGATATGTTAAAGATATGATAAGAGATGATCTAAAAGTGGTACAAAGGGCATCTATATATAGGAAAATAGGAGAGAAAGCCCCAAAATTAGGTCTGTCAGCGCCGCCAGCACGGGCGTGCTCCACTTCATCATTGTCGTGCTTCCTTCATGTGCAGCCGTGCTCAATTCAGTACGGGCGTACCAACTTCGTAAATCAGTTTCACTAGTGCACGGGTGTGTTTCATCCTGCACGGGCGTGCTTCCCTTTTTGTATTGCCATGCTTCTCTAAGAACGGTCGTGCTTCACTGAGTCAGACTTTGCTTCACTTTAGCACGGGCGTGCTGCTTCCTGGCACGGCCATGCTTCTTCTTTAGATGTCAACTTTAAGACTTTTTGGAAGGATATGTTTGGATAGGTTTAACTGATAGGCTTCCACGGGCATGCTTCTTTGTGCACGGCTGTGCCTCGAGCTCAGACTTCATTATTTCCTTCTTTCAACTCAAAAACCTCCATCTTTTAGCGATTGTTCATCAAGCTATCTCTAAACGTCAATTCTGTAAAAACTTAGGCAAAAGGGTGAAATACAATAATAATCATCATCAAATATATCAAAATTCAACCCAATTACCCGCTATAAAATGCATAGAATTGAGGTCTATCAAACTTCCCACACTTGCATATTCATTTCCCTCAAGCAATTATCTGGCTTAAAAGTGTTGTCAAAATAATTTTCAGATTTAAATCAGGAGGACCCAAACAAATAGAATTTTCAGAATTGCAAGGGTAGTCAACAAGTATATTTTTCAAAAGAAGTCAAGAGATTACCCAATTAGAAACTTTAAATCCCTTGAAATCAAACTTTCAAAAAGACCATGGGTCACTCCACTCACAATCTCTTAGTGTATTGGGCAAAGATATCAAGCACTCAAGATTCTCAAAGTAAATACATTACCATAGGCTTATTCATTGACCAAATCTCCACAAAATGATTCACATCCATGCAAAAGAAGGAAGGGGTATTTCATGGGTTGAAACGGGGCCAAGGAATTGATGTCAGATGTGATAGAGAAAGAAAAGGGATATTCAAAGGGTTAAACCAACAAATAAAGTAATAACTTCTTGAAGCATAAAAGAGCATAAAGTGCAATTGACACTTTTTCCAAGAACCTACTACTTTTCTTCAACGTTTACTTTCTTTCCTTTCCTTTACTATAGGCTTTGCTTTTATTTTTCTTTTATTTTTATTGCTTCTTCTCTAACTTTATTTTCACCCTTTTTTTCTATTTCTTTTTTCTTTTTGAGTAGAGAGAGAGGCCCTTTTCTTTGCTTGCCAGCCTATTTTTAACACTTTTATTTTCGAAAAAGGATTCACATCAACACGTTCCTACTATTGCTCCAATATACTTTTAAGATGTCACCAAGTACAATTTTCAATTTTTAAATAGGGACCAAAGAAAATATTTTTCATATAGGCTCAAATTGGGCAGCTAGTGGAGGTGCTTATCAAAATAATTTAGGCTAGAAAAATACCTAAGAGTGTCCCAACCAAATTTCCACATGCATACCAATCAAATTCACCTCAAAGCTGTCTCAGGACAAGTTCTAGAAAGTATCCACCTGAGAAATTACATTCATCGAAGAAGGCATTTTCTTTTAATACCCCACTATTTACTATTCTTACCTCCCCTCCCCATTTTTTTCCCATTTAAATTCCAGAAATACCCTCTTGACATTCCCACCTTTATACTAAATTTGAATACCCTGTACTCAAATTTCAGTACATAGTTTCCGTAAGGTATTCTAAATAAAATACCTTAAGGAAACTATAGTTTCCGTAGTGTACTCAAATTTCATTACATTAAGGTATTCTTACATTAAGGTATTTCATTACTCAAATTTCATTACATTAAGGTATTCTTACATTACGGAAACTATAGTTTGCGCAAGGTATTCTAAATAAAATACCTTACGGAAACAGTACTTTCCGTAGTGTACTCAAATTTCAGTACATTATGGAAACTATAGTTTCTGTAAGGTATTCTAATACCTTATGGAAACTATAGTTTCCGTAATGTAAGAATACAATATACTGAAATTTGAGTACACTACGTAGTGTATGAGTACATTATGAAAATTATAGGTTCCGTAGTGTTCTCAAATTTTAGTATATTTTCCGTAAGATATTCTGAATTATAATACCTCTCTTCCGCCGTCGCGCACGCTGCTTACGCCACAGTGATAATGGGATTGGGTGGGGTTGGTAACAAAGGGGGAGGGGAAGCAAAGGAGGGAGTGGGAGGGTTTTACGGGAATAACCAGAGAGAATGAAGGAGTGGGGTGGGTACCGTTTGTAAAGAAAAGGAAGAAATGAGGGTGGGGTATGGTTTGGGAAGAAATTGGGGGTAAAAAGGGTTCGAGGGGGGTAGGAAAAGTAATAGTGAAAGAATGGGGAGAATTTTGTATAGGGATAAAAAATGATAAGGGTATTTATGGGATTTAATTGGAAAATTTGGGGAAGGGGGGGTAAGAAAAGAAAATAATAGGGTATTAAAAGCAAAAACCATCAAAGAAAAGGGGTTAATATCAATAAATTTAGCATTATAGCCCAAGTCTCACATTTAGAAGCTAAATCTAATGAAAAATTATCAAACAAAGAATTTTTTGCTAATTTTTAGTTTTCAAAAGATAAACTTTTTCAAATAAACTTGTGAGATTATCAAAGCAATTCATTCAACAAATTTTTTTTTGTAAGGGGTCCTTTAATTTTTATCATAAAAAGAGATAAGCTAGTTAAATGTATGCAGCAAAAGCATGAAAAGTATATATTTTTCCTTCCCACACTTAGCATTTGCAATGTCCTCAATGCAATAAAAATAAAATGAAGTACAGGTGTAGAGAAGGAGAAGAGAAAAGTACTAAATAACTATTTGATACAATAGCGTAAACGTTTAAGTACCAAGATGGTGTGATCACTGTGGAGGAGGAGGATGGTCAAAATGTCGCTGCATCATCGACAACATCAGAGTCATTTGCTGCTTCTGGGTGTCGAACCTCTGAAAGACGCTTGCCGAGAATTGCTGGAAGCTCTGCTCCTAGGAATCCAAATGAGTATACACTCCTAGCTCTAACTGATCGAGGCAGCCAGTGAGTCTCTGATTGTCCTCCACATGGGCTGGTGGAGCAGGCGGGCCTTCAATAGGTACATCTGCATACTGGGCCTGCTCCTCTGCCTAATGCTCCTCCTCTTGCTCATGTTCCTCATCTGAGTCCTGAGCGGCATCCACTCCAGCAAGTTTGAGCTCCCCACGAGACCCGCGTGTCAATATGTTCAAAGAAAGCATCATCCTCTCATCGATGCTAGACAGCGGGCTAATCTGCCGAGCCTATGGGTACAGCTGCTCCATGTTACAAGCCAGCTGAGAAAGGAACAATCCAACCAAAATAAATCCTCTCTGTCCCGGCCTCTGTCTGTGACCCAAGTGTAGACATGTCTGCAGTAGAATATAGTCGACATTCAGCGCTTGGGTCTGGATCATGCACCGTAGAATAAACAAATCTGTCTAAGAAACCCCGCCAGTTGTAGAATAGTGGCTGGTAATAGAAAGAGCCAGTCATCGATGAATCAAGTGCTGGGGTATATCGGTGAAAGCAAGGGACTTTGCCAGGTGGGGGTTACAAGGCTTAGCTTGCCCCTGTAATCGAAGCCCAAAAGTCCCCATCCAAGAACTCTGCTGGGGTCTCTAATAAGCCAGCCCGATATCGGTCCGTCCGGACTGTCTCTGCCTTCTCAAAGCCGAGGTGGACATTAAAGTCCGCCAAAGTCATCCGCCATACTTGGCCATTTCTTCTAGAAGGTAACTCTGGGCTCCTCACCCTCAACGTCGAACTCAAAGTAACAGCATGTCGAGAGGAACTCTAGAGTGGGCTCATGGTAGGCGGGGCATCGAATAGCGGCTACTTGCTCCCACCCAATGTTCTGCAGGAGTTGGTTGACCCGGGGAGCGAGTCCATGAGTGGCTAGGATGTCAATGTCCAAATATTTCTGGGACACAATCTCAAAGAGGTATAGCTTAGTGAACCTCGTCTTGCGATCTGCATGGTGGAAGGTGAGTAGCTTGTTCCCGAAGGTCAGGAAGGTCCACCATGCTCAGTGCGACCACGTTTTGGTGCCATAGTCCTGTATAAACCAAAATCAGGCATCAGGGTCAAACATAGTCATAATAGGGTGAAGAGTATAAGCAATGATCTTATTTAACATAAGCACAAGATAGGAGACTGAATTCCCAGATATAAAATCATGCAAATAAAATTCTGGGATGAGCACGGCCTTGCTAACAGGGAGCACGGTCGTCCTTAGTGCAAATGTGATTTTCTTGAAATTTGAGTAGCATAGCCGTGCTTGTGCTCGTGCTTTAATAGAAACTCGGAATCAAGAGCAGCACAGCTTGTTCGTAGAACAACAAGGTCGTGCTTTGACTCGTGCCACAAGCAGAACTTCTTCAAAACTCAGAAATTGCAAGCCAATCATTCATAGGCCCTAATAGTAACTATGTCAAGCAACTCCTAACACAAAATATCAGCCTAAACTAGAAAAAACAGCAAAGAAAAATTTAAAAGGGGAAGAGATAATATGGACTGCAAAAACGTAACTACACCATAATAGACAGAATAGAGATGAGAGTGTATACCTGAGAAGAGAGAAATAAGGAAAGGGAGTGGCTGGAAAACACGTGTTGCAGCGGCGATGGGTGAGCAAGGGCTAGGGTTAGCTTGTGCTCTGCTCCCCCTCTTTTTATTTTGAACTGACGCGCTGCAGCATAGTCCTGCTAACAAGAAGCACGACCGTGCTCTCCTATTTTTTCCAGTTTTTAGATTCAGATTAAAATAGGGAACACTATTATTATTTTTATGCATACCTTCCCACACTTATTTCAATTTCCAGGTTTTAATTTTAAAAGAAAAAGGGGAAAACAACTATGCAAACACAAAGAACACAACAAAAAAAAAAAGAAAACAAACACAAGTTGCCTCCTACAAAGCGCTTGTTTTACATCACGAGCCTGACGATCTGTTTAGAGAATTGATCGTGGTGGCCTTAGGGAGACCTTGAAAATAGCTTCTTCATCCCCACGCCTCAAGGTTAATGTGCCTTTCTTGACCTCAATGTTTGCATTACTAGTAGCTAGGAAGGGAAGCCCCAAGATAATAGGAACTTCCTCGTCCTCCTTCATGTCCAGAATCACAAAATCCACAGGGAATGTGAGCTTCCCCCCTTACTAGCACATCTTCTATCACTCCACAGGCAGGTGATGGATTTGTCAGCTAGCTGCAATGAGATGTTAGTGCTCTGAGATTCCTACAAACCAATCCTTCTTGACATAGAAAAAGGCATTAAATTTATACTGGCACCCAAATCAGATAATGCTTTCTCAAAGTAAAAATTACCAATTGAACATTTTTTTTAAGCAAATAAAATGATATGCAAAAGCATCACTATAAAAATTACCAATTGAACAAGGAACAGTAAAACTCACTGGATCTTTCATTTTAGGTGGCAATTTATTTAAAATAACTGGATAGCATTTTTCATTAATCTGAACCACCCCATACCCTTTTAAAAGTTGTTCATACTTGGGTAATTGGGCAATGGCTTTGTCAATGGGGGTATCAACATGCAATCTCATGTATATTTCCAATTTTTTTTTTTTTTTCAAATTGCTTGTTTTTATCCCCATATTTCAAAAGTTATAGTGGAGAGATTTGTAACTTTTTTGGTTCACTGATGACTGTTACCTATTTTTGCTCGCTGGGCATGGTGCACGGCCGTGTTGAAGATGTTGCACAGTCATGCTCGTCTTCAGAGCTGTCCTCTTCAGCAGGAGCGTCTTCTTCCACGGGTGCAAGGTCTTCTTTCTCTGCATTTTGAAGAAATATTGCATTAATGTGCTCCCTTGGATTAGGCTCAGTCTGGGTAGGTAATGTACCTTGGGGCCTTTGAGACAGCAATGTAGTAAGAGTAGATATCTGTGTTTCTAAGGCTTGGAATTTGCTATCAGTTTTCTCCATGTGCTTTGCCAATGTTTCATGGGGATCGAGCTTCCTATCCTCTGGACTAGTACCTTGGTTCTGCAAGTGGGGTGGTCAATAGACATTCTGATTTGAACCTTGAACATTTTGCTGACCTCCCCAAGAGAAATTTGAATGGCCCCTCCAATCAAGATTATAAGAGTCGTTTTGATTTCGGTTGGCGTTACCCACATATTTGGCTTCTTCATCTGACTGAGCAAAAAAATTACCCAGTTGGAAATCCTTGCTCTCATGACCTGTCAAACCGCAATGGTTGCAGGGGAATGGAGATACTGGTTTACTGGCTTGAGTCATGATATGTGCTTGTGCTTGCATCAGTGTTTCTATTTGCTTTGTAAGAGCATCCATCTTGGATTCCATTGCTACAGTGGCGTCCACTTCATATACCCCAATTGGCTTCTTGAGAACCTCTTTGTCTCTGAGCGACCACTGATAGTGATTGGTTGCCATTTCTTGGATTAAGGTTTGAGCTTCCTCAAGTGTCTTCTCCAAAATTGAGACCCCACAAGAAGTGTCTATACTAGACCTGATTTGTTGAGAAAGTCCATTATAGAACATCTGCATAAGGATAGGGACTGTGAAACCATGATGCGAACACCTTCTGATTGAATCCTGATATCTCTCTCACGCCTCGTATAGAGATTCCTGGTCATATTGCCCAAAGTTCTAAATATCAGCTCTAAATTTAGCAGATTTAGAAGGTGGAAAGTACTTAGCCAAAAATTGGTGAGTTAGTTGATCCCATGTAGTGATAGAACCAGATGGCAAAGAGAAAAGCCACTGATTCGCCTTGTCAGACAAAGAGAATGGGAACAGTCTGAGTCTGATCGGATCTGTTGAAGCTCTGTTGTACTTGATTACGTCTGTGATCCTCATGAACTTCTTCATATGGCAGTTGGGGTCTTCATTAGGTAATCCCCCAAATAGTCCAAAGTTTTGGACTATGGAGACCAGAGCAGGCTTGATCTCAAAGTTGTTGGCATCCATCGTAGGGTTGGTGATGTTGTTTGTCACCTCAGCAGATGGGGTAAAGTAATCTAGCAGAGTCATCCTCTCCCCCATTGTGTTCTCCTCTCTTGTTCGGCTTCGCAACCTGTGAAAGGTTCTGTCAACTTCCCTGTCAAAATGTAATTCAGGCACTTGGGAACGCGTTAGCATACTTGGGAACGCGTTAGCATACAAAGAGAGAGATAATAAAAAAAAATGTCTAAAGTAATTAGAATTTATTTCTTCCAATATCACTAATATCACAAATTAATCCCCGACAAAGGTGCCAAAAACTTGTTGCGTTCTGAACAAAATTAAGGGCAAGTACACCCTGTCGCAAAACTAATATAGGACGGAAGCCCAAATATCGTACCCAAGGGATTAATGAGTAATACTAACGTGAGTACCAGAATAGATAAATCCTTATGCTATTTAGACTAATCGAAAGAATAAGAAAATTAAGATGTAAGCAAGAGTGTGAAGAGCCTAGAGTCGTGGTTTCACTTATACTTTCAATACCCCCAAATCATAGTTCTATTCAATTTCGCAGTTGCTTCTGAATATTAATCCCTCTACTAAAACATCCAATTGTTTTTCAGGCAAAGAGTTTAAATGATTAGAAAGCATAAAGAGCAAAGAGGTTGGATGACTTAAAGGAATAAATCAAATTTGGTCATGTAATAATTTAAACCCCGATTATCCTATAGGCTACCAATTAATTGCAGTACGGCTGCTGATCAACCAATTGATTATGAGCATGCAAAGGGTGCCCAGTCCTAGCATGGAATGAAGAACAATAGAATAACACTATTCAAATTGCAACCTTGAAACCAAATAGAATTCAAATTAAAGCTAAAACATAGCAAAAAGGGTTTCTACTAATACACGATTCACCACAACTCTAGTGATGAAATTAGCTACCCATAATCATAGATAAAACCAAAGTCAACAATGGGAAACGCATCCTGAAGAGTTAGAAGAAGAAGTGTCTCCAACTTAACCCCCAGGTACAGATCCTACTCTAGAAATCAAAACTAACAAAAGCTATAAACTAGAAAGCTATTACTAAAGAGCATAGTACTCAAAGAATAAGATATCATGAGATGTCTAAGAGTGGCACATAAGGCCTCTATATTTGTCTCCAACTTAACCCCCAAGCGCAAATCCAACTCTAGAATTCTTAAACAAACTACTAAAGCTATAAACTATGAAAAGTAATGTATGTGAAGAGATATGTTAAGAGATTATAAAAGGTGATCTAAAAGTGGTACAAAGGGCCTCTATATATAGGAAAATAGGAGAGAAAGCCCCAAAATTAGGTCTGTCAACGCCGCCAGCATAGGCATGCTCCACTTCAGCACGATCGTGCTTCCTCCATGTGCGATCATGCTTCCTCCATGTGCGATCATGCTCAATTCAGTACGGGCGTACCAACTTCTTAAATCAACATCATTAGTGCATCCCTTTTTGTACGGCCATACTTCTCTAAGAACGGGCATGCTTCACTGGATCAGGCCTTGCTTCACTTTAGCACGGGCGTGCTGCTTCCTGGTACGGCCGTGCTTCTTCTTCAAAGGTCAACTTTAAGACTTTTTGCAAGGGCATGTTTGGATAGATTGAACTGATAGACTTGTACGTGCGTGTTTCATTGTGCACGGCTGTGCTTCGAGCTCAGACTTCATTATTTTTCACTTTTCAGCTCAAAAACCTCCATCTTTTATCGATTGTTCATCACGCTGCCTCTAGACGTCAATTCTGTAAAAACTTGGGCAAAAGGGTGAAATGCAATAATAATCATCATCAAATATATCAAAATTCAACACAATCACCCCCTATAAAATGTACAGAATTGAGGTTTATCAATAACTCATTTTGAAGTTATAAAACATCAAGTTAAGGTTTTAAAACATTTTCACCTCTAAGAGGCCCATATGACCGAATCCACCAATGGAATATTAGGTTAGGTTTTATTCTTGATAAACGTAGTTCCTTTGATTTTCAAAACACATTTAAATTACATTAAACCATTAGTTGAAGATCAAAATATTTCTAAGTGTCTAAACATCATCATGGCCAAATTGTACATGAAGGTTTTAGGCCAATTTGTTCGTTGTTTTCCTAGGTTTTCTATGATCATTTAACCACCTAATAATCACTTAAACGTCTTAATTTCAAAAGTTGAAGTTCTCTTCCTAACTTAACCACTCATGGCCGAATTGCACACAAGCAAAGGGACAAAGTTTTACTCCACCCAAATATCTCAAAATCAAGTATGGACAATATAGCATGATAATCAACATAATAAACATTCCAAATATTCACCATCAAAATCCATACTTTGACTAAGAATCAAAGTAGGGTTTTCACCAACCAAAACCATTTTTCTATCATGCCAAACACATAACAATCACACAAACACTATAAATAAATTATTACAACCAATGAACATTAACAACAAAAAATGCAAATCGGAGAACCCAAAATACTTGGGGTTTCCATAACCAAACGAGAGTAACCATCTTCATCCACCATATGGTGTGATGAGGTTCACTCCCTATTACCATAAATAAAGTCTATTTTGATGAGAAAACTTCAAGCATTAAATCCAAGAGGTGGTCGAAGGTGGCGTTGACGTCCTGGGTTCCTTTGGCGCTTCCCAACATGTGCAAGCAATTGCCCTAACAGCTCCAAAGATGCAAAACCACTACGCCAGATTATGCCTTTGGAAGCGCACCTTCAATAGCGTTTTCTAGTGAAACGTTGTGTTTAATGATGTAGAGAATGTGCAATAGCGCTTCTCCTAGCAAGCGCTGTTAGAAGAATGAGAATAGACAGCCCTTGATCAAGGAAGCGCTGTTAAAAGGTTGATAAGAGAATAGACAGCGCTTTCTCAAGGAAGCACTGTCTAATGTATGGGAATAGACAACGCTTTTTCAAGGAAGCGCTGTCTAAGGTCACATTAAGACAGCGCTTCCTTTAGTAAGCGTTGTCTATTCTCCTTTACCATTGCATTAAATTTTCATAACATATACTTCCTCCTCGCGCGCTCACACAAAACACTCACGTACTGTTCATTCCCTCCTCCATGACCTAAGTTCAGACACCACTCATCTGCATCATTGCCACCATTCTCAAACCTTAACCTCCGCGAGAACCACCGTAAACACCATTAATTCTCAAATCATCGCGAGAACCACCTCTCATCAAGTGCATTGTTCGTGCGGCCTGCTCTCTGCCCAACGCGAGAACCACCGCGAGAACCACCTCTTCACCCAACGCGACAACCACCTTCTCTCTGAAAGCCCTCTTCTTCACTGCAAGCTCCCAGGTAACCCATCATTCCCTGCAACCCCGTCTTCACTGCAAACCCTCCTCTTCCCCGTAACCCCTTTATTCCCTGTATACTGTAAAATTTGAATTTTTAAAATAGTAATATAGATTATCTTATTAGGCTGTTGAATTCTTGTATTTTACATTTTCAGCTTATATATTTGAATTAAATGATAAGAATGAGGACAACACCCCTGCTCTGATTTGGTTTTGTTAGCAAATGACATTGGTACAGAACAGAGAATTGGTAATGCGGTGAAAAAAAATGCAATGTGTAGAAAGATTTTTTGTTATGGAATGTCTAATCCATCATAGCTCACTCATGACACATTTTCAATACTGTCATAGGGATAGTTCTTGAGTTTTTTTAATCCATCATCTCTTACATTTGCCAAGAAGCAGACATTGTCATTTCCCTGGAGTTGATAATCATGAATTTGGCCCTTGTGGTGTTGGTTGTACTGTTGAGTAATGTGCATACACAATGACTTTTGTTTCATGTTCGAATTCAACTTTTTTTTTCCTAACCATAATGTGTATAAAATGGTTAGTATTTTTATGCTTTACAAGAGCATTGAACCTAAGACCTATGTCTCAAATTATCTCAGGTTGGATTTATGTTTCTGATGTAGTTGTGTCTTATTTCCAGTGCAGAGATTTGAACTCGTGGGCCAGTTGGGTTGCATTCCGAACTACTTGCTTGCACCTCCTAAAAAGCATCTTGTTGAAAAGGTAAGTATGGTTTGATTTGATATACTTTGTTATACATTGCTTCTTAGTTGATAGGTTAGTGATCAATTATGAGTTCTGATATGTGTATGTGTGTGTGCTCGTGTTTGCTTGATTTCAGTTTTAGTTTCATTGTTGGTGTTTGCTCGATTGGAGTAAACTTGTTGGTGTGCTCGGTTACCTCCTTTCTCAGGTAGCTTACTTGACTAGCTCTTGGTACTTCCTTTAAAATTTGGTATTTGATTTCGGAAGAAATAAAGAAACTAATAAAACGTTGCTTCTCTCAGGCACCTCTGTCAATCAACTCTCTGCTATTCAAGCTGCTCGGCTTAACTAGGTACTTGCTATTCCCCTGACTTTTTTTAATCATTTAGTTGTAACATTAGACATGTTTATTTTAGCATCGGTATACACATGCATTAACCTTAGTTTCCTGTTCAAGAACGATTTGTATATTGTTTTGGGCACAATATACAAGTTATTCTTGAATTCTCCAAAGTGGACAGTCTGAGATTTTAACTTCGCATTCAATCCATATTATTGTATGTCTTATTTCCTTCTTGATCTAAGAATGTCATTGGTTTGTATTTTCTCTTTGTTCTCTGGGTATATACGTAATTTGGGTCATAATCACCTGAATTAAGTTGTGTGCTTGGAGAACCAAGGCGAAATGCTGCCAAATTTTTCTTAGAACAAGAAGTATCTAAGATATACAATAATATAATGTGAAATTTACAATCTTGGATAGGATAGGAACCTCACCCTGTAGTATCAAGTAGACATATGCACCATGCATGCATGTCGTACTCATTGAATGTAGACATCAATCTCTCTAAACTTGTGGTAGCGTGTGAAAATATGGATCGGAAGTGGATGTCTGCCAATCGTTTGTCGAAGGAATATAATGATGGAGTGCAAGATTTTATTAGGTTTGCAGTTGGGCATGCAGAAAACCCTAGTAGAATCGTATGTCCTTGTTTAAGTTGTTGTTATACAAGACGAGTTAGTGTAGCTGAGTTGGAAGGACATTTAGTGTGCTATGGAATTGATCAAAGTTATACCTGTTGGACAAAACATGGTGAGAGGAGAGGTGAATCTAGTGATATGGGTAATGGTGGGAGATATGTGTCAGATGATACGGGTACAAATACATTTGAGGGAGACCGTTTTGAGGAGATGACATACGCAGTTGAAGAAGATATCCGTGATTGTCCTCAGATGTTTGAGAAGTTGATAAGTGATGCTAAGAAATCGTTGTATGAGGGTTGTACTAACTTCACAAGATTGTCAGCGATGCTAAAGTTGTATAACTTGAAATCGGGTAATGGATGGACTGACAAGAGCTTTACGGACTTACTCACACTATTGAAAGATATGTTGCCGGAGGATAATGTGCTTCCTAATCGGACATATGAGGCTAAACAAATGTTACGATCTATTGGCATGAGCTATGAGAGGATACACGTTTGTCCTAACGATTGCATTTTATTTCGGAATGACTATGCAAAGTTAAAGACGTGTCCTAAGTGTAATGCCTCAAGGTATAAGAAGAAAGAATCGGTTCCAGAGAAGATCTTGTGGTATTTTCCCATAATTCCCAGATTTAGGCGCATGTATCGTAGTTCAGAAGATGCAAAAAACTTGACATGGCATGAGAATGAAAGGATTAAAGATGGCAAGCTACGTCACCAGGCAATTCTCCTCAATGGAAAAGAATTGATCATGATTATTCTGATCTCAGGCAAGAACCAAGAAACCTACGACTTGCATTGTCTACTGACGGATTTAACCCGCATGGTGTTCAAAGTAGCTCTCACAGTACATGGCCTGTGATTTTGATGATTTATAACCTACCTCCATGGCTATGCATGAAGCGCAAATATATGATGTTGTCTTTGTTAATTTCTGGGCCCAAACAGCCAGGAAATGATATCGACGTATACTTGGCTCTTTTAATTGAAGACTTGAAGCAAATGTGGGAGACAGGTGTAGATGTGTATGATGGGTATAAAGAAGAAAGTTTCACCTTGAAATGTATGATCTTCGGCACAATTAATGATTTTCCGGCATACGGTAATCTATCAGGATATAATACCAAAGGTTAGTGTGCATGCCCTATATGTGAAGATGGTACAAATTGGATGCGGTTGGAACATGGTAAGAAGAATGTCTTTCTTGGGCATCGTAGATTTTTGCATTCGAGTCATCATTATAGATTTTGGAGAAAAGCATTCAATGGGAATACAGAAGAACGTAGAGCTCCTTTGCCGTTGACGGGTGTGCAACTATTTGAAAAGGTAGAAGATTTGAATATTGAATTCGGGAAACCTTTTGCGGGAGAGCTTGTTACACGAGGGTGGAAGAAAAGGTCTATTTTCTTTAATTGAGCTCCCTTATTGGAAGTCATTACATGTAAGACATTTCATTGATGTGATGCATGTTGAAAAAAATATATTTGACAGTGTCATTGGTACCTCACTCAATGTGCCAGGGAAGACTAAAGATGGCATCAATGCAAGGCTACACTTGGTTAGTATGGGATTGAGACGAGAATTGGGACCGGTAAAGAAGGGGAAATGTACATATTTACCTCCGGTCGCTTATACTCTATCTAGAAAAGAGAAAATTGTTTTATGTAAGTTTCTTCATGGAGTTAAGCTTCCAGTGGGGTACTCTTCAAACATTAGGAACCTCGTATCAATGAAAGATCTCAAGTTAAAGGGTCTAAAGTCCCATGATTGCCATGTTATCATGGAGAATTTGCTACCCATCGGTATGCGATCCATTTTGCCCAAGAAAGTGCGGGAGACCTTAACTAAACTTTATTTCTTCTTCAAGACAATTTGCAGCAGAGTGATTGGCCCTGGAAAGTTGCCAGCATTGCAAAAAGAAATTGTTGTGACTCTGTGTGAGCTTGAGATGTATTTCCCACCTTCATTCTTTGACATAATGGTTCATCTAACTGTTCATCTGGTTAGAGAGACACAATTGTGTGGGCCAGCTTATATGAGATGGGTGTACCCGTTTGAGCGTTACATGAAAATATTAAAAGGGTATGTGAAAAACCGATCTCGACCAGAAGGTTGTATTGTTGAACGGTACATAGTCGAAGAAGCGGTTGAATTCTGTACCGAATACCTATCCAATATTGAATATTCCGTAGGGCTGCCAATGTCTCGTCACAGAGAAAGAACCATAAGGCAAGGGGTTACTGGAACTGAAATATTGACAATACCAAGGACAGAATGGGAGCAAGCACATTATATGTTCTTCACAATGTCGATGAGGTTGAGCCATTTGTTGTAAAACACAAGGATCCACTTAAGAGTTCTTATCCAAATAAAACTCAAACTTGGTTAACAAGATAACACAATCGTTGTTCTATAATGTGGCTTAAAGATCATATTTCTGCAAAGTTGACTATAAATCCTACTTCAGTTTCGGAGAGATTAAGATGGTTAACGAAGGGTCCAACTATGCATGTTTTCTCTTACACCGGTTATCTGATGAATGGATACACATTCTATACAAAAGAACAAGATGATCGGAGTATAATGCAAAATAGTGTGGTGACTCTTGTAGCTCAATCTATGCATTTCTCAAGTGCCAAGACAGAAACCCTATATACGCAAACATGTCATACTTCGGGGTCATTGAACGCATATGGGAGTTGGATTACATTATGTTTCGGCTGCCAGTGTTCCATTGTAAGTGGGTTGACAATAATAACGGCGTACAAATGGATGAATTGGGGTTCATGTTGGTGGATTTCAATAAAGTGGGGTATAAAGATGAACCTTTTATTTTAGCATCGCAAGCTCATCAAGTGTTCTATGTCACCGATCCAGCTAATACAAATTGGTCCATTGTTCTATTGTCTAATAAAATGATTCTTAATGAGATTAATGATCAAACACATGAAGATGCTGATATTGAGGATGATCCTTTCTCCGGGACATCACAATCACTCGAGGCTAATCCAACTAGAGAGGATGATATGTATATTAGAAATGATCATGATGAGGGGCTTTGGGTCAATCCATTATTTCGTACCAAAAAGAGAGACGCAAATCTCAATCCAACAAGGAAAAGACAAAGATAGACTTAAACATGTATGTAGTCATTATGTTTTTTTTAATTTCTATAAATAAACTTGTATGATTGTGAATTGACGTTTTTACTTGTGTGTCTAATTTTGTTACAGGTAAATGGCATCTCCCAGTCATGATAATGGGGCCGAGCCCAAGAAAAATATGAGGCGTCGTGGACCGACTTTTAAGAAGAATATCGTCCGTCATAGGAGTAGAGGAGTGAGACTTGAGTTAATATATTACTAACTCAACAGCAGGTGATGGTTTGATTCTATAGTTTGTTATCTTTAATTTATACATTTCATCAAATATTTTTAGGTTACTTGGAATGTAAAGGGTCAGCCAACTGGTACAAATAATAAGCAGTTGGTTAATTACATTGGGGCCATAGTGCGGCAGATGGTCCCAATTACCTGTGGCAATTGGAAGTCAAGAGATTTGAACGGTCTGAAAGATGACATTTGGTGTGATATACAGGTAAATTAATTAGCATTAGTTAATTATGTAAACATATTTATATTGTGACATTTTTTTATTGTCTTTGCAGGCCTGTTTTAATGTTGATGAGACTCGGCGAGACATGATACTTAAGGAAGCCGAAAAATTACACCGCAACTTCAGAAGTAAGTTAACGACAAAGTGGCTGAGAGATGATGGTGGGAATGTCAGACAAGAGCCTCCACCCAAATATGCTGAGATTATATGACCGGAGGATTAGAGAGCCTTTGTCATAAAACGGATTGAAGATGAGGATTTTTTGGTATGTACTTACTTTTGTGTATACTATGCATTGCTACTTATTTAGGTCAGTGTGCATTAATACTTACTTCTGTGTCTATGTAGAAAATAAGCAGTGAAAATCGGGAGAGAGCGTCATCTCCTCTCTACCCTTACCATAAAGGGAATGTAGGGTATGCCGGCATTGAGAAAAAAAAAGGTATGTACAATAAGTCATTTTATTTAACACATTTTTTGGTTTATTTCTTAGCATTGATGGATTTCAATTCGTTTGTTCAAATGTATAGTTGCGGGAGGCACGACGAGACCCAGAAACTGAAAGCATTGAACAGCATATTTTGTGGCCAGAAGCCCGTATGAATGAGCAGGGTGTGATTGTAAATCCCAACTCTAGGCAAGTGGCTGAAAGAATTTTAAGTATATGTTCTCATATTAACATTTGCATTTGTAATCCTTTTTTGATATTTGTGAATAATGTGAAACATCTTTGTGAATAATATTTGTGTCTCAGGATACCATATCACAGTCTGTATCACAGGGGGAGATAACAGATTGTGTTGGTCGCCATGACATCCTTGCCAGAGCCATACCCGCTAAAGAGTATCCTGGTCGCTATAGGGGCGTGGGATTTGGTCCCTCACAGAAAACTATCGTAGGAGCACAACAGCGCGCCAAACAAGCAGATGTTGCTGAAGTGGTGGAGTTGAGGAGGGAAGTAGCTGATCTGGTGCAACAAGTTCGAGCGTTGCAAAGCTGCATACAAAACAAGACAATGGTGGAGGGACATGAGCATGAGCCTGAGCCTGATTTACCTACTCCACTTAGTGTCAGAGATAGTTGCACCCGTATGCCTCCTGAGGTAATAATTGTTATGTTGTTTTCTTTACTTATACGTATTGCATTGACTGTTCACATATTAATATTTTGTTTATCACTGGTTTAGGGCAACAACCCATGCAACCTATATTGGTCAAGCCCAACTCATCGCATTGTAGCTTGGGGGATGGTCTATAACGAACCGAGTGTGACACTGCATAACCGACCATTGCCTCCTAGTCATGTGAAAGTTGCAGTTGAGTTTGGTGTTGAGGGTGATGCACCATTGCCTATACCACTTGAGGAGGCAGATGTCATGACAGTGGACCAGGCAATAGGTACCTATGTGGCATGGCCAATCAGCCTCATAGGTGTATGTGACAAGGTATATGTCAATAAATAGGATTCATTATCATATATATGTTTGTTAAATTAGGTGGTCACTAACTCATTAATGTATTGCAATGTTTTTTATATAGGCACCCCAAAAATCCAAATCTAAATCCAAGGGCAAGGGCAAAGGGTCGGAGAACACAGCTGGCATGAAAGTGACAAAACCTCGGCCTTCCCCTACTATAGCATGTTAAAAATTTTGATTTATTATTAATCTATTAATTTATATACATGTTTTAATTTTAGATACTTTTACCATATGTTCCTGGTACCTGAACAAAAGATTCAGAGGTTCAGATTTCTATGCCCTTTATGAACAGCTATGCAAGTAGGATCTGGGTATAAACAATATATAGCTGATCGCTTGTCATTAGAAAATCCAGATTATGAGACCTTGTTTTTGTCACTGTGCAACGTAGGGTGAGTCATTAAATCATATAGTATATCACATAGTTAGCGATATTGTTTTCTTTTGTGAAATGTGATGATTACTAACTATAATAAACCTTTTTGTAGGCAACATTGGGTATTGTTAGCGATCAATCCCAAAGAAGACATAGTTTACTATTTAGACCCCTTGCATACTGACTATAACATTCGCCAAAAAATGAAGGATATCTACAATCAGTAAGTATATATGCATTTATTTTTATCTTCATATATATAAATAGTGATCATGATTATGTAACTTAATGAAGTTGATTGATTTTAAAATCAGGGCTTTGCTAATTCATCGTGCCTACAGTGGAGGAGCCAAGTCGAGATATTCTAAGTCGTCCAAGACTAAATGGATATCTATAGAGGAATTTACAAAAACTCTTATGCAATTATTTAGGTTAAAAATTAACTTGAAACTTTTAATTTATTATTTTCGGTTTTATAGTGCCCCCGCCAACCGAATAGCGACGATTGTGGCTACTATGTCTTGAAGTTTATCAAGGATATCGTCGTTCAAAACCAAACGCAAATCCCAACGACGGTATGTAATTTTAGCTCTAGTTTAATAATTAAATTACACACATTTTATCATTAATTGAATGTACTTTAATTCTAACTGATTTAATTTTCATTTCGCAGTTCCTGAGTGTAAATGTGACAAATATTATGATGACCAACTTATTGAACTCAGGGAAGAGTGGTGTCGCTATGTTGTTACGAATTTTATCCAAAAATAAAGGTAGAGTACACATATACTATGATGTTATAAGTTAGAGTAGTGCCTCTCCTATTAGGTTTGTGTGCATTGTGCAAGTGATTGTGTGTGTATATCTAATTTGTTGATGTGTTGTAAATTTAAGTTGTATGTATCTTGTGTGCAAGGACATCAACAAGCTTGGATATATATGAAGTGCACCTACAGCTAGCTAGTATTAAGTAGTGAAGCTATAGTATGTAGTGTAAAGTGTTGTTATAGTGTACATAGTGTATAAGTGTTGTTAGCGAACCTCTGTTAGTACTGTTAGTGTAGTAGAAATTTTAAGAGCAGACTTCTTTTTGTATATGCAACTAAGTTAACTTTACTTTTGTATACTGTGTTAGTAAGGTATAGAAATTTTACTTGAATGATTATTTTGGTATATATGTACTGGTTTTGATGAGAAATTGCAGCTGGTATGTATTGGTTTTGCTGAGTGCTGGGGGATAATTGAAAAAAGAATGTAAAATTTTAAAAAAAAATAAGGATATAGACAGCGCTTCCTTAAGCGCTGTCTAAAATACACAAAACATAACGCTTCCTCAAGGAAGCGCTGTCTAAAAGATAAGCGCCGTCAAGAGATAGCATCCAAGTACATTCAACAACCAAACAACATAACAATTAATTAATCATCATTAAAAACATAATATATGAATTTAAATATTTTATTTAACAAATCAGAATTGATTTAATTTAGAGTTCACCAACAAAACTGGGAAAAATTAATTTGATCAACGAAATATGATAACTTAGCGAATCATTAATTAACAACTCTAATTCCACTAAAACAGAATTAATTCCATGTTTAGAGTAAGATAAAAATTAGGGTTTAGTGAAATTTGGGGAAATCCGAATTTAAGAGAGAAACCGAACAATTAGCATAGGGATTTTAAAATTGGTATACCCAATTGCAAAAAAACTAAATGAATTCCACATTTAAAGCATGAAATCAAAATTTAGGGTTAGGGTTTCCAATTGATTTGGGGGAAATGTAATGAGATGCAAAAGAGAGGCAGAACAACTCACCAAAGGAACAAGAATATAACACGGTGGTGCTGTGATATCCGGCGCGGCGGCTGTTGCGTGCAAAACACACTTAAGGGCAGTGTACATTGTTACAGAAGTAATATAGGAAGGAAGTCCAGCTATCGTACCCAAGAGATTAATTTTGATAACTAAGTGATTAAGCAAGTATTGAAATAGAGAAATCCTTATGCTATTCAGACTGATAAAGAACTCAAAAGGAATAAATAATAATGAAGCAATAGTAAAAGATGCTAAAAGAAGATGAAAAGAGAGTTTAGAAATCAAGAGTAAAAGAGCCTAGAGTTGTGGTTTCCTTGTGCAGTTACTTTTCGAATACAAATCTTAAATCTATTCAATTTCACAGTCGCTCTTCCAATATGAATCCCTCTATGAAAACTATTAATTGTTTGTCAAGCAACTAATATTCTTTTCGCCAGATGAACCCAGTGGTTGTCTGGCAAAGAGTTTAAATGATTAGAAAGTATAAAGCACAAAGAGGTTGAATGATTTAAAGGAGTAAATCACGTTTTCTCAAATCTAGATGTTAAACCCCGGTTATCCTATAGGTCTACCAATTTAATTGGGCTTGATAGCCAAAATATCAATCAATTGATTAAGAGCCTACAAAGGATGCGCAACCCTAGTATAGGACGAAGAACAACAGAATAGTGAAAAGGGTTTCTACTAACACAAGATCCACCACAACTCCAGTGGTGAATTTAACTACTCATCATAATAGAGAAATCCAAGTTCAACATTGGAAAACGCATCCTGGATAATTGAAGAGGGAAAAGTGATCTCCAACTTAACCTCCAGGTGCCAAGTCCTGCTCCAAAAATCAAAACTACAAAATCTATAAACTAGAAAGCTAAGACTAAGAATAAAAGAGTTCAAAGATAGAAAGACGTAATGATGCAAAAGATATGTCTCAAGTGGCACATAGGGCCTCTATTTATAACAAAATATGTGAACAGGGCCTTGAATTAGGTCTTCTACGACGTCATCACGGGCGTGTCAATCAGGTGGCACGGGCGTGCTCGTAACTCAGCACGAACATGCTATTTATGATATCAGGTTGTGCTGAAATCTGTCAGGGCGTACCAACTTAGTAGAACAACGTTCTAGTGCACGGGCTACAACACGAGCGTGCTTTTCATCTGGCACGGCCATGCTCTTCGCGATTGTGACCGTGCTAGCCTTTGTCAGGCCTTACTTCTCTCAGTCAGGCCCTGCTTCTTTTGTCACGGGCATGCTCTCGCATGGCACAGCCATGCTGATTCTCTAAAGGTCAGCTTTAAGTATTTTCATAAGGCTTTATTTGGATGAATGACTTTAGAGGGTTGGCACGGACGCGCTCTCGCATGGCACGACCGTGCTACTCCCAGAACTTTAGTATTCTGCACAATTAAGCTCTAAAACCTTCATTTTTCCTCAAAAGTTCATCAAGCTGACTTTGAATGTCAATTATGTCAAAACTTAAGTAAAAGGGTGAAATACAATAATATTTATCTTTAAATGCAACGAAATTCAACCCTAATACGCCCTATAAAATGCACAGAATTAAGGTTAATCAAACTTCCCACACTTAAACATTGCTTGTCCTCAAGCAATTATCTGGCTTAAAATAATTTTCAAAAGAAGCTTCAGAATTAAATTAAGGGAACCTAAAACAAACAGAGTTTTCAAAATTGCGAAGATAGTCAAACAAGTATAATTCTCAAAAGAAAGTCAAGAGATTACCCAATTGGAACTTTTAAATTCCTTGAAATCAAACTTTTAAAAGACCAAAGGTCGCTCTACTCATAACTCTCAGTGTATTGGGCAAAGAAATTTAAAGCACTCAAGATTCTCAAATAAATACATTACCATAGGCTTGTCCATTGACCAAATCTCCACAATATGATTCACATGCATGCAGAAGAAGGAAGGGGTCCTTCAAGGATTGTAACGGGGCCAAGGCATTAATGTCAAGTGCGGTAGGGAAAGAAAGGGATATTCAAAGGGCTAAACCAAGAAAATAAAGTAATAACCTCTTGAAACATAAAAGAACATAAAGTGCATTGACACCTTTTTCAAAAATATTGTCAAGGATCTACTACTTTTCTTCAACTTTTCCCTCTTTCCTTTGCTACAAGCTTTTCCTCTTTCTTGCCTTCTCTCTTTATTTTCATCAAATATATTTTTTTTCTTTTTTTTTTCTTTTTGAGAAGAGAGAGAAGCATTTTTTTCTTTTTGCTGCCAACTTATTTTTAACATTTTTGGAAAGGGATCCACCATCATACATTCCTATTATTGCTCCATTATACTTCTAAGAGATCACCAAAAATAATTTTCAATTTGCAGAAAAGGGACCAAAGAAGAGAATTTTCATCAAGGCTCAAAATTGGGCAACTAGAGGAAGTGTTTAACAAAGAATGCGGGCTCGAAAAATACCTAAGATTGCCCCAACCAGAGTTTCACATGCATATAAGTCAAATTTGCCTCGAGATGGTCTCAGGACAAGTTCTAGAATATATTCACCAGAGAATCGCACTCATCAAAGATAAAGGGTTAAAATAATATTGTCAATGTAACTTAACCTCATAAAAGTCCAAATCTCACATTTAGAAGCTAAGTCTAATGAAAAGTTTTCAATCAAAGTATTTTTCTGTCAATTACCAGTTTTCAAAAGACTAATTTTTTCAAACATACTTAGGAGACTATCAAAGCAATTTGTCAAAAAAAATTTGTAAGGGGTTTCCTTAATTTTAAAAGAAAGATAAGCCAAATAATTGGATGCAACAATGCAAAAATATGAATATATTTTTCCTTCCCACACTTAACTGATGCAATGTCCTCAATGCAACACATTTAATTATGTAATACAGGTGGAGAGGGAAAGGAGAAGAGAAATTTTTACAAAATAACCCCTGATACAATAGCACAGACACTTAAAGTATCATAGCGGGGGAAATCACTGATGTGGAGGAGGATGGCCGTAATGTCTCTGCATCATCTGAGCCAACTGCTGGTCCTGACCATCGAATCTCCTGCAGACATCCGCTTTAAACTGCTGGAACTCTTGCTCCTGAGAGTCTAGGCAAGCATCCAACTGATCGAAACGGGCGGTAAGGTGCTGGTAATAATGCTCATGGACCGACGGGGCTGATGGGCCATCTCTATGGATCTCGGCATGTGGGTCCTGGCCTTGATGCTGATCCTCCTGATCCGACTCTGAGTTTGAGTCTGCAGCGGCCTCTACTCCAGCTAATCTCAGCTCTCCACTGGCCCTTCGTGTTAGAATGCTCATCAATAGCAGCATCCTCTCGTCAATCGCAGTCATCGGACTCAGCTGTTGGGCCCGTGGATGTAACTGCTGAATGTTACGGGCTAGCTGGGACAAGAATGAACCTACAAGATGAAGCCCTTCTGCTTCGATATTGAGCTATCCCCCAGATGTAGGCATGTCTGAATCAAAATGTAGCTGACGTTCAGCGACTGGGCCTGAACCATGCACCATAGAATGAACAGGTCTAATCGGGTGACCCTGCTGAAAGTAGAGTAGTGACTGGTGATAGAAAGAGCTAGCCATCTGTGCAGCACTCGGAGTGGGATCTCAGCGAATGCAGAGGACTTTGCCAAGAGAGGGGTATATGGCTCGACTCTATCCCTAATAATCTCAGCCTAGAAGGCCCCATCAAAAAAATCAACCAGCATCTCCAATAAAGCTATCTGTATCTCTCTAAGCGGACTGACTCCATTGTCTCGAACCCCTGGGAGACATTGAAGTTTTCCAATGACATACGCCAGATGCGGCCGTTCAGCTGAAATGATACCCTGGGCTCCTCTCCCGCAATATCGGAATCAAAGTAGTGGCAAGTGGAGAGGAACTCCAAGGTGGGTTCCCGGTATGCTGGGCATCTGATAGAAGCTACCCACTCCCACCTGATGTTCTGGAGTAGGTGGATGGAACGAGCAGCGAGTCCGTATGTGGCCAGGATATCCATGTCAAGGTACTTCTGAGCCAAAATCTCATAGGAACCCAGCTGAGAGAATCTGGCCTGGTGACTAGCATCAGTGAAAGTCAGCAGCTCGTTTCCCATAGGCCGGGAAGAACTGTCATGCTCTGTACGGCTTCATTTAGGTGTCATAGTCCTGTATAAGCCAAAAATCAATCTTTGGTGTCAAGAATAATCATTATAATATGAAAAACATAAGCATTGTTCATAATCAACATAGGCATAGGACAAATGGATTGACTGCCCAGTTAAAAACAATTCTGTTAAGCATTCTGGGTTTGGCACAAACATGCTTACATGTGGCACGGTCGTGCTGAAATTATTTTCCAGAAATTTAATTTGGCACCGTCGTGCTAACAGGGGGCACGGCCGTGCTGACTGCAGATTTCAGAATTTCAAAACATATGAACAGCACGGCCGTGCTAGTGCTCGTGCTAATGCAAAATTCTAGAAATATGAGTAGCACAACCTGTTCTTAGAACAGCACGGCCGTGCTCTTGCCCGTGCCACATGCAGAATGCATAAAAACTCAGAAATCACAGCCTAAACATACAGGGACTCACAATCAACACCAAACCAACCGTCCTAAACATCAATCATTACTTAAAACTAGCAAAACAACAACAAATCCAAAGAAAAATAAAAAGGGGATAAAACTACCCCAAACCTAACCCAACCTAAAACCAAATCATATGAATTAGAGAGAAAGGAGTGAGATTTGTACCTTAGAGTATTGGATAAACACTGAAGAATGCAACAAATTTGAAGATACGCGCAGTTGGGGGAGCACAGGATGGGCAAGGGCAGTGCTCTGCCCGTGCGCTGCTCCCCCCTTTTATTCTGAACAATCGTGCGAGTGGCACGGCCATGATAACAGGGAGCACGGTCGTGCTCTCCTTATTTTTCCAGATTTTAGATCAAAAATAAGGAACACTTCTTGAATTTTTGTAAATCTTCCCACACTTATTTCTCTCTCCAGAAAATTTTTAATTTTTTTTCAGAATAAAAAGAAAAACAAAAAATATCATAAATAAAATCAGGTTGTCTCCTGCGCAGCGCTTGTTTTACGTCACAAGACTGACGATATATTTAGAGCACTGATCATGGTGGTCTTGGGGAGACCTTGAAGACAGCTTCTTCACCCTTGTGCCTTAAGGTTAAGGTGCCTTGTTTGACCTCGATTTTAGCATCACTGTTGGCTAGGAAAGGTCGTCCCAAGATGAGAGGGACCTCCTCATCCTCCTTCATGTCCAAAATCACAAAGTCCACTGGGTATGTGAATCTCCCCACCCTTACTAGCACGTCTTCTATTGTTCCTCGAGGGTGGGTAATGATCTGTCAGCTAACTGCAATGAGACTTTGGTGCTCTAAGGTTCCTGTAAACCAAGCCTTTTTGACACAGAATAAGGCATTAGATTTATACTGGCAACTAAATCACATAATGCTTTATCAAAATAACAATTATCAATGGAGCAGGGAACTGTAAAACTCTCTGGGTCCTTTATATTACGAGGTAATTTATTCAAAATAACGGCAGAGCATTCTTCATTGACTTCCACTACCCCATATTCTTTTGAGAGATGTTCATATTTAGCAAGGGGTGGCTTAACATACAATTTCATATGAGTTCTTAAAAATTTATCATTTTCCATGTTATCATTCCCAATTAGAAGAGTTGGTAGAGAAATTTGTACCTCACTAGTGACTATTACCTAATTCTACTTACTGGGCATGCGGCACGGCCGTGCCAGAATTGTTGCACGGTTGTGCTCTTCTTTAGACTTGTCTTCTTCAGCAGTGTTTTCTACCATGGAAGTAGAGTTTTCTTTTTCTTTTTATGCTTGCTGAAGAGAAATTGCATTGACGTGCTCCCTTGGGTTTGGCTTAGTCTAGGTAGGCAATGTTCCTTGAGGTCTTTTAGAGAGCAACATGGTAAGAGCAGATATCTGTGTCTGAATGGCTTGAAACTTGCTATCAGTCTCCTTCATGTACTCTGCCAGCAATTCATGAGGATCAGGCTTCCTATTCTCTGGTTTTGAACCTTGGTTCTGCAAGTGGGGTGGTCTGTAGACGTTAGAATTTGAGCCTTGACCATTCTGCGGACCTCCCAAGAGTAATTTGGACCGCCCTTCGAACCAGGATTATAAGAATTGTTTGGATTTTGATTGACATTACTTATGAATTTGACCTCCTCAGCTGGTGGAATAAAAGAATTTTCTAGTTGGCAATCCTTACTTTCATGACTTGTCAGACCGCAGTGGTTGCATGCGACTAGAGATACTGGTGCATTGGCTTGTCTAATAATCTATGTTTGAGCTTGCATCAGTATTTCTATGTGCTTTGTTAGAGCATCCATCTTGGTTTCCATCACCTCGGATAACACCCGGATTTTCTAATTAAACAGTATTTATGTGCTTCTATTTTATTGAAGGGTTTAGAGAGTGAAATAAAATAATCTGAGACCATAGTCAAGCTCTATGCTATCGTAGGAAGTTATGGTTAAGTTTTGGTCAAAAACTCAGATGGAGCCCGGTCTGTGTTTTTCATTGATAGTAGTATTTTACTATTATCAAGACCTAATTTTGACTCGTGAACGAAACAGTTAGGTTTTAAATAAAATTGCGAATGATATCGGCGATTTTGAAAAAAATCCAAAATAAATAAGTTCTCACGACTTTCTTGGGCGAAAACCTAAATCAGGTGAATAAAGGACCTGAATACGGGATTTACGGGACCCGCTATGGATAAGGTTGAAGCCACATCACCTAGGAAGGTGTGCCACGACTCATCAGTGTAATGATTACGTTTAGGAAATATCTGGACGCGAAAAGACCAAAATGCCCCTGACCTTTTCCATAATTACCATTTGCCCTAGGATGAAAACACCGTTTTGCCCCTGAGAATTTATGAAATGACCCTTTTGACCCTGTGACTCACCAATGTCATCATTACTTCTAGAAAATATCTAGATATTTATAGGAGAAATGACAATTATGCCCCTGATCTTTTAAGGAAATTACCAAAATGTCATAAGCTTAACTACAAGTTTGCCAATGATACAAAATAAAATCGCACCATCACTCTCTCTCTCTAGGCCACACGGCCCTTTCTCTTTCTCTCTCTTCTCTCACTATGTTCTTCAAGTTCTTCAAAGTTCTTCATTTCCTTCAACCATTTCTTCACTTTAATCTTGAAAAAGTTGAAGTTTTTGGTGAAATCAAGTTGTTTTTCTCTTAAGGATTAGCATCAAGAAGATATAAAATCCATCCTAGCTCTCTTAATCTCTGTAGTTCATCTCTTGAATCTCTTGATTCATGAAGATCCAAGTTTTTGATTCATAACTTTGAAAATTCATAGAAAAGTGTAGAAAAATCCTTTTAATACCAAATCAATTTCTATGATCTAGTTTCATCATTCTCTTTCATTATCCAAGAGCATGAAATCAAATAAGTTTTCTAGCCAATTCTTCTTAAAGTGGCCGAACCACCTAGCTTGAAAAAGGTTGAGTGTTTTTTTATTCAAGTTTTGAGTAATAAGACTTAGTTGTGTATACTTGAGGATCATTGATCCAAGAGTTGGAAACCAAATGAGCTTCCAAGCTCATATGGGTTTTCTTGGCCAAAAACTCCATGTGTTGGTGGATGAGATTTTGGTTTAAGTTTTGGTGTAGTGGGCTTTGATCTAGCCTTACCACACCTAGTAAGGATAGAATCCAAGAAATAGGAATTTTTGGACATCCCTAGCTATTTTTATAGCTCCATGGCCGAATCCTATATAGGTAGGAATAGGAAAATTTGTGTTGTGTAATATTGATGTTTGGATTGATTATGTGTATGTAGTTGTGGTTGAGTAATCGGACGAGGAATCGGGAGAATTCGCAGGCCGATCGGACGACTTTTGCTCGGAGGATAACTTCAACGAGTAAGGGGAGTTTGCCTGAGGGATTTTCTGATAACTATATGTTATCCAAGATTGATTTGTGTAGCTCTATTTGAGCTTCGTTGTGATTGTAATAATGATTTATGCTTTATTATGCTTTAGTATGCTTTAGCACATGTTTATGATGATGTTGATTGGATGAAAAATATTTTCATGTATGTTGAAAAATCATACTTTGGTAAGTAAGGATTTTTAAGCTTGATTATGATGCAATGATGTATGATTGTTATTTGTCATAATTTTGTGAGCGTTTTGAGCCATGACTTGACAAGTTAGTGAAGCAAAATCTTCACATCCCATTAAGGGAGCATTCGGCCTTGGCTAAGAAAAAGGAAGAACACGAGTTGTTCTTGAGCATTCAATGATTTGAAAGTAAGAAAGTGTTTTAATAACATATGTTTCAAGGAAAAACAATAAGCGATTTTGATCCAAAGATCTAATGGAGTTTCAATATTCAAGTGTTACTAAGGTAAAAAAATATCTTTTACTTTAGCCATGGTCATCTAATTAAATTAAGTGTTTTAAAAGGAGAAAAATAATGAAAGTGATTTCATGGAAGTAAAGTAATATGAAAGTTTCTTTAGAATTAAGACAACATTCCATTTTCAAATATAAAGAGGACTTTGTCCTTAAGTGTTAATTAAAGGAACCATAGTTAGAAAGTTGAATAAAGATTACATTTCCTTTACACTAACTTAGATCATGGTTTTGCACTAAGCTAGTAAGGAAAATCCTTTTCAAAATAGTTAAGGTACTTTACCATAATCAAAGTAACAAAGTTTTTTTCAAGTCATGAATTTTCAATCAAAAAGGATTTGGTTTACAAAGGGAGTTTTGAACTCTAAATCGTAAAAGTTTTACGTGTAAAAACCTAAGTTAAAGTAATTAACATAGAGTAGAAGACAAGAGTTAATTAAGTATAGTATATGGTGGAACAAGACCATGCACCATACCATTGATGACTTAGTTCATCAATGATTTCATAAGACTTAAGTGAAGCAATACTTATTTCATTAATTGAAAATCAAGGAGTTAATATCTTAGAAAGGATCAAAGACTTATCTAAGAGGATTCTCAATCCTTCTTCATAACACTTAGAACTTGAGATGTGATTCAGAAGACATAAACACAAACACAAAACGTTTTGGGTTTTGAAACAGTAGTTCGATAATGGACCGGAGGTCCGGATCCAAGAAAAGTCATTCGATTGTTTTTGTCTTGTGATGACCGGAACGAGAGGGACCCTAAGGTTGTGTAGGTATGTGACTGTATAGTTGAAGGAATCCTGAGGCTGGGCAAGTATGGGACTGTACAGTTGAAGGAAGGATTATAGGAATTGATTGGTACTACCTATACCAACAAGATTTGTCTTCTTTTCGGGAGCCTAGGACATAAGAACTCCATAGTTAAGTGTGCTTGACTTGGAGTAATTGTGGGATAGGTGACCTTTTCGGAAGTTTCCTGGAAAGCATGTGAGTGAGGACAAAGCATGCTGAAAAGACCCGTGTTGGTTTGTGGGGACGGTCGGCAATTCTAAAAGCAGTCCAGATCATTCCAAAGGAATCATGAGATATTTATGTGATGGATAAAAGTTTTATAATACAAAGACGCGTATAGTTCCTAAGGAAGAGAACCTTACCGAATCTTGAGGTTTTTCCGGTGGATAGACATTGATTTATCGCATCAGCTTTGTGTAAGCATTGACATTTCATTGCATGAGTTTGTAAGGACTTGAGCCTAGGAGTTGAGCTTACACCTAGATGCTGGTACGAATCTTACGGTGACGATCTTAAATGGTTTTTGGAGGTATCAGGGTTGGAAGGGCTGACATGTGACCAGTTGGTGATTCTTCTGTGTCGTGGCGAATCCGAGCAATACACTGATATCCTCTACTAGATGCCGTACTTTTCATGTTTGGTCGAGAGTGTTTCCGTAAAGCCAAATACGTGCACGTTACAAATGTTATAGCATCTTGCGCATGGCTGGCATTAACCGGAACATGTCCTCCCATTCACTCTCTCCGACAATTTGTTAGCTCCATGGAGTAGGGGTCAGAGTTTTACCCTTGTGGCATATGGCATTGAGTCATGTACATCGCATTGCATTGCATGGCTGTTGATGATTACATTATTTACTTATTGTACATCATTATTCTGTTTTCGAAGATGTCTTATGCTGCTAATTGATTAATATGATATATTGCAATTTATGGTATGCGTGTTGAACATGTTATTACTTGGTGTATCGCCCTGTGTTACTTCTACCATTGTGCTGTGTTGATACTACATATGTTCATATGCTATTTGATGTGTCGGGCATGTAGTTGTCGTGTTTAAATCTATATATTGGTTACTCACCCTTGCCTGTACATGTTGGACACCCTGTTGTGTTTTTGGATACGTGTACAGATACTTGTCAACGGTTATTTGGGTCACTTCGGGACCCTGTGGCTTGCGCTCTTCGATGCTGATGACGAAGATGTGTGGACTGTCGACGACTAGGCCCGATCTTATGGGTACGATGTATACTAGGTAGTGGGCTCTATTGTCCGTAGAGTTCTTTTATCAAACCAGCTCTTAGGATTTTAATGTATAATGTTGAGAAAGTCGGTATATGTGATTTTGCCAACTTTTGTACGGTTTGGAACTTCAGAATGGAAAACAATTTCAGGAAAACTTATATGTGATGGTTTAGGGTTGGTGAATAAACCCAGTTTACATGTGTTGTTAAGTATAATGTGATTTTATTATTGTGATGTGTGAATTACTTTTCTGAAGTATTATGCCGAAATTTTTTACACCCGAGTTTTCCAACTTAATGTAAATTATCCTTTTCCGAAAGCAACTAGCAATTCTCTTTAAATTTAATTCCGCATGTGTTATTTGTGTAATGCCCAAGGGGGGTGTTACATTAGTGGTATCAGAGCTAGTCGAGTCTTTCGGGAACCTTGGTAAATAGGTTTGTTGTGGTTTTGTTGTGTGATCTCTGGTTGGACTTGATTGAATTGTTTCCTTGTCGAAACAATGTGTGTTGACACACAAGTATGAGTGTTTTGATGGGTTCTAATCGGGTTTAGGCCTTGTAAGAACTCATGTTCAGTGAATGGTACTTGTGTTCTTGTGGACACATTGTTTACCCTTTTGGGATTGTGTCAGACATTTGAACAAGTATACCGTAGATAGGTAGAAGGATACCGAAGGCTTTTAAGGTAGATGCATAGGTAGCTAGTGAGCTACTAAAGGAATGGCAAGATAATGACATGCTCATCAATAGAGTTGAAAAGATTGGAATGGAAGTATGAATTTTGGATATAGAATGGATGTCCTTAGGACTGGTACCCGTAAGGGAAAGAATTACAATGGATCCTACAGAGATAGGAGTAGTATCTCGTTAAGAGAACTTAAGACAGTGACCGGTGTAGATAAGTAGGACAGATAAGTTTGGACTAGCCTGCAACGACAACTATCTGAAGATATTGTTGACTCTTTGTTTGGATATTTTCAATTTTTGAGGACTTGGATTGAAGCATGCGAGGAAAGTTTTCGAGGATTAAAAAGAAGGTTGATTGCTTCACCTGTGTTAGTGCTGCCTGATTCCAAGGGAGCATTTGTGTTCACACTCCTACATAACCCTCAATGTATTAGACATTTGAGTGAATTGGTTAAATAGTGTCCATTGGTCTGGACATTTTCGTATTATTTCATTGAAAGATTTGTTATGACTAATTCTTGAGTTATAACATAAATGACTTCTTGATACTGGAAGTTTCTTGATGAAACTTAGTCTAATTGCTTCTATATTTGGTAAATGTGATCCAGTCAGATTTTTTTGGCCAGACTGTTTACCTTTTTATTCCCAAACCCGCTGGAAGATTCTTGTGAAAGAAGGGATTTTATTAGAGTCATGGTTATAAACATGTATTAGCTATGCATTTTTACACTCACGAACCTACTGAAGAATCTTTTTACATACTGGATATTCCTGCATGCTTTTCAGAGTGGTAAAAAATTCTTCTATATACTTTCTTATGAAAGTAAGACCAAGAAAACTTCCTTTGATAAAAATTTCTTTCCTTAATCTTCAAGGACCGAGGAGAGACGGAGTTCAACTGATCATCCTTAATTCAAGTGGATGAGCAAGAAAAACGATTTGATCTTTGGAAGGTTGGTTAGGAGTAAGTGTAGTAGCTAACTGCGAACATCCTATTAGCAGAATAGACAAGAAGTGATGGAAATTTTGATTCAGGTATAGTTATGATCGATAAGATATGAACCTTTATGATCAATCCAAGAAAGTGAGACAATTACTATAAGTCAAGTATTGATCAAGGCAGAATAGTAGTTGAAAGACCTAGGGTAATGATCAATGTATGAGGATAAGATGACTTGTATGAGTTTGAAGATTTATAAGGAAGTGTCCTTAGCAGTTTTACCTAAGCTGGATATAAGTAGAAAAGAGGAGTTCCTAAGTAAAACTAAGTTGTTAGAAGAGTTTAAGACTTATGAATTTGGATAAATCTACTCGATGTGAGTTCCTTTTTTTCGGTTGTAGTTGCATTAAGAGGTGCAATCTTGTTCTTTAAGGTTGAGATTCATAATTATGATGTAAATTGGAGAGGTGGACTATGTTCAAAAGGAACTAAGATAAAGATTGGATATCTTGGATCGGAATTGATGGATGTGTTGTAGAAGAAATGTGTACCATAGTTTAAATCATGGTGTTAACAGTAAGAGTTAAAGATGTCGGAGGAAGATTTTCCTAAGTGGATTAGTATTGAAGGAAAGGTGGTTAAGTTTGATTATATTTCTCACATGTGAAGGAATTAAGGTAAGGTATTAAGGAGAAGGGGTATAGGTATTAAGGAGAAAGGGTATGGATTGAGGATAAACGATTTGATTTTTAATGGTAAATCAAACGGAGAATAAGTATAAAGTTTGTCATTAGGTTACGAATGTTACCTAGGGAAGGATTACTTACGGGGTACGATGTGGAACCTGAGGATTAAGAAATCGTGTTTAGTTTTGAGTCACGAAATTTCGAGGACGAAATTTTTTTTTAGTGGGGTAGTAATATAACATCCCGATTTTTTAATTAAACAGTATTTATGTGTTTGTATTTTATTGAAGGGTTTAGAGAGCGAAATAAAATAATTTGAGACCATAGTCAAGCTCTACGCTATCGTAGGAAGCTATGGTTAAGTTTTGGTCAAAAACTCAGACAGAACCCGGTCTGCGTTTTTCATTGACAGTAGTATTTTACTACTATCAAGACCTAATTTTGACTCGTGAACGAAACAGTTAGGTTTTAAACAAAATTTTGAACGATATCAGCGATTTTGAAAAAATTCAAAATAAATAAATTCTCACGACTTTCTTGGGCGAAAACCTAAATCGGGTGAACAATGGAGCTGAATACGGGATTTACCGGGACCCTTTACGGATAAGGTTGAAACCACATCACCTAGGAAGGTGTGTCATGACTCATCAGTGTAATGATTACGTTTAGGAAATATCTGGACGCGAAAAGACCAAAATGTCCCCGACCTTTTCCATAATTACCATTTGCCCTAGGATGAAAAGACCGTTTTGCCCCTGAGAATTTATGAAATGACCCTATTGACCTTGTGACTCACCAATGTCATCATTACTTCTAGAAAATATCTAGATATTTATAGGGGAAATGACAATTATGCCCCTGATCTTTTAAGGAAATTACCAAAATGTCCTAAGCTTAACTACAAGTTTGCCACTGAGACAAAATAAAATCTCACCTTCACTCTCTCTCTAGGCCACACGGCCCTTTCTCTTTCTCTCTCTTCTCTCACTTTGTTTTTCAAGTTCTTCAAAGTTCTTCATTTCCTTCAACCATTTCTTCACTTTGATCTTGAAAAAGTTGAAGTTTTTGGTGAAATCAAGTTGTTTTTCTCTTAAGGATTAGCATTAAGAAGGTATAAACTTCATCCTAGCTCTCTTAATCTCTCTATTTCATCTCTTGAATCTCTTGATTCATGAAGATCTAAGTTTTTGATTCATAACTTTGAAAATTCATACAAAAGTGTAGAAAAATCCTTTTAATACCAAATCAATTTCTATGATCTAGTTTCATCATTCTCTTTCATTATCCAAGAGCATGAAATCAAATAAGTTTTCTAGCCATTTCTTTTTAAAGTGGCCGAACCACCTAGCTTGAAAAAGGTTGATTTTTTTTTTATTCAAGTTTTGAGTAATAAGACTTACTCTAGTGTTGCGTATACTTGAGGATCATTGATCCAAGAGTTGGAAACCAAATGAGCTTCCAAGCTCATATGGGTTTTGTTGGCCGAAACCTCCATGTGCTGGTGGATGGGATTTTGGTTTAAGTTTTGGTGTAGTAGGCTTTGATCTAGCCTTACCACACCTTGTAAGGATGAAATCCAAGAGATAGGAATTTTTGGACATCCCTAGCTATTTTTATAGCTCCATGGCCGAATCCTATATGGGTAGGAATAGGAAAATTTGTGTTGTGTAATATTGATGTTTGGATTGATTATGCGTATGTAGTTATGGTTGAGTAATCGGACGAGGAATCGGGAGAAATCGTGGGCCGATCGGACGACTTTTGCTCGGAGGATAACTTCAACGGGTAAGGGGAGTTTGCCTAAGGGATTTTCTGATAACTATATGTTATCCGTGATTGATATGTGTAGCTCTATTTGAGCTTCGTTGTGATTGTAATAATGATTTATGTTTTATTATGCTTTAGTATGCTTTAGCATATGCTTATGACGATGTTCATTGGATGAAAAATATTTTCATGTATGTTGAAAAACAATACTTTGATCTCGAGATCAAGTAAGTATTTTTATGCTTGATTATGATGCAATGATGTATGATTGTTATTTGTCATAATTTTGTGAGAATTTTGAGCTATGACTTGACAAGTTAGTGAAGCAAAATCTTCACATCCCATTGAGGGAGCATTTGGCCTTGGCTAAGAAAAAGGAAGAACATGAGTTCTTGTTGAGCATTCAATGTTTTGAAAGTAAGAAAGTGTTTTAATAACATATGTTTCAAGGAAAAACAATAAGTGATTTTGATCCAAAGATCAAATGGAGTTTCAATATTCAAGTGTTACTAAGGTAAAAAAAATATCTTTTACTTTAGCCATAGGTCATCTAATTAAATTAAGTGTTTTAAAAGGAGAAAAATAATGAAAGTGATTTCATGGGAGTAAAGTAATATGAAAGTTACTTGAGAATTAAGACAACATTCCATTTTCAAATATAAAGAGCACTTTGTCCTTAAGTGTTAATTAAAGGAACCATAGTTAGAAAGTTGAATAAAGATTACATTTCCTTTACACTAACTTAGATCATGGTTTTGCACTAAGCTAGTAAGGAAAATCCTTTTCAAAATAGTTAAGGTACTTTATAATCAAGGTAACAAAGTTTTTTTCAAGTCATGAGTTTTCAATCAAAAAGGATTTGGTTTACGAAGGGAGTTTTGAACTCTAAATCGTAAAAGTTTTATGTGTGAAAACCTAAGTTAAAGTAATTAACTTAGAGTTGAAGACAAGAGTTAATTAAGTATAGTATATGGTGGAACAAGACCATGCACTATACCATTGATGACTTAGTTCATCAATGATTTCATAAGACTTAAGTGAAGCAATACTTATTTCAATAATTGAAAATCAAGGAGTTAATATCTTAGAAAGGATCAAAGACTTATCTAAGAGGATTCTCAATCGTTTTTCATAATACTTAGGACTTGAGATGTGATTCATAAGACATAAACACAAACACGAAACATTTTGGGTTTCGTAATAGTAGTTCGATAATGGACCGTAGGTTCGGATCGAAGAAAAGTCGTTCGATTGTTTCAGTTTTGTGATGACCGGAACGAGAAGGACGCTGAGGTTGTGCAATTATGGGACTATATAGTTGAAGGAAGGCTTATAGGAATTGATTGGTACTACCTATACCAACAAGATTCATCTTCTTTTCAGGAGCCTAAGACATAAGAACTCCATAGTTAAGTGTACTTGACTTGGAGTAATTGTGGGATGGGTGACCTTTTGGGAATTTTCCTGGAAAGCATGTGAGTGAGAACAAAGCATGTCGAAAAGACCCGTGTTGATTTGTAGGGACGGTCGACAATTCTGAAAGCAGTCCTAATCATTCCAAAGGAATCACGAGATATTTATCCGGTGGATAAAAGTTTTATAATACAAAGACGCGTATAGTTCCTAAGGAAGAGAACCTTACCGAATCTTGAGGTTTATCCGGTGGATAGACATTGATTTATCGCATCCGTTTTGTGTAAGCATTGGCATTTCATTGCATGAGTTTGTAAGGCCTTGAGCCTAGGAGTTGAGCTTACA
Source organism: Ammopiptanthus mongolicus (assembly GCA_039655645.1). Taxonomy (NCBI): domain Eukaryota; kingdom Viridiplantae; phylum Streptophyta; class Magnoliopsida; order Fabales; family Fabaceae; genus Ammopiptanthus; species Ammopiptanthus mongolicus. The sequence goes on along the minus strand of CM077351.1, from coordinate 52,740,687 downwards.
CCTAGATGCTGGTGCGAATCTTACGGTGACGATCTTAAATGGTCTTTGGAGGTGTCAGGGTTGGAAGGGCTGACATGTGACCAGTTGGTGATTCTTCTGTGTCGTGGCGAATCCGAGCAATACACTGATATTCTCTACTAGATATCGTATTTTTCGTGTTTGGTCGAGAGTGTTTCCGTAAAGCCAGATACGTACACATTACGAATGTTGTAGCATCTTGCCCATGGCTGGCATTAACCGGAACATGTCCTCCCATTCGCTCTCTCCGACGATTTGTTAGCTCTATGGAGTAGGGGTCAGAGTTTTACCCTTGTGGCATATGACATTGAGTCATGTACATCGCATTGCATTGCATGACTGTTGATGATTTCATTATTTACTTATTGTACATCATTATTCTGTTTTCGAAGATATCTTATGCTGCTAATTGATTAATATGATATATTGCAATTTATGGTATGCATGTTGAACATGTTATTACTTGGTGTATCACCCTGTGTTACTTCTACTATTGTGCTGTGTTGATACTACATATGTTCATATGCTGTTTGATGTGTCGGGCATGTAGTTATCGTGTTTAAATCCATATATTGGTTACTCACCCTTGCCTGTACATGTTGGACACCCTGTTGTGTTTTTGGATACATGTACAGATACTTCTCAACGGTTATTTGGGTCACTTCGGGATCATGTGGTTTGCGCTCCTCGATGCCGACAATGAAGATGTGTGGACTGTCGACGACGATGCCCAGTCTTATTGGTACGATGTATACTAGGTAGTGGGCTTTATTATCCGTAGAGTTCTTTTATCAAACCAGCTCATAGGATTTTAATGTATAATGTTGAGAAAGTCGGTATATGTGATTTTGACAACCTTTGTACGGTTTGGAACTTCAGAATGGAAAACAATTTCAGGAAAACTTATATGTGATGGTTTAGGGTTTGTGAATAAACCCAGTTTACGTGTGTTGTTAAGTATAATGTGATTTTATTATTGGGATGTGTGAATTACTTTTTTGAAGTATTATGCCGAAAATTTTTAAACCTGAGTTTTCCAACTTAATGTAAATTATCCTTTTCCGAAAGCAACCAGCAATTCTCTTTAAATTTTATTCTGCACGTGTTATTTATGTAATGCCTAAGGGGGGTGTTACATCGGTGACATTTACCTCATATACACCGATTGGCTTCTTGATGGTGTGTCTGTCCCTGAGCGGCCATTGGTAGTGATTGGCTGCCATCTCCTAGATTAAGACTTGAGCTTCTTCAGATGTCTTCTTTACCCCCCAAGCAATGTCTATATTGGACCTGTTTTGTTGTGAAAGTACATTATAGAACATCTACACCAGAATAGGGACCGTCAAACCATGGTATGGACACCTCCCGATCGAATCCTGATATCGCTCCCACACCTCATAGAGAGATTCCTGGCCATATTGCACAAAGTTCGAAATATCAGCTCTAAATTTAGCAGATTTAGAAGGTGGAAAGTACCTAGCCAAAAATTGGCGTGTTAATTGATCCCAAGTAGTGATAGAACCAAGTGGCGAAGAGGAAAGCCATTGATTTGCTTTGTCGGATAATTAGAATGGGAACAATTTGAGTCCGATTGCATCTGTTGAAGCCCCATTGTACTTGATGAGATCTGCGATCCTGAGGAACTTCTTCAGATAGTAGTTGGCATCCTCAGTTGGCAACCCCCAAATAATCCAGAGTTTTAAAAATCAAAAACTAGATCAGGATATTGAGAACGCGTTAACATACAAAGAGAGAGATTAAAAAGAAAAATAAATGTGTAAATTAACTAGAATTTCTTTTCTTCCAATATTACTAAAATCACAAAATATCCAAAATTAATCCCCGGCAACGGTGCCAAAACATTGTTGCATTCAAAACACACTTAAGGGCAGTGTACCCTGTCGCAGAATTAATATAGGACGGAAGTCCAGATATCGTACCCAAGACATTAATTTTGATAACTAAGTGATTAAATAAGTACTGAAATAGAGAAATCCTTATGCTATTCAGACTGATAAAGAACTTAAAAGGAATAAATAATAATGAAGCAATAATAAAAGATGCTAAAAGAAGATGAAAAGAAAGTTTAGAAATCAAGAATAAAAGAGCCTAGAGTCGTGGTTTCACTTGTGCTTTCGATACCCCCCAAATCCTAATTCTATTCAATTTCCCAATTGCATTTCGAATACCAATCCCTCTACAAAAATTATTAATTGTTTGTCATGCAACTAATATTCTTTTCCTCATATGAACCCAATGGTTGTCAAGCAAAGAGTTTAAATGATTAAAAAGCATAAAGCACAAAGAGGTTGAATGATTGAAAGGAGTAAATCACGTTTTCTCAAATCTAGATGTTAAATCCCGGTTATCCTATAGATCTACAAATTTAATTGGGCTTGATAGCCAAAATATCAATCAATTGATTAAGAGCATATGAAGGGTGCGCAATCCTAGTATGGGATGAAGAACAAAAGAATACCACTATTCAAATTGCAACCTTGAAACCAAATAAAATTAAATTAAAGCTAAGACACAGTAAAAAGGGTTTCTACTAACACAAGATCCACCACAACTTTAGTGGTGAATTTAGCTACTCATAGTAATAGAGAAAACCAAGTTCAACATTGAAAAACGCATCCTGGATAATTAAAGAGGGAGAAGTGGTCTCCAACTTAACCTCCAGATACTAAATCCTACTCTAGAAATCAAAACTACAAAAGCGATAAACTAGAAAGCTAAAACTAAGAATAAAAGAGTTCAAAGATAGAAAGATGTAAAGATGCAAAAGATATCTCTCAAGTGGCATAGAGGGCCTCTATTTATAACAAAATATGTGGACAGGACCTTGAATTAGGCCTTCTGCACCGTCATCACGGGCGTGCCAATCAGGTGGCACGGTCATGCTCTTCACTCAGCATGGGTGTGCTCCTCATGATATCAGGTCGTGCTCAAATCTGTCAGGACGTACCAGCTTCGTAGAACAACGTTCTAGTGCACGGGCTACAGCATGGGCGTGCTCTTCATCTGGCACGGCCGTGCTCTTTGCGATTGGGGACCGTGCTAGTCTTTGTCACGCCTTGCTTCTCTGAGTCAAGCCTTGCTTCCTTTGGCACAGGCGTGCTCTCGCATGGTACGTCCATGCTGATTCTCTAAAGGTTAGCTTTAAGTATTTTCATAAGGCTTTGTTTGGATGGATGGCTTTGGAGGGTTGGCACGGGCGTGATCTCGCATGGCACGACCCTGCTACTCCCAGAACTTCAGTATTCTGCCCAATTAAGCTCTAAAACCTTCATTTTTTTTCAAAAGTTCATCAAGCTGTCTTTGAATATCAATTCTGTCAAAACTTAAGTAAAATTGTGCAATACAATAATATTTATCTTTAAATGCTACGAAATTCAACCCAAATACCCCCTATAAAATACACAAAATTGAGGTTCATCAGCGGCAGACGGCGGTAGCATCGCAGGACAGCGGTGGATTGTTTCCTGTGACGAAAATGACAACCCAAGGTAAAAATAAACTTTGGACAAGAAGAGGGGAGGTGTCACTAGACGGAAATGGTGGAAAACCACCATGGAAGGCAACCAGAAAGCTTACTCGCGACAGTGACAACAGCCAAAGGCGAAACCAACCTGACCAAAAGAGAGAGGGAGTCGAAAGGAGTATAGATCTAGGCTCCTTTTTGCCAAGCTCAGTAAGAAAACACCGTGAAAGGTGGTGAAATTGGTGGTGGCTCCATCGTCAAAGATGTCTTTTCGTGTAGATGTTCGGTTAAAAATGTAGAGGAGGAGGTGGGGAGCATTTCTATGGTTTTTGTTTTGTGATAGGCGATCGGAGGTGGCCAGAAATTAAGAGAGAATGAGGAGAGAGAGTTATTAGAGAGAGAGACGTTTAAGGTTTAGCAAAGAAGAAGAAAGAAAAAAGAACAAGAAAGAGATAGGGTGGGGTGGGGTGTACGCTAGTCTTTTAGGAGAGATAAAGAGTTGTCTCTCTCTCTCTTTTTTTCTTTTTCTTATGGTAGATGGAAAAAGAAGTGGTTGAGATTGAGTCTAGAAAAAGAAATAATCTTGACCCTTAGATCTAAAAACAAAGAGGAAAAAATCTACAATTTCAAAATTTGAATTAGAGTAGAGATTGATGGCTAAATTTATCAACCTAGGGAATCACTGATCCAAAATATAGTTTTGATTAAATCTGAACCATTTTATTTTCAAATCTAAAATTAAATAAATTAAAATAAGAGAATAAATTTCTTTCAACCATGTTATTTAAATAATATTTTTATAAACAAATAATAACAATAACATAATATTTTTTCTTGCAAGCGTGCATAAACTGTGATAACGCACCCAATAAAATAAGTAAAATAATTAACCAAATAAATTTAATTGTTAACATATATAAGATTTTCAGGGTGCTACAGGTTGTTTTGATTGCGACACACCATTCACATTTGTCTGTTTGCATTGTTGGATATGGGACATAATAAACTTGTCTTACATTTTGTGCAATAAATTGATCAAAATGATAGTATCTTCTACTCATTCGAATTTCCGCAATATTATAAATACCGAGAGAAGGTTGGTTTGGAAGTGGTGGCACGATGGTGGAGTGGTTGGAAGAGCGAAAAGGATAGAATGTTGTTTGAGTGAGTAGGAAGATGGAGAAGTTTCATGTTATATTATGTCTAAATTATCGACGGTCATGTCGTTGGTAAAACTATTGATTAAAACGTCTTTTCTTATAATTACCTACGGCATAGTTTTCGGTCAGGTCTCTGACATATTGCTAGAGCAATTTTCGAGTTACCAAAAGCGAAACCGCCGTAATGGTATCAACAATCAAATCGTCAAAAAAGTTTGGCTCTCTATTATTTTAATTATAATGTTACAGATGGTGTAGTTGTTTTTAATGATACTAACTTAACCGATCATCGTTATTTAAGATTGACAATTTTTACCATCCAATGACGCAAAGATTACCGATGACCTAACCGTCAGTAAACTCCAATTTGGCCTCAAACCTTACGATATCGTGTTACCGATGGTTGAAGTCATCGGTAAGTCAAGACATACTGACAATGTTGTGGCCATTAGTAAAAGACCATCAATAATGAAACATTTTCTTGTAGCGCAAATGCAATATAGATTCCTCACAAATGTCAAATCATGGATGAAATTGTTTCATCTATCATATTTGTCCCCCGTATGCATAAATTTTGCGGGCCCGTTATGGAAACCTTTACCCAAGAGAGGAAAGGTGAATTGGGTGTTTGTCAGTTTTTGAAATTCTTTTTGCAGGTAAGGGTATCAAAAATATTTCACAAAAATCTCAGAGATGATATCAGCGGAAGCCAATAAACAGAGTTTGCGGTGTGTGCAGCATGAATCATAAACGTAAAGAGACAAAGTAAAAGAAAATGTACATGGTAATTTATCCTAGTTCAATCACAACCACAGTGATCTACCACCATTCCCCATACAACCATATTAGCTTTTCCATTAAACTACTCACACTACAAGAAAAAGGCCTGCCCTCAGTAATGACGAAAAACCGTTAGTAATATTGCACCATTTCCAACAAACGATCGGCGGCCAAAAATCCGTTGGAAAGAAGTTCCTTGGTAACGCACGGCCTAGCGCAAAAGGCCGTCGTAACGTTTTCGATGGGCAAAGTCATCGGTAATGGCGTAGGTAATTGCTTACACATGCTACTGACGACCAGGCCGTTGGTAAGTACCTATACAGTTTACTGATGACCTTAGCCGTCAGTAGGTACCTACAAGTACCTACAACAATTAACGATGTCCTGGCCGTCGGTAACGCTAACTTATTTTTTTCAAAATAATATTTTTAATTGATTAATTAATTAATTAATTAATTATAATTAATTAATATTTAATTATATTTTATATTTATTAAAAAAATATTTCTTATTAATTATTTACAAATATTAATTAACTAAATATTACATAATAAAATTAAAGATATCATCAAAGGAATTAAAATTATACCCAAATGATAAATAATACATGTTTTTACAATACATAGAAATATAAATAAAAAAAACTAACATAAAAACCTAATAATCCCTATCATAATGAGGGGCATCGAAAACGGACGTGCAGGGACAAAACCGGACACTAGATGAGGGACACGAGTCACCTGAGCGGGGTGAGTCAGAGGGTGAGTCACCACCGTGACTCACCACAAGTCATCATGACATTCTAAAAATATCCAAGATATTTTTGGAATTCTGAAAATATCTAAGATATTTAGGGCGAGAAAAGACCGTTTTGCCCCTAAGAATTGAAGAAATTACCATTGTGTCGTATGACTCACCACCGTCATCATTACGTTCTAAAAATATCTAAAACGCGTTCACACTAAGAAAAAACCGAAACACCCTTGATATTTCCCTAAATGACTCTTTTGTCCCTAGGTGAAATGACTCTTTTACCCATAGGAATTTATGAAAATATATTTTTGGCCCTGTGACTCACCACCTGTCATCATTGCCTCTAGAAAAATATCTAGATATTTATGGCGTTAGAGATGAAATGACGTTTATGTCCTTTGCCTTTTGTTAAAATGACAATTTTGTCCCTAAGTGAATTTATCATTTTGTCCCTAAATGAACAAAGTTTGGATCTTCTTGCCCCTTAGATCTCATGCCTAAAATGGCCCTCACTAATCCTCCATCCCCTCATTTTGGCTATAAATACAAAACCTTACTTGTGTTATGATTTTTCAAGATCAAAGTTAGAATTTGAGTTTTCTCTCCCTTGTTCTTGAGAGTTCTTGAGTTGTTCTTCACTTTCTCTCCATTTTCCCACCAATCAAGAGGTAAACTCTCTTGACTCAAGTTAGTAAACTTGTTCATTACTTCATTGTCTTGACATCTATGTATTTCATTTTCTCAAGTGATTCATAAGCAATTTGGTGAAGCACAACTTGCTTGATCCTCGCAATTTTCCATCATCCAAGCGGTAATCCCTTCTCTCTATGATCAATCATATGCTCTTCTTCATTCATTTGGTAAAATTAAGCAATGAATCATCATCATCCACTTTCATGAAACATTCTTGAAAAATCTCTAGAAAATCATATAAAAATGCTATGATCATGAAACCAATTTCTATGAACTCATCAAGATCTCTATGTTCATCATTCAAGAGCATGAATCAAACTAAAATTTCTTCCCTATTTTTCCAAAAATGGCCGAAACCCTAACCTTGTTGGTTAGGTGAGTTTTGATTCAAATCTTTGACAAATGATTAGTGATTATGTCTTCATCATACTTAAGGATCGTTAATCCAAGAGTTAGTAAAATTTCAACATTCTTAGCCTAATTAATTATGAAGGCCGAACCTACTTCATAGTGGATTAGCAAGTCTTCTCAAAGATTAACTTGTGCTATGTTGTTTGGTGAAGGATTTGTTAAGTAGTTGTAGTTTGGTGATTTGTGGAATACTCTGAGCTTCGGAGGATCATTTAGACCAAAGACCGTGAGCACCACTTAGTGATTTAACTTCACTTGATTTGATGGAGTTGGTGATTTGTGATGTAGAGGGAAGTGTTGAAAGATCGAAGGGAAAGAACCTTACTTGACTTCAAGAGGTAAGGGGAATTTGCCTGAGGGATTTTCTCGATAGCTATATGTTATCCGTGATTGGTTTGTGAAGTTCTGTTTGAGCTTTGTTGTGATTATAATAATGTTTCTATGCTTAGTATATGTTATGATGATGTATGCTTGGAAGGAAAAGTGTTTTCATGTATGTTGAAAACCATACTTTGATCTCTAGATCAAGTAAGGATTTTTATGCTTGTTTATGGTTGAATAATGTATGATTATTGTTCATCATAATATTGTGATCATTTTGAGCTATTACTTGACAAGGTAGTGAAGAAAAATCTTCACATCCCATATGTGGTAGTATTCGGCCATGACTACTAGAAAAGGAAGAACATGAGTTTGTTCTTGAACTTCAATGTTTTTGAAAACTAATCAGTGTTTTAGTAACTTGTATTTCAAAAACGAACAAAAAGTGACTTTGATCCAAGAATCGACTAAGGGTTAGGCCCTCAAGTGTTTTTAACCAAGGTGAAAATGTGTTTTACTTTAGTCAAAGTTTGTTCAAATAAATAAGTGTTTTAAGAATAAAATGATGAAAGTGATTTCATCAAAGTAAAGTTAATATGAAGTTACCTTAGGTTTAGTAGGATGTCACATTCTTTTTAAAACCAAGTTAACATTCAATCTTCAAAGTATAGAGAGGACTTTCTCCTAAAGTTTAGATTTAAATAAATCATAGTTCGAAAACTTAATGAGATTCTATTTTCTTTTCTACTAACTTAGATCACGGTTTTACACTAAGTTGGTAAGGAAAAACCCTTTTCAAATTAGTTAAGGTACTTTACTTCAAGCAAGTAACAAAATTCTCTTAAATCAAGTGAATTTTCAATTAGAAAGGTTTTGGCTTTCAAAGTCTTAAAACCAAGAGTTTTCAACTCAAGTCGTAAAGTTTTACGCATGGAAACCTAAGTTAAGTAATTAACTTAGTGCAAAAGAAAAGAGATAATTAAATATAGTATATGGTGGAACAAGACCATGCACTATACCATTGATGACTTAGTTCATCAATGACTTCATAAGCCATAAGTGAATCAAATTACTTGAAACTCAAGGAATTAATATCTTAGAAAGGATCAACGACTTATCTAAGAGGATTCTCAATCCTTCTCCATAACATTTAGGACTTGAGATGTAATTCATAAGACACAAACACAAACATGAAACGTTTTGGGTTTTGAAACAGTAGTTCGATAACGGACCGGTGGTCCGGATCCATGAAAAGTCATTCAATTGTTTCAGTCTTGTGATGACTCGATCTCGGAGGGATCACGAGATTTATCCGGTGGATAAAATTTTTATAATACATAGACGAGTATAGTTCTTAAGAAATAGAACCTTAGTGAACCTTAAGGTTTATCCGGTGGATAGACATTACTTTATCGCGTTTGCTTTGTATAAGCATTGATATTTCATTGCATGAGTTTGTAAGGCCTTGAGCATAGGAGATTAAGCTTATACCTAGATGCTGGTGCGAATCCTACGGTGACGTCTTAAATAGTCTTGGAGGTATCAAGGTTGGAAAGGCTGACATTGACAGGTTGGTAGCTCTTCTGGTCGTGGCGAATCCGAGCAATACATTGATATCCTCGACCAGATGTCGTACTTTTCATGTTTGGGATAGAGTGTTTCCGTAAAGCCAGATACGTGCACGTTACGAATGTTGTAGAATCTTGCTCATGGCTGGCATACACGGAACATGTCCTCCCATTCACTCTCTCTGATGTTTTGTTAGCTCCATGGAGTAGTGGTCAGAATTTTACCCTTGTGGCATATGGCATTGAGTCATGTATATCGCATTGCATGGTTGTTGATGATTACATTTGCTTATTGTACATCACTATTATGCTTTCGAAGATGTCTTATGCTGCTAATTAATTAACATGATATGTTGCGATTTATGGTATGCATGTTGGGCATGTTGTTACCTAATGTGTCCTCCCGTGTTACTTCTGCTACTGTGCTGTGTTGATACTACATATGTTCATATGTTGTTTTGTGTGTCGTGCATGTAGTTATCGTGTTTAAATCCATATATTAGTTACTCACCCTTACCTGTACATGTTGGACACCCTGTTGTGTTATTGGATACGTGTACAGATGCTTCTCAACGGTCATTTGGGTCACTTCGGGACCCTGTAGCTTGAGTTTCTTGATGTCGACGACGAAGATGTGTGGACTGTTGACGACTAGGCCCAGTCTCATTGGTACGAAGTATGCTAGGTAGCATGCTCTATTATCCTTAGATTTCTTTTATAAAACCAGCTCTTAGGATTTGTAATGTTTAAGTTGAGAAAGCCGGTATAGGTGGTTTTGAAAACCTTTGTATGGTTTGGGACTTCAATATGAAAAACAATTTCAGGGAAGCTTATATGTGATGGTAAAATGATTTATGAATAAACTCAGTTTATGTGTGTTGTAAAGTATAAGGTGATTTTACTATTGTGATGTATGTATCACTTTTTCGAAGTATTATGCAGAAAGTTTTTACACCTGAGTTTTTTGACTTAAAGTAAATTATTATTTTCCGAAAGCAACCATAGAACGAATCGCACTTTTACCACTAAACTATACCCGCTACAATGCAATTATTGTATATAAATGAACCTTTTGTCGAACAAGGGAATCGGTCGTAATGAAGAAATAGGATCATAAACTTAATTAATCAAAAAATTAATAAATTTATGGAGTATATTTAGAATGTCGACATGTTTTGCAAGGGGACCTCCTAAGGAAATTAAGAAAAGATGGCTAATTTCATTTTTGGATTTTGTTTTTTCTGAAGTTGAAGATGTTTTGGTTTGACAGATACATCTCGACAAAACTACTTAATCCATAACAAAAAAATGCATTGTGAAAGAATCCGCATTTCCATTCTTTTCTTTTTTTTTCAAATCAAATACATTCAACTAAATCATTGTTATCCAGGATTCATGGGAACAAAAAGAACCCAGCTAAGTACTGACCTGGGCGGGCTCTGGCTGTATAAAAAGAAACTACAAAAAAAAAATGGAATAAATTGATTAATATTTCATATTAAATATTATTTTATATTTCTATTCTTTATTATATATCTATAATAAAGAATAGAAATATAAAATAATAAAAAAGAGATAAGATAATAAAGAGGGCTTTTTCAGTTGGGGAGAGATGGCTGAGTGGACTAAAGCGTCGGATTGCTAATCCGTTGTACGAAATTTTGTACCGAGGGTTCGAATCCCTCTCTTTCCGCCCCTTTACCTAATTCATCAATGTTACTGACCGCAATGTTTCAAATAACACAAATAACAGTGGATACCATTATTCCAACTTTCTTGGATATGGATTGATTCTCTTTCCTAATTTCTTTCTGTAATACAAAAAATACTGGAAAAAGTGGGCAAGGAATGAAAATCTTCCTATATCTATGTCTATGATACATGAATGGAAAAAATCTCCTCGGATCAAAATAAATTCTTGTTATTTTAGTTAGGTTTAAGCCTGACGAGAATAATATTCTACAACCAGCAATTCATTTATTTTCAAACCAAACCATTTACTATCTATTATTTGATTGACTAATCCTTTATATTGGAATGGGTGAAGAGTCAAATGGTTTGGCAATTCCTCACGGGGGGCTGAATCAAGATAATTTTGAATCAGAGCTCTAGATTTTGGTTCATCCTTCGCTGTAATGATATCTTGAGGTTTGCAGCGATAACTTGGTATATTTACCATACGACCATTAACTAAAACATGTCTATGGTTAACTAATTGGCGGGCTTGAGGAATAGTCGAAGCCATACCCAATCGAAAAAGTATGTTATCCAAACGCATTTCAAGTAATTGTAGTAAAACCTGACCGGTTGACCCTTTAGCTTTTCCGGCGATACGAACGTATTTAAGCAATTGTTGTTCTGTAAGACCATAATGAAAACGCAATTTTTGTTTTTCCTCTAAACGAATACGATATTGAGATTTTTTACTGGAGCGCGATTGGTTTCTAAGTTCGCTTCTGACTGTAGCTGTAGGCCTTTTACTAGTTAGTCCTGGTAAAACTCCCAGACGGCGTATTTTTTTGAAACGAGGCCCTCTGTAACGTGACATAAAGACTCCTTTTGTGAAAATTTCATAAATCGAAATTAAAACTAAACTAAATGACACAAATATGATAAATGAAGCGAAATCTACTAAATAAAGTATTGTACTATACAAAGAAGAATTAGATAAATTCTATCAATATCCGAACCTTATTCTATTGTATATAGAAAATCAAATGGTAGGTTTTTTTCTTGATTTGTTATACAGAGATCGAACTCCCTCAATTTTTTTATTCCTCAAAAATTATGTAAAAAACCAAAACAAAGAAAGAAAAGCCGGCTATCGGAATCGAACCGATGACCATCGCATTACAAATGCGATGCTCTAACCTCTGAGCTAAGCGGGCTCACATAACACAGAAATTGCGCGTGCATAGGAATTTATAATAAGCTAAGCTACTGGGATCTTATTTATTTACTGTTTATTATAAGCTATTCCTAACATAATTAATTCTTACGAACATATAAAAAGATATAGAATATTCAATATTTCCGAACCACGGTGTCGGGGGTTCGAATCCCTCCTCGCCCACAACCGGCCAAAAAGGGAATTTACCTCTGGAGGTAGGAAAATCATGATCGGGATCCGACGGTGCCGAGTGGAAGGGCCGTCGCTCAACAGATAAAAGTTACTCTAGGGATAACAGGCTGATCTTCCCCAAGAGCTCACATCGACGGGAAGGCTGTTAATACGAATAACAGAAACTCTGTTATAGCCATTTCTGTACATTCAATGTACTCTACGGATAGAGGAATACATAGAGTTGAACATAGTAAAATAAGAAATTGAAAGATTTCGTTGAAATTGTTCGTTTGGAAATTTCCTGAAAAGCTAATCATACGAGGATTGATAAGTTGTTCATTTTGTAACCTTCACCTCTATCTACACAGTTTCATTTCTAAATTAAGGATAAATATATCTTTACTTACTTATTTTACATACAAGTTAACTTTAAAGGAATTTTTTTACTAGGAATTGATAGTATGCAACACTTGGATAATACTTTCTCTTAATCTTTTTTTAATTTAAATTAGCAAGCATCCAGCACATTACATGAGTATTTTTAAATTTAGAAAAAATATGAAATAAAATAAAATATTTTTTTTAAAATATCTAAAATTAAATAATATAAACCTAATTTATTTAAGTAAAATCTTGTATAAATATCCAAACGGGGTTGGCCTAGTGAAAACATGTTAGGTTCGCAAGGTAAGGTGAATGTGTACAGGGATACTCTCCAGTGAGAGGTTTTTGGCTAGATCCTCAACTTGTGCAAAATAAATCCCTTGGAGAGGGGTCCCACCCATGTTGCTCCAGGTCCTGGAGTGGTAGCTCACTTCCTACTATTTTTTTGTACCAAAAAAAAAAAGTCTTGTATAAATTGAATTAGAAAGTATTTAAATCTAAAAAGAAGATATACATAATTAATTATAAAATTTAAATTTAAATATTAAAAAAATGAATTTAAAAATGACATCTATCATTTTATTAATGAGAATAACCTAAGAGATTTAACCACTTTTAGGAAAGTAATTAAAAATGACATTTATCATTCTATTAATTCTTTTAGAAATCTTTGTCTTGAAAAGGAAAAGATTTTCAATGGAAATAAATCAATGATAATCGAATTTTGTAGTAATAATTATTAAATAATAAATTGAAAGTTACATTCTAAAAATAAAAACTGAGGAGAGGAGATGTTAGGAAGAATAGTTCCGGTTTAAGCTTAAAGACTCTAAAGACTTGATGATTTTAATTAATCAATGTAGGTATTGGACGTTTAATATGGACTTTAATCAAATTATGTTTCAATTTCATTCCATTCTATTTTATTGAATTTTAATATGGACTGTTTGCAGTTTTATTTGAGTATTTTGGTTTTTTTTTAATTGAAATATAATTAATTAATGCAAGAGGTGGAAGGCCAAGATTAATAATTGTGAAGAAGAATGTGAAAAGAAACTTATTCATGGAGGAAACAAAATAAGTGGAAAGAAAATAAGAGGAGAGAATATAGAGTGAAAATATACTTTTTTTTCTTAATACTTGGTTTAAAAGAGAAAATGGAGGGGAGAAAAATTTATGTAGGGCTTGCACCGAAACTTTTCTCTTCTCTAGTGGGGAAGTAAGCATGGGAAAAATTCATATTTTACTAGTTTATCCTTCTTCTGTTCTCATCTGACACTTCTTAATTTAATTTTTTTACCTAATATTTATTAAAATATTTTATTCATATAACATAATTCATAAAAATATATTTTTCAAGCTCATTTTTTTCTCATTCCATAGATACATTTGCCTCCTAAATCCATATGAAACAATTATTATTATTATTATTATTATTATTATTATTATTATTATTATTGTTATTGCTAATAAAGACATAACTGCCTATATTCAAGAAAACCTATTTCCCATCTTTCCATTTTCTATCTTATTAAACAAGCGGGGAGATAATTTCATATTTCTTTCTCTTCATTTTCTTTCATGTTTCTCTCATATAAAACAATCCTTATAATCTACTTTTTTTTCACCACTTTCTTTCTATTCATATTCTTTCTTTCTGTCTTCTCTCGTTTTATTTTCTTTCTCAAATCAAACAAAACATAACACCGGACTTGAATGCATAAATCTATTTTATATAAGAACCTAGAACTTAACCCTGGCAATGCTAAGCTAGTAATATTTTATTTGTAATTAACTAATAATTGATTAATAATTGATTGTTCAATCAATTAGTATTTCTATTGTTTTTTCTTTTTAAATTCATTATCAACTGATTTTGTCATATTATTATATTTTTTTTTCCCAGAGTATCATTTGTTCACAACTGCGAAGACTAATTCCTCGAACCGGGTAGGAACACAATAATGCTGTTGAACTCCTAAGACTCAAATTCAAACTCAATACGCTAGAAGAAACTCATATCATCTTATCCGATCGCTAGATGTGGAATGTCATATTATTATATATGGGTTATATTATGTTGTTATATTCTTATTTTGATTGATTTTTTTTTTCTTTTTGATTAATTTTGATTGATTTTCTAGTCATTTAATACCTTTTCTTTCTATACTTAATTAACGTCTCATCAGGATAGGGTCACCTTTCTCATTCAAACTTTTCAATTAAGTAGTGTTATTATTTTTCAAATTTTTTTATTTTGATTTCTCGTAATATCCCAAATCCGGTAGTTGAGAGATTAATCTCTCGAGTTACTGTCAGAGGTCGAAGCGAGCACCACTCTCAATAGTATTTTTTTCATATACATGAATCCAAAAATTGAATGACCTAATGCTCAAGAACCCAAGCCCTTCCACTTGGACCACATTTTTTAAATTGATTCTTAATCTTAAATTAATATAATTCTTTTTGGACTCAAAGTAATGGGAACTTAATATATATATATATATATATATATATATATATATATATATATATATATATATATATATTTATAATTTTTTTCTCTCTCTTTTCACAAAGATCGGTCAAAAATTCAAGTATGTTCTCTTTTTTTTTTGATAATGATGTTATATGTATGAAGTATCCACTATCGTTAATAATGATTAATCTTCGTTGGGGAACCTGTTGGGCACACAAAGTGAGTTCTCTCCATCTAATCAGGTTTTCTCCATACACAAGAACCAGATTTTGAACCCCTGATCACTTGTTTAAAATGTCCGAACCACTAACCACTCGGACCAATCACATGTCAGCAATACGTTATCTTTTGGCTTTGCTTAAATTCTCGCGACCATATAATTGAGACAATAATGAACAATATATCCTAAACCAATTCCCTATATTATCATATGTTTGCTTGTGATGTTAATTTCTTATTTATCATCTTCATTCAAGAATTTATTTTTTAATCTTTTTACAAATTATTATTTAATCGATAAGGATCAATCGTCGTTAATAAGAGCATGTATTTGTTGATTTTATTATTATATCCTTTCTGATCAATTAAAATCAATTAGATTTTATTAAATAAAAAATTGTTTTATTAATGTGGACATCTATTTTTCTTTTTGATTTATTATATTCTTTTCAATCAATCAAAGTCAATCTTTACCGGTTGAGCATTTATTCATTAATTTTATTATATCATTATATTTTTATTTATTAAGTTTTCAATTAATTAGTTTTTTTTTTACTTGATTTATTGTGAACTGGAGTTGCTTTCCTCATTTATAACTCGAGTAAATGTCTAATTTGATCCCTGAAATTGTATAATTGTATCAACTTAGTCCTGTAACGCCCCGATTTTCAAGTTTTATAATTCTTCAGTATTTAAACGTTTGTATTTTATTGGAAGGTCTAGAGAGTGAAATAAAATATTCTGAGACCATAGTCATGCTCTACATTATCGTAGGAAGTTATGGTTAAGTTTTAGGCAAAAACTCAAATGGAGCCCAATTTGCGTTTTTCACAGATAGTGATGTTTTTTACTATCAAGACCTAATTTTGACTCGCGAACGAGACATTAAGTCTCAGGATTTAATTCTCTACATATTTGTTAAAATCCGTCCTAACGTCCAAAACTGCAAATAATATATTATATTCGGACGTATATTCGAACCGGGAGATGTTTGGTGCTGCGAAAGGATTTAACGGGACTCGCGAACGGATAATATTGGTGTCCCATCAAGTTGAATTTCGTGGCCTTATCATAATGACATTTCAAAAATATCTGAACGTGAAATGACCAAAATGTCCCTGGTCTTTAAAGGAAATGACCAAATTGTCCTTTGGTTATTTACAAGTTTGTCATTGGTTAAACTACCAAAGATTCTCATCATTTCTGCATTTAAAACCTAGGTATCTAATCGCACAAGGCACTCCAAGCAGGCCATTAACCTTATGTGCAGTGAGAGTTTCAAGGGTCAGAGTTAAAAAGTGAAAACCCCATTCTATCCAAAAGGGTTAGTAGCCAGCAGTACTCCCACCCAGTTCACGTGGTTATGTAAGATAGTGATTTGCTAAATACAGGGGTTATGTAAGGCACTCAAGCTCAGTCACAATACAAAACAGTAACAGAGAAAAAAAAAAATACCAATGACTAGTGCAGTAATAGAGCAGTAACAGTTTGCAGTCACACGCTCAACTTCACAAATGCATTGTGTCTTTGCCCATACCTTCACATATGGAGTAACAGTGGAATGAGAGAAACCCTAACAACAGAGAGGGAAACGAGAGAGCTTACCTGAGAGATAGGCCAAATGAGAGAGCTTACCTGAGGGAAGGAGGAAGAGAAGCTCGTGCGAGGGAGGGACGTGACCTGAGGGAGGGAGGGAGAGAAGCTCGTGCGAGGGAGGGAAGGAGAGAGATGGAGAAGCTCATGCGGTGGCGTTCGCGAAGTGGTGGTGGCCAGAGAACCAAAATGGTGGTGGTAGTGGTGGTGGTGGTGTTCGCGCGCGGAGGAGGTAGGGAGGGGTTAGGGAAAGGTTTGAAAGAAAAACTAAGAGTGAGGAGAGGAAGTGTACATTCAGGAATTAGTAACTGATGATAAATTAAAAAAATTTGAAAATGGGAATAGATAGCGCTATCTAAAGTGAACCTATAATAGCGCTTCCTTGGGGAAGCGCTATCTAAAGTTTGAGTTTAGATAGCGCTTCTTCAAGAAATCGCTATCTATAGCGCTTCAGGAAGCGCTATCTAAACTCAAACTTTAGATAGCGCTTCCTCAAGGAAGCGCTATTATAAGTTCACCACCTTTTTTTTAATAGCATTTCATTTAAAAACGCTATTAAAGGTGCGATATTTAATCCCTTTTCTGGCGTAGTGTCAATTTCTATGATCTAGTTTCATCATTCTCTTTCACTATCCACGAGCATGTAACCAAAAGCTTTCTCTAACCTATATGGGTATTATATGGCCGAAACCTTCAAGTTAAGAAAGGTTGAGTTTTTTATCCAAGTTTTAAGTAATAAGACTTGTTTTAGTGTTAGGAGTACCTAAGGATCATCCATCCAAAAGATTAGAATTTTTGGACATCTCTAGCTAATTTTTCTAGATGATGGCCGAACCTCAAGTTGGGGGAAATAGGAGATTTTTGTGTTGATTGATATTTAATGTTTGTTTGATGGTGTTGTTTGTAGTTGGTAACGAGTAATCGGGAGATTCACGAACCGATCAACCGACTTTGAACCGGAGGATTTTCATCAACAGGTATGGGGTGAACCTCATCACACCAAAGTTGGTGGCGGTGAAAATGGTTGTTTAAGTTTGTGTGTGGGTGAAACCCTTTGGTTTGGGTTCACCACTTTTATTTGTTAAGGTCTCTTGGAGAACAAATTTGTAATGATTAGTTTATGCTTTAGTGTGCTCTAGCATATGTTTATGATGATGATTGATTGGATGAAAATCATTTTCATGTATGTTGAAAAACCTACTTTGATCTCTAGATCAAGTATGGATTTTTATGCTTTATTATGATGCAATGATGTGTGATTGTTGTTTGTCATAATTGTGTGAGCATTTTGAGCTATAACTTGTTTAGTTGGTGAAGCAAAATATTCACTTTTTCCTTGAGGAGGCTTGTGGCCTTAGTGAGAAAAATATAGAAGGACATGAGTTGTTCTTGAACAATTAAAGTTTTGAAGTAAGAAAAGTGTTTTAATAACTTATGTTTCAAAGGAAAACAATAAGTGACTTTGATCCAAAGATCAAATAAAGTTTCAACCTTTAAGTGTTTTTACCAAAGCGAAAAATGTCTTTTACTTTAACCTTAGTTCATCTAATTAACCAAGTGTTTTAAAAGTGAAATAAAGAAGTGTTTTTCATGAAAGTTAACATAGTTTCATAGGACACCTTTACCTTAGAACAAAGATAATGTTCCTTTTCAAACATAATGGAGACCTTTATCCTTAAGTTGATTGAAATGAATTATAGTTTTTAGATGAGATTACATTTCCTTTCCATTAACTTAGAACATGGTTTTACACTAAGTTAGTAAGGAAAAACATTTCCAAAGTTGCTATTACCTTCATCATGTGACAAAGTTCTTTCAAATTAATGTGTTTTCATTTGAAAAGAGTTTTGGTTTACAAAGAGAGTTTTCAACTCAAATCGTAAAGTTTTAGGCGTGAAAACCTAAGTTAAGTAATTAACTTAGGTTAAAGACAAGGGATAATTAAGTATGGTATGTAGTGGAACGAGACCATATACTATACCATTGATGACTTAGTTCATCAATAACTTCATAAGACTTAAGTGAATCAACACTTATTTCATTAATTGAAAATCAAGGAGTAATATCTTAGAAAGGCTCAAAGACTTATCTAAGAGGATTCTCAATCCTTATTCATAATGTTTAGGACTTGAGACGTAATTCATAAGACATAAACACAAACACGAAACTTTTTGGGTTTTGAAACAGTAGTTCGATGACGGACCGGTGATTCGAATCTAGGTCAGCCGTTCAATTGTTTCAGTCTTGTGATGACTCGATCCCGGAGGGATCACAAGATTTATCCGGTGGATAAAAGTTTTGAAATACGAAAAACACGTATAGTTCCGAAGGGAGAGAACCATAGTGAACCTTGAGGTTTATCCGGTGGATAGACATTGCTTTATCGCATCTGATTTGTGTAAGCATTGTCATTTTATTTGCATGAGTCGTAAGGCCTTGAGCCTAGGAGTTGAGCTTACACCTTGATGTGGGTACGAATCTTACGGTGACGATTGGAATGGTCTTGGAGGTATCAGGGTTGGAAGGGTTGACATGTGACCAGTTGGTAGCTCTTCTGTGTCGTGGCGAATCTGAGCAATACACTGATATCCTCGACTAGATGTCGTACTTTTCATGTTTGGTGTAGAGTGTTTCCGTAAAGCCAGATACGTGCACGTTACGAATGTTGTAGCATCTTGCCCAAGGCTGGCATACACGGAACATGTCCTCCCATTCACTCTCTCTGATGTTTTGTTATGTCCATGGAGTAGGAGTCAGAGTTTTACGTTGTGGCATATGACATTGAGTCATGTACATTGCCCTGCATTGCATGGCTATTGATGAGTACATTTATTGGTTGTACATCCTTGTTCTATATTTTTGAGAATGCCTTATTTTATGATGCTAATTGTTTAATATGATTTATATTGAGAATTTTAATGAGCATGTTGGGTACGTTGTTGCCTGGTGAGTCGTCCCGTTTTTACTTCTACTACTTTGTTGTGCTGATGATCAGGATCTCACCCACATTTGCATATTTTTTCTGCTGGTGTTGCTATTTCTGCTTGAGCAAATGGATGCGATGACCGTTCTATCTAGCATTTGCTTTGAGTCCGGAGAGGGGCTTCTTTTGCTGTTCTGTTTTTGGCTAGACTATGTCAGTGTCTGTAGTACCTTTTGGGAGCTGTGACTCCTAGTACTTATTATGTTCTGTTATCAGTTATACATTAGACCTATGTCTGTATACAATACTAATTCTGTTCCTGTATTTTATTTCCGAATGCCTTCTAGAAATGCATGGTGAACCTAAGTTCATTTTATTATTACTTACCTTTACTAATCCCATTTCATCCTTGTGAAAAGAAAAAAAAAATCGTATTTTCCGCATTAATATTATTTTCGGCCTTATAAACGTTCGGGAATGTGACAGTCGGGAAAGGGTGTTGGATTATTTGGTATCAGAGCTGGCCGAGTCTTTTGGGTTTTGTAGGTTATGATCTGTCTTGTTTGTGTTGTGTTCTCTGTGTGTTTCTCTGTTGTTATGTGTGACGTCCCCAAAACTTAACCTCACTCTCTCTGATACCTTAAGCGTGCAGATAAAGCTCGAAAGAAACTTAAGCAAATAAACAGTTAGCACAGTCCAATTACACATCAGAGTTTCGTCTAGAAGCCATGGCGCAAAAACATCAACAACAAAACAGACGCCCCACTGGCCGTGGTACAACTCACAAGAGACTCAACGATACCTCAAGGGTCTATCTCTCTCTGCTCAATGAGCGTTGACGTCAAACTTGTTCAAGATCGGAGTCTTGCCTATACTCAGCTTCACCCATTGCAGCTCTCTCATCAACCAATCAACACCTCCGCTTTCGGATCACGACCCGAACAACGACATACATGTAACACATAGGGAAGCATGCACACGAAGTAAGAAACGCTACAATATCATGCAAAGGGATATCACGTAGCATATAACACATCAGCATGCACAACAGCAAGCACAACCGGCAAGCACATTCATCTCTCGAGTTCATCACAACAGTCAACCTCCAAGCTATCACAACTAGGGATCACCGCTTACTCTACATGCATAACTGAGTCTACATGATTGGCCAAGTGTGAGGAATGACAATCCAATCTCCAACTGCGAGGGTGGATGTTCACCAGGTAAGAATGGCTCCTCAACCTTGTGTGACAGTTACTCAAACTGCTATTGCAACCGTACACACGGCTCCCTGTATACAACCACTCAAACTGCTGTTGCAGCTGTATACAGGTACCAGCTTATATGATAGCCACTCAAACGGCTGTTGCAGCTAATCATACAACCCCTTATGACAACCACTCAAACGGCTGTTGTAGTTGTTCACAAGTTCCGACCTCGCGTGATAACTGCTCAAACGGCTGTTGCAGTAAATCCCGCGGCTTTCCACCACAACAATGCAAATGCTATGATTATGCACCAATCATCTTAACAACGTCTTAACAACAACCTATCCAACGTCTCAAGGTCCACATCCTCCAACTATGAGGATGTCGCTCTCTAACTATGACAGCCACCTTCAACTTAGATCAACTGGCTTACAACATCGACTACGAATCCAATAACACCAACCACTCTATCCTTTGAACAACATACCAATCGTCTCCACAGTCAATCAAGATCACATCAATCACAATCACATCAACATATCATAGTATAGCAGCATAACATCATTGCATGTGTACCGACTAGCAATTAAGCATGTTATCAATTACCACAGCTAGACATACATCCTCAATCAACAGATATCACAGATCGATCCTACGGCGATAGCCCAAAGTAAGCTAAACCTAGGGTTTATGTACTTTATCAGGGCTCAGCCACTAGTAGGGTTTGAGGAGCCCTACACATATTAACAACTATATACTACGTCTACGATTCCCAGATATATGTGGTTTCTTCCTCCTCACCTGGTGATTCGTTCCAAAATGCTCCTGTTCCAACGGACAGCCCTGACCCTCGATCTCACAAACACCCCGAACACGCCTACGACCACCACAAGCACAGCACCACCACCACGAGCTCGCAGCTACCACCACCTCCTCTCACAGCTACGGTTCCTTTTTCAGCCACGAGCACCACTGGGTCCTCGAACTTTTCCCTAACCATGGGAATAACATGCAAGCAGTAGTATTAACCCTAGGGCAACCCAAAACCAAGAAAGATTCGAGGAAAAGCTCAAGTAACTCGAAGAACACGAAGAACATCGAGGTTGACGTTCTAGAGATTCGGGCTTACCTTCTATGAATCGAGAAACTAATCCGCTGGAATCGTAGAAAACTTCGCAACGATTGCAACCGTGTAGTCGGAATCTTGATCCGAAGCTCCGAAGCTTCTCAAACTCAAGCTTTCTCTCTCTAACTCTATAGGGTCTCTCTATGGTCATGAAAACAATTTCTATCAACTCACCATGATGTATACAATAATCATCTAGAAGCATGAACCCCAAAGAAATTTCCTCTCTATTTTTCTTAAGCATGGTCAAACCCCCATCTTTTTGGATTAAGGGGCTTTGGTTCAAATTTTTTATTAAGGAGTATTGATTAGGTTCCTATCATACTTAGAGATCATTGAATCCAAGAGACTGAAGCAAAATCAAATCCCTAGCCTATTTTTATATAAGATGGCCGAAACCTAGCTTGTGAGGAATCATGAGTTTTGTTTTAAGTTTTTGAATGATGAACTTGTTTTAGTGTTCGGTATACCTAAGGATCATTCATCCAAGAGATAGGAAATTTTAGACATCTCTAGCTATTTTTGGAGCAAGATGGCCGAACCCTAGATCAAGAAATTTAGGGAAATTTATGTTGTTAAATGTTGATATTTGAATTGATTGTGTGAAGGTAGTAGTTGTTTATTTTTCGGGTGATTGATCGGAGGACTAGCGGATCGAGGCAAAGAACGTGCATTTAGAAAGTTGTCTTTAAGAGGTAAGGGGAGATTAACTCCAATGAGTTTGATAGTGTCATAAGTGTGATTGTTGTATGATTGTGATGATGTCATGTGAAACGATGTTGATGATTCTCTTGTGATGTATATACTTGATTGAATTGGTGAATATGTGATTGGATATGGAAGCATGAATTGTGGCGTTATTGCCTTGGATGAGATATATGTATGATGTTGATTTTGAGATTTGATGAATTTAGATGTGTATATATTGAATTATGATTTTCTCTGACTGGATTGGTTGATAGCATAGCATCGGCTATAGCGTGATAATGAAAGATTAAGCTACTTAAAAGTCTTAATCAAAGATTCAGAAACGTTTTGATTTGAGAGATAAAAAGCTTTTAAGTTAAATGGTATAATGACCAATTTTACTAAAAGTCACTAAGTTAGGAACTCAAAAAGGAATTTCGAATAAGACTTAGGAAGTTAAGAGTTGGTGAGGAAAATAGTGAAAAGTTGCTTTATCATTATTTTCTATACATGTTGTACAAAAAGTATAGCCTTGAAAAATAGTTTAGTTTTGTCACAGGAAGAATCTTCTAAAAGTATTTGACCTTTCAAAAAGAAAAAAAGTCTCTTTCAAAAAAAGATAGTTTGCTCCAATTAAAATCTTTAGAAAAGTGTTTCAAATGATGGAACCTTTAGAGAAGGCTTTTTAAGCTTATATCCTTTTGAAATGAGTTTTGAGGATTTAAGCTTTTAGAAATAGCTTTACAAAGGAAAGATTTGTGGAAATAAGTTTTATAGCGAAAACGACTTTTGTTTACACCAAAGAGATTTTGAGTTTTGTTTTTAAGATTTGATCAACAAAAACGAAATTTGATGAAACTGTTGATTACCCCTTCATGCATGTGAAGCACATGAATCTAGTGACCAAGACATCGGGCTAGAATTCTGTGGATTGAGCGCTCGGACTACATGTCCTGTGTTTTGAATTGAACGGGCTTTGTGTCCGATATGCGAGTCTAGTGTCCGCAACGTCGGCCTAGTACTTCGTGGATTGAGCAACCGGACTGCGTATCCTGTGTTTTGAAAATGAACGGACTTAGTGTCTTATATGCGAGTCTAGTGTCCGTGACGTCGGCTTAGTACCTCGTGAATTGATAACTTGGACTACGTATCCTGTATTTTGAATGAACAGGCTAAATGCCCTTTAAAATGAGTCATGAGGTTTGTGCCTTGACAAGAAAGAAAGAACGAACGAAAATGAAAATAGAAAACCATGAGTTGCATATATGAGTTGGCTGACGTTCCATTTGAAACGAGCTACAATCCAGGTGGTTGAGAATATGAGCCAGTTAAGACCACTAGGTCTATAGGGACATTCTGTGTTCGAGACTCCACAAGAGGCCGGAGGCATCGCGACCCCGTGCCGTGGTAATTGGCTGCCTAACACGAATGAACTCGATCAGAGACTAAACTATTCATGATATGGATGTGACATGATACCCTTGAACAATTGGAGTTCGGACCTAAATTGAGAGGCCGACTCATGAGGACAATTGTGTTATGGGAGTATTCGTGGCTTATCGCTCGGTGAAGGGAAGTTAGGAATCTCCGGAGAACATGAATTGGAAGGTTGATTGAAGTCTCATGCATTATTTTAACTTATCATAATGAATGGGTGTGATCCAACAGAGGGAGATTATCTCGTTGTAATATTATGCTGAATGTTGATATTCTATAGCATGACTGCGTTGTATATTGATGTATTAGTTGTACTTGTTTTACTTGTATGGCTATTATGATAAACTTGTGAACGAGTTTCTCACCCTTGCTTCTACATGTTGGACACCCTGTTGTGTTTTTTGAAACGTGTACAGATGTTTCTCAACGGTCCTCTGGGTCACTTCGGGACCCTGTAGCTTGAGTTTTCTTGAAGACAACAACAAAGATGTGCGGATTGTTGACGACGAGACCCAGTCTCATTTGTACGATGTATGTTAGGTAGTATGCTCTCTTGTTCTTAGAGTTCTTTTATCAGACCAGCTCTTAGGATTTTGATGTTTAAGTCAGTTCTTTCGACTGTGATCGAGTATGATGTATATTAAGAGATTGAAAGATGTATGCCTTATGGCGAAGTTGAATTACTGTTATAGATGATGAGTTTCAATTTGTTTCTTTCTGGTTAAAGTTTTTTTGGTATCAGATTTTCACAACTACTCTATAGAGTTATTTTCGATAAAGTTTTTAATTAACCGAAAAAGATGATTTGGGTTACAAAATGTGACACCAGGTTGGGGTATTACAACAGTGGTATCAGAGCTGGTCGATGTCTTTTGGGATCTAGGTTATGGATTCAAGATGTTTTGGCTGTGTCTATTCTGTGTTTTGTTGTGATAGAGGTCAGTCTTCCTTCTGGAATACAACCAATTGGATTGGTTGGATCCGATGATTGAGATGTGTTAAGACCCTTTAGAGAAGAGTTATCCAAGTTATTAAGAGGTGACATCAAAGGTAAGCTTTGAGACAGCCCCTTAGTCAGTTCTAGCGAATTAGTTTAAATACGACCGTTACTTTACAAGTCAAGGATGTTAGACTCTTAGTTATCAAGAAAGTGAAAACTCCCTTGTGTGGGAAGGAAGTTCGATTGTTGGGAAAGTTTACTGAAGAAACGAGTGTGCCTTAGGCAGGTAGAAGAATACCGAAAGTTGTTAAAGTAGATGCATAGGTAGCTAGTAAGCGACCAAAGGAATTGCAAGACAACGACATGTTCGCTAATAGAATTGAGAGACTGGAATGGGATTCCGATAGAGCAATGGAAGTGTGATGTCGCGTGAAGTTTCTTCTGATGGTTTTTTTAAAAAAAAAAAATGATCAGAGACCGAGCAAACAAGAATGGAAGTATAAGTTTTGGCTGTAGAATGAGTGTCACTAGGACTGGTATCAGTAGAGGAAGGAATCATAGTGGACCCTATGGAGATAGGATTAATGTCTCGTTAAGAGGACTTAAGATAGTGACCGGTCTAGATAAGTAAGACAGATAAGTTTTGATTTTCACTTAGATATTAAAATTCTTAAGTGAGCTTATTGAGATTTAAAGTGCATTAGAGTTGGTTGATGAGATTGAGACATGTAGTAACGGAACGAGAATCAGTTTAAGTATTTGACATAATAATGAAAGTTAACTTAAGTGCTTGATCACTAAAGTAATGTTTAGAAGTAAGAATGGAAGTAAGTATTGAGTGAAGGATCAATAATAAGAAATGATGGACTAGCATATAAGTAAAAGAGGGAATGACTTTTCTCGATAGTTGATGGATAAGCAAAAGACTGATGATAAGTTTCTTAAGTTAGATTTATTTCTCCAAAAGAGTAGGACCTTGTTAAATTGTTTCCTTGTTGAAACAATGTGTGTTGACACACATGTATGCATATTTTGTTGGGTTCTAATCGGGTTGAGGCCTTGTAAGAACTCATGGTTAGTAAATGGTACTTGTATTCATGTTGACACGTCGTTTATCCTTTAGCGATTGTGTCAGACATTTGAATGAGGTGCCTGTCGTGGAAGATTTTTCGGAAGAATTTTCTGAGAATATTCCAAGTTTGTGTTGCAAAGGATATTGAGTTTTCGATGAATCTAGTTTCTAGATTCAGTCAGATCTCCGTCGCTTTGTGTAGAATATCACTTACAAAGCTGGACGGGCTAGACTACATGAAATGGGATTTTCGTTCGTTTCTCGATAGAATCGTTCATCATCGGCGATGTTCTCGTTTACTCTAAGAAGTCACTAGGAGCAAGAGGACAACTCTGCGTCAAGTGTTATAGGCTCTACGCGAGAAGAGCTGTCAGGAAATTACTTAAGTGCGACTTTTGACTCGACGGTAGTGAAATTCTTAGGGCACACGACCCCAAACCAACATTTGTACTCTCACTCCTACATAATCCTCAGTGTATTAGACATTTGAGTGGATTGGTTTAATAGTATCCATTGGTCTGGACATTTTCATATCATTTCATTGAAAGATCTGTTATGACTATTTCTTCAGTTGTAACACAGACAAATTCTTGATATTGGAAGTTTCTTGATGAAACTAGTCTATTCACTTTTACTTTTGGTAAATGTGATCCAGTCTGATTTTTTGCCAAACTGTTTATCTTTTGATTCCCTAATCTGTTGGAAGATTCTTGTGAAAAAAGGGACTTTATTAGAGTCATGATTGTAAATATGTATTAGCTATGCTTTTTTACACTTACGAACCTACTGAGGAATCTTTTTACATACCGGATATTCCTGTATTCTTTCAGAGTGGTAAAATTCTTCTATATACTTTCTTATGAGAGTACGATCAAGAAAATTCCCTTTGTTGAAATTTCTTTCCTTAATCTTCAAGGACCGAGTAGAGGTTGAGTTCAACTGATCACCTTCAGCTCGACTGGACAAGCAAGAAGAGACGAATTGATCTTTGGAAGGTTGGTTGGGAGTAAGTGTAGTGGCCAACTGCGATCATTCTTTTAGCGAGATAGACAAGGAATAATGGGAATTTGATTGAGGTATAGTTATGATTGATAAGATGTGAACTTTTAAGATCAATCTCAGTAAGTGAGACAATTATCATAAGTCAAGTATTGGTCAAGGCAGAATAGTAGTTAAGAGACCTAGGGTAATGATCAATGTCTATAGTTAAGATTGATTGTATGTGTTTGGAGAATTCTAGGAAAGTGTCCTTGGTAGTTTTACCTAAGCTTAATATGAGAAGAAAAGAGGAGTTGTTGAGTGAAAACTAAATTGTTAGAAAAGTTTAAGATTTATGATATTAGATAATTCTACCGTTGCGAATTGTTTTTGGTTGTAGTCATATTAAGAGGTGTAATCATGTTCTTTAAGGTGGGGATGCATGATATAGATTAGAGAGGTGGACTATGTTCAAAAGGAACTAAGAATAAGATTGGATATCTTGGATCGGAACTGATGGATGTGTTGTAAAAGGAATATGTGTCGTAATTGCAATCTTGGTGTTAATAGTAAGAGTTAAAGATGTCGGAGGAAGATTTCCTAAATGAATTAGCAGTGAAAGAGAAGTGGTTAAGTTTTAATTACATCTCTCACATGTGAGAAATTAAGGTAAGGTATTAAGGAGAAGGAGTATGGATTGAGGATAGGCAATTTGATTTTAACGGTAAATCGAACGGAGGATAAGTATGAGGTTGTCATTAAGTTACAATGTTACCTAGGGAAGAATTAGATACGGAGGGTATGATGTGAAACCTGGGGATGAAGAGATCCTGTCGAGTTTTGAGTCATGACATTTCGAGGACAAAATTTTTTTTAAGAGGAGTAGTAATGTAATACCCCGATTTTCGCTACTTGCTAAGGTCGGAAATGAATATAAATAAACTTATATTTTATCCGAGGTTTAGAAAATGATTTTGGATAAACCGAAGTCATATTCATACTCTACGCTATCGTAGTGAGTTACGGTTAAATTTTGGGTCAAAAATTCAGACGGAGCCCGGTCTACGATTTCACTGGCAGTAAGATTTTACTGATCAAAGACCTAATTTTGACTCGTGAATGAAATAGTTAGGTTCAGAATCGAATTTCCAACAATTTTGATAAAATCGATCTTTCGCACTAAAAAGTGAAATAATATAAGTTATTCGGGCGAAACCTTAAATCGGGTGAAGAACGGAGCTGAATATAAATTTATCAGGACCCGCTAACGGATAAGGTTGAAGACACATCACCTAGGAAAGTGTGCCATGACTCACCGCTGTAATGATGACGTTCTAAAATATCTGAATGCATTCACACTGCGAAAGGACCAAAATGCCATTGATCTTTTCCCTAAATGACATCTTTGTCCCTAAAGGAAAAGACCGTTTTGCCCCTAGAAGTTTTAAAACCCCTTCTTGCCCTCACCCTCATCATTACTTCTAGAAAAATATCTAGACATTTATGAACTTAGAGGTGAAATGACCATTTTACCTTAACCTTTTGTTTATTTCCAATTTTGTCCCTAGGTGAAAAGACTATTTTGCCCCTTAAGTAAACAAAACTTTGACTACCTTGTCCCTCCTTCTCCCTCACGCACAAAGCCATATTGATGAAACATCCACCCATTTCTTCATAACACCATTTTTTCTCTTAAGTTTCATTTCATTTCAAGTTGAAAACCATAACCATTTTTGGTGAAGCAAGTGTTGATTCTTGCTCATTTTCATCACTCAAGGAGGTAAGATTACTTCCTTTGATCCTTTGAATTCATATTCTTCACGTAAATCTTGTTTTTCAAGCTATGATCATGTATGTTCAAAGTTCTAACCTCAAACTTCAAAAATCTCTAGAAAATTGTAGAAAAATCCTATGATCATGAAACCAATTTCTATGAACTCACCATGATGTATACAATGATCATCTTGAAGCATGAACCCAAAAGAAATTTCCTCCCTATTTTTCTTAAGTGCAACACCATTTCCCGAGTGTCACATTCCCGAACGATTATATGGCCGAAAATAATTTTAATGCGGAAAATACATTTTTCTTTTTTTTCTTTTCACAATGTAATGGGATTAGTAAAGGTAAGTAATAATAAATGAACTTAGGTTCACCATGCATTTCAAGAAGTCATACTGAATTAAAATACAGAAACAGAAATAATACTGTATACAGACATATGTCCATGTATAACTGACAATAAGAATAATAAGTACTAGGAGTCACAGCTCCCCAAAAAGGTACAACAGACACTTGATATAGCATGGCCAAAAACTAAACAGCAAAAGGAGTCCCCTTCCGGACTCAAAGTAAATTGTGGACTGTATCGTTGTCGCGTCCATCTGCTCAAGCAGAAACAACAATACCAGCAGAGAAGATATACAAATATGGGCGAGATTCCCGATCATCAACACAGCAAAATAGCAGAAGTAAAAACGGGACGACTCACCAAGTAATAACGTACTTAACATGAAAACCATAAATCTCAATACATATCATGTTAATCAATTAGTAGCATAAAATAAGGCATTCACGAAAACAGAATAGCGATGTACAATAAGTAAATGTATCATCAACAGCCATGCAATGCAATGCAATGTACATGACTCAATGCCATATGTCACAAGGGTAAAACTCTGACCCCTACTTCATGGAGCTAACAAAACATCGGAGAGAGTGAATGGGAGGACATGTTCCGTGTATGCCAGCCATGGGCAAGATGCTACAACATTCGTAACGTGCACGTATCTGGCTTTAGGGAAACACTCTGTAGCAAACATGAATAGTACGACATCTAGTCGAGGATATCAATGTATTGCTCGAATTCGCCACGACACAGAAGAGCTACCAACTGATCACATGTCAGCCTTTCCAACCCTGATACCTCCAAGATTATTCAAAACGTCACCGTAAGATTCGCACCCGCATCAAGGTGTAAGCTCAACTCCTAGGCTCAAGGCCTTACAACTCATGCAATGAAATGCCAATGCTTACACAAAGCAGATGCGATAAAGCAATGTCTATCCACTGGATAAACCTCACAAGACGGAAACAATTGAACGATTGACCTGGATTTGAATCACCGGTCCGTCATCGAACTACTGTTCCAAAACCCAAAACGTTTCATATTTGTGTTTATGTCTTGTGAATTATGTCTCAAGTCCTAAGCATTATGAAGAAGGATTGAGAATCCTCTTAGATAAGTCTTTGTTCCTTTCTAAGATATTACTCCTTAATTTTCAAATAATGAAATAAGTGTTGATTCACTTAAGTCTTATGAAGTCATTAATGAACTAAATCATCAATGGTATAGTACATGGTCTTGTTCCATCACATACCATACTTACTTATCTCCTTTCTTCAACTCTAAGTTAATTACGTTAACTTAGGTTTTTCATGCTTAAAACTTTATGATTTAGAGTTGAAAACCCTCTTTCTAAACAAAATTCTTTCTATTTGAAAACTTATTGATTTGAAAGAACTTTGTTACTTGATTAAGGTAAAGTACCTTAACAAACTTGAAAAGGCTTTTCCTTACTACCTTAGTGTAAAACCATGTTCTAAGTTAGTGTAAAGGAAAATATAAACTCATCTAATCTTCTATCAATGATTCATTTTATTCAAACTTAAGGACAAGGTCCTCTTTATATTTGAAAAAGGAATGTTATCTTTTTAAAATCTAAGGTAACTTTCATGAAATCACTTCATCATTTTTCTTTTTAAAGCACTTAGTTAATTGTCTAACTATGGCTAAAGTAACAAGACACTTTTCACTTTAGTAAAAAACTTGAATGTTGAAACTTTATTTGATCTTGGATCAAAACCACTTACTGTTTTTCTTTGAAACATATGTTATTAAAACACTTTCTTACTTCAAAAACTTTGAATGCTCAAGGACAACTCATGTTCTTCTAATTTTTTCTTGCTAAGGCTGCAAGTTCACTCAAAAGGAAAGTGAGATTTTGCTTCACCAAATAGACAAGTCATAGCTCAAAATGCTCACAATATGATGACAAACAACAATCATACATCATTGCATCATAATCAAGCATAAAAATCCTTACTTGATCTAGAGATCAAGGTAGGGTTTTTCAACATACATGAAAATGTTTTTCATCCAATCAACATCATCATAAACACCTACCAGACATAGAACCATTATTACAAATTTTGTTCTCCAAGAGAACTTTACAAATAAAGTAGTGAACCCAAACAAAAGGGTTTCACCCACACAAACTTTAACAACCATTTTCACCTCCACCAACTTTGGTGTGATGAGGTTCACTCCCCATACCTTTTTTGTGAATAAATCCTCCGGATGAAAATCGATTGACCGGTTCGTGAATCTCCCGATTACTCGCCCGGATACTCGTCACCAACTACAATCAACACAATCAATCAAACATTAACATCATTCAACACAAATTTCCCCTATTTCCATCCACTTAGGGTTCGGCCCCTCTATGTTAAAATTAACTAGCGATGTTAAAAATTTCTTATCTCTTGGATGGATGATCCTTAGGTACTCCTAACACTAAAACAAGTCTTATTACTCAAAGTTTGAATCAAAAACTAAACTTTTTCAATCATACATGGTTCGGCCACTTTAAGAAGAATTGGCTAGAAAAATTATTTGATTTCATGCTCTTGGATAATGAAAGAGAATGATGAAACTAACTCATAGAAATTGGTTTTACATTAAAAGGATTTTTCTACACTTTTCTATGAATTTTTGAAATTATGAATCAAAACTTTGATCTTCATGAATCAAGAGATTCAAGAGATGAAATAGAGAGATTAAGAGAGCTAGGATGGAGTTCATACCTCCTAGATGATGAAGCTTAAGAGAAAGGAACTTGATTTCACAAAAAGCTTCAACTTTTCAAGATCAAAAGTTGATTTTTGGTGAAGAACACATGAAGAACTTGAAGAACAATGAAGAACAAGTGAGAGAATAGAGGAGAGCGAGAGTAGCCGAATGGCCAAGTGAGAGAGTGAGTGATACAGATATTTTCTCATCCATGGCAAACTTGTAAATACATTAAGGACATTTTGGGAATTTCATTAAAAGACCAAGGGCATTTTGGTCATTTCAAGTCCAGATATTTTGAAAATCATCATGACACTGGCACGCATCCCAATGTGATGTTGACCTGATGTGACTTCAAGATTATTCGTTAGCGGGTCCCGTTAAATCCTTCTGTAACTCCAATCGTCTCCCGGTTCGAGTATACGCCCGAATATTTTATATTATTTTCAATTTTTAACGTTAGGACGAATTTTAGCAAAATTGTAGAGAATTAAATTCTAAGACTTAATGTCTCGTCCGCGAGTCAAAATTAGGTCTTGATAGTAGTAAAACACTACTATCCGCGAAAATCGTAGACCGGGCTCCGTCTGAGTTTTTGACCAAAATTTAACCGTAGCACCCTACGATAGCGTAGAGCGTGACTATGGTCTTGGATTATTTTATTTCACTCTCTAAACCCTCCAATAAAATACAAACGTAATAATACTGTTTAATTAATACAGAAGGCATGAAAAATCAGGGCGTTACATTAAGCTTGGCCGAACCCCCATCTTTTTGGTTTAAGGGGTTTTGGTTCAAATTTTTGATTAAGGAGTATTGATTAGGTTCCTACCATACTTAGAGATCATTGAATCCAAGAGATTGAATCAAAATGAAATCTCTAGCCTATTTTTATATAAGATGGCCGAAACCTAGCTTGTGAGGAATCATTAGTTTTGTTTTAAGTTTTTGAATGATGAACTTGTTTTAGTGTTCGGTATACCTAAGGATCATTCATCCAAGAGATAGGAAATTTTAGACATCTCTAGCTATTTTTGAAGCAAGATGGCCGAACCCTAGATCAAGAAATTTAGGGAAATTTATGTTGTTAAATGTTGATATTTGAATTGATTGTGTGAAGGTAGTAGTTGTTGATTTTTCGGGTGATTGATCGGAGGACTAGCGGATTGAGGCAAACAACGTGCATTTAGAAAGTTGTCTTCAAGAGGTAAGGGGAGATTAACTCCAATGAGTTTGATAGTGTCACAAGTGTGATTGTTGTATGATTGTGATGATGTCATGTGAAGTGATGTTGATGATTCTCTTGTGATGTATATGCTTGATTGATTTGGTGAATATGTGATTGGACATTGAAGTATGAATTGTGGCGTTATTGCCTTGGATACGATGTTGATTCTGAGATTTGATGAATTTAGATGTGTATATATTGAATTGTGATTTTCTCTGACTGGATTGGTTGAGAGCATAGCATCGGCTATAGCTTGATAATGAAAGATGAAGCTACTTAAAAGTCTTAATCAAAGATTCAGAAACGTTTTGATTTGAGAGATGAAAAGCTTTTAAGTTAAATGGTATAATGACCAATTTTACTAAAATTCACTAAGTTTAGAACTCAAAAAGGAATTTCGAATAAGACTTAGGAAGTTGAGAGTTGGTGAGGAAAATAGTGAAAAGTTGCTTTATCATTATTTTCTGAACATGTTGTACAAAAAGAAAAGCCTTCAAAAATAGTTTAGTTTTGTCACAGGAAGAATCTTCTATTTGACCTTTCAAAAAGAAAAAAAGTCTCTTTCATAAAAAGAAAGTTTGCACCAATGAAAATCTTTAGAAAAGTGTTTCAAATGATAGAGCCTTTAGAAAATGCTTTTTGAGCCAAAATCCTTTTGAAATGAGTTTTGAGGATATAAGCTTTTAGAAATAGCTTTGGAAAGGAAAGATTTGTGGAAATAAGTTTTAGAGCAAAAACGAGTTTTGTTTACACTGAAGAGATTTTGAGTTTTGTTTAAGAATTGATCAACGAAAACGAAATTTGATGAAACTGGTGATTACCCCTTCACGCATGTGAAGCACATGAATCTAGTGACCGAGACGTCGGGCTAGAATTCTGTGGATTGAGCATTCGGACTACATGTCCTGTGTTATGAAATAAACAGACTTTGTGTCCGATATGCGAGTCTAGTGTCCGCGACGTCGGCCTAGTACTTCATGGATTGAGCACCCAGACTGCGTGTCCTGTGTTTTGAAAATGAACGGACTTAGTGTCCTATATGTGAGTCTAGTGTCCCCGACGTCGGCCTAGTACCTTGTGAATTGAGAACTTGGACTGCGTGTCCTGTATTTTGAATAAACGGGCTAAATTTCCTTTAAAATGAGTCATGAGCTGTATGCCTTGACAAGAAAGAAAGAACGAACAAAAAAGAAAACAGAAAACCATGAGTTGCATATATGAGTTGGCCGACGTTCCATTTGAAATGAGCTAAAATCCAAGTGGTTGAGAATATGAGCCAGTTAAGACCACTAGGTCTATAGGGGCATTCGGTGTTCGAGACTCCACAAGAGGCTGGAGGCATCGCGACCCCGTGCCATGGTAATCGGCTGCCTAACACGGATGAACTTGATCAGAGATTGGACTATTCATGATATGGTTGTGACGTGATACCCTTGAACAATTAGAGTTCAGACCTAAATTACGAGGCCGACTCATGAGGACTATTGTGTTATGGGAGTATTCGCGGCCTATCGCTCGGTGATGGGAAGTTAAGAATCTCCGGAGAACATGAATTAAAAAGTTGATTGAAGTCTCATGCATTCTTTTAACTTATCTTGATGAATGGGTGTGATCCCACAGAGGGAGATTATCTCGTTGTGATATTATACTGAATGTTGATATTCTATAGCATGACTGTGTTGTATATTGATGTATTAGTTGTACTTGTTTTACTTGTATGGCTATTATGATAAACTTGTGAACGAGTATCTCACCCTTGCTTGTACATGTTGGACACCCTGTTGTGTTTTTGGAAACGTGTACAGATGTTTCTCAACGGTCCTCTGGGTCACTTCAAGACCCTGTAGCTTGTGTTTTCTTGAAGACGACGATGAAGATGTGCGGACTGTTGACGACGAGACCCAGTCTCATTTGTACGATGTATGTTAGGTAGTATGCTCTCTTGTTCTTAGAGTTCTTTTATCAGACCAGCTCTTAGGATTTTGATGTTTAAGTCAGTTCTTTCGAATGTGATCGAGTATGATGTATATTAAGAGATTGAAAGATGTATGCCTTATGGCGAAGTTGAATTACTGTTATAGATGATGAGTTTCAATTTGTTTCTTTCTGGTTGTTAAAGTTTTCTTTGGTATCAGATTTCCGCAACTACTCTATAGAGTTATTTTCGATAAAGTTTTTAATTAACCGAAAAAGATAATTTGGGTTACAAAATGTGACACCGGGTTGGGCTATTACAGATAACCTATGGTTGTCAAAACATTGGTTGGGCATGAAAGGAATTCATAAAGAAGTCCAAGGGTATTTTGGTCTTTTCACAAGGAATCTTAGATATTTTCTAGGAGGCTATCATGACTATGGTGACTCACAAGGACAAGGATGAAATTCCATTAGTTCCTAGGGGCAAAATAGTCTTTTCCATCATAAATATCTTAGATATTTTAGAAAGGCAATCATGACAATGGTGAGTCATAAGGGCAAAAGTGTGATTTCATTAATTCTTAGGGACAAAAGAGTAAAATCACACGGGGACAAAAATAGTATTTCACAAAAAGCCTAAGGGCAAAATGGTCTTTTGTACCATAAATATCTAGATATTTTAGGGAAGTAATCATGACATGTGGTGAGTCATGGTGGTGATTCATCGCACTCATGTGATCTGTGTCTCTCGTCCGGTGTCCGGTTTTGTCTCTAGACGTCCGTTTTCGACTCCGTCGATTTCTCAATTTAATATTTCGCCTAAATAAATATATATTTCACTTTTAGTGAAAAGTTTCCAAATAACCAAAGTCGTCGGGAATTCAATATAAAATCTAACCGTTTCGTTCACGAGTCAAAATTAGGTTTTCTGATCAGTAAAATTTTATTGTCTGTGGAAAACACAGACCGGTTTTCACCTGAATTTTCAACCTAAAATTTAACTGTAACCCTCTATAGTAAAGTAGAGTGTGGATAATCATCTTTTTGTCAATTCATGACAACTTTCACTTTGTCAACTTTTCTTTCATGGACAAAGCTAAACTACCTACATTTGGCTAACCTCTACAACTGTTGTGATGGAAGCAACATCTAGGCACTTCCATTAGATCTTGGCCCTTCATTTTCTATCACACTTTAGCTTGATTTTAGTCGTAAGACATCAAGGCCATTCGGCCATATCACCCCACAAACACTTATCCAACTTCATTTTACTTCTTCTAAAGATCAAAGCTTTCATTTCTCAAGTTTTTGAAAAATCCTATCTTCTATCTCTTTTCTTCACATTTGGCCCTTCACTCAAAATCATCAACCAAAATTATTTCTTCAATTTTAAAACCATACTTCATCTTGTCTTGATCCAAGGATCAACTTTGGTGAAGGAAATTTCTTGTTTTGGTGAAGTGTGTTCTTGAGCACCAAGAACACCATCCAAAACCTTGAAGTTTTTCTGAAGTTGGTGAGCTTCTAAATCCTTTTTTCGCTTCATTTCTTTACCTATTACCTTGAGTAATCATCTTCTAGTTCTTCATTTTCATGAAAACAAGTTAAAGATCTCACCTTTTTTCTCCTATAGGATTCGGCCATTCTTTTCTTTAAGGAGCTTGGAGTTTCCTTTCACTAACACCTCTTCACTAAAGGTATGGGAAGTGAACCTCATCACACCAAAATTGGTGGAAGATGAAAATGGTTGTTTATACTTGGTTTGGGTGAAACCCTTTTTCTTTGGTTCACTACTTTATTGGTGAAATTCTCTTTGAGAACATGATTATAATAATGTTTCCACGCTTAGTACATGTTTATGATGATGTATGCTTGGATGGAAAAATGTTTTCATGTATGTTGAAAACCATACTTTGATCTCTAGATCAAGTATGGATTTTTATGCTTGTTTATAGTTGAATGATGTATGATTATTGTCCATCATAATATTGTGATCATTTTGAGCTATTACTTGACAAGTTAGTGAAGCAAAATATTCACATTCCATATGATATACCATTCGGCCTTCAAGCACACAAAAGGGAGAACATGAGTTTGTTCTTGAACTTCAATGTTTTCGAAAGTTAAAAAGTGTTTTAGTAACTTCTATTTCAAAAAAACAAACAAAAAGAGACTTTGATCCAAGAATCAACTAAGGGTTAGGCCCTCACGTGTTTTTAACTAAGGTGAAAATGTGTTTTACTTTAGTCAAAGTTTGTTCAATTAAATAAGTGTTTTAAGAATAAAATGATGAAAGTGATTTCATGAAAGTAAAATTAATATGAAGTTACCTTAGGTTTAGTAGGATATCACATTCTTTTTAAAAACCAAGTTAACATTCAATCTTCAAAGTATAAAGAGGACTTTGTCCTAAAGTTTAGATTTAAATCAATCGTAGTTCGAAAACTAAATGAAATTCCATTTTCTTTTCCGCTAACTTAGATCATGGTCTTATACTAAGTTAGTAAGGAAAAACCCTTTTCAAATTACTTAAGGTACTTTACTTCAAGCAAGTAACGAAGTTATTTTAAATCAAATGATTTTTCAATTAGAAAGGTTTTGGTTTACAAAGTCTTAAATCAAGAGTTTTCAACTCAAATCATAAAGTTTTACGCATGGGAACCTAAGTTAAGTAATTAACTTAGAGCAAAAGAAAAGAGATAATTAAGTATAGTATATGGTGGAGCAAGACCATGCACTACACCATTGATAATTTTGTTCATCAATGAATTCATAATACCTAAGTGAATCAATACTCTTTTCATTACTTGAAACTCAAGGAATTAATATCTTAGAAAGGATCAAATACTTATCTAAGAGAATTCTCAATCCTTCTTCATAACACTTAGGTCTTGAGATGTAATTCATAAGACACAAACACAAACATGAAACGTTTTGGGTTTTGAAACAGTAGTTCGATGACGGACCAGTGATTCGGATCCAAGAAAGTCGTTCAATTGTTTCATTCTTGTGATGACTCGATCCCGGAGGGATCATGAGATTTATTCGGTGGATAAAAGTTTTATATTACAAAGACGCGTATTATTCCTAAGGAAGAGAACCTTAGTGAACCTTGAGGTTTATCCGGTGGATAGATATTGCCTTATCGCATCTGCTTCGTGTAAGCATTGGCATTTCATTGCGTGAGTTTGTAAGGCCTTGAGCCT
This sequence comes from Ammopiptanthus mongolicus, assembly GCA_039655645.1. Classification (NCBI taxonomy): domain Eukaryota; kingdom Viridiplantae; phylum Streptophyta; class Magnoliopsida; order Fabales; family Fabaceae; genus Ammopiptanthus; species Ammopiptanthus mongolicus. The sequence goes on along the minus strand of CM077351.1, from coordinate 52,702,186 downwards.
AGGATTTGTGCTTACACCTAGATTCTAGTGCGAATCCTACGGTGACGTCTTAAATGGTCTTGGAGGTATCAGGATTGGAAGCCTGACATGTGACCAGTTGGTAGCGCTTCTGTGTCGTGGCGAATCCGAGCAATACACGGATATCCTCGACTAGATGCCATACTATTCATGTTTGGTATAGAGTGTTTCCGTAAAGCCAGATACGTGCACGTTACGAATGTTGTAGCATCTTGCCCATAACTGGCATACACGGAACATGTCCTTCCATTCACTCTCTCTAACGTTTTGCTAGCTCCATGGAGTAGGGGTCAGAGTTTACCCTAGTGGCATATGACATTGAGTCATGTACATCGAATTGCATTGCATGGCTGTTGGTGATTACATTTACTTGTTGTACATCACTATTTTATTTACGAAGATATCTTATGCTGCTAATTGATTAACATGATATATTGAGATTTATGGTATGCATGTTGGGTATGTTATTACTTGGTGCGTCGTCCCATTTTTACTTCTGCTATTTTGCTGTGTTGATGATTGGGAATCTCACCCATATCTGTATATCTTCTCTGGGTTACCAAGGACTCGGAAGAGGTATGATGCAATTTGGGTCATCATAGATAGGTTGACGAAATGTGCTCATTTCTTACCTATCAACCAGAACTATTCTCTGGAAAGATTGACTCAGATTTACATCAGGGAGGTGGTGAAGCTACATGGTGTGCCTTCGAGTATTATCTCGGACAGAGACCCGAGGTTTACTTCGAGGTTTTGGAGAAGTCTAAACGGAGCATTGGGAACTAAGTTAAAGTTGAGTTCTGCTTATCATCCACAAACGAATGGTCAGTCAGAATGGACGATTCAATCGTTGGAACACCTACTAAGAGCATGTGTGTTGGAACACACAGGATGTTGGTATGAATTTCTTCCTTTGATTGAGTTTACCTATAACAACAGTTACCACTCAAGTATCGGGATAGCGCCGTATGAAGCTTTGTACGGGAGGAAGTGCAGGACTCCGTTGTGCGGGTTTGAGACTGGAGAGAATCAGTTGTTAGGTCCAGAGTTGGTGTAACAGATGACGGAACAGGTTAAGTTGATCTGGGAAAAGATGAAAGCCGCAAGGGATAGGCAGAAGAGCTATGCTGACAAGCGGAGGAGACCTTTAGAATTCCAGGAGGGCGATCATGTGTTTCTGAGAGTTACTCCAAGGACAGGCGTTGGCAGGGCAATTCGATCCAGAAAGTGTAAATAATATAAAATATTCGGACGAATACTCGAACTGGGAGACGATTGGAGCTGTAGAAGGAGTTAACGGGACCCGCTAACGGATAATCTTGATGTCATATTAGGTCAATGTCACCTAGGGACTCGTGCTAGTGTCATGATGATTTTCAAAAGACCTGGACGCGAAATGACCAAAATGTCCTATAGTTAATTACAAAGTTACCCTTGAGTGAAAAAAATATCTACCCTTCACTCTCTCACCCTAGGCCATTCGGCCATTCCCTTTCTCTCTCTTCTCTCACTTTGTTCTTCATTTCTGCTAAGTTCTTCAAGAGTTCTTCATTTTGGTCTTGAAACTTGAAGAGATTTTTGGTGAAATCAAGTGCTTTTCTCTTAAGGAATTGCATCAAGGAGGTATAAACTCTCTCCTAACTCTCTTAATCTCTCTTTTCATCTCTTAAAATTCTAGATTCATGGAGGTTAGGATTTTGACCTATAAACTTCAAAAATCCATGAAAAATTGTAGAAAAAATCCTTTTAATGTCAAACCAATTTTCTTGCCCTAGATTCATGATCATCTATCATAATCCAAGAGTTGGAAACCAAAGGAGTTTTCTAGCTCCAGCGGAACATAGAGGCCGAACCTACCCCCTTCTTGGGTGAGTAGAGTTTTGGTTGATTTTGGTGTTTTAAGCTTGAATCTAGTCTTACCACACTTAGTTAGTATAGAATCCAAGAGATGGGAATTTTTGGAACTCCCTAGTTATTTTTAATAGCCTATGGCCGAATCCTTGAGGAAGGGGAATAGAAAAAACTTTCGTGTTTTATGTTGATACATTGATTGATTGTATGTATGAAGTGATTGTCGGGTAATCGAGCGAAAGATCGGACGACATTCGAGTCAATCGGGAGATTCATCACTACACTTGGAACTTCGAGAGATAAGGGGTGATTACCTGAGGAATTCCAAATTCCGACAGCTATATGTTGTATTTGTGTATCCGAAGTGTAATTATTTATATGTGCTTGATTGGTTGTGGAGTGATTTAATTTACCCGTTGATAATTGCCTATGCTTGAAATGAGTGTTTATGCCTGAAATACTTGCTTATATTTGATTATATATGGTATGGCATTGAAATTGGTGTATGGATGTAATATATGCCTATCGCGGTGATTCTTGCATTAAAGGGACCTAACACCGGTTAGGATCCAATATCGTGTAATATAAAAGATTCAAAAAGCTTGGAACGTGGAATAAAGAAAATAATAATATTAAAGTTTTTAAGGAACCTAGAGAGAAAAAGAAATAAATTGGCCTTTGTGAATAAATAAAAATAAACATTTACTTTATTAAATGTTGAGTTGACATAAAGGGAAAAAAAGAAAGAAATGCTTTAATTGAGAAAAACAAGGTTTTGTGGTGAAAAGGGTGTTTTAGAGACATGGGTAGTTTTTAAAGTGATAATGGGAACCTTTTCCAGCAAAAATGCTTTTGGAAATGTGGTTTCAAAATAAATTGTTTTATCCAAGAGAAAGAGATTTTTTATGAACCGTATTTCAAATTATTGCGTTTTACCGAAATACGACGAAAGAGAAAAAAAGTGGTTTTCAACCACGAGTTTTGTTTTATGGAAAACCGATCCTGAAGGCTTTGTGTAAGCTTCAGAGATTTGGGTGTTTGGTGTTTGAATTTTTAAAAGAGAAATGTGGTTTTTGGTTTGGAGCCTAGAAACCGAGACGTCGGGGTTCTAAGGTTCTGCAAAACACATGGATCAAGGATCCGTGTTAGGGTGTTGGTCCTATAAGCTGGTGGACATTCTTTGTGGTCCTAGGGGCTTTGCGGACATTTTTGACCTGTAAAATCCAAAATCCGAAACTGGTGCATCGGTTAGGGATTTTTGGGTTTGAGCTGTGTGGACTGCGTGTCCTTTTTGAGTTTTAGGCTGAGTGTCCAACTTTTGAGAAAATGTTAAAAAGACTTGAGAGTCTAAAAGATGTGATGGTTGATAGCTTTGAGTTTCAACGAGGGAATAATTAGACGACACAAAAAAACATATAATAACAAAAGGTTTTCTCATGCATTTGTTTTTGGCAAACGTGCCATGGGATGGGGGACCTTGAGGATAGGAAACCCTATGATGACTTTAAGTCATTGTGTGTCATTGTACCTTGATGGGCAATGAGAAATCCATATAATGTGAAGCATTGCACCCTATGTTGGTCAGTGTGATATGGAGATAAAATCCATATAATGTGAAGCATTTGTACAGTGTGATATGGTAATGAAATCCATGTAAAGTAAAGCGCTTTGCCCTGTGTGGATAGCGTGATATGGTACTGAAATCCATGGTGATGAAAATCCATATAAGGTGAAGTGTGTGCTTGGATTGGACAGCATGATATGGTAAATTTTGTATGCCTTGATTGGCAATCGAGCTTGATCAACTCATTCATTTGTTGATAGAATTCTCGGAAATTAGGAATCAAGTACTAGATGGTATATTGGAAGTGCCATGCATATTTTGAAAATTGACGCTGACTGTTGGGTATGAGACCCTTGATTTATCTGTATTGCCATAACATTCCATCTTGTACTCATGATATTTTGTATTATGTTTATCATGCTTAATGACTGTATTTGATGTACCTATGTGAATCTGTTGTTTGTGTTTTGGGTATGTAGCTGTCGTATTTTGAGTTCATACATTGTTGTCTCACCCTTGCCTGTACATGTTGGACACCCTGTTGTGTTTTTGGATACATGCACAGGTGTTTGTTAACAGTCCTCCGAATTGCTCCGGAACCCTATAGCTTGAGTGCTCGAGGTTGATGACGAAGAGGTGTGGATTTGTGATGACGAGACCCTGTCCTTTTGGTATGACTGATGTCGGGGTAGTGCACTTGGTTATCTGTAGACTTCTTTTATCAGACTAGCTTAGGTTTATTTTGAGGTAGCTACTTTTGGGTTAGTTTGTTATCGGCTCCTGATGGCCGTGTTTGTAGACTTGTGGTCTCTTTCTTTTATGGATGATGCTTAAGTATATAGACTTATGAGTTGGGCTGATGTTGTTTGAGTATATGTTCTTTAATGTTATAGGAAGAAAAAAAATTATCACGACTTTCAGAATTAAATAAGATCTAAGTTTAAAGAAAATCTGTTTCCGAAAGTGAACCAGCAAATCAATTCTTTTATATATACTTTATAGTGTTTGGGGTTACTAAAGTGACACTCGAAGGAGGGGTGTTACAGAAAGCTTGCACCCAGATTCATAGGATCATTTCAGATTCTTCCCCGAATTGGTTCAATAGCTTACTTTTTTTTTTTTTAGCAAAATGGAATTATTCGCCCATCAATTTATTAAAAAAGAGGAAAAAAGAATACAAGCAAAGATGGGGGGACTTAATACCAAACCCATGAAAGAAAGCAAAACACATGGGAGGACAACCCCCAACCCATGTTAGATCCAAACAACAAAAGAATCATTTAAATCTATAGTTTGGAAGACCAAACCTATTCCTAAAAAAATCCTCCCTAATAAAACTAGGTGGAAGATCCCACCAAGTAAAAATCCTACTACTTATACCAAAATTAGCTACTTTGTCCGCACAATGATTACCCTCTCTAAAAAGATGAGAGACCCAAAATTGAAATTCTTTACAAATTAGAACACAACTCCTCCATCTTGTTTGAAGATGCCAAGGGACCAAATTCTGATTTTTGAAAGCTTGCACCACAAGCAAGGAGTCACATTCTAACCACAGTTTATTCCAACCCCTTTCTTTAGCAATTTCGATAGCCAAAATTGCAGCTGTTAATTCTGCAACCAAGGAATTAGAGACACCAATATAAGAAGAAAAACAACCAATAATAGCTGCACTGATGTTCTTGAAGATTCCTCCACAAGCTGCCAATCCTGGATCACCTCGAGAAGCTCCATCAGTTTTACATTTAATCCATGTGCATTTGGGAGGAAACCAGTCAACCTGGATAATCCAAGGAGCATTATCAAAGTGATAATCGGCTTTGAAATGCTTTAGAATTGAGAATTCCTCAAGGGATGAACCAATATGACCAACAGAGTTGCTAGCAGATATAGCTGAAGCAACAGAAACCAGATTAATAGCTGAATGAATAGAAAAAGATATATCATGGAATCTCAGCTGATTTCTTGAAAGCCAAACTACCCAGATAATGTTCAGAATTACTGCTAAAATCAAGTCCTTAATCTGTGAACTCCAATTTTGATCCAAAACAGAAAGAATGGAATCAAAAGAGGTTAGATATAGCTGCTTATTAATGGTGGATGATAACCAATTCCATAACTTAGAAACAAACTTGCATTGAACGAACAAATGCAAAGAAGTTTCAGCATTTTCATAGCATAGGGAACAAACAGAAACAACTATGCAGCCTCTATGCCTAAGATGTTCATCAGTGGGCATTTTATTGTGCAAGAGTCTCCAGAATAAAAAGGATCTAGTGGGAGGGATACAATGACTCCAGATTGCCTTGCCCCAAGGCTGCTGAGGAGGATTCTGATACATATAAGCATTTTTAAAAGACAATTTACCATCATTTGAATTTGTCCAAACTAGACAATCAAAACTGTCGAACTTAGGAATATGGATCTTGTTTATATCTGCAACCAGCCATTGGCAAATGAATTCTAAACTCAGAAGGAATAATCCAGGAAGAATTAGCAATGAAATCCTTAACTGATGCATTCAAAAGATGATGCATAGATGAAGGGGTATTCAAAAGATCCACAATTGGCTTAGACAACCATTTATCTTTCCAAAAGTTAATAGTTGATCCATCACCAATTAACCAAGTACTCTCATGTAATACAATATTTATAAATTGCTTTAAACCAATCCAAATAGAAGATTTTACATAATGCTGAATGGGAGTAGAATCTCTCAGAAATCTAGCTCTTGCAAACCTTGCCCATTGACTGTCTGAAGCTACAAAATTAAATGAAAGCTTAAGAAGTGCAACACTATTAATAGACCTGAGAGATCTTAAATCAAGGCCACCCTCCATGGATGGAGAGCAAACCTTATGCCAAGCAATTGTAACCACCTTCTTAGTATGAATATCACCCGACCAAATGAAGTTGCTAATCCATTTATCCACAGTTTTTAAAAGAGAAATTAGTCAAGCATAAATGTGGAAGCTATATACAAGCATACCATGAAATATAGATTTAATCAATTGCACCCTTCCCATAACTGAAAGCAAGGATCCTTTCCAAGCAGCTAGTTTGGTTCTAATCCTATCAACAATAGGCATTAAATAAACAGTTTTAGGCTTACCTTGGAAAATAGGAACACCTAAATAGGTAAAAGGAAGATGACCCCTGGAAAAACCAAGCTGAGCACTAATCTCATGAATTCTGTTGTTAGATATTGAACCAGCATAAAACCTACATTTTGCCAAGCTCAAATATTAACTTGAAGTTTCTCCATAAGCTTGGAAAAGAGACATCAAAGCCTGAAGATTTTTCTTAGTTCCTTTGCAGAAAACCATTATGTCATCAGCATATAAAACATGTGACGGAGTTTGAAAATTCCTTGGACTAGACATAGTTTGCAACAAACCAGAATCAACCATGTATGAAATGGCTCAGCTAAGAACATCCTTAGCTAAATAGAAGAGGAGAGGAGAAAATGGATCTCCTTGCCTCACTCACGTCTTGCAACTTATAAAACCAGTAGCATGCCCATTAACAGAGAAAGATAACTTGGCAGAAGCAAGGATTAGCTCAATCTAATGGCAGAAAACAGAATTAAAACCAAATGCAGCAAGGACTTTCAACAAAAACTTCCATTAAACAGTATCAAATGCTTTTTAATGTCAAATTTCAATGCTAAATTACCTCCGAAGGATCTGTGATCAAGCATGTTAATGGCTTTAGAAGTAACACAAATACAATCCACAATACTTCTCCCTTAAATGAAACCTCTTTGATGGACAGAAATGATCTTTCGAGCTATAGGAGCTAATCTATCTGCAAGAACCTTAGTAATGATCTTGAATTGAAAATTAGCCAAGACAATAGGTCTATAATTTCCAATTTTATCAGTACCCTTGAATTTAGGAATTAGCACAACCAAATTCGAATTTAAATTGGGAGGAAGCCTACTTTGAGAGAAAAACTGTAAAACAGATTGGAAGACATCCTTACCAAAAGTATGCCAATAATTTTGATAGAAAGATCCACCAAAGCCATCCGGGCCAGGTGCACCAGCACCATTTATTGCAAACACAGCTTGTTTAACTTCTTCCATGGAAGGTAGATTGGTTAGTAAAGCATTATCTTCATTTGCACCAATTTAGGAATAACTTTTGAAACCAAGTCATTTTCCACACAAGAATTTTCTGCAGCATACAAAGAAGTGAAAAATTGATGAACATGATCCTCCATTGCTTCAGTAGAGTCTATGATCTGGCCATGATTCTTGAGCAGTGACATTTGTTTGGAAGAGTTTCTGATTTAGCAACTTTGTGAAAATATGCAGTGTTTATATCTCCATCAGAGAACCATTTAACTCTAGCCTTCTCTTTCCAGTATGATTCCTCAAAAGAAAGAGCTAGCTGTAAAGAGTGCTGAGCTTGCAATTCCTCTAACTGAAGGCTATCAGAAATTCCATCCGAAGCGATTTTTTCTGAACACTATCAACCTGAGCCAGGGCATTGTCCACATTTAACTTTACATTGCCAAAGACTTCCTTATTCCAAACTTTAAGCTCTTCCTTGACTGCTTTAAGCTTTTGAGTTAAAACAATCATACAACAACCAGTAAACTTTCTGTTCCAAACCTCAGTAATTATCCTGATGTAATCTAGATGATCAACCCACATCTTCATAAACTTAAAAAAGGAGGGTTTTGATACAATATTTCTGGATAAAGATAGCAACAAAGGATGATGGTCTGATTGACTCCTTGGTAAAGTACAACAAGCAAAGGAATTCCAAAAATCAATCCATTCATCATTGCAGATTGATCTATCCAACCTTAGCTCAATATTAGAACTGATTCTTCTATTGTTTGTCCAAGTAAATTCAGCACCACGAGTTAGCAAATGAGTTAAATTACCTGAATCTGTCCAAGCTTGAAAGTCTGCACAAGAAGGTCTATAAGGTAGGCTGCCTCCTCTTTTTTCATGAGCACCTAATATTGCATTGAAGTCTCAAATAAACAACCAAGGACCAGGATGTGACTGCTGCAAGACTGATAACTCATGCCAAAGAGTTTTTCTTTGCATGTAAACAGTTGAAGCATAAACAGCAGCAACATTAACCTGTTGATTTTCATGGACAAAAGAAAAAGAACAACTCTACCTAGAGACTGATAAAACAACTGGATCAAAATCAGTAGCACACAGACACCACAGACTAGGTAAAAAGGGACTTCTATCATTACAAACAAATAGCTTTAATCCAAGGTTTCTCCAAAAAGAAGCAGGAATTCTGTAAAAGGCAATTTTAGGTTCAGCAAGGAATAGAAACTGAGGCTTGTGAGAAACACAATATTTTTTCAAGACAAGTCTAGTATCAATATTACCTAGACCTCTAGCATTCCAATAGATAATTTTCATTGAGGAGGATTGGAAGCACCTGCCCTAAGATGGGTTAAAGGAGGTTCAGACCTTCTTTGATTTCTGATCTTTTTCCTTAGATTCTTCTTTTGAGATTTTGATAGAAAGAATGAATCTTCCTCTTGATTCATTAAAACTTCATTAGGAGTAGAAGAAGAGGCAGAAGAGTTTTCCTTAGCTTCATCATTTGCATTTTTCCAAAATTTAGATGTGATTCTCAACTCATTTCTTACAGATGGAGAAAGAGAATCAGCAACAAACTCCGGGGTGTCATTGATAGCAAGATCCTCAACAGCAATTGAATTTTCACGAATAGGGCTACCAATATCAGAGGCATCAACTAAACTAGGCATAGAGTCAAAATCATCCTGATTATCATGTTGAGACCTCGAATCAATAGAATCAGTTTCTAAAGCAACCTCTTTCTCAGCATCTTCATTTTGATTAATGTTGGCTTTCTCAGCAGATTGAATTTTATTAACAGCATCAACATTGTCATTTAACTTCTTTTGATTAATATTAAGATTATCCTCATTCTCCAAAATTATCAAGAACAGGTTTTTTTGGCACATACATCTGTTTTTTTTTTCAGGAACAGAATGCTTCTTGGATAGGATTTCCTTGCTTTTTTCGACATTGATGAACATCATGGCCAATATTTTGGCAGAAAGAACAGAAACTAGGTAACTTCTCACATTCAATTCCCACAAAGAAAGCAAATTCGTCCCTTTCAACCATAATTTCTGTTGGCAAATCTCCATGAAGATCAATATCAACCAAGACCCGAGCATAATGACCAAAAACTCTATTCTTTGTAGGCTCATCTAGAGAAATTGGAACACCAATACCTCCAGCAATCTCAAATAATATTTTTGACCTCCAATATTCTTGAGGCAAGTCATGAATCTTGATCCAATAATTCACATGAGTTTGCTTCTGACTATTTGGTTTTAAATCTTGAGTCCATTGGTACAATCTCAAGTATCCCGGATTCAAAGACCAAGATCCAAACGACCAAACACCACGCAAATCTTCAAGAGATGAGAAGCTAAATTCATAATAACCCTTTCCCAAAGGAATCATCTTCCATTTACCAATCGGCTTCCATAATCTAGATAACTTTGCTTGCAAGTCAACAAACTTTAATGGAGCTTCGCCTTTTGGCAATACCAATCGACCATGTAGATTATTTTTGCAAGCCTCAATCCCTTTCTTATATTCATCCTCTGAGATTTTGATAGAGATAGAGTCTCCTTTGTAACAGGGGCGCAACAATTGGCTTAGAGGGATATCACACGAGTTTGTTAATGCTTGAGCAAGAGATTGTTGCTGTGGAAAAGTTTTTGAAGAAGTTGGAGGAGGCAAAGAAGAAGATGAATACAGTGGAGGAGGAGGAGGCGGAGGAGGAGGGGAAGAATCCAGAAAAAGGAACTGCCATGGACAACCGAAGATGATTGCCATAGAGAAACTTGCGACCCAAGAAAGCTCCCAAAACTAGGGTTAGCCTTCCGTCATCACCTTCCAAAATACTCCAAAGAGCGTTTAGTGTGTCCCAAAACTAGGATCCGCCTTACGAAATTAATGTTTAATTGGTCCAGTAACCAAATAGCCTTACCGCCTAATTTGTCAAATCTTCACGATGTCTTTCACATCACTCAACTTAGAAAGTACTACCTTGATCCATCGCATGTGTTAGAGCCCGAATCAATCCATCTAAGAGAAAACCTTAAATACGAGGCTTTACCAGTTCGGATAGTGGATAGAAGGATCAAGGAGCTTCGCGGCAAGCAGATTCCCCTGGTGAGGGTCGAGTGGGACCCAGCAACCAGAGATTCAACGTGGGAATGAGAAGCACAAATGCGCCAACAGTATCAATCGTTGTTTGCAGGTATGAACGGGAAATTTTGGGGACGAAATTCTCTTTAAGGGGGTGGTAATGTAACATCCCTGTTTTCTGAAACCCAAATTAAGGTGGATAACCTTGATCGGGTGTTTGTATGGTGGTGTGATTGTTTGTGTGTTAGTTATACACCTAGTTGGAAGTTTAGGAATAGGCTTGAACAAGGTTGGAAGTGCTTAAGGTGTAACACGAGAAACTGGGGAAGTCAGAACGCTGGAAGTCCTTTCCCAGCTGAGTTGGACGCTCAAGCGTCGGAGGACTCCACGCTCAAGCGTTGCCACGCTTAGGCGTGGGAGAGCTTGCACGCATTGGCGTGCTGAGTGCGTTGTGCTAGCTGTTCTGAGTTTGGACGCGTGTGAGACATGTGTCAGGCCCGGGAGAAAACGGAAGGAACGAGGCTCCACGCTTAAGCATGGATGGAGCCCACGCTTAAGCGTGAGAACGGTTGGACGTGCTAAAGGTTGCACACTTAAGCGTGCACAGCAGGAACCATAAGTGGGGTTTCCCCTTTCATTTCCTCACTTGTACGAATTTTCCCCAAATTCCCTAAGTTGCAGAGCTGAGAGTGAGGTTCCAGAGGGTTAGAAAGTGAAATCATAGATTGAGGGGCTTCGAAGCTTCGGATTGAGATTCCAGCAACACCGTTGTGATCGCGACAAAGTTTTCTACAACTTTGGCGGATTAGTTTCTCAATTCGCTCAAGGGCAAAGTTCGTGCTCGTGATTTTGCACGTTGTCATGGTCGAGGCCGTAGCTATTCTTGGGCTGTTCTTGGTGAGAGGCCGCGAGCCTGAAGAGGAAGGAGGAGCGTGATCGTCGTGTTCGTGATCGCGTGGGTGTTCGTGGCACAACTGTTCAGGTAGGGAGAAAGAGTTACACACGTCGGGGAAGCAAGAGTAGTTTATATAGCTCTGTTGCATGTTTTGTGTTGTGTAGGGGAACCCTAAACCCTACGTAAATTTGAGCCCTGACGAAGTCCCTAAACCCTCAGTTTAGCCTACTTCGGGCTAGCACCGTTATGTTGGTACCCTAGGTTAGCAAACTTGTGTTGATTGACGTGATGTATGTATTGTTGCTCTGTGAGTATTTACGTATCTGCTAACTGTGGTATGTGATATATCTGCATGATATGATGGCATGATGACATATGAGATGTTTACTACTTTATTGAGCATGTTGATAATGATGAACTGCTATATGTATCTTGAAATACATGTATGCATGAGACTTGGAGATTGAGCTAATAGTTGAGACTCGAGGTTATAGTTGGAGCTTGGAGCTCGTAAGTTTATGAGGGAGCTTGGAGCTCAGATGGTTACAAGTGGAGCTTAGAGCTCGTATGGTTACAGTGGAGCTTGGAGCTGATATGGTTAAATTTGGAGCTTGGAACTCGTGTTGCTAAGAGCAAGTTGCATGTGTTGCTATATCAGCTCAAGAGAGATGGATGACATGCATAGCGTATGCATATGATGCCAAGTGGCGAGCCGTATGTTGTGAGGCATACGAGGTTGGTGCACAGAGTGCGGGTGCGAAAAATGGATGGGTAGGTCTGTGTGATCTTAGGGATATACTGGACACAAGTGTACCCACATAAGACTGGTATGGTAACTCCTATCGTGTTGTGGCGTTCCTGGACACGTCCTACTATCCCGACTAAACCATGAGTCTTTCCAGTTGCCGATGGATCTTCCGAGGAGGCCCAGATAACCCTCTCTGTCAAGGACAGTTTAGTGGTGATGAACTCTTATGGGTCACGGCGAGCAGAACAGGTTACAGCAACAAACCAACTTGTTGTCCCTTGAGCGGACTAGATGTTGCCCTTAGTAGGGTTTTTAGTACCGGCCGGCATGCATAGAAAGATTATGTGTCACATCTAGATAGGGAACGACCGTGGCGTCGAGACATTTAGAGATGATTGTGTTTGCTATATACTATGCATTGCATCATCCTTATATATGATATGTTGTATATCTTATCTCCATATCTTTTCTCTGTATATGTATGTTCGATTCGCGAGCAGACGACGAGCCAGTCGAGCCACAGGATGGACCCGAGACTTCACCCGTTTATCACGGGGGCATCGCGGATACCATTGCTGGGGGATATTGAGATCATCTATCATGACGAGAGGGGATGGCCGATGGACCCCTCGACCTTTTTGGCAGTATCCAGAAAGAGAGACTTCGTCTACAGAGGTCAGCGTAGACGTACGGATCAATATCTGAGGGTAGCCCAGAGGCATAGGATCGTAGTGTCGAGTTCCTCATCCGAGTATGAGCCTATGCGGGTTTATAGGCATACTCACGGAGTGGGGCAAGGTAGCTCAGGACATCCTCACCATTGATGGTGAGAGTCAACTAGTATGTCTCTAGGACTGTGTGGAGAGGCTTGATGTAATTTTGAGAACGGGCTGGGGAGTGCTGGTGAGCATGTTTTGAGAGTTTTTGTTTGGAGGTCCTGATGTATATGCTTACTTTTCAGTTTACTGTTGTATAGTTTTATGTGTGTAGTATAGTAGCCCTACTGATGGGGCAATCACGTATGTTACAGTACTGCATGTATATATGTTTTACTTTACTTGTTGCATTACTCTGATAACTGCTCTAAATACGTGCTTATGTTGTATGTTTTACCGCTTTGTCTCGTCTGTTTTAATAAGTGCGTAATATCATCGTATAGTTATAGTTAATATGGTAAGTGAGTTCCGAGGCTAATGGGGTGACTTAATATATGTGGGGTTGTCTCATTTTTGTGGTATCAGAGCGTCGAGGACGTTCTGCAACCACTAGGATGGCTTCATATGTATGTGGTCGTTTCATTTTTATGGTATCAGAGCAGTTTGGTCCTATCAGGACTATGGAAGTCAGGGACTAAAACTGCGGGTGTTAGGTAGTTGAACTGGCTAAGTTGTCGTCTCTGCAAGAGAGTACGACCATGTCTAGAAGGGTAGAAAGAGTGCGATCGATGTTGTCATGTTTGGTATAAATGATAAGTAGATCTATGTACTTATGTTGCTTATCATGTTCGAACTGTGAGCTAACGGTTACTTGAATCAGGAACCAATGCCTCGAGGTAGAGGTAGAGGTAGAGGTAGAGACGGAGGTAGGATCGGAATGAATGGAAGCCAGGGAGCGGAAGCTTCACACACTGGGAATGGAGCTGAGTCACTAGAGACCCTCAGGACCATGAGGGATATGGCTGCTGTAATGTTACAACAAACTCAGTAGAATGCTCAGCTTATCCAGCTGACTCGTGAGAATCAATAGCAACAACAATGGAGGGATGTCAGAAACGAGGATGCCGGGTTAGACGTTTTCATGAGGCGAAAACCTCCTCAGTTCAACGAGGACTATAATCCCGAGGGGGCAGAGCTATGGGTGCAAGAGTTGGAAAAGATCTTCGCTGCCACACATTGTGACGATGCTCAGAAAGTCTCTTATGCCTCTTTTATGCTAGTTGGAGGGACGGAGATGTGGTGGAAGGGAAAGCAGAGACTATTTGAGATGGAAGGAAGAGCAATAACCTGGGAGCTATTTAGGGAATGCTTTCTTGAGAAATATTTTCCCAAAATGATCAGAAGGGAAAAAGACAAGGAATTCCATTCCATAGTCTGAAGCAGCGTAATATGTCAATCGGGGAGTACGCAGCAAGGTTTGAGACGCTGCTCAAGTTTTCAGAGTTCTATCAATGGTATCCGGATGAGGAATGGATGTGCTGCAAATTCGAAGACGGTCTGAAGTATGGTCCAGAAAGCCATAGTACCTTTGGGGATTACTAGATTCCCTGACATGCTTGATCGGTGTTCAGCTATAGACAACATCGAGAGAAGAAGAGAGATGACAACAAGAAGTGGAGGACCTATCCGCAGCAATCAAAGGGGCAGAGGCAGAAAGTTTCAGTCAAGACAAGGGTCGTACAGAAGGCCAGTGCAGAGAGTGGGCGATGCTGGGACTCTGAGACCGAGTGCAACTCAGGGGTTGCAAGGATGCTTTAAGTGTGGGGGACTACACATGGCTCGAGACTGCATGAGCCAAGCACCGGGGCGAGCTATCACTTGTTATGCATGTGAAAAACTGGGACACATGACAAAGAATTGCAGGCATGGAAATACGGGACCAACTGGGGTGACCGGGCAAACTGCGAGACCGCAAGCTACGGGGAGAGTGTTTGCCGCGAGGGGAGCTGAATTCTCTCGATGCCCGGATCTGATTCAAGGTAAGTATTTAGTTTCAGGCAAGCTCTTATCTGTTTTGTTTGATTCGGGGGCTACCCACTCGTTTATTTCTATAGATTGCATGGATCTCTTATGGTTACCAGTTTCATCTTACCATATGACCTTACTGTTTCCGCGCCCACAAGTGATTCATTAACTACCCTGTTTGTATGCTTAAAATGCCCTATTACAATAGAAAACAAACATTTCTTTGTAGACCTAGTCTGTCTGCCTATGCAGCAAATCGATGTTATCCTAGGCATGGATTGGCTTTCGGCCAACCATGTGGCACTTGACTGTACAAACAAAACTCTTTGTTTTTCTGAGCTATCTGGATTGACGCCTGCTAACGAAGGTATTCCAAAGGGTGTACGATCTGAGGAGGACGTGGTGTTGTTCTCCTTGGAAGCGAAGGAAACTCCGAGTGTGGGAGCGCTGCCTGTTGTAAGGGAATTTCCGGAGATGTTTCCAGATGATGTTCCAGGGTTGCCGCCGGAGAGGGAGATCAAGTTCGCCATAGATCTTGTACCAGGAACTGGACCTATTTTGATAGCACCTTATCAAATGTCTCCAGTAGAGTTGGCGGAGTTGAAGAAGCAGTTGGCCGAGATGCTAGGCAAAGAGTTCATCAGACCTAGGGCATCGCCATGGGGAGGTCTGGTACTGTTCATCAAGAAGAAGGACGGAAGTTCAAGGTTATGTGTGGACTATCGTCAACTAAACAAAGTGACGATAAAGAACAAGTACCCGTTGCCGAGGATCGATGATTTGATGGACCAGTTGAGGGGAGCAACTGTGTTTTCAACGATCGACCTGCGATCTGGTTACCATCAAATCAGGATGAAGAAGGAGGATATACCGAAGACTGCTTTTCGGAGTCAGTATGGGCACTAAGAGTATTTGGTTATGCCTTTCGGTGTGACTAATGCTCCAGCCGTGTTCATGGACTATATGAACAGGATATTCCGACCGTTCCTAGATAAGTTTGTTGTCGTGTTTATCGATGACATCTTTATTTACTCTCCGAGTAAAGAGGAACACCAAGAGCATCTTTGAGTGGTGCTGCAGATGCTGAAGCACAGGCAGTTGTATGCAAAGCTGTCAAAGTGTGGGTTCTGGCTGGAAGAAGTGCAGTTCTTAGGACACATGATCAACAAGGATGGGAACACGGTGGATCCTGCTAAGGTTGAAGCGATGGTTAAGTGGGAAAGCCCAAAATTTGTGAACAAGGTTCGCAGTTTTCTTGGTTTGGTGGGCTACTACAGAAGGTTTATCGAGGGATTCTCTAAAATTGTGTTGCCTATGATGCAGTTGACGAGAAAGGGGAAGACATTTGAGTGGTTGGAAGCTTGTGAGCAGAGTTTTGTAGAGCTGAAGCGGAGGTTGACCAAGTCGCCAGTGTTGGTTTTGCCAGATTCGTTAGGACGTTTTGACGTGTACTGTGATACGTCATATCAAGGATTGGGTTGTGTCCTCGTGCAAGAAGGAAGAGTGGTGGCATATACCTCCAGGGAATTGAGAATGCATGAACGGAACTTCCCGACTCATGATCTGGAGCTAGCTACGATAGTGTTTGCATTGAAGATATGGAGACACTATCTGTATGGTGCTAAATTCAGCATATTTAGCGACCATAAGAGCCTGAAGTACCTGTTCGACCAGAAGGAGTTGAACATAAGGCAGAGGAGGTTGATGCAATTCATAAACAACTATGAATTCGACCTGCAATACCATCTAGGCAAGGCGAATGTTGTAGCGGATGTGCTCAGTAGGAAGTCCCTACATGTATTTGCAATGATGGTACGAGAGCTTGAGTTGTTAGAGCAGTTTAGAGACCTAAATCTGGATGTGGAAATCGTCGAGGATAAGATGAATCTTGGGATGATTGAGGTAACTAGCGATTTCCTGAATCGGCTTTGGAGAAGGCAAGCTGAGGATGTGTATCTTAAAGAGGTTAACCGGTTGATCGAGGAAGGTGAGACGTCTGAGTTCAAAAGGGCTGCTGATGGTTTGATTAGGTATGGTGATCGAGTCTGTGTGCCTGCGGATAGTGAAGTTAAGAATATGATCTTAGAAGAAGCACCTAAAAGCAAGTTCAGCTTTCATCCGGGGGCTACCAAGATGTACCAAGATCTGAAGAAGTTGTTCTGGTGGCCAGGGATGAAGAAGGAAGTAACAGCTTATGTCTTATCTTGCTTGGTGTGTCAAAATGATATGATCATGGGAGCATAAGTCCCAAGCTTGGAGGGCATTCAAGGACCAATGACCCGATCAAGGCAAAGGAAGGTCCAAGAGGCATTACAAAGAGTTGTGATCAACCAGTTGACTTTGAAGCATCAAGTTGAGGAGGAATCCATTTGTAACCTCCTACTAGTAGAAGTCAAGACTACTTAGTTTTTAGGACAATGTATAGTAGTTTAGGACTTATAATAAACGTGCTTTTCCAAATAAGCATTTTAAGGATAGCATAGCTTGGGCTTAGGAAGCATTGGGCCAACTAGGCCCATAGAGCAAGGCCTACTCGGCCATACGAAGGGAATAGCGCCACTTTGCTCTTCCTTATGCAGCTTGTGGAGCTTGCATGTATATAAGGCTCATTTGTACTCCAATTTTCAATTAATGAATCATTTGTGTAGTTTCTCGTATTTGAGATTTGTGAGAGTTGAGAGAATCCTCTCTAGCTTGGTTCAAGAGTTGAACCTTTGATTCTTATCTAGAGTTCCAACACTCTAGTGGCCAATCCTCCTCAAGGCTTATCATCCGATCCTCCACCATGGATTGAGCTTGTGGCGCCTTCATCCCTTTCCCTTCCATTGTCGCCAGTTCTTCTTCTTTGTGTTCATATGATTACTTCTCTTCATCTCTTTTTGGTTCATTGAATTCTCACTTGAGATCCAATTTCTATGATGTTCTTCATTACTTTCAATTTCTAGTTAGTTTTCTAGATTCAAATTCAAAGAAAGATCCTCAAAACTTCATGATCTATGCTAGATCATATCAATTGGTATCATGAGCTAGTTCTTTGTACTTGAATTGTAGAGAATTTTGGATCAAATTTTTTGAATCTCAAATTTTTTGAGATTGGCGCCAACCTTGGAGATTCAAATTTCATGGCTAATTGATCCTCAATGATCTTAGTTCATGTGTTGGATTGTGTAAATGGTGTTTCATTTGATCTAGTTTTTTAATCTAGCTCTTGAATTGTTGAGTTTTGGTTGATGATCATATTTGAATTTTCAAATTTTTTTCCCCTCCAAAATTTTTGCCTCCACTTTCCTCTTCATATGATTAATTGATCCTCAATGATCTTAGTTCATAATTTGGATTGTGTTTGTGGTGTGCAATTTGAGAACATCAATCATAGATCTACACATTTTACTTTGTTTCACAAAGTTTAGTGTTCATCAAGTGTTCTTAGTGATCATTGTTAGAAACTTTGATTTGATCTCAATGAAAATGCAAAATAATGGTTAATGTGTTTTCCCTCCATTTGAATGAGAGATCATGGTTTCTAATTTTTAAATAATTGCTTGAAATTTTCGTGGCTATTTGTACAATTAGAATAAGTCAATGGCTGATTTTACAAAAAAAAAAAGCAAAAAGGGCCAAATCTGAAAAATCCAGAGGGCCAAAAGCGTAAATACCAAAAGTGGGCAAAAGTGCAATTTCAAAAAAATTCGAAAATACAAATCAGAATGCAATATGTGTTGAAAAGACTTGCCATTTCATTGCTTTCATGACATTGTGATTCAATTGTTATATTCAAGCAATTTGCAATATTGTGTTGGATCATACACTTGTTCATATTACACTTCTTGTATAGTTGCTTTGTGATTCACGGCTTACGCTTGGTTGGTGCACCATCAAACGTGCTCAATCGTTGGTTGGCATAGTGGTCACGTTGGTTTGAGGTTTCTCTCCGAAATTTCTTTCAAAATTTTGGATTGGAATCTTGGTCAACTCACATTTTATTCCTTATTGTCTTCTTGCTTCCTTTTGAGTAGTTCTTTCTTCTTTATCCTTTTTAGATTGTCTTTAAATTCCTTTTAGTTTTGTATTTGTTGTTTTCATATTCTTTGATCTCCTTGGATGATCGTTTTAAATGTTTCTCACTAGTGTTTGGGATTAACATCATTTGACTCTTTATTTCAACTTAATGACCCTTGCTTGAAGGATTCTTCAGTGGAAAAAGACAAGAGTGATCATATGCTAAAAAGTCTTTAAGAGCCACATCAGGATACTTCACATTTGTGGGAGGGAATTTAGTTACATGAAGAAGTAAAAAGCAAAAGGTAGTGGCCTTGTCTAGTGCTGAAGCCGAGTTTAGGGGCATGGGAAAAGGACTTTGTGAACTATTATGGCTTAGAAGTTTACTAATGGAGATTGGCTTTGATCCTAGCATGGAGATGAACTTGTTCTATGACAATAAAGCTGCAATTGATATCTCACAAAATCCTGTCCAACATGATCGAACAAAGTACCGGAGGTAGATAGATACTTCATCAAGCAGAATCTTGAGGAGAAGATTATTCAATTTCCTTTTGTCAAGTCGGAAGACCAATTGGCAGATATTCTTACAAAGGCAGTATCCGGTAAGAACTTCCATGACTCCCTTGACAAGTTGGGCATTAAAGACATTTATGCACCAACTTGAGGGGGAGTGTTGGCGTGAGTCATTAGATTCACTAGAAAATAGGAACATTAATTGTAAATAGCTGTCAAATCCCTTATATCAAGGGTCAAACTTATATTTAGCCATGAGTGTCATTGTTTAGGCTAGGACAAATCCTAAAATCTCTCCTCCTTGTATCTATTTATACACTGTAAATGATTCAAAGGAATAATATGGTGAATGAAATACTTTCTGTTTTAACACTATTTCCCTCATATACAAGTCTGCCAACTTATCCAAGCTATAGGTTGCCTTAATTGGCAAGAAGTGAGCAAACTTGGTCAACCTATCCACTATTACCCACATGGCATCTAAACCCAAATGAGTCCTAGATAACCCCATCACAAAATCCATAGATATTCTCTCCCACTTCCACTCAGGCATTTCTAAAGGTTGCAGTAGACCTAGAGGTTTTTGGTGTTCTATCTTAACCATTTGGCATAGTAAACACTTAGATACAAAGCTAGCCACATCTTTTTTCATTCCTGACCACCAATACAACTTTTTAAGGTCCTGGTACATCTTAGTTATTCCTGGATATATGGTGAACTTTCCCTTATGTGCTTCCTCTAATATTCTTTCCTTAATGCTCCCCTCCTTAGGGACAACGATTCTACCCTTAAACATTACTAAGTCATCAGTAGACAACTCATAACCCTTTTGTCCCAACAAGGATTGCAATTCCTAATCTAAAAATTGTCCACCCCTAATCTCCTCTCTAAGGTCACTATGGATCTCTAACCTGTTCAACTTCAAACTTAAGGCATTCAAAAACACCTCCAAATTCATATCTATAAACTCCTCTAAAAGGCTCATCTCCTGCACCATTAAGCTAAACATGTGTATGGATTTCCTACTAAGGGCATCGGCCACTACGTTAGCCTTCCCTGAATGGTACTTCAACTCAAAATCATAGTCCATAAGGAACTTCATCCACCTCCTTTGCCTCATATTCAATTCCTTTTGGTCAAACAGGTACCTAAGGCTCTTATGGTCACTAAAAACCTCAAACTTAGCACCATACAAATAATGCCTCCAAATCTTAAGGGCAAAAACTACTGCTGCCAACTCAAGGTCATGCGTAGGATAATTCACCTCATGGATCCTAAGCTGCCTAGAAGCATAAGCCACTACCTTCCCCTCTTGCATCAGCACACATCCTAGACCATTCTTAGAAGCATCGCAATAAACGACAAAGCCCACTAAAGGGTCCCGAATGATCAAGATTGGTGATGACACCAACCTCTTCTTAAGCTCCTGAAAATTCTCCTCACACTCTCTGTTCCACTCAAAGGATCTCCCTTTCCTAGTCAACTTGGTCAAAGGTAAGGCTAGTCTAGAGAAACCGTCTATGAACTTCCTATAGTACCCTGCCAATCCTAGAAAGCTCCTTACTTCAGTCACTGACTTAGATTGTTCCCACTCTAAAACTGCATCTACCTTAGAAGAGTCAACTACCACCCCCTTACTAGAGATGGTATGGCCCAAAAACTTCACCTCCTCAAGCCAAAACTCACACTTTTCTGGTTTGGCATATATATGCTCATCCCTCAAGATTTGTAACACTAATCTCAAGTTCCCCTCATGGTGTTCTGGCATTCTAGAATATATAAGAATATCATCTATGAATACCACCACAAAGCTGTCCAAAAATGGCCTAAAGATCCGATTCATGTAATCCATGAAAACGGTCGGGGCATTGGTCACACCAAACTGCATCACTACATACTCATAGTGTTCGCACCTGGTCCTAAAGGCTGTCTTAGAAATATCCTCGTCTTTAACTCTAATCTGATGGTACCCAAATCTCAAGTCTATCTTAGAGAAAACTGTCGCCCCTCTCAACTGGTCTAACATGTCATCTATCCTAGGCAAGAGGTATTTATTCTTGATGGTTACCTTGTTTAACTTCCTATAGTTAACATACAACCTCATACTGTCATCCTTCTTTTTTACCAGGAGCACTAGTGCTCCCTATGGTGACACACTTGGCCTAATGAACCTCTTTTCTAACAACTATTCTAACTGTTTCTTAAGCTCGTTCAGCTCTAGGGGTGCCATCCTATAGGGTGCTACTGAAACAGGTCCACTCCCAGGCACTAGATCTATATATTAAACTTAACCTCCCTAGTTGGCGGTAAACTAGATATTCCTTAGGAAAAACATCCTGGAATCATACACTACATGTACTGTCGATATTTCGCTCTCAACCTTTATCTTAGCAGTAAAGAGAAGTATGTATCCTTGAGCTCCCTCAACTACGTAGTTATGGCAAGACACAGCAGTCCCAACAGAATTGGTTACACAAGAATCAATAGTCATGGATTGGGTAGCAATGGATATGGTTTTATCAGAACAATATATAACAGCATGATTAGAGGACAACCAATCCATACCAAGGATGACATCTAGGCCCGACATAGGCAAGTATATAAGATCAATAGAATAAGATACATCATTATATACTAAAGAGCATTTTCAGCAAACAATGGAGGTAACTAGTTTATCCTCAGCAAGGGTAGATACACGTAAATCAAATGACAATTTAGAAACAGATAAGGACAAATTTTCACACAGTCTAAGGATATGAATGAATGTGGAGCTCCTGAATCAAACAATATATTGATTTTTCTTTCTTTAATTAAACCCATACCTTGTACCAGACCATCCGACTCCTTCACTTGCTCCCCTTGGATCGTAAAGACTCTTCCCTGGTTCTCTGGCCTCGGTTCAACTTGTTCTCCACCTCTGCAGACTCTGGCATAATGTCCCACCTTACCACATTTGAAGCAAGTGGTCTGTGCCGCAGGACATGCACGATATCCATGAATCAATCCACACTTATGACACCCGGTGCCCTTGCCAGTCTGAACTCCTTGCACCTACTTCCCCTTGTTGATGGTGGACACGGGTCGCAAATGCTTCCGGAACTTGTTATCTTTGTTTTGGAACTTCTTCCCATCAAAACTAGTTTTCTCCTTAGGCTTCTCCGCCGTCAGTGCTTGCACCTTCTGCACGGCTACCCGACACTTATTTACCAATGTGGGATAGTCTCTAATCTCTAAGATGCCAATAAAGCTCTGCAGTTCCGGTTTCAAACATTGTTTAAACTTAATGGCCTTCCAGTCATCTTGGGGATGCTCCCTTAGATAATGAGAAAACCTCGCCAAACTCTTAAACTTGGCCACATACTCAGCTACAGTCATGTCTACTTGGCGAAGCTGTAAGAACTCTGCCTCCTTCTGGATGCGAACACTGTGGGGAAAGTATTTTTCTAAGAACACCTCTTTGAACCTGTCCCAAGTAATCAGAGCTCCCTGAGCTAGCAAACCACCTTGGGAACAATTCCACCAGTGCTCAACGTCCGACTCCAACATGAAAGTGGCAAAGTCTACCTTCTGTGCATCTTCACATCTCATCACTCTAAAAATCTTCTCTAGCTTTAGAAGCCATCCTCAGCCTCCACTGGATCTGAGCTGCCACGAAAGGATGGTGGATCATTTTTTTCGAAATTCTGATAAGCCCACATACTGAGGATCCTGAGTTGCAACTAATCCAATGTTGTTCTGAGCATTACCATTATCCCTCATCTGACGGAGTATCTCCGTCTGCTCTTACATGACTCTGGTCATTTCAGCCAAAACTGCTGAAAGTGCACCATTAGCGTTAGCCCCATGCCCGCCAGTAGCCATAAATATGCACACCACCAATCAAACATTGGGTTGATCAGGTCCAATATCTCAAAGAATAGCATGCAGCATATATAACTCTAACAAGCAATCCTATGCGCCCATATTTTGTTTTTTAGAAAAACAACCCAATACCACAGTCCAATTTAGAATTGAACTGCTTTGATACAAAAAATGTAGCGTCCTTCGTTATATTAGTAACCCAAAATAAATTCACCATTCAAATATGGCTAAATAAAATTTTCATAAATATAAGAGTCTGAAAATACCTCAATAATTATTAAAAGAAAATAATAGTAATAAATCCTTATATAAATAAAATGAATTGTCTTAAAATCTTGGCGTCTACTAAAAATATCCCAACGATAAAAATAAAAGAGTATGGTTCTAGCCACAAGAGGCTCCTTATTGAACATAATACCAGCCAAATATAATAAATAGCTAAACGAAATGCACTAAGTCTTCAAGGCTCTTCCGTCTCAATGGTGACGTCCTCGTGCTCTGAAAACAACACTTTTAATGAGATTTATAATCCCAGTGAATACAAACATTTAAATAAAGGTTCGCAAATAGTGTTGTTTTCAGCTGGCGCGGCAACCCGGATAAATCAATCATGGTACCTGCATAAAATAAACACAAAATCCTTTGATCAAGCATACATAAATTAATCAATATTATTTATATTCAAATAAATATCTCGACACCTCAAATATTTAATCATGTCAATCATTGATGCTCTATGCAATGCAACTCCATGAACATGACTCAGTGAGTTATCTAATATCCCATCACAAATGTGGATATTTTTAAAAAAAATTGATATCTCATCCCAGATATGATATCTCTCATCCTATTCCCGGATAGAATGTATACCGTCATCCCTTCGCGGAAGGTGATAACCATCTCATGCGTAATATAATATGTCATCCGAAATGACTACCAAAAACATTCTCAAACCCTATACTTCAATTACATAAACACTATAACAGATTTTAAAACACAAATACCATAACAAATTAATATTAAATAGAATATATGATTATTATAATACATATGTTTTTAACTAGCGCATAACATATATTACATATATATTAATATATATAATTAAGAACCACGCACTGTCAAAACTAAAACAGTATCGCTAATAGCTAAAATGAATAAAAGAAAAAAAGAAACTTACGCATCAAGACAAATCCAAATCTTGGAGAGGAGGGTGCTGGGTTTTGATTCCAATCAAATATGATTTTTTGATCAGTAATCAAATATGATTTGACATTCAGCCAAAAGATTAGTAATTTCACGTCACAGTAAAAAAAAAAAATGTAAATCAATCGGAAATTCAATACGACAAAAACAACACAGAGAGATTTCAGGATCATATAAAATAAACACATATTAATGGAAAATCTTCACATGAGTATTAAAACATACCGTCATATATAAATGACAACGCATAATGTAAAAGTTTATAATTTAATGTAAAACCTCCAAATTAGTTTAACGTTATTGACCTTCAAATATAAAAACTCAATTTTTTCAAAATTAACACTCAAAATGTATTATTGGTTTTAAAATTCAAATCCCTCAAATATTTATATAATGAAAGAATAAAAAAATATGTTTTTACTCGATTGTTATAAATCTCCAAAAAAAAAAAAAAAAAATTCAAGCCATCCCTACGAGTAAATCGTAGCGTTTGACCAAAAATCCTTCTTTTCTTATGACATTTTGGATTTACGAGATTGCTTGCTCATCGCTCCGAAAGACAATCAGAGCTTCTCTTCTTCTATTTATTTTCTCCACTGTTGGCGGCGCTGAAACTCATTCACCTCCAAATCTCCATCCCTTTTAATTCAAACAGATCAGGTTCTCCCTTTTTTTTTAACACCAAAACCTATCCTATTTTAAGATTATGTGTGGGCCATATTTTTTTATCAAAGAGAAAAGCAACTAATGGCCTTTACGTGAAAGGTTCATTTTTACGTTTACTTGTATTACTTTCTTCTTTTTTATTATTATTTCAACTTTGTATTTTACTTTTCTTTTAATTACTAAACATTTCTAATTAGTTCTTATAGTAATAATTTTCTACGCTAAACCTTGTAACAACTTAACTTTTTATTAAAAATAATTTATATAAAAATTTTAGGATGTTATAATTCTCATCCTCTAATTGATCTTCATCTTCTTTATTAACATTACTTTCTTTGGAGACATGAGTTTTGAGAGACAAGCCTCTTTTCTTCTTCTCTTTTTCTTCATGATCATATAATCGATGTAACTCCATTTCATGTTCATTTAGCTTTCCAAAAAGTGTAGCAACATTCATTGTTGCAAGGTCTTTTGATTCAGAAATTACAGTGATTTTCGGTTGTCATTCTCTACTCATGCATCTCATGACTATTTTGATTTGCTTCTCATCTGAAATGGTGAGTCCAAGTTGTTCAAGTTGATTCACAATGTGTGTAAACCGTTTCTGCATTTCATCAACATCTTCACCACTCTTCATGTGAAAGAGATCATAATCATGTTCAAGAGTGTCCATCCTTGATCTCTTGACTTCAATTGTTCGTTCATGAGTGACTTGTAATGTATCCCACATTTGCTTGGCAGTTTTGCAATTTGAAACCCTAAAAAACTCATCATAACTCAAAGCAGCAGTTATTATATTTTTAGCCTTAGAGTTATAGCCAACTTTCTTCTTATCATCATCATTCCATTGTTCTTTTGATTTTGCCTTTTTGTTACCATTCTCATCAACAGTATAAGGGACATAAGGTCCATTTTCTATAGCATCTAAAACATCAAGACCAGTAGCCTTTAGAAGGATCAACATTCTTTCTTTCCAATACATGTAGGCATTGCCATTAAAGGCCGGGGGTCTTGCTAGAGAAGCCCCATCACCCAAGATATCGTTTGAAGCCATTCTCTTGAAGCGATTAATCTTGACACAAGAGTTTTAGCTCTAATGCCACTTGTTGGTTGTGGTTTCACACTCAAGAAGGGGGTTGAATTGAGTGTTTAAACTTTTTGTGACTTTTTGCAAAAACTGAAATATTTTCTTATTCAAAAGATTTTGTCAACCAACTGTTGCGTTCTGAACACACTTAAGGGCAAGTGCACCCTGTCACAAAAGTAATATAGGACGGAAGTCCAGATACCGAACCCAAGAAATTAATGAGTAATACTCACGTGAGTATCGGAACAGAGAAATCCTTAAGCTATTTAGACTAATTGAAAGAATAATAAAAGTATGGTGTAAGCAATAGTAAAAGATAAACAAAAGAGAAATAAAGGTATTGAAATCAAGAGTGAAGAGCCTAGAGTCATTGTTTCACTTGGATGTTCAATACCCCCAAATCCTAGTCCTATTCAATTTCGCAGTTGCTTTATGAATATCAATCCCTCTACTAAAACTATTAATTGTTTGTCAGGCAATTAATATGCTTTTCCCCAGATGAACCCAATGTTTGTCAAGTAAAGAGTTTAAATGATTAGAAAGCATAAAGAGCAAAGAGGTTGAATAATTGAAAGGAATAAATCAAGTTTGGTCACGCAATAATTTAAACCCTGTTTATCCTATATATCTACCAATAAATTACAATACGGCCGTTGATCAACCAATTGATTATGAGCATGAAAAGGGTAAGCAGTCCTAGCATGGAATGAAGAACAATAAAATAACACTATTCAAATCGCAACCTTGAAACCAAATAGAATTCGAATTAAAGCTAAGACATAGCAAAAAAGGTTTCTACTACTACAAGATTCATCACAACTCTAGTGATGAAATTAGCTATCCATAATAATAGATAAAACCAAAATCAACAATGGGAAACACATCCTAAAGAATTGAGAAGAAGAAGAAAGATCTCCAACTTAACCCCCAAGCGCAAATCCTACCCTAGAATTCTAAACAAACTATTAAAAGTTCGATAAACTATGAAAAGTAATAGATGTCAAGAGATAGATAAAATACTGCTAACAACTAATGATGAGAGTGGTACCGAGGGCTTCTATTTATAGGAAAAATAGGATAAAAAGCCCAAAAATTAGGTCTGTTAGCGCCGCCAGCACGACCGTGCTTAATTGAGCACGATCGTGCTTGATTCAGTACGAGTGTACAGAGTTCGTAAAACAGCGTCGAATAGTGCATTGGACTGAGCATGGTCGTGCTTCGGGTCATGTACGGCTGTGCATCTTGTATAGCCTTGTAGATCTTTTCGTAAGATTTTCAACGCCACAAAGAACACCTCGATCGGATATCCAGAGCTTAAGTTATGATCAAAATGGTGACAAGGGATATATGCAGAAATCTCTTCTGTAGAGGCGTACTTCAACTATTGAGAACTGGTTTGAATCTTTTTCCATAATTGTGCTAGATTTGGTGTGCAAATAGGTATGTACGACCGTGCTAAGTGGAAGCACGGCCGTGCTTCGAGCTCCGGTCTTCAAAATCTCCCCTTTTTAGCACAAAATCTTCCAAAATCTTTTAATTGTCCATTAAGTAGCTTTAAACGTCAATTTTGTAAAAACTTAGGGAAAATGGTGAAATACAATAGTAATTATCATTAAATTCACCAAAATACAACCCAATTACCCCTCATAAAATGCACAGAATTGAGGTTTATCAAACTTCGCATACTTGAGTATTGCTTACCCTCAAGCAATTATCTGGGTTAAAAGAATTTTCAAAAATAATTTTCAGATTTAAATCAGGAGGACCCAAACAATCAGAATCATCAGAATTGCAAAGATAATCAAAAAAATATATTTTTCAAAAGAAGTCAGGAGATTACACAATTAGAAACTTTAAATTCCTTGAAATCAAACTTTCCAAAGACCATGGGTCACTTTACTCACAATCTCTTGTGTATTGGGCAAAGATATCAAGCACTCAAGATTCTCAAAGTAAATACATTACCATAGACTTGTCCATTGACCAAATATCTACAATATGATTCACATGCATGCAGAAGAAGGAAGGGGTCTTTCATGGGTTGAAATTGGGCCAAGGTATTGATATCAGGTGTGATAAAGAAAGAAAAGAGATATACAAAAGGCTAAACCAAAAAATAAACTTATAACCTCTTGATGCATAAAAGAACATACAGTGCAATTGGCATTTTTTCTACAAATTTTTCAAGAACCTACTACTTTTCTTCAACCTTTCCTTTCTTTCCCTTCCTTTACTATAGGCTTTGCTTTTCTTTTCTTTTTCTTTTCTTGCTTCTTCTCTAACTTTTTTTTTCACCATAGAAAATAAATTTCATAAAGGCTTAAATTGGGTAACTAGTGGAAGTGTTTATCAAAATAATGCAGGCCAGAAAAATACCTAAGAGTACCCCAACCAGATTTTCACATGCACAAAAATGAACTTCGCCTCAAAATGGTCTCACGACAAGTTCTAGAACGTATCCATCCGAGAAATCACACTCATCAAAGAAAAGGAGTTAATATCAATAAATTTAGGAGTAAATATCCAATTTGGTCCCTGAAATTGTAGGGTCATATCAACTTAGTCCCCCACATTATCAATATTCCAAAATGATCCTTGGAATTGCAAAATGTAGCAAATGCATCTCTGACATTATTCACTTAGTTTCAAATGCATCCTAGACATTACCAATTTAATGTCACTATAGTCTATGCAAATATCAACGAAGGGATGAACCTAATTAACATTTAGCAATTCTAAGGATCATTTTCGAATATTGATAATATGGGGGACTAAGTTGATATGACCCTACAATTTTAGGGATCAAATTGAGTATTTACTCATAAATTTAGCATTATAGCTTAACCCCTATAAAAGTCCAAGTCTCACATTAAGAAGTTAATTATCAAACAAAGAATTTTCTGCTAATTTTCAGTTTTCAAAAGACAAACTTTTTCAATTAAACTTTTGGAACTATCAAAGCAATTCATCCAAAAAAAAATTTTAATTGTACGGGGTCCCCTAATTTTTTCATAAGAAAGAAATAAGTAGTTAATTATATGCAGTAAAAACACAAAAATCATATATTTTTCCTTCTAAAACTTAACATTTGCAATGTCCTCAATGCAACAAAAATAAAATGAAGTAAAAGTGTAGAGAAGGAGAAAAGTACTGCCCCCTCTTTTTTTTTTTTTTTTATGAAAAGATAATATGCATGGTCTTGCTTATCAACACAGAATTCAAACTCACATGCAAATCAGCCCTATTCTACTCATGGTAGCCACATAGATTTGATGTAACTAATTTATTCAAAGCAAGAAACAAATAAAGAGAAAAGTTTAGAAACCACCCGGACCCCATAGCTTGTGGTACAAAGACCAAGGTATGCTCAAAACATAAGATCTTCCTCTCGGATCCATGACTTGTAGAAGGAAATCCTAATGATGCTCAACATACAAGATCTTTCTCTCGGATGCCATGGCTTGAAGCATGGCAATTGTAGGAGAAAATCCTTAAAAGCCAAGGTGGCCACTTCAAATGTGAAGGTATGTTTGATTCCTCCATGATCGAATGACAGACGAGAATCTCCTCTTTTAACCTCTTCACGAGTGAAATCTTCATGAAGCACAAGAAGCTTATCTTTTGGAGCAAACTTTGAAATATCCACACATGCGTGTAACCTAATATACTTATCCAAATCAGAATTTTTGGATCCAACTTACTTGGTCTCCTCATAATTGTTCCCTTATGATTCATTGTCTAGTGTGGACAGGCATATATGGACTGATGTAAGGTTGTGCTCACTTATTGCTACGCCTTCATCCTCTTGTTTAAGCTCAGCTTGAGAGGCCAATGATTCTTGGACCTCTTGAGACGTCAATGTAATAAGAGCAGATATCTGTGTTTCAAGGCTTGGAATCTGCCATTAGTCTTCTCCATGAACTTCATAATGTAACGACGCCAAAAACTTGTTGCGTTCTGAACACACTTAAGGGAAAGTGCACCCTGTCGCAAAAGTAATATAGGACGGAAGTCCAGATATTGACCCCAAAGGATTGATGATTAATACTCACATGAGTACCGGAATAGAGAAATCCTTATTCTATTAAGACTAATCGAAAGAATAATAAAAGTATGGTGTAAGCAATAGTAAAAGATAAACAAAAGAGAAATAAAGGTTTTGAAATCAAGAATGAAGACCCTAGAGTTGTGGTTTCACTTGTACATTCGATACCCCCAAATCCTAATTCTATTCAATTTCGCAGTTGCTTTCTGAATATCAATCCCTCTACTAAAACTATTAATTGTTTGTCAGGCAATTAATATTCTTTTCCCCCAGATGAACCCAATGTTTGTCAGGCAAAGAGTTTAAATGATTAGAAAGCATAAAGAGCAAAGAGGTTGAATGATTGAAAGGAATAAATCAAGTTTAGTCATGCAATAATTTAAACCCCGTTTATCCTATAGATCTACCAATTAATTGCAGTATAGCCGCTGATTAACCAATTGATTATGAGCATGCAAAGGGTGCGCAATCCTAGCATGGAATGAAGAACAAAAGAGTAACGTTATTCAAATCGCAACCTTGAAACCAAATAGAATTCGAATTAAAGCTGAGACAACCCCTTCCTCAAAGGTCCCATTGGTAACCCGAACTCGAATTCTTAACGTTGCAGCGCAGTGTGGTAATATAAAAATGCAGAAATATTAAAACAATCCATACACTAATGCCATAATAATGTATACAGACATAAATAGTACTGGCTCCATCAGTAGAGCCTACAACAACTGATACCAATTATCTCAGAGTATGCAACTAATAACATATATAACTGAAAACATGGCAGGAAAATAAAATACATACGACTTCCTCTCCTGGCCCCAAAAATACATTTCACTCAAACCCATATACTGGCCATAACAAAACTAAGACTGTCTACCCAACCATGACTCTAACGTATATGGTAGTCGGCTCCGTATACACTACTCTTCGCTGAGAGTAGTCAGTCTCCCAGAGACGGTCGTCCTCTACATAGAGCAGCTCAAAGTCCCCCAGCATTGGGATTTGAGGCTCTCCAGCCAGCATCAAGTTCAACCGGTATGCCATCAATCTTCTCTGGCAACTCCTCAACAGGATCTTCTCGTGCGATCGAGAATAAATAAAATAAGATATAGAGAAAATATAGGGGATAAGAAACAACAACTCATCATAAATGGGAAAACAGCTATAAAATAATTTATATAGATAGCAACACTCAACAACACAGCAGTGTCAATCAATCAACTCCCAGATCGTTCTCTCTTAACTATTATCTCTTACACTCATGCAACTAACGACTATATGGGCGCGATCACGACGCGACATCCCCAACAGATCAAGATGTCTCGTTCATCTCTGTGCCACCCCCGTAATGCAAGGTTCGGCCAACAGCCCGTAGGCTCAACTCGTCTCATGGATATGACATATTCCCCCGCCCGTAGGCCAGGTCGGAATATTCGCCCATCAACAACGCAACTTACGGTAACGACATATCCCCGCGCCCGCAGGCCATATCGGGACATTCGCCCGTCCGTTAACAACTAATGGGTACGATCATCTCCCCGCAGGCAAGATCGATCGCCCGTATGCTAATACAGTGATGAACAACAACTATGCAACATGAATCTCACCGACTCATCTTGGATCAACACTTAGTGTCTCAACCACAACTTATAATAACCACGACCAACTTTCTCCGGCTTAACCGGGTATCAACTTTAAATCACAATGCAAACAGATCAACTGGATCTCTAGGTTGAGCACTATAATATATATGTATGTCCTCGACTTTCTCACCACATATTCATCTCCCAACTCATCAGAATTTACTACCTATCTCTACTCAGACATCAGCAATCACAACATCACATCATAAAGCAACCAGAAATAGATTCAACGATCATATCAACTTATAGATAAATTCAAGTAATTATAAACATATAATAGGCATAACATACATATCACATATATTATATTAAACATCCAATCACAGAACAAGCAACCTCGACATACAGTAAAATCAACCTATCGGCCAATCGACCTCTCGTAGGGTTTAGGTCGCCCTACGCATATCAATATATATTATTTTAAATCTTGCCTCCCCGAAGATATTGTGGTTCTTTCCCCCACCTTAGTAGTGTTCCCATGCGACTCCGACTGCGGCTCTGCAACTGTCACTCGTGCGTGCTTTCGAATGTTCGAACACCGTCGGATCCTTCACAACAAACCGCAACCAGAAATCAATATAGTTAAATCAAAATTTCCCTAATCCTTATGACCAAGATTCTACCCCTATTTATTTAAATAGGCTAGAGATGTTGAAATTCTACCAACTCTTGGATCAATGATTCTTAAGCATGATTAAGACATAATCTGTGATCAATTGTCAAAAATTTGAACCAAAACCCTTTCAACCAACAAACTAGGGTTTCGACCATCATGGTTAGAAATAGGTGAGAGTTTGATTTGGTTTTCTAACCACTTGGATTACATGATCATATAATGAAAGAGGTGAAATCAAGAATCATTTCACAAATTTGAACCAAAAACCCATTTCCCCCAAAATGTTAGGGTTCGGCCCCTTTAATTTAAATAGGCTAGGAAGCATATGTGATTTCATGCTCTTAGATAGTCATAGAAGAGGATGAAACTAGATCATAGAAATTGGTTTGACATTAAAAGGATTTTTCTAGATTTTTCTAGAGATTTTTGAAGTTTGGATCATAAACTTGAAAACTTAACATGAACCATAGAATTTAATGGAGAAGTAGGGAGATTGAGAGCTCAAGAATGAATTCCATACCTCCTAGATGATGAAGATGGATGAGGTGATCAACTTTGCTTCTCAAAAGTTCTTGAAAAGCTTTAAGGAAATGAGAGAAAATGGAGGAAGATGAAGTGAAGAAGAAGAAGATGAAAAAAAAGAAGTGAAGGAGCAGGGAGAGAAAGAGTGGTTTGAATATGAGGGATAGGGAGGGTGAGGATGAGTCAAAAATCTCACTTAAGGGTAGTTTTGTCTTTTCACACAAGGACAAGATGGTAAATATGGAAAAAGTCAGGAGAATTTTGGTCTTTTCGCGTCTAGATATTTTCAAAAACAATCATGACACTTGGCACGCATTCCTAGGTAATTTGACTTGATGTGACCTGATGTGACTTCATGATTATCCGTTCGCGGGTCCCGTTAAATCCATACGCAGCTCCGTTCGTCTCCTGGTTTGAATTACGCCCGAATAGTTTATTATTATTCCGATTTTTAAGGCGCGAAACCAATTTTAGTAAAACGGTAGGAAACGTGATCATAAGACTAATTGTCTCGTTCACAAGTCCGAATTAGGTCTTTATAGTAGTAAAACACTACTGTCAGTGAAAAACGTAGATCGGGCTTCGTCTGAGTTTTCGACCCAAAATTTAACCATAGCTTCCTACGATATCTTAGAGCTTGACTATGGTCTTAGTTTATTTTATTTCATTATCTAGACCCTCCAATAAAATACAAATTCATAAATATTGTTTATTTAGAAAACTTGAAAATCAGGGTGTTACAAAAGTTAAGACATAGCAAAAAGGGTTTATACTAATACAAGTATCACCACAACTCTAGTGATGAATTTAGCTACCCATAATAATAGATAAAACTAAAATCAGCAATGGGAAACGCATCCTGAAGAATTAAGAAGAAGAAGAAAGACCACCAACTTAAACCCCAAGCGTAAATCCTACTCTAGAATTCTAAACAAAATACTAAATGCTATAAACTATGAAAAATAATAGATGTCAAGAGATATATAAAATACTACCAACAACTGATGATGAGAGTGGTACCGGGGGCTTCTATTTATAGGAAAAATAGGAGAGAAAGCCCAAAAATTAGGTCTGTCAGCGCCGCCATCATGGCCATGCTTAATTGAGCACGACCGTGCTTGATTCATTACGAGCGTACAGAGTTCGTAAAACAGCGTCAAATAGTGCATGGGACTGAGCACGGTTGTGCTTAATTGAGCAGGAATGTGCTTCATGTCATGTAAGGCCGTCCATCTTCTTTAGCCTTGTAGATTTTTCGTAAGCTTTTCAAAGCCACATAGAACGCCTAGATCGGACATTTAGAGCTCAAGTTATGATCAAAACGGTGATGATGGATATATGCAGAAATCTCTTCTGTACAGGCGTACTTCAACTGCTGAGAACTGGTTTGAATCTTTTTCATAATTGCATTGGATTTGGTGTGCAAATAGGCATGTACGACTGTGCTAAGTTGAAGCACGGCCGTGCTTCGAGCTTCAGTCTTCAAAATCTCCTCTTTTTAGCGCAAAATCTTTCAAAATTTTTTAATTGTCCATCAAGCAGCCTTAAATGTCAATTCTATAACAACTTAGGCAAAATCGTGAAATACAATAATAATTATCATTAAATGCAACAAAATACAGCCCATTTTTTCCTCATTAAATGCACAGAATTGAGGTTTATCACTAACAAAACAAAGTTGTTTTTGCAAGTTTTCAGAAATGTGAATTTTAACAAATCAATTCAAGCTTTCCCTAATATACTTCTAATCAAGAACAATTATCAAATAACAAATATCAAGAAGATAAGGGAAAGAAAAACACACAAACCAATTTTATCCTGGTTTAGCTACCTTCCTCACACCTTTGTGAGTTTTGTCCACTATCAAAACAAACCGTTTTTATAATATTCTTTACAAAGCTTCACTTCTAGGTTCCTTCTACCCTAGTGACAACTTTTCAGCAATCTTTCTCAAAACAAGAGTCCCTTTTATCCTTGCACAGCCTACACGAGATAACCTCTCTTGTTCCAGAAACTATGAAAACAGAATTTGAATACAGATTCTATGAAATCAGACTTTATAACTTGAAGCACTATAGGTTTTTCTCACTTTTTCTCAATACAAAGCTCTTATGGAACTTTTGAGTGATCAATTTCGAAAATATCAATTCTCTGTTTAGAATATGTATGATCATGTCCTTATATAGTTGAATTACAAAATAGATCCGTTGGACATGCATAACTAATCAATTAAAATCAAAATAGAATTGAATTCTTGAAATGCTGTTACAAGTCAATCGATTAGTACACAGATGTATTAATCAAGTTTTTCACTTTCTGAACATGTATACATCGATTGATCTATTGTGTACATCGATTGATTTTTTTGTTTGTTCATGAGTACATTGATTGTGTTCTTCAGTACATCGGTGTATGTCTTTCATACTTGTATATTCTCAATCTAGAACTTTAATACATCGATTATCTAATCGATTTATGTTAGTCACTTAAGACTTCCAGCTTCTATTCTGATTATACATAGATGTACTAATAAATGTACTGGTGTTTTAAAACATTCTGAGTTGATTGTAACCCATGAACTAATCGATTTATAAATCTTATACATTGATGTACAAACAGCTTTTTACACAAAGTTAGCTAATTAATGGAAAGTACACAGATGTACAGTTCTTTTAATTAACCTTTTCAATTCTAAGAGTTCTTTCAAAAAGTTCTTTACTTTTGAAAATCATTTTCCTTGTTTTTATAAGAGCTTTATAAGATTGAAAAGTGAGTAACCCTTTACATTTGCATCTAAAACTTGGCTTCCTTTTGCTTTGCTCTTGATGCTTCCTCTTTGAGTCTTTCTTCATGATCCATGTGATTCTTCATGTGTTGCTCTTTGAATTTCATTGCACTTTACTTTATGTAATACTAAATCAAATGCTAACACTTTTCCACAAGTAATTAGTGTGTCAAATACTAAATCATATTGGAGCAACTAAGTTTAGTCATTAATCAAAACATCAATAGAGTCATTTTTCCACACACAGACTGTGGTTTCAGGTGGGGGGAAAGATCTTACACGCGTTGAGGAGGCAATAGTAGTTTGTATAACTGTGTTTGATTGTTTTGATGTTCTGTAGGGGAACCCTAAACCCTACTAGAGGTTGAGCCCTCCCAAAGTGCCTAAACCCTAGGTTTAATTCACTTTGGGCTAGCACCGCTGAACTGACACCCTAGTTTAGCATACTTGTATTGACTGAGAGAATGTGTGTGTTGCCTGATACATATCTAAATGATATCTTCTTTATGTGGACTGTTTATACATGTGATGGTATGTTTACACTTGTAGCAAGGTTATTGTTTTACATGCATGAGTTATGAATTGCTTATATGCCTTGAATTATGTGCCTGTACAATAGTTGATGGTTTTAGCATGATTAGGGCTATGAAACCAAGGTTGGTAGTTTGAGCTGGTAGTCATGGTTTGAGGTTTACAGTTGGAGCCATGAGGTGCTCGAGATATCTTTATGTTGAGTTGCGCTAGGCTAAAGTGTCGAGTTCGCATATAGTGTGATATTAGCTCAAAGAGATGGTTGTCATGCATAGCTTTTGCATTGTTGCCACATCAGGTTAGTGCACCGAGTGCGGGTGTGGAAAACGGAAGGGAAAATCTGTGTGATGTTGGGGATATACTAGACGCAAGTGTGCCCACATGAGACCGGTATGGTGGCGCCTATCATGTCGTGGTAGTCCTACCTAAGTACGGTTATCCCGACTGGAACCTAAGTCTTTGAAGTTGTCGGTGGATCTTCCGAGGAGGCCCAGATAGCCCTCCCTGTCAAGGACAATGGAGTTGTGATGCACTCTTATGGGTCACGGCGAGCGGAACGGATTATCGGAACAAACTAACTTGTCCGATGTGCGGACGTACTTGATCTTTGTCCTAGGGGGACGTGTAGTATTGGTCGACAAGCATGGAAAGGGTATATCTGCATCTAGTTTAGAGATAACAATAGTATCAGTATACTTGGGAGATGTCTGTATTTGTTATATATACTGTTGTTCCCTATCCCTGTTTATGATGCGTTGTGATTCTTATCTCCTTGTCTTTTCTCTGTATGTTTTTTGTGGTTCGTTATCGAGAAGACCTAGACGACGAGGATGGACCCATGCAGGAGGCTACTAGACACGGCTCTGCAGATCCCACTGATAGGGGATCTCAAGCTGATTTATCATGATGTGGATGGCTGGCAGGTGGACCCTGCCACCTTTCTGACCGTGTACACAGGACCCATCAGTATACGGTTCTGGTTCGGAGCTCTACCTTTTGGCGACATCATCGGACCCTTTCGCGTCATCGAGTTCTTACCGTTCTCTCAGATGTGGCAACCACCACAACCTAGCACCCATGCTCACATGTGGGACGCACCAAAGTCTTCGCACGTGACCAGGAGGAGAGGTTTCGTCTAGCGAGCAGTACTTACCGACCTGCTGGAGGAGGAGGATCGTCATATCGAGTTCCTCGTCAGACTATGTGCCCCGGAGGGTTTATTGGCGCACATATGGCGAGGGTGAGGGTAGTTAGAGGTATCCACAACACTAAGGGTGTGACACTGCAATGCGTATGTCCTAGGTGTGTGATGTGAGATTATTTTAATGTACTTTTGAGTGTGGGGGGGCTGAGTGCTAGTGAGGTTTTGAGAGCTTTCTACAGAGTCCTTTGGTGTATCTTTTGTTTATGTTCAGATAATGTCTCTAACCTTATCTCTCCCCAAACTCAATATCCTCAAAGCACTAGTAGTTCCTGTCTCAAGGTTTCTTTAACATGAGATTAAAAATTCATACCCCTTTGACCTTTCAGAGTAACCAATAAGGTAGCCGCTCACTGTTTGGGGTTCCAATCTCTTGCCCAGGCTTATAAGGCCTCCCTTTAGTTGGATATTCCCATACTTGGAAGTGATTAGTCGCTCACTTTAGTTGGTACTCTGTCAAGGATTTAAGCTGCAATCTTTAGTCCATAGCTTAACTGGTTCCTACGATATTTGAATTTAAGAGACAAATTGAATCCATCGTTTCTAGATGAACAAAAAAATATTTTGATTCGTTCAATAAGAAAAAATTTCATCTAAATTATGATTAAACCAAAATGTCTTTTAATTCCAAATATAGGCCAGTAACAATAATCTGAAATGTCAATAGCCTTATCCTTTACCGACTTGGCCAACTCCAATATAGATGCATCTTTCAGCATCACTTGGCTTTCATCAGTTCAGATAATCCTTTATAAGCATGTCAAACATGATATTTGTGTCTACCTTTGGGCTGAACACAGTTCGCATAAATAATTTCATGCTAACAGAAATTACTTTGACAACATGTTATTTCAACCAATCTAACAAAATAATACCAGACAAGTAATGAAAAAAATTGGGGGGTTCCTAATTTGGCCCATTTACAGTAAACATCAAAACCTGAATGTTTAGTGTGAAAAGGATCTTAATTTTTTTAATAAAGATCCAAATTAGTCCTTGACAAAAATACACGGTGACAGAGATTAAAATATCTCTAAAAAATACCCTAAAAAAAACTAACTTGATCCGCATTTTATATTCTTGAGGACCAAGTTGATATTTTCATTTTTCGAGGACTAAAATGTCACCGTTTATTTTTGTCAATGACCAATTTAGGTTTTTACTCTTAGATTATTTTATAGTACTCGTGCAAAACAAAAATGCATTTCACTATCACGAAACACGATCCCCGCAATGTTCCATTTAAAAAAAAAAAATTCCTGTTCGTGTTTAGCACTACGAACTTTCAACTCATATAATATATATGATAATGAAATGAAAACCAAATCTATAATTCCAAAAAACTTAACGTACAGGATCAAATCAACCATTCTCGACCAAGGAAATTTTGCACAACTTACAATGACAATACTCAAAACCATTATAATATATATAAAATGGCATCCTGATTGAAACTCGAAATACATGATTTTCGATCAAATATTAAGATGACCCGTCGTCCCATCAGTAGAACCTAATATATTAACTAATTATAATCGCATTATAAATGTTAGCGCGCCATATTAATACGAAGCGAAACGAAAAAATGAGCATGGAAGCAAACAAATATATGGCACGCAACGCTTCAGAGTACACAGTTTTAAAATATAAATAATTATATCACATACATCAGTCGCCCTGTCAGTGGGAATACAGTAATAAAGTAAAGCATACGAGTGTTTTAATATAGATCAAAATAAAAGCAGGAAAAGTAGGCCGAGAGACAATCCTCTGGCTAACCACGATCACTGCCCAACCTCTCGAGGCTAGGGTCTGTGGCACGTCCTCCGGCGTCAGGCTCGTATGGAACGCCGTTCAGCTCTTCAGCAACTGGTTCCTCCTCGAGATCTTTCCATAAAATAGAAATAACATATATAGAAAAATGCGGGAGATAAGAATCATAATTCATCAATATAGGAGAGGGGCATCAGTACAACATATATATATATATATATATACATCACACAACACAGATAACATATACAACACAACATCACCCATCTCTTAAGTCACCCATCACAATCATCTCAAACATCATTCTCTCAAATAAGCCTATAAGAGGGATACGAGTCCCTGTGTATATGTTGTCTTCCTTATATGCATGTCGGTCGATACATCACGTCCCCAATTGGACATCCCCGTCGGGATCACATCACATCACATCCCGCCTCGGGATTTTAAGTAACGTCCCCAATTGGACATCCCCTTTGGGACTAAATGCTGTGGTATGAAATGATATGAAAATGCAACAAACATCCATCGTAGGTTGATCGGAACCTCACGCCTAAACACTCGTCCACGACCACGACACATCGCATCACATCAACATCAACATCACATCATCATCAACATCACATCAGCATCATGATGCCTTGCGTCTACGAGCCACAGCTCCACGGTCGGGAACACAACGATATCAATTCGAACAACGTCACCACTCACCATACTCTCATCAACACTCAACCACCAGTCAAATCACAATAACATTACAACAGTAATTTATCCGGTATAAACGTCACTATAAGGCCAGATAACAATAAATCATTCCAACAGTTTAACACAACAGGTAAACAGATAATCAATTAAACAAATACATGCATCAACCTCAATCAATTTCATCATCCATAATATCATCTTAGTGGTGATAGCCCAAAAGTACCAACACCCAGGGTCCAGGTACTTTATCTAGGGCTCAACCTCTAGTAGGGTTTAAGGTTCCCCTACACAGATATATATACTCTATACTAAGCTTGCCTTCCCGACGATATTAGTTCTTTCTCCCAACCTTAGTGATTTCCTCGTGCAGCTTCGGCTACGACTCCGCAGCTGTCAGTCGGGTGCACTGTCGGATGTTCGAGTCCTGTCCGATTCTATACAACAGAACACAACCAGAAATTAATACAGTTAAATCAAAAACTCCTAATTCCTTAGGATTAGCTACTGCCCCTATTTAATTAATTAGGCTAGGGATGTCTAAAAATTCCTAAGTCTTGGATCCATGATCCTTAGGTATCCCTAAACATAATCAATGACGGCATTAGCTCAAAAAAATAAAGATTTTTCCTACTGCACTACCCCTAGGGTTCGGCCCTATTGAATGAAAAATATGAAAAATAGCTAGGGAGCTCCAAAAATTCTCATTTCTTGGATAACACCCTAACTAAGTGTGATAATCCTAGATATCAACTCAAAACATCAAAAACCAACCAAAAACCCTACCTTGCACTAAAGGGGGTTTCGGCCTCTCCATTAAAAAAATATCTAGAGAGATTTCTTGGCTCTAATCTCTTGGATCATGCAAGTATGTCATGAATCTAGGCCAGAGAAATTGTTTTGGTATTAAAATGATTTTTCTACAATTTTTCATGGATTTTTGAAGATTTAGGGGTAAAAACCCTAACTTCTATGATCATGGAAATTGGAGGAGAACAAAGAGAGATTGAGAGATATAGAGGGAACTAGCTACCTCCTATGATGATCTCTTTCAAATTTGGTGAAGGTTGCTTCAACAAATTCAAGCTCAAAGTGAGCTTTAATGGTGAGAAATGAAGAAATGAGATGGCGAAGAAGAGAAAGAAGAAGATGGGTTTGGGGGGGCTGGGCTTGCTCGAAAATTTGGGGCTGTGAGTCGGTGAATATAGGCTATTTAATTGGGTGACTTAAGTCTTAAGAAAATAGGTAAAAGTAATAAAAGGTAATTAATAAAAATTAACTAAGGGTAATTTGGTCAATTCACCTCCCGACATTTTGAAAATCCTCACAACACTGGTAGGAGTCCCCAAATTATTTAACATAGCCCTGGTATGAAAATCATCGGCTCAAGGTTCTCGAAAAACTCTAAGACAGCTCGAATCGTCTACCCGATCGATTTTCGGCCCGAATATAAAATATTATTTATATTTTTGGACGTTACGACACATTTTAGAAAAATGTAGAGGATTGAATTCTAAGACTAATGGTTCTGACCGTTAGTCAAAATGAGATTATGATAGTAGAAAAACACTATCATCTGAAAAACATAGATCGGGCTCCATTTGAGTTTTCGGCCCAAAACTTAATCATAGCCTCCTACGATGGCGTAGGGCGTGACTATGGCCTCAGAATAATTTATTAAATTTTCTAGACCCTCCAATAAAACTCAATTACTAAAATACTGATTAATTAAAAGATTAAGAAAATCGGGGTGTTACAAATATCACATAGAGAAAGCCATCAATGCAATTTAACAATGCAAATTCTATTTATCCTTTTGTAATTGCTAATTTTCAAAATTAGGGTTAATAAAAATTGGAGAAAAACATACTACAACATTTTTGCTTTATAGAAACAATTAAAGAGTGTAGTCGTAAGTAACAAAACTGTTGCCTAAAGTTATAGGCAACAATTTTCAAGGGTTGTCTATTCGAGCGTTACCTATTGTCTAAGGCGTGCAACAACTTTTTGTATCTTATAATCGTGTGCAAGCTTCTTCCCTTTGTATCGCTGATTTTCATTCAAGCAAGCGAAAAATCCCCATAAATTCGAATCCTTCTCTCAGGTGTGTGTCCAATAGATGGCGTACCACTCCTGCATGACTCTCTGCTCCGTCCTCTAGTGCGTGGACGACGGATGAAATCAATGGATGACCACAAACGAATGACGACGACGATCACAGACGGATGACGGACGACCGATCAGAGATTTTCACGCTAATAACCCTAAAGTGAATGGTTTTTTACGAAGAAGGGAGCAAAGAGTTTTCATGATTGGGGTTTGGGTATTTTTAGTTCTAAAGTGAATGGTTTTTTTGTTTTAATTTTAAATTTTATAAAATTAGTGAATTAGTGTGATTGTGTTGGTTTTGGAGGGTAGGAATAGTGAATTAGTGTCAAGAGACATTCTCATGACCTTTAATTTCCAAGGTAACAGATGTGAACATATAGTCTCTTATAATTTATAATGCAACAGGTTAAAATTGTTCCTACTCAAAGTTAAGGGAACAATTGCTACATATTTCACAAGAATTATTATAGCAACAGTTTGAAACTGTTCCCAATTAAAGTTAAGGGAACACCTATTCACTATTGCAAAAGAAGTGTTGCATAAAACATATATTTTATGACAACAGTCTTTAAATGTTGTCTAATGTACTTTTAGGCAACACTTTACATCTATTGGAAAAAAAGTGTTGCCAAAAGCAAAAAATGTTGTAGTGGATCTAGATGCATTCATGCCGGATTACTAGGATTCTAAGGTCAAGAATATACCTGGATATGTTGCAGGTTCCTGATCTTAGGCGCTCTTTAAAGGGATGAATTTGATCACCAACCTTCACCGGCAATCTATCACGAACAAGGGGGTTGATCGTATTCTTGTGCGAAATACCTTGACAATCAACATAGATGATGATAACATAGATGGTTAGTGGGGGCTCCACAATTCTTCCTCAACCAAATCTCTTATGTTTCTTGATGAGATCTTATGCTCTCTTCAGATGGGGAGAAGATAAACGACGTATATTGATTTGGTGTATTAGGGATCATAACCGTTCCTGACGTATTAAACCTATTAGGGTTCCTATTATCCTCTAATGGGCCAATACATGTATCCACTCGTTAAGCCTATATCAGCTTCTTTGGTAGTCTAATGAGCTCACTTAATTAGATCACTAATATTGAATCTCTTAATAATAAATAGCTAATATAATTATTATTAAACATGAGCCCACTAGTTATTGAAAATATAAATAAAAGCCCTTCCGTAAGAATACTGACAGCGATAGAATCTTGCACACAAGTGTAAAAACAGTGTGCTAGGGCAGTGGCATCTAAAATGAAATGATACTTATGAGAAGGATGTGCTTTGAAAGATCAGTTATGTCATTCCTATTCATACCATGCAACGTTCAACTTTAATACTTTTTTGCCCGATAAATTTATCTTCTTTCAATACTAGTATAACCTATAATTGTTTAAGAAAAATGATGCTGGCACACCAATTTTTATGTCCCATTTCTCTAATAATTAACAATACATAAATTTTTAACTAATAATATGTACTAATTGATTAAGAGAATACTTATTAACTATTATTCTTTAACTAATTAATACATATTATTGACAAAAAAAATATACATTATTAATTAATATGAAAATATAAAAGTTATAATTGATTACTAACCTCTGAATCAAAATCCTCCACAATAGTCAAATGATGTTAAAATAGATATAAAAAAAACTTGTGTATAAAAAGAAATATGTTAGCCACAAGTTCTTTTACACTCTCTTTTAACAAACTTTTTATAAAGTGTGTGAGATATATTATCTAATAAAAAAGAATATGTTAAAAGAATGGATTTAATTGGTATGCATCGTCAATGTCAAGGTTTTTTATACTGTCAATCAATCACAAGTTATCATGTCATTAAATTTTTTGAATCTTGTCATAACTATCTTAAAAATCACTCATACAATGATTTGTGATTGAATAATGTACTGACCAAGATCTAAAAGCTCGGCAAACCAAGTATGCATGGTAAGAATCCGAGTAACTCTTTAACCTTTCGAAAAGATTCTCAGAACCTCACATTCAGCATGGAAGGGTGAGTAAGCTAGAACAAAGTAGCTCGATGGCCGAGCATACATTCATTCAAATAAAGGATATGAATCCTTTATTTGAATATTTATGACCTCAATCAAATGTCATGGATC
Organism: Ammopiptanthus mongolicus; assembly: GCA_039655645.1. Taxonomy (NCBI): domain Eukaryota; kingdom Viridiplantae; phylum Streptophyta; class Magnoliopsida; order Fabales; family Fabaceae; genus Ammopiptanthus; species Ammopiptanthus mongolicus. The sequence continues at coordinate 52,657,855 of CM077351.1, read as the reverse complement.
TTATCCCTTAATATATGGAACCACCTTAAGTATGGATAAGTACTTGAAACATCTTATCTATTCGAAAGACGTTAGTAAAACAAGATTCTCGGAGCTCACTAACAAATAGGAGCTATCCCTTTATCAACGGAGGAAGTTATCACTAAGGCACTATAAATAGAGCCTTACTCTCATAACTTAGAACTACGTAGCTTTGATTTCCTGACTGGGATACGTAGGAGCAGGATTCACATTCTGTCAAGCTATATAAACACTTTATTAAAATTCTTGAGGGAGATTAGTAGAAGTTAAGAGGGAGATTACATCTTCTACTCATATATCTCGAAGTTGATATATTTGGACAGAACATTAGCGCCTGTAACTTCCCAATAATTGCATATATGTTTAATTACATGTTTAGAGTGATTAACTGGTTGAATGTTTATTTTTGCCAATTTATTTGACTTAATTAATTTTATTTATTTATTTAATTATTTTTTTGGGTGCATTATCACAATGAATGCATGCTTATGCTATTGTTATTATTATTGTTTGTTTAGAAAAAAATATTATTTGAATAATATGGTTTAAATAAATTAATTTTCTAATTTTAATCTATTTCATTTTAGTTTAAAAAATAAAATGGTTTGGACTTAATCAAAGATTAATTTTGAATCATTGATTCCCTTGGTTGACCAATTCAACCATCAATCTCTACTCTAATTCTAATTTTGAAATTTTAGACTTTTCCCTCTTTATTTTTAGATCCAATGGCCAAACTTATTTCTTTTTTTTTCTAGACTAAATCTTAACCATTCTTTGTTGTACCTTAATACTAGCTAAAAGAAAGGAAAAATAAAGTTTCCTATCTCCCTTGTCCAGCAACGTCCAATGCACACCCTGCCCCCCTTTCTCCTTCTTTTTCCTTTTCTTTCTTTGTAACACCCCCTCGGGGCTATGTCTCAAACTTGAAGCGGAAAACATAATCAAATAAAAGCGTTGGTTGCTTTCAGAAAATACTTTGAGTAAATAACTATGTTCGAAAATGTGGGTCTAAAAATTTTCTTCAAGCTATAATAATTAAAGTACAGGAAGGATGGAATAAACCACATAACATACACCAATAGTAAACATCCATAACGAAAATAAACATAGGGGTATTAATGCCTGAGCATACAAGTTTTCTAGAAATAGAATTTAGACTAGTATTAGAAATCCTGATACTATCACAAGGTACAGACTTTAAAAATATTAGGTCGACATAAATACAGCAGATAAGATACAATTGCTTCAAAAGGCCAGACTCTATTGCTGGTTGGGCTAAAAGTAGCCATTGGGGAAAACCCCAAAGTCGGCTCCGATTTCTGGAGAATTTCGGAGGGATCCTCCTTCTCTTCATCTTCATAGGACTCCATCATCAGAGTACCCAAGTGACCGAGGGGATCTTTGGGAAGCATCTGTACACTATCCAAAAACACAACAAGGAGTCCAACATGTACATGGCAAATGTGAGATACTCATTTCAAAAGTTTATCGCGATAGCCGCACAAGCGACAAACAAAACATACATCCACATACAAATACAGTTGTATTATCAGATATCCATAATATCTCAAACATCATCATGAGTTATAATAATGCATGAGACTCCAATATCATCTTTCTAGTTCGTGTTCTCCGAAGATTCCTAACTTCCCTTCATCGAGTGATAGGCCGTGAATACTCCCATAACACAATTGTCCTCATGATTCGGCCTCTCAATTTAGGTCCGAACTCCAATTGTTCAAGGGTATCACGTCTCAACCATATCATGAATAGTCAATCTCTGATCGAGTTCATCCGTATTTGGCAACTGATTATCATGGCACGGGGTCCCGATGCCTCGGCCTCTTGTGGAGTCTCGAACACAAGATGCCCCTATAGACCTAGTGGTCTTAACTGGCTCATATTCTCAACCACAATGGATTGTTGTTCGATTTCGTAGCACATCTGCCGATTCATGCATGTACACAGAAGGTTTTCTTTTTTATTTTCCGTTCATTCTTGCTTGTCAAGGCACACAGCTCATGACTCATTTTAAAGGACATTTAGCCTGTTCGTTCAAAACACAGGACACGTAGTCCGAGTGCTCAACTCACAAAACACTAGCTCGACGTCTCGGTCAATAGGTTTGCAAACTTCACAAAGTGAAAGAGTAATCACCATTTTTCTTCCGGGTCTTATTTTCGTATATAAAACTTGGAAAACAAAACTCAACATCAGTGGCATGAACTAAAAGCATTTTCTCAAAAGAAGCTATTTTCAAGAAATCTCTTTTCTTTGTAAAGCTATTTTATAAAGTTAAAACCTCGAATTCATTTTTCCAAAGGATTTTGATTTTCGAAGAGTCTTATCTAAAGTTTTCATCATTTGAAAACATTTTCTAAATATTTGCATTTGAATGGACTTTCATTGAAAATGACTCTTTCTTTTGAAAAGATCTAACATTTTAAAAAAGTTCTTTCCTTGATAAGACAAAACTATTCTCAAGATTTTTCTTTGATATCAGAATACATTTTAAAACTTTAATTAAGGCTTTTAAGAGTTTTAATCTTCATTATCAAGCTATAGCCAATGCTACGCTCTCAACCAATCCAGTCAAAATCACAATCCAAGATATACATATATAAGCATCAAATCTTAAATCAACATCATACATATATCTCATCCAAGACAACAATGCCACAATTTATTTTCAAACATCCAATCCCATATTCATCAATTAAATCAAGTATATACACGACACAGAGTATATTCACAAAGTAAAAATCATCTTATGATTCCAAATAAAACAACAAACACATCCAACAAACAAGCTTATGAGTTGACCTTATGAGTTGCACAATTTCGGGGCCCAAAATATTACTCTCTCCATCCTGGTACCAACACAACGATGTCTGACACTTTCGTCCATACAAAGCCTCATATGGTGTCATCCCTATACTGGAATGAAAACTGTTGTTGTATGTGAACTTGATAAGAGGCAAAATATCATCCCAACTTCCACTATTGTCTAAGACACAAGCCCTCAGCAAATCTTCCAAAGATTGTATCGTTCTCTCTATCTGTCCATCCGTTTGAGGGTGGTATGCTGAACTCAATCTCAACTTTGTTCCTAATGATTGATATAGACTTTGCCCAAAACATGAAGTAAACTTTGGGTATCTATCTGAAACGATACTTGACGGTACCCTATGTAGTTTGGCCACTTCCTTGATATACAGCTCGGTTAACTTCTCCACTGTGCAGTTGATCTTAACAGGTAAGAAGTGTGCCGACTTCGTTAGCCTATCAACGATCACCCAAATCGAATCAAAACTCTTAGAAGTCCTCGATAAACCTATCACAAAATCCATTAAGATGCTCTCCCATTTCCATTCGTGCACATCCAAGGATTGAAGCATTCCACCAGGTCGTTGATGCTTTACTTTTGCTTTCTGACAAGTCAAACATGATGCTACATACTTGGCCACTTGTTTCTTTATTCTTGGCCACCAAAACCTCTATTTCAGATCTTGATACATTTTGGTTGATCCAGGGTGAATACTCAACTTGCTCTTATGTGCTTTCTCCAGAAGCATTTTCCTCATCTCTGAGTTTCTAGTTACACAAACCCGTCCATTGTATCTCAAGATGTCATCTGTTCCCAAACTGAACTCTGCAGCCTTCTCTTGTTCAAAAAACTCCTTTTTCTCTTTAAGGTACTCATCAGTTGCTTGTTGTCCTCGGATCGTTTCCACCAGTCCACTAGATACCTTGATCATTCCCAAACTAATTTTCTCATTGCTCACTTCCATAACTAGATTGAGATCACGAAACTGCTCAATCAACTCTAGCTCCTTAACCATCATTGCAGAGATATGCAGGGTCTTCTGACTCAAAGCGTCTGCGACGACGTTTGCTTTTCCAGGGTGGTATAGCAAAGTGAAATCGTAGTCCTTGAGAAACTGCATCCATCGTCTCTGTCTCATGTTAATCTCTTTTTAGTCGAACAGGTATTTCAAAATCTTATGGTCACTAAAGACATCAAACTTAGATCCATACAAGTAGTATCTCCAGATCCTTAGTGCAAAAACCACAGCAGCTAACTCTATGTCATGCGTTGGGTAATTCCTCTCATGAGTTTTCCACTGATTCGAAGCATAGGCTAAAACCTTCCGATGTTGCATAAGTACACATCATAAACCCTGATGTGAAGCATCATAGTACACTTCATATGGGTCGTCTGGTTTGGGTAACACTAACACTGGTGAGGTTGTCAGACGTTCCTTCATCTTCTAGAAACTTTCCACACATTTCTCAGTCCAAGCAAAAGGTTGGTCCTTCCTTGTAAGTTGAGTCAACGACACAACGATCTTTGAGAATCCTTCGATGAATCTTCTGTAATAACCAGCCAAACCAACGATACTGCGGATTTTTGTCACAGTCTTGGGTCTTCCCCACAAAAGTACTGCTTCTGCTTTCATAGGGTCAACGACAATTCCTTCCTTCGTAATCACGTGCCCCAAGAACTTTACTTCATCCAGCCAAAACTCGCACTTAGTTAGCTTTGCATAAAACTTCTCCTCGTGAAGGATCTATAAAACTCGTCGCAGGTGTTCCTCATGCCTTCTAGAGTAGATGAGAATATCATCGATGAACACGACAACGAACTGTTGACAAGTGAGTCCAAACACAAGAGGGGGACGAATTGTGTGTAATGTGAATTTTAAAACTTTTTGCACAACAAAGCACTTAAGAAATAAATTACTTGAATTTAAAGTGCGTTGAATAAATTGAAATAAAATAAAAGTTGCAGAATGTAAATGGCGTAAAATAAATTGCAATAATAAAGAGTAAGAAAGAAAAATAAGACTCGCAGATTTATCCTGGTTCGGCTGCCAAATACCCCAGTAGCCTACGTCCAGTCCCCAAGGTCAACCACCAAGGGTTTTTACTCAATAACTAGTTTTTAAATCAGGTTCAGCTAGAAACCTTCACAAAGAAGAACACTCCTCATAGACCAGGGATAGTGAAAGAGTCTCAAGAGAAAAACCTTCTCTTTTAAAAAGCTATGGGATTCACACCCAAAAGAATAACAATGTAACAGAAATGTAGCACTCCAAAGTGAAGATAAGAAAATACAATTTGAAGCACAGTTACAATCTCACTTATATGGAGTATAAAGCTCTCAAAATATAAATATCAAGGTGTAAAATTAGTGAGAGTGATTAGTAAGAAATTTGACAGAGTATTAGCGCAATTAGGATTAGAAAAACAAGTGTCGTAGTGAAACACTCTCCAAGGCTTCCTATTTATAGAAAAAGAATTTAGCCCATAGGAATTAAGTTAAGCCCATTTTCAATATATGTGTTTCTCACGCTATAATTGATTATATTAGTGCCATAATCGATTATACGAGTTAAAAGACAGCCGCATCATAATCGATTATGGTAATTGATTATGGGTTGTCTGTTTTAAAGCTCGCTTACATGCGTAAGAGCATAATCGATTATAAAATCGATTATGTCTATAATCGATAACAGTAATCGATTATACTTTCACTGTTTTGAAAAACATCTTTTCAGATATATGATAATCGATTATGAGAAATCCCTAATCGATTATGATCTTTTAGTAACCATCTGATTTTAAACTCAATGACTGTTTAATTGATTTTTCCAATTAAAGAGCTTATGGCCAATTAAGTTTTCTTTTTTACTTCTCATATTATGTGCGTGTGTGTGTGTGTGTGATTGATTTTGAGAGCTTTATCTACCATGTATAACATGATCTAAAACACACAATACAAATACTAAAATTCCCTTCACCCCTTCTGAAAGACTTGATCATCTGAGATAACCTTTTCGGCTTTTTCCAATCTAGTCCTTCTGGAATGTTTCTTTTGTTATTCATCAAAACTTAAATAATCCTGTCAAGGCATATATTCACACAAACTTATCTAGAAACTGGTGAAAAATCCAGTTCATAGAGTCCATGAAGATAGCAAGTGCATTTGTCAATCCAAAAGGCATCACGAGGTACGCATAGTGACCATAACGAGTCCTGAATGTAGTCTTAGGTATATCCTCAGTCTTCACTCTAATATGGTGATAACCAGATCGTAGGTCGATCTTTGAAAAGATAACAGCTCCTCGGAGTTGATCCATCAGATCATCTATGCGTGGTAGAGGATACTTGTTCTTGATCGTTACCTTGTTGAGTTGACAGTAATCCACATAGAGTCTTGAACCTTCGTCCTTCTTCCTCACCAACAACACTGGTGCTCCCCATGGGGACGCACTCGACCTCACAAACCGCTTAGACAACAGATCCTCCTGTTGAGCCTTCAACTGGGCTAAATTTGTAGGTGACATCCTATACGGAGCGATGGAGATCGGACCGGATCCCAGAACTAAGTCAATTGAAAACTCGATATCTCTCACAGGTTGTAAACCTGGAATATCCTCAGTAAACACTTTTGGAAAATCTTTCACAGTAGGCACATCGCTCAAAACAACATCCCTCTTGACTTCTAAACAGGATAGAATCATGTATCCCTGAGCTCCTTCTTTCAAGGAAGCTTTTACTTGGTTGGCAATTAAAAATCCAGAAATCTCAGGATGAGGAAAAACTAAAGTTTTATGTGCACAATCTAAAAGAATATGGTTGGAAGATAACCAATCCATGCCTAGGATCACATCCAATTGTGTCAAAGGCAAACATATTAAATTAACAAGAAACTTCCTATCATGGATAACAATAGGACAACTCAAACATACTGAATTTACAGTAACAGGCTTAGCAGTTGGGGCAGTAACAATCAAATCAAACGACAACGAAGGAACAGGCAAGTTCAAAAGTCTCACACAATCCAAAGAGATAAGCGAATGTGTAGCACCCGAATCAAATAGTATAGTTAGGCGATTACCAGCTATGATGCAACTACCTTGTATGAGATCGTCTGATTTGGAAGCATCAGCACCACTCATGGTGTAAACTCTTCCCCTCGCCGTCGGTCTAGCAGCTTGTACATTGTTGACAACCGGCTCAGACTTTGGTGTAGTGCATTCCGTTGAGAAATGTCCTATCTTCCCACATTGGAACTCCCTTCAGTGCGCAGTTCTCAATTGTATGACCCTGTTTCCCACACTTGAAGCGTCTATGGGCTTATCCTTGATTCTGGTCGTTCCCACTTCCACCACCATAGGCAGAAACAACTAGGCTATAGGATTGTTGGTTCCGATTACTCCCTTAGGGTCACAAATATGGCTTCTTTTGGGACTGTTTCTCTTTCTGATTTTGGTACTGGTTCGGGTTCCTGGACCTAGACGGTCCTCCTACATTGCTCGTGTTGTCCCTTCCTCTTCTCATTTTCTTAACTTTTCTACAATTCTCCACCAAGGCTTGAAAGTTGCGAATCTCGAGTGGTAACACAGACTCCTTGATCTCGAAAGGCAGGCCTACTTCAAACCTCTCACACTTCTAGTCTTCATCAAATTGGGCTTGGAAAAAGCGAAAATATTTGATGAGTGATTCAAACTTCGTCACATATTCTCTGACGGTCATGTCCCTTTGCTGCAGTCTCAGAAACTCTTGCTCTTTTTTGGTCCTAGCACTCTGGGAAAGTACTTGGCCAAAAACCTGATACGAAATACTTCCCAAGTGACCTCCTGATTGTTGACTTCCAGCAGTTGTCTGGTTCCTCTCCATCGATATTCCGCATCTCCCAAAAGCAGGAAGGTAGCATAAGTAACCTTCACTCCCTCAGGGCAGCGCAAAACGGCAAAGATCTTTTCTAGCTCTTGCAGCCATAAGTCAGCCTTCTCTGGATCAGAATCTCCATGAAACTGTGGAGGATCATGACGTCGAAAGTCGACTAAACCTCTGGCCTTAGCAGCAAGATCAACTCTTTGTTGATTCTGTTGAGCCATCGTAGCCGTTTGTTGGGCAACAGCTGTCGCCACATTAGCCATGGCTTGGACAGCTCGATTGATGTTGTCGTCAGCATTGGTGTTGGCAGTGCCGTGATCGTCACCATCGTTGGTGTTGCCACGACCTCCACTACGATCGCTTCTACGACCATCTCCCTGAATCATGTTTTTCATACAAGTCAAAACCAATTATATCCTAATAATGAAACGTGTACATGTGTGTCAACACATATTACTTCAATAGAGAAACAATCCAACCAAGGTTCAAACAGAGATCACACAACACAAACATAACAGACCTACTCCCAAGGATTCCCGAAAGACGCGACCAGCTCTGATACCACAAATGTAACACCCCCTCGGTGCTATGTCTCAAACTCGATGCAGAAAACATAATCAAATAAAGCGCTGGTTGCTTTCGAAAAATACTTTAAGTAAATAACTATGTTTGAAAATGTGGGTCTTAAAATTTTCTTCACGCTATAATAATTAAAGTAAAGGAAGGATGTAATAAACCACATAACATAAACCAATTGTTCGTGTTCTCCAAAGATTCCTAACTTCTCTTTATTGAGTGATAGGCCGTGAATACTCTCATAACATAATTGTTCTCATGAGTCGGCCACTCAATTTAGGTCCGAACTCCAATTGTTCAAGGGTATCACGTCTCAACCATATGATGAATAGTCTAGTCTCTGATTGAGTTCATCCGTGTTTGGCATCCGCTTACCACGGCACGGGGTTGCGATGCCTCGGCTTCTTGTGGAGTCTCGAACACAAGATGCCCCTATAGACTTAGTGGTCTTAAATGGCTCATATTCTCAACCACAATGGATTGTTGTTCGATTTCGTAGCACGTATGCCGATTCATGTATGTACACAGAAGGTTTTCTTTTTTCTTTTTCGTTCCTTCTTTCTTGTCAAGGCACACAGCTCATGACTCATTTTAAAGGACATTTAGCCCGTTCATTCAAAACACAGGACACGTAGTCCGAGTGCTCAACTCACAAAACACTAGCCCGACGTCTTAGTCACTAGGTTTGCAGACTTCACAAAGTGAAAGGGTAATCACCATTTTTCTTCCGGGTCTGATTTTTGTATATAAAACTTGGAAAACAAAACTCAACCTCATTGGCATGAACTAAAAACATTTTCTTAAAAGAAGCTATTTTCAAGAAATCTCTTTTCTTTGTAAAGGCATTTTCTAAAGTTCAAACCTCGAATTCATTTTTCCAATGGATTTTGATTTTCAAAGAGTCTTTTCTAAAGATTTCGTCATTTGAAAACATTTTCTAAATATTTGCATTTGAATGGACTTTCATTAAAAAGGACTCTTTCTTTTGAAAAGATCTAACATTTTAAAAAAGTTCTTTCCTTGATAAGATAAAACTATTCTCAAGATTTTTCTTTGATCTCAGAATACATTTTAAAACTTTGATTAAGGCTTTTAAGCGTTTTAATCTTCATTATCAAGCTATAGCCAATGCTACACTCTCAACCAATCCAGTCAAAATCACAATCCAAGATATACATATATAAGCATCAAATCTTAAATCAACATCATACATATATCTCATTCAAGGTAACAATGCCACAATTTATTTTCAAACATCCAATCACATATTCATCAATTAAATCAAGTATATACACGACACATAGTGTATTCACAAATTAAAAATCATCTTATGATTCCAAATAAAACAACAAACACATCCAACAAACAAGCTTTTGAGACCATCAAACTCATTGTAAGTAATCTCCCTTTACCTCTTGAAGATAATTCTCTGGATGAACGTTATCCGATTTGATCTACAAATCCTCCGATTAATCACCCCAACCAATCAACAACAACCACCTTCACACAAACAATTCAAAGCTTCAACATTAACAAAATAAACTTTCTTACCTCACATGGTATTTGTTTCGGCCACGGTGAATTCCAAAGACTAGGGATATCTAAAAATTTCTAACTCTTGGATGAATGATCCTCAAGTATACACAACACTAAAACATGTTTCATTATACAAAAACTTGAAGCAAATCTCGTGGTTTCCCAAAATCTAGGTTTCGGCCACTTCATGGAAAATATAGCTAGACATGTTATTTGATTACATGCCTTTGGATAGTGATAGAGGATGATAAGACTAGATCATAGAAATTGATTTCACATTAAAAGAATTTTTCTATGATTTTCTAGAGATTTTTTAACATAGAACTTTGAAACTTCAAACATGTTGATCATGGCTTGAAAACAAGAAATGAATGAAGAATATGAAGCTCATGGATCAAAGAGAGCAAGTCCTACCTCTTGGATGATGAAATGTGCAAGAATCCAACACTTTCATCACAAAATTTGAGTATGGTTACTTGAGAAAAAGGAGAGCAAGTGGAGGAGTAGATGAAGATGTGAAGAAATGAGTGGAATGGTCATGTTGGGAGGGCTTTGGGCGTGAATCGTAAGTGGACAAGGAGGTCCAAGTTTGTTCATTTTAGGGACAAAAGGGTAAATTCACTTTGGGACAAAATTGGAATTTCAACAAAAGGTTAAGGACATAATGGTCCTTTCACCTCCAAAGTCAAAAAATATGTAGATATTTTGTTAGAAGTAATGATGATGGGGGATGAGTCATGCGGACCTGCGTAATTTCATCAATTCCTAGGGGCAAAAGCGTCATTTCACCTAAGGACAAAAATGGAATTAAAACTAAAGGTCAAGGGCAATATAGTCATTTCACCTCCTTTTCATCATGACTTTGGGTGAGTCACTGGCATGACTCACTTGGGTGAGTTGACCTGATGTGACTTCAAGTTTATCCGTTAGCGGGTCCCAGTAAATCCATATTCAGCTCCGTTCTTCACCCGATTTAAGATTTCGCCCGAATAACATATATTATTTCAGTTTTTAGTGAAAAATTTCAAAATTACCAAAGTTGTTGGAATTTCGATTTAAAACCTAACTGTTTCGTTCACGAGTCAAAATTAAGTTTTCTGATCAGTAAAATTTTACTGTCACTGAAAACGCAGACTGGGTTTCGTTTGAATTTTCAACCCAAAATTTAACCGTAACCCTCTACGATAATGTAGATTATAATTACGATCTTGGTTTATTAAAAATCATTTTCTAAATCTCGGATAAAATATAAACTAATTTATATAAATTACCAATCTTAAAATGTAGAGAAAATCGGGGTGTTACATTACTCTCCCTCTGAAAAAAACTTCGTCCTCGAAATTACGTACCTGGAAAAAGATCAGGATATTGTAATCTCATCTTGTCCTCCAGTTCTCACGTCGTGTCTCCAGTCGCTTCGTTCCAAACAACCTTGACTAAGGAGATTTGTTTGCCCCTGAGTTGCTTGATCCTCTTATCATCGATTCTTACAGGTGATGTCTCATAAAACAAGTTTTCTCGTAATTGTACTACATCGGGTTCGATTACATGGGAAGAACTAGAAATATACTTCCTAAGTTGTGAGACATGGAAAACATCATGAATATTGGAGAGAAAAGGTGGCAAGGCAATCTGGTAAGCTATTGGACAAATACGGCGAAGAATCTGGTAAGGTCCAATGAATTTCAGAGTGAGTTTTCTGGACTTTATAGCTCTACCTACCTCAGTCGTGGGTGTGACTTTTAGGAACAAATGTTCACCTTCTTGGAATTCGAGAGGTCGCCTATGTCTATCGGAATAGCTCTTCTGTCTGCTCTGTGCCGTTTTCATCTTTTCACGGATTTGCTTAATCTTTTCCGTTGTCTGTTGCAGAAGTTCGGGGCCCAAAATCATACTTTCTCCATCCTGGTACCAACACAACGGTGTTTGACACTTTCATCCATACAGAGCCTTATAGGGTGCCATCCTTATATTGGAATGAAAACTATTGTTGTATGTAAACTCGATAAGAGGCAAAAATCATCCCAGCTTCCACTATGGTCTAGGACACAAGCCCTCAGCAAATCTTCCAAAGATTGTATCGTTCTCTCTGTCTGTCCATCCGTTTGAGGGTGGTATGCTGAACTCAATCTCAACTTTGTTCTTAATGATTGATGTAAACTTTGCCAAAAACGTGAAGTAAACTTTGGGTCTCTATCTGAAACGATACTTGACGGTACCCCATGTAGTCTGATTACTTCTTTGATTTACAGCTCGGTTAACTTCTCCACTATGTAGTTGATCTTAACAGGTAAAAAGTGTGCCGACTTCGTTAGCCTATGTTGGATCACCCAAATCGAATTAAAACTCTTAGAAGTCCTCGGTAAACCTACCACAAAATCCATTGAGATGCTCTCCCATTTCCATTCGGGCACATCCAAGGATTGAAGCATTCCACCATGTCGTTGATGCTCTACTCTTGCTTTCTGACAAGTCAGACATGATGCTACATACTCGGCCACTTGTTTCTTCATTGCTAGCCTCCAAAACCTCTGTTTCAGATTTTGATACATTTTGGTTGATCTAGGGTGAATACTCAACTTGCTCTTATGTGCTTCCTCCAGAATCATTTTCCTCATCTCCGAGTTGCTAGGTACACAAACTCGTCCATTGTAACTTTTCTAAATGATCTACATATAATTTCTCATCATTGGAAAAAGTTTCATAACACCGACCCGTTGTTTTTATAGGATGACCAGTCCAATAAAGGGGAAATTTGGGTCTATTTTTGGCATCAAAGAAAAGGTTGGCATGACCCTCGGCTGGCCGAGCTTTGAAAAAATCTTCTTTAAAGTGTCTATAAGAAAATGTAAAAAGGCCGATCAGCCCCTTTATGTTAAGACTGCAGAGGGGAATCCAGCCAATCTTTTCTCCAAATCGGATCTTGTAAAAGTAAAGAAAGATGGGAGCAGAAGAAGGTATGTGTAAGCCTTTGCATAAGATTTGAAAAGCCCTCTTTTGAGCCCATCTATTAGGATGAAATAGTGTGGGGGCAAGGTTTAAGGCCTTCAAAACATCACACTCAAACTGAGAAAAAGGGAGTTTGATCCCGAACATGAGTCGACTATAAATCTATCTTCTATACTACCACCTTTAGTAAGAACGATACTAAATTCGACAATGGATTCGGGAGAACGATACTTTGAGAAAAAAGCCCCAACTTAGCCACTTACCCACTCAAAACCATGAATGGCGATGTCTAGAGTAGGGTTTTTCTTAACCCTAGTAATTTTCTTACGACGTTTTGCAGTTGGAGGAAGAGTGTTAGTGGACTCTTCCTCATCCTGTACATTGGCTTGCTCATTCTATAAATGAACAGGAATCTCCTCTGAAGGGACATCTAGTTCCCTAAAGAATGAAGAATCGGATAAAGAATCCTCTCCAATTGCCTCAACTTCATGAGAAATGAGATGAACATCCCATCAGTAGAACATAAGATATTAACTAATCTTAATCACATAATAAACGTTAGCGCGCCTTATTAAAACGAAGCGAAGCGAAAAATTTAGCGTGAAAGCAAAACGATTTATGGCACGCTATGCCTCAGAGTACACAGCTTCAAATATAAAGAAATATATCACATACATCGGTTGCCCCATCAATAGGGCTACAGTAATAAAGTAATACATACGAGTATATTATTACAAACCAAAATAAAAGTACGAAAGATAGGCCAAGAGATAGCTCTCCGGCTAATCACGATCACTACCCAACCTCTCGAGGCTAAGGTCCGTGGCCTGTCCTCCGGCGTCAGGCTCGTACGGAATGCCGTCCAGTTCCTCAGCAGCTGGTTCCTCTTCGGGATCTTCCCATTAAATAAAGTAACACATATAGAAAATAAAAGGGAGATAAGAAACATAATTCATCAATATGGGAGAGGGGCATCAGTACAACATATATATATACATCACACAACACGGATAACATATACAACACAACGTCACCCATCTTTCACCCATCACAATCATCTCAAACATCGTTCTCTCAAATAAGCCTATAAGAGGGATACTAGTCCCTATGTATATGCTGACTTCCCTATATGCATGTCGGCCGATACATCACGTCCCCAATTGGACATCCCCGTCGGGATTACATCACATCACATCACATTTCGCCTCGGGATTTTAAGTAACGTCCCCAATTGGACATCCCCCTTTGGGACCAAATGCTGTGGTATGAAATGATATGAAAATGCAACAAAAATCCATCGCAGGTTGATATCGGAACCTCACACCTAAACACTCGTCCACGACCACGACACATCGCATCACATCAATATCACATCACATCATCATCAACATCACATCAGCATCAGCATCACGACGCCTTGCGTCTACGAGCCACAGCTCCACGGTCGGGACCGCAACGATATCAACCCGAACAACATCATCGCTCACCATACTCTCATCAACACTCAACCAATCAATCACAATAAACATCGTAACAGAAGATCTTTCCAGTATAGTTATCATCATAAATTCAGACAATAGTTCATCAAATAGACAGTTCACCAAAATAAAATCAACAGGTAATCAATTAAATAATTCAACACAATCAACCTCGATCAGTTTCATCATTCATAATATCAACTTAGCGGTGATAGCCCAAAAGTACCTACACCTAGGGTCTAGGCACTTTATCCAGGGCTCAACCTCTAGTAGGGTTTTAGGGTTCCCCTACACATATGTATACTCTATACTAAGCTTGCCTTCCCGACGATATTAGTTCTTTCTCCCCACCTTAGTAAAGCTTTCGAGAGATTTCGAATGCGGCTCCACAACAGTCAATCGGGTATGCGGTCGGAAGTTCGAGTCCTATCCGATTCTATACCACAAAACAGAACCACAAATTTATATAATTAAATCATAAGCTCCCTGTATTTTGTGTATAGGTTGAAATGAAGATAATTGAAGAAGGAAGTAAAACTGGCAGAAATCCGCTAAGCGATTTTATTTCGCTAAGCGAAAATTGAAAGGAAGTAAAGCTGTCAGAATTCCGCTAAGCGATTTTATTTCGCTAAGCGAAATTTGAAAATCGCTACAGAATGTAAAAACCCATTTTCTCCAAATATACACCCATTCGGCCTCTTTAATAAAAATAGGCTAGAGAGCTTATTTGATTTCAAGCTCTTGGATTATGATAGTAGGGGATGATACTAGATCATAGAAATTGGTTTGACATCAAAATGATTTTTCTACAATTTTCTAGAAATTTTTGAATTTTATATCTAGAAATTGAAACTCATGAAAATCAATGGAGAAAAATAAAGATTGAGAGCTCAAGGATGAAATCTATATCTCCTAGGTGATAGAGGAGGATGAGAGGAGCAACTTTGCTTCACAAATCTCCTTGAAAAACCTTGTGGAAGTTGAGTGAAAATGGAGATGAAGAAAAGAGAAAATGGAGAAAGGAAGAAAAGGAAGGAGAAGAAGAAGAAGAAGAAGAAGAAGATGTGGGAGAGAGAGAGTCAGCGAAAATTGAGTGGATGAGAGAGAGAGAGTGAAGATATTTATTAGGCTTTCTTAACACTTAAGAAATAATATAGATAAAAATAATAAAAGGTAATTAGTAAAAATAATCAAGGGCAATTTGGTCATTTCACGTCCCAACATTTTGAAAAATCCTCACGACACTGGTAGGAGTCCCAAATGATTTAACATAGCCTTGGTATGAAAATCATTGGCTCAAGTTTCCCGAAAAATCCTAAAACAGCTCGAATTGTTTATCCGATCGATTTTCGGTTCGAATATAAAATATTATTTATATTTTTGAACGTCAGGACACATTTTAGCAAAAAGGTAGAGGATTGAATTTTAAGACTAATGGTTCTGACCGTTAGCCAAAATGAGGTCTTGATAGTAGAAAAACACTATCATCCGAAAAAACATAGATCGGGTTTCGTTTGAGTTTTCGGCCCAAAACTTAACCATAGCCTCCTACGATAGCGTAGAGTGTGACTATGGCCTCGGAATAACTTATTAAAGTTTCTAGACCCTCCAATAAAATACAATTACTTAAATACTGACTAATTAAAAAATAAAGAAAAAATCGGGGTGTTACAAGAAAGAAGACTAATGGGGGAAGAAGAATCTTCAAATTCGGAAGCCATAGATAAAAAATAAACTGGGTTGTAGTAGGAGAAAACAAAAAAGGGGTGTACCTGAGTTTAAACAAAATGGAATATTCTTGAAATCACAGAGGGCGAAGAAGGAGGGAAACTAAGAGCGAAGTTAAGGAAGAAGAAGAAAACAAGATTATTTATAAGATTTTTAGAGCCCGGTTGGTGAAAAAACACCTCATTAAAAACCAACGCGCACTGAGAAGTGAATCATCGTATTCATATCGTAGAAGTGTTGAAGCATGTTCAATACACTAATGGAACCCGTAATGCAGCCAGTACGAAATGACGTGCCCCTCCGAATTTGAATTACAAACCATCATTACCCACACTTAATGATGATGGTGCAAAGCTCTATAAAGCCTATTCATTGTCAAAAATGAAGAGACAAGCTATAATAGGTGTCAATAGAGACCTAAAGAGCCTATAACCTAAAAGGCGAGTATTCATAACTTGGTTCTTCAGCTAAATTATGATACTCGGTTATTAACATACTTAAGCTCTTTCATTTCCACGAAATAACGAGCTTGGGGGGCTTGTGTATTGACCGAGATTTAAAAGCTCGGCAAACTGAGTATCCATGGTAAGAAGACGAGTAACTCTTTAACCTTTCAAAAAGATTCTTAGAACCTCACATTCAGAATGGAAGATCAAGTAAGCCAGAACAAAGTAGCTCAGTGACCATACGTTCATTCAAATAAAGGATATGACCGTATCCTTTATTTGAATATTTATGACCTTAGTCAAATGTCAAGGATCTTATCCTTTAAGATACGGAACCACCTTAAGTATGGATAAGTACTTGAAACATCTTATCTATTTGGAAGACGTTAGTCAAACAAGATTCTCGGAGCTCACTAACAGATAGGAGCTATCCTTTTATCAACAGATGAAGTTATCACTAAGGCACTATAAATAGAGGCTTACTCTCACAACTTAGAACTACCTAGATTTGATTCCCTGATTGGGTTACGTAGGAGCAAAATTCACATTCTATCAAACCATAAACACTTTCTTAAAATTATTGAGGGAGATTAGCAGAAGTTAAGAAGGAGATTACATTTTTTGCTCATATATCTTGAAGTTGAAATATTTGGACAGAATAAATAACAATATAAAAATTTTTATACTGTCAATTTAAACTAATCAAACTCTAAAAGAACATAAAAAAAAAGATGTTATTATTGTTTCTCACATACAAATGTAACCGTTGAATGCTAAAAATCTTATTCTATATTCTTCTTAGCTTCGTTGGTCCAGTTAGGACACTCTAGGATAAGCAGCGAGTGAATGTCCATTCAGCGTCTCTCACATGTGTCTCTTGGAATCAGTGAAAGAGTAGAATGAGCAAAGGGCCAAGCAATCTCTTCAACTAACCAAACGGCCAAAAGCATATATTGTTTCGTACCTATATATAAATAAAAAAAATTAACTTTACACGTATTAAGAAAGTTATTTATATTAGTTTAATCGTCTTGATTTATGTAAAAAAATAAGTTATAATTACTAAATTATCCTTTCTTGGGAGTATATAATGCTTTTGAAAATTGTGTGTTGAGAGTATATAATACTTTTGAAAAAATAAAAAAATAATTAATCAACGAATATTTTTGAAATAATATCATTAAATAAGGTTGGTTTGATTGACTTTTATTTATATTTGAGTCCAAAAAATATAGATCCAGAAAAGTACAAATCAAAACTTCGACCAAATCAAACCCTTCTTCATCCTTTAGCACCAAAACTAATTAATTAAGCATGCAAAATGAAAATAAGTTATAAAGTGTTAACACATACAGTACTTATATAGCCGCAGGAATGCATGATGAATGTAGAGAGCTTTCGGAATTTCAAATTGCAATTTGCCAAGCAGCGGTGTCGTGTCGTACACGCCACAATTCCAGATGACGATGACCACTATCACACATACAAATTAGCTTCATAAGCATGGTCGGTTAGTCCAATGTCATCACTCCAATGTCCAAGTCATTCCATAGATACCAAAGCCAGAAAAGCATTTATTAAAATCATTACTTGTATATAAACACACATGCAACTGCTTCGAGATGCCGCATTTGATATAGCTCATCTTGTCCCTCTTAGCTTTCCTTCTTAAATAGTAATATGTGGCCGACATGGACATGGACATGGACATGCACATGGATTTAATACTGCAATTTAATTTGTTACTCCCTTCCTTCCGTTGACCAACCATAGTTAAACATGGGCTTATGAAATTTTCCCATAAGATCATAAATTATTTTTCGGATAGAATCTAATTAGGATTTTTATCTCTCCAGTGAATTTACGAAATATCCTCACAAGTTTAGATTTTTAGGACTCGTTATGAGACTAATTTTTATTCGAATGTTTAGTCATAGTTAAGGTTTTTCGCTCTTCATCAAAGATATGTTTTGTAAGATTCGAATCGAGATTTTCCCCACAGGTTCAACCTGCGCAACCAACTGAATCATACTAATTAGATATATCACAAATTATTAAAATAATATAAATTTGACATAAAAAATCTTAAAAAATATATCTTTTTTTGGTATACAAAATGCATCCATCGGGATTCGAATCTGGTGCCAAGGACGCGGCCGCTGACAACCAAGCCAATGGATCTTTTGTCTTAAAAGATAGGTAAATGTTAACCAGTGTCCTACGAGTATTGGTTAAGGATTCAAAGATAGAAACTTTATATTGAAAGTGGTGTATTCAATACTTTCAACATTTAGAAGTTGTATTTTCTAATAAAACTTTTCTAACTTTGGATTATTTAAACAATAACCTTAGGGAACTTGTTAGCAATACCCTAAAAGATATATTCTACTATATTAATTATGACAATTGTCAACAAACTAAGAAGTATAGTTTGCAAGTGGTTATAGATTTAAAAGATGTAGATCTCTTTTATACAAAAACAAAGGATTTAATTGATGTCAGTGTAAATATTTTTTATACTGTTAGCCAATTATAATTTATCTCATCAGTAAAAATATTTGACTTTTATTTTAATTACATTGAAAGTCACTCATATCATGATTTCTGATTAATTGACAGTATAAAAAACTTTACACCGTAAGGTCTAAGCCGGACAGCGGATTTTAAAAATAACAAAATTTATACTTCTCAATTTTCTTTAGCAACCATGCTTTGTTTCGTTTCTCAGTATTAAAATAACAAAATTTATACTTCACAATTTTCTTTACGGTGGATTTACGTTGTTTAACTTTAAACAGTGTAGGCACTTTATTAATGAAAGGTTGATATATGCAACCATTTTAACGATTTTATTAAAAACATTTAGTGTGAAAGGTCGATATATCCAACCATTTTAACGAGAGCCCAAATCATTAAGAAACTGGATAAATTGTATCAATATGGGTTTGATTATATGATGAATCATGTATGAACAATTTATGGTGTGCGTATTTAGCTAGGGGCATCATTCACTGAGTTTTGTAAAACTCACCCATTCTTTATTTTATTTTAGCTACAAGAAAAGATCAACTAAATTGATAGGTGCTCAAGGCTGCTACTGCGCTTAGAGAATCCTGCTGTCACAACTCACAAGCAAATCTAGCGAAAGATGTAGTGGATCTTGTATCATCCCAAATTCCTTTATTTATTTTGGAGGTATTTTGACAAACTCTGAAATTATGTTTCATACCATTAACTCTTATGCATATTACTTTTAATATTTTGGAAATTGTATCACGACATAACTAATTTATAATTGAAAAGCTTGGGTACAAATTATGGAGCAGATAATATGCTTTGGAACCAGGAAGACGTCCCTGGTTCTAGTCACTATTATGGGTACCTATTTTGGGTCATAATTAGGGATGGAAATAAGTTAAGCCGAGAATCCGAGATAGGCAGTGACATCAGCAGGTTTGGCCTATGTTCCAATCTCAAGGCCTGAGTTTCACCTATTAGCTTAGTATAGGCCAATTTTTAAGGTCTCACCTAACCTACTTCAAAGTTTGGTCTGACCTGGAAGCCTATTTAAAGGTCCACTATAAGAAAACCCGCATATACCGACTGTCGTTTACCGACAGCCTTATGACCGTCGATAACTTCCTCATTTCCGACGACTTAGGCCGTCGGTATCAAGCGAGTCAATAACTGACCAGGTTACCGACGGGCATGGTTGTCGGAAGGACCAACCGTCGGTACATCCTTTGATAACTTTGGCGCAAATAGGAGCCAAAATATTCTCGCTGCGTTTCCGTCGGGCTTAGCTGTCGGTAAAGGTACTTAAATGGTATCGATGACCTGGTCGTCGATAAGCGCCGTTTGGTATTATTGACACAACATCTCTTTTCTTGGTTTACCGACAGGCTTAGCCGTCAGAAGACCCTCGGTAAGCATCACTAATACGCATACAGTGACCTTTCCCTCTCATTTCACCAAGACGCTCAGAATGCTCCCTTCTCCTCTTTGCCCCTCTCAGACACCATCTCTTCCTCCTCTCCTATTCACCCAGTGACGCTCGTTTCCTTCTCCTCTTCGCCACTCTTAGCCAACAGCGCCACCGTGACCACTTTCCCTCTTAGCCAACAGCAATCATCTCTTCCTCCTCTCTGTCCTCTATCTCTACATCACGAAGGGGAGGCGCCATCCACAGTCGTCGTTCGTTCGCAGGAGCCTTCCATTCGCAAAGGTAATCTCCGGCCACCCCATCTCCTTCTCCTCCTTCATTTTGATATTTAATTTTGACCTCTCATCCAGGCACC
Organism: Ammopiptanthus mongolicus; assembly: GCA_039655645.1. Classification (NCBI taxonomy): domain Eukaryota; kingdom Viridiplantae; phylum Streptophyta; class Magnoliopsida; order Fabales; family Fabaceae; genus Ammopiptanthus; species Ammopiptanthus mongolicus. The sequence goes on along the minus strand of CM077351.1, from coordinate 52,637,134 downwards.
AACTGACCACCGTCCTCCTCCTCCTTCATTCTCTCCTATGGCAGAAAGACCACTGCATCGCTCTCATGCCGCAATTTACCACCGCACCGGCGCACTCTCTCCTGTCTCACAGAATAAAAAGTTATAGGTTTGTGTTCCTATTTGTTCTATTTCCTCCTATTTGCATCGCACTATCTCCTTCGTATCTGCACTTTTCCTATTCGTTCTTTGAATGTGTTTATGTTCAATCGTTTTCTCTAAAATAGTTGGATTGCTATCTTCGTCGCCTCTAATTGTTGATCTACATTTTCCATTCTCTGTAGCAAACAAAGTCAACATTTGATCTCTGAAAGTGTTGTATAGTTGTTGTTAAGTCTCCAAACGTTTGTAATGACTATGCGCACAAGCATCTGTTCCCTATATTTTGATGTATCTAAATGTTTCGATTAAATGATTTTAATGAACTATGTGAGTATTGCTGATGATCAACTTGAGTGTGCAGATTATAAGCATCTTATCTAATCAATCTCAAGAAACCTTCTATTCATACGATAAAGTAGCAGATATACAAGCTCAAGCGTCTTCAAGACGAAGATAAAGACTAAAGGCAAATTGAAGCAAACACTGCTTTGTACATTTGAATGTTGGTCATATCAAAGGATACAAGTCCTACACAAAGAGCATAGAAGCGTCTGAAGAAACTTGACAGAATATTGCTTGGAGCAATGTCAATGAAGCATCTGATATCTCTCTTAAGGCCAAAAAATCTTGACAAGACATTTATTGTAAATCTTCAGAAGCATCAAGCAAAGAGCTCAATCGACAAGAAACTAAGCTGGTTAGAAGAAATATTAAATATGTTCTCTGCATATTTAATAATACTATTTGAATGGATAGTACTACCTATTACACGCAATAACAGTCTAAAAAGAACTGTTGTTCTAATTTGTTGGAGAAAGAAGAAAGTCGCGTGCACAATCTGAAGCTGCTCTGAATAGTTTTTGCTGCTCTGAATAGAAGTGTACGATTACACTAGGCTTGTCTTCAACGGTCTAATATCTTCATCAGAATGATTACTTCACATTGAATACCGTGACATCTTCAAATGAAGGCTCAGAGGAAGACTCGTCTCACAACAGACCTTTTATGTGTTCAAGAAAGTTGAAGACAAGATTCAAGTCTTTTCTCTCAACGGATCTTTTATTGTGAAAAGCCTATATAAAGGAAACTCTGCTAAAGATTAAGCAGAGGGACATCTACAATCAAAAGAAATATACAAGGCAGAAAAGCTCACCTCAATCTGAGAGAAAACAAGCAAGAAAAACACAAGAGATTAAACTCAAAAGCTGCTAGCTACAAATATTTTTTCTTCTACACTCTCTATAATATTAATAGAAGTTTTTCTTAGTGTTGTCATACCTACAAACCAATATCATATTCACTCCTTGAGTGTTTTTTGGTTGACTAGCATAATGTAATCTGAAGCTGCTTCTTCAAATCAAATCTGGAATATGAGAAAGGCCTGGAGAGGCTAGCTGAAAAATACTTGTGTAGCCTGGAGAGGCTAGGTGTGCAAAGAATACTCATTTGTAATCTGAATCAGTTATAGTGAAAATCTTGGTTAAGCCAAGCACTGGATGTAACCCAAGTTTAGGGTGAACCAGGATAAATCTCTCTCTTTCTCTCTCTATTAGTCATAATATTTATCTGCAGTATAATTTCCTATTTAGATTTATTTCTTTATCTAACAGTGGGGATTAAAAGTGTGCATATCTAAATATCATATTTCAAGAAGTTTTTCAATCAAACATCTTTCCCAGTCTTGGGTAAAATTAGATGGCTCTTTTCAGCTGTTTCTGTTTTATACTTTGAAAGCTTTTAAGTTAATTCTTAGTATCAAAACTTTATTTTCAAACTTGCATTTTTTCATTGAGTTTAGATAAACACTAAGAAAGGGGGTTGAGTTTAGATAAACACAATTCAACTCCCCTTCTTAGTGTTTATTTGTGGTACCTTTAGTTGGTATCAGAGCTCAGTCTTTGGGCTGAGCACCTCACAGTGCAGAGAAAAAGATTCCGGTCACCACAATGGGAAGTGAAGCAAGCTCAAGCAACATCGCTTACAACTAAGGAACCCTCTTCAGCCATCCTCCTATGTTCACAGGGAAATATTACAAATAATGGAAAAACAAAATGATATTGTTTATTCAGTCTGTTAATGCAGATCCATGGGATTTGATCTCTCGTGAATCTAGTTTCCCACAAATGAATGTGGAACTTCAACATCCTTATTGAGAAGTCAACGAAACAAAGGAATTTTTTTCGGTCTGAAGCTAAAGCAAAATATATTCTGGCTTGTTCTCTTGATAGAACTATATATGATAAAGTCCATAGCCATGAGATAGCTAAAGACATTTGGAGAAAACTTGAGGAATTATATGGTGAAAGAACCAAGGCAAAGGAATTTTCTATTGAAGAATTCAAAAACAGGCCTGATGGCCTTGCTGCTCATGAAACAAAATCCTTATTGATTCCTGAGGAATCTGATGAGGAAATTATTGAAGCCACTCAAGAGATAGAAAGATTTCAAAAAAGAATCAATATCAGAAGAAATGCCGCGAAAACCACTCTACTTGACTCAAGAAGATCACCTATGAAGAAGAGAATGATCACTTGGAAGATCTTGATAGCTCCGAGGAAGAAAAAGAAACAAAATAAAATGAAAATCTCTGTCTCTGGTTTATATAACAACATGATGATTCTCCTACAGAAGAAGAAGTAGCTCATAGAGCAATGTTAGGCACCTCTATGAATAGACCACCAGTCTGCAGTGGCGAAAACTACTCTGATTGGAGAAAGCTGTTCGAGCTATATGTAAGAGCTTAAGAAGAATTTGATCTCTGGGATGTGTTCATCAATGGACCATACATTCCAACTATCCTCTTTGATGATGGAGTCGCTATGCCAAAACCAAGAGCAAATTGGACTCAAGAAGATAGAAGAAGAGTTCAACAAAATAGTAGAGCCAGATGGTGTCTTATTTGTGCTCTGGAAAGAAGGCAAGAAGTAGTGGTAATTCAATTTGAATCTGCAAAAGAAATAGTAGATATTCTGAATGTCCTCTACAGAGAATGAGTTTACACCACAACCAATACATGTCTCTTAGGAGATATGTCCTCTGATGATGAACTTGAAGAAAACGAGGTAAATTCTGAATTTGAGAATCAACATGATGCCTATGATGAACTACTTAAAGAATCTACCTACATTGTCAACAAGTTCATAAGTCTTAAGAAAAGTATGTAAAACTCTCAAAAGAGTTTGAACAGAAGAATCTTTAAGTGGATGAACTAGTTGAAGAAAATAATAAGCTTTAGGCTGATAAGGTGAAAGATGAGATCACTAATGAAACTCTACCTTCTGAAGAAGCTGCAAAACTTCAACAGAAAGTAGAAAAGCTCACTAATGATCTTGCTATATTTTTCAATGACAGAGACAATCTGAATAAATTCTTGCGAAGTCAGAAAATCAGTCTTGATAAAACTGGAATAGGATTCTCTAAGGAAACACATCATAATACATCTCCTAAATCCTTAAACAGAGAAGTTTATCCCATACAAAAGTCTTTTAAACCTGAATGTCTTTACTGTGACAAGAATGGACATCTCACGTCCAAATGCTTCTATATAAGGAAAGCAAAGTCTTCACATACTCATAGAACTAACCATAAAGGACCCAAAAAGATTTGGGTACCAAAAAGCTTGATTATCAATGTTGCAGATATTTTCGACAAAGCCAAGGAGACACAGGAAGGAATAACTGAAAGATGGATTCTCACTATACATAATAATAAAAGATTATAAATACCCAGACCACCCATCTGAAGAAGCGTCTGCCAAGTAACTGAAAAGAAACTCAGCAGGTAAGTACCGTTATACTCATATTTAAAGTCTCTAATCGTCTGATAATGAAATAATATAAAATAAAAATTGTCTGAATAACTTAAGCATTATAACTAAGTATGTTAAAGTGTGTGGCATCTGTATCTCTTCATCATCCTTAATAAAACCCCTCATATTCCCTTTTTATCTCTCCCTCATACACAAATCATTTCAAAAAATCTTCCTTTCTGAAACCATGTCATCCCTAACCTTTCAATCCTCTCTCTCTGCCAACAATGGCACCAAAGAAAACAACTGGCAAGGTCACATCTTTTGAAGACATGGACGTTTTTGAAACAAAAAGACTTGCTCCGGAACATTTTGTCGAATTAGAAAGCATTAAGAATACCGGGCTAGAAAACACCGAAGAACTCGAAGCCACTGGATGGTGTAAGTTCTTCTCCTCAAAGGAAAACATTTATCCCTGTCATTTAAGAGATTTTTGGAAATCAGCTTATGCTACTGAAGGGAAAATGGTTACTAAGATTGTTGGTCTTGTCGATTTCACAAAAATCGAACTCAACCCTAAGGATATGGAAACCCTCATTGGCTGTAAAAGAGAAGGAGTTGGAATCTATGAAGAATGGGAAGAAAGCATTGATGTAACGACACTATACTTTACTCTTTTTGGAACAATTAAGCCAGATGGAACTTCTGCTGAAAACCTAGTTCCTAAAGGAAGATTGCTGCATCACTCGAAGAAGGTCAGGAAAGAACAATGTCACAAGCTTAGATAAGTTCATTCTATATCATCTTCTGCATCACATCAAAATTGATATAAATGATCTTATTTTCAAGCATATGGTGAAAGTTGCTAATCAGAAAATCAAAACATCCTATCCTTATGGAATGATTTTCACAAGATTGCTGAGATTAAGAAAGATTAGTTGCACTGAACCAAGTCTGGATATCATGCCTACTATTTGTTTGAAGACTCTTTGTCAAATGAAATTGAAGAATGAATGTGGTGATCCTCTAGTTGAAAATCAAATTGAAAAAGATCAAGCTGAGGAAGTGAATGTATCCGACAGTGACACCATGTCTCTCATCTTCAAAAGAAAAAGGCTTGAGAAATAGATGAAAGAAGAACCTTTGGTTAAGAAGGCAAGAGAAAGTGAAGGAATCACTCTAGATGAAGCAACTATGTCTGAAGCAACAGTGATTCAACAAGAAACATTATCTAGTCAGATGAAGATCACATCTGAAGACTGAGAAAAGAGATACGCCTTTGGTCTATAGAAGAAGAAATGTATGCAAAAGAACTAAGAAGAGTCAGTTAAATGAGGAAGAGCAGTTTGAAGGAACCTTTTTGCAACAGAAGAGGGAGGATTGAATTGTGTTTCTTATGTTTTTAAAACTTTTTAGCAAGCAGATATATATATTTTCACATAGGTTGGATGATGAAAGAAAAGCAGACGCAAAGAGCGTTTTCAGAACACAAGTTGAACGATATCTTGAAGGGAGAAAAACAAATACAACAAGCACAATAAGAAAACAATTCAATCCCAAGGGGTTAGTCGTAATATAAACTAAAGTAAAGAGAAGGGATAAAAAAAGAACACAAGGAGTTTATCCTGGTTCACTCTTTACAAAGAGCTACGTCCAGTCCTCTCTACTTGAGATCTTTCTCCACTATAAAAAAAACCCTTTGTTACAAGTAATCAACATCTCTTCAGGCACACTAAGTATTCTTTTACAGGCATGCCTCTTCAGGCTCAAATATTCTTTCTAAACAAGCCTCTTCAGGCTCAACCAACTAAGGTTTTGAAAAATATTTATTGTTCTACGAATTCACTAAGAGTGAGAGTTTGAAACTAAAGCATAGAACTCTAAGGCAATACTCTTCACAGAGAGTGATATGAAAGTTTAAGAACAGAGTAAGCTTGTATGATTTTGAATGATCTTTTGATAGCTCGGTTTGTTGTATGCTTGAGTTTTTCTCTTATCTTTCTCTGCTTGTATATCGTTTCAAGTTCAGTCACTTTTCATCTTCAAAGAAGGAGGTATTTATAGTTGTCTGGACATGATCAACTTTAGTCTTCAACGTTTGAAAAAGAATCTGTTTTGATCAAGTATTAAATGCATTGGACCGTTGAGTCTGATAACTTGTTGAGGCTTTTGATAAGCAAAATACACTATCAGGTTTGATAGCTAAAAGAAGCGCTGACACCTTTTCTTAGTACCCGAAAGTTGCCTTTTGTCTTTCCTTTTTGGAGAAGATCAAATCCTTTTGTGACAGAGACAGACTGGCTTCAGCTTTCGATGGTACGAAGATAACAAGGAATATTTGTCTAAGAGATATTAGCTTTTACATATAGAGTAATAAAATCAAAAGCTTTACATATGTGTTCACACTAAGATTATAAAGTTCATTGGACTTAAATAATCATAACAAATATATGAAAGAGTCTTTGGACTCAGATGCATTTATGAAAACATTATCGTTAAGACGGAGCGAGAAAGAGACTTTGGGTGAAAGTAAGTCTTTGGACTTAGATAGCCTTTGGACTTATATTTTCCTGCACACTCAAGATAAAGCGTTATTCCATAGCTAATTTTTGTTCTCTTTAAATTAGTATTTTGTTAACATCAAAACTTATGGGATTAGTGGACTATAACCACTTTGGTTCCAACCATCTTCCCCTTTTTGATGATGACAAAACATACTAATTTGTTTAAACAAAGTTTCCTAAAGAGCTGAGAAGCTCTCCCTAAGAAGAAAGACTATAAGCAGTTAAAGCATATAAGGATGGAAAAACTAAAGTCCAACAAAAAACTACAGATCATATAGATGTAAGAATGAGAGAGAATGCAAAGTTATATGCAATTAACCAATCAAATTCCCTTTCTCCCCTTTTTTACTCATCAGAAAAAAGCAAGGATAAATCATCATAGTCAGTGTGACACAAAAAACATTAAGATGGTGGAGGAGGAGGAGGTTTGTGAAGAAAGTTCTGAAACATGTCCGCAATTTGCTTTAGCATGGCTGTATGACTAGCTTCGATGGCCCGTTGGACAAACTCTTGAACCGGAGGAGGAACAGTCAAGATAGAACTCTCAGCAGTTTCCTTAGTTGCATCCGGGTTCTGTTGCCCAGGGACCACACTTACACCATTGGATGGTGAAGGATCGGCGGGAGAGAGGGGGTTGAATTGAAGGAACCTGTTTGAAACACAAGAAGGGGGCTTGAATTGTGTTTCTTACGTTTTTAAAACTTTTCGCAAGCAGATATATATATTTTCACAAAGGTTGGACGATAAAAGAAAAGCGGACGCAAAGAACGTTTTCAGAACACAAGTTCAACGATATCTTGAAGAGAGAAAAACAAATAAAACAAGCGCGACAAGAAAGCAATTCAATCCCAAGGGGTTAGTCTGAATATAAACTAAAGTAAAGACAAGGGAAAGAAAAAAGAGCACAAGGAATTTATCTTGATTCACTCTTCACCAAAGAGCTACGTCTAGTCCTCTCTACTTGAGAGCTTTCTCCACTATAACAAAAACCCTTTGTTACAAGTATTCAACATCTCTTCAGGCACACTAAGTATTCTTTTACAGGCAAGCCTCTTCAGGCTCAAGTATTCTTTCTAAACAAGCCTCTTCAGGCTCAACCAACTAAGGTTTTGAAAAAGATTTATTGTTCTACTAACTCATTAAGAGTGAGAGTTTGAAACTAAAGCTTAGAACTCTAAGGCAATACTCTTCACAGAGAGTCATAAGAAAGTTTAAGAATAGAGTAAGCTTGTACCTTTTTGATTGATCTTTTGATAGCTCGGTTTGTTGTATGCTTGAGTTTTTCTCTTATCTTTCTCTACTTGTATATCATTTCAAGTTCGATCACTTTTCATCTTCAAAGAAGGAGGTATTTGTAGCCTTCTCGACATGATCACTTTAGTCTTCAACGTTTGAAAAAGAATCCGTTCTGATCAAGAATTAAATGCGTTGGACCGTTGAGTCTGATAACTTGTTGAGGCTTCTGATAAGCAATGTAGACTATCGGGTTTGATAGCTAAAAGAAGCGCTGACACCTTTTCTTAGTATCTGAAAGTTGCCTTTTGTCTTTCCTTTTTGGAGAAGATCAAATCCTTTTGTGACAAAGATAAACTGGCTTCAGCTTTCGATGGTAGGAAGATAACAAGGAATATTTGTCCAAGAGATATTAGCTTTTACACATAGAGTAATAAAATCAAAAGCTTTACATATGTGTTCACACTAAGATTATAAAGTTCACTTGACTTAAACAAACATAACAAATATATGAAAGAGTCTTTGGACTCAGATGCATTTATGAAAACATTATCGTTCAGACGAAGCGGGAAAGAGACTTTGGGCGAAAGTAAGTCTTTGGACTTAGATAGCCTTTGGACTTATATTTTCCTGCACACTCAAGATAAAGCGTTAGTCCATAGGAAATCTTTGTTCTCTTTAAATTAGTCTTTTGTTAACATCAAAACTTAAGGGATTAGTGGACCATAACCACTTTGGTTCCAACAATCTCCCTTTTTTTGATGATGACAAAACATACTAATTTGATTGAACAAAGTTTCCTAGAGAGCTAAGAACCTCTCCCTAAGAAGAAAGACTATAAGCATATAAGGATGGAAAAACTAAAGTCCAATAAAAAACTACAGATCATATAGATGTAAGAACAAGAGAGAATGCAAAGTTATATGCAAGTAATCAATCAAATACCCTTTCGCCCCTTTTTCGTCATCTGACAAAAGCGAGGATAAATCATCATAGTCAATGTGACAAATAAAACATTAAGATGGTGGAGGAGGAGGAGGTTTGTGAAGAAAATTCTGAAACATGTCCGCAATTTGCTTTAGCATGGCTGTATGACTAGCTTTGTAACACCCCCCTCGGGTGCTATGTACTCGAACTCAAAATGCAAAAAATATCAAGAAAATAAAACGCTGGTTGCTTTCGGAAAATAATATAATTAAATAGCTACGTTCAAAAACGTGGTTCTAAAAATTTTCTGCATGTATAAGTAAAATAAACTCAAGATAAGGAAATAAACTTAATAACACACATTAATAACTACAGTGTATAAAAACGTAATCACAATATAGATTCAGGTCTAATATAAATTATTACAGACCAAAGACATAAGTTCAACGTACATGCATCAAAATAATATAAGACTATTCCAAAATAAAAGACTTCTAAGCTGGTCGGACTAAGAGTAGCCATTGGGATACAACCCAAAGTCGGCTTCTTCAAAAGGCTCCGTCATCCGAGTCCTCACGTCTCCACGGCGACCTATGATCAAAATCTGTACATGTGTTCCAATAACACAACAGGGTGTCCAACATGTACAGGAAAATGTGAGATACTCATATAATAAGTTATCACGATAGCCGCACAGGCGACAAACAGCAGTATAAACATTCACAGATAAATACAGTTATAGAAACAGTTATTTGTATAACACAGTATCTCAAACACAATCATGAGTTATATGATGCATGAGAGTTGAATATCATCTTTCTAATTCATGTCCTCCAGAGATTCTAACTTCCCAACATCGAGCGATAGGCCGCAGTAACACCTGTAACACAATTGTCCTCATGAGTCGGCCTCTCAATTTAGATCCGAACTCTAATTGTTCCAGGGTACCACGTCAAACCATATCCTGAATAGTCCAGTCCCTGATCGAGTTCATTCGTGCTGGGTAGCCGACTTAACAAGGCACGGGGTCGTGCGGCCTCCGGCCACTTCTGGAGTCTCGACACACAGAATGCCCCTATAGACCTAGTGGTCTTAACCGGTTCCATTCTCAACTACGTAAGTTGTAGCTCGTTGTCAAATAGCATGTCTGCCGGTTCATGCATGTACACAGAAAGTTTTCTGTTTTTCTTTTTCGTTCATTTTTTCAATTGTCGAGGTATAAAGCCCACGACTCGTTTCAAAGGATATTAAGCCCGTTCAAAATCAAAAGCACAGGACACGAAGTCCGAGTACTCAATCCACAAAACACTAGTCCGACGTCTCGGTCACTAGGTTTGGGTTCATCTCAAAAGATCCATCATTTTTCCTTTTCAAAAGAACATATTTTTTCAAAAAGGAAACATACTTTTCTTGAAAAAGCAACACATTTTCCTAAAGATCACTTTTTGATTTCAAAACTCGTTTTTCAAAACTTTGACTTCGGTTTTCGAGTATTTTAATTATTATCGAGACATAGCCAGTCCTATACTCATCCAGGATATATATATATAGCTCATAATCATAATAAGATATCATCCAAGGTATCAATGCCACAAATCATCAGCTAATATGTTTCATTAAGTAAACAACTTCATAACTCATTCAAACTCATCTCCAAATCATCAATCCAAATTACCATAACACATATATCAATCACGCACTATGAAGCTACCAAACTCAAATGAACTACCTCCTTTTACCTCTCTAAGTCGCTTAATCCAAACTCGAACGATTCTCGGCTCCGGCTTCGGCTTCGTCCGCGTCGCTAAGACAATCAAATACGATTCAATTCAAACAACAATCAACATCAATATACAACATCAAAACATAAATTTTCCTTCCCCTAAAAGGTATAAGGTTCAGCCACTTTTGGTAAAAAGGGTTAGGGATCACATTTGGTTCCAAACTTTTGGATGGTTGGTTCATGAACTTGGTTAACACTACTACAAGTCCTATAACTCAAAAATATGAAACATGGCTCATGATCTACACACATGAAGGTCTCGGCCATTTTGGGAAAATTAGGCTAGGAATTGATTTGGTTTTCCATCACTTGGATTCAAGAACAATAGGAGAGTTAAGGATGGAATCAAGAGTTAGAAATCAAAAATTTGATCAAAAACACTATTCATCATCATTGTTAGGGTTCGGCCACTTTGGGGAAATTAAGCTAGGATGAGAGCTTGTTCATAAGCTCTTGGGTTTAGGTAGAGGATGATGAAGTGAGTTCAAAGAAATTGGTTTCCCATTGAAAGGATTTTTCTACAATTTCCTATGAATTTTGAAAGTTTTGGATCATAAACTTGATTTTCATGAAAACAAGATTTGATCTTGAGATTGAGAGAGATTCAAGAAGCTAGGAGATCATACAAGTGATCTTACCTAAGAATGGATGAAGATTGATCAAAGATTCAAGGTTTTCTCAAGAAAAAAAAATGGAGTTTTCTCTAAGGAAGAAGATGAAGTGTTCCTGGTGTTCTAAGTGGGCTGATTTGCGTGAATGGGGGCTGGAGATGGGGCTGTTCAGCCTTAAGAGAAAAAAAACACTTAAGGGTAAAATGGTCATTTGCTTCAAGCGTAAAATGGTAAAAGTGAAAAAGGTTAAGGGTATTTTGGTCATTTCGCGTCCAGATCTTTCCGAACGTCATGACGACTCTGGCATGCTCTCTCAAGTGATCTGGCATGATGTGGTATCAAGATTATCCATTGGCGGGTCACGTTGAATCCGTTTACGACTCCAAACGCCTCCCGGTTCGATTATATGGCCGAATATATATTATTTTTATTTTTCGGACGTCAGGACGGATTTTTTCGAAAATGTATGTAATGTGAATCGAAGACTAACTGTCTCGTTCACGGGTCAAAATTAGGTCTTGATAGTAGGAAAACACTACTGTCAAAGAAAAACGCAGACCGGGCTCCGTCTGAGTTTTCGACCCAAAAGTTGACCATAGCTTCATACGGTATCGTTGAGCTTAACTATGGTCTCGGAATATTTTATTTTGCTCTCCAGAGCTTTCAATAAAATACAAGTTCAAAAATACTGTTTCATTAGAAAAATTTGAAAATCGGGGTGTTACATTACTACCCCTCTAAAAAAAAATTTCGTCCTCGAAATTACGTACCTTGAAAAAGATCGGGATACTGTAATTTCATCTTGTCCTCGAGCTCCCACGTTGCGTCTCCAGTTGCTTCGTTCCAAATGACTTTGACTGAGGGAATTTGCTTTCCCCTGAGTTGCTTGATCCTCTTATCAACGATTCGCACAGACGATGTCTCATAAGACAAGTTTTCTCGTAAACGTACTATATCAAGTTCGATTACATGGGACGAATCAGAAATATACTTCCGAAGTTGTGAGACATAAAAAACATTATGAATGTTGGACAAAAAAGGTGGTAAGGCAATCTGGTAAGCTACTGGACCAATACGTCGAAGAATTTGGTAGGGTCCAATGAATTTATGAGTGAGTTTTCTGGACTTAATAGCTCTACTTACCCCAGTCGTAGGTGTGACTCTCAGGAATACTTGTTCACCTTCTTGAAACTCGAGGGGTCGTCTTCGTTTATCTGAGTAGCTCTTTTGTCTGCTCTATGCCGTTTTCATCTTTTCACGGATTTGCTTAATCTTTTCCGTTGTTTGTTGCACAAGTTCGGGGCCTACAATCATATTCTCTCCATCCTGGTACCAACACAACGGTGTCTGGCACTTTCATCCATACAAGGCTTCGTAGGGTGCCATCCCTATGCTAGAATGATAGCTGTTGTTGTATGTGAATTCGATAAGAGGCAACATATCATCCCAACTTCCACCATGGTCTAGAACACAAGCTCTCAGCAGATCTTCTAAAGATTGTATCGTTCTTTCTGTCTGTCCATCAGTTTGAGGGTGATAGGCTGAACTCAGTCTCAGCTTTGTTCCTAATGCTTGATGTAGACTTTGCCAAAAACGTGACGTAAACTTCGGGTCTCTATCAGAGACTATGCTTGACGGCACTCCATGTAGTCTGATTACTTCTCTTATATACAACTCAGTTAACTTCTCCACTGAGTAGTTGATCTTAACAGGTAAGAAGTGTACTGATTTCGTTAACCTATCAACGATCACCCAAATTGAATCAAAACTCTTGGAAGTTCTCGGTAATCCTACCACGAAATCCACTGAAATGCTCTCCTATTTCCATTCGGGTACATCCAAGGATTAAAGCATCCCTCCAGGTCGTTGATGTTCTACCTTTGCTTTCTGATAGTTCAAACATGATGCTATATACTCAGCCATTTGCTTCTTCATTCCTGGCCACCAAAACTTTTGTTTCAGATCTTGGTACATTTTGGTTGATCTAGGGTGAATGCTCAGCTTGCTCTTGTGTCCTTCTTCCAGAATCATCTTCCTCATCTCTGGGTTACTAGGTAAACAAACTCGTCCATTGCATCTCAAGATGCCATCAATTCCCAAGCTGAACTCTGCAGCTTTTTCTTGTCCAAGTAACTCCTTTTTCTTTTGGAGGTACTCGTCAGTTGCTTGTTGTTCACGGATCGTCTCCATCAGTCCACTAGATACCTTGATCATTCCCAAGCAAATATTCTCGTTGTTCACTTCCATCGCTAGATTGAGATCACGAAACTTTTCTATCAATTCTAGCTCTTTAACCATCATTGCAGAGATGTGCAGGGTCTTCCCACTCAGAGCGTTTGCAACGACATTTGCTTTCCCAAGGTGGTATAGCAAAGTGAAGTCGTAGTCTTTGAGAAACTCCATCCAACGTCTCTGCCTCATGTTCAGTTCCTTCTGATCGAACAGGTACTTCAGACTCTTGTGGTCACTGAAGACATCAAACTTGGATGCATACAAGTAGTGTCTCCAGATCTTCAATGCAAAAACCACGGGAGCTAACTCAAGGTCATGCGTCGGGTAATTCCTCTCATGCGTCTTCAACTGGCGCGAAGCATACGCTACAACCTTCCGATGTTGCATAAGCACACATCCTAATCCCTGATGCGAAGCATCACAGTACACTTCGTACGGTTCGTCTGGTTTAGGTAATACTAATACTGGTGAGGTTGTCAAACGTTCCTTCGTCATCGGGAAACTGTCCTCACATTTGTCAGTCCACTTAAACGGTTGATCCTTCCTCGTCATTTGAGTCAACGACGCAACAATCTTTGAAAATCCTTCGATGAATCTTCTGTAGTAGCCAGCTAGTCCAACGAAACTGCGGATTTCGGTCACAGTCTTGGGCCTCTCCCATAGAAGAACTGCTTCTACTTTTGAAGGATCGACAACAATTCCTTCTTTCGTAATCACGTGTCCCAAGAATTTGACTTCATCCAGCCAAAACTCGCACTTGGGTAGCCTTGCGTACAGCTTCTCCTTGTGAAGGATCTGCAAAACTTGTCGTAGGTGTTCCTCATGCACCTCGGGATTCTTCAAGTAGATGAGAATATCATCGATGAACACGAAGATGAACTGATCCAGAAACGGGCGAAAAATACGGTTCATATAATCCATGAAGATAGCAGGTGCATTCGTCACTCCGAAAAGCATCACGAGGTACTCATAGTGACCATAACGAGTCCTGAATGCAGTCTTAGGTACGTCCTTGTTCTTTACTCTGATCTGGTGATAACCGGATTTCAGATCAGTCTTTGAAAAATAGCGGCTCCCTGAAGTTGATCCATCAAATCATCTATGCGGGGTAGAGGATACTTGTTCTTGATTGTTATCTTGTTGAGCTGACGGTAATCCACGCAAAGTCTTGAACTCCCATCCTTCTTCTTTACTAATAACACTGGTGCTCCCCACGGGGACACACTTGGTCTCACGAACCGCTTGGACATCAGATCCTTTAGTTGAGTCTTCAGCTCAGCTAACTCCGTAGGTGACATCCTATATGGAGCTATAGAGATTGGACCGGATCCTGGAACTAGATCAATCGCAAACTCGATGTCTCTCACAGATGGCAAACCTGGAACGTCCTCTGGAAAAACTTTCGGAAAATCTTTCACAGCCGGCACATCGCTCAAGACAACGTCCCTCTCGATTTCTAAATAGGATAGAAGCAAGTATCCCTGAGCCCCTTCTTTCAAAGAAGCTCTTACTTGGTTGGCAGTTAAAAATCCAGAAATATCAGCTTAAAGCATTGGACGGTGAATGATCTGCAGGAGAGAGGGGGTTGAATTGAAGGAACCTGTTTGAAACAGAAGAAAAGGGGTTGAATTGTGTTTCTTATGTTTTTAAAACTTTTCGCAAGCAGATATGTATATTTTCACAAAGGTTGGACGATAAAAGAAAAGCGGACGCAAAGAGTGTTTTCAGAACACAAGTTGAACGATATCTTGAAGGGAGAAAAACAAATAAAACAAGCGCGATAATAAAGCAATTCAATCCCAAGGGGTTAGTCTGAATATAAACTAAAGTTAAGACAAGGGAAAGAAAAAAGAACACAAGGAATTTATCCTGGTTCACTCTTCACCAAAGAGCTACGTCCAGTCCTCTCTACTTGAGAGCTTTCTCCACTATAACAAAAACCCTTTGTTACAAGTATTTAACATCTCTTCAGGCACACTAAGTATTCTTTTACAGGCAAACCTCTTCAGGCTCAAGTATTCTTTCTAAACAAGCCTCTTCAGGCTTAACCAACTAAGGTTTTGAAAAAGATTTATTGTTCTACTAACTCACTAAGAGTGAGAGTTTGAAACTAAAGCTTAGAACTCGAAGGCAATACTTTTCACAGAGAGTGATATGAAAGTTTAAGAATAGAGTAAGCTTATATGCTTTTGGATGATCTTTTGATAGCTCGGTTTGTTGTATGCTTGAGTTTTTCTCTAATCTTTCTTTGCTTGTATATCGTTTCAAGTTCGGTCACTTTTCATCTTCAAAGAAGGAGGTATTTATAGCCTTCTAGACATGATCAACTTTAGTCTTCAACGTTTGAAAAAGAATCCGTTATGATCAAGCATTAAATACATTGGACCGTTCAGTCTGATAACTTGCTGAGGCTTCTGATAAGCAAAGTAGACTATCAGGTTTGATAGCTAAAAGAAGCACTAACACCTTTTCTTAGTACCCGAAAGTTGCCCTTTGTCTTTCCTTTTTGGAGAAGATCAAATCCTTTTGTGATAATGACAAACTAGCTTCAGCTTTCGATGGTACAAAAATAACAAGGAATATTTGTGCAAGAGATATTTGCTTTTACACATAGAGTAATAAAATCAAAAGCTTTACATATGTGTTAACACTAAGATTATAAAGTTCATTGGACTTAAACAATCATAACAAATATATGAAAGAGTCTTTGGACTCAGATGCATTTATGAAAACATTCTCGTTTAGACGGAGTGAGGAAGAGACTTTGGGCGAAAGTATTCTTTGGATTTAGATAGCCTTTGGACTTATATTTTCCTGCACACTCAAGATAAAGCGTTAGTCTATAGCTAATCTTTATTCTCTTTAAATTAGTCTTTTGTTAACATCAAAACTTAAGGGATTATTGGACCATAACTACTGCAACACCCTCAATCCGGCATCACATTTGTTACCCAATTACATCCAAAACGCGAAATAAAATCTTGCTGGTTTACTATCGGAACAACAGTTTTCTTTAACTGTATATCATTAAGTCTTGAAAATCATGATAAAATTTTTTCTTATTACAGCAGTAAGTGTGTGTGTGTGTGTGTGTATATATATATATATATATATATATATATATATATATATATATATATATATATATATATATATATATGTATGCATCAACAGTTAGTTATATACAGAAGAACGGTGGACAACATGTCCCTTTCAAAAGAACTAGCCGTAAAATAAATTACTAACAACTCTAGAAACTGGGTAGCGATAGTCTGAAAACCATATCACTAAAACTCATGTCCATCAGTAGCCGACAACAGACTACACAAAAAATGCTACCCCAAAAGAAAGTCTAACACCCTATCCTGGTCAAAGACTAGTCGAAACCGTTGGACAGTCCCCTAAAGGAGGGCTCGACATTCACATCAGAAGAGAGATTAGGGGAATCTACATCCCCATCGATCATCCCCACACCTCTGACTACTCCAGCCGGAGCATCCCCATTCTCTAGAGGATGATACTCAGGTGTCTCCTAAGGATCCTCCTTTGGATCCACCTCATGCTTCTCCCCCGGCCCCACTGGCACCAAGACGAATGGAGGGGGAGGAGTCAAAGGCGGCAGCTGCTGAAGGGGCTGAACTGCCGGGATCTCATGCTGTAACGACCCCTGATCAACTAGGTACTGCAGTAACATCCAGACCGGTGGGAGAGGGATCTGGATAGTTTCCACCGTATGTACTCTCTCCTGAGGTCCCACCTCAGTATTCCCTCGCAGGGTGCAAACTGGTCCGGTGTACGCTGCGCTACAGGCGCCTGGGTGGATGACTCACGCACCCGGATCTTCCTGATGGTCAAACGTGAGGGAGCGGACTCCCAATTGAGCCAACCTTCGCTCGCCGAATCCATCTGTACATATATAAATATATTTCCAACCAGAAACATAACAGTCCAGAAAATACAACAAGGGTGAGAAACCAATATATGAATCCAAAAACGACAACTATATACCCCAAACACAAACAACAGGTTCATATAGGCATAACTCACATATCATCAACATAATAGATACATCACAGTATATCACAATACTATAAATAACACACAAGGCCTCGTGCCCAACAATCAACGTTATTTTCAAAGACGTATGCAGGACACTTCCACATATATCATCTAATGTCAAATTCTTAATTTCCGGAAATGCAATCATCTTTCAATGAGTTGATCAGGCTAAAAAATTCATTGGCCCTTAGGTAACAATGACTAGCACCAACTTGCTAAACGTTAGTACAAGAATCCCATTAGTTCTCACATGAGCGCGCAAATCAGAGGTACTTACAATGTAATCTTGTCATACTATATTGTCCAACTCAAGAAACAATACGTTACACAACACGTATGACACCATTCTCCATCAAGGCACAATGTTACACAATGACATAAGTCATCCCCAGGTTTCCTTGCCATTAAGGTCCCCGCATTTCACGGCACGTCTGCCAAAAACACATATGCATGAGAAACATTTATTTTTGTCTGTTTATCTTTGTCGTATCGTTATTTCCTTGTTGAAGCGTTAATGCTATCAAACACCATAATGTTTGAGACTCTTTTAGGTCTTTCCAACATTTCACAAAACATGACACTCAGTCCAAAATAGCTCGAACCCATAAATCCCTAACCGATGCGCCAGTCTCGGATTTTGGATTCAAAAGCATAAAAACGTCCGCAAGCCTACAAGATCACAAAGATTGTCCACAAGCTTACAGGACCAACACACTAACACGGATCCTTGATCCACATGTTTTGTAGAACCCTAGAACCCCGATGTCTCTGTTTCTAGGTTCCTATCAAAAACCACATTTTTCTCTTTTGAAACCCTAAAACCAAAACCCAAATCTCCAAAGCTTACACAAAGCCTTCGGGATCGATTTTTCCATAAAAACAAAACTTGGTCTAAAGACCACCTTTTTCTCTTTCGTAGCATTTCGGTAAAATATAATACTTTGAAATACGGTTCGTAAAGCCCTTTTTCTTGGATAAAACAATTTATTTTAAAACTACGTTTCCAAAAACACTTTTGCTTGAATTGGCTGACTTTATTACCATAAAAACGATCAATGTCTCCAAAACATACTTTTTACCGCAAAACCTTACTTTTCTCAATTAAAGTCATTTTTCTCATTTTACCCTTTATGTCAACTCATCTTTAATAAAGTAAGTTTCTTTATTCTCCTTTATTCTAAAAAGCCATTTGTTTCCTTTTTATTTCCAAAGACCCTTGAAACTTCAATCCTCTTATTTTCTTATCCAACGTTCTAAGCTTATTGAAGCTTTTAACATTACACGATTTTGGATCCTAACTGATGTTAGGTCCTTTTACACAATAATCATCACAATAGGCATAATATACATCCATACATCATAATCAAATGCCATACCACAAAATCAAGCATAATCAGGTAATTGCAGGCATAAGTAATTATGAGCAGGTAAAATTTAAATCATTCCACAACAATCAAGCACAAACAAATAATTACAATCCATATACACAGATACAACATATAGCTGTCGAAATTGGAATTCCTCAGGTTTATCCCCTTACCTCTCAGAGTTCCCAAATAGCAGTAAATCTCCCGGTTGATCCGAAAATAGTCCGATCTCTCGCCCGATTACCCGACGATCACTAAACACATACAAACCATCAATGCATCAACATTAAATCACAAAATTTCCTCGTACACTCTTCCCCCTAGGATCGGCCATGTGCTAGAAAATATGGCTAGGGAGTTCCAAAAATTCTCATCTCTTTGATTCCATACTAACTAGGTGTCACAAGACTAGATTCAAGCTTAGAACACTAAAATTTTAACCAAAACTCTACACACCCAAAGGGGGTAGGTTCGGCCCTATATACCCATTGGAGCTAGAGAGCTCCTTTGGATTCAACTTCTTGGATTGTGATAGAAGACCATGAATCTAGTTCAAAGAAATTGATTTGGTATTTAAAGGATTTTTCTACAATTTTTCATGGATTTTTGAAGTTTATTTTTCAAAACCTAAACTACCATGAATCAAGAGATGGAATGGAGAAATAGAGACATTAAGAGATCAAGGATGGAAGTTATACCTCCTTGATGACAAAGCTAGGTGAGAAATCAACTTGCTTTCACCAAAATCTTGAAAGTTTAGAAGAATATTGAAGTAAAATGGTGGAGGAATGAAGAAGAAGATGGAAGAAGATGAAGAGAGAAAAATATGATGGGAGGGGCGTGGGAGGTAGGAAGGGAGAGATAAGGAGGTGAACATCTTTTTCATTAAGGGCATTAAGCTTATTTCACCATGGTTAAATGGTAATTTCATGGAAACTCAAGGGCGTTTTAGTCATTTCGCATCTAGATATTTTCTGAAAACCATCATGACACTGGCACGCATTCCTAGGTGACTTGACCTGATGTGACTTCAAGATTATCCGTAAGCAGGTCCCATTAAATCCATTTACAGCTCCAATCGTCTCCCGGTTCGAGTTTTCGTCCGAATAATTTATATTATTTTCCCTTTTTAACGTCAGGAACCAATTTTAGCAGAATTGTAGGGAATTAAATTCTAAGACCAACTGTCTCGTTCACGAGTCAAAATTAGGTCTTTATAGTAGGAAAACACTACTATCAATGAAAACCATAGACTGGGCTTCGTTTGAGTTTTCCACCCAAAATTGAACCGTAACTCCCTACGATAGCGTAGGGTGTGGCTATGGTCTTAGATTATTTTATTTCACTCTCTAGACCCTTCAATAAAATACAAACACATAAATACTGTTTAATTCACATTAGAAAGCTTGAAAAATCGGGGTGTTACATTACTACCCCACCAAAAAGAATTTCATCCTCGAAATTATGTACCTTCAAAAAAGATAAGGGTATTGTACTCTCATCTTGTCTTCCGCTTCCCAAGTTGCTTCTCTAGTTGTATCATTCCAAAAAACCTTGACCAAGGAGATTTGTTTTCCCCTAAGCTGTTTGATCATCTTATCCTCGATTCGTATAGGTGACGTCTCAAAAGATATGTTCTCTTTTAAAGGTACTTGATTAGGTTCAATTACATGAGATGGATCAGGAATATACTTCCTTAATTGTGAAACGTGGAAGACATTATGAAGATTCGAAAGAAAAGGGGGTAAAACAATTTGATAAGCTATTGGACCTACACGACGAAGGATTTGGTAAGGTCCAATGAATTTAGGAGTGAGCTTTCTGGATTTAATTGCCCGGCCAATCCCAGTCGTAGGCGTGACTCTAAAAAATACATGATCGCCTTCCTCAAACTCAAGAGGTTGTCTCATCTTGTCCGTATAACTTTTCTGTCGGCTCTGAGTCGTCCGCATCTTTTCCTGAATCAACTTCACCTTTTCCGTTGTTTGTTGCACGATATTTGGTCCCAACAGCAGGCTTTCACCATCCTGGTACAAACATAAAGGTGTTCTGCACCGTCGGCCATACAAAGCTTCATAGGGTGCCATTCTTATGCTCGAGTGGAAACTGTTGTTGTAGGTGAATTCTATCAATGGTAGAAATTCATCTCAAGTACCAAGATTTTCTAACATGCAAGATCTCAACAAATCTTCAAGTGACTGGATCTTCCTCTCTGATTGTCCATCCGTCTGTGGATGATATGCCGAACTCAATCTGATTTTCGTTCCTAGTGACTTATGTAAACTTTGTCAGAACCTTGACGTAAACCTCGGATCACGATCCGAAATAGTACTTGAAGGTACACCATGTAATTTGACAATTTCCTCTATGTATAACTGAGTCAATCTTTCCATTGAATACTTTATGTTGATGGGCAAAAAGTGAGCCGACTTGGTCAGTCGATCAATTATTACCCATATGGCATCGTATCCCTTCCAGGTCCTCCGTAAACTTGTCACAAAATCCATCACAATACCATCCCATTTCCATTCCGGGATGTCCAAAGAGTGTAGCATTCCTGTTGGTCTTTGTTGTTAAATCTTAGCCTTTTGACAGACTGAACACGAGGCGACGTATTCCATTACGTCTCTCTTCATCCCATACCACCAATACAACTGTTTAAGGTCGCGATACATCTTCGTGGTTCCTGGATGTAAACTCAGTTTACTCTTATGAGCTTCTTCCAGAATTAGCTTTCTAAGCTCGGAATCGTCCGGAACGCAAATCCTTTCGCCGAACCGTAAGATTCCATCTATTCCCTCTTTGAATTCTGATACTTCTCGTTGTCGCACTAATTCTCTTTCTCCTCGTAGGTACTGATCACTTTCTAGTTTCTCTCGTATTTGGTCCATTAATCCATTAGAAAGAATAATCATACCTAAACAAAGTTTTCTGGCGACATCTTGATTGTCAATCGCATGTCTCGGATTTGCTCTATCAACTCTTGCTCCTTGACCATCATTGTAGATGCATGAATTAATTTTCTACTCAGGGCATCGACTACCACATTCACCTTTCCTGGGTGGTACTGTAAATATATATTTTTAATTTTATATAATATATTTATTAATAAAAAAAAAATCTAAACTACAAAAAATTTGACTCGTATTCAATAATTTAAAAGCATAATAAA
Organism: Ammopiptanthus mongolicus; assembly: GCA_039655645.1. Taxonomy (NCBI): domain Eukaryota; kingdom Viridiplantae; phylum Streptophyta; class Magnoliopsida; order Fabales; family Fabaceae; genus Ammopiptanthus; species Ammopiptanthus mongolicus. The sequence continues at coordinate 52,615,318 of CM077351.1, read as the reverse complement.
GTTTTTTCAAATAAAAAATGTTATCATTGATATGACGTGACACCATAACAGGTTATGGTTGCAGGCTAGCAGCATCCTATACAAGTGGCATCGTACATGCAGTATGGTCACAGTCATAATAATAATAATACTTTCAAAACATATACAAAATGACTTATTACCCTCATCATGTCCTAGCCGTTACATACTTGCATTCTAATAGAAAAGGACATTTCCGTAACTCCAATCTCAACCCCTCAACATCCTTCGTTCTAAACTTCTAGTATTCCCCTTCCACCGAACTCATCACTCTCATATTTTCTCTCTCCTAGAGTTAGGGTTTGGTTTCATTACTTTCATCAACATGGCATCCTCTTCTTCTGATTCCAGCAAGTCCGAAGTAGGTGGCGGCAGCGGCGCGACAGAAGCTTCGAGAGCAACAGTGGTGAACGATTAGGCGTTATTGTACAAAGGATTGAAGAAAATGAAAAAAGAGAGAGGTTGTACGGCAAAAGAATACATCAGCCAAAGAGAGAGGTTGACGAAAGAGAAAGAATGGAAAATGGGTTCCGGCTGAGGAAAACTCCCTATCACAAATTTCTTTCTTTTTTTTTTTTTTAAAAAAAAGTTAGCCCGTTGAAAACCGGTGGACCGCTGGTTTACCGATTTAGGACCGGTTTCACCGATTCTTGATCGGTTTCAGTCGCAGTCAGTTATGAGGGTTAACCGGATCGGTACCTGGTTTGGTTCACCGATTCATCGGTCCGACCAGCCGGTCTGGTCCGATTTGAATAACCATGATATAGATGTAAGAATGAGAGAGAATACAAAGTTATATGCAATTTACTAATCAAATTCCCTTTCTCCCATTTTTTGTCATCAGACAAAAGTGAGGATAAATCATTATAGTCAGTGTGACACAAAAAACATTAGGATGGTCGAGGAGGAGGAGGTTTGTGAAGAAAATTCTGAAACATGTCCGCAATTTGCTTTAGCATGGCTATATGACAAGCTTCGATGGCCCACTGGACAAACTCTTGAACAGCAGGAGGAACAATCGAGACAGAATTCTCAGCAGTTTCCTTAGTAGCATCCGGGTTCTGTTGCCCAGGGACCACACTTAAAGCATTGGACGGTGAAGGATCAGCAGGAGAGAGGGGGTTGAATTGTGTTTAAAACTTTTTGCATGCAGATATATATATTTTCACAAAGGTTGGACGATAAAAGAAAAGGGGATGCAAAGAGCCTTTTTAGAACACAAGTTGAATGATATATTGAAGGGAGAAAAACAAATAAAACAAGCGCGATAAGAAAGCAATTCAATCCCAAGGGGTTAGTCTGAATATAAACTAAAGTAAAGACAAGGGAAGGAAAAAAGAACACAAGAAATTTATCTTGGTTCACTCTTCACCAAAGAGCTACGTCCAGTCCTCTCTACTTGAGAGCTTTCTCCACTATAACAAAAACCCTTTGTTACAAGTATTCAAAATCTCTTTAGGCACACTAAGTATTCTTTTACAGGTAAGCCTCTTCAGGCTTAAGTATTCTTTCTAAACAAGCCTCTTCATGCTCAACCAACTTAGGTTTTGAAAAAGATTTATTGTTCTACTAACTCACTAAGAGTGAGAGTTTGAAACAAAAGCTTAGAACTCTAAGGCAATACTTGTCATAGAGAGTGATATAAAAGTTTACGAATAGAGTAAGCTTGTATGCTTTTGAATGATCTTTTGATAGCTCAGTTTGTTGTATGCTTGAGTTTTTCTCTTATCTTTCTCTGCTTGTATATCGTTTCAAGTTCAGTCAATTTTCATCTTCAAAGAAGGAGGCATTTATAGCCTTCTGGACATGATCAAGTTTAGTTTTCAACGTTTGAAAAAGAATCCGTTATGATCAAGCATTAAATGCATTGGACCGTTGAGTCCGATAACTTGTTGAAGCTTCTGATAAGCTAAGTTGACTATCAGGTTTGATAGCTAAAAGAAGCACTGACACCTTTTCTTAGTACCTGAAAGTTGCCTTTTGTCTTGCCTTTTTGGAGAAGATCAAATCCTTTTGTGACAGAGACAGACTGGCTTCAGCTTTCGATGGTATGGACATAACAAGGAATATTTGTCCAAGAGATATTAGCTTTTACACATAGAGTAATAAAATCAAAAGCTTTACATATGTGTTAGCACTAAGATTATAAAGTTCATTGGACTTAAACAATAATAACAAATATATGAAAGAGTCTTTGGACTCAGATGCATTTATGAAAACATTATCGTTCAGACGGACCGAGAAAGAGACTTTGGGCGAAAGTAAGTCTTTGGACTTAGATAGCCTTTGGACTTATATTTTTATGCACACTCAAGATAAAGCGTTAGTCCATAGCAAATCTTTGTTCTCTTTAAGTTAGTCTTTTGTTAACATCAAAACTTAAGGGATTAGTGGACCATAACCACTTTGGTTCCTACAATCTCCCCCTTTTTGATGATGACAAAACATACTAATTTGATTGAACAAAGTTTCCTAAAGAGCTAAGAGGCCCTCCCTAAGAAGAAAGACCATAAGCAATTAAAGCATAAAAGGATGGAAAAACTAAAGTCCAATAAAAAACTACAGATCATATAGATGTAAGAATGAGAGAGAATGCAAAGTTATATGCAATTAACCAATCAAATTCCCTTTCTCCCATCTTTTGTCATTAGATAGAAACGAGGATAAATCATCATAGTCAATGTGACACAAAAAACATTAAGATGGTGGAGGAGGGGGAGGTTTGTGAAGAAAATTCTGAAACATGTTTGCAATGTGCTTTAGCATGGCTGTATGACTAGCTTCGATGGCCCGTTGGACAAACTCTTGAACAACAGGAGTAACAGTCGAGACAGAACTCTCAGCAGTTTCCTTAGTTGCATCGGGGTTCTGTTGCCCAGGGACCACACTTAAAGCATTGGACGGTGAAGGATCAGCAGGAGAAAGGGGGTTGAATTGAAGGATCCTGTTTGAAACAGAAGAAGGGGAGTTGAATTGTATTGCTTATGTTTTTAAAACTTTTCGCAAGCAGATATATATATTTTCACAAAGGTTGGACGATAAAAGAAAAGCAGACGCAAAGAGCATTTTCAGAACACAAGTTGATCGATATCTTGAAAGGGAAAAACAAATAAAACAAGGGCGATAAGAAAGCAATTCAATCCCAAGGGGTTAGTCTGAATATAAACTAAAGTAAAGACAAGGGAAAGAAAAAAGAACACAAGGAATTTATCCTGGGTCACTCTTCACCAAGAGCTACGTCCAGTCCTCTCTACTTGAGAACTTTCTCCACTATAACAAAAACCCTTAGTTACAAGTATTCAACATCTCTTCAGGCACACTAAGTATTCTTTTACAAGCAAGCCTCTTCAGGCTCAAGTATTCTTTCTAAACAAGCCTCTTCAGGCTCAACCATCTAAGGTTTTGAAAAAGATTTGTTGTTCTACTAACTCACTAAGAGTGAGAGTTTGAAACTAAAGCTTAGAACTCTAAGCCAATACTCTTCACAGAGAGTGATATGAAAGTTTAAGAATAGAGTAAGCTTGTATGCTTTTGAATAATATTTTGATAGCTTGATTTCTTGTATGCTTGAGTTTTTCTGTTGTCTTTCTTTGCTTGTATATCGTTTCAAGTTCGGTCACTTTTCATCTTCAAAGAAGGAGGTATTTATAGCCTTCTGGACTTGATCAACTTTAGTATTCAATGTTTGAAAAAGAATCTGTTCTGATCAAGCATTAAATGCGTTAGACCGTTAAGTCTGATAACTTGTTGAGGCTTCTGATCAGCAAAGTAGACTATCAGGTTTGATAGCTAAAAGAAGCACTGACACCTTTTCTTTTACCTGAAAGTTGCCTTTTGTGTTTCCTTTTCGGGGAAGATCAAATCCTTTTGTGACAAAGACAGACTGGCTTCAGCTTTCGATGGTACGAAGATAACAAGGAATATTTGTCCAAGAGATATTAGCTTTTACATGTAGAGTTATAAAATCAAATGCTTTACATATGTCCTCGCGCTAAGATTATAAAGTTCATTGGACTTAAACAATCATAACAAATATATGAAAGAGTCTTTGGACTCAGATGCATTTATGAAAACATAATCGTTCAGACGGAGCGAGAAAGAGACTTTGGCGAAAGTAAGTCTTTGGACTTAGATAGCCTTTGGACTTATATTTTTCTGCAGACTCAAGAAAAAGTGTTAGTCCATAGCAAATCTTTGTTCTCTTTAAATTAGTCTTTTGTTAACATCAAAACTTAAGGGATTAGTGGACCATAACCACTTTGGTTCCAACACAGTTAAGTGCAGAACAAGCAAAGCAATCCTCTGAGACTTTATTTGAGCTGGTTGTATCTATTGTCCTAGAAATGAATGAATTTTTACACTGTCATCCTAAGAAGAAAAAATCAACCTTCTCAAGGAAGAGAAAGAGTTTTGAATAAATTGGGAACAAGGATAAGCGTACATCTCCTATCTGGATTTAGGAACCTGAGATGCCAAAACAGAAGTAAAAGCACACAGAAGAACCAAGTGTATCTATGTCGTTGTTTGTTTTCGAATGCCATTTCCACCTTCTAAGAAAAAAGGAATTTTTTATCAAGATTTGATACACGTTTCACAACTTTAATTAATGGTCCTATGTGTCTGTTAAAATTTGTTTTCATATTTCTTAAATATGAATGTTTTTCTCCTAAACCTTGTCCTGCTTCTAGTCTGTATTAACCTATTAAAACCCTTTCTCCTCTTTCTCTTGTTCAAAATATTTGTTTGTCTAAACCATCTCCACCAACCTCCTCTCACAAAAGTTGGTGTCTTTCTCTTTTTACATCATTCAGATACTATATCCCTTTGCACAATTTCTTCAGTTTGGATATAGATTCCTTTATCTTTTTCGAATCTTATCTTTATCCAAATACTATTTCTTTTTGTCCATGTAACACCCCGATTTTCAAGTTTTCCTAATTAAACAGTATTTATGAACTTATATTTTATTCGAGGTTTTAGGAATGGAAATAAAATATTCCGAGACCATAGTCATGCTCAACAATATCGTAGGAAACTACGATTAAGTTTTGAGTCGAAAACTCAAATTGAGTCCGATCTACGTTTTTACACTGACAATATGATTTTACTTCTCAGGAGACCTCATATGGACCCGTGAACGAGACAGTAAGTCTTAGAATTCGATTCTCTACGTTTTGGTTAAATTTCAAAATAATTTCAAAAAAATCACTTCCTGATCTCCGTTCGAGCGAAATCTTCAATCGGGTGGAGAATGGAGCCGCATATGGACTTATCGGGACCCGACAATGGATAACCTTGATGCCACATCATGTCAAATCACTTGGGAGAGCATGCCAGATTCGTCATGACGTTCGATTCTCTACGTTTTGGTTAAATTTCAAAAAAAATTCAAAAAAATCACTTCCTGACCTCCGTTCGAGCGAAATCTTCAATCGGGTAGAGAATGGAGCCGCATATGGACTTATCGGGACCCGACGATGGATAACCTTGATGCCACATCATGTCAAATCACTTGGGAGAGCATGACAGAGTCTTCATGACGTTCGAAAAAATTTGGAAGCGAAATTACCAAAATACCCCTAATTTAACCTTTTGTGACTTATTAGATGGCTGGACAGCCCCTTCTCCAGCCCTCATTCACGCAGCCCAGCCCCCCTTGAAGAGCCAAGAACTTCATCTTCTTCCTCCTTGAAAACCACCATTGAATTCTTGAGATCCTTGAATCTTTGAAGAAAAACCTTGAATCTTTGATCAATCTTCATCCATTCTTAGGTAAGATCACTTCTTTGATCTCCTAGCTTCTTTAATCTCTCTCAATCTCATGATCAAAATCCATTTTCATGAAAACCCATTTTGAGGTCCAAATCTTTGAAAATTCATTGGAAATTGTAGAAAAATCCTTTTAATGGGAAACCAATTTCTTTGAACTCACTTCATCATTCTCTACCTAAACCCAAGAGCTCATGATCCAATTCCCAGCCTAGCTAATTTATCCCAAAATGGCCGAAACCTAGAAGGTGTGATGAATATTGTTTTTTTTATCAAATTTTTGATTTCTTACTCTTGATTCCATCCTTAGCTTTCCTATTGTCTTTGAATCCAAGTGATGGAAAACCAAATCAATTTCTAACCTCTTTTGCCCAAAATGGTCGAGACCCTCATGAGGAAAAACCTTGAGTTTTGTTTCACATTCTTGAGTCATAGGACTTGTAGTAGTGTTAACCAAGTTCATGAACCAACCATCGAAAAGTTTGGAACCAAATGAGATCCCTAGCCTTTTTATCTATCTTGGTCGAACCTTGAACCTTTTGGGGGAAGGAAAATTTATGTTTTGATGTTGTAAATTGATGTTGATTGTTGTTTGAATTGTATTGTGTTGAAATTGTTTTAGGCAACGCTGACGAAACCGGAACTGGAGTCGAGAATCGATCGAGTTTGGACTAAGCAACTTTGAGAGGTAAAGGGAGGTAGTTCATTTGAGTTTGGTAGCTGCATAGTGCTTGATTGATATATGTGATGTTGATTGTGTGATTGATGATTTGAAGATAAGTTTGAAGGATGTATGTAGTTGTTTTACTTAATGAAACATAATTGCAAACTTGTTGAAGATTTGTGGCATTGATGCCTTGGTTGATATTATGATTATGATTATGGACTATTGGATACCTGTACATATATTTATATCCTGGATGAGCATAGGACTGGCTATGTCTCGATAATTAATTAAAATACTTGAAAACTGAAATCAAAGTTTTGAAAATCGTGTTTTGAAAACAAAAAGGTGTTTTTGGAAAACGTGTTGCTTTTTCAAGAAACGTTAAGTTCCCTTTTTGAAAAAGTTGTGTTCTTTTGAAAAGGAAGAGTGGTTTTTTGGAAAGTCGTGCAAAAAGTATTTTGTTTCAGAAAAACGTTTTAAAAAGACGTGGAATCTTAGAAAATGGGTTTTGTTTCCCAAAAAGTGTTTTTCCCGGAAAATATTCTCTTTGACCAAGAAATGTTTTATTTCAAGAACAATAAAAGTGTTCTGTTTTCCAAAGTTCCTTTGAGAAAATAAAACCAAAAGAAAAAATGATGGATCTTTTGAGATGAACCCAAACCTAGTGATCGAGACGTCGGACTAGTGTTTTGTGGATTGAGCACTCGGACTTCGTGTCCTGTGTTTTTGATTTGAACGGGCTTAATGTCCTTTTGAAAATGAGTCGTGGACTTTATGTCTCGACAATTGAAAGAATGAACGAAAAAGAAAAACAGAAAACTTTATGTGTACAAGCATGAACCGGCAGACGTGCCATTTGGAACCGAGCTACAACTTACATAGTTGAGAATTCCACCTGTTAAGACCACTAGGTCTGTAGGGGCATTCTGTGTTCGAGATCCCACAAGTGGCCGGTGGCGTAGCAACCCCATGCCGTGGTAAATCGGCTGCCAAACACGAATAAACTCGATCAGGGACTGGAGTATTCAGGATATGGTTATGACGTGGTACCCTGGAGCAATTGGAGTTCGGACCTAAATTGAGAGGCCGACTCATGAGGACAATTGTGTTACGGGTGTTACTGAGACCTATTGCTCGATATTGGGAAGTTAGAATCTCCGGAGTACATGAATTAGAAAGATGATATTGAAGTCTCATGCATTATTATAACTCATGATAGTGTTTGAGATATTATATTGCCTTATATAGTTAACTATTCTTATAATTGTATTTATCTGTGAATGTTTATGCTGTTTGTCGCCTGTGCGGCTATTGTGATAAACTTTATATGAGTATCTCACCTTTGCATGTACATGTTGGACACCCTGTTGTGTTTTTGGAACACATGTACAGATGTTGTTCATAGATCCCCGCGGGCACGTGAGGACTCGGATGACGGAGCCTGTTGAAGAAGTTGACTTTGGGTTGTATCCCAATGGCTACTTTTAGCCGACCAGCTTAGGAGTCTTTCTTTTTGTAGCAGTTTTATATTACTTGCTGCACACATTTGAACTTATGTCCTTAAGTCTGTAATAGGATATATATTAGACCTGAACCTATGTTTATGTTTTATGCACCTTAATTGTTAATGTGTGTTATGAAGTTTATTTCCTTATCTTCAGTTTGAATTGCCTATGCATGCAGAAAATTTTTAGAATCACGTTTTCGAACGTAGCTACTTAATTAAAGTATTTTCCCAAAGCAACCAGCGTTTTTATTTTCTTGATATTTTCCGCATTTGAGTTCGAGTACGTAGCACCCGCGAGGGGGGGTGTTACAGTCCACCCTCTCCTCCATCCTCGGTCTGTCCCTCTTTACCTCTTTAAGAGATTATTTGTATTCCTCCTTCGATCTTTAAAAGCCATTCCTCTTCACCTTTGCCCCTTCGTAATTCTCCTATTCTTTCTGAACAATCCTTTACATCATCCTCTCTTGAACATACCACATCTGCACCTCGCTCTGAACCTTGTCCAAGCTCTTCTCAAGTACGTAAAGTCTCCATCTTCGATCTGGTTGTGTTTGCTCAGCTTAAAGACTTTGGATCAAGATTAAACGCGCTTCAAAATTTGTTCTTAGACTTTATTGAGAAACACTCTAGACATTAGTTCTCTTGTGGTTATGTATCTTGTAAAAACATATACATCTCTATAACACATACAACTTAAAAACACATACATCATTTATTATTATTAGTTCTCTTGTGGTTAAGTATCTTTGCTGTCATCCTATGCTTTGTCTTTTATTTAAAGAACACTGTTTATTACATCAAACAGGGGGAGCATCTTATATATTTATGTAGGGAAGAATGGTAATATGTGATATCCATGAAAATGTACGAGAATAGGACCACTCCTTTTTTATGATATAACAAAGGGGGGAATGGTAAATGAAATAAAACAAGAAGGAAAAATTCAAAGGGAAAGAAAATCAATTTGACTAAGTTTTATTTCATGTTTTATATGATAGACCTAGTTGTAAACATAATTGATATATCTTGTAGCAATTGTGAGCTTATGCATTCCTTTATGTTCATTTAAAATCATATAAAAATGTTTTGACATCATCAAAAGGGGAGAGAATGTTAAGTCTCCAAATGTCTATAATGATTATACGCACAAGCATCTGTTCCCTATGTTTTGACGTATCCAAACATTTCGATTAAATGATTTTAATGAACTATGTGAGTATTGCTGATGATCTACTTGAGTGCACAGATTATAAGCATCTTATCTAATCAATCTCAAGAAACCTTCTAGTCATATGATAGAGTAGCAGATATACAAGCTCAAGCGTCTACAAGACGAAGATAAAGCCTAAAAGCATGTATTGAAGCAAACGATGCTTTGTAGCGTCTGAATGCTGGTCATATCAAAGGCTACAAGTCCTACGCAAAGGGCATGCAAGCGTCTGAAGAAACTCGAAAGAATATTTCTTGGAGCAATGTTAATGAAGCGTCGGATATCTCTCTTAAGGCAAAGAAATCTTGACAAGGCATCTGTTGCAAATCTTTAGAATAATCAAGCAAAGAGCTCAAGCTTCTCATACCCGTTTACGAAGGAGTTACATAAAGAAGTGTCTTGACAAGAAACTAAGCTGGTCAAAAGAAATATTAAATATGTTCTCTACATATTTAATAATACTATTTGAATGGATAATATTACCTATTACACGCAATAACAGTCTAAAAAGAACTATTGTTCTGACTTCTTGCGAGAACGAAGAAAGTCGCGCTACAAAATCTGAAGCCGCTATGAATAGTTTTTGATGCTCTGAATAGAAGTGTACGATTACACTAAGCTTGTTTTCAACGGTCCAATATCTTCATTAGAACGATTACATCACATTGAATACCGAGACAACTTCAAATGAAGCTTAGAAGAAGACTCGTCTCACAATGGACCTTTTCTGTGTTAAAGAAAATTGAAGACAAGATTCAAGTATTTTCTCTCAACGAATCTTTTATTGTGAAAAGCCTATATAAAGGAAAATCTGCTAAAGATTAAGCAGAGAGAGATATTCAATCAAAAGAAATATACAAGGCAGAAAAGCTCACGTCAATCTGAGAGAAAACATGCTAGAAAAACACAAGAGATCAAACTCAAAAGTTACAAGCTACAAATCTTATTTCTTCTACACTCTCGGTAATATTAATAGAAGAAGTTTTTCTTTGTGCTGTCATACCTACAAAACAATATCATATTCACTCCTTTCTGTATGTTGACTAGCATACTGTAATCTGAAGCTACTACTTCAAATCAAATCTGTAATCTGAGAAAGGCTTAGAGAGGCTAGCTGAAAAATACTTGTTGATCCTAGAGAGAGTAGGTGTGCAAACAATACTAATTGATCAAGTCTGAAGAGGGTAGGTGTGCAAACATTGCTTGAGCCTGGAAAGGTTATAGTGAAAATATTGGTTAAGCCAAGGACTAGATGTAACCCAAGTTTGGTGTGAACCAGGATAAATCCTATCGCTCTCTCTCTCCCCCCTCTCGCACTCTGTTAGTCATAATATTTATCTGCAATATAATTTCTTGTTTATATTTCTTTAACTAATAGTGGGGATTAAAAGTGTGCATATCTAAATATCAACTTTCAAGAAGAAGCTTTTCAATCAATCATCTTTTTCCAGTCTTGGGTAAAATTAGACGACTCTTTTCAGCTGTTTCTGTTTTATACTTTGAAAGCTTTTAAGTTAATTCTTAGTATCAAAACCTTCCTTTAAAACTTGCGTATTTTTATTTGAGTTTAGATAACACAATTCAACCCCCCTTCTTAGAGTTTATTTGTGGTACCTATAGTTGGTATCAGAGCTTAGCCTCTGGGTTGAGCACCTCATAGTGCAGAGGAAAAGATTCTGGTCACCACAATGGCAAGTGAAGCAAGCTCAAGCAACAACGCTTACAACCAAGGAACACTCTTCAGCCATCGTCCTATGTTCAAAGGGAAAGATTAGAAATACTGGAAAAACAAAATGATATTATTTATTCACTCTACTTACGCAGATTTATGGTATTTGATCTCTCGTGAATCTAGTATTCCCACAAATGAATGTGGAACTTCAACATCCTTATTGAGCAGTCAGCGGAATAAAGGATTTTGTTTCAGCCTGAAGCTAAAGCAAAATATCTTCTGACTTGTTCTCTTGACAGAACTGTATATGATAAAGTCTATAGCTATGAGATAGCTGAAGACATCTGGAGAAAACTTGAGGAATTATATGGTGAAAGAACCAAGGCAAAAGAATCTTCTAGTGAAGAATTAAGAAACAAGGCTGATGGCCCTACTGCTCATGAAACAAAATCCTTACTGATTCCTATGGAATCTGATGAGGAAATTCTTGAGGCCACTCAAGAAGAACTGCCACGAAAACCACTCTACTTGACTCAAGAAGATCACCTATGAAGAAGAGAATGATCACTTGGGAAGATCTTGATAGTACTCAGGAAGAAAAAGAAACAAAATAAAATGAAAATCTCTGTCTCTGGTCTATAGAATAACATGATGATTCTCCTAAAGAAGAAGCAGCTCATAGAGCAATGCTAAGCACCTCTATGAACAGGCCACCGGCCTGCAGTGGAGAAAACTACTCTGATTGGAGAAACTTGTTTGAGCTATATGTAAGAGCTGAAGAGGAATTTGATCTTTGGGATATGTTCATCAATGGACCATACATTCCAACTATCCTCTTTGATGATGGAGTCATTATGCCAAAACCAATAGCAAATTGGACTAAATAAGACAGAAGAAGAGTTCAACAAAATAGTAGAGCCAGATGCTGCCTTATTTGTGCTTTGGAAAGAAGGCAAGAAGAAGCGGTAATTCAATTTGAATCCACAAAAGAAATACAAGATATTCTGGATGTCCTTTACAGAGAAAGAGTTTGCACCACATCCAATATATGTCTTTTAGGAGATATGTCCTCTGATGTTGAACTTGAAGAAAACGAGGTAAATTATGAACTTGAGAATCTACATGATGCCTATGATGAACTACTTAAAGAATCTACTTACATTGTCAACAAGTTTATAAGTCTTAAGAAAAATTATGTAAAACTCTCAAAAGAGTTTGAACAGAAAAATCTTTAGGTGGGTGAAATAGTTGAAGAAAACAATATGCTTAAGGCTGATAAGTTGAAAGATGAGATCACTAATGAAACTTTACCTTCTGAGGAAGCTGCTAAACTTCAACAGAAAGTAGAAGAGCTCACTAATGATCTTGCTAGATTTCTCAATGACAGCGACGATCTGACAAAACTCTTGGGGAGTTAGAAGACCAGTCTTGATAAAACTGGAATAGGATTCTCTGAGGAAACACGTGCATCGTAATGTATCTCCTATATCCTTAAACAGAGAAGTCTGTCCTATCCAAAAGTCTTTTTAACCTGAATGTCTTTAATGTGACAATAATGGACATCTCACGTCGAAATGCTTCTATAAAAGGAAAGCAAAGTCTTTACAGACTTATAGAGCTACCCATAAAGGACCCAAAAAGATATGGAAGCTTGATCATCAATGTTGCGGATATTCTTGACAAAGCCAAGGAGACACAAGAAGGAATAACTAAAAAATGGATTCTCACTATACAAAATAATTAGAGAGTATATATACCCGACCACCCTTCCGAAGAAATGCCTGCCAGGTATCCGAAAAGAGACTCAGCAGGTAAGTACCCTTATACTCATATTTAAAGTCTCTAGTCGTCTGATAATAAAATAAAATAAAAACCGTCTGAATAACTTAAGCTTTATAACTAAGTATGTTAAAGCGTGTGGCATTTGTATCTCTTCATCGTCCTTAAGAAAACCCCTCATATTCCCTTTTTATCTCTCCCTCACACACAAGGCGTTTCAAAAAATATTCCTTTCTGAAACTGTCTCATCCCTAACAAATCCTCTCTCTCTCTTTGTCAACAATGGAACCAAAGAAAACAACCGACAAGGTCACATCTTTTAAAGATGTGGATGTTTCTGAAACAAAAAGACTAGCTCTGGAACATCTTGTCGAATTAGAAAGCATCAAGAACGCTAGGCTAGATATCACCGAAGAACTCGAAGCCACTGGATGGTGTCAGTTCTTTTCCTCAAAGGAAAACATTTATCCTGTCATTTAAGAGATTTTTGGAAATCAGCTTATGCTGCTGAAGGGGATATGGTTACTAGGATTGTTGGTCGATTTGATTTCACAAAAGTCAAACTCGACCCTAGGGATATTGAAACCCTCACTGGTTGTAAAAGAGAAGGAGCAAGAATCTATGAAGAATAGGAAGAAAGCATCAACGTAACGACACTGTACTTTACTCTACGAGAATAGGACCACTCCTTTCCTCTCAGCTGCTTAATCCTTCGCTCCTCAATCCGAAGCAGTAGTACCTCAAAAGTCAAGTTCTCCTTTGACGGAATCGTATCGGGTGTTATCACAAGGCTTGGGTCATGAATATACTTTCGAAGTTAAGACATATGGATCACATTGTGAAGGTTTGAAAAGAAATGTGGTAAGGCTATTTGGTAGGCATCTTCACTGAATCTTTAGAATTTGATAAGGATCAATAAATGTAGGAGTAAGTTTCCGGGCTTTCATTACTCTACCAACCCTAGTTGTTGGAGTAACTCGCAAGAACACACGATCGCCTTCCTGGAATTCGAGAGCTTTTCTTCTAGTGGCTGAGTTTGTGTATGACATGTCAGAAAGCTAAGATTTAACATGAGAAACCTTCGGGTAAGTTGCAACCTTTAAATATTCCGGAGTGGAAGTGGAATAGCATATCTATGGATTTCGTGCCTAGACTTCTGAGGACTCTAGTTGGTTTGGATGCCATTTCGGTTGTTGTGGATAGGTTGACTAAATCTGCCCATTTCAAACCCATCAACATGGAATTTCCATTAGATAAGTTGACTAAGTTGTAAATCAAAGAGATTGTCAGATTGCATGGTGTATCCTCTAGCATTGTATCGGATAGAGATCCTAGATTTACATCTAGATTTTGGGATAGTTTGCACCAAGCTTTAGGGACTAAGTTGAGATTAAGTTTTTCTTATCACCCACAGATAAATGGACAAACCGAGAGAACCATCCAATCCATAGAGGATTTGTTGAAAGCCTGCGTGTTAGAACAGTGTGGAATTTGGGATCAATTCTTACCCTTGATAGAGTTCACCTATAATCATAGTTTCCATTCCAGCATTGGGATGACATATTATGAAGCTCTTTATGGGAGGAGATGTAGGACACCCTTGTGTTGGTATGAGTCTGGTCAGAACCTAGTGTTAGGACCTGAGGTAGTACAAGAGACTACGGAAAAAGTGAGGATGATTCAGGATAAGATGAGAATCGCACAAAGTAGACAAAAGAGTTACCATGATAAGAGAAGAAAAGCTCTCGAATTCCAGAAATGTGATCATGTGTTCTTGCGAGTTACTCCAACGACTAGGGTTGGTAGAGTAATATGAGCCCGAAAACTTACTCCTAGATTTATTGGTCCTTATCAAATTCTAAAGAGTCGGTGAATTTGCCTAACAAATAGCCTGACCACATTTCTTGTCAAACCTTCACAATGTGTCTCAACTTTGAAAGTATATTCATGACCCAAGCCATGTGATAACACCCGATACGATTCCGTTAAAGGAGAAGTTGACTTTTGAGGTGCTACTGCTTCGGGTTGAGGATCGAAGGATTAAGTGTAACATCCCAAAAATCCTATATCTGCCTTTTTAGCTGTTTGTGTGAATAACTTGATTGAGAATAAAGTCTGATTAATTATAATCTTAAAAATAGTTAATAATTGGAAGTTCATATTTGAGTTTCAATTATGAGCTTAATAATCATAAAATGATGTTTTGAACCCTGTGTGCTGTTTTGAGTCGGAACCGATAAAAATAATATTATTTTAATCTGGACCGCTTTACCTTGGGATGTGTGCCAAGGGCCGAGGAAGTTGTTCTGGCCCAGATTCGAGACTAGTTCATGACTGCATTTCACGTTTCACGTGACGTTGTCACCTTTATGTCAACCATCCATCACCTTTTCATTCCTTTAACCATTGAATTAATTTCCTATGACTCTTGGTTAATAACCTATCTACCTTACCATTTATGGAAAAAGCTAATTTACCTATTTATGGTTAATCTTTACTACTTTTGCTAAGAACTCAACAAGTGTTATACTTGTTTTGATCCTAACCATCCAAACTCTTACACTTTCTTGACACCACCTAAGCCTATTTCTCCTTTAAAACTTGAACTAAAATCTCATCCTAATTTCTAAAGGGCCTCACGGCCAATGTGTATGTAAAAACACACTAGTCACACATTGTTTTTCATTTCCTAAGAAAAAACCAAGTTTCTTCATGAATACTTAGCCAATTCTCTCTTCTCTCTCTTGTCTTCAACCTCACGGTTCTCTCTAGAACCTTATCATCCAAATTTCATCTCTTAATTGTAAGACCATAGCTTTGTTAGTCTTGGTCTCTCTAGAACAACTTTGGTGAAGAAAGTTTTTTGATTGGAGGAACCTTGTTCTTGACACTCAAGAACACCAACCTTGTTCATCAGGTGTTCTTCACTAAGTAAGTCTCTAATCTTACTTTTCTCTTCATTTCCTTTCATTAAATCATGAAGCAACATCTCCTAGTAGGTTCGACCTTCCCTTTTGTTCTTGGTGCTTGGAGTTGCGTCATTCACAAAGGATCTTCATTAAGGTAATGGGGGAATGAACCACATCACACCACATTGGTGGTTGTGAAAATGGTTTATGGGTTTGGTGAGACAGCCCCTCCTTGAAGGTCCCATTTAGTAACCCGAACTCATATTCTTAACATTACAGTGTAGCATGATTATATAGAAATGCGAAAATATTAAAACAACCAACACTGATATCATGACTATCTATAACATACATATAAAATTACTGGCTCCATCAGTAGAGCCTACAACCAACACCAACTATCTCAGAGTACGTAACACATATAAACTGAAAGCATGGCAACAAAATAAAATACATAAGACTTTCTCTCCTAGCCCCAAAAATACATTTCGCTCAAACCCATGTACTAGCCATAACAACACTAAGACTGTCTACCCAACCACGACTCTAACGAGGGTAGCGAGAGCTCCCAACCGAAGCTCTAACATATATGGTGGGTATATAGCACTTCGTACAACAACTCAAAGTCTCCCATCATAGGGATCCGGAGCTCTCTCGCCAGCATTAGGCTCAACAAGTGTGGCATCACTCTCCTCTGGCAACTCCTCAACAAGATCTTCTCATGCGATCGAGAATAAACAAAATACGCTATAAAGCAATACGGGAGATAAGAAATAGCAATACATCATAAATAGGGAAACAGATATAAAATAAGCTATACTGATAGCAACATACAACAGTACAGCAGTGTCAAGCAGTCATCTCCCAAGTCCTGCTCTCTTAGCTACTGTCTCTCACACTCATGCAACTAATGACTATATGGATGCGATCACAATGCGACATCCCCAACAGATCAAGATGTCACATTCATCACTATGCCACCCCCGTAATGCAGGGTTCGGCCAACAGCCCTTCAGGCTCAACTCAACTCATGGGTATGACATATTCCCCCTCCCGCAGGCCAAATCGGAATATTCGCCTGTTAACAACTCAACTTACAGCAACGATATATCCCTCAGCCCGCAAGCCAGGTCGGGACATTGGCCCTTTCACAACTAATGGGTACGATCATCTCCCCGCAGGCAAGATCGATCGCCTGTATGCCAATACAGTGATGAACAACAACGATGCAGCATGAACCTCACCGACTTATCTCGGGATCAACAACTTAGTTTCTCAACCACAATTTGTACACAACTACGACTAACTTTCTCCGGTATAACCGGGTATCAACTTTATATCTCAACACAAACATATCAACAGGATCTCTAGGTTGAGCACTACGACATATATATCCTCAAATCCTCACCACATATTCATCTCCCAATTTATCAGGAATTACTACCTGTCTCTATTCATACAATAGCAATCACAACACCATATCATAAACAACTAAATACTCATGTAAACATATAAGCTCATCAACTTATAATGGGCGTTTGTTTCACAGATTCAAAAAGTATTCCCAGGAATAACTTTCCAAGGAATATAATGATGGGAACTTTTATTCCTGGGGATTTTTTAGAAAGTGTTTGGATAACATTTTAAATCCCAAGAATCTTTTATTTTAAATTCCAAGAAATAACTAACACATGTTTGGTTTGTAATATTTATTCCCTAGAACAAATGTTACAATTATTAAAATAGCCCCGTGAATTTTTCTTTATAAGCAAAAAGAATAGTATTAAATTGGGTATAAGGGATACCCCAATCCATAAACAATATGCAAGTAACAGTGTGGTCCATAAAACCAGACAAAAAGAAACCCAACCGCCTGAATGAAAGAAAGTAGAGCCGATGAACATCTACAGCCGATTGAAAATGCACTCTTCAACTTTCAGAAATAAATCTCATTGGATATTTGAGATGGCAACACAATAATCTTACTGATAAAATATTATAGGCACCACCCAAAGCAATTGCAGCACTGGATAAGGAGGCACCATTATATTTATGATAAAAGCACTTATGAGAGTAGGCCCTGCAGCGTGAGCAAAATAAAAATGGCAGGCAACAGTGCAGATACAAGGCAATGACAAGCGAGGAGGAGGCACCATGATTAGGAGGGAATCATACCCGCCTAAAATAGGGGTAGTAATGACTTTTCACGTCACAAGTAGGATTCCCCCTCTCCCCCTGGAATAAGATTCCCTTGAACATAGGCAAAAATATTTACCAAGAATATTTTATTCCAAGGAACATAATTTCAAATCTTTGTACCAAACGTGGGAATGTAAATTCCCAATCTTTTATTCCCAGGAATCTATTTAAAATCCTTGAAACAAATGCACAAATAGGTCAGTGATAAAGTAACCCTATTCATGTTACTAGGCATAACATGCATATCAACATCTATTATGTTAAGCATACAACATCGACATATCATAAAAATCAACCTATCGGTCACTTGACCACTTGTAGGGTTTAGGTCGCCCTATGCATATCAATATAAATTATTTATTATTGCCTCCACGACGATATTGCGGTTCTTTCCCCCACCTGAACATTTTCCTGCATACCTCCCCGTGCAACTCTGACTATGGCTCTGCAATTGGCAACCGTACATGCTTTAGAATAATTAAACACCGTCTGATCCATCACAATAAATCACAACCAGAAATTAATACAATGCGATAAAACCCATCTACCTCATATGGACTATGGTTTGGCCTTCATTAGCTAATTAGGTTAATGATGTTAAAATTTTAGTAACTCTTGGATTAATGATCCTTAAGCATGATAAAGATATAATCCATAACCATTTACCAAAGATTTGAACCAAAACCCATCCAACCAATCAAGGTTATGGTTCAGCTCTTTTGAGAGAAATAGGCTAGAGATGTCTAAAAATTTATAACTCTTGGATAAATGATCCTTAAGCATACATAACACTAGAACAAGTTTCATCATACAAAAACTTGAAGCAAAACTCTTAACTTTCCAAAAGCTAGGTTTCGGCCCTCATTAGAAACAAATAGCTAGACATGTTATTTGATTACATGCTCTTGGATAGTGATAGAGGATGATGAGACTAGATCATAGAAATTGATTTCACATTAAAAGGATTTTTCTATGATTTTCTAGAGATTTTTGAATATAGAACTTAGAAATTTTAAACATGTTGATCATGGCTTGAAAACAAGAAATGAGTGAAGAACATGAAGCTCATGGATCAAACAGAGTAGTCACACCTCTTGGATGGTGAAAATGGGAAAGAATCCAAGTACTTCCTTCACAAATTTTGCCTAAGATTCACTTGAGAAAAGTGAGAAAGTTTGAGAGAATATGGAGAAGATGATGAAATTGTGAGAAAATGGAGTGAATGGCCTTCATGAAGGAGGCTTAGGCATGGGGAATGGAGGGTAAAAGGGTCCAAAATTGTTTACTTAAGGAGCAAAAGAGTCATTTCACCTTGGGACCAAAATGTCATTTAGGGAAAAATTAAGGGTATTTTGGTCTTTTCCTAGCGTGAACGCGTTTCAGATATTTTCGTCTTCATCATGACTTTGGCACAGCTTCCTAGGTGATTTGACCTAATGTGACTTCGTGCTTATCTATTAGCGGGTTCCGGTAAATCAGTATTCAGCTTCATTATTTACCTGATTTGAGATTTCGCCCGAATAACTTATATTATTTAACTTTTTAGTGAAAAATATCAAAATTACCAAAGTCTTGGAAATTCGATTTAAAACTTAATTGCTTCATTCATGAGTCTAAATTAGGTTTTCTAGTCAGTAAAATCTTACTGTCAGTGAAAACGCAGACCGGGTTCCGTTTGAATTTTCAACCCAAAATTTAACCGTAGCTCTCTACGATAATGTAGAGTATGAATATGATTTTGGTTTATTTAATTTCATTTTCTAAAATCTCGGATAAAATATAAACTCATTTATATAGATTACCGGTCTTAGAAAGCAGTAAAAATAAATTCGGGGTGTTACATTACTGCCACCCTTAAAAAGAATTTCGTCCTTGAAATTCGATGTACCTTTTAGGACAGACTCGGGTACTGTTGCTGCATGTCCTGTTCTCTTTCCCAGCTAGCATCTCCGATCACTTCATCCCAAATGACTTTAACTAACGAAATGTTTTTACCTCGGAGTTCCTTAATCTTTCTATCCGCGACCCTTACAGGTAAAGCCTCATAATCAAGGTTCTCTTTCAGTTGTATTGACTTTGGTTCTAAGATGTGTGATGGATCGGAATAGTATTTTCTCAACTGAGAAATATGAAAGACATCATGAAAATTGGATAGGTTTGGTGGTAAAGCAACATGATAGGCTACAGGACCAATTCGACGAAGTATTTGAAATGGTCCAATGAATCTAGAATTAAGCTTTCTAGATTTGATTGCTCTGCCAATTCCAGTTCTTGGAGTCACTCTCAGGAAAACATGATCTCCTTCTTGGAATTCTAAAGGTCCTCTCCTTTTGTCGCTATAACTCTTTTGTCTATCCTGTGCAGCTTTTATCTTTTCCTTTCTCCTCTTGATTTGTTCCATCATCTGTTGTACCACCTCCGGTCCTAGCACTTGAGTTTCTCCTGTCTCATACCAACATAATTATGTCCTACACTTTTTACCATACAACGCTTCGTAAGGTGCCATACCTATACTTGAATGAAAACTGTTGTTATAGGTAAACTCAATCAACGGTAAGAACTCATCCCAACTTCCTGTATGTTCTAAAACACAAGCTCTCAAGAGATCTTCCAATGATTGAATCCTTCGTTCCGATTGACCATCCGTCTGAGGATGATAAGCAGAACTCAACCTTAACTTAGTTCCCAAAGCCTTATATAACTGCTTCCAGAATCTAGATGTAAATCTAGGATCTCTGTCGGAAAAAAAAAATACTAGAAGGCACTCCGTGCAACCTTACCACTTCCTTGATATAGATTTGGGTTAACTTTTCCAACGTATAACTTTCACCAATAGGCAAGAAGTGAGCACACTTCGTCAACCTATCATCAATTACCCAAACTACATCATGCCTCTTGCTAGTCCTTGGCAGACCAACCACGAAATCCATAGATATACCATCCCATTTCCACTCTGGGATATCCAAGGATTGTAAGAGTCCTGCTGGCTTTTGGTGTTCTATCTTCGCTTTCTGACAAACCAAGTAAGCCAACACATATTCAGCTACTGACTTCTTCATTCCAGGCCACCAAAACATTCTCTTCAAGTCTTGATACATCTTGGTCATTCCTGTATGAAAACTCAGCCTACTCTTGTGCACTTCCTCCAAGATCATCTTTCTTAGTTCTACATCCATTAGCACACAGATCCTATCACCATACCTCAAGACTCCATCTTGATTCATCCTAAACTCAGATGTTCTGCCTTCCGTTACTTGGTCCTTCACCTTCTGAAGATACTGATCAACTTCCTGCTTCTCCTGGATCATCCTCAAAAAGTCGCTCGTTACTGTGACCATTCCTAGGTGTATCTTATCTCTAGATAATCCTATACCTAGATTCAGATCTCTAAACTGTTCAATCAGTTCCAACTCTTTTACCATCATAGTAGACACATGCAAGGATTTCGTACTTAACGCATCTGCTACTACATTCTCTTTTCCTGAATGGTACTGTAGATTAAATTCATAATTCTTTATAAATTCCATCCACCTCCTTTGTCTCATATTTAACTCTTTCTGATCAAACAGGTACCTCAAACTCTTATGGTCACTATACACTGTAAACTTAGCTCCATATAAATAGTGTCGCCATATCTTTAAAGCAAACACTATAGCCGCTAACTCCAAGCATGAGGACAGTTCTTCTCATGGACTCTTAGTTGTCGCGATGCATACGCCACGACTCTCATTTCTTGCATTAGGACACAACTCAATCCTTGGTACGACGCATCACAGTATATGTCAAACTTTCCTAAAGAATCTGGTAACGTCAGCATTGGTGATGTTGTTAACCTCCTCTTCAGCTCTTGAAAACTTTTCTCACACTCATCCGTCCATACAAAGGATATTCCCTTCCTCGTTAGATGCGTCATGGGCAACGCAATCTTCGAGAATCCTTCGATGAACCTTCGATAATATCCAGCTAAGCCTAGAAAACTTCGTACTTTACTTACCAACTTAGGACTTGCCCATTGTACTATAGCTTCAACCTTTGCTGGATCTACTGCTATCCCATCTCGATTAATCACATGACCTAAGAATTGCACTTCTTCTAACCAAAACTCACAGTTGGACAACTTTGCATAAAGCTGTCGGTCCTTTAACACTTGAAGCACAATCTTAAGGTGTTCCTGATGTTCTTCCCGATTAAAAGAATAAATAAGAATGTTGTCGATAAACACAACTATAAACTTATCCAAGAACGGTCGGAAAATCAGTTCATGTCATCCATAAACACTGTTGGAGCATTAGTCACACCAAAGGGCATAACCAGATACTAGTACTGTCCATACCGACTCCTGAACGCCGTCCTCGGTACATCCTCCTTCTTGGCTCGAATTTGATGATAGCTAGATCTTAATTCAATCATCGAAAACACTACCGCTCCTTTCAACTGATCCATCAAGTCGTCAATCTTGGGTAATGGATACTTATTCTTGATCGTCACCTTGTTCAATTGCCTATAATCCACGCATAGCCAAGAACTTCCTTCTTCTTGACGAACAGCACCAGCACTCCCCAAGGTGAAGCACTTGGTCTTATAAACTCTTTACCCAATATGTCATCCAACTGCTTCTTCATCTCTACTAACTTTGCTGGAGACATTCGATAAGATGCTATCGAAATGGGTCCAGTTCCTGGTATGAGATCTACAGCGAACTCTCTCTCTCTCTCTCTCTGGTGGTAAACCTAGAATGTCATCAGGGAAAACTTCTGGAAACTCTCGCATTATAGGCAACGACTCCAACTTAGGAGATTCCTTAGCTTCCATAGAGAATAAAATCGTGTGTTTCTGAGATTCGCTACTCAACATAAGGTTTCTATCTTTAGCAGGCATCAATTAAGATTGCACAGGAAACGACAAGGTCCTTTTAGAACAGTCTAACACTACATGGTTAGTCGAAAGCCAATCCATGCCTAACATTACGTCAAGTTGTTGCATAGGCAAACAAATAAGGTCAACAAGAAAAGTTCTATTTTCAACGACGATATGACATTTTAAACAAACAGTCATGTTTGTCATAGAATTACTGGTAGGAGTAGAAACAATTAAGTCATGAGGAAGTAAAGAAACAGATAATTTCAAATAATCTACACACTCTTGGGATATGAACGAATGCGTAGCTCCCGAGTCAAACAGTACTGATAAGAGTTTACCTGACACTAGGCACATATCTTGTATAAGATCAGGGGATTGAGAGGATTCAGCTCCTCTTACGGTAAACACTCTTCTGCTGGCTTACGGTCTCACCGCCTGTTGTCCTGCTCCTTGGGCTCTGGTCATTGGGCCATGCCTTCCTATGTTATACCTTGCTCCTTGTGAACATTCTAGAGCTATGTGACCCACTTGACCACATCGAAAACATTAGCGAGTCTCCCTTACTGGACAATCTCGAATTGGATGTCATCCTCCACACCTAAAGCATCCACTTGGTTGTAGTTGTGCTTCAACTGGTCTTGTTGTTTGACGGTCATAAGGTTTCCACCCTGTCTGGAACCTTCCTTTTCCTCCTCGACCTTTCTGATCGAATCTTTGGGTAGGTCCTCCAGTTCTACCTTCTTGGAATTCTCTTTTCTTATCGATGTTCTCAATGACTGAACATCTTTCCAACATCTCGGGTAATCGGGTGATATTCAGTGGTGCAATCACCCTCTGTAGATCATACTTCTGGCCATCCTCAAAATGTCTACACATCCACTCTTCATCGGGACACCTCTGATAAAACTCAGAAAATTTTAGTAGCGCTTCGAACCTCGTAGCGTACTCACCTACAGACATGGTTCCTTGTTTCAGACCCATGAACTCTTTCTCTTTTTCTCTTCTCATCATTCTGGGGAAATACTTTT
Source organism: Ammopiptanthus mongolicus (assembly GCA_039655645.1). Lineage (NCBI taxonomy): Eukaryota > Viridiplantae > Streptophyta > Magnoliopsida > Fabales > Fabaceae > Ammopiptanthus > Ammopiptanthus mongolicus. The sequence goes on along the minus strand of CM077351.1, from coordinate 52,591,700 downwards.
CCAGAAAGCATTCCCGAAACAATCCCCAGTTAAACACTCTTCCTTCTGCTTTAATCATTCTTTGCTTGCCTTTCCACCATAGCTCTGCACCTCCCATCAGCATGAAGGATGCATAGGTCACCTTCTTGTCCTCATGACAGTCCATTGTCGCGAAGATTTTCTCAAGCTCCTCTATGCAGAGTTCTGCTTCCTCTGAATTGAAGTCACCATTGAACTGCGGCGGCTTCTCTTTCAGAAAAGTATTTAGTCTAGCGTCTTCCGCCCCTACTTCACCTCTCTGATTCTGTCTTTGTTGTTGTTGCATGGTCACTTGCAACAGTTGAGCATTTTGCTGCGACTGTTACAGCATCGCTGTAGCCAATTCCCTAACTGTCCTTAGGGTTTCAGTTGACTCCATCCCGTCACCAACGTGGGAATTCTCTTCGTTACTATTTCTAGGTTCAGCGGCACTCTTTGTGGCCCTTTCGCTATGTCCTCACAACTAAATGGTACGATTATCTCCTCGCAAGAAAGATCGATCGCCCGTATGCCAACACAGTGATGAACAACAACGATGCAACATGAACCTCACCTACTCATCTCGGGATCAACTTAGTGTTTCAACCACAACTTGTATACAACTACGACCAACTTTCTCCTGTATAACCAGGTATCAACTTTATATCTTAACTCAAACATATCAACAGTGTAACACCCCCTCTCGGTGTCACAGTTTGTACCCCAAATTTTCTTTTTCGGTTAATTATAACTTTTTCGAAAATACTCATTAGACTATTTGAGGAAATCTGATACCAATTGAAAATTTTAATAACAGCTGAAAAACAAATTCAAACTCATCATCTATAAAACTCATTCAACTTCGCCATAAGGCGTACATCACTTCAATCTCTTAATACATATCATACTGAGTCACGGTCAAAAGACCTGATTTAAACATCAAAAATCCTAAGAGCTGGTCTAATTAAACTCTAAGAACAATAAAGCATACTACCTAGCATGCATCGCCTCAATGAGACTGGGCCTCGTCATCAACAGTCCACCCGTCTTCGTCGTCGACACCAAGGAACTCAACTACAAGGTCCCGCAGTGACCGAGAGGATCGTAGGAAAATATATGTATATGTATCCTAAAACACAACAGGGTGTCCAACATGTACAGACAAAGGTGAGATACTCGTTCACAAGTTTATCGTAATAGCCCCACAAGTAAAGCAACATACAATAATGCATCGATATACAACACAGTCATGCTATAGAATATCAATATTCAACATCATATCATAACAAGATAATCTCTCTCTGTGGGATCACACCCATTCATCAAGATAAGTCAAAAGAATGCATGAGACTTCAATTCAACTTTCTAATTCATGTTCTCCGGAGATTCCTAAGTTCCCTTCATCGAGGGATAGGCCGTGAATACTCCCATAACACAATTGTTCTCATGATTCGGCCTCTTAATTTAGGTTCGAACTCCAATTGTTCCGGGGTACCACGTCACAACCATATCATGAATAGTCCAGTCTCTGATCGAGTTCATCCGTGTTGGGCAGCCGATTACCACGGCACGGGGTCGCGATGCCTCCGGCATCTTGTGGAGTCTCGAACACGGGATGCCCCTATAGACCTAGTGGTCTTAATTGGCTCATATTCTCAACTACCTGAGTTATGGCTCGTCCCAAATGGCACGTCGACCAACTCATGCATGTATGCAGAAGGTTTTCTGTTTTCTTTTTCGTTCATTCTTTCTTTTTTTGTCAAGGCACACAACTCATGGCTCGTTTTAAAGGACATATAGCTAGTTCATTCAAATTTCAGGACACGTAGTCCAAGTTCTTAATTCACGAAGTACTAGGCGGATGTCGCGGATGCTAGACTCGCATATAGAACACAAAGTCCGTTCTTTTTCAAAACACAGGACACGTAGTCCTAGTGCTCAATCCACAAAGTACTAGGCCGACGTCGCGGACACTAGATTCGCATATAGGACACTAAGTCCGTTCTTTTTCAAAAGCACAGGACACGTAGTCCGAGTGCTCAATTCACAGAACACTAGCCCGACGTCTCGATCACTAGGTTCATGTGCTTCACATGCGTGAAGGGGTACTCACCAGTTTTATCAAATTTCATTTTCATAGTTCAAATCTTGAAAACAAAACTCAGAATCTCTTTGGTATAAACCAAAACTCGTTTTCGCTCTAAAACTTGTTTTCCACAAAAACTTCTCTTTACAAACCATTCTCAAAGGCTCAAGTCCTAAAGATTCATTTTCAAAGGATTTTGGCTTTAAATGCCTTTTCTAAAGGTTCCATCATTTTAAAACATTTTTCTAAAGATTGTTATCGGAGCAAACTTTCATGAAGAAACTTTTTCGTTTTGGAAAGTCAAATACTTTCAGAAGGTTCTTTCTTTGACAAACTAGATATTTTTCAAGGTTTTCTTTCTTTATACAACATGTTTAGAAAATAATGATAAAACAACTTTTCACTATTTTCCTCACTAACTCTCAATTTCTTAAGTCTTGTTCGAAATTCCTCAAGTTCTTAGCTTAATGGCTTTTTAGTAAAATTGGCCATTATGCCATTTAACTTAAAAGCTTCTCATATCTCAAACCAAAACATTTCCAAATCGTTGATTAAGACTTTTAGGTAGCTTAATCTTCCTTATTGAGTTATAGCTAATGCTATGCTCTTAACCAAGCCAGTATATATATATATATATATATATATATATATATACATACATACTAAGTCTCCATTCAACATCACAAGCCTATATCATCCAAGGCATCCATGTCACAATTCATATTCAAATATCCAAGTATATACTTCATAAAATAAATCAAGTACATACACAACTCATAACATATCTTCATGCATCAATCACATAATCACTAGATCAATCAAGCTTATGGGCCACATAATGCATCAACCAGGAAAATCATCAATATCACATCATAGTTACAATCATCCAACAAAAATCCAATGAGGCTATCAAACTTATTGGAGCTAATCTCCCCTTACCTCTTGCAGTTATCCTCCGAAGGAAAAGTCATCTGATCGGTCCGCGAATTCTCCTGATTTCTCGCCCGAATACCCGACAACAACTACAAACACACAACCAATCCAATCATCAACTTTTAACAACATAATTTCCGCTAATCCCTTAGAAGCTAGGTTCGGCCATAGGGTCCCAAAAATAGCTAGGGATGTCTAAAAATTCCTATCTCTTGGAGGAAGGATCTCTAGGTAACCTTAACACCAAATCAAGTCTCAATTTTGAAACTTGAATCAAAATCTCATGTTTCCCCCAATTTGGTGGTTTGGCCATCCTATGATTAAATAGGATAGGGAAGTTTTTTAATCACATACTTTTGGATTCAAGGCCTTCTAAGTGTGATAGAACCTAATCACTAGTTTTTAGACACAAATTGGAACAAAACTCCATTGATTCAAAAAGAGGAGGATTCGGCCATCTATATGTAACACCCCAATTTTTGCTTGCTTGTTATATATGTTGTTATATATATATTATGTGTTGTTGTGTTTGCCTTAGATATTTAGGGATGTGTTTTAGGGTAGTTAACCTTAGAACAAGCGATATAAGTGATCCTGTCAGTGTGGCACGCCCGTGCTCCCTTGCAGCATGATCGTGCCAGTTGTTCAACACGCCCGTGCTAAAAGTTAGCATGTTCGTGCTCTTCATGCGCATCAGAAACGCGTTTTGGGCTCTTTCGGTCAGCTCGTTTCGCCCCAATCCTTTTTATACCTCTTTTGCTCGACCTAAAACTCATAGTCATCAATCCTAAAGTTAGAAGCAGCCGTCTTTTACCTTTCTATTAGGTTCCCATTGAATCCTTGAGCGTCCCCAATCCTTGTTTGGGTGTTTGCTATTGCGTTTGGGGTTAAGCTGCTAGCTTAGTGTTACTCTGACGTAAGGTAACCAACCCTGTTCATCCTTTTTCTTTGAATCCCTTGAGTTAATGTTGAATCGTTTTGTCCCTGTCAAACCAGACTTTGTTATTCGTCTGCCAGTGCTGTGAACGGCAACTAGCAGATTAGTTCCCCGGGGATCTAATCGAGGTATGTGCATAACCCTTGTGTTAATTCCCTTCCTTTCTTTGTTTGGGAATTAACTACCTTTGTCATTTCTTGTTGTTCTTGGTCAAAGCTCGCGGAACCTGTTGAACCCGTTTGGAGGAGTCACGCATGGACTTCGCTCTTGTTGGCTCATAGGCTGGTATCATCATGCTAGGCACGGGGAGAAGGGATTAGTATAACATATAAGTTCTAGAGTGGCGTAAGGTGAGGGTTAAGCCATGACCCTATTTGTGTGCTATATGCCTTGGTTGATATATGAATTGGTTATAGTTGTTGTTTATACATGATATTAATTGTTTAATTGGTTTATATGACCTTGGCATGATGTTTATGATGTTGTTGATGATATTGTTGATTTGCCTTGATTGTATGAGTTGGTATGTTGGAACTGCTGCTAAAACTATGTTAATAAAAGACATAGGGTTGTGAGTGCTAAGCCTAAAACTAGGATTAGTCTAATTGATGTACATAAAACATAAAGATGTTGATGAGGGGTGAGATTAATGCCAATGGATTAGTCAAGAACCTTAGGATTGATTTGGAGGGTTGAAATCTAGAGAAATTTCTAAGTTTCCCAGATCTGAGACGCTGTAACAACGTTGAGCACGCCCGTGCTCTCAGTAGCACGACCGTGCCAGAAAACGATAAAAGTGATGCTATTTAGCACGCCCGTGCTCTCGCACAGCACGCCCATGCCAGTTTGCCAGCACGCCCGTGCTCAGGCTGTGCCAATATCAGAATTAAGAAAACTTCACTCTTTTAAAGAAAAAGAGATTTAATAACATTTTGGGATAAAAGTATGATATAAGAGATTATAAAATATGACCTTGAGGATAGTTAATTAACTAGGACAACGATATGGTAAGATGTAATAATGGAGACTTAATAAAGAGATTAATTAATGAGAAGATGATGTTATGGGTAACGACGTACTGTTACCGATGTTGTTGGTTAAATCATTCTTGATGCTGATTGGTCAAGTTTGATGTTGATAAATCATCTTTGATGCTTGTTGGTCAAAGTTGATAGCCATGTAATGGTGTTGATGATGGATGGTTGGACATGTGTTTGCATGTTGGTTGAACGTTGCATGCATCATTGCATAGAGATGATAGTTTGGGCGGAAAGCAAACGATGAATCGCGACGGTGGAGGCCACGATGGGTGTTATCCCAGCCTTGAGGGTAGAGTTGGGTAAGGAGGTTCCATATGGCATGGACTTGCAACACGTTGTCGAAGTGTCCTATCGATAATTGTCTACCCTGACGAGCCACAGTACGTTATTGGGATTAGTTGAGAGTATTCATAGACGTCACCCATGGTTTGGTGAGTGTCCAACATTGATGCAGGATGATCAACGTGGATATGTACTCTTAATCGTCTTTCCAGAGTTGATGTTGATAGATCCACATTGCATATGGAGTAGTGGAGTAGTTATGCATCGCATAACATGCTTATATTGTGATATGATGGTATGTGTTATAACTTGTATGTTGTATTATGATGTTTATATGTTGCATGATCATCTTGCTTACTGCACTATTACCGTTTATGTTTATGTTTATACGTACAGTTCCTTACTCCCTACTGTTGTTGTTGTTTTGCATGTACCTTTGGTTATGCAGAGGATGGTGAGCTGCCAGCTGAGGAGTGATCCTGAGGAAATCGCTTGCTCATAGTATAGTTTAGTTATGTTGGTTGTTTTCCGATATAATATCGGTAGCCGTTACCAGCTCTGATCATGTGACATCAGGATTTGGATTTTATTTTATGTTATGTTTTTCCGCAATTATTACTTATGTTTAAACGTTTTCGGATCACGTGGCACTTGCTACTTTTTATGTTAAAGTTTTTATTTAACTTGCATGCTTTATTTAATTTTATCCTATGCGGGTAGTGGGTGTGACACTATAGCTATATGGGTTTGAGAGCTCCTTTGGTTACAAGCTCTTGGATTATGGAAGAGGATGATGCAGCTAGCTCATAGAAATTGCTTCATAGAAATTGGTTTGACATTAAAAGGATTTTTCTACAATTTTCTAGAGATTTTTGAAGTTTGAACCTAGAACTTGAAATCTACTTGAATCATGGTTTTGAAACATGAATTAAGAGAAGATTCATGAGGTTTAAGGATCAAAGAAGTAATCTTACCTTTTGGAGTGATGAAAATGAGCAAGAATCCTCACTTGATTCACCAAAATTGGTTAAGTCTTCAACTTGAAAATGGAGAGAAAGTTAAGAAGAAAATGGTGTTAGGAGAAAAAAATGGTGGATGGGAGCTTCCTTGGATAGTTTATCCGTGAGGGAGAGGAGGACATGAAGGTCCAAAATTTGTCCACTTAAGGGCAAAATTGTCTTTTTACCTTAGGACAAAAATGTCATTAAGAAAAAGGTCGGGGGCATTTTGGTCATTTCGCGTCCATATATTTTCTAAAACCATCATGACTCCGGCACAATTCCCAATGTGATTTGACTTGATGTGACATCAAGTTCATCCGTTAGCGGGTCCCGGTAAATCCATCTATAGCTCTGTTTGCCTCCCGGTTCGAGTTTTTGCCCGAATAGTTTATATTATTTTCACTTTTTAAGGTCAAAAACCAATTTTAGCAAAATTGTAGGGAATGGAATTCTAAGCCTAACTGCCTCGTCCACGAGTCAAAATTAGGTCTTTATAGTAGTAGAATACTACTGTCAGTGAAAAAGGCAAACCGGGCTCTGTTTGAGTTTTTAGCCCAAAATTTAATCGTAGCTCCCTACGATAGCGTTGAGCATGAATATGGTCTCAGTTTATTTTATTTCATTTTCTAAAACCTCGAATAAAATACAAACTTAATTATACAACTTACTGATTTATAAAGGCAGTGGAAATCGGGGTGTTGCAAACATGATCTCTAGGTTGAACACTACAACATATATATCCTCAAATCCTCACCACGTATTCATCTCCCAATTTATCAGGAATTACTGCCTATCTCTACTCATACAACAGTAATCACAATATCATATCATAAACAACTATAATCATGTTCAATAATCATGTTCATCATACTAAATACTCATGTAAGCATATCAACTCATCAACTCATAGGTAAGTATTAAAGTAACCCTATTCATGTTACTAGGCACAACATGCATATCAACATCTATTATTGTAACACCCCCTCGGTGCTATGTCTCAAACTCGATGCGGAAAAACATAACAATTAAAAACACTGGTTGCTTTCGGAAAATACTTTAAGTAATTAACTATTTTCGAAAACGTGGGTTTAAAAAAAAAACACTTCTTCACGTTGTAATCATTAAATATAGGAAAGATGAAGTAAATCTCATAACATACACCAATATTAAACATTCATAACAAAATAACATAAGGTATTAATGCCGAAGCATATAGGTTTTCTAGACACAGAATTTACCTAGTAAGAGGAATTCTAGTCTGTTATCACAGGTTACAGACTTCAAAATAATAAGTCAACATAAAACAACAAATAAGATATGATTGCTTCAAAAAGTAAAACTCTATTGCTAGTCGGGCTAAAAGTAGCCATTGGGGGAAAAACCCCAGAGTCAGCTCCAGTTCCCGAAGGAATTCGGAGGGATCCTCCTTCTCTTTATCTTCAACAGACTCCGATATCCGAGTCCTCAAGTGTCCGCGGGTACCTCTAAGCAGTATCTGTACATGTATCCAAAAACACAACAGGGTGTCCAACATGTATAGACAAAGGTGAGACACTCATTCCACAAGTTTATCACGATAGCCGCACAAGCGACAAACAAAACATACGTCCAAATATAAATATAGTTGCATTAACAGATATTCATATAATCATAATATCTCAAACACCATCATAGGTTATAACATAATATCTCAAACATCATTATGAGTTATAACATAATGTATGAGACTTCAATATCATCTTTCTAATTCATGTTCTCCGGAGGATCTTAACTTCCCTTCGTCGAGTGATAGGCCATAAATACTCCCATAACACAATTGTCCTCCTGAGTCGGCCTCTCAATTTAGTTCCGAACTCCAATTGTTCTAGGTTATCACGTCTCAACCATATCGTGAATAGTCCAGTCTCTGATTGAGTCCATCCGTGTTGGGCAACCGATTACCATGGCACGGGGTCGCGATGCCTTCGTCCTCTTGTGGAGTCTCGAACACAGGATGCCCTTATAGACCAAGTGGTCTTAACTGGCTCATATTCTCAATCACAATGGATTGTTGCTCAATTTCATAGCACGTCTGCCGATTCATGTATGTACACAGAAGGTTTTCTGTTTTCTTTTTCGTTCATTCTTTTTGTCAAGGCACACAGCTCATGACTCGTTCGAAAGGACTTTTAGCCCGTTCATTCAAAACACAGGACACATAGTCCGAGTGCTCAACTCACAAAACACTAGCCCGACGTCTCGGCCACTAGGTTTTGCAGACTTCACAAAGTGAAGAGTAATCACCATTTTCCTTTCGGGTCATTATTTTCATATATAAAACTTGGAAAACAAAACTCAAAACCTCATTGGCATGAAACTAAAACATTTTCTCAAAAGAAGCTATTTTCAAGAAAACTCTTTTCTTTATAAATCTATTTTCTAAAGGTTTCGTTGTCTGGAACATTTTTCTAAATTGCAAGCGTTTGAATTGATTTTCCCTAAACAAACTTTTTCCTTTTTGAAAGGGGTCTAACATTTTGAAAGAAGTTTCTTTCCTTGATAAGGAAAAACTATTATCAAAATCTTTCTTTGATTTCAGAATACATTTTTAAAACTTTGATTAAGGCTTTTAAGCGTTTTAATTTTCTGTATCAAGCTATAGCCAATGCTATGCTCTCAACCAGTACAGTCATATCACAATCCAATACATTCTTGTATAAGCATCAATCTTAAACCAATCATCATAAGTATATCTCGCATCAATGCCACAATTCATTTTCAAACATCCAGTCATATACTTCACCAATCAAATCAAGTATATACACAACACATAGTATATTCTCAAAGCACCCATCAACAAAAGCAACACATCTAACAATCAAGCTCATGAGACTACCAAACTCATTATGAGAAATCTCTCTTTAGCTCTTGAAGATTTCTAGTTCGCTCCCGAAGAGTTTTTTGTTCCGACGCCGGTTTCGTTCGTACCGCCTAGAAGAATCAATCATAAATTAATCCTTTACAACAACCAATTCAATATTTCAACATTAACAACATAAATCTTTCCCCCTTTGTTTGGTCTAGGTTTCGGCCATATCATAAAAAAAAAAAAAAAAAAAAAAGGCTAAGAGTTTCATTTGGTTTCAATCTCTTGGAATTAACACCTAAGGGTAATGAAAGGATGAAATCCATGGTCACTTTCTAAAAATTGAAGCAATACACTTAGTCCCCCAAAAGTTAGGGTTCGGCCATCATAACTTGAAATGGCTAGGGATCTCATTTGGTTTCAATCTTTTGGATGGATGATCCTCAAGTATACAAAACACCAAAACAAGTCTCTTTACACAAAAATTTGAAGCAAAAACTCATGATTTCTCATCACGTAGGGTTTGGCCACTTCATACCCATATGGGCTAGGAAAAGTTTTTGATTACATACTCTTGGACAATGAAAGACGATGATGAATTTAGTTCATAGAAATTGGTTTCATGATCATAGGATTTTTCTACAATTCTAGGGATTTTTGAAGATTGGATCAAGAAGTTAAAACTCATGGAAATCAAGGTTTTCAAACAAGAGCAAGAGAAGATTCATTAGGTTTAAGGATCAAAGGATTAATCTTACCTCTTGAATGATGAAGAATGAACATGATTCAACACTTGTTTCACCAAAAATGGTTAAGAACCAAGCTTGAACATGAGAGAAAGAAAGGAAGAAGATGAAGTGAAGAAGAAGAAATGGTGATTTGGTCTTCATGAAGCCATTTAGGCGTATGGGACATGAAGGGCAAGGGTGTCCAAAATTTTTTCACTTAAGGGCAAAAGAGTCTTTTCACACAAGGTTAAATGGTAATTATGAAAAAGGTTAGGGCATTTTGGTCTTTTCGCATTCAGATATTTTCAAATGTCATCATGACACTGGCACGCTTTCCCATGTGATGTGACCTGATATGACTTCAAGTTTATCCTTTAGCGGGTCCCGGTAAATCCGTATTCAACTCCGTTCTTCACCCGATTCAAGGTTTTGCCCGAATAACTTATATTACTTCACTTTTTAGTGCGAAAAACCAACTTTATTAAAAATGTTGGAAATTCAATTCTAAATCTAACAGTTTCGTTCACAAGTCAAAATTATATCTGCTGAGCAGTAAAATCTTATTGTCAGTGAAAAAACGCAGACCGGGCTCGATCTGAGTTTTCAACCCAAAATTTAACCGTAGCTTTCTACGATAGCATAGAGTATCAATATGGCCTTGGTTTATTTTATTTTATTTTCTAAAACCTCAAATAAAATATAAGCTCCATTATATAACTTATTTACATAGATTATCGATATAAAAAGCAGTAAAAATCGGAATATTATATTACTACCCCTCTAAAAAAAATTTCTTCCTCGAAATTACGTACCTGGAAAAAGATCAGGATATTGTAATCTCATCTTGTCCTCGAGTTCCCACGTTATGTCTCCAGTCGCTTCGTTCCACACAACCTGGACTAAGGAGATTTGTTTTCCCCTGAGTTGCTTGATCCTCTTATCATCGATTCGTACAGGTGATGTCTCATAAGACAAGTTTTCTCGTAATTGCACTACATCGGGTTCGATTATATGGGAAGAATCAGGAATATACTTCCTAAGTTGTAAGACATGGAAAACATTATGAATATTGGAGAGAAAAGGTGGTAAGGCAATCTGGTAAGCTATTGGACTAATACGACGAAGAATTTGGTAAGGTCCAATGAATTTGGGAGTGAGTTTTCTGGACTTTATAGCTTTACCTACCCCAGTCGTGGGTGTGACTCTCAGGAACACGTGTTCACCTTCTTGAAATTCGAGGGGTCGCCTCCGTCTGTCGGAGTAGCTCTTTTGTCTGCTCTGTGCCATCTTCATCTATTCATGGATTTGCTTAACCTTTTCCGTAGTCTGCTGCACAAGGTCGGGGCCTAAAATCATACTCTCTCCATCCTGTTACCAACACAACGGTGTCTGGCACTTTCATCCATACAGAGCCTCATAGGGTGCCATCCCTATACTGGAATGAAAAATGTTGTTGTATGTAAACTCGATAAGAGGCAAAAGATCATCCCAGCTTCCACTATGGTCTAGGACACAAGCTCTTTGCAAATCTTCCAAAGATTGTATCGTTCTCTCCGTCTGTTGATCCGTTTTAGGATGATATGCTGAACTCAATCTCAACTTTGTGCCTAATGTTTGATGTAGAGTTTGCCAAAAACGTGAAGTAAACTTTGGGCCTCTATCAGAAACGATACACGACGGTACTCCATGTACTATGATCACTTCCCTAATATACAGCTCGGTTAACTTCTCCACTGTGCAGTTGCTCTTAATAGGTAAGAAGTGTGCCGACTTCTTTAGTCTATCAACGATCACCCAAATCGAATCAAAACTCTTAGAAGTCCTCGGTAAACCTACAACAAAATCGATTGAGATGCTCTCCCATTGCCCGAATAACTTATATTATTTCACTTTTTAGTGCGAAAAACCAATTTTATCAAAAATGTTGGAAATTTAATTCTAAACCTAACAGTTTTTGTTCACGAGTCAAAATTAGGTCTCCTGAGCAGTAGAATCTTGTTGTCATTGAAAAAATGCAGATCGGGCTCCGTTTGAGTTTTCAACCCAAAATTTAACCGTAGCTTTCTACGATAGCGTAGAGTATGAATATGGTCTTGGTTTATTTTATTTCATTTTCTAAAACCTCGAATAAAATATAAACTCCATTATATGACTTATTTATATAGATTATCGATATACAAAGCAGTGAAAATCGGGGTGTTATAATTATGTTAAGCATACTAACCCACAAGCATGCAACCTCGACATATCATAAAAATCAACCTATCGGTCACTCAACCACTAGTAGGGTTTAGGTCGCCCTACACATATCAATAAAAATTATTTATTCTTTCCCCCACCTGAACAGTTTCCTCCGTGCTTCCCCATGTAACTCTGACTGTGGTTCCGCAACTGGCAACCGTACACGCTTTAGAATAATCAAACACCGTCTGATCATTCACAACAAATCATAACCAGAAATTAATACAATCCCACAAAACCCATCTAGCTCATATGGACTGTGGTTCAGCCTTCACTACCTAATTAGGCTAATGATGTTAAAATTTTACTAATTCTTGGATTAATGATCCGTAAGCATGATAAAGACATAATCCATAACCATTTACCAAAGATTTGAACCAAAACCCATCCAACCAATCAAGTTTAGGGTTCGACCCTTTTGAGAGAAATAGCTAGAGATGTCTAAAAATTTCTAACTCTTGGATGAATGATCCTTAAGCATACATAACACTAGAACAAGTTTCATCATACAAAAACTTGAAGCAAAACTCTTAACTTTCCAAAAGCTAGGTTTCAGCCCCCATTAGAAACAAATAGCTAGGCATGTTATTTGATTACATGCTCTTGGATAGTGATAGAGGATGATGAGACTAGATCATAGAAATTGATTTCACATTAAAAGGATTTTTCTATGATTCTCTACAGATATTTGAGCATAGAACTTAGAAACTTTAAACATGTTGATCATGGCTTGAAAACAAGAAATGAGTGAAGAACATGAAGCTCATGGATCAAAGAGAGTATTCATACCTCTTGGATGATGAAAATGAGCAAGAATCCAAGTACTTCCTTCACAAATTTTGCCTAAGATTCACTTGAGAAAAGTGAGAAAGTTTGAGAGAATATGGAGAAGATGACGAAGTTATGAGAAAATGGAGTGAATCGCCTCCATGAAGGAGGCTTAGGCGTGGGGCATGGAGGGCAAAAGGGTCCAAAATTGTTTACTTAAGGGACAAAAGAGTCATTTCACCTTGGGACAAAAATGTCATTTATGGGAAAAGTTAAGGGTATTTTGGTCTTTTCTTAGTGTGAACGTGTTTCAGATATTTTCGTTTTCATCATGACTTTGGCACGACTTCCTAGGTGATTTGACCTGATGTGACTTTGAGTTTATCCATTAGCGAGTCCTGGTAAATCCGTATTCAGATCCGTTATTTACCTGATTTAAGATTTCGCTCGAATAACTTATATTATTTCACTTTTTAGTGAAAAATATCAAAAATTATTGAAGCCGTTGGAAATTGGATTTAAAACCTAAATATTTCGTTCACGAGTAGAAATTAGGTTTTCTGGTCAGTTAAATCTTACTGTTAGTGAAAACGCAGACCGGGTTCCGTCTGAATTTTCAACCCAAAATTTAACTATAGGTCTCTACGATAATGTAGAGTATGAATATGATCTTGGTTTATTTAATTTCATTTTCTAAAATCTAGAATAAAATATAAACTCATTTATATAGATTCCCGATCTTAGAAAGGAGTAAAAAAAAAAAAAAATCAGGGTGCTACATTTGGTTGGGGAAAACCCTAAACCAAGGGTTTGCTACTTTGTCTATTTGGTTCTCTATGAGAACAATGTTGTAAATTTTATCTGTGGTTTGATTTGTGTTCATTGATGTGTTTGAATGGTTGAAAATAAGTTTTACATGTGGGAAAACCCAAACCTAGGGTTCCTGCATCTTTTTGTTGAAAAGAGTTTATGAAAATGTGATTTTCGATTTTGACCTTGTGTGAGTCATTTCGATTTTCTCTCAACCTAGACCTTAGATTACAGAAATTGTTTTTGATCATGAAACTAGACACCTTGGGCTTCATTCGAATAACAAATTTCGTTTAGTTTTATGGAGATCTGACCCTTGAAAATATGTTTCAATCTAAGCATAAATTTCTGTCCTGGATTTTGACTACAATGGCTTATTTCGTGAAACTATACTAACTCTGTTAATTTTTGTGAAAATTAATTTTATAACCAAAAAGTAGTCATCCTAATATTTCATATAAGTCCTCATTTCCTCAAATCCGAGTTCGTTTGGTCAATAAAATGTGTGTCACAATTTGATGCTTGAAATGCTGAAAAGTAAGTACATACCAAAAAATCTTCATCTTATCCTAGTTTCTCTGCTAGGGTTTGCATGATTCTTGAGTGACAAGTTTTCTCATGGCATCTTATTGTCCATGGCAATTCTTGTTTCCTGAACCCGTCATTGCTACGAATTCTTCTCCGTCTACCCACTCTCCATCCTCTCCAATCCCTTCTCCTTCTCTACCTCCTTCAGTTGTTCAAACAAAATCTTTTGCGCAGGCTTTAAAAAATTTGTGTGATGTGTCTTATTCTCAGTTGCCTCGTCCCTGCATTAAAGGTGACACGGTTTCAATAAAAATATCAGAGGATGAATACAATAAAGGTCTTGATGCTTGTAAGCTGAATCTTCATGGACGGCTTCTTTTATCCAAAGGTGATAAACCAATTAAGGTTGTTGAGCTTCAAGAAAAGTTGGCTAAGCTTTGGAAGCCAATCGGCTAATGGCGTTTAACATCCTTAGGCAGAGGATACTTTGAATTTAGCTTCTCCGCTAATGATGATCTTCGCAGTGTTTGGAGTGTAGGAACATGGAATTTGAACCCTGGTTTATTGAGGTTGTCACAGTGGTCACCAGATTTTAGTCCAAGAAACCAAAAACAGACGCATACTCAATGTTGGATTAGAATCTATGACCTTCCCCAAGAGTATTGGCGGCCAAGAATCTTAACAAAAATTGATTCAGGAATTGGTACTCCAATATCAATTGATGAGATGACTAGAAAGAGGTTGTATGGTCACTATGCTCGGGTTTTAGTGGATCCTGATCTCACCGAAAAACTTCTTTATGAAATTCTTGTTGAAAGGGAACAATTTGCTTTTATTGTAGGGTTTTTGTGATCATTGCAAGACAATTGGGCATTCTATTCAGGAATGTAATAAGAAGAAAGGAAATCCCTTATCTTTCATTCAAAAAAAGAAATCTACAGTTGGTAGATCAATTTCATATGTTGCAAAGAATGATCTGAATGTGATTAAAAATCAGCAACATTCTAATATTCAAAATGTAGGTCCCATTCAAGAACCTGATATTGTTATTGCTATTGAGAATAGTCAGGGTAATAATTGTGTTCCTGAAAAAGTTGATGATACTGGTGATCTTCGGCATAACAATATGGATGATGAGTCAGATTCAATTGAAAATATTTATGATGAGTCTATTGGTGCAGTTAATGTAAATGTTATTGAGCCTGTTAAGCAGGATGATCTAATGCATGACAAGGAGCAAGCTTCAGTTGATCAAGTTGATGATACTCCTTATAATAATGCGAAGGCTGACTGGTCAACTTCGGTAAATAATGAAATGAAGATGTTGTTCTGTAAGGATAAAGATGCACACATTGATGAATCACATGTTGTTGATAATTCTAATGATGTTGTGGCAGCAAATTTTGAGCTTGTTGTGTCTAAGTCTTAAAGGAAAAAGCAAAGTCAGCAGCAGCAAGCTACAAAAGCAGATTTTAGAAATACCCGATCATGGGTTGGTGCCAAAAACCTTGCTTAATGAAAGTCCTTTATTGGAATATTAGGGGAGTGGACAATCAGCCTTCAAGATTGGTTCTAAAGAAGTTATGTGTTTCACATAAACCTGATATCTTATTAATCTCTGAGCCATGGATGATTTTTGATAATTTTCCTTCAAATTTCATGAGGAATCTTGATCTGAAGTTGTTTGCTGCTAATAGTAGAAATTCTCAGTCTCCTAATATTTGGATTCTTTGCAAATCTAATATGAATCCCTCTTTGATTGCATCTTCAAGGCAGCATTTTAGTTTTTCTTTTATTTGGCAGAATCAGCAAGTTTTCCTTTCTGCTATCTATGCCAGTACTGATCATGTGCAGAGAAGATCTCTCTGGTCTGAACTTCTTAACAAAGCTATGATGGTCCATGGACCTTTATAGGGGATTTTAATGCTGTTTTTGGAGGTCATGAAAAAAGGGGGGAATTTACCTTTGCAAGTTTCGTGTGATGAGTTTAGCAATTGGTCTGATAATGGTTCTCTGACTCACATTTTGACAAGGGGAGCAGAGTTTACTTGGTCTAATGGCCGAAGAGGAACTGCTTTGACTGAAAAAAGACTGGATAGAGCTATTTGCAATGATGCTTAGCTTGACTTCTGGGATAGTACAACCTGTTGCACTTTGACAAGAAGTAGATTAGATCATTATCCACTTCTGTTAACTATGAGTAGAGGTGATCAAACCTTTCCTTCTCACTTTAAATTTCAAAGCATGTGGAATGAGCATCCTGATTGTCCGAAGCTGATTGTTGAGGTCTGGAATAGACAGGTACATGGCTGCCCTATGTTTGTTTTGGCACAAAAACTAAAAAATCTGAAGAAGGAGCTTAAAGTCTGGAACGAGGAAGTATTTGGTGATGTTCACATTAAAGTTGAAAAAGCTCAATCTGAAGTTGATTTCATCCCAAATTTGATCCAGATAGATGGATATTCTGATTCTCTATTTTAAAAAAGAAAAAGAGGCTCAGCTGGAGTTACATAGAGCATTGCATTATCAAGAAGCCTTTTGGAAGGAAAAGTCAAGGATTAATTGGCACAAGTTTGGTGATAGAAACACGGCTTACTTCCATAAAGTCACCAAAATCAGAAATGCATCAAAACAGTTATCCATTCTCAAGCATGGTGATCTGATTTTGGACAATCAGGTGGCGATTGAAGATCATGTTCTGCAATATTACAAAAATTTATTTGCTACAGGTAACAACTGTTCTCCAAATGGTTTAATTGATTCAGTAATTCCTTCATTGGTATGGACAATGCTTTACTCACAAATATTCCTACTATAGAATAGGTGAAAAATGCTGTTTTTTCCATGAATAGCAATGGTGCTCCTGGCCCGGATGGATTTGGAGGAAGTTTTTATTAGAAGCACTGGGATTTAATTGCCAATGACATGTTCAAATCAGTTCTGCAGTTCTTCACCCAAGGTTGGATATTACCTGGCTTGAATTCAAATTTGGTTGTTTTGATTCCAAAATTTAATGGAGCTGATACTATTGATAGCTATAGGCCTATTGCTTTAGCTAACTATCAGTTCAAGGTAATATCTAAGATTTTGGCAGACAGACTTGCTTCTATAGCTCCTAAAATTATTTCTGAAAATCAAAGAGGATTCATAAAAGATAAGCATATTCAGGATTGTGTTTGCATTACCTCAGAAGCTATTAGTATGCTAGATAAGAAAGTTTTTAGGGGAAACTTGGCATTGAAGATTGACATTAAGAAAGCTTTTGATACAATTGATTGGGGTTTTCTTTTAAAAGTCCTTCATTCTTTTGGCTTTGATGATAAGTTTTGCAACTGGGTGAAAGTGATCCTTGAATCTGCCAAGCTGTCTATTTCTGTAAATGGCCATTCGGTGGGTTATTTTAGCTGCAAAAGAGGAGTGAGATAGGGAGATCCTCTTTCTCCTCTTTTATTTTGCATAGCAGAAGAGGTGTTGAGCAGAGCCATTTTCTCTTTGGTTCAAACTGGGAACATTCTACCAATGGCTAGTCCGAGAGTTTTCCAAACTCCTTCACATGTTCTATATGCAGATGACATCATGATCTTTTGTAGAGGGACAAGAAAAAACATTCAATCTATCTTTTTAAAATTTATGGAGAGGCTTTGGGGCAACTGATTAGCTCAAATAAATGTAAGTTTTTCCACGGTTCAATTCCTGCTAGGAGGCTGCACAGTATTTCCTCTATCCTTAGTTTTTCTCAAGGTAAATTACCATTTACTTATCTTGGTGTTCCAATCTTTAAAGGGAAACCTAGAAGAGTTCATTTGCAACCTTTGGCAGATAAATTTAAACTGAAACTGTCTAATTGGAAAGGTTCCTTACTATCTATCATGGGCAGAATTCAACTTGTTCAATCAATTATACATGGTATGCTAGTTTATAGTTTTCATATATATACTTGGCCTATTTCTTTGCTGAAAACTATTGATAGTTGGATAAGGAATTTTGTTTGGTCTGGGGATATAAATGTTAGAAAACTGGTGACTGTTAAGTGGAGTACAATCTGCTCTCCAATTTTCGAGGGTGGTCTTAGTCTTACGTCTACTAGAAAAATAAATGAGGCAGCATCTTTGAAGCTATGTTGGGATTTATTATCTTCTAATAGTCAATGGTCGAATTTTCTTAAAGCTAGATTTATAAAGGATAAAACCAAAGTCTCTCACTATGTTACTTCCTCAATTTGCCCTGTAATTAAAGGTAGTTTCAATTTAGTTGTTGCTAACATGTCCTGGCAACTTGGTGATGGTAAAGATGTCAGTTTCTGGCATGATATTTGGCTCTCTGATTCAATAGCTAATCTGCTACATATTCCTTCTGATCTGCATCATCTTTTTCAATCAAAGGTTTGTAAATTTATTTCCAATTATGCTTGGAATATTCCTGATGAGTTGTGCAGTAATTGCCCCTCCATTTTTGCTGATATTCAGAAGATAGATATTCCGAAACTTCCTTGCTCTGATCAGGTTAGATGGTCTAATTCTATTTCTGGTTCTCTTACATTCAAATAGGCTTATTCGTTTGTTGTTCCTAAGAAGCAGGATTTGAATTGGTGTAAACTTATCTGGCAACCATGTATTCCTCCCTCTAAATCATATTTGTTTTGGAGGCTTAATCATAAAAAGCTTCCAACTGATGAACAATTATCTGCTAGAGGCTGTATCATTGTTTCTATGTGCAGTCTTTGCAAGAATAATTTGGAGACTTCTGATCATTTGTTTCTTTCCTGTTCATTTGATGTTGGTTTTTGGATTTGGTTGAGTAATATTATTGGCTGCAGCATTGATTTGGCTTCCTATGAAACAGTTTTAAATACTTATAGCAGAAATTGGAGTCTGCAGGGTTGAGATCTTGTTCTTGTTGCAATTTTGTTTACTTTCTGGATGATTTGGAAGTGCAGGAATAGTTTGAGATTTCATAACAAGATTATTTCTTTTAATTCAGCTATTAACTTCATAGTGGCATGTGTTTCTTTAGCTGCTAATTTGTCTGCTGGCACCATGTCTTCTTCCATGAGGGAGTTTACTATTTTGAAGAAATTTAAGGTTCTTGGCCATGCTTCTAGAGCTCCTTCTGTTAAGGAAGTTATGTGGTATCCTCCTATATGTAATTGGGTGAAATGCAATACGGATGGTGCTTCTAAAGGTGCTCCTGGTTGGTCTGCCTGTGGTAGTATTTTTAGAGACTATAGTGCAGCAGCCCTCGGTTGTTTCTCTACAAATGTTGGTGTCACTTTCTCTTTACATGCAGAATTGATTGGTGCTATGATGGCAATTGAGCAAGCAAGTTTGAGGGGTTGGAAATATCTTTGGCTAGAGTGTGACTCCCAACTGGTGATTTCAGCATTTATATCTCATAATCTTGTGCCATGGAAGCTTCGGAATAGATGGTTTAATTGCCTTCTAATTGTAAAAAGCATGAATTTTCGTGTTTCTCATATTTTTAGGGAAGGTAACTCATGTGCCGATAGGTTGGCAGCACATGGACTTTCTATATAGAACTTTGTTTGGTGGGATTCTATTCCTTTCTTCATTAGGGAAGATTTCTTCCGTAATAGGTCTTATCTTCCTTTTTATAGGTTCAGATGATTTTTCTTTGCATGGGTTTTGGTTTATGTCCCCCCATGGTTTCTTTGTATTTTTTTCTTTTCTTATTAATAAAAAAGCATTAGGAGTACTCTTTCCTTTATCGTGTTTTTATCCATAAGGAGGGTTTTGCGCCTAAAGGTTTTAATGAGGCTCCTTTTGCTGTTTTGCTTTAAAAAAAAAAAATTAAAAGACCTACCTTACTTACATGGAGGCATTCAGCCATACCATATTAATCAGGGCTAGGAACCTAAAATATTGATGTTAAGAGGTTTAATGTGTTCATACTAAGGTTTAACGGAAATAGAAATTAAAAAGGTTTTCTAAGAAATCATGTTTTGGTTCTAAAGAACCAAATGTTGGAAAATGAGTATCTTTGGAATTATATGAAAAGTATTTTCAGGATAGGGAATTTGATGTGATCAACCACCTATTCTAACATGCTGTTTTAAGGAAAATATTTTCAAGAACAAAGAGCTTTCTAGATGGTCCATGTTGTTTCTCAAAGATTTTGGTAAGTAAACCTATTTTAAAGAGAAATAAGAATTCTTCTAAGTGTTTTCTTTAAAACAATGAGTCTTTGACACTACTATAATCAATTTGGAATCTTACAAAATAAATGAGTTATAGTTTTCATTTGAAAATTAAAAGGAGATTTAAAGTAAGATATACGTTCCGCTAAGTAAAAGAAATATGAATCATTTCAAAAAGAAGTTTTACACTAAATTTATAAAATAAAAAATACTAAGTTTTGGATATCTTATGAACATATGTATAGAGTTTTCAAATATGTTTGATAAAGAGGGTTTCATGAACTAGTTTACCACCAAGGAAAGTATTTTGAAGATTTTACTATAATAGTGTAAATATGTATTATCTTCTAAAGAAAATTCAAAAGGACTCACAAAGATTAAATAAAAGATATGTACCTATACCTCGTGGTCATGGGAAACCATATCCCGCACCATTGATGATTTAGGTCATCTAAGGATCCATAATGCTTAACCACAAAGAATTACTTATACAAAATAAGTGAGAAGATATGATGAAGGAATCCTTGTGGATTATGTTTTTCATAATACACTTAGGATATAGAGTAATATATCATAATACATGAGAACCGTTTTTAGAACAATGAAGTTGTACGTGGATGCAAGGAATGGAACCAAGAATGGGTGACTAATGGCAAGTCATGTTACAGTGGGTCCCGTAGAGGTGCCTTGTGATTTATTAAGAGATAAACGTCGTGCTACAGTAATGATGTGTTACTTGTTTTGGTGTTGTGACATTGTCTTGACATGCATACACATTTGTGCATGAGTTGGGCGTTATGCCTGAGAGTTGAGTTTACACCTTGGTGCAGATTCGATTGTCTGAGGTTGCGATCTTGAGGATCTTGGGGACGTTGGGGTTGGGGAGAGCACATGTGGCTAGAGAGTATCTCCTCTGTGTTATGGTTACCCATTGAAAAAGATTGACGTCCTGACTTAATACAAGGCAAATCATGATTTGGGTAAAGAACGTCTGGCGTGAGCCGTTATAGCAACTGCGATCATTGATGTGGCACTGTGAGGCTGAGATAACGCAGACAATGTTCTCCCAATCACTCACTCCAGTTTTGTTTAGCTCCACAGAGAAGGGTTCAGAGTCTTACCCTTGTGGCATATGGCATAAAGTCATGTACATCGTATCGCATTGCATGACTATTGATGGATACATTTACATGTTATACATTATTATACTGCGTTGATGATGTCTTATGTTGTTGATTGAATAATATGAGATATTGAGATGTATGATATGCATGATTAGTATGTTGTTATCTTGCGTGTCGTACTGTTTCTGCTTCTGCCATGTGTTGTGTTGTGTTGATGAATGAGAATCTCACCTCATGACTTTGTATTGCATCGTGGTATGCTTCTTTGATGGTCTCCCAAGAAGGTCGTGATATCGAGACTTCAACCGGCGCTTCAGATGCATCTCGTTGTTGAGCTTCCAAGTGGTTTTGGCGTTTGGACATCTAGTCATGATGGGCTTCTAGTAACGTACATATGGAGAGCCACACTTACCATCCGCATCGTTGGCAGAGGAAGCCTTCTTAACCGTTTCACCGCTTGTCTTCTATCTTTTGCTGTCAAGGCTGTGGTCGTAAGTGGAACGCTAGGTGAGCTTTTTCACCGGAGTGTTCTGTGCCTTTCCCTCTGTTAGGGATAGGCCGCTTGTTAGCAAAGTTGCTGATAAGTCAACTTTTGCGATGTCTTCCATAGGAAGGTCAGCAGTAGTCCCTGCTAGAATTCTTGTTAGGCCTCATTTGACGGGTCCCGGTTGTAAGGCAAGAAGTGAGGAGATTAACAGGGAGGTGATCTATCTATGCCTTCCTATCCCTTTCGCTTGTCTGTCTTTAAAGGAGAAAGTCAGAGGAAGCATTCAACGGTTGATCTTGTAACACCCCAGTTTTCGCTTGCTTCTTATATAAGTGTTGCTATATATGTTATCCTTATTGTTATATATATATATATATATATATATATATATATATATATATATATATATATATATATATATATATATAATGTGTTGTTATGGTTGCGTTGGATGTTTAAGGACGTGTTTTAGGATAGTTAACCTTAGAACGAGCCAAATTAGTGATCCTGATAGAACAGCACGCCCGTGCTCCTGTGCAACATGCCCATGCTAGTTGGTCAGCACGCCCGTGCTCATGATCTGCATGCTCGTGCTCTATGCGTGCACCCGAAACACGTTTTGGGCTTTTGGTTAGCCCACTTCACTTTGATCCTTTTTATATCCCTTTTTGCTCGATCTATAACTCGTAGCCGTCATTCCTAGAGATAGAAACAACCGTCATCAACCTTTCTCTTCGGTTCCCATTGAATTCTTGAGCTTTCTCCAATCCTTGTTTCTAGAGCTGGACGCTCAAGCGTGGACTATGAGAACGCTCAAGTATGCTAACGCCCTAGCGTGGAGAAGGGTGGACGCTCAAGCGTGGCCACTCTGACCTGTTGACTGGCAGTGATGGGACATAAAGTGACGCGTGTAAGTTACGCATCGCGGCTAGCACGTGAGGGGCGGTGCCTTGGCAGTGAGGAAACGTCAATGCTCAAGCGTGGGAAAAGCCAACGCTTAAACATTGGAACGCTTAAGTGTCAAGTTTTGGAAACGCTAAAGCATGGACAATGGAATCTTTTGCTATATATAGTTCACCATTTTCACCGTGAGAAGAGTTTTCCACTCTTCCAGTTTTACAGAGAGCTCGACCTTGAGAAGTCCAGAGGAGTTGGAGAGCTTTAATCCAAGTTGGTGATCTGTTCGTTGGCCCGATTTCGATTCCGTTGGAGTTTTCTTGATTAGCTCTTCGTCTACTTCGATTCTACCAGTTTACTTCTTTGATATGCGGAGGGTAAGCCGAGGTTTCGTATCTACCTACATTGTAGCTAAACAATGTTCTTCCTTTATTTCTTTCTTCTATTCACGGTTATAGCTTCGTATTAGGGTTAATGCTATAGTCTACGTGTTGTTTCCGTTATTAGGGCAAGTTTCAGAGTTGCATTCGGAACCCAATGGAGGAATAGGACCGCGGCTGTGAGGAGCTAGTGGAGAGCTTGAAGAACTCGTTATGTTCGTGATAGTTGATACATTCACTATCTGTTGGGAGAAAGAACCACAATATCGTCAAGGAGGCAAGAGTAAAATAATATATACTGATATGCTTAGGGCGACATAAACCCTAGTGGTCGAGTAACCGACAACACCTAACTCACATTGGCGACTACTAGTCGGTGGTACCAATGTAGTTTTAGGCATTGTAGGCTTATCGCCGATAGGTTGATTTTATGATATGTCAAGGTCGTATGCTTGTGTGTTGGTTTGCTTAAAATGATACCTGTTGATATACATGTATGCTTAGTAACATGTTTAGGGTTAGTTGAGTATATGCCTATAAGTAGATATGATGAACATGATTATTTAACATGATTATAGTTGCTTATGATATGATATCGGTGGTCACTGTTATATGAGTAGAGATAGGCAGTAATTCCTGATAATTTGGGAGATGAACATGTGGTGAGGATTTCGAGGATACAGATATGTTTTAGTGCTCAACCTAGTGATCCTGTTGATATATTTATGTTGAGATACAAAGTCGATACCCAGTTATGGCGTAGAACGTTGGTCGTATCTGTGTACAAGTTGCGGTTGAGGCACTAAGCGGTTGATCCAAAGATGAGTCGGTGAGATTCATGCTGCATAGTTGTTGTTCATCATTGTGTTGGCGTACAGGCGATCGTTCTTGCCTGCAGGGAGATGATCTTACCCACAAGTTGAGTTGTTACCGGGCCAATGTCTCGACCTGGCCTGCGGGCGGGAGGATATGTCATTGCCGTAAGTTGAGTTGTTGACGGGCGAATATTCTAACCTGGCCTGTAGGCGGAGGGAATATGTCGTACCAATGAGTTGAGTTGAGCCAAGAGGGCTGTTGGCAGAACCCTACATTACAGGGCGTGGCACAATGATGGATGGGACATCTTGATCTGCCAGGGATGTCATGTCGTGGCCGCGCCCATATAGTTGTTAGATGGATGAGTGTGAGAGACAGCAGGTAAGAGAGAGTAGCTTGGGAGATGATTGCGTGATACGATGTGCTATGGAGTGTGGCTATCTGTATATCTTATTTTATAGTTGTTTCCCTATTTATGATGTATTGTTGTTTCTTATCTCCCGTATTATTCTATGATGTATTTTATTCTCGTTCGCACGAGAAGATCCAGTTGAGGAGCTGCCTGAGGAGATCGATGGCACACCTATTGAGCCGATGCTAGCGGGAGAGCCTCGGATCCCAATGTTGGGAGATTTTGAGTTGCTGTACGAGGACGACGACTGTTCCTCGGAGATTGATTACTCTTAGCGACGAATGGTGTATATGGGTCTGACCACCATATACTTTAGAGCTTTGGTATCGTCCAGGAGCTACTTGGTAGGAGACTTCCGTATTGCCCAGAGGTTACCCCTGGAGAGGCTGTGGAACCGACTGTGGAATTATCATCATGACTCAGCTGCTGGATGGAGATCTCTCGCATCCTCGAGGACTGGTTTTGTAGCACGAGGTCGACGTCGTCGTGAACAGCAGAGGATGAGGCAGTATCGTCGCCGCAGGTTCTTGATGTTAGAGTGCGAGACGGAGTACGAGGCATTGCTGACCTATAGTTGGAGGCAACGAGCTTCAGTTGGGAGTTCTCGCTATCCTCGTTAGAGTCGTGGTTGGATAGATAGTCTCAGTTTTGTTATTGCCAGTATATGGGCTCGAGCGAAATGTATTTTTGGGGCAGGAGAGGAAGTCTTATGTATTTTCCTTTCTTTTGTTTCCATGCTTTCGATTGTATATGTTACTAGTTGCGTACTCTGATGATCGATGACTGTTTCGAGCATTGTAAGGCATATAATGCATGTATATGATAATATAGTGTTGTATGTCTTACAAATGTGAGCTGATAATATCTTCTACAGGAAATTAAATGGCTTGCGAATGAGGTAGAGGATGTGGTAGAAGAGCCACAGAGGGTGCCACGGAACCTAGAAACGGTAACGGTGAGAATTCCCATGTTGGTGATAGGACAGAGTCAACTGAAACCCTAAGGACAGTTAGGGAATTGGCTACTGTGATGCTGCAACAGATGCAGCAAAACACTTAAATGTTGCAAGTGACCATGCAGCAGTAGTAGCAAAGGCAGAATCAGAGAGGTGATGTAGAAATGGAAGACGCTGGACTAAGTAGTTTTCTGAAAGGAAAGCCACTGCAATTTAATGGTGACTACATTCCGGAAGGTGCAGAACTCTAGATACAGGTACTTGAGAAGATCTTCACGGCAATACAGTACCTTGAGGATAGGAAGGTGTCTTATGCATCCTTCATGCTGATGGGAGGTGCAGAGTGTAACACCCGGGGCTGACGAGGGCGGGGAGTGATCGCCGGTGCATGAGGCACGGACAAGGAGCGGCTCCTGGCAGGCTTCTAGGCGGAGGAATACATGAATGAACTGAATTCACATCAGAATGAGAGGGATCCTGAGGCTGTGCAGGTATGGGACTGTACAGTTGAAGGAAGGCTTATAAGAATTGATTTGTACTACCTATACCAATAAGATGCATCTTCTTTTCGGTAGCCCATCACTTAAGAACTCCAAAGTTAAGCGTGCTTGACTTGGAGTAATTCTGGGATGGGTGACCTCCTGGGAAGTTTTCCTAGGAAGCGTGTGAGTGAGGACAAAGCATGCTGAAGAGACCCGTGTTGGTTTGTGGGGACAGTCGGCAATCCTTAAAGCAGTCCGGACCGTTACACAGAGCTATGGTAGAAAGGCAAACAGAGAATGCCTGAAGCAGAAGAAAGAGTTATAAGCTGGGGGCTGTTTAGGGAATGCTTTCTAGAGAAGTATTTCCCAAGATTGATGAGGAGAGAGAAAGAAAAAGTGTTCATGGGTCTGAAGCAGGGGGGTATGTTTGTTGGTGAGTACACTGTAAGATTCGAAGCGCTACTCAAATTTTCTGAATTTTATTAGAGGTTCCCAGATGAGGAGTGGGTGTGCAGGCGTTTTGAAGACGGCTTGAAGTACGACCTACTGAGGGTTATTGCACCACTGAATATCACCCGGTTGCCTGAAATGCTGGAGAGATGCTCAGTCATTGAAAACATTGACAAGAAGAGAGAGCTGCAACAAGTTAGAACCGAAGGACCAACTCCGAGGTTTGATCAGAGAGGTTGAGGAGGAAAATGAAAGTTTCAGACAGGACGGAAGCCTTATGACCGTCAGGTACTAAAACCAGCTGAACAACAACAACAACCAAGTGGATGCTTTAGGTGTGGAGGATCACATCTTATTGGAGATTGTCCGGTGAGGGAGACTCGCCAGTGCTTTCGGTGTGGCCAAGTGGGTCACATAGCTCCGAGATGTCCTCAAGAAGCAAGGCACAACACAGGTGGGCATGGCCCAGTGACTAGGGCATAATGAGCAGGACAGCAAGCCACGAGACCGTAAGCCACGGAAAGAGTGTTTACCATAAGAGGGGTTGAATCCTTTCAATCCCTTGATTTTATACAAGGTATGTGCCTAGTGTCGGGTAAGCTCTTATCAGTACTATTTGACTCGGGAGCTACACATTCGTTTATATCCCAAGAGTGTGTGGATCATTTGGAACTACCCGTTTCTTTACTTCCTCGTGATTTAATTATTTCTACTCCTACAAGTAATTCCTTAACAACCATATGTTTGAAATGCCCCATTATTATTGAAAATAGATCTTTTCTTGTTGATCTTGTTTGTTTGCCTATACAACAACTTGATATGATTTTAGGCATGGATTGGCTTTCGGCTAACCATGTAGTGCTAGACTGTTCCAAAAAGACCTTGTTATTTCTTAAGCAATCTAGATTGATGTCTGCCAATGATAGAAATCTTGAGACAAGTAGTGGATCTCATAAACATGTGT
The DNA here is from genome assembly GCA_039655645.1 of Ammopiptanthus mongolicus. NCBI lineage: Eukaryota > Viridiplantae > Streptophyta > Magnoliopsida > Fabales > Fabaceae > Ammopiptanthus > Ammopiptanthus mongolicus. The sequence goes on along the minus strand of CM077351.1, from coordinate 52,564,383 downwards.
TATTATTCTCTATGGAAGCGAAGGAATCTTCTAAGTTGGATTTGTTACCCATAGTGCGAGAGTTTCCGGAAGTTTTCCCTGATGATGTTCCAGGTTTGCCACCGGAGAGAGAGATAGAGTTCACTATTGATCTTGTAACAGGAACTGGACCGATTTGATAGCACCTTCTCGAATGTCTCTAACAGAGTTGGCAGGGTTTAAGAAGCTGTTGGATGACATGTTGGGTAAAGAGTTTATAAGACCAAGTGCTTCACCTTGGGGAGCACTGGTGCTGTTCATCAAGAAAAAGGACGAAAGTTCAAGGCTATGCGTGGATTATCGACAGTTGAACAAGGTGATGATCAAGAATAAGTATCCGTTACCCAGGATTGACGACTTGATGGATCAGTTGAAAAGAGCGGCAGTGTTCTCGAAAATTGACTTACGATCTGGTTATCATCATATTCAGGTGAAGAAGGGGGATGAACCGAAGACAGCATTTAGAAGTCAGTATGGACACTACGAGTATTTGGTTATGCCCTTTGATGTGACTAATGCTCCAGCAATGTTTATGGATTACATGAACCGGATTTTCCAACCGTTCTTGGATAAGTTTGTAGTTGTGTTTATCGACAACATTCTTATCTATTCCCCAAATCGGGAAGAACATCGGGAACATCTTCGAATTGTGTTTCAAGTGTTAAAGGACCAACAACTTTATGCAAAATTGTCTAAGTGTGAGTTTTGGTTAGAAGAAGTACCATTCTTAGGTCATGTGATTAACTGAGATGGGAGAGCGGTAGATCCAGCAAAGAAGCTGTGTTACAGTGGGAAAGTCCTAAGTCGGTAAGCGAAGTGAGGAGTTTTCTAGGATTGGCTGGATATTACCGAAGGTTTATTCAAGGATTCTCGAAGATCGCGTTATCTATGACGCAGCTAACAAGGAAGGGAACATCCTTTGTATGGACGGATGAGTGTGAGAAGAGTTTCCAAGAGTTGAAGAAGAGGTTGACGACATCGCCAGTGTTGACATTACCAGATTCTTTAGGACAGTTTGATGTGTACTGTGATGCGTTATATCAAGGTTTAGGTTGTGTCCTAATGCAAGAAGGGAGAGTAGTGGCGTATGCGTCGCGACAGCTGAGAGTTCATGAGAGGAACTATCCAACTCATGATTTGGAGTTAGCAGCCATAGTGTTTGCTTTCAAGATATGGCGACACTATCTCTATGGAGCCAAGTTCACAGTATATAGTGATCATAAGAGTTTGAGTTACCTGTTTGATCAGAAAGAGTTAAACATGAGGCAGAGGAGATGGATGGAATTCATAAAAGATTATGAATTTAATTTACAGTATCATCCAGGAAAAGCGAATGTAGTAGCGAATGCGTTAAGTAGGAAATCCTTACAAGTATATGCTATGATCGTGAAGGAATTGGAGCTGATTGAACAGTTTAGAGATCTGAACTTATATATAGGAATGTCGGAGGATAAAATACACCTAGGAATAGTCACAATGACGAGTGACTTTTTGAAGACGATCGAAGAGAAACAAGGAGTTGATCCCTATCTACAGAAAGCGAAGGAGCAGATAGTTGGTAGCAGGACTTCTGAGTTCAGAATGGATCCAGACGGAATCTTGAGGTATGGTGATAGGATTTGTATGCCAATGGATGTAGAACTAAGAAAGATGATCTTCCAAGAAAGCGAAGATAGAACATCAGAAGCCAGCAGGACTGTTGCAATCCTTGGATATCCCAGAGTGGAAATGGGATGGTATATCTATGGATTTCGTGTTTGGTTTGCCAAGGACTAAAAAAAGGCATGATGCAATTTGGGTAATCGTTGATAGGTTGACAAAGTGTGCTCACTTCTCACCTATTGGTGAAAGTTACACGTTGGAGAGGTTTACCCAAATCTACATCAAGGAAGTAGTAAGGTTGCACGGAGTGCCTTCTAGTATTGTTTCCGATAGAGATCCTAGATTTACATCTAGATTCTGGAAGCAGTTACATAAGTCTTTAGGAACTAAGTTAAGGTTAAGTTCTGCTTATCATCCTCAGACGGATGGTCAGTCGGAGCGAACGATTCAATCATTGGAAGATCTCTTGAGAGCTTGTGTTTTAGAACACATAGGAATTTGGGATGAATTCTTACCGTTGATTGAGTTCACCTATAACAATAGTTTTCATTCGAGTATAGGTATGGCACCTTATGAAGCATTGTATGGAAGAAAGTGTAGAACACCGTTATGTTGGTATGAGATAGGAGAAAATCAAGTGCTAGGACCAGAGGTGGTATAACAGATGACAGAACAGATCAAGAGGATATGGGAAAAGCTGAGAGCCGCACAAGATAGACAGAAGAGTTATAGTGACAAAAGGAGAAGACCTTCAGAATTTTGGGTCGGAGATCACGTTTTTTCTGAGAGTGACTCCAAGGACTGGAATTGGCAGAGCAATCAAGTCTAGAAAGCTTACTCCTAGATTTATTGGACCATTTCAAATTCTTCGTCGAATTGGTCCTGTAGCCTATCATGTTGCGTTACCTCCAAACCTATCCAATCTTCATGAAGTTTTTCATGTTTCTCAGCTGAGGAAATATTATCCCGATCCATCACACATTCTAGAACCAGAGTCAATACAATTGAGAAAGAACCTTGAGTATGAGGCTTTACCTGTAAGGATAGCGGATAGAAGGGCTAAGGAACTTCGAGGTAAACACATTCCGTTGGTCAAGGTCATATGGGACGAAGTTACAGGAGATACTACCTGGGAACGTGAAGAAGATATGCAGCAGCAATATCCATATTTATTCTAAGGTACGTCAAATTTCGAGGACGAAATTAATTTTCAGGGGTGGTGGAGATGTAACATCCTCATTTTCATCACCTTAATTAAATACATAAATACATGTTTGGCTTGACAGTGTGCGTAGAAGGTATGCTAAGGACTAGGGTTAAGATGGATTAGAAAAGCATGAAGAACACATTATCTAGAGCTGGACGCTCAAGCATAGAGTATGAGAACGCTGAAGCATGCTAACGCTCTAGCGTGGACAAGGGTGGACGCTCAAGCGTGGCCACTCTGACCTGTTGACTGGAAGTGATGGGACATAAAGTCACACGCATCAATTACACGTCGCAGTTGGCACATGAGGGGCGGTGCCTTGGCGGTGAGGAAACGTCAACGCTCAAGCGTGGGAAAAGCCAACGCTTCAATGTTGGAACGCTAAAGCATGGAGTTTTGGAAACGCTAAAGCATGGACAGTGGAATATTTTGCTATATAGAGTTCACCATTTGCACCGTGAGAAGAGTTTTCCACTCTTCCAGTTTTACAGAGAGCTCGAGGTTGAGAGGTCCAAAGGAGTTTGAGAGCTTTAATCAAAGTTGGTGATCCGTTCGTTGGCTCGAGTTCAATTTCGTTAGAGTTTTCACAATCAGCTCTTCGTCTACTTCGATTCTACCGATTTACTTCTTTGATATGCCGAGGGTAAGGCGAGGTTCCGTATCTACCTACATTCTAGCTAAACAATGTTCTTCCTTTATTTCTAGCTTCTATTCACGGTTTATAAGTTAATGCTATAGTCTACGTGTTGTTTCCGTGATTAGGGCCAGTTTCAGAGTTGCATTCGGAACCCGTTGGAGGAATATGACCGTGGCTATGAGAAGGTAGTGGAGAGCTTTAAGAGCTTGTTGTGTTCGTGACAGTTGATACATTCACTATCAGGTGGGAGAAAGAACCACAATATCGTCGGGGAGGCAGGAATAAAATAATATATACTAATATGCGTAGGGCGACCTAAACCCTAGTAGTGGTCGAGTAACCGACAACACCTAACTCACATTGGTGACTACTAGTCGGAGGTACCAATATAGTTTTAGGCATTGTAGGCTTATCACCTATTGGTTGATTTTATGATATGTCAATGTCGTATGCTTGTGTGTTGGTTTGCTTAAAATGATACCCATTGATATACATGTATGCTTAGTAACATGTTTAGGTTACTTGAGTATATGCCTATGAGAAGATATGATGCACATGATTATTTAACATGATTATAGTTGCTTGTTATATGATATCTGTGACCACTATTGTATGAGTAGAGATAGGCCGTAATTCCTGATAATTTGGGAGATGAACATGTGGTGAGGATTTCGAGGATACAGATATGTTGTAGTGCTCAACCTAGATATCCTGTTGATATATTTATGTTGAGATATAAAGTCGATAGCCAGTTATGCCGGCGAACGTTGGTCATAGTTGTGTACAAGTTGCGGTTGAGGCACTAAGCGGTTGATCAAAAGATGAGTCAGTGAGATTCATGCTGCATAGTTGTTGTTCATCATTGTGTTAGCGTACGGACGATCGATCTTGCCTGTAGGGGGGTGATGATCGTACCCACCAGTTGAGTTGTTAGTAGGCGAATGTCCCGACCTGGCCTGCGGGCGGGGGAATATGTCGTACCCCTGAGTTGAGTTGAGCCAAGAGGGATGTTGCCCGAACCCTGCATTACGGGGGTGGCACAGTGATGAATGGGACATCTTGATCTCTCCGGGATGGCGCATCGTGGCCGTGTGTATATAGTTGTTAGATGCATGAGTGTGAGAGACAATAGCTAAGAGAGAATAGTTTGGGAGATGATTGCGTGATTCTATGTGCTATGGATTGTAGCTATCTGTATATCTTATTTCATAGTTGTTTCCCTATTTATGATGTATTGTTGTTTCTTATCTCCCGTATTCTTCTATTTTGTATTTTATTCTTGATCGCACGAGAAGATCCCATTGAGGAGCTGCCTGAGGAGATCGTTGGCACACCTGTTGAGCCTGATGCTGGCGCGAGAGCGCCGATTCCAATGTTGGGAGATTTTGAGTTGCTGTATGAGGATGACGACTATTTCTGGGAGATTGATTACTCTCAGCTACAAGTGGTGTATACGGGTCTGACCACCGTATACTTTAGAGCTTGGGGGTCGTCAAGGACCTACTTGGTAGGAGACTTCCATATTGCCCAGAGACTACCCTTGGAGAGGTTGTGGAACCGGCTGTGGGATTATCAAGATGACTCAGATGCTGGATGGAGATCTCTCGCATCCTCTAGAGAGGACTGGTTTTGTAGCTCGAGGCCAACATCATCGTGAACAGCGAAGGATGTGGGAGTACCGTTGCCGCAGGATCGTGATGTCAGAGAGCGAGACGGAGTACGAGGCGCTGCAGACCAATCGTCGGAGGCAACGAGTTTCAGTTGGGAGTTCTCTCTATCCTCGCTAGAGTCGTGGTTGGTTAGATAATCTCGGTTTTGTTATGGCCAGTATATGTGTTCGAGCGAAATGTATTTTTGGGGTCAGAAGAGGAAGTCTTATGTATTTTCCTTTCTTTTGTTTCCAAGCTTTCGGTTGTATATATTACTAGTTGTGTACTCTGATGATCAATGACTGTTGAGCAAGCCCTACTGGTAGAGCCAGTACTCTTATATATACATGTGTATGGTTCATATATATATGGTTGTGGTATCAGTGTCGATTGCATTTAATCATTTCGCATTTTTATAATCACACTAAGCTATAACGTTAGAATATGAGTTAAAAGTTTGGGTTACCTAATGGGATTATCCTATGGAAGTGGGGTTGTCTCATTTTTCGTCAAGAACACAACCCTGTGGTGTTTTTCGTTGTGGTTGGGGATAAGCTGCTAGCTTAGTGTTACTCTGAGATAAGGTAACCAACCCTGCTTATCCTTTTCTTTGAATCCTTTGAGTTTAGTGTTGAACCGTTTCTCCCTATCAAACCAGACTTTGTTGTTTGTGTGCCAGTGCTATGAACGGCAACTAGCAAATTAGTTCCGCAAGTATCTAATCAAGGTATGTTTGTAACCCTTATGTTAATTCCCTTTCCTTTTTCATGTTTGGGGAATTAACTTATCCTTTAGCCTTGGCGCTCTTGGTCAAAGCTTGCTGAACCTGTTGAACCCGTTTGGAGGAGTCAAGTGTGGACTTTGTTCTTGTTAGCTCATAGGCTGGAATCGTCACGCCAGGTATGGGGAAAAGGGATTAGTATGAACATATAGGTTCTAGGGTAGCGTAAGATGAGGGTTAACCCATGAACCTATTTGTGTGCTATATGCCTTAGTTGATGTATGAAGTTGTTATGGTTGTTTATACGTGATGCTAATCATATAATTGGATTATATGACTCTGGCATGAATTATATGATGTTGTTGATTATGTTTGTTTGTATGCCATAATCATATGAATTGGTATATTGAAGCTGCTGTTAAAACTATGTTAATAAAAGACATGGGGGTGTTAGCGTTGAGCCTAAAACTAGGATTAGTCTAATTGATGTACATAAAACATAAAGATGTTGATGAGGGGTGAGATTAATGCCAATGGATTAGTTAAGAACCTTAGGATTGATTTGGAGTGTTGAAATCTAGAGAAAGTACTAAGTTTCCCTGAGCTGAGAAGGCTGTAACAGCATTGAGCACACCCGTGCTCAATATCAGCACGCCCGTGCTCTATGCCTAGTAAAGCCGGCATGACCATGCTCTCAGCAGCACGCCTGTGTCCAAAAAACGAGAAAAGTGACGTTGTTTAGCATGCCCGTGCTCTCATGCAGCACACCCATGCCAGTTTGCTAGCACGCCTGTGGTCAGGCCGTGCCACTGTCAGACTTAAGAAATCCTCGTAGTTTAAAGTAAAAAGAGATTTAATAACCCTTTGGGGATAAAAATATGACATAAGAGATTATAACACGTGACCTTAAGGATAGTTAATGAACTAGGATAATGATATGGTAAGATATAATAATGAAGGCTTAATAAGAAAATTATTTAATAAGACAATGACGTTATTGGTAACGACGTACTGTTATCAATGTTTTTGGTTGAATCATTCTTGATGCTTATTGATCAAGTTTGATGTTGATAAATCACTCTGATGCTTATTGGTCAAAGTTGATAGCCTGTGTTAAGGGTGTTGATGGAGGTGGTTGCCATGTTGTTTGTATGTTAGCCTTGCATGCATCATGACATGGTATTGTTAGTTTGGGGGAAGTTACAACGACTGGGGAGCTCGTCCGAGAGTATGGCGAACTAGCCATCCGCGGTGATTCATCCGAGAGTTAGGTTAATCAAGCGCATCCGTGGTGGTCCATCCGAGAGTAAGGTGGATTGGCTATCCAAAGGGTTCACCCGTGAGTTTGGTGAACTGCCGACGTTGGTGCTTATTGGTCAATGTGGATATGTAACTCTGAAATCGTCTTCCTGATTTAGTTATTGGATTCACATTGCATACGGAGTAGTGGAGTAGTTTTGCATCGCAAAGCATGGTCATAATGTGATATGATGAAGTATGTTATAACATGTTATATAATGATGTTTTATATGCTGCATGATCATCTTGCTAATTGCGCTATTGTCGTTTATTTTCATATGTACAGTTCCTTACTCCCTACTATTGTTGTTGTTGTTTTGCAAGTACCTTTGGTTATGCAGAGGATGGTGAGCAGCCATTTGAGGAGTGATCCCGAGGAGATCGCTTGCTCTTAGTTTCTAGTTTATGTTTACTTGTTTTTCCGATGTGTTATCGGTAATGGTTACCAGCTCTGATATGGGACATCGGGATTTGGGTTTTGTTTTGTATTTACGTTTTTCGTAGTTGTTATTTATGTTTAAAATGTTTTTGACCATGTGGTACTTGTTACCCTTTGGTTTTTAAATTTATGGATTTTATTATACATGATTTATTTTACTTTTATTATATGCAGGGTAGCTGGTGTCATAAATCCGAGGGATGTCTTCTTGTGTAGTTTGTTGTCGGCCAGTGTAGGGTGTCAGAGTGTCTATACCTATCTTTTATCTGTTGTGGAGCTGTGTCTCCAAGTATCTTATGTTTTGGAGTTGCATCTCCAATTCTTTATGTTGAGTCTGTATCTTTCTATTTTATTTCTGTAGTCGGATTGAGTTTTTATGTAAACCTTTATGAACTTATGAACTTATATTATGAAATGTTTCTATTTACCTTACACACATAAACGGTTACAAGCTTTTACAGTTATGTCTTGTGAAAAGGAAAAGTTCACCCCATCTTTCTTAAATGTTTTAAATTAACCCGTTTTTCGGCCTTAGATTTTCATAAAATGTCCGTAAATGTGATGCTCTCGGAAAGGGTGTTACATTAGTGGTATCAGAGCTAGCCGAGTCTTTTCGGGCTTGGGGTTTGGTCTGTCCTCGTTTTTGTTGTGTTTTCTCTGTTTGTTCTCTATTTGTTCTGTGTTACTATTTCCGAGAGGAGACAATGTTGGAAAGGATGATGACTTCGGTCTATCCTTTAGTGTTGTTTGTTCTCTGTGTTGTTGTTTTCGGAAGGAAGACAACAATTGTTTGTTATTCTCTTCGTTATTATTTTTGAAGAGAAATGATAATGGACAGAATAGTGATGCTCTTGCTTTCTTTTATGTGTACCCGTTCTGAATTTGGTGGAGAGTAGCTTCCAGTTGCTGGAGACTGAGGACACAGTTGTCGCTTGTAAAGTCCTTCGAAATGAGTTTATGAATGAGTGTCTTTCGACAAGTGTAGGGCATGTCGAAAGAAATGGAGTTTCTACGGCTACGTCAAGGAGGAATGTCCATCGAGGAGTATGCTGATCGCTTTAAGTCCTTGTTGAAGTCTTCGAGGTATCTCCAACTTCATCCCAGTAAGGAGTGGAAGTGCTTGAGGTTTGAAGAAGGTTTACCGGATGAGTTTCAAGGAGAAGAGCTACCTCTCAGGATTAGAGAGTTCCTGATGAACGAGTGCTTCCTAATTGAAGATCTGATGAAGACTCATGAAGAAAGGCGACGTCACCTTGGACCCTCTAGGTTCATAAGAGGCATCAACACCAGGTCCCAGCGGAAGCCATAACCAAAGCCATCGAGGAACCAGATGCAGCAACAAGCATGTCGCAACAAAAGCTTGATTCAAGGCGTCAGCAAAACATTGCCGTCTGTTCCAAAAACAAAAGCCCCTTAGCGCCCCGGGACGGGTAGTACCTCCGCAATGGTGCAAGAAGCATGGTAGAAGCCAAGCAACCATAGGCTGCAATTCAAAAGAAGTCGTTTGCTTCATATGTGGAAGACTTGGTCACATCATAAATGTTTGTGAGCAGCAACCTTCCAGAGGGAGTATTAAGTCTAGTCAGTCAATGACTTCAACGCCGCAATGCAGGAAATGCGGGAAGGGTCACGAAACAAAATGCTGCACCAATTGAAGGCGTCATTTGTTTCAAGATTGGAAAACCGGGGCAGGTTTCAAGAGCCTGTGATCAACACAAGATGGAGTCTGTAGCCCGCATGGCACAAACCGCCATAAAATCAGCAAGGGTTAGAGTCAATACGGTAGGGAAGCTGAAGCCTCAAGATCTGATGATCATGTTCAGGGGGATAGTACCATAGCAAGTAAACCTTTAACTATATTGTTTGATTCAGGCACTATCCATTCCTTTATTACTTTTAATGTGTGAAACTGTCAAGATCACCTGTTTCCTCTTCTACCCTTTTAATTTGACTACCTTTATTTCAGACACGATTTATGCTTGTTGCCTATGACAAGGTCAAAATCTTGAAATGCTTATGTCTTCATTGTCCTTTTGATTTGGATTGATCTGAATTGATTTAAGTTGATTTGATTTTATCATTTCTACTTATATGGTCTATGTTTTTGCGTGAACCAATTGAAATTTGTAGTTCCTTCATTTCCTTCTCATTTGACTATTCTTAGTATTTTGATGAACCGATCATTTTTATCAAGATTATTTGGGTTCTCAATTATTGTTAAGAACTAAGACTTCTAATAACTCGATTCATTTGCTTCTTCCTCAAATGAATATAATTTTGAAAATGTATTGATTACCTTCTAATCATACCCTATTGGCCTTTGCAGGCAAGAATTTAAGAATTTCTTGGAAACTGAAAATTTTCGACTGTCTGTTTCCCTTTCAGTCAAATAAGGGCTACTTTGAGTGAAGAAGCTCACAAATTTCATTGTTACCCTTTTAAAAGACCCAGAGTGGATTTGGTTTGAATTTTACACTCTCGAAAATGTTTCCTTGTCTTAGATTGCTTTCCGAAAGGTGTGTCAGGACCGCCACCGGAACGGGAATTACAGTTTTCTATCGATTCGGTATCGAAATTTGTCCTATACCCAAGATCCTTACTCTCCTTTACTTTCAAATCTACGTAATGGATTTTGAGTTTTGATGTTTACAAGGATTCGCCTTGATGATCTTTTCCGTGTCCACAAGTTGATACAGTATATTTAAAAGAGAAACTTAACCTATAAGGTACTTCGCGTCAAGTTGGATGATAGTATAGTAAAGCAGAGGCTGGAGAAAGAGATATCCTTGGTCAAGGTTATCTGGAGCGAGACTTCAGGTGATGCCACCTAAGAGTTGGAGGATAGGATGAGGGAACAGTTTCCACATCTCTTTGAAGGCAAATTTCGAGGACGAAATTTCTTTTTGGAGGGTAGTGTTGTCACATCCCAAAAATCTTATATCAACTGTTTGTGTGAATAACTTAATTGATAACACAATCTGATTAATTATAATCTTAAAAATAGTTAATAATTGAAAGTTCATCTTTGAGTTTCAATTATGAGCTTAATAATCATAAATTGTTGTTTTGAACACAGTGTGCTATTTTGACTCGAAACCGATAAAAATATTATTATTTTAATCGGGACCGCTTTACCTTGGGATGCGTGCTAGGGCCGGGAAAGTTGTTCCGGCCCAAAGCCGGGAGTAGTTCATGACTGCATTTCATGCTTCGCGAGACGTTGTCACCTTTATGTCAACCATCCATCACCTTTTCATTCCTTTAACCAATGGATTAACTTCCTATGCTCTTGGTTAATAACTATCTACCTTACCGTTTATGGAAAAAAGCGAATTAACCTATTTATGGTTAATTTCTACTACTTTTGTTAAGAACTCAACAAGTGTTGTACTTGTTTTGATCCTAGCCATCCAAACTCTTACACTTTCATGACACTACCTAAGCCTATTTCTCCTTTAACACTTGAACTAAAATCTCATCCTAATTTCTAAAGGGCCACACGGCCAATGTGTGTAAAAACACACTAGTCACACATTGATTTTCATTTCCTAAGATCAAACCAAGTTTCTTCAAGAATAGTTAGCAAATTCTCTCTTCTAACTCTTGTCTTCAACCTCACGGTTCTCTCTAGAACCTTATGATCCAAATTTCATCTTTTAATTCTAAGACCATAGCTTTGTTAGTGATCTTGGTATCCAAAACATCTTCTAGTTCATGATTTTTGAGAACCAAGTTTCAAAATTTTGTTGTTTTGTTCCTAGTAGGTTCGGCCTTCCCTTTAGTTCTTGGTGCTTGGAGTTGTCTCATTGACAAAGGATCTTCATTAAGGTAATGGGGGAGTGAACCACATCACACCACATTGGTGGTTGTGAAAATGGTTTATGGGTTTGGTCTGGGAAAACCCTAAACCAAGGGTTTTCTACTTTGTCTATTTGGTTCTCTATGAAAACAATGTTGTAATATTTATTCGTGGCTTTATTTATGTTTATTGATATGTTAAAATGGTTGAAAATAACTTTTATGTGTGGGAAAACCCTAACCCAGGGTTCCTCCATCTTTTTGTTGAAAAGAGTTTATGAAAATGTGATTTTTGGATCTAACCTTGTGTGAGTCATTTCGGTTTTTCTCTCGACCTAGGCCTCGGATTTCAGAACTTGTTTATGATCCTGAAACTAGACACCTTCGGATTCATTTTAATAACAAGTTTCGTTTAGTTTCATGGAGCTTTGAACCTTGAAAATCTGTTTCAATCTAAGCAAAAAGTTTTGTCTTGGATTCTGACTACAGTGGCTTATTTCGTGAAACTTTACTAACACAGTTACTTTTTGTGAAGATGAATTTAATAACCAAAGAGTAGACATCCTAAGCTTTCATATGAGTCTTTATTTGCTCAAATCGAGTTCGTTTGGTCAATCAAATGTGTGTCACAAGTAGATGTTTGAAATATTAAAAATTCTGTATATGGGTTTTGGGGTTGATTTTTGGAATTGTAGGTTATGGTGTTGGTGTGATTATTTGTGTTTGAGTGTTAGTGTTGAAAATCATTTTTGCATGGTGAGAAAAACTATTCTTAGGTTCAAGACCCAAGGATTGGATTTTTGAATGATGAACTTGTTCATGCTTTTAATACTTGATGAAATGACTATATGTTGAGATGACTTTTATGATGCTAGAATGTTGTTGGATGACATATATTTTGTTGAAAACTATCATGTATGGTTCAGCCTTGTTGAGTTAAAAAGGGAATCCAAAGCTTCTATTTTCAAGTAATGGTGTAATGGGCTTAAATGGTTTTAAGAAGGAAAAAGAAATTAAAAAGACTTACCTTACTTACATGGAAGCATTTGGCCATACCATAGTAATCTGGGCTAGAAACCTAAAATTTTTATGTTATGAGGTTTAATGTATTCATACTAAGGTATAAAGGAAATAGAAATTAAAAAAGTTTTCTAAGAAATCATGTTTTGGTTCTAAAGAACCAAATGTTGGAAAACGAGTATTTTTGGATTTATATGAAGAGTATTTTAAGGATAGGGAAGTTGATGGTGATCAACCACCTATTCTAACATGTTGTTTTAAGGAAAAGATTTTCAAGAATAAATAGCTTTCTAGATGGTCCATGTTGTTGCTTAAATATTTTGGTTAGTAAACTTATTTTAAAGAGAAATAAGAATGCTTGTAAGTGTTTTCTTTAAAACAATGAGTCTTTTACACTACTATTATCAATTTGGAATCTTACTATATAAGTTATAGTTTTCATTTGAAAATAAAAAGGTGATTTAAAGTAAGATATATTTTCCGCTAAGTAAAAGAAATAGGAATCATTTCAAAAAGGAGTTCTACACTAAATTTATAAAAGACAAGATACTACGTATTTTGGGGTTTTGGATATCATATGAAAATATGTATAGAGTTTTCAAATTATGTTTGATAAAGACGGTTTCCTAAACTAGTTTACCATCAAGGAAAGTATTTTGAAGATTTTACTATAATAGCATAAATATGTATTATCTTCTAAAGGAAATTCAATGAGTTTCATAAAAGACTCACAAAGATGAAATAAAGATATGTACCTATATCTCGCGGTCATGGAAAACTATATTATACACCCTTAATGATTTAGGTCATCTAAGGATCCATATTGCTTAACCACAAAGAATTACTTATACAAAATAAGCGAGAAGATATCATGAAGGAATCGTTGTGGATTCTGTTTTTTATAATACACTTAGGATATGGAATAATATATCATAAGATATGAGCATTGTTTTCCGAACGACGAAGTTGTATGTGCACGCAAGGAACGGAACGAAGAATGGGCGACCGATGGCGAGTCATGTGAAAGTGGGTCCCGTAGGGGTGCCCTGTGGTTTATCAAGAGATAAACGTCGTGCTACAATAATGATGTGTTACTTGTTTTGGTGTTGTGACATTGTCTTGACATGCATACGCATCTGTGCATGAGTTGGGCGTTATGCCTGGGAGTTGAGCTTACACCTTTGTGCAGGTGTGATTGTCTGAGGTTGCGATCTTGAGGATCTTGGGGACGTTGGGGTTGGGGAGAACACATGTGGCCAGAGATTAGCTTCTCTGTGTCATGGTTACCCATCAAAAAACACCGATGTCCTGACTTAATACCGGGCAAATCATGATTTGGGTAAAGAACGTCTGGCGTGAGCCGTTATAGCAATTGCGATCTTTGATGTGGCACTGTGGGTCAGAGATAACGCAGACAATGTTCTCCCAATCACTCACTCCACTTATGTTTAGTTTGATGGAGTAGGGGTCAGAGTCTTACCCTTGTGGCATATGGTATAGAGTCATGTACATCGTATCGCATTGCATGACTATCGATGGATAGATTTACATGTTATACATTATTATACTGCGTTGATGATGGCTAATGTTGTTGATTGAATAATATGTGATTTTGAGATGTATGATATGCATGATTAGTATGTTGTTATCTTGTGTGTCGTACCATTTCTGCTTCTGCCATGTGTTGTGTTGATTAATGGGAATCTCACCTCATTACTTTGTATTGCATCGTTGAGTACTTCTCCGGTGGTCTCCTGAGAAGGTCTTGGTATCGAGACTTCAACTGGCGCTTCAGATGCATCTTGCTGTTGAGCTTTGAAGTGGTTTCGACGTTTGGACATCTAGTCATGATGGGTTTCTAGTAACGTACATGTGGAGAGCCACACTTACCATTCGATCAGTCGCAGAGGAAGGGTTCTTAACCGCTTCACCACTTGTCTTCTGTCTTTTGCCATCAAGGTTGTGGTCGTAAGTGGAACGCTAGGTGAGATTTTTCACCGGAGTGTTTCGTGCCTTCTCCCTCTGTTAGGGATTGGCCGCTCGTTAGCAAAGTTGCTTCTAATTCAACTTTTGCGATGTCTTCCATAAGAACGCCAGCAGTAGTCCCTGCTAGGATTCCAGTCAGGCCTGGTTTGATGGGTCCTGGTTGGAAGGTAAGAAGTGAGGATATTAGGAGGGAGGTGATCTATCTATGCCTTCCTATCCTTTTCGCTTGTCTCTCTGCAAAGGAGAAAGTCAGAGGAAGCATTCAACGGTTGATCCGAGGGATGCCTTCTTGTGTAGTTTGTTGTCAGCCAGTGTAGGGTGTCGGAGTGTCTGTACCTTTCTTTTATCTGTTGTGGAGCTGAGTCTCCAATCCTTTATGTTGAGTCTATGTTGAGTCTGTATCTTTCTGTTTTATTTCTGTAGTCAGGTTGGGTTTTTATGTAAACCTTTTTATGAACTTATGAACTTATATTATGAAAGGTTTCTATTTACCTTACACGCATAAACGTTTACAAGCTTTTACAGCTATGTCTTGTGAAAAGGAAAAGTTCACACCCATCTTTCTTAAATGTTTTTAATTAATCCGTTTTTCGGCTTTAGATTTTCATAAATTGTCCGTATTTTTGATGCCCCCGAAAAGGGTATTACATTAAGCAGCTAAGAGGAAAGGAGATTCCCTTGGTCAAGGTCGTTTGGAGTGGGGCTATGGAAGAAAGTGCTACTTAGGAGTTGGAAAGCAAGATGAAGGGGTCATACCCACATCTGTTTGCTTAAGGTTAGTAGAAATTTCGAAGACAAAATTTTCAAAAGGGGAGAGGGGAATTGTAACACCTTGAATTTCGCCCTATGTTAATTTGTGTTAGTCTTGGCTTATATATGTTTATATATGCTTTTTATGTTTGTTCTTGATGTATAGATTCATGTTTGGGGTAGTTTAGCCTTTAGAGAAGGGTCAATCCATTCGAGTCCAAGTAATATGTTTCATGGTTTTGGCCTTATCTTGAGTTATAGATGTCCGTTTGAAGTGATCTTGGATGCATTGGAAAGCTTAGAGAATTGTCTACAAGTCTTATATCAGGTGTCAGGGACTATTTCGGCTCCTATCGGTTTGCCTCGGGAATTCACATTAGCCGCACGAATTCACATTCGCCTCGTGAATTTGATAGACAACTTTTGGAGCTCTCTGGTTCGCTTGTGAATCGACGCGCATCAGAAACGTGTTTTGGGCTTCTAATTAGCCCATAATGACCTAAAATCATATTTATACCCTTTAGCTTGACCTAAACCCTAAAGTTATCATTCTTAACTTCAGATAGTCGTCTTCTCTCTTTCTCTTGGGTTCTCATTGAATTCCTTGAGTGTTCTTCAAATTTCTCAAATCTTCAATCCTTGTTTCAAGTGTTCTTCAACAAGAACACATCCCTTGGTGATTACTCTCATGATTGGAGGACAAGCCTCTTCGTTTAGTGTTAATTTAAGGTAAAGTAGCCAACACTATTTCATTCTTTCAATTCCTTGAATTGAGTGATTAAACCGTTCCTTTTTTGAATCAAACCCTGGTTATCGACTATCGGCATTGTGAAAGGCAATAAAGTGGATTAGTTCTTCTAATATATAATCGAGGTAATATTGTCAATCCTTGTGTTAATTCCCTTTCGATTCTTCGAATTAGGAATTAATTATCATTTTTCTTAACGTTCTTGATCAAGCTCGTTGAACCCGTTTGAACCTGTTTGAAGGAGTCAAGTTTGGAACTTTTTTCAAGTTTGGCTCTTAGGCTGGAATGGTCATACTAGGTATAGGGAGAAGGAATTAATATGAACATATAGGTTTTGGGGTAGTGTAAGATGAGGGTTAACCTATGATCCCTTTTGTCTGCTATATGTTTTAATTGATGTATTAATCCCTAATTGTTATTATTGTTGATATGGGTATCATTGTTCATATGTGGTTTATATGATCTTGGCATAATTTATATGAAATTGATGATGATATGTTGAATGTGCATTGACGATGGCATGATGGTGATGATGATGATTTGATTGTGAGCATTATGACGAAAATAGAATTAGTTAAAGGAAATAGCTTTAAGACGTTCGGCATGAGACGACCCGCTGTCCCATTAAATAACCTAAGATATTAGCTAACCTTAATCGTATTATAAACGTTAGTGCGCTTAATCAACAAACGAAGCCAAGCGAAAAACGGTAAAAGCGGAAACGAAGACTAAACTAAAGCACGCATGCATCCGTTGCCCCATCAGTAAGGCTAAAGTTTCATAAACAAAATTACATCAAAGATAAAAATAAAATCTCTCTCAGCTAACAACACTCACCACCCTACTCAAAATACATCAAAATCCTCACATCACACTCCTACGACAGACGCACTGGCGGGATCGCGCCATCAACAACGCGGATACCCTGAGCTACCTTATCCTTCACCATAAGTATGCCGATAAACCCGTAACGGCTCATACTCTGATGAGGAGCTAGATACGACAATCGTCCATCATCTGTAAGTCTTAAGGCACTGCTTCGTCCTCCGCCTACGTCCATGTAGCACAAAACCAAGGCAATTTGTGATATGAGAAGACGCTGGCTCCACCCACATGTTCTTTTGCACTGGTGGTCTCAGCGGATACCACATCTCTGAAAATGTTAGGTGCTGCACAACTCGATACGGCCCGATGATGTCTCCGAAAGGGCATAGCACAGTTCCTAAACCATAAACTGATGGGGCCAGTATAGACGGTAAGGAACGTGGCAGGGTCTACCTGCCATCCACGATCATCGTGATAGATGATCTCTATGTCTCCCAGCACCTATGTCCTCGGTGCCGTTGTCACAAACAGGTGTAGTCTCCAATCCATAACCGTCTAGCTGCTCATTGTCTGCTCGTTGAAAAGTGGTAACACATACACAGAAAGAGATAGAGGGAGATATGAAACATGTATATCATTAAATATGGGAGAGGGACAGTGGCATAGCATGTAAACATGTAGCACACAACACATAGAAAACACGCAACACTCAAACAACCGTCTCTCGAGTCAGATGTCACATCCAACTCAAAGTTTATTCTCTCAAAACAAACCTCTACGAGGGACACTAATCCCTATATGCATGTCGGTCGATTTCATCACGTCCCCAATTGGACATCCCCATCGAGACAAATACAACATATCACATCATTTCATATCTTCCCCAATTGGACATCTCGCTTTGGAACAGGTGATACACATCTCGACCTCATTTGGACATCCCCCATTGGGACACGTGGAACTCATCACATCACATATCGTCCCCAATTGGACATCGCGCTTTGGGCTAGGTGAAACACATCACGCCCCCATTTGGACATCCCCCACTGGGACAAGATAAAGCATCATGCTATGATATATAGCAAACATCCATCACAGATTGATACCGGAACCTCACACCTAAGCACTCGGCCACAGCCACATTGCATTGCATCCACATCAACATTAACATCATCACGATGCCTCGCATCCATGAGCCATAGCTCTACAGCTAGAACCACGACAGTATCAAACCGACTAACACCTTAACCTCGCATTACTCTCATCAACTTCCATCCAACTAATCACAAGATAATAACATCATTCCAACATATATATCGTCATATAGATAGATAAACAAGTAGTCACATAGGCAGTTTAGCATGCACATCACATCATCCTCAACAACAACATCGTCTAGCCTAGGGTATCGTTTTATCTATGATAGCCCCAAAGATACCTATACCTAGGATTTAGGTACTTGGTCACGGGCTCAACTTCTAGTAGGGTTTAAGGTTCCCCAACACATGTATACATTCTACACTACACTTGTCTTCCCGACGATAACATTTCTTTCTCCCCACCTGAAAGATTGTGTGCTCGAGGTCACGAACACAACCACAGTCTCCAAATTGCCACCACCACAACCACACGGTGCCTCAGCCACCCAGTTCGCAGCTGCAACCTCCTTCGGGAGCTCACACGATCACGGTCATGAACTTTCTCTAATCATGGGGACAACATGTAGACAACATCATTAATCCTAGGGCGATCTCAAAACCAAAGAGAAATTCAAAGGAAAAGCTCGAAGCCATTAGACGTGCTTAATTAATGTCCCCCACCTTAAACAAGAAAATGGAGTGGTACATTACTACCCCCTTAAAAGAATTTCGTCCCCGAAATTCGATGTACCTTTAGAACAGACTCGGATGCTGTCATTGCTTATCCTCTTCTCTTTCCCAGGTAGCATCTCCAGTCGTAGCATCTCATAAGACTTTGACTAAGGGAATCTGCTTTCCGCGGAGTTCTTCCACCCTCTTGTCCTCGATCCGTAAAGGCAACACTTCATATTCTAAGTTCTCTCTTATCTGCATTGATTCACGCTTTATCACATGTGATGGATCGGGATGGTATTCTATGAGTTGGGATACATGGAATATGTCATGAATATTGGATAGGTTGGGTGGTAAAGCGATTAGGTAGGCAACTGGACCAATTCGATAAAGGATTTGAAATGGTCCAATGAATGTAAGGGTAAGCTTTATGGATTTGATTGCCCTGCCAATTCCAGTTATTGGAGTGACTCACATATAGACATGGTCACCTTCTTGGAACCCTAAGGGTCTCCTCCTCTTATCACTGTAGCTTTTATGCCGATCTCGTGCTATTTTAATTTGTTTCCCAAATCTTATGCACTTGCTCGGTCGTTTGCTGCACCACCTCTGGACCTAACAAATGATTCTCACCGGCGTCAATACCAATAGAGCGGTGTCCTGCACTTTCTTCCATAAAGTGCTTCATATGGCGCCATGTGGATACTTGAGTCGAAACTATTATTATATGTGAACTAAATCAGTGGAAGGAAATCGTCTCAACTTCCCGTGTTTTCCAAAACACATGCTCTTAACAATTCCACCAAAGATTGAATCATTCTTTCAAACTTACCATTTGTCTATGGATGATAAGCTGCACTCATCCTTATCTTAGTTCTCAAAGCACTGTTCAAACTTTGCCAAAACCTGGAAGTAAATCTCGAATCCCGGTCCGAAATTACACTTGAAGATACTTCGTGCAACCTTTCCACTTCCTTGATGTAAATCTGGGTTAACCTCTCCAGACTATAACTCTAATTGATTGGCAAGAAATGAGCACATTTTGTAATCCTGTCAATGATTACCCAGATTGCATCACATCTCTTTTGCGTCCTCCGAACACGAAGTCCATTGCAATACAATCCCATTTCCATTCCGGGACGTCCAATGTTTGCAATAACCTTGTTGGCTTCTGGTGTTCAATCTTCGCTTTTTGACACACCAAACAGGATTAAACATACTCTTCTACCTCCCTTTTCATCCCTGTCCACCAGAACATCTTCTTCAGGTCTTGGTACATCTTCGTAGCTCCTAGATGAAAACTTCGTTTGCTTTTATGTGCCTCTTCCAAGATCATTTTTCTGACTTTTTTATCCTTTGGCACACAGATCCTTTCTCCTGACCTGAGAATTCCGTCAGTACCTCTCTTAAACTCTGAAGTCCTATCTTCTTTCTTCCCTGCACTTGATAATGACAAAGACCTTCTTAATCTCTTGCAACCAGAGCTCAACAGCCTCAAGGTTGTATTCTTCGTGGAATTGTGGAGGATTTCCTTTCATGAACACATTCAAACCGGCATCCACAGACAAATCTTCCATTACTGGGTGCAGTTGTTGTTGTCTGACTTCCCATTCTTCCTACTATTTCATGAACTGGGCATTCTGCGCGTTTGTTGCAGCATTGCAGCGGCCAAATCCCTCAGGGCCCTCATTGCCTCATTCTGATCTCCACCGCTTCCACTTCTGGAAGTATCATCATTATGATCGTTGTCCTCGATTCCCACTGGTGCACTCGTTCCTCCAGTACGCCTTTTACTGTTCCCTATAGCCATAACTTCCTGTAAAAAGGAAGCATTAGCTTTAATTCATAAGACATACAATACAATCAATAGATATACATATTATATGTCTTACAAAAAACAGTTATCACAATCGATAACCTGTGCATCGGACACTCTACCCCATATCTAACACGGTTGATACACCACGGATATCAACCATTAAAGCCAATACACTTTCTAAACGTCACAGTCTGATTTAGAATCGAACTGCTCTGATACAACCAAATGAGATGACCCGATGTCCCATTAAAGAACCTAAGATATTGACTAACGATAATCGTATTATAAACGTTAGCACACTTTATCAACAAACGAAGCAAAACGGAAAACGATAAAAGCGGAAACGAAAACTAAACTAAAGCATGCATGCATCAGAGTGAAGCACAACTAAGAAACATAAAGGTATATATACATGCATCAGTTGCCCCATCAATAAGGCTAAAGTAGTATATACACACGGAGTACATCAATAACTGACCATAAACAAAAATACATCAAAGATAAAAAGAAAAGCTCTCTCAGCTAGGAACACTCACCACTCCACTCAAAATACAACAAAATCCTCACATCACACTCCTACGACAGACGCACTGGCGAGATCGCGCCATCAGCGACGCGGATGCTCTGAGCTACCCTGTTCCTCACCATAAGTACGCCGATAAACCCGCAAAGGCTCATACTCTGATGAGGAGCTAGATATGACGATCCTCCATCGTCTGTAAGTCCTAAGGTACTGCTCCATCCTCCGCTTGCATCCACGTAGCACAACACCACGGTGACAGGTGACATGAGAAGACGCTTGTTGGAACCAAAATGGTTATGGTCCATTAATCCCGTGTGTTTTGATGTTAACAAAAGTCTAATTTAAGAGAACAAAGATTAGTTATGGACTAATGCCTTATTTTAAGTGTGCAGGAAAAATATAAGTCCAAAGTCTATGTATGTCCAAAGACTTACAGTCCGTCCAAAGAAGTTATTCTCGATCTGATCTTATCTAAGGTTATATCTGAGTCCAAAGACTCTTTCGTTTTAGATGCTCTCTTTTGTAAAGTCCAAAGACTTATGCTTTAAAACTTTAAACACAAACGTATAAGTAAAGCATTTGAATTTATTACTCTATATGTAAAGTTTGTATCTGTTGGACAACTATTCCTTGTAATCTTCGTACCATCGAAAGATGGTGCCAATCTGTCTCAGTCACAAAAGGATATGACATTCTCCAAAAGGAAAGACAAAAGGTAACTTTCGAGTACAAAGGAAAAGGTGTCAGCCCTATTTTAAGCTATCATACCTGATAATCTACTTT
The DNA here is from genome assembly GCA_039655645.1 of Ammopiptanthus mongolicus. NCBI lineage: Eukaryota > Viridiplantae > Streptophyta > Magnoliopsida > Fabales > Fabaceae > Ammopiptanthus > Ammopiptanthus mongolicus. The sequence continues at coordinate 52,542,748 of CM077351.1, read as the reverse complement.
GCTAATCAGAATCTTCAATAAGTTATCAGACTCAATGGTCCAAAGCATTTAATGCTTGATCAGAACGAATTCTTTTTCAAATCGTTGAAGAGTAAAGTTGATCAAGTCCAGAAGGATATAAATACCTTCTTCTTTGAAAATGTGAAGCAAGAAGAGGAACTTAAAAACAATATAAAAGTATACAAGAAAGCAAGCTCAAGGAAATATTCAAAAGTTTACAAAGCTTACTTTGTTCATATCTTTCAAATCACTCTCTGCGAAGAGTTTTGTTTAAGAGTTCTAAGCTTTAGTTTCAAACTCTCACACTTAGTGAGTTAGCAGAACAAACCTTTTTCAAACCTTGTTGATTAAGCATGAAGAGGCTTGTGTAGAAAGAATACTTGAGCCTAAAGAGGCTTGTCTGTAAAAGAATACTTTGTGTGCCTGAATAGGTGTTGAATACTTGTAACAAAAAGTTTTTGTTATAGTGGAGAAAACTGTCAAGTAGAGAGGACTGGATGTAGCTCTTTGGTGAAGAGTGAACCGGGATAATATCTTTGTGTCCTTCTCCCTCTCTTGTTATTACTTTTTATCTAACTCCTTGGGTCTGAATTGTTTTCTTGTTGTGCATGTTCTTTCTTTTAGTAACGTCCAATCAGGTTTGGAAACGCTCTTTGCGTCCTTTGTTGTTTAAACCCTTGCGAAAATATTTATCTGCTTGTGAAAAGTTTTAAAAACTTAAGAAACACAATTTAACCCCCTTCTTGTGTTTCAAATAGGTTCCTTCAACGCTGGCTCCGCCAACAAGTTCTCCCACACTAGTGGTCTAGGCGCACACACCACATCTAGGTGCTGCACAACCCGATACGACCCGATGATGTCTCCGAAGGGCGTACCACAGTTCCTAAACCGTATACTGATGGGATTAGTATAGACGGTGAGGAACGTGGCAGGGTCTACTTGCCATCTACAAACATCATGATAGATGATCTCTATTTCACCAACACCTGCATCCTTGGTGTCGTCGTTAGAAACAAGTGTAGCCTCCGGCCCATCACCCTCTAGCTGCTTGTCGTCTGCTCGTTGGAGAGCAGTAACACATACATAGAAAGAGATAGAGGGAGATAAGAAACATGTATATCATCAAATATGGGAGAGGGGCAATGGCATAGCATGTAAACATGTAGCATGCAAGGCATAGAAAACATGCAACACTCCAATAACCATCTCTCGAGTCATACGTCACATCCATCTCAGAGGTTATTCTCTTATATCAAACATCTACGAGGGATACTAATCCCTATATACATGTCGACCAATTTCATCATGTCCCCAATTGAACATCCCGCTTTCGGACAGTTGGTACACATCTCGTGCCCATTTGGACATCCCCCATTGGGACTGGTAGAACTCATCACATCACATCACATATCGTCCCCAATTAGACATCCAACTTTGTGATAGGTGGAACACATCACGCCCCTATTTGGGCATCCCGTATTAGGACAAGATAAAGCATCATGCTCTGATATGCAGCAAAAATCCATCACAGAGTAATACCGGAACCTCACACCTAAGCATTCAGCCACAGCCACAATGCATTGCATCCACATCAACATCAACATCATCACTACGCCTCGCGTCAACGAGCCACAGCTCCACAGCCAAAACCACGACGGTATCAACCCGATTAAGACCTTAACCTACCTTACTCTCATCAATATCCATCCAACCAATCACAAGACAATAACATCATAGCAATAAGCATGCCAACATATATATCATCATATAGACAGATAAACAAGTAGTCACATAGGCAGTTTAGCATGCAGATCACATCAACCTCAACAACAACATCGTCAAGCCTAGGGCATCGTCTTTGCGGTGATAGACCCAAAGATACCTATACCTAGCGTTTAGGTACTTTGCCATGGGCTCAACCTCTAGTAGGGTTTAAGATTCCCCTACATATGTATACATTCTACACTATGCTTGGCTTCCCGGTGATAACAGTTCTTTCTCCACACTTGAAAGATTGCTTGCTCGAGGTCACGAACACAACCATGCTCTCCAAATCGCCACCACCACCACGCGGTGCCTAAGCCACCCAACTTGTAGCTGCAACCTTCTCCGGAAGCTCGCACGATCACGAGCACGAACTTTACCCTAATCACGAGAATAACGTGTAAACAACATCATTAACCCTAGGGAAAAGCTCAAAGAAGACGAAACACATGAAGAACGTTGAGGTTAACGTGTTAGGGATTCAAGCTTACCTTTGACGAATTGAGAAATCGATAGGCGTAGGTTGTAGTGCTCGTAGCCTTGATCACGATGATGGAGTCGGAATCTCGATCCGATGCCTCGATTTCCCCAGGGATCAAACTCTCGCACTAGAGCCTTCATTCTGTCTCTCTCTAGCCTCTAGAAATGCTGAAACTTCTGAGTTTTTCCCCCAAAACGAAAATGAGAGAAGAAACATAAGGCTTGTTGTCGGCCTGTCCACGCTACAGGGTGGGCACGCTCTAGCGTGGGAACATTCCACGCTTAAGCATGGGCACACTTTGACGTGGGATTTTTCCATGCTTGAGCGTGGCCTCCTGATCACCACGTCTCTACCACACGTCACGTGCGTTCTGACACGTGAACCTCCATGCATACCCCCTTCCACACTCTGATGTGCAACTAACCATGCTCTGACGTCAACGACCAACGTTTGAGCATGGGGTTTCTCCATGTCTAAACGTTGGACGCTGATCAGAACTGTTCTTTAACGTTTTTGCACGTTCTGAACTCTTTCCAAGGTCAAATTGTCCCAAATTTGAATCATGTTTTCCTCAACACATAAGGAATATAACCAAGCCCTTAGACATGCTTAATTAATATCCCCTACCTTAAACAAGAAAACAGGGTGTTACATGGCACCCCATAATGAATGAGTTGTCATGAGAGATGAGACCTTTGAATATTGGCTTAGTTGGAACACATAGGTATGATACTTAGGGGATAGGATAATTGGCATGAGGAAAACTTAGTGAGTTATTAAGGTCTCTGATCTATCATGATTCGCCTAGAGAATCTGGGTTTCTCACCCAGCTACTGTTGAGAAGAAGTAACTAATTAGGGTAATTAGAAAAGGAATGTGAGATCATAATCCAAGATAATAATTCAGAAAATGATGTTAATACTAATAATGACGATGTGTTATTATGAGCGATGTTGATAAAGGCGGTGACAATGATTAGCGCCTCGTTGTTTTGATGATCATCGTTGATGGCCGCTGTTGATAATCAATGTGATTGGTTATGATGGTGGATGGTTGGCATGTGTTTGAATGTTGTTGAGCATTGCAGGCATTAATGACATGGAGTTGATAGTTAGGGGAGGTTGTGATGACTGGGAGTTCATCCGAGAGTAAGGCGAACTGGCAGTCCAAGGTGATTCATCCGAGAGTTAGGTGAATCAAGCACATCCATGGTGATTCATCCGAGAGTAAGGTGAATCGGCTATCCAAGGGGTTCATTTGAGAGTTTGATGAACTTCCGACATTGGTGCTTATTGGCCAATGGAGATGTATAACTCCAAAATCTTCTTCCTGAGTTAGTTAATGGATCAACATTGCATATGGTGTAGTGGAGTAGCACTCCATCGCATAGCATGCAATGTTGATATGATATGATGTGATATGAGATGATGCAATATGATACGTTATGATATGTCATATGTTATATGTTGTGTGATGATCTTGCTAACTAATCCATTATCGTTTATATTTATATGTATAATTTCTTACTCCTTATCCTTGTTGTTTCTTTGCATGTACCTTGGTTTATGCAGATGATGGTGAGCAGATTGTTGAGAAATGATCCCGAGGAGATCGGTTGCTCGTAGTATAGGATTTCATTTATGTTTAGTTGTTTCCGATGTATTATTGGTAGTGGTTGTCAGCTCTGATATGTGACATCGGGATATGGGTTTTGTTTTCTTTACGTTTTTCCGCAGTTGATACGTTATGTTTTAATTGTTTTGGATCATATGGTACTTACTACCTTTTTGGTTTATATTTACTGACTCTTTTATATGATTTATTTGATATTTATCATGTGCCGAGTAGTGGGTGTCACACCTCTCGCACTAGAAGAGGAGAAGAGTCAATAGAAACTCGGAGGACAGTCAGAGTGTTAGCCACAACAATGCTCTAGCAGACGCAGCAGAAAGCTCAATTGCTGTAGATGACTATGCAACAACGACAACAACAATAGAGACATGATCAAAGGAACGAAGAAGGAAGAGAAGACGTTGGTCTGGCGACTTTCCTGAAGGGGAAGCCACCAAAGTTTAAAAGTGACTTCGATCCAGAGGGTGCTGAACTCTGGATATTATGAGTAATGACATCACCAGACCAAATAAAATTCCTAATCCACTTATTAAGGTTATTTAGAAGAGAGATAGGACAAGAATAAATTCTAAAGCTGTAAATAAGCATTCCATAAATGATAGACTGCACCAGCTGAGTTCTGCCCATTATAGATAACAGGGAACCTTTCCAAGAAGACAATTTCAACTTAATCTTGTCAGCAATAGGCATAAGATGAAGAGCTTTAGGTTTACCTTTAAAGATAGGCACACCTAAATAGACAAAAGGGAGCCTACCCTCAGAAAAACCAAGCAAATTGGCTATATGAGTTGTCCTGGCTGCTGAAATGGAGCCAACATAGATTATCGATTTGTCTTTACTAATAACCTGACCAGAAGCCTGCTCATAAGCTCCAAAAAGGTTCACAAGATTCTGCATACTTTTGGTAGAGGCCCTGCAGAAAAGCATTACATCATCGGCATACAAGATGTGACTTGGCATAATAACCCCTCTAGGACCTGACATTAATTGGAGCTTACCATCTTGAACAAGTTTGTAAATACCTCGACTCAGAACCTCCTCAGCAAGACAAAAAAGAAGTGGAGACAAGGGGTCTCCTTGCCTAACTCCTCTCTTGCAGTTGAAGTAGCCAACAGCATGACCATTAGCAGAAATAGATAATTTTGCAAAATGAAGGATGATTTTGATCCAGTCTCTGAATTTGGAATCAAAGCCAAAAGCAACGAGAACTTTCAGTAAAAAATTCCAATCCATGGCATCAAAAGCTTCTTTGATATCAAGTTTCATTGCCAAATGACCACCAAAAGCTCTCTTGTGGAGCAAGTTAACAGATTCAGAGGCTAAACAGATGCAGTCAGAGATATTCCTACCTTTTATAAATCCTCTTTGATTCTCAGAAATGATTTTAGGAGCCACCATTGCTAACCTATATGCAAGGACTTTGGAAATAATCTTGAACTGGAAATTGGCCATAGCAATAGGCCTGTACTGATCAATTGAGTTTGCCTTTTTAGTCTTAGGAATTAACACCACAATATTGGAATTAAGATTAGGAGGCAACCAACTATGCTGAAAGAAATGAAGGACTGCATTAAAAACATCCTCAGCAATGATATCCCAATAAGTATGATAAAAGAAACCCCCAAAGCCATCTGGACCAGGAGCACTGTTAGCATTAAGGGAAAAAACAGCATTTCTAACTTCCTCTTCTGAAGGCAGATTTGTAAGCTTGCTATTGTTAGAATTGGACACTAAAGAAGGGATCACAACATCAATAAGAGCAGAATCTATACAATTATTGTCAGAAGCAAACAAGTTCTGATAGTATTGGCGAATATGACCTTCAATATCCGCAACATTATTAATAAACTGATCACCATTTTTAAGAAAAGTAATTGATTGAGTTTTGGATTTAATCTTGGCCACCTTGTGGAAAAACGCAGTATTTCTATCTCCATGGAGATGCCAATTCAATCTGGATCTTTCAAGCCAGAAATCTTCTTCAGAAATTAAAGCATGTTGAAGAAGAACTTGAGCATCTTTTTCCTTCTGTAATAATTCATCAGATCCTCCCATATTGCTGATAACAGTTTGAACAGAATCAACAGTAGCCAATGCTTGCTTGACTTTAAGATGCACATCACCAAAAACATTCCAATTCCAACCCTTAAGCTTAGCCTTTAGGAGTTTGAGTTTCTGAGAAAGAACAAAAGTAGGATTTCCCAAAACACTATCCTGCCAAACTTCAGAAACAATTTTGCTGCAATTGGGATGTCTAGCCCACATTTTCATAAATTTAAAAGAAGAACCATACTGTCTAACCTCTTTCTGACAATTAAGCAACAGAGGAGAGTGATCCGACTTGCTCCTTGTCAAGGTGCAACCAGCAACAGAAGACCAGTAAGTGAGCCAATCCTACAAACAGATCTATCAAGCCGCTTTTCAGTAAAATGCTGTCTTTTTCGACCATTAGCCCAAGTAAACTTATTGCCCCTAGTATCAATGTGAATCAATTGATTCAAATCAGTCCAGGTTTGAAAATCTTCACAAGACTGCTTATGAGGCAGACATTTACCCCTATGCTCATGAGCTCCCAAAACACTGTTAAAATCACCTATAAAACACCAAGGCCCTTGATTATCCTACTGCAGATGATGCAACTCCAACCATAACTGCCTTCTCACAATATAATCAGTAGAAGCATAGATTGCAGAAATAAAAATATCTTGACCACCCATATTAAGAGCCAATGAAACAGACTGCTTAGAAGAGGCAATAAGCGAAGGAGACAAATGATCGGCACATAGGCACCAGAGGTTAGGCATCGATTTAGGCCTACTATTCTCAGCAAATAACTTTAGATTTAAACTACTTAAAAAGGATTTTGGAAGAGCAGCTGAAGCAATCCAAGGCTCAGCAATAAAAACAAAATCAGGTTTATGCAAATGAAAAAATTTCTTTAGGACTAACCTTGAGTCAAGGTTGCCTATGCCTCTGATATTCCAATAAATTACCTTCATTGATGAGATTGTGGTGGTCCTGCTCGAGACCTAGTAATCCTGCCACCATCATTATCATTCAAATTAGCAGCCTTAGCAGCTTGTTTGTCTCTTTTCTTTTGCTTTTTTCTGAGACTTAGAGGTAACCTTTGTAAGGCCAGAATTCTGATCATTACCTACAACAGCAGCATCTTCTGCCAGATGACATTGATCATTATCTTGATCCACTTCATCAGCCCACAATCTACCTTTTATTGCATGAAGGTTTCTATTGACAACAGAATTTGGATGAACTGCAGGAGTTTCATGACCAGAGGAAATAGTCCTCACATCACCAGACTCTAGAGGAGAACCATATTGAGATCCTCTCCTAATAACTTCAATACCAATTCCATCAACTGGAGAACCACCTGGCAGGTTATCAATTTCTTCCAACACATAAGGAACCTCGCTGGACAAGAAAGGTCCACAATTGCCAACAACTTGTTCTCTGTCTTCAGAATCATTGCCATCATGACAATCATCATCATTAATGGACTCACGTAATAAAGAAGCATCATTAATTGCAGGAATATGACCCTCATGAATTTCCTTATCAGAGGTATCAAGACCTGAGACAACAGGATCAAGAACTTTTTCCTTGGAGGCTTCGTGAGAGGCATCCTTGCTCATTTTTGGATTTTCCACCTGCTGAGACAGAATAGGAGCTGCTGCAACATTGCCATCATTACCAGAACTTGTACCTTCATTAAAAGGAATAGAAACTTCAGGATTCGCTTTAAAAGAATCTTCAATTATGTCTTCCAAAGGCTTTTCCATGCCTTTCCTTTTGGGGGCAAATTTCTGGACAGTCTTTATAATTTTATGAGTGCTAATAACATTGGGATCTTTGTGTAAAACAGACGCAGGAGAAGATTTCCTTCGACAATCAACTAATGAATGACCAATGTTTTGACATAAAGAGCAAAATTCTGGCAAATCCTCATAAGTAACACCAGCAAAAAAAACCGTAACCCTCTCTTTCCACAAGAATTTGGTTAAAAAATTTCCCATTCATATCTATCTCAACAAGAACATGGGCATAATGACCATAAGTTCTACCTTCCATGCACTTGTTCGTAGCAGCATCAAGGCAAACTGGAACACCTAAACTACCAGCAATGCAAAACAAGATTTTAGAACTCCAATATTCTTGAGGCAAACTATCAAGCCTGACCCAACACTGAACATTGGTTTGCCTAGGGAGACTAGGATTAAAATCTGCCGTCCACGCAAAAAGCCTCAAGATACCAGGCTTGATGTTCCATGAACTCAAGGAGCGCACTCCACGAAGGTCTTCAATCGAGGAGAAGGACATCTCATAGTAACCCTTCCCCAAAGAAACCATCCCCCATTTAGATAAGGGTTTCCATAATAACGATAACTTGGACCGCAAGTCTTGATATTTTAAGGGGGCAACCCCCTTCGGAAGAATCAAACGTCCGTGTAAATGGTGCTTACAACTTTCAAGACCAGCCTTATACTCGTCTTCTGGAATCTTGACCGAGACTTCATCACCTTTAATGCAGGGTTTTGGAAGATTAGTTTAGGGAATATCACAAGCATTTTTGAGGGCTTGTGCAAAGGTTTTCCTTTGTGAGGACGGTAGAGAAACAGGTTGAGGGGTGATAGGAGATGTAGAAGATGTATCAGAGAGCGGTACCATGAAAGGCCATGGACAAACGGAGGCGGAGGAAGTAGCGGCCGCCATTGGACGTGCATGAAAAAACCTAAGGAAACATGCAAGCCCTAGCAGTCATGAGCCATGTGCATTCACAAAAATGTAAAAAACCTATTGAATGAGTTTTGATTCAAATCTTTGACAATAATCTTAGATTATGTCTTAATCATGCTTAAGGATCATTGATCCAAGAGTTGGTAGAATTTTAAGACCTCTAGCCTATTTAAATAAATAGGGGCAGAACCCTAGTCATAATTATTAGCAAAGTTTTGATTGAATTATATTAATTTCTGGTTGTGGTTTGTTGTGAAGGATCCGACGGTGTTCGAACATTCAAAAGCACGCACGATTGACAGTTTCAAAATCGCAATCGGAGTTGCACGGGAACATTGTTCAAGTGGGGGATAGAACCACAATATCATCGGAGAGGCAAGATTTAAAATAATATATATTGATATGCGTAGGGTGACCTAAACCCTACTAGAGGTCGATTGGCCGATAGGTTGATTTTACTGTATGTCGAGGTTGCTTGTTCTATGATTGGATGTTTATTATAATATATGTGATATGTATGTTATGCCTATTATATGTTTATAATTACTCGAATTTATCTATGAGTTGATATTATCATTGAATCTATTTCTGGTTGCTTTATGATGTGATGTTGTGACTACTGATGTTTGAGTAGAGATAGGCAGTAAATTCTTATGAGTTGGGAGATGAATATGTTGTGAGAAAGTCGAGGATATATATATAGTGCTCAACCTAGAGATCCAGTTGATCTGTTTACGTTGTGATTTAAAGTTGATACTCGGTTTAGTCGAAGAAAGTTGGTCGTGGTTGTTATAAGTCGTGGTTGAGACACTAAGTGTTGATCCGAGATGAGTTGATGAGGTTCATGTTGCATAGTTGTTGCTCATCACTATGTTGGCGTACGAGCGATTGATCTTACCTGCGGGGAGATGATCGTACCCATTAGTTGTTAACGGACGGGCGAATGTCCCGAACTGGCCTGCGGGCGGGGGGATATGTTGTTTCCGTAAGTTGCGTTGTTGACGGGCGAATATTCCGACCTAGCCTGCAGGCGGGGTAATATGTCGTATCCATGAGACGAGTTGAGCCTACGGGCTATTGGCCGAACCTTGCATTACGGAGGGTGGCACAAAGATGAATGAGACATCTTGATCTGTTGGGGATGTCGTGATCGCATCCATATAGTCGTTAGTTGCATGAGTGTTAGAGACAGTAGTTAAGAGAGAACGATTTGGGAGTTGATTGATTGGCACTGCTGTGTCGTTGAGTGTTGCTATCTATATAAATTATTTTATAGCTGTTTTTCCCATTTATGATAAATTGCTGTTTCTTATCCCCTATATTTTCTCTATGTCGTATTTTATTTATTCTCGATCGCACGAGAAGATTCTACTTAGGAGTTGCCAGAGGAGATCGATGGCATACCTGTTGAACCGGATGCTAGCAGGAGAGCCTCGGATCCCAATGCTGGGGGACTTTGAGCTGCTCTACGTAGAGGACAACCGTCTTTGGGAGACTGACTACTCTCAGCAAAGAGTAGTGTATACGGGCCCGACTACCGTATACGTTAGAGTCGTGGTTGGGTAGACAGTCTTAGTTTTGTTATGGCCAGTACATGGGTTTGAATGAAATGTATTTTGGCCAGGAGAGGAAGTCAGATGTATTTTATTTTATTGCCATGCTTTCATGTTATTTACTAGTTACATACTCTGAGATAATTGGTATCAGTAATTGTAGGCTCTACTGATGGAGCCAGTAATCTTATGTCTGTATAAATTATTATGGTATCAGTGTATGGATTTTTTTAATATTTCCACATTTTTATATTGCCACGTTGCGCTGCAACGTTAAGAATTCAAATTCGGGTTACCAATGGGACCTCCGAGGAAGGGGTTGTCTCATTAGCGGAGAACCAGGATGGACCCGAGACTTCACCCGTTTGTCACGAGGGTACCACGGATGCCGATGCTGGGGGACAGTGAGATCGTCTACCACGACGAGAGGGGATGGCAGGTGGACCTATCGACTTTTTTGACCGTTTACACTGGACCTGTCAGCTTGATCTTTTGGAGCGGCACACCACCATATCTGGACATCATCGGAACTTATCGAGTGTACCAGTTTCTTCCTTTCCCTCGGATATGGCACCCTTCGAGGCAGAGAGAGCGAGACTACTTGTGGGTGGCACCCTAGTCCTCAGTAGTATCCAGTAGGAGAGGCTTCGTCTACAGAGGTCAGCGTAGGCTACAGAGTGGTACCTAAGGGAAGCTCAAAGACGTATGATTATTGTATTAAGTTCCTCATCCGAGTATGAGCCTTTGCAGGTTTATAGGAGCACTCACGGAGATGTAACACCCCGATTTTCGCTATTTTCTAATAACCATAAAAAATATATAGCTTTTATATTTTTATCCAAGGTTTAGAAAATGATTTTGGATAAACCAAAGTCATATTCATACTCTACATTATCGTAGGGAGCTACGGTTAAATTTTGGGTTGAAAGTTCAGGCGGAGCCTGGTCTGCGTTTTCACTGACAGTAAGATTTTACTGATCAGAAAACCTAATTTTGACTCGTGAACGAAACAGTTAGGTTTTATATTTTATTTGCAATGATATTGGTTATTTTGAAAATTTTCATAATAAATAAGTTGTTATACGTTATTCGGCCGTAATACCAAAATCGGGTGAACAACGGAGCTGAATAAGGGATTTCAGGGACCCGCTAACGGATAAGCATGAAGTCACTTCAATGACAACTCACCTAGGTGAGTCACCACGTCATCATTAGGATTCTACAAATATCGAAGATATGCGAGAAAAGACCGAAATGCCCTTGACCTTTTGTTTTATTTCCAACTTTGTCCCTACGTAAAATGACTCTTTTGCCCTTGGGAATTTCTGAAATTACATTTCTGGCCCTGTGACTCCCCAATGTAATGATTACCTTTCTAAAAATATCTAGATATTTATAGAGGAAACGACAATTATGTCCCTAGTCTTTCGTTAAATGACAATTTAGCACCTAAGTGAATTTACTCTTTTGTCCCTAAATGAACAAAGTTTGGACCTTCTTACCCTCTTGATCTCACGCTCTTGAAGCCTCACCAACACCCCATTTTCTTCACTTTCTCACAAACATAAAGTCTTGCTTACTTTATGGTTTTAAAGATCAAAGTTACAGTTTTTAGTTTCTCTCCTTTGTTCTTGGTGTTCTTGAGTATTCTTCACTTTGTCTCAATTTTGCCATCAATCTAGAGGTAAACTCTCTTGACTCAAGTTAGTAAACTTGTTTCTTGCTTCATTGTCTTGACATCTATGTTTTTTATTTTCTATCCATAAGCAAAGTTGTGAAGCACCACTTGCTTGATCCTTGCAATCTTTCATCATTCAAGAGGTAATCTCTTTTCTCTATGATCAATCATGATCTCTTCTTCATTCATTTGGTAAGATTATGCAATGAATCATCATCATCCACTTTCATGAAACTTTCTTCAAAAATCTCTAGAAAATCATAGAAAAATCCTATGATCATGACACCAATTTCTATGAACTCATCAAGACCTCTATGTTCATCATTCAATAGCATGAATCAAACCAAGATTTCCTCCCTATTTCTTAATGAATGTCCGAAACCCTAACCTTGTTGGTTGGGTGAGTTTTGATTCAAATCTTTGATAAATGATTAGTGATTATATCTTCATCATACTTAAGGATCATTAATCCAAGAGTTAGTAAAATTTCAACGTCCTTAGCCTAATTAATTATTCAAGGGCCGAACCTACATCATAAAGAATTAGCAAGTCTTCTCAAAGATTAACTTGTATTATGTTGTTTGGTGAAGGACTGGTTGAGTAGTTGTAGTTTGGCGATTCGTGAAATACGATGAGCTTCGGAGGATCGTTTCAAACCAAAGACCGCGAATACCACTTGGTAGCTTCACTTGATTTGATGGAGTTAGCGATTTGTGGTGTAGAAGGAAGTGTTTTAAAGACCAAAGGGAAAGAACCTTGCTTAACTTCAAGAGGTAAGGGAAGTTTTCCTGAGGAATTTTTCTGATAACTATATGTTATCTGTGATTAGTCTGTATAGTTCTGTTTGAGCTTCGTGTGGTTGTACTAATGTTCTATGCTTAGTATATGTTTGTGATGATGTATGCTTGGATGGAAAAGTGTTTTCATGTATTTTGAAAACCATACTTTTATCTCTAGATCAATTGAGGATTTTTACGCTTGTTTATGATTGAATGATGCATGATTATTGTTCATCATAATATTGTGATCATTTTGAGCTATTACTTGACAAGTTAGTGAAGCATTCGGCCATAATGGTTACCAAAGGAAGAACATGAGCTTGTTCTTGAACTCCAATGTTTTTGAAAGCAAATAAGTGTTTTAGTAACTTGTATTTTGAAAACAAACAAGAAGTGATTTTGATCCAAAGTTCAACTAAGGGTTAGGCCCTCAAGTGTTTTTAACTAAGGTGAAACGTGTTATACTTTAGTCAAAGTTTGTTCAATTAACTAAGTGTTTTAAGAATAAAAAGGATGAAAGTGATTTCATGAAAGTAAAACTTAACATGAAGTTACCTTAGGTTTAGTAGGATGTCACATTCTTTCTAAAAACCAAGTTAACATTCAATCTTCAGAGTATAAAGAGGACTTTGTCCTAAAGGATAGATTTAAATGAATCATAGCTCGAAAACTAAATGAAATTCCATTTCTTTTACGCTATCTTAGATCACGGTTTTACACTAAGTTAGTAAGGAAAAACCTTTTCAAATTGGTTAAGGTACTTTACTTCAAGCAAGTAACAAAGTTCTTTTAAATCAAATGAGTTTTCAATTAGAAAGGTTTTGGTTTGAAAAGTCTTCAATCGAGAGTTTTCAACTCAAGTCGTAAAGTTTTACGCATGAAAAACCTACGTTAAGTAATTAACTTAGAGTAAAAGAAAAGAGATAATTAAGTATAGTATATGGTGGAACAAGACCATGCACTATACCATTGATGACTTAGTTCACAAATGACTTCATAAGACTTAAGTGAATCAATATTTATTTCATTACTTGAAACTCAAGGAATTAATATCTTAGAAAGGATCAAAGACATATCTAGGAGGATTCTCAATCCTTCTTCATAACACTTAGGACTTGAGATGTAATTCATAAGACATAAACACAAAAATGTTTAACAGTAGTTCGATAATGGACCACTGGTCTGGATCCAAGAAAAGTCATTCAATTGTTTCAGTCTTGTGATGACTCGATCCCAGAGGGATCACAAGATTTATCCAGGGGATAAAAGTTTTATAATACAAAGACACGTATAGTTCGTAAGGAAGAGAACCATAGCGAACATTGAGGTTTATCCAGTGGATAGACATTTCTTTATCGCATTTGCTTTGTGTACGCTTTGGCATTTCATTGCATGAGTTATAAGGCCTTGAGCCTAGGAGTTGAGCTTACACCTAGATGCTGGTGCGAATCTTACGATGACGATTTTAAATGGTCTTGAGAGATGTTAGGGTTGGAGATTCCACAAGTGACAAGTTGGTGATTCTTCTGTGTTGTGGTATTTCGTGCACTGCTGTGACATCTTTGACTAGCTGTCGTACTTTTCATGTTTGGTCGAGAGTGTGTTCGTAAAGCCAGATATGTGCACGTTACATTTGTTGTAGCATCTTGCCCATGGCTGGCATACTTAGAACATGTCCTCCCATTCACTCTCTCCGAATTTTTGTTAGCTCCATGGTGTAGGGGTCAGAGTTTTACCCTTGTGGCATATGGCATTAAGTCATGTACATCGCATTGCATTGCATGGTTGTTGATGATTACATTTAATTATTGTACATCACTAGTCTGTTTTCAAAGATGTCTTATGCTGCTAATTAATTAATATGATATGTTACGATTTATGGTATGCATGTTGGGCATGTTGTTACTTGGTGCTTCGTCCCGTGTTACTTCAGCTATTGTGCTAGCTGTATTGATACTACATATGTTCCTTTGCTGTTATGTGTGTCGTGCATGTTATCAACGTGTTAAAATCCATATATTGGTTACTCACCTTTGCTTGTACATGTTGGACACCCTGTTGTGTTTTAGATACGTGCACAAATGCTTCTCAACGGTCATTTGGGTCACTCGGCGACCCTGTAGCTTGAGTTTCTTGATGTCGACGATGAAGATGTGCGGACTGTTGATGACGAGGCCCAGTCTCATTAGTACGATGTATGCTAGGCAGTAGCCTCTTCTGTCCTTAGAGTTCTTTTATCAAACTAGCTCTTAGGATTTTAATGTTTAAGTTGAGAAAGTTGGTATAAGTGATTTTTGACAACCTTTTTACAGTTTGGGACTTCAGTATGAAAAACGATTTCAGGAAATCTTTGGTGGGATGGTAAAATGATTTATGAGTAAACCCAGTTTATGTGTGGTCTAGTATAATGTGATTTTACTATTGTGATGTTTGTATCACGTTTCTGAAGTATTATGCCGAAAATTTTTACACCTGAGTTTTCTGACTTAAAGTAAATTATATTCCGAAAGCAACCAGCAATTCTCTTTTAAAATTATTTCCGCACGTGTTCATGATGTAATGCCCAAGGGGGTGTTACATTAGTTGGTATCAGAGTTGGTCGAGTGTTTCGGGAACCTTGGAGAATAGGTCTGTTATGTATTGTTGTGTGATCTCTGGTTGGACCTTGATGAATTGTTTCCTTGTCGAAACAATGTATGTTGACACACAAGTATGTGTGTTTTGATGGGTTCTAATCGGGTGTAGGCCTTGTAAGAACTCATGTTTCGTAAATAGTACTTGTATTCATGTTGAAACGTCGTTTATCCTTTTGGGATTGTGTCAGACATTTTAAAGACTTTGCCTTAGACAGGTAGAGGAATACCAAGAGCTTTTAAAGTAGAGGCATAGGTAGCTAGTAAGCGACTAAAGGAATGGCAAGATAATGGCATAATCGCTAATAGAGTTGAAAGACTGGAATAGAATTTAGGTTGTGCAATTGTAACATCCTAGTTTCCGGAGACCTTAATTGAGATAGATGATCTAGGTCAAATATGTGTACGTTTGTTGATAATTATTTCCATAGCTTGAACGTGTGTTTAGAGAGTATGTTAAGAGTAGGAATGAATTGGATAAGAGAAGGATGAAGGACAAAGGATCAGGAATAGAACGCTCAAGCGTGGACCAGTGTAATGCTCAAGCGTGATAACGCTCTAGCGTGGAGAGCTTGGGACGCTCAAGCATGGACCCTCTTACCAGTGACTGGCAATGATGGGACGTAAAGTGGCACGTGTCTGTTACGCGTCGCGGCTGGTACGAGATGGGCGGTGCCTTAGCGATGAGGAAACGTCAACGCTCAAGCTTGCGAGAAGCCAACGCTCAGAGGTTGGAACGCTAAAGCGTGGAGTTCCAAAATGCTAAAGCGTTCGCAGCAGAGTTTTACCTCTATATATACTTCATTATTTTCACTGAGGGGAGTTTACAAAACTTCATAAAATTCATCGAGAGCTGGAGGCTGGGGTAGCAATCAGTTCTATACTTTGATTCCGAGTTGTGATCAGTTTGTTCGTCTGATTCCAATTCCGATCGTGTTTTCATGATCAGCGCAACTCCTACTCCAATTCTATCGGTTTACTTTTGTGATCCGTCAAGGGTAAGCCGAGGTTCCGTATCTACCTACATTGTACCTACACAATGTTCTCTTTTGGTTTAAGCTTCTTTTCACGGTTTTAACTTCGTATTAGGGTTAATGCTATAATCTACGTGTTATTTCCGTGATTAGGGCAAGTTTTGAAGTTGTGTGTGGAAGCGTTGGAGAAGGTGGGCTGCGGCTGTGAGGCATGGAGAGGAGCAAAGGGGCGCTCGTTGTGCTCGGGGATATCACCATATTCATTATCAGGTGGGGAGAAAGAGTTACACACGTCGGGGAGGCAAGAGTAGTCCATATATCTTTGTTGTATGTTTTATATGTGTGGGGGAACCCTAAACCCTACGTGAGGTTGAGCCCAGCAAAGTACCTAAACCCTAGGTTTAGTCTACTTTGGGCTTTCACCGTAATATTTGATACCCTAGGTTAGTAGATTTGTGATGCATGATAATATGTGTTAAATGTTGATATATGCGTACCTGCTACTTATGATGTTTGATATTTGCAAGAGATGTATGATATGTTGATAATAATGGCATGTTGGTATGTACGATGTTTATTGCTTTATGGAGCATGTTGATAATTGATGAACTGTTGCATTATATATGGAAATGCGTGTATGTATGAGATTCGAAGGTCTAGCATGAGTAGGGCTTTGACCTCGTGGTGGATGTTTGAGCTGATGATTGAGATTTGAGGTATAGTGGAGCTTGGAGCTCATAAGGTTATGATGGGAGCTTGGAGCTCTTATGTGTACCGGTGGAGCTTGGAGCTCGTATATGTATCTTTGGAACTTGGAGCTCGTAAGCATACCTATGGAGCTTGGAGCTCATGTTGCTAAAAGCAAGTTTGCATGTGTTGCGGTATCAGCTCAAGAGAGATGGATGACATGCATAGCATGTGCATTTGATGCCAAGTGGCGAGCCGTATGCTGTGAGGCATACGAGGTTGGTGCACCGAGTGTGAGTGCGGAAAACGGAAGGGTAGGTCCGCGTGATCTTGGGGATATACTGGACACAGGTGTACCCACATGAGACCGGTATGGTAGCGCCTATCGTGTCGTGGCGGTCCTGGGCACGTCCTATTATCCCGACTGGACCCTGAGTCTTTCTAGTTGCTGATGGATCTTCCGAGGAGGCCCAGTTAACCCTCTTTGTCTGGGACAGTTGAGCGGTGATGCACTCTTATGGGTCACGGTGAACAAAACGGATTACCGGAACGAACCAACTTGTTGTCCGATATGCGGACATAATGTTGCCCTTAGTAGGGTGTTTAGTACCGGCCGGCATGCATAGAAAGAGTATGTGTACATTTAGCTAGGGAGTGACCATGGCGTCGTGATATCGAGAGATGCTTGTGTTTGCTTTGTATTCTGCATTGCTTCATCCATGTTATAGATGTGGTTGTATATCTTATCTCCCTGTATTTCCTTGTATGTGTACTTTTGGTCTTGCGGACAGACGACGAGTCAGCGGAGGATCAAAATGGACCCGAGGCTTCACCCGTTCATCACGGGGGCACCGCGGATGCCAGTGCTGGGGACATTGAGATAGTCTACCATGATGAGAAGGGATGGCAGGTGGACCCCTC
This sequence comes from Ammopiptanthus mongolicus, assembly GCA_039655645.1. Classification (NCBI taxonomy): domain Eukaryota; kingdom Viridiplantae; phylum Streptophyta; class Magnoliopsida; order Fabales; family Fabaceae; genus Ammopiptanthus; species Ammopiptanthus mongolicus. The sequence goes on along the minus strand of CM077351.1, from coordinate 52,524,894 downwards.
GACCTTTTTGGCTATCTATACCGGACCTATCAGCTTGACCTTCCGAAGTGGCACACCACCATATGTGGACATCATCGGACCTTATCGCATGTATGTACCAGTTTCTTCCCTTCCCGCGAATGTGGCACCGTCTGAGGCAGAGAGAGCGAGACTACTTGTGGGTAGCACCACAGTCTTTTGTAGTATCCAGCAGGAGAGGCTTCATGCATAGAGGATAGCGTAGGCATACGGAGCGGTACCTGAAGGCAGCTCAGAGGTGTAGGATCATAGTGTCGAGTTCCTCATCCGAGTATGAGCCTATGCAGGTTTATAGGCGCACTCATGGAGAGGGATAGGGTAGCTCAGGGCATCCTTACCACTAAGGGTGAGAGCCAGCCAATGCGTCTCTAGGATTGTGTGGAAAGGTTTTAATGTATTTTTGAGAGTGGGCTGGGGAGAGTGTTGGTGAGCCTTGAGAGCTTTTGGAGGTCCTTGGATGTATCTTCTTTATGCTTTCAGTTTTATTATGTACTTCCGTCTGTATTATCACTTAGCCCTACTGATAGGGCCACCATGTATATATATATATATATATATATATATATATATATATATATATATATATATATATATATCAGTAGTGTCTGTGTGTGGATGTTTCGTTTATCCTGTTGTGTTTACTCTGATGTTGTGCGTTTTTAAATTTATCACATGTTATCACTGTCTTAATGAGCACGTAATCGCTAATATATAATTCGTAGTATATTTGGGTTCTAAAATAATGGGATTTCCTCGAGTAGGACTTGGGGACGTCACAGCAATGGAAGTGTATTAAGAACTTAGTGGACCTCGAGGAAAGTTAAGACGGTGATTATGAGCTTGAGCATTCTCAAACGCGAAAATCTGTTAGAAAAACCACTAAGAAATTACTAATTCCCTCGTATTTTAAGACGACCGCTTAAGTCATGGGGATGGAATAGGAGAATGAAGACTTGATGATTTGAAAAATGAGAATTTTTATAACTGTGTTGTGATGATTCGATATAGTTTGGCCATATGATTTAAGTTAGCCTATCCAATAGTGATAGTTTTCCGAATACTCGATGATAAGTTGTCACACTAACCACCCCATAGCTTGTTGACAGTGGAAAGAGCTGTAATGACTGGAATAGGCCGATATTATTATACTTTCTAGATTTAGTTACACCTAATGAGGATCTTTGTTTGAAAGGATAGATAATCCTATAATGTTAAGAAAAGGAAACTTCAGAGCCTGATGATAGTTCAACGATGATTTCCCTCGAAGTGTGGTAATCACGTGAAGTTTCTTCTGATGGTATTTTTCAGAAATGATTAGAACCTCTGATGTTTGTGGATTTGATGGATAAGGCATTTGTTTCCACTAGGACAGATTGAGAGTTACACATTATGGGTAGACTTGTAATCCAAGCTGATGATGGTGAAGAGTACGTATAATACCTAAGTACAACTTTTCCCAAAGATTACGAATTATCAGAGACTGAGTGAACAAAAATGGTAATATGAATTTTGGATATAGAATGGATGTCCTTAGGACTGGTATCCGTAGGGGAAAGAATTACAATCGATCCTACAGAGATAGGAACAATGTCTCGTTAAGAGAACTTAAGAGACCGGTGTAGATAAGTAAGACAGATAAGTTTGGACTCACTTGCAACGATAACTATCTGAAGACATTGTTGACTCTTTGTTTGGATACTTTCAATTTTTGAGGACTTGGACTGAAGCATGCGACGAAAGTTTTCAAGGATTAAAGAGAAGGTTGACTACTTCACCTGTGTTAGTAGTGCCTGATCCTAAGGGAGCATTTGTGTTCACACTCCTACATAATCCTCAGTGTATTAGACATTTGAGTGGATTGGTTTAACAGCATCCATTGGTCTGGACATTTTCATATTACCTCATCGAAAGATTTGTTATGAATATTTCTTGACTTATAACACAAACGACTTCTTGATACTAGAAGAATCTTGATGAAACTTAGTCTAATCACTTTTACATTTGGTAAATGTGATCCAGTCTGATTTTTGGCCAGACTATCCTACTTTTCAAATTGCCGTTTTAGTAAATTCCTTGTATTAAAAATGAATCCTCTTGGGGTTTGAAACTGTTCATCTTTTGATTCCCTGATCCTTTGGAAGATTCTTGTGAAAGGAAGGACTTTATTAGAGTCATGGTTGTAAACATGTATTGGCTATGCATTTTTACACTCACGAACCTACTGAAGAATCTTTTTACATACTGGATATTCCTGCATTCTTTTCAGAGTGGTAAAATTCTTCTATATCCTTTCTTATGAGAATAAGACCAGGAAAAATTTCCTTTGTTGAAAATTTCTTTCCTTAATCTTCAAGGACCGAGTAGAGACCAAGTTCAACTTATAATCCTTGGTCTTTGGAAGGTTGGTTAGGAGTACATGTTGTATCTAGCTACAATCATCCTTTTAGTAGGATAGACAAGAAGCGATAAGAGTTTGTTGAGGTATGGTTATGACTGATAAGATGTGAAACTTTAAGATCAATCTCAGTAAGTGAGACAATTATTATAAGTCAAGTATTGATCAAGGCAGAATAGTAGTTGGGAGACCTAAAGTAATGATCAATGTATGAGGTTAAGATGGATTGTATGAGTTTGAAGATTTATAAGAAAGTGTCCTTAGCAGTTTTACCTAAGCTGAATATAAGCAGAAAAGAGGATTTCCTGAGTAAAACTAAGCTGTTAAAAATGTTCAAGACTTATGAATTTGGATAACTCTACCTGATGTGATTTCTTTTTGGTTGTAGTTGCATTAAGAGGTGCAATCTTGTCCTTTAAGGTTGAGATTCACAATTAAGATGTAAGTTGGAGAGGTGGACTGCGTTCAAAAGGAACTAAGACTAAGATTGGATATATTGGATCGGAACTGATGGATGTGTTGTAAAAGGAATGTGTATCGTAGTTTAGATCTTGGTGTTAACAATAAGAGTTAAAGATGTCGGAGGAAGATTTTCTGAATGGATTAGTATTGAAGGAAAAGTGGTTAAGTTTGATTATATTTCTCACATGCGAAAAAATTAAGGTAAGGTATTAAGAAGAAGGAGTATGGATTGGGAATAAACGATTAGATGTTTAGCGGTAAATCGAACGGAGCATAAGTATGAAATTTGTTATTAGATTACCAATGTTACCTAAGGGAGAATTACATACGGAGAGTACGATGTGGAACATGGGGATTAAGAAATCCTGTTTAGTTTTAAGTCACGAAATTTCGAGGACGAAATTATTTTAAGTGGGGTAGGAATGTAACACTTCGATTTTCACTTTTTTCTAATAACAGTAAAAATATATATCTTTTATATTTTTATCCGAGGTTTAGAAAATGATTTTGGATAAACCAAATTTGTATTCATACTCTACATTATCGTAGGGAGCTACGGTTAAATTTTGGGTTGAAAGTTGAGGCGGAGCCCGGTCTGCATTTTCACTGACAATAAGATTTTACTGATCATAAAACCTAATTTTGACTCGTGAACGAAATAGTTAGGTTTTATATTTTATTTGCAACGATATTGGTTATTTTGAAAATTTTCAAAATAAATAAGTCGTTATATGTTATTCGGGCGTAAAACCAAAATCGGATGAACAACGGAGCTGAATACGGGATTTCAGGGACCTGCTAACGGATAAGCATAAGGTCACTTCAATGACAACTCACCTAGGTGAGTCACCACGTCATCATTAGGATTCTACAAATATCTAAGATATTTAGGGCGAGAATAGATCGAAATGCCCTTGACCTTTTGTTTTATTTCCAATTTTGTCCCTAGGTAAAATGACTCTTTTGCTCCTGGGAAATTCTGAAATTACATTTCTGGCCCAGTGACTCACCAACGTCATCATTACCTATCCAAAAATATCTAGATATTTATAGAGGAAATGACAATTATGTCCTAGTCTTTTGTTAAATGACAATTTTGCCCCTAAGTAAATTTACTCTTTTGTCCCTAAATGAACAAAGTTTGGACCTTCTTACCCTATTGATCTCACGCCCCTAAAGCCTACCAACACCCCATTTTCTTCACTTTCTCACAAACACAAAGTCTTGCATACTTTATGGTTTTAAAGATCAAAGTAAGAGTTTTTAGTTTCTCTCCTTTGTTCTTGAGTATTCTTCACTTTTTTTCAATTTTCCCATCAATCTAGTGGTAAACTCTCTTGAATCAAGTTAGTAAACTTGTTCCTTGCTTCATTGTCTTGACATCTGTGTGTTTTATTTTCCCAAGTGATCCATAAGCAAAGTTTTGAAGCACCACTTGCTTGATCCTTACAATATTTCATCATTCAAGAGGTAATCTCTTCTCTCTATGATCAACCATGATCTCTTCTTCATTCATTTGGTAAGATTATGCAATGAATCATCATCATCCACTTTCATGAAACTTTCTTCAAAAATCTTTAGAAAATCATAGAAAAATCCTATGATCATGAAACCAATTTCTATGAACTCATCAAGACCTCTATGTTCATCATTCAAGAGCATGAATCAAACTAAAATTTCCTCCCTATTCCTTAATGAATGGCTGAAACCCTAACCTTGTTGGTTGGGTGAGTTTTGATTCAAATCTTTGACAAATGATTAGTGATTATGTCTTCATCATACTTAAGGATCATTAATCCAAGAGTTAGTAAAATTTCAACGTCCTTAGCCTAATTAATTATTCAAGGGCTGAACCTACATCATAAAGAATTAGCAAGTATTCTCAAAGATTAACTTGTATTATGTTGTTTGGTGAAGGATTGGTTGAGTAGTTGTAGTTTGGCGATTCGTGAAATACAATGAGCTTCGGAGGATCGTTTCAAACCAAAGTCCGCGAACAACACTTGATAGCTTCACTTGATTTGAGTGAGTTAGTGATTTGTGGTGTAGAAGGAAGTTTTGGAAAGACCAAAGGGAAAGAACCTTGCTTGACTTCAAGAGGTAAGGGGAGTTTGCCTAAGAGATTTTTTCGATAACTGTATGTTATCCGTGATGGGTTTGTATAGTTTTGTTTGAGCTTCGTGTGCTTGTACTAATGTTCTATGCTTAGTATTTGTTTGTGATGATATATGCTTGGATGGAAAAGTGATTTCATGTATGTTGAAAACATACTTTGATCTCTAGATCAAGTAAGGATTTTTATGCTTGTTCATGGTTGAATGATGCATGATTATTGTTCATCATAATACTGTGATCATTTAAGCTATTACTTGACAAGTTAGTGAAGCAAAATCTTCACATTCCACGTGGTATAGCATTCGGCCATAATGGTTATTAAAGGAAGAACATGAGCTTGTTCTTGAACTCCAATGTTTTTGAAAGCAAATAAGTGTTTTAGTAACTTGTATTTTAAAAACAAACAAGAAGTGATTTTGATCCAAAGTTCAACTAAGGGTTAGGCCCTCAAGTTGGGGTGTTACAACATTCAATCTTCAAAGTATAAAGAGGACTTTGTCCTAAAGTGTAGATTTAAATGAATCATAGTTCGAAAACTAAATGATATTCCATTTCTTTGACGCTATCTTAGATCATGGTTTTACACGAAGTTAGTAAGGAAAAACCTGTTCAAATTGGTTAAGGTACTTAACTTCAAGCAAGTAACAAAGTTCTTTTAAATCAAGTGAGTTTTCAATTAGAAAAGTTTTGGTTTGCAAAGTCTTAAATCGAGAGTTTTCAACTCAAGTCGCAAAGTTTTACGCATGAAAAACCTACGTTAAGTAATTAACTTAGAGTAAAAGAAAAGAGATAACTAAGTATAGTATATGGAGGAACAAGACCATGCACTATTCCATTGATGACTTAGTTCATCAATGACTTCATGAGACTTAAGTGAATCAATACTTATTGCATTACTTGAAACTCAAGGAATTAATATCTTAGAAAGGATCAATGACTTGTCTAAGAGGATTCTCAATCCTTCTTCATAACACTTACGACTTGAGATGTAATTCATAAGACACAAACACAAACATGAAACGTTTTGGGTTTTGAAACAGTAGTTCGATAACGGACCGGTGGTCCGGATCCAAGAAAAGTCGTTCAATTGTTTCAGTCTTATGATGACTCGATCCCGGAGGGATCACAAGATTGATCCGGTGGATAAAAGTTTTATAATACAAAGATACATATAGTTCCTAAGGAAGAGAACCTTAGCGAACCATGAGGTTTATTCGGTGGATAGACATTTCTTTATTGCATCTGCTTTGTGTAAGCATTGGAATTTCATCACATAAGTTGTAAGGCCTTGAGCCTAGGAGTTGTGCTTACACCTAGATGCTGGTGCGAATCTTACGGTGATGATTTTAAATGGTCTTGAGAGATGTCGGAGTTGAAGATTCCACAAGTGACCAGTTGGTGATTCTTCTGTGTCGTGGTATTCCGTGCACTGTTGTGACATCTTTGACTAGCTTCCGTACTTTTCATGTTTGGTCGAGAGTGTGTCCGTAAAGCCAGATACATGCACGTTACATTTGTTGTAGCATCTTGCCCATGGCTGGCATACCTTGAATATGTCCTCCCATTCACTCTCTTCGAATTTTTGCTAGCTCCGGGGAGTAGGGGTCAGAGTTTTACCCTTATGGCATATGGCACTGATTCATGTACATCGCATTGCATTGCATGGTTGTTGATGATTACATTTACTTATTGTACATCACTATTCTGTTTTCAAAGATGTCTTATGCTGCTAATTAATTAATATGATATGTTGCAATTTAATGTATGCATGTTGGGCATGTTACCTGGTGTGTCATCCTGTGTTACTTCTGCTATTGTGTTAATTGTGTTGATATTACATATGTTCATATGTTGTTGTGTGTGTCGTGCTTGTAGTTATCGTGTTTAAATCCATTTATTAGTTACTCACCCTTGCCCGTACATGTTGGACACCCTGTTGTGTTTTTGGATATGTGTACAGATGCTTCTCAACGGTCATTTGGGTCACTCCGGGACCTTGTAGCTTGAGTTTCTTGATGTCGATGATGAAGATGTGTGGACTATTGATGACGAGGCCCAGTCTCATTAGTACGATGTATGCTAGTTAGTAGGCTCTTTTGTCCTTAGAGTTCTTTTATCAAACCAGCTCTTAGGATTTTAATGTTTAAGTTGAGAAAGTCGGTATAAGTGATTTTTGACAACCTTTGTACAGTTTGGGACTTCTGTATGAAAAACGATTTTAGGAAATCTTATGTGGGACGGTAAAATGATTTATGAGTAAACCCAGTTTATGTGTGTTGTCTAGTATAATGTGATTTTACTATTGTGATGTGTGTATCACGTTTCTGAAGTATTATGCCAAAAAATTTTACACCCGAGTTTTCTGACTTAAAGTAAATTATTTTCCGAAAGCAACCAGCAATTCTCTTTTAAAATTATTTTCGCATGTGTTCATGGTGTAATGCCCAAAAGGGGGTGTTACAGGAAAGGGATAAGGTAGCTCAGGGCATCCGCACCACTAAGTGTGGGAGCCAGCCAGTGCGTCTCTAGGACTGTGTGGAAAGGTTTTGGTGTATTTTGAGTGTGTGCTGGGGAGAGTGCTGGTGAGTTTTGAGAGTTTCTTTTTGTAGTTCCTTGCATGTATCTGGAGTATGTTTTCAGTTATTTATATACATTCGTTTGTATCTATATAGCCCTACTTATGGGGCCACCATGTATACTTTAGTACTACTTGTATATAAGTGTGCTTTGGTTTAACCTGCTACGTTTACTCTAATGTTATGTACGTTTATGTTCAGATGCATGCTATCGTTTGTCTTAATAAGCGCATAATCGCTAAGTATAGTTAATAGTATCAGTGAATTTCAAAATAATGTGATTTCCTCAAGTGGAACTTAGGGACGTCACATTAAGGTGGTGTCAGAGCAATTTGGCCCTATCCGGGTTGTGGAAGTCGGGGACCAAGACTGTGAGGTCTTAGGAAGTTGAAGTGGCAAAGTTTGTCGTCTTTGCAAGAGAGTACGGCTGTGTCTAGAGGGATAGAAGGAGCGCGATACATTGTTGTGACGATTGTATGAATGATAAGTATATGTATGTTGTTATGTTCTTATCATGTTTGAACTCTGAGCAAATGGTTACTTGAATCAGGAGCCATTGGCTCGAGGTAGAGGTAGAGGTAGAGGTAGAGGCAGAGGCAGAGGTAGGACCAGACCCCACGGAGGTCAAGAGGCTGAAGCTTCACATACCGGGAATGGAGCTGAATCGCTGGAAACCCTCAAGACTATGAGGGATATGGCCGCTGCAATGCTACAGCAAACTCATCCAGTTGACTTGTGAGAATCAACAGGAACAGCAACAACAGCGGAATGTTAGGAATGAAGATGCTGGTTTAGATGCCTTTGTGAGGTGACAACCTCCTCAGTTCAATGGGGACTACAACCCCGAGGGGTGAGTTGTGGATTCAAGAGTTGGAGAAGATTTTCACAGCGACACACTGTGATGAAGCTCAAAAGGTTTCTTATGCTTCTTTCATGTTAGTGGAAGGAGCAGAATTGTGGTGGAGAGGAAAGCAGAGGTTGTTTGAAGCTGAAGGAAGGCCAGTAACTTGGGGGCCATTTAGGGAGTGTTTTCTTGAGAAATATTTTCCTAGGATGACTAAGAGGGAAAAAGGACAAGAAGTTCCAGAGTTTGAAGCAAGGCAACATGACGATTGGGGAATATGCAGCAGGGTTCGAGGCGCTGCTTAAATTTTCAGAGTTTTATTAGGGGTATCCGGATGAGGAGTGGATGTGCCTCAGGTTCGAGGACTGTTTAAAGTACGAGATTCAGAAGGCTATAGTGCCGTTGGGGATTACTCTATTCCCTGACATGCTGGATCGGTGTTCGGTAATTGAGAACGTAGAAAGAAGAAGGGAGATTGCAACAAGGAGCGAAGGACCTGTCCGCAGTAACCATAGGGGTAGAGGTGGAAGGTTTCAGAGTGGTCGAAGACCTTATCAAAGGCCAACCCAGAAGACAGGAGAGGCTAGAAGTCAGAGACCAATTGCAACTCAGGGGTTACAAGGTTGCTCTAAGTGTGGGAGACCACACATGGCTCGAGACTGCAAAAGCCAAGTGCCCAAGAGAATAATGACTTGTTATGCATGTGGGAAGCAGGGACATATGGCTACGGAATTTAGGCAAGGGAATGTACGACCAACTGGTGTGACTGGACAGGCTACGAGACCACAAGCCACGGGAAGAGTGTTTGCCGTGAAGGGAGCTGAATCCTCTCGATGCCTAGATCTGATTCAAGGTAAGTGTTTAGTTTCAAGCAAACTCTAATCTGTGTTGTTTGATTCGGGGGGCTACCCACTAGTTTATTTCTATCGAGTGCACGGATCATTTAGGGTTACCGGTTTCGTCTTTACCGTATGACCTTACAGTTTCCACAACCACGGGTGATTCGTTAACTACTCTATTTGTATGCTTGAAATACCCTTTTACAATAGAAAACAGACATTTCATTACTGACTTAGTCTGTCTGCCTATGCAGCAGATTGATGTTATTTTAGGCATGGATTGGCTTTCGGCTATCCATGTGATATTGGACTGTTCAAACGAAACCCTTTTTTTTCTAAGCTATCTGGATTGACGCCTGCTGATGGAAGCATTCCGAAAGGTGTATGATCTGGAGCTAGCTGCGATAGTGTTTGCATTGAAGATATGGAGCCACTATCTGTATGGTGCTAAGTTCAGTATATTTAGCGACCATAAGAGCCTAAAGTATTTGTTCGATCAGAAAGAGTTGAACATGAGGCAGAGGAGGTGGATGGAATTCATAAAGGATTATGAATTCGACCTGCAATACCATCCAGTCAAGGCGAATGTTGTAGCGAATGCACTTAGTAGGAATTCCCTACACGTATCTGCAATGATGGTACGAGAGCTTGAGTTGTTAGAACAGTTTAGGGATCTGACTCTGGATGTGGAAATCGTCGAGGATAAGATGAATCTTGGGATGATCGAGGTTACTAGCGATTTCCTGAATCTCTTTGGAGAAGGCAAGCTGAGGATGAGTACCTTAAGAAGGTTAACCAGTTGATCAAGGAAGGTGAGACGGTTGAGTTTAAAAGAGGTTATGATGGCCTCATCAAGTTTGGCGATAGAGTTTGTGTGCCTTAGGATAGTGTAGTTAAGAATATGATTTTGGAGGAAGCGCACAAGAGCATGTTGATTTTTCACCCATGAGCTACCAAGATGTATCAGGATCTGAAGAAGTTATTCTGGTGGCCAGGAATGAAGAAGGAAGTGGCAGTTTATGTCCTATCCTGTTTGGTGTGTTAGAAGGCCAAGGTTGAACACCAAAAGCCAGCAGGATTGTTGCAATCGTTGGATGTTCCGGAGTGGAAGTGGGACAGTATTGCAATGGACCTTTTTTCTGGGTTAGCAAGGACTCAGAAGAGGTGTGAGTCGATTTGGGTCATCATAGATAGGTTAACGAAATGTGCTCATTTCTTGCCTATCAACCAAAATTATTCTCTGGAGAGATTGACTCAGATTTACATCAGGGAGGTCGTGAAGCTACATGGTGTGCCTTCGAGTATTATCTCTGACCAAGACCCAAGGTTTACGTCGAGATTTTGGAAGAGCTTGAACGGAGCGTTGGGAACCAAGTTAAGGTTAAATTTTGCCTATCATCCCCAAACGGATGGTCAATCAGAACGGACGATTCAATCGTTGAAAGATTTGTTAAGAGTATGTGTGTTGGAACACACAGGAAGTTGGGGCCAATTTCTCCCTTTGATTGAGTTTACTTATAACAACAGTTACCACTCAAGTATTGGTATGGCGCCGCATGAAGCTTTGTACTGAAGAAAGTGTAAGACTCAGTTATGTTGGTTTGAGATCGGAGAGAATCAGTTGTTAGGACCTGAGTTGGTGCAACAGGCGATCGAACAAGTTAATTTAATCTGGGAAAAGATGAAGGCCATAAGGGATAGGCAAAAGAGCTACGCTGAAAAATGGAGGAGACCTTTAGAATTTCAGGAGGGAGACCATGTGTTTATAAGAGTTACTCCAAGGACTGTTATTGGCAGCGCAATTCAATCCAGAAAGCTTACACCCAGATTCATAGGAACATTTCAAATTCTTCGTCGAATTGGTCCAGTAGCTTATCAACTAGCCTTACCACCTAACTTGTCAAGAATTCACGATGTTTTTCATGTATCCCAGCTTACAAAGTATTCCCCTGATCCATCGCATGTGTTAGAGCTCGAATCAATCCAGCTAAGAGAAAACCTTGAATACGAGGCTTTACCTGCTCGGATAGTGGATAGAAGGATCAAGGAGCTTCGCGGTAAGCAGATTCCCTTGGTGAGAGTGGAATGGGCCCCAGAAACTGGAGATTCAACATGGGAAAGAGAAGCTCATATGCGCCAACAATACCCATCGTTATTTACAGGTATGCACTGGGAATTTCGAGGACAAAATTCTCTTTAAGGGGGTGGTAATGTAACATCACGATTTTCTGAAACTATGATCGAGATAGATGGCCTAGATCAAGTAATTATATGTTTGTTGATAATTGCTATCATAGCTTGAAAGTGTGCTTAGAGAACATGTTAAGAGTAGGAATGAATTGGATAAGAAAAGGATGAGGGACAAGGGATCAGTAGCAGAACGCTCAAGCGTGGACTAGTAGAATGCTCAAGCGTGCTGATGCTCTAGCGTGGAGAGTTTGGGCGCTCAAGCGTGGACCTTCTGACCAATTGGCTGGCAGTGATGGGATGACGCGTCGGTTACAGGGCGCGGCTGGCACGTGATGGACAGTGCCTTGGCGGTGAGGAAACATCAACGCTTAAGCGTTGAGGAAGCCAACGCTCAAGCGTTGGAGCGCTAAAGCGTGGAGATCCAGAAGGCTTAAGCATTGTCAGCAAAGTTTTACCTCTATAAATACCTGCTCATTTTCACCATGGGAGAGTTTTCCCATTTTACTGAAATAGAGATTGAGGCATTGAGGTCCAGAGGTGAAGTTGGAGTTGTTGATCCAAGTTGAGACCTGTTCATTCGTCCGATTTCAATTTTGATCGTGTGTTTTCGTGATCAGCGCAACTCCTACTCCAATTCTACCAGTTTACTTTTATTATTCGATGAGGGTAAGTCGAGATTCCGTATCTACCTACATTGTACCTATACAATGTTCTCTTTTGATTTAAGCTTCTTTTCACGGTTTTAACTTCGTATTAGGGTTAACGCTATAGCCTACATGTTGTTTCCGTTATTAGGGTAAATTTGGAAGTTGCGTGCGGAACCCATTGGAGCAAGTAGGCCGCGGCTGTGAAGGCAAGGAGAGGATCTAGAAGTGCTCGTTGTGTTCGTGATTATCACCACGTTTGCTATCAAGTGGGGAGAAAGAGTTACACATGTCGGGGAGGCAAGAGTAGTCCATATAGTTGTACTTTATGTTTTGTGTGTGGGGGGGAACCCTAAACCTTATGTGAGGTTGAGCCCTCACAAAGTACCTAAGCCCTAGGTTTAGTCTACTTTGGGCTATCACCGTTATATTTGATACCCTAAGTTAGCAGATTTGTGATGCATGATAATATTTGCTATGTCTTGATACACTACTGCAGAAAGCACTTTCTACTACGGTTGGTTTTGACTTTCTACTACGGTTGGACAAGCGTAGTAGAAAGGTGCTTTGTAGAAAGTAGGAACTTTCCACTACGGTTGGTGAACCGTAGTGGAAAGTTACATTTCTACTACGGTTATGGTTACCACCATAGTAGAAAGTGACTTTCTGGACGAAGAAAGTCATCCAGAGAGTGACCATTCTACTACGGTTGTGTCATCCACCATAGTAGAAAGTCACATTTTGGATGAAGAAAGACTTCCAGAAAGTCACATTCTACTACGGTCGTAGCCATACCCGTAGCAGAAAGTCACTTTCTATGACGGTTAAGGTCACAATCGTAGTTGAAAGTGTTTTTTTTTTTTTTTAATAATCTCGTTTGTTTTCCTTTCTTCCCTTTCCTATTTTTTTCATTCAATTTGATACAACCAGCCAGATCCAATCCAACAGTAATAACAGATATACCAAACCAAGTATATATATATATATATATATATATAATCAGTGTTAACAAAGATATATATACAAACATGGCAACAAAATGTCAAAACTAAATACATCTAATTAAGTTATATATATGATTCCTACAAAACCTATATGAATGTCAAACTAATTCAATACATCTAAGCTACATTATGATATTTACAATAGCGAACAACGAAGCTTGCCAATTTTTCCTTGATGTCCTGAATATCATCGTTAGATAGCGGAGCCGGATTGTTGAAAGTCTGCAAGTTCACATAACATAAGAAAATTAAATTAAACATTTTGCTCATCAAGTAATAAAACAAACATAATAATTTAAGTAAGTACTCTTGTACTTAAAAATTCTATTAATAATTACCTCCGCCCATTGAGAAGTAATACTCGCGGAGACAATAGTGAACATATGTCTCATGACATAATATCCACACTCCCAGCCGCCACTTTATCGATGAGACTGGAAATGATAAACAATAAATTAATATGAAGGTTATATAACTACTATTATATATATATAACCTCTAATTGAATGTGGGCAAATCCATTGAGGCTTTTTACTCTTGACCCTACTTTTCCCTTCCAAGCTATTACATGCCTGCATAGCTCTATGATAAACAAACATTGATACATCAAATATTAACACATATAGATAAACAAATATAATATTACAAATTAAGAGTGAAAGAAGCTTGCTTACATATCAACTACATCCTTAAGAACTATAGATGGGGTATAGTGCAATGAACACAAGAAGGCGACTTCATTCCGGCGAGGGCAAAGAATAGCTAACTGCCAATGATCCTTATCGAGGAATGTAACGCCCTTCGTTATATTAGTAACCCAAAATAATTAATTCAAATAAAACAAGGTAAATAAAAATTTTCTTAAATAAATGTTGAATAAATACTTAATATAATAATAATCCAAAATAACTGTTTACATTAATTCGAAAATCGAAATTAAATAATAAGTTTCAAAGCCTCAAAACCAGGTGTCTATAACATCTCGCATAAGAAGATAACTAAACAATAATAAAGGTCTGCTTGGCATATGCCGTACAATACTAACCAAGCTCTAAAACTAAACAGATGGTCTTCAAAACGTCTGGCTACTCAACAGGGACGTCCTCAGGCTCTGAAAACAATACTACTAATGAGATATAAAATCCCAGTGAACAAAAATACAATTTACAAGGTTTTCGAAAAAGCATTGTTCTCAGCCGGTGCGGTAACCGGAAAAACTGTCCATGGTACCCGCTAATATATAGTAAAATAATAATAATAATAATATAAATTATTATTTGCAGCAAACAGTCATCATTAATACATCATAAATCAAGTATGACAAGATCTCATATATCAAATAATCTCAAATAACCTCATATGTCATATGACTTTCAAACTGCACATAACAATGGCGTCCCATTACCTACCATACTCATGAAGATATTTCGATGTCACCTTCTCTTCAGTGACATTACTCATTTCGATACCAACCATTGTACACTGGTGGTATTACTCATTTCGACATTCCAACGTGTGGCGATGTTGCTTTCGATACCCTATTATGGCGGTATTTCATATTTTGACACCTCAATTCATTGGCAGTGTTACTTTCGATACCCCTATCATAGGCGGTATTGTAGCAAACAGCATTCATCACATTTAACAATTATTGGATCATGCCAATATCACCAATATCAACATATAATCCAAATATAGCATGTCAATCAACCAAATCATGTATAAAACATACATAATATAACATCAATCTCAAGTATAAACATTTAATTCATAGCAGAAACACTTTAGAAGGAAAACCCCCAAATTTAGAAAATCAGGATTTGACCAAACACATGATCATTTTCCAAAAAAACATATTTTTGAAAGTATAACCCAACCTCAAGACAATTTGCACCATGGAAAGGGTGAGAAAGAGTATTTCTACTCACCTCTTGAAGACCTCCAAGAATCTCCAAGCGTACCCCATGGCGAATCCTAGATGTCGCCTTCCTCAATCTTGAATCTCCTTCTCCTTCTCTTTCTCCTTCTTTTTATCTTCTTCTTCTACCTCTTCTTGTTGTTGTGGTTGTTCTCCTTCCAAACTCATTGTTTATTGTCACCCCATCTCCTAAGCATGACGATGCTCCACAGCCGTTACTAAGGTATTTTAGGGTGCAAAAAGGGTTTCTAGCCACACTAGGGTGTTATAAGATGGTATATATACAGTGTTACATTGGTTCCCTATTTTTAAACCTACTTTTAACGCCTCCTGACATAGAGCACGGGCGTGCTCGCGATTGGCACGGCCCTGCCAATCAGCATCAAAGTTTGCATAATTTCCGACACGCGCGTGCTATTAGTTAGCACGGCGCGGCTCAGACCGTGCTTTATAGGCACGGGCATGCCGAACATGAGCACGGGCATGCCAAACAGCGTCAAATATTGTCCATTTTCCGACACAGGCGTGCTAACAATTAGCACGGTCGTGCTCGTCTGAGTAAGGGTGGACTCAAAGAGTCAGGGTGCGCACATGAGCACGGGCGTGCTCATGCGCCAGGAAGTGAATTTCCCTTAGAAAATCACTCTTAACCACTTTGAATTATTTCTAATCACTTTTATTTACTTCAAGGGCTTAAAACATATATTCTAAACCTCTCAAAAACTCTATAATAATCCTCATATTATAATCTCTATTTATTCTATTTTTTAGGATGTTACAAGGAATGGGGCCAGATAACACTCCTTTTGGCTGTTACGAATCGTTTGCATGAGGTATGTCCTCACTCATGCATTCATAACCTTACCCAGAATCCTGCTAGGGTCCAGGTATCCATACAAGTGGGTGGTGTCATTTGAGACACTTAGGCGATGCATAGCCCTATAAGATAAAGAAATAAATTAATGTTAATTATACAAGATTGATACTTATTAATTATAAAACTGATTTACAAATAAAAGCACTTACATGCACCATAATTGTAGAACGTTAACCCAAAGCCATTTATCCATGTATAAATCGGCCATATCTTTCCCAGCGATTAGAAAAAGCCCATTTAATCCCTCACTGCCATCGTGCTTCAAATGCAGAAATAAATCTTATGTAATATATTTCATCACCACTTCAGCCACTTGTAATAATGGAGATATTTCAGGTGGACCAGCTTTCTTAACATCCTACATAACAATAAAACATTAGTAAACATCAGTTAATTAAGTTATTCAAATTGAAAGACATAAAACATTATGAATTAATACATTTGGTGCATGTGCATCATCCTCGTCCTCATGTAGCTGACGAAGATCCTCGTCCTCCCCATCTATATTATCCTCATGCTCATGCTCCTCAGCTAACACATGTATCATCACAGCTCTCGTTTGTGCTCACATTAACAGAAGGTTGGACACCCGGAGTTTGTTGGGAAAAACCCATTGATGACATATGTTGTCTAAACTCCGCCACCATCTCAGGATAAACCTCCTGTCTAAGGTCTGCCATAATCTGCAGAAGAACCTCTCGTCTAACATCCGCAATAACGTGCGGAAGGACCTCCCTTCTGACCTCCTCTCGGATGACAGTGCGGTCGTCATGACGTGATCGTGCTCCGTGGTACGTCTGCACGCCTACAAACACTCCAACACCAAGGACACAACCAGGGTGATCTTCCTTCCCAAGGGCGGTAGCCAAGATATCTCGATGCGAGCTACTAGGAACAAATGATCCTTGGGAGCTCTGTTCAACCAAAGACTCCTAAAACATATAATTCACAAAATGTATAAGACGGTGTGTAAACTTGTTACAATTACAATTAAAATTGAATATTTACTTACAATCTTTTCAGCAACAATGCATGTCGACTCAGATGTATACTCCCCATATGGTTTTTGTCGGGCTTTAATCCATGTGACATGGCGTGGGGGTGCAGCTGGAGGATCAACAACAACCAGAGGATCATGTGAAGGATTGGATTGCCTTTCTAATTCCTTCTGATGTTGTTCTTCCATCAATTGATCCCTAAGTTTTTTATAGCCCCCACGAGACAATCTGTGAGGATCAACATTCTTTTCCTGGATTGCTTGAGCCTTTTTCCTTTTCTCTTGTTATATATAACACATGAACAACTAAAGTCAGTAAAAATAAATAAATTTGTCTGATACAATAAAAAACTATAATTAACTGCAACTAACCTCAAAGGCAGGGGTCCGTCGGATCTCAATAAACCTCTGCCAAGTATCCTCATCAAGGAACGGGTACATCTCACAAGCAGTTTTGTCCGACTGCTTATATATGAATCTGGTAGTGAGGTATGACTTAAACTGCCTCCAGCGCCCACACGCATAAGAAATCCATCTATTCTTCATTTGCTACGTATTCGACACATCGTAGGTGAGCTACATTACACAACAAAATGGAGAAATTAGTTAGTGATAAGAGTATGACTAAACATAATAAATACAAACATAGGTAGTAATAGTGATATACTGTGATACTTTCCTAAATCTGGTTCTTCACCATCTCCGGCACACTTTCCCAATCCTCATAAAGAATGCTAGCCTGCTTTTACCTTGGACGGCCACAAAAGTCTTGATCCGTGAAGCTTCTAGCCCTATCGGTTGTCCAAGCTCATCAAAGTCTATACGTAACTTCTGATCACCAGTATACGCGAGGGTCAACTTTTTAAGTGTTGTGGCACGTGTACCCCCCTTTTTTTTACGGCGGCTGAGTGTCCAACCCTCTATGCGAAGGAGGGATGCCCAGCTGAGTGTCTAGCTCGCTATGCGAAAGAGGGATGCCTAATGTATCATCCATGTGCCTCTCTAGACAAAAAACAATACATTAGTAAAATGGAAAACATTATGAATTTTTAACGAAAAAACACAAACAAATTAAAAGCAGAAAGGGTTGTACCTTGTTGAAAAATGAAAAAAAAAATGAGAAGCAGCAAGGGGTAGCTAGCGACAGGAACAATTCAGTCCAACTGAAAAAATAAATAGAACACAAGAGTTTAATTTCTCAAATTTACTCTGACAATAGAACACAAGAAAAGGAAAAATGAAAAGAGTTTATCTCCATTAATATTTAAAATACAAGCTATCCTTCTACTTCTAGTGGGCATTATTTTAATTCATACTAGTAGTTAAACAAGTTTGTACACCTTAACTAAAGCTAGAACACAAATCAGTTTGGTAGAACTTTCCCACTGATACAGTCAAAATCCCCACTATCATATGAATCTCAAATTTTCATACATAAACCACTTCAAGAAATCAGAACACATCACAAACCACTCCAAGAAATCAGAACACAACACAAACAATTAATCTAGACAACACGTATGAACCACTCAAAAATCAAACGAATTTTTTCACTCACCAAGTATGAACCAAATGGAGAATTAGGGTTGAAGGACAACATATATGAACCAGTAGCCTGTTCGTGCACCTACGAGAATGAACAGGGCATGGAGAGCTCTGTTCATGCACCTAGGAGAATGAAGAGAGAAGAGAATGAGATTTTGAAGAAGAGAATAGGAAAGAAAAGAGAAGGGAGAAGACAACTCACCAGAGAGAAGAGAGACTCACGGTGGTCGCTTCTTGGTGGTTGCTGGGTGAGGGAGTGAGGGAGATGAGGTTTGTTGTGTGAAAGGCGCGCAGAGTAACGTTGTAATGGCGCATAAGGGAAACAATTTTTTAGGTTATTTCAAAATTAAACTTTCTATTATGGTTCTAAATGAAACCGTAGTGGAGAGCCATTCCCTGAGTAATCCAGAATATTACAATACTGCCACCGTGCTACTTTCTACTACGGTTCTAAATTCAACCATAGTGGAAAGTGAGCGTGCGCATGAAACAAGACTTTCTACTACGGTTATACAGGGAACCGTAGTAGAAAATCTTAATCAGAATACAATTTATTACAAAATTGCCACCGCGTTATTTTCTACTACGGATTAATAACAACCGTTGTAAATCCCTGATGTGGAATGCATATTGTGCACTAGTGATATATGCGTACCTGCTATTTATGATATTTGATATTTGCAAAAGATGCATGATGTGTTGATGATAATGGTATGTTGGTATGTATGATGTTTACTGCTTTATGGAGCATGTTGATAATTGATAAACTGTTGCATTATATCTGGAAATGCGTGTATATATGAAATATGGAGGTTTAGTATGTTAGGGCTTTGACCCCATTGTGGACGGTTGAGCTGATTATTGAAATCTGAGGTTATAGTCGGAGCTTGGAGCTCATAAGATTATGATCGGAGCTTGGAGCTCATATGGTTACAAGTGGAGCTTGGAGCTCGTATGGTTACAGCGGAGCTTGGAGCTCATATGGTTACCTATGGAGCTTAGAGATCATGTTGCTAAGAGCAAGTCTGCATGTGTTGTTATATCAGCTCAAGAGAAAGATGGATGAAATGCATAGCATATGCATATGATGCCAAGTGGCGAGCCATATGCTGTGAGGCATACAAGGTTGGTGCACCGAGGGCGGGTGCGGAAAACAGAAGGGTAGGTCTGCGTGATCTTGGGGATATACTGGACACAGGTGCACCCACATGAGACTAGTATGGTAGCGCCTATCATGTCGTAAAGGTCTTGGGCACGTCCTACTATCACGACTGGACCCTGAGTCTTTCTAGTTGCCGCTGGATCTTTCGAGGCGGCCCAGTTAACCCTCTTTGTCTAGGACAGTTGAGCGGTGATGCATTCTTATGGGTCATGGCGAGTGGAACGGATTACCGGAATGAACCAACTTGTTGTCCGATGTGCAGACACGATGTTGCCCTTAGTAGGGTGTTTAGTACCGGCCGGCATGCATAGAAAGAGTATGTGTACATCTAGATAGGGAACGACCATAGCGTCGTGGTATTGAGAGATGGTTGTTTTTGCTATATGTTCTGCATAGCATCATCCCTGTCATAGATGTGCTGTACATCTTATCTCTTTGTATTTCTTCGTATGTATATGTTCGATTTTGCTAACAGATGACGAGTTAGCGGAGAACCAGGATGGACCCGAGACTTCACCCGTTTATCACGGGGCACCGCGGATGCCGGTGCTGGGGGACATTGAGATCGTCTACCACGACGAGAGGGGATGGAAGGTGGACCCCTTGACTTTTTTAACCGTTTACACCGGACCTATCAGCTTGATCTTCCGGAGCGGCACACCACTGTATGTGGACATCATTGCACCTTATCGAGTGTACCGGTTTCTTCCCTTCCCTCGGATGTGGCACCTTTCAAGGCAGAGAGAGCGAGACTACTTGTGGGTGGCACCCCAGTCCTCTGTAGTATCCAGCAGGAGAGGCTTCGTCTACAGAGGTCAGCGTAGGCGTACAGAGGGGTACATAAGGGCAGCTCAGAGATGTAGGATTATTGTGTCAAGTTCCTCATCCATGTATGAGCCTATGCAGGTTTATAGGCGCACTCACGAAGAGGGACAGGGTAGCTCAGGGCATCCTCACCACTGAGTGTGGGAGCCAGCCAGTGCGTCTCTAGGACTGTGTGGAAAGGTTTTGATGCATTTTGAGTGTTGGCTGGGGAGAGTGCTGGTGATTTTTGAGAGTTTCATTTTGGAGGTCCTTGGATGTATCTGGAGTATGTTTTCAGTTATTTATGTACATTCGTTTGTATCTATATAGCCTTACTGATGCGAGCACCATGTATACTTTAGTACTACTTGTATATACATGTGCTTTGGTTTAATCTGCTATGTTTACTCTGATGTTATGCGCGTTTATGTTCAGATGCATGTTATCATTTGTCTTAATAAGCGCGTAATCGCTAAGTATAGTTAATAGTATCAGTGAATTTCAAAATAATGGGATTTCCTCGAGTGGAACTTGGGGAAGTCACAATAGTCCTTTATGAATTCCATCCACCTCCGTTGCCTCATGTTCAACTCTCTTTGGTCGAACAGATACTTGAGGCTCTTACGGTCGCCAAAGACACTAAAATATGAACCATAAAGATAGTATCTCCATTTCTTCAGTGCAAATACTATCGCAGACAGTTCCAAATCATGCGTTAGGTAGTTTTGCTCATGTACTCTCAACTTCCTGGAGGCATACGCCACCACCTTTCCTTCTTGCATGAGCACACATCCCAAGCCTTGATACGATTCGTCACATTATACATCGAATCGTCCTAATGGATCTGGTAGCACCAATATCAGTGAAGTGGTCAGTCTTCTCTTCAATTCCTAGAAACTTTGCTCGCAAGCCTCTAACCATTCAACGCCTTCCCTTTTCTCGTCAACTGCGTCATAGGTAACGCAATCTTAGAGAATCCCTCAATGAACCGCTGATAGTAGCCTGCTAAACCAAGAAAGCTTCTCACCTCGCTTACAGACTTAGGGCTTTCCCAACTCATTACCGCCTCGACTTTCGTAGGATCCACTGCGATTCAATCCTTACAGATCACATAACCTAGAAACTAAACCTTCTCTAACCAGAACTCGCACTTCGACAGTTTATCATACAACTTTCGGTCCTTTAGCACTTGCAACATCACCCTTAGATGCTCTTGGTATTCCTTTCTACTCGAAGAGTATACAAGGATGTCGTCGATAAACATAACAACAAACTTGTCAAGCAACGGTTGAAAGATCCTGTTCATATAGTCCATGAACATAGTTAGAGCATTAGTCACACCGAAAGGCATAACTAAGTACTCATAGTGGCCATACCGACTCCGAAAAGTAATCTTTGCCACTGCTGATCTTGCTCCACCAATCTGAGCTCTCCCGCTCGGCTATTGAAACTGAGCCCTTCTGCTAACCCCCGGCTTGCAGTCTGAAGCATAATGACCCATCTGAATGCAATTGAAGCACCTGATGTGTTGGGTTCTTGGGCAGTTCTTAACAAGATGCAGTCCCCCACATCAAAAAAAGTTTTAATCTCTTGTCGCCCTTGGCTAGAGCTACTCCCTCCATGAGTGATGTTGAACTAAGTTAGGCGATCATACGGTCTCGTCCTCTACTGGAACCTTCCTTCTTTGCCCCTCTGGGTGCTCCGAACTAGTCCACCACTTCTAACTTGTTGTTGGGTTGTCCCTGCACGGTTATGTCCTTCCACTACTATGCATTTCTCCACCAACTCAGGAAATGAATTGATGCTCAAAGGCAACATTTTTCGCTTCAACTCTGGCCTTAGTCCGTCTTCAAACATTCGACACACCCACTCTTCATCCGGATGAACTTTATAGAATTGGGAAAATTTAAGGAGTGCTTCAAATCTCAGTGCATACTCGTCGACGGACATCTGTTCCTGCTTTAGACACAGGAACTCCTTCTCTCGTTCCTGCCTGACACTCCTTGGAAAATACGTCTCCAAGAAACTTTCTCGAAATAACTGCCAGGTAATGATCCTTCCTTCTGTCTCCGATAATATGAGCTTGTTCTTCCACCAAGCTTCTGCTGCGCCTACCAGCATGAACGCAACATAAGTGACCTTCCTGTCTCCCCTACAATATATTGCAACAAAAACCTTCTCAACTTCTTGTAACCACATTTCTGTCGCTTAAGGGTTGTACTCTCCGTGGAATTGAGGAAGATTCCCTTTCATGAAGGCATTGAGACCAGCGTCCACCGTCTCATCTCCTCTCGCAGGATACAACTGATTCTGCCTCACTTCTTTCTCTTCTTGCCCCTGCATATACTGGGCAGTCTGTTGAGTTTGCTGCATCATCGCAATAGCTAAGTCCCGCATGGACCCCATCGCTATAGAGGTGTCACCACCACTTCCTGTCCCTGAGTGGTCACCGTTATTGTTGTTGTTGTTATAATGACCAATTTTACTAAAAAGCCATCAAGTTAAGAACTTGAAAAAGGAATTTCGAATAAGACATAGGAAATTGAGAGTTATGAGGAAAATAGTGAAAAGTTGCTTTACATTATTTTCTAAGCACATCGTACAAAGAAAGAAAAACTTGAAGAGTATTTATTTTGTCAAAGAAAGAACCCAAGAAAGAACCTTCCGATAGTATTTGACTTTCCAAAACAAAAAAGTTTCTTCATGAAAGTTTGCTTTAATAACAATCTGTAGAAAAATGTTTTAAAATGACGGAACCTTTAAAAAAGGCTTTTAAAGCCAAAATCCTTTGAAAATGAATCTTTAGAACTTGAGCCTATGAGAATAATTTGTAAAGAAAAGTTTTTTGTCGAAAACAAGTTTTAGAGTGAAAACGAGTTTTGGTTTATACCAAAAAGAATCTGAGTTTTGTTTTTGAGCTTTGAACTACGAAAATGAAATTTGATAAAACTGGTGATTACCCCATCACGCATGTGAAGCACATGAACCTAGTGACCGAGACGTCGGGCTAGTGTTCTGTGAATTGAACACTCGGACTACGTGTCCTATGTTTTGAAAAAGAACGGACATAGTGTCCTATATGCGAGTCTAGTGTCCGCGACGTCGGCCTAGTACAATGTGGAGTGATCACTCGGACTGCGTGTCCTGTGCTTAGAAAAGAACGGACTTAGTGTCCTATATGCGATTAGTGTTTGCGACATCGGCCTAGTACTTCGTGAATTAAGAACTTGGACCACGTGTGCTGAAATTTGAATTGAACGGGCTATATGTCCTTCAAAATGAGTCATGAGCCATGTGCCATGACAGAAAAAGAAAGAATGAACGTAAAGAAAGAATGAACGACAAGAAAGAATAGAAAACCTCCTACGTACATGCATGAGTCGGCCGACGTGCCATTTGAACCGAGCTACAATCCAAGTGGTTGAGAATATGAGCCAGTTAAGACCACTAGGTCTATAGGGGCATCCTGTGTTCGAAACTCAACAAGTGGCCGGAGGCATCGCGACCCCGTACCGTGGTAAATCGGCTGCCCAGCACGGATGAACTCGATCAAAGACTGGACTATTCATGATACGGTTGGACGTGGTACCCCGGAACAATTGGAGCTCGAACCTAAATTGAGAGGCCGACTCACAAGAACAATTGTGTTATGGGAGTATTCACGGCCTATCGCTCGATGAAGGGAAGTAGGAATCTCCGGAGTACATGAATTAGAGAGTCAAATTGAAGTCTCATGCATTCATTTGACTTATCTTGATGAATGAGTATGATATTTTGAAAGCGAAATTATCCCATTATGATATTATGTTGATTATTGATACTCTATGTCATGACTGTGTTGATGCATTATTTGTATGTTGCTTTGCTTGTGTGGCTATTATGATAAACTTGTGAACGAGTATCTCACCCTTGCCTGTACATGTTGGACACCCTGTTGTGTTTTTTGAACACATGTACAGATATTTTCCAATGGTCCTCTGGGTCACTGCGGGACCCTGTAGTTGAGTTCCTTGGCGTTGACGACGAAGACGAGTGGACTGTTGATGACGAGGCCCAGTATCATTGGGGCAATGGATGCTAGGTAGTATGCTTTATTGTTCTTAGAGTTTTGTTAGACCAGCTCTCAGGATTTTGATATTTAAAGTCAAATCCTTTGACTGTGACTCAGTATGATTTGTATTGAGAGATTGAAGTGATGTATGCCTTAAGGCGAAGTTGAATGAGTTTATAGATGATGAATTTGAGTTTGTTATTCAGTTTGTTATTCGCGGCCTATCGCTCGATGAAGGGAAGTAGGAATCTCCGGAGTACATGAATTAGAGAGTCAAATTGAAGTCTCATGCATTCATTTGACTTATCTTGATGAATGAGTATGATATTTTGAAAGCGAAATTATCCCATTATGATATTATGTTGATTATTGATACTCTACGTCATGACTGTGTTGATGCATTATTTGTATGTTGCTTTGCTTGTGTGGCTATTATGATAAACTTGTGAACGAGTATCTCACCCTTGCCTGTACATGTTGGACACCCTATTGTGTTTTTTGAACACATGTACAGATATTTTCCAATGGTCCTCTGGGTCACTGCGGGACCCTGTAGCTGAGTTCCTTGGCGTTGACGATGACGACGAGTGGACTGTTGATGACGAGGCCCAGTATCATTGGGGCAATGGATGCTAGGTAGTATGCTTTATTGTTCTTAGAGTTTTGTTAGACCAGCTTTTAGGATTTTGATATTTAAAGTCAGATCCTTTGACCGTGACTCAGTATGATTTGTATTGAGAGATTGAAGTGATGTATGCCTTAAGGCGAAGTTGAATGAGTTTATAGATGATGAATTTGAGTTTGTTTTTCAGTTGTTGTAAAGGATAAATTGGTATCAGATTTTCGCAACTAGTCTAATGAGTATTTTCGAAAAGGTTTTAATTAACCGAAAAAGAGAATTTGGGTTATGAACTGTGACATTGAGAGGGGGTGTTACAGTAGTGGTATCAGAGCTGATCGATGTCTTTTGGGATCTAGGTTATGGATTCATGATGTTTTTGTTGTGTTTACTCTGTGTTTTGTTTGGATAGAGGATAGTAACAGTAAAAACAGTCTGTGATGACCTGTTTCTTTCGGAATACAACCAATTGGATTGGTTGGATCCGATGATTGAGCTGCGTTAAGACTCTTAAGAGAAGAGTTATCCAAGTTATTAAGAGGTGACATCTAAGGTAAGTTTTGAGACAACTCTGTAGTCAGTTCTAGCAAATAGGCTTGACCATGACATTTACTTTATGAGTCAAGGATGTTAGACTTTTAATTATCAAGTGAGTGAAGACTCCTTGGTATGTGAAGGAAGTTTGAATGTTGGGAAACTTTGTCGAAGGAACAAGCGTACCTTAGGCAGGTGTAAGAATACCAAAAGGTTTTCGAAGTAGATACATAGGTAGCTAGTAAGCGACCAAAGGAATGGCAAGATAACGATATGTACTCTACTAGAGTCGAGAGACTGGATTGGAATTCCGGCAAAGCAATAAAAGTGTGGTATCGCATAAAGTTTCTTCTGATAGTACTTTTAGAAATGATTGGAGCCTCCGCTGTTTGTGGGTTTGATGAGTAAGACATTTTTCTCCATTAGGATAGATGAAAGGCTTCACCTTATGGGTAGACTGTAATCCATGTTGATGATGGTGAAGAATTCGTATAATACCTGAGTGTAACTTTTTGAAGTTGCAAATGATCAGAGACTGAGTGAACCAATATTGAAATGTGAACTTTGGCTATAGAACGAGTGTCCTTAGGACTGGTATCAGTAGGGGAAAGAATTACAATGGATCCTTAGTGATGGGAGTATTGTCTTGTTAATAGAACTTAAGACACTGATCGGCATAGATGAGTAAGACAGATGAGTTTAGACTCGGTCGCAACGACCACTATTTGAGGATATGGTTGACTCCTTGTTTTGATACTTTCAAATTCGAGGACTTGGACTAAGTTTGATATTAAATTTGGATTTTCACTTAGATATTGGAACTCTTGAGTGAGCTTATTGGGATTTAGAGTGCATTAGAGTTGTTGATGAGATTGAGACGTGTAATAACGGAATAAGAACTAGCTTAAGTGTTTAACTTAATCATGGAAGTAAGTCTTTCATGAAAGATTGATAGTAGAGAATGACGGACTAACAGGTCTGTGAAAGAGGGAATGACTTTCCCGATAGTTGATGGATGAGCAAAAGACAGATGATAAGTTTTAGGAGTTAATTTTATTTCTCCAAAAGAGTAGAACCGTGTTGAAATTGTTTCCTTGACAAAACAAGGTGTGTTGTCACACAAGGGTGTGCGTTTTTTTGAGTTCTAATCAAATTGAAGCCTGGTGAGAACTCATGTTTAGAGAAAGGTACTTGTATTCATGTTGACAGTTCGTTTGTCCTTTTGGGATTGTTCAGACATTTGAACGAGGTGCCTGCCATGGAATGTTTTTCATTAAAAAAATTTGAGGATATTCCGAGTTTGCGTTGCAGAGGACGTTGTGTTTTCGATTGATCTAGTTTCTAGATTCAATTAGATCTCCATTGCTTGTGTAGGATATCGCATACAAATTTGGCCGGATTGGACTGCGTGAAATGGAATTTCATTTGGTTCTTGTTAAATTCGTCATCATCGGTAATGTTCTTGTTTACTCTAAGAGTCACAAGGAACATGAGGAGACTCTGCGTCAAGTATTGTGGACTCTACGCGAGAGGAGTTGACGTGAAGTCAAATAAGTACGAGTTTGACTCGATGACAATAAAATTCTTAGGGTATGCGATCTCGGTCGAACCTTTGTACTCACACTCCCATGTATTAGACATTTGGGTGGATTGGTTAATAGTAACCTTTGGCCTGGACGTTTTCATGTCATTCCATCAAAAGATTTGTTACGACTATTTCTTGAGTTGTAACACAGGCAAATTCTTGACATTGGCAGTTTCATAATGAAACTTAGTCTAATCACTTTGACTATTGGTAAATGTGATCCAGTCTGATTTTTTACCAGACTGTCCATCTTTTGATTCCCTGATTTGTTGGAAGCTTCTTATGAAAGAAGGAACTTTATTAGAGTCATGGTTGTAAACATGTATTAGCTTTGAATTTTTACACTCACGAACTTATTGAAGAATCTTTTTACATACTAGATATTCCAGTATTCATTTCCGAGTGGTAAAATCCTTCTATATACTTTCGTATAAGACTAAGACCAAGAAAATTTCCTCTGTTGAAAGTTTCTTTTGTTAAAAGATTTCTTTCCGTAATCTTCAAGGACCGAGTAGCGACTAAGTTCAACTAATTGCCCTCAACTCAAGTGGACGAGCAAGAAAACGTTTCGATCTTTGAAAGATTGGTTGGGAGTGAGCGTAGTAAGCTAACTACGAACATCTTGCCAGCCGAATAGACGAGAAGTGATGGGAGTTTTGTTAAGGTATGGTGTGCTGGATAAGATGTGGAACCTAGGGATTTAGAAAATCCTGTCCAGTTTTTAGTCACAAAATTTCGAGGACGAAATTTTTTTTAGTGGGGTTGTAATGTAACACCCCGATTTTTCAAACTCTCTAACACTAATTAAACAATATTTATGAGTTTGTATTTTATTGGAGGGTCTAGAGAGTGAAATAAAATAAACCGAGACCATAGTCATGCTCAACACTATCGTATGAAGCTATGATTAAATTTTGAGCTAAAAACTCAAACAGAGCGGGGTCTGCGTTTTTTCACTAACAATAAGATTTTACTGCTCAGGAGACCTCAGTTTGACCCGTGAACGAGACAGTAAGTCTTAGAATTCACTTTCCTACGTTTTCGTTAAATTTGAACGTTTTCGTTAAATTTGAAAAAAATCACTTCCTGACCTTCGTTTGGACGAAATCTTCAATCAGGTGAAGAACAGAGCTGCATACGGATTTATCGGGACCCGCTAACGGATAATCTTGATGTCACATCAAGTCACATAACATGGGAAAGCGTGCCAGCATCATGATGACGTTTGAAATATCTGGACGTGAAAAGACCAAAATACACCTAACCTTTTTCATTATTACCATTGAACCTTGAAGGAAATGACCAAAATGGCCTTAAGTGACCCAACTTTGGGCCATTTCAGCCCACATCTCCCACGCATGAGGCAGCCAAGGGAGAAGCTCCTTCACTTCATTTTTCTCACTTCATCTTCTTCCTTGAACCAAACCACCATTTCTCAAGAGAAAAAGCTTGAGTTTTTGGAGAGAAAAGTTTGATTCTTGATCAATCTTCATCATTCAATAGGTAAGATCACTTCTATGATCTCTAAGCTTCATGAATCTCTTCTTATTTCATGATTTAAGAACTTGATTTCTTGAGTTCCAACTTCAAGATCCAAATTTCAAAAATTCATAGAAAATTGTAGAAAAGTCATTTTAATGGGAAACCAATTTCTGAGCTAGCTTCATCACCTTCTACCTCTATCCAAGAGTATATGATCAAACTCTCATCCTATCCAATTTAATTTGAAAGGTCCGAACCCTAGAAAATTGGTGGAAAAGTGGTTTTCTCCAATTTTTGTTCTTGAACACTTGATTCCATCATTTCCTTTCCTTTGATTCTTGAATCCAAGTGATTGGAAAACCAAATCAATTCCTAGCCATTTTTCTTCTTGATGGCCGAGACCTAGAGTGTGATGAACCATGGGTTATGTTTCAAATTTTTGAGTGATAGAACTTGATCTAGTGTTAAGTATGCTTAATAATCCTTCATCCAAAAGATCGGAACCAAATGAAACCCCTAGCCCATTTTTCATACCCTATGGCCGAACCTAGCTCTAGGGGATTAGGGAAATTTGTGTTGTTAATTATTGATGTTTGGATTGGTTATGTATTTGAAACTGTTGTCGGATAATCGGGCGAGAAACCGGGCGACTTTCGGATCGGTCGGGCGACTTTCCGCTAACCGGAAAGCTTCGAGAGGTAAGGGGAGATTAACTCCAATAAGTTTGATAGCCTCATGAGATTTTGTTGGATGATTTTAACCATGATGTGAAGTTGATGATTTTCCTGGTAGATGCATTATGAGACATATATGCTTGATTGATGCCTTGAAGATATACTAGATGTCGTGTATGTACTTGATTTATTTCATGGAGTATATGCTTCAATGTTTGAAATATGAATTGTGGCATTGATGCCTTGGATGAGATGATGTTGAATTGAGATTTGATGTGTGTGTGTGTATATATATATATATATATATATATATATATATATATATATATATATCCTGGACTGGTTAAGAGCATAGCACTGGCTATGGCTCGAATAATGAAGATTAAGCTAACTAAAAGTCTTAATCAACGATTTTGGAAATGTTTTGATTTGAAGAATGAAAAGCTTCAAAGCTAAATGTTATAATGGCCAATTTTACTAAAAAGCCATCAAGTTAAGAACTCAAAAAAGGAATTTTGAATAAGACTTAGGAAGTTGAGAGTTAGTGAGAAAAATAGTGAAAAGTTGTTTTATCATTATTTTCTAAACACATTGTACAAAAAAAGAAAAACTTGAAGAGTATTTATTCTGTCAAAGAAAGAACCCAAGAAAGAAACTTCTGAAAGTATTTGACTTCCCAAAACAAAAAAGTTTCTTCATGAAAGTTTGCTCCGATAACAATCTTTAGAAAAATGTTTTAAAACGATGGAATCTTTAGAAAAGGCTTTTAAAGCCAAAATCTTTTGAAAATGAATCTTTAAAACTTGAGCCTTTGAGAATGATTTAAAGAAAAGTTTTTGTGGAAAACAAGTTTTGGTTTATACCAAAGAGAATCTGAGTTTTGTTTTTGAGCTTTGAACTACGAAAATGAAATTTGATAAAACTGGTGATTACCCCTTCACGCATGTGAAGCACATGAACCTAGTGACCGAGACATCAGGCTAGTGTTTTGTGAATTGAGCACTCGGACTACGTGTCCTGTGTTTTGAAAAAGAACGGACTTAGTGTCCTATATGCGAGTCTAGGGCCCGTGATGTCGGCATAGTACATCTTGGATTGAGCACTCGGACTGCGTGTCCTGTGTTTTGAAAAGAACGGACTTAGTGTCCTATATGCAAGTCTAGTGTCCGCGACGTCGGCCCAGTACTTCATGAATTAAGAACTTGGACCACGTGTCCTGAAATTTGAATTTAACGGGCTATATGTCCTTTAAAATGAGTCATGAGCCATGTGCCTTGACAGAAAAAGAAAAAATGAACGAAAAGAAAGAATAGAAAACCTCTTGCGTACATGCATGAGTCGGCCGACGTGCCATTTGAATCGAGCTACAATCCAAGTGGTTGAGAATATGAGCCAGTTAAGACCACTAGGTCTATAGGGGCATCCTGTGTTCGAAACTCCACAAGTGGCCGGAGGCATCGCGACCCCGTGCAGTGGTAAATCGGCTGCCCAACACGGATGAACTCGATCAAAGACTGGACTATTCATGATATGGTTGGACGTGGTACCCCGGAACAATTGGAGCTCGGACCTAAATTGAGAGGCCGACTCACAAGAACAATTGTGTTATGGGAGTATTCGCGGCCTATCGCTCAATGAAGGGAAGTAGGAATCTCCGGAGTACATGAATTAGAGAGTCGAATTGAAGTCTCATGCATTCATTTGACTTATCTTGATGAATGAGTATGATATTTTGAAAGCGAAATTATCCCATTATGATATTATGTTGATTATTGATACTTTATCTCATGACTGTATTGATGCATTATTTGTATGCTACTTTGCTTGTGTGGCTATTATGATAAACTTGTGAACAAGTATCTCACCCTTGCCTGTACATGTTGGACACCCTGTTGTGTTTTTTTAACACATGTACAGATATTTTCCAATGGTCCTCTGGGTCACGCCGAGACCTTGTAGCTGAGTTCCTTGGCGTTGACGACAAAGACGGGTGGGCTGCTGATGACGAGGCCCAGTATCGTTGGGGCAATGCATGCTAGGTAGTATGCTTTATTGTTCTTAGAGTTTTGTTAGACCAGCTCTCAGGATTTTGATATTTAAAGTCAGGTCCTTTGACAGTGACTCAGTGTGATGTGTATTACGAGATTGAAGTGACGTATCCCTTAAGGCGAAGTTGAATGAGTTTATAGATGATGAATTTGAGTTTGTTTTTCAATTGTTGTAGAGGTTTTAATTGGTATCAAATTTCTGCAACTAGTCTAATGAGTATTTTCGAAAAGGTTTTAATTAACCGAAAAAGAGAATTTGGATTATGAACTGTGACACCGAGAGGGGGTGTTACACAGCAAATAATAGCATGTAGCATGTATAACATATATATCAGTCAATGCATAGAACCAAACATCTCCTAAGATGACACATGCAACAAACATCCATCTCTATAGGTCTCATTCTCAGATCAATCCTCTATACCGGGATACTAATCCCAGGCATCATGTCGGCCGAATCTCACAAAACTGGATCCACACCGGAACGGTTCCACACCCGAACAAGTCCACAACGGAATAGGTTTTGTGTCAGAACGGAGTTAGGTTATCCAAGAAACCGAACCGCTCACCATGACCAATAAGAGTGCATCCCCTTCCACACCGGAACTGGGGTGTCTTGGTCGCCTCGGTATGTTATCCTAGAATGTGGAAAGCTCGGGGATTAGTTGGGCAACCAGACTAGATCAGGAGTCACGACAGAATAGGAGTTACCTCATCTGTCACCGTAAACTATTTCTGAGACCGACAACGTCCCCAAGGTCACTCACTTGACCGCCCTTCTACTTTTCGTACCCGCACTCAGGTACAACTAACCTCATATGACGTTAGCAACCCATACTACCTATCATATGGCCTTGCCACTTGGCAGCTGATGATATGCAACAAACATCCTCAACGGGCTCGATACCGGATCTCACGCCTAAACACTCAGAAACAGCACGATGCCACCGCATCAACACGGCCACAGCCTCGACACCACGCGTCCACGAACCACAGCTCAAACAACACGGCCTTGCCACTTGACAGCTGATGACATGTAACAAACATCCTCAACGGGCTCGATACCGGATCTCACGCCTAAACATGCAATCAAAAATAGCACGATGCCACCGCATCAACACTGCCATAGCCTTGACGCCACGCATCCACGAACCACAGCTCAAACAACACAGCCACAACCTCAAGTAATCAACACAACAAGAATGGCACCATCCACGGTATCAACCCGATAACAGCACGGCACATAGACAAACTTAACTCCAACCGGCATTCCGCCACAACACAACATCACCACAAACATCAAAACAACAACCATAATAATATCAACAGCAACATATAACAGGCATATCATGTATCAAGTATCATGTAGGCACGTATACAGATAACAACAACAACAATCATCACCATACAGTCATACGAAGCAGATCATCCTTAATCAACAGTTCTCTAA
This sequence comes from Ammopiptanthus mongolicus, assembly GCA_039655645.1. Classification (NCBI taxonomy): domain Eukaryota; kingdom Viridiplantae; phylum Streptophyta; class Magnoliopsida; order Fabales; family Fabaceae; genus Ammopiptanthus; species Ammopiptanthus mongolicus. The sequence goes on along the minus strand of CM077351.1, from coordinate 52,492,061 downwards.
CCTAGGGTTTCCAAACTTAATGGCGATAGCCCAACGGATGCTAAACCTAGGGTTTAGGTACTTTATCGGGGCTCAACCACTAGTAGGGTTAGGGCTTCCCTACACACACAACAGAAAATACAACTATGCTACTCTTGCCATCCCAACGGTAGCAGTACACTTTTTCTCAACCTGAACAACTGGCGCAAAAATCCACGTTAACACTGAAACGTTCTCCCACGCACTCACGAGCAAGCAGAATAGCTCCAGAACAACTTCCCTAGCTGCGGCCCTAACTCCAATCCAGAAGCAACCACGCGCGCGAACTTTGCTCTAATTACGAGCACAACACATACACAATAGTGTTAGCCCTAGGGCAATCTCTAAGACCAAGGAAAAAAGGTAAAGACTCGAAGAACCACGAAGAACACGTGTTAGGGATTCGACTTTACCTTTGGCGAATCGAGAAACCAATCCGTCAAAGTCGTGGATAACTTCGTTGCGATCACGACCATATAGTCAAAATCACGTTCCGACTGCTCGATCACCTCTGACCTTGAGCTTTCTCTAACAAGAATTCTGTTCCTTCTCTCTCTAGTTGCAGATCTCCTAAAAACCTCTAAGTTACTTTCTTGCAAATGAGGGAGAGAATGGAAAATGCCTAACTTGATCCATTATGCATGCTTAAGCGTGGACCAACAGCACGCTTGAGCGTGCCCACGCTTGAGCATGGTGTTCCCTCCACACTTGAGCATGGAGCCTCGTCCACTCCGCCTTCACCCTGGCCTGACACGTGTCACACACGCGTCAAAAAGCACACCTGCTAGCAACGCACTCAGCACACTTGAGCGTGCAACATGCCAACGCTTGAGCATTGGCACACAAGGGCGTACACCATTCCCATGCTTGAGCATGCTGCTCAGCTGGGAAGAGTCTCCAAACTCCTGACTTCCCTAGTTTCTCGTTTAACACCTTAGGCATTCCCAATCTTGTTCAAGCCTATTCCTAAGCTTCTCACTACGATTCAAACTAACACAAAACAATTCACACAAGCATCCAAAGCCCTAATCAAGATTAACCAACTCGAATAGAGTCATAGAAAATCAGGATGTTACATCTTGTACTAGCTTCATCAAAGCTTGACAACTCATGTACTTGATTCATCTTGCCCTCCATTTTTATGATAATTTCCCATCACTTTTTGAGTGATTTTTGGTCCTATTTCTCCTAGGCCATTCAGACATTTAGTTTGAAATACCCTAAAATCACTTCATTCTCTCATTTCTCTACACAAAAGCTTCAAGTTTCATTCTTCTTCTCCTTCTCATAGGGCATTTGGTGGTGAGCTAAAAGTTGAGCATTCACTCACTTTTATTTCATTTCAACTTCATATTATGACTCCTTGTTACCTTCTAAACAACTTTCATCTTTGGTATTTCTTCATTTGAAGTTGTTTTCATCAAGATACTTAAGGATCTTCAAGAACCATTTCAAAACCCTTGAACTTGTTTTTGGATCTTCAATCAAGGGTAAGTTTCTAACTTGTTTCCTTTGCATTCTTACTCTTTGACCTAGCTTTGTTCTACCTTGAACATGTTGATGAAAAATCAAACTTTGGTCTTGTTTTCTTCTCCTTAGGGGCTACGGTTTTCTTTCCTACTTTGGAGACCAAGCTTTCTTCCTTCTCTTCAAAAAAAAAAAAAAAAGAACTTCAAGTGGTAATTGGAGAGTGAGCCATATCACACCTTAATGGTGCTGATAAAGGCCTCCTAGTTTTGTTGAAGGAAAACCCTAGATCTAGGGTTTCCTTATAAAGTTCTTTACTTTGTTGTTATGATGTGTATGTTATGGTGTTAGTGTGATTATTGTGTTTGTGTGTGGGTGTTGAAAAACATTTTGGCATGGTGAAAAACTATTCTTATATTTAAAGATCTAAGGATAGGATTTTTGAATAATGAACTTGTTTATGTTCTAAGATGCCTTGATAAAATTGCTTAAGTGTTAGAATGATTTTCTAGCTATTTCGGATGTTGTTGAATGGCACTATTTTTGTTGAAATATGCTATGTATGGTTCGGCCATGTTATGTTTAATAAGGGAAGCCAAAGCTTCTATGTTCAAGAAATAGTTAAATGAACTTAAAATGGTTCCAAGAAGGCAAAACAAAATAAAGAAACTTATCCTACTTCCATAGGGCATCCAGCCTTGGCATGGTTAGTAGGGTTAGGAACTTAAAATGTTAATTTTAAGAGGTTTAATGTGTTCATAATAAGGTATTGAAGGAATAGAAATTAAAAAGGTTTTCCTAAGAAATCAAGTTTTAGTTCCAAAAAACCAAGTGTTGGAAAATGAGTGTTTTGGGTTCATATGAAAAATATTTTAAGAATAGAAAAGTTTGATGGTGATTAACCACCTATTCTAATATGTTGTTTTAAGGAAAATATTTTCAAGAACAAAGAGCTTTCTAGATAGTCCATGTTGCTTTTCAAAGATTTTGGTTAGCAAACCTACTTTAAAGAGAAATGAGAATTCTTATGTAAGTGTTTCTTTAACCCAAATGAGTCTTTTACACTACTATTATCAATTTGGAATCTTATAAAATGAATGGTTATAGTTTCCATTTGAAAATAAAAAGGTGTTCTAAAGTAAGATACATTTTCCCTTTTACGCCAAGTAAAAGAAATAGGAATTATTTCAAAAGAAGTTTTACACTTAATTAATAAAAGACAAGATACTACGTATCTTGGGGAAGACTTCATGATACTATGTATAGAGTTTTCCAAACTATATTTCATAAGGAAGACTTCATGAACTAGTTTACCACTAAGGAAAATATTTTGAAGATTTGACTATAATAGCGTAAAAACGTATTATCTCCTAAAGGAAACTCAATGAGTTCCATAATGGACTCACAAAGAGTAAGTAAAAGATATGTACCTATACCTTGTGGTCATGGAAAACCATGTCTCACGCCCTTGATGATTTAGGTCATCTAAGGATCCATAGTGCTTAACCACAAAGAATTACTTATACAAAATAAGTAATAATTCCTTTGATAGATAAGTGAGAAGATATGATGAAGGAATCCTAGTAGATTCTGTTTTCCATAATACACTTAGGATGTCGAATAATATATCATAAAACTTGAACATCGTTTTTCCAATCGACGGAGTTGTACGTGAACGCAAGGAATGGAACCAAGAATGGGCAACTGATGGCGAGTAGTGTGAAAGTGGGTCCCATGGGGGTGCCATGTGGTTTATCAAGAGGATAAAGGTTGTGTTACAATAATTATGTATTACTATTATTGTGCTACTATCTTGACATGCATTCGCATCTGTGCATGCCTATGTGGGGGTGCCCTGTGGTTTATCAACATGATTTTACTATGTTGTGTATACCTATGTACTATATGTTGTTTGTTTGTGTGCGTGACTTTTATCATTGCTATTCCGATTGTGTGATGGGCAGAATCTCATCTCATTACTTTTGTTGTTACGCTACTCGTGTGGTTCGTCTTGTTCTTATGAGTAGTCATGGCGAGCGACTCACCTTCACCGTTGATCATGGACGATCCATCCTGATGGACGCCGCACGCATACCGAGGTTGTAAGCCTCACTATCCGGAGAGAGTCACCGTATTCAATGATGTCCCTGATGGATCAAATTTGTACCCTACGTATCATTGGAGCAGGCAACTCTGGGGTGACCCAAGCACCACCACCACCCACCGATCAGCCAAATCTGATGAGCATCCAACCTGCAGTACGTTCAGAGGAGCCTAGGGATGTGTATGTGGATCCTTCTTCTATGCCACCACCATCTACCACACCATACATCTGTCTTACCCGCACCTTCTGCTGATCCGTCTATTGGTGCGGTCCCACTCCCGGGGCCTGCCTTTGTGCCTTCCGAGTTGCACCCTCAGGTTCCTCGCCAGCGGTTGAACATGAGAGTGACTGCTCGTAAGAGCACACCAGCCTATACTAGGGTAGCCTTTTCCATCCCACTTGTCCGTCTCTCATTGGATAATGAGGAGATGGATGATGAGGAGAAGGAGGAGGAGGTTCCAGAGTATGTGCCGGAGAATGCATCTGAGGCAGCCCCCGCTAGCACGAGTCAGGATGCTTGGTGGTTGAGGACTGGTGAGGAGTTGCTACGGTACGCGAAGCAGATCATGAGTGGGTACGACATGCAGTCTCTGGAGTCTGCCGAGGACGAGGAGGAGGAAGCCATGGAGGAGGACGAGGAGGAGGAGGACCCGGAGGAGTACTTGTCTGACGAGTAGTACTATGCTTTGTTATGGCGAATCTATAGTGTTCCCCTTATGTCTGTATGTTTATGATGTATCCCTCCCCCTTTCTTTTGTAGAGTTGCGTCTCATGTAGTTAGGGTTGTGTCTTGCACCTTTTCGTTTTATTATTTTCAGTTGTATTTGTTTCAGATCAGAACTATGTTTATATATGAAAAGTTGTTGCCTTTCTACCACTGGATGTGAGTGTATATATATAAGGATACAAATGTTTTCCAGACCTTGCAAAGAAAAAGAAAAAAGAAAACTTATATTTTCAGTATGCTCTCTATAATTCTGTGTTTTATTTTCATCTTGTGTTAAATAAATGTTACCCCTAAAGTAGGGTGTTACAGTATATGAGAGCCAACTACCGTATACTTCAAGGCATGGGGTTCATTGAGGAGCTACCTGGTTGGAAACTTCTATATCGCTCAGCGGTTACCAGTGGAGAGGCTGTGGAATAGGTCATAGGACTATCATCATGACTCCAATACTACTTGGAGATCTCACGCATCTTCGAGGACAAGATTTATGGCTCAAGGTCAACGTCGTCGTGCCGAGCGGAGGATGAAGGAGTTTCACCGACGGAGGATCGTCATCTTGTAACATCCCAAAAAAAAAAAAAATATATATATATATATATATATATGTATATATATATATATATATATATATATATATATATATATATATATATATATATATATATATATAAATAGGCATTAACTTTAGCAAATAAAATTAATTAAGTATTAGGGAAGCTTAGAATGGTAGACTTTAAACCTTAAGGGTGGTGTATTGATCAAAAGAATAAAAGAAAGAAGTTTTAAGTTGAAAATCTATCACAGTAGCGACGGCATGCCCGTGCTGAAAAGAGCACGGTCTGAGCCGTGCTGTGCTAACTATTAGCACGGCCGTGTCGGAAAATGGACAAATTTGATGTTGTTTGGAACGACCGTGCTCATATTCGGCACGCCCATGCCGAAAGAGCACGGTCTGAGCCGCGCCGTGCTAACTATTAGCACGCCCGTGTCGGAAGCCTTGACGCTGATTGGCACAATCGTGCCAATCGATAGCACGCTCGTGCTCCATGTCAATACGCGTTAAAAATAGGTTTTAAAAATAAGGAAGCATGGGTAGCCCTGTATAAACCAATCCTAAAACTATTAGTGCGGCTACAAACCTTCTTTGCACCCTAAAACACCTTAGTAACGGCTGTGGAGCATCATCATGCTTGGGAGATAGGGTTACAACAAATAATGAGTTTGGAAGGAGAACAACAACAACAACAACAACAACAAAAGGTAGAAGAAGATAAAGAAGAAGGAGAAGGAGATCCGAGGTTGAGGAAGGCGACATATAGGATTCGCCATGGGATACACTTGGAGATTCTTGGAGATCCTTAAGAGCTGAGTAGAAATACTCTTTCTCACCTTTTCCATGGTGCAAATTATCTAGGGGTTTGGGTTATGTTTTCAAAATACGTCTTTTTTGGAAAATAATCCTGTGTTTGGTCAAATCCTGACTTTCTAAATTTGGGGGTTTTCCTTCTAAGGTGTTTCTGCGATGAATTAAATGTTTATTCTTGAGATTAATGTCATATTATGTATGTTGTTTATATGATTGGGTTGATTGACATGCTATATTTGGATTATATGATGATTTGGTGATATTGGCATGATTCAATAACTGTTAAATGTGATGAATGTTGTTTTGCTACAATACCACCTATGATAGGGGTATCGAAAATAACACTGCCAATGAGTTGGGGTGTCGAAATATGAAATACCGCAGTAATGGGGCATCGAAAGCAACATCGCCACATGTTGGGAAGTCGAAATGAGTACTACCACCAGGGTACAATGGTTGGTATCGAAATGAGTAATGTCACTGAAGAGAAGGTGACATCGAAATACCTTCATAAGTAAAGTAGGCAATGGGACACCATTGTTATGTGCAGATTGATAGTAATATGACATATGTGGTTATTGGCATTATTTGATATATGAGACTTTGACATACTTAAATTATGATGTGTTGAAGATGATCGGTTACTGCCAATTATAATTTATATTATTATTATTATTATTATTATTAACATTTTATTATACATTATTTTGAAAATAGCGGGTACCATGGATAGTTTTTCCAGTTACCGCACCGGGTGAGAATAATGCTTTTGTGAAAACCTTTTAAAACTGTATTTCTGTTCACTAGGATTTTATATCTCATTAGTAGTATTGTTTTCAAAGCCTGAGGAAAACCCTATTGAGCAGCCAGACGTTTGAAGACCTTATTCTAGTAGTTTAGCTAGGTTAGTATTGTATGGCATATGCCAGGAGGACCTTTTCATCGTTTAGCTATTTTCTTATCCGAGATGTTATAGACGCCCGATTTTGCGGCTTTGAAACTTATTATGTTATTTCAGTTTTTGGAATTGATGTAAACAATTATTTTGGGATTATTATTATATTAAGTATTTATTCAGTCTTTATTTAAAAAAAATTGTATTTACTATGTTTTACTTTAATTAATTGTTTTGGGTTACTAATATAACGAAGGGCGTTTCATTTTTGGTATCAGAGCAGTTCAATCCTACATTGGACTGTGGTTATTGAGTTTTTCAAAAATCAAAACTTGGGCACATAGGATGCTTGTTAGAGTCATAGATGCTGCATGTTATGCTTTGGGATATTGAGCCTGGCCAACTCAGTGTTTCCTTAGTAGTGAGCACATTTATGACGACTAATAGGCGAGGGACGAATGATACGCTTGTAGCAACTATGGATCGTGTGACCATAGATGTGCAAGAGTAGATGGAGACTCTCCGTCATATGAAGGGATATGGGTTGCTAGCACCCCAAGAACCTCAGTACGTGGGGTTCCGCTTTTTTGAAGGATGGACCTCCATCTTACCGGGACAGCTCAGATCCTGCAACAGCTAGAGAAGCCGAAGAGGAATTGTGCTTATGACAATAAGTTATCATATTGTTTGATTCAGAGGCAATCATTCCTTCATACCACATCCTTATGTGAAAATCTGTCTTTGTCTTTTTCTAAGATGCCTTTTGAATTACGTATTTCTACTCCTACGAATGATGGAATTGTTATCTCTGTTGATTGTTTAAATTGTTCCCTAGTGCATCAAGATATATCTTATAATGTCAATTTTGTTTGGTTGTCTATGTGTACGATAAATGTCATTCTTGGTATGTTTTGCTTATCTGGAATCACGTTGTCGTAAACTATTCTGGCAAAACTATTTCTATCAGATCACAACCTATATCTATTTGAATTCTCTATTTCGAAACCTTTTGGCGTCAATCATCCATCGTAATAAGAGCTCAGGGATACACACTGTCTTTTCTGCTAAGATAGAGGTTGAAAGTGATATCGCGGCATTACCTGTTGTCAATGAGTTTCTAGATGTGTTCCCTAAAGAGGTCTCTACCTTGCATCCATTATGGAAGTTGAGTGTAATATAGATCTGGTGCCTGCAAGTGGACCAATGTCAGTAGCACCTTTAGGAATGACACCTTTAAAGTTAAGTGAGCTTAGAAACAAGTAGAAGAGTCGTTAGGACATGAAGTTTCGCACGTAGATTTGTCTATTATGAAAAGTTGAGATTATATATGTTAATTATTAACATTAGATTCTTAAAATATATTTTTTATGTCGTTTGTTGAATTGGTTTGGTAGATGTATATTCCTTGTATTTATAAAGAAATAATTTTACTTTTATTTATCGTTTTGTGTGCATGATTTTCTTGATAACAATTGCCCAAAGAATGTCTCATTTGATTTGAAATCACGTTTTTAACTTTCTTTTGCTTCAATGAGTTTTCAATTCATAAATGGAAATATTCTTGTGTCAATGTTTGTTTGTTTTAAGTAAAACCATATTGATTTGGAATTAAAACTTTCTTACCTTGATGCATTGTTTCACCATCAATTCGGAATTGTTGTTTTATTATTATTATTATTATTATTATTATTATTATTATTATTATTATTATTATTATTATTATTATTATTATTATTATTATTATTATTATTATTTGGAATCTAATTCATTAGGCTTAATTGCACTTTTGGTCCCCAGGTACAACGATTATGCAATTTTAGTCCTCCAGGTTTTAATTGCGCCAATTGGATCCCCCAAGTATCACAAGTGTGCAATTTTGGTCCCCTAGGTATCACAATAATGCAATTTTTAACGTCAGTAGCCTACGTAGGACACGTGGGACTGATTTGACACTTAGTGAAGTCAACTTGATAGTTTATGGGACATTCTTATAAGACATCATTGACATCTCACAAAATTTAATGGTCAAATGCACATTATTAAACGTCACATAAGAATGACACGTCTGCTGCCAAACTAGTCTCATTAAGTGCCAAATCAGTCACACATGTGCTTCGTAGGCTATTGATGTTAAAAGTTGCACAATCGTGATACTTGGAGGACCAAAATTGCACAATCGTGATACTTGGGGGACCAAAATTGCACAATCATGATACGTGGGGATCCAATTGGCGCAATTGAAATTTAGGGGACCAAAATTGCACAATCGTGATATTTGGAGGACTCAATTGGCGCAATTAAAACCCAGGGGACCAAAATTGCACAATCGTGATACTTGGAGGACTCAATTGGCGCAATTAAAACCCAGGGGACCAAAATTGCACAATCGTGATACTTGAGGGACCAAAAGTGCAATTAAGCCAATTCATTATTATTTGATTATAGTTTGCATAAAATCCTACTTTAATTATTGTTAGGAAATATGTTTGATTTTGTGATAAGTTTTGAGCACTTCTAGTGGAAGAAAAAAATGATGGAAGTATGAAACTATGTGAGGACCTTAGATAATCGAACAAAGTAACCATTAATGATATGTATCATTTGCCCAAGATAGATGACCTTAGATCAGTTGAGTAGAGTGACAATTGATGCTAGTAAAGTAGATGCAGAGATAGGATGAGGGAAGCCTAAGACAGTGACAGACATAAGAATATTCTTAGGATTGAAGAAGTAATTTAGGACGTTATAAATGAGATCTCTAGACTAGCCACATGCAACACCCTTTCCCGAGTATCACATTCCCGAACATTTATAAGGCCGAAAATATTTCTTAATGCGGAAAATACGATTTTCTTTTTTTTTTTTTCTTTTCACAAGATGCAATGGGATTTAGTAAAGGTAAATAATACAAATAACGAACTTAGGTTCGCCATGCATTTCTAGCACATAATGCATAAAAAATACAGGGACATAAACAGAAAAGAAATAATACTATATACAGACATAGGTCTAATGTATAACTGACATAAAAAGATACAATAAGTACTAGGAGTCGTAGCTCCCAAAAGGTACTACAAAAACTGACATAGTCTGGCCTACAACAAAACTAGACCACAAAAAGAAGGTCCGCCTCAGGGCTCAAGGAAACTACTGGGCTGAACCATCGTCACGTCCATCTGTTCAAACAGCAACAACAAGTACCAACAGAAAACATACAGATATGGGTGAGATTCCCGTTCATCAACACAACAAAACAGCAGTAGTAAAAACGGGACGACTCACTGGGTAACAGCGTACCCAACATGCTTACAAGAATTCTCAATGTCAAACATATTAAGAAGTTGACGGCATAATATCATGTTAAGCAGTTAACAGTATAGTATAAGGTAATCTTAAACAGTACAACGATGTATAACAGTAAATGTAAACATCAATAGCTATGCAATGCGATGCAATTTAGATGACTCAATGTCAATGTCACTGGGTACTACTCTGACCCCTACCCCATGGAGCTAACAAAACGTTGCAGAGAGTGAATGGGAGGACATGTTCCGTGCGCGCCAGCCTTGGGCACGATGCTACAACATTCGTAACGTGCACGGATTCGCCACGACACAGAAAAGCTACCAACTGGTCACATGTCAGCCCTTCCAACCCCGATACCTCCAAAAAGACCATTGAAGATCGTCACCGTAAGATTCGCACCCGCATCAAGGTGTAAGCTCAACTCCTAGGCTCAAGGCCTTACGACTATGAAAATGAAATGCCAATGCTTACACAAAGCAGATGCGATCAAGCAATGTCTATCCCCCGGATAAACCTCGAAGTCTACTAAGGTTCTCTTCCTTAGGAACTATACGCATCTTTTGAAAAACAAAACCTTTATCCACCGGATAAATCTCGTGATTCCTCCGAGATCGAGTCATCACAAGACTGAAACAATTGAAAGACTGATCGGGATCCGAATCATCGGTCCGTCATCGAACTACTGTTTCAAAACCCAAAATGTTTGTAAACCAGAACAACTTCTCAATTGAAAACTCATTTGATTTGAAACAATTTTTGAAACACTTACTTACTTTATTTTCAGCATTTTCTGAACATGGAATTCGCTTAGCGAAATTACATTCGCCTAGCGAAATTGAAACAATAATGCCTCTTTTGGAACTCCTCTGGATCGCTCGGCGAGACATAAATCGCGTAGCGAAATGTATTGTATTCGCTTAGCGAATATGTATTCGCTTAGCGCAAGTACAGACGGTTACACCTCTTTGGAAACAGCTCTGGATCGCTCGGCGAAACAGAATTCGTGTAGCGAAATTTCACTTTCTTCGCTTAGCGAGTATAATTTCGCTTAGCGAAATGGAGGCGGTTATACCTCTTTTGGAGACTTTTCTAGATCGCTCGGCGAGACGTAATTCGCGTAGCGAAACTCGTTTGGTTAGCTTAGCGAATATGAATTCGCTTAGCGAAAGTGAGGCAGTGATGCCCAACTTAGACTTTCCCTTTTTTCGCTTAGCGAAAGTAAATTCGCTTAGCGAAAAGTTGCCTTAAAACAAGACATCAACCTTAGGGAACCATTTTGATTCTCTTCATGAAACCACTTCTTTTCTCATTTTGAGTCACTTGATTAGCTAGATGAACAAAGGATAAGGTATAAAACATGTTTCACTTTGGTGAAAGCACTTTGAGATTTAATTCCATTTAGAGTCACTTAGGGTTTTTCTTTGAAAAACACAAGTTATTGAAAACACTTTCTTTACATCAAAACTTGACTTGTCCAAGAACTATTCATATCCTTCCTTTCCTCAAGGTCATGGCTAATAGCCAACTAGGAATCAATGCGAAGTTTTACTTCATCAACCAATCAAAGTATGGCTCACAATACTTACACAATCATGATAACCATAATACACATTACTGCATCCTAATCAAACATCCAAGTCCATCACACATTATGGTCTCATAATCAACAATAAAAGTCCATACTTGATCTAGTGATCAAAGTAGGTTTTCCAACATACATGAAAATGGTTTTTTCATTCAATCATCTCATCATCAACATATGCTAAAGTACACTACAACATGCCAAAGCATAAACTCATCATGACATTCTTGTTCTCCATGAGAACTTAACAAAACTTAACACATAAAAGTGAACCCAAACTAAAGGGTTTCACCCCCACATAAACTTAAACAACCATTCTCACTACCACCATCTTGGTGTGATGAGGTTCTTCTCCCCATACCTGTTGATGAGCAGATTCCCGGATCAGAGTCGGTTGATCGGTTTCTGAACCTCCTGGCAATCGTCAACAACTACAACAACACAACAATCCCACATTAAACAACAATCAAAACCAATCTCAACTATTCTAACAAAGAGGATTTCGGCCACCCTAGGTTAAAAAGGTTAGGAATTGGTTTTGGTTTTCCATTTCATGGATCTAAAGGCATTAGGAAAGCTAAGGATGAAATCAAGTGTTAAAAATAAAAAATTTATGAAAACACTATTCATCATCTTCAAGTAGGGTTCGGCCAAAAGTGCTTTTTGAGCTATGATGAGAGTTGAATCATAAGCTCTTAGGTTTAGGTAGAGAATGATGATGTGAGTTCAAAGAACTTGGTCTTACCTCAAAAGGATTTTTCTACAATTTCCTATGGATTTTCAAAGTTTTGGATCTAAGAAATTCTTTTCATCAAAATGAAGATTGATCTTGAAATAAAGAAAGATTAATGAAGCTAAGAGATCATAGAAGTGATCTTACCTTGAAATGAAGAAAGATTGCTCAAGGAATCAAGTGATTCCAACAAGAACTCAAGCTTTTCAAGGTGAAAATGGAGTTTTCTCTCAAGAACAACTATGGAACTCTAAAGGAAGAGGGGCTGTGCGAAAATGATGAAGTGAGGGGCTGAGTTCAGCCTCTTAAAAGCTCACTTAAGGGTAAAACGGTCATTTGCCAAAAGGGTATAATGGTAAAAGTGTAAAAGACTAAGGTTAGGGGCATTTTGGTCATTTTGCGTCCAGATATTTCCGAACGTCATGACGACTCTGGCATACTCTCCCAAGTGTCCTGGGATGATGTGATATCAAGATTATCTGTTGGCGAGTCCCGGTAAATCCATATGTGGCTCCGTTCGTCACCCGATTGAGGATTCCGCCCAAACGAAGGTCAAGAAGTGATTTTTCTGAAATTTTTACGAAATTTAACCAAAACGTAGAGAATCGAATTCTAAGACTTATTGTCTCGTTCACGGGTCCATCTGAGGTCTTCTGAGCAGTAAAATCATACTGTCAGTGTAAAAACGCAGACCGGACTCCGTATGAGTTTTCGACTCAAAACTTAATCGTAGCTTCCTACGATATCGTCGAGCATGACTATGGTCTCGGAATATTTTATTTCCATTCCTAAGACCTCGAATAAAATAAGGACATTAAAATACTAAAGAAATAGAAAACGTGAAAATCAAGGCGTTACATTCCTACCCCTCTTAAAAGAATTTCGTCCTCGAAATTATACGTACCTCTTAAAACAAACTCGGATACTGTTGTCGCATGTCCTCTTCTCTTTCCCAGGTAGCATCACTTGTAGTCTCGTTCCAGATAACTTTAACCAAAGCTATCTCCTTCCCTCGCAGTTTCTTTATCCTCTTGTCCTCGATCTTAACCGGCAATGTCTCATAGGTTAGGTTATCCTTTAGCTGTACTGAATCAGACTCTATGACGTGACTGGGATCAGGAATATACTTTCGCAATTGCGAAACATGAAAAACATTATGAAGGTTGGATAGAAAAGGTGGTAAAGCTATTTGGTAAGCTACTGGACCTATCCGACGAAGAATTTGATAAGGTCCAATGAATTTTGGAGTGAGTTTTCTGGACTTCAGGACCCTGCCCACCCCAGTCATCGGAGTGACTCTCAAAAACACATGATCCCCTTCCTCGAACTCAAGTGGCCTACGTCTTTTATCCGCATAACTCTTCTGTCAGCTCTGAGTTATTCTCATCTTTTCTTGAATCAGTTTTACCTTCTCAGTTGTTTGTTGCACTAGTTCAGGTCCTAATGAAGCACTTTCTCCATCTTGGTACCAACACAAAGGTGTTCTGCAACGTCGTCCATATAAGGCTTCGTAGGGTGCCATCCCTATACTCGAATGATAACTGTTGTTGTAGTTGAACTCTATCAATGGTAGGAAATTCTCCCAACTACCGGCATGTTCCAATACACACGCCCTCAACAGATCCTCTAAAGACTGAATTGTCCTTTCCGATTGACCATCAGTTTGAGGATGGTAAGCCGAACTTAGTCGTAACTTCGTTCCTAAAGCTTCATGTAAACTTTGCCAAAAACGCGAAGTAAAACGCGGGTCTCTATCCGATATGATACTTGAAGGTACTCCATGCAGTCTCACAATATCACTGATATAAATCTGAGTAAGCTTTTCCATAGAATACTTGAGATTAATCGGTAGAAAATGAGCTGATTTCGTAAGCCTATCAATTATAACCCAAATCGAATCGTGTCCTTTAGGTTTCCTTGGCAAACATGTTACGAAATCCATTGCTATGCCGTCCAATTTCCACTCTGGGATATCCAATGGAAGTAACATTCCAGCTGGCCTCTGATGTTCAGCCTTTGCTTTTTGACACACAAAGCAAGATGCCACATAATCAGCTACATCTCTTTTCATGCCTGGCCACCAAAACAACCGCTTCAAGTCTTGGTACATCTTGGTTGACCCTGGATGCATACTTAACTTGCTTCTATGAGCTTCGTCCAGAATTAACCTTCTTATCTCTGGGTTGTTTGGCACACAAACCCGTTCTCCTCATCTTAGGATTCCATCTACTCCTTCCTTGTATTCTGACGTCATCCCTTTCTTTAGATTCCTCCGCTCTTTTTCTAGATACTGGTCGTATACTTGTTTCTCCCGAATCTGGTCCATCAGATCACAAGATACTGTAACCATACCCACACATAGTCTTCCTGGCATACTAACCACGGACAGATGCATATCTCTAAACTGTTCCAACAGCTCGTGTTCCTTAACCATCATGGCAAACACATGTAACACTTTTCTACTCAGGGCATCTGCTACCACATTAGCTTTTCCCGGATGATACTGCAACTGGAAGTCATAGTCTTTCAAAAATTCCAGCCACCGTCTTTGCCTCATGTTGAGCTCTTTCCGATCAAACAGATACCTCAAGCTCTTATGATCGCTGAAGACATTGAACGTCGAACCATACAAGTAGTGCCTCCAAATCTTCAACGCAAAGACTACCGCTGCTAACTCCAGATCATGAGTTGGGTAATTCTTCTCGTGCACTTTCAACTGTCTCGAGGCATACGCCACTACCTTCCGATTCTGCATCAGAACACAGCCTAAACCTAGGTATGAAGCATCACAGTACACTTCAAAAGATTCGCTTGGATCTGGCAATATCAACACTGGTGATGTAGTCAGCCTCTTCTTCAACTCCTGAAAACTCTGCTCACAGGCTTCAGTCCATTCAAACGCTTTGTCTTTCCTCGTCAATTGGGTAAGAGGTCCCACAATCTTAGAAAATCCCTCGATGAACCTCCGATAATACCCAGCCAAACCCACAAAACTGCGTATCTCAGTCACTGTGGTTGGTCTTTCCCACTCAAGAACTGCTTCGGCTTTCGACGGATCTATAGCAATTCCTTCCTTTGAAATTACATGACCCAAAAACTGCACTTCGTCGAGCCAAAACTCACACTTGGACAACTTGGCATACAACTGTTTCTCCTTCAGAACTTAAAGAACCACACTAAGATGTTCAGCATGTTCTTCTTGGTCTCGTGAATAGATAAGTATGTCATCTATGAAGACAACGACAAACTTATCCAGGTATGGACGAAAGATCCTATTCATATAATCCATGAATATAGCTGGAGCATTCGTCACACCAAACGGCATCACAAGATACTCGTAGTGCCCACAGCATGTTCGAAACGCTGTCTTCGGTATATCTTCTGCCTTCACACGAATCTGGTGATAACCCGATCGCAAATCAATCTTGGAGAAAACTGTCGCTCCCCTCAACTGATCCATCAAGTCATCTATCCTCGGAAGTGGATACTTGTTCTTAATAGTAACCTTATTCAACTGGCGATAATCCACACATAGGCGAGATGTTCCATCTTTCTTTTTCACCAACAGCACAGGTGCTCCCCACGGCGACACACTGGGTATAACAAACTGCTTCCCCAATAAGTCTACCAACAGTTCCTTCAAAGTTTCCAACTCAGCAGGTGCCATACGAGACGGTGCCATAGACACTGGTCCTGTTCCTGGCACAAGATCGATCGCAAACTCGATGTCCCGAACTGGCGGCAAACCTGGTACGTCTTCGGGAAAGACTTCCGGAAACTCATTCACAACAAGTATGCGCTCTAAGACTAGCTCGCTCCTGACCTCCAAAGAAGATAGTAACATGTATACTTGAGCTCCTTCTCTCAAAGAAGCATTTACTTGGTTGGCAGTCAAAAATCCAGAATTCTCACAACTAGGGAAAACTAAGGTTTTATTTGCACAGTCTAACAGGATATGATTAGAAGACAACCAATCCATTCCTAAGATTACATCCATTTGCGAAAGAGGCAAACAGATCAAATCAATCAAAAATATTCTATCCTTAACAGAAATAGAACAATTCAAACAAACTTTTGCAGTTACAACAGGCTTTGCAATAGGCGTAGAAATTACCAAATCAAAAGGTAAAGAAGACATAGGTAATCCCAACAGATTCACACAGTCATAGGCAATAAAGAAATGTGTTGCGCCTGAATCAAACAGTACAGTTAAGGTTTTACCTCCCATGACACACTGACCTTGGATCAAGTCTTCATTTTGAGAAGCTTCAACACCACCCATAGTGTAGACTCTGCCCTTCATCTTAGGCCTTGCAGCTTGGACATTGTTGACAGAATGTTCCAATTTTGGTTGCATGCATTCACGTGAGATATGTCCCGGCTTCCCACACTTGAAGCAAATAATCCCTTTGATCGAACAATCTCTGGTGATGTGATTACTCTTCCCACACTTGGTTGGGGCATTTCCAGACTGACTGAAACTCCCACTGCTTCCTCCAACGGAACGTTGTTGTCGATCTTGTTGCTTTGCATAGGGCTTCCATCGAGATTTGTTGTCTCGACCACCGCTTCCTCTCGGAAACTTGCTCGGTCCAGAACTCTGTACCCGCTTGTCCTTGGGCTCCAAACTCTTGATCAGACGACACTTCTCCATTAACCTCGGAAAAATAGAAATTTCTAGAGGAACAACAGCTCTTTTCAAGTCGATCCTCAGACCTCCTTCGAATTTTCTACACTTCCACTCCTCTCTTGGGTTGTCCAGAAATTAATTTGAAAACTTTGCTAGACTTTCAAACTTAGCCCCGTATTCAGCTACGGTCATTCCCCCCTGTCTCAGCTGGAGGAACTCCTCTCTTTTTCGTGTCTTGCGCTCGCAGGAAAATACTTCTCCAGGAATTTTCCCCTAAAAGCATTCCAATCCACAACTTGTTGATCGTGAATCAGCATCTGACGGGCTCCTTCCCACCAGTATTCAGCATCCTCCACCAGCATATAGGTTGCATAGACAACCTTGTCATTCTCAGTACATCTCATCGCTCCAAAGATCTTCTCCAGCGTTTGGATCCAGCGTTCAGCTAATTCAGGATTGAATTCACCTTTGAATTGAGGTGGATTCCGACGGAGAAATTCATCCAGTCCTCTACCTCCGGCAGCTCTTTCATCACGTTGAACCATAGCAGCAGCCATTTCCCATATGGCGTTCACAGCAGTAGTCAGGTTTTGAGCAGCCATTGCTACCTTCAAAACCAGAACTGTCAAACTCAAGAACCACAACAAAACTAAAGCAAACAATAGAGAAACACACAGAGAACACAACACAAACAAGACAGACCATAAGCTACAAACCCCAAAAAGACTCAGCCAGCTCTGATACCAAATAATGCAACACCCTTTCTCGAGTGTCACATTCCCGAACATTTATAAGGCCGAAAATATTTCTTAATGCGGAAAATACGGTTTTCTTTTTCTTTTCTTTTCACAAAATGCAATGGGATTTAGTAAAGGTAAATAATACAAATAACGAACTTAGGTTCACCATGCATTTCTAGAACATAATGCATAAAAAATATAGGGACACAAACAGAAAAGAAATAATACTATATACAGACATAGGTCTAATGTATAACTGACATAAAAAGATACAATAAGTACTAGGAGTCGTAGCTCCCAAAAGGTACTACAAAAACTAACATAGTCTGCCCGACAACAAAACTAGACCACAAAAAGAAGGACCGCCTCAGGGGTCAAGGAAACTACTAGGCTGAACCATCGTCACGTCCATCTGTTCAAACAGCAACAACAAGTACCAACAGAAAACATACAGATATGGGTGAGATTCCCATTCATCAACACAACAAAACAGCAGTAGTAAAAACGGGACGACTCACCGGGTAACAGCGTACCCAACATGCTTACAAGAATTCTCAATGTCAAACATATTAAGCAGTTGACGGCATAATATCATGTTAAGAAGTTAACAGTATAATATAAGGTACTCTTAAACAGTACAACGATGTATAACAGTAAATGTAAACATCAATAGCTATGCAATGCGATGCAATATAGATGACTCAATGTCAATGTCACTGGGTACTACTCTGACCCCTACTCCATGGAGCTAACAAAACGTTGGAGAGAGTGAATGGGAGGACATGTTCCGTGCGCTCCAGCCTTGGGCACGATGCTACCACATTCGTAACGTACACGTATCTGGCTTTTACGGAAACACTCTCGACCAAACATGAAAAGTACGGCATCTAGTAGAGGATATCAGTGTCTAGTAGAGGATATCAGTGTATTGCACGGATTCGCCATGACACAGAAGAGCTACCAACTGGTCACATGTCATCCCTTCCAACCCCGATACCTCCAAAAAGACCATTGAAGATCGTCACCGTAAGATTCGCACCCGCATCAAGGTGTAAGCTCAACTCCTAGGCTCAAGGCCTTACGACTATGAAAATGAAATGCCAATGCTTACACAAAGCAGATGCGATCAAGCAATGTCTATCCCCCGGATAAACCTCGAAGTCTACTAAGGTTCTCTTCCTTAGGAACTATACGCATCTTTTGAAAAACAAAACCTTTATCCACCGGATAAATCTCGTGATTCCTCCGAGATCGAGTCATCACAAGACTGAAACAATTGAAAGACTGATCGGGATCCGAATCATCGGTCCGTCATCGAACTACTGTTTCAAAACCCAAAACTTTTGTAAACCAGAACAACTTCTCAATTGAAAACTCATTTGATTTGAAACAATTTTTGAAACACTTACTTACTTTATTTTCAGCATTTTCTGAACATGGAATTCGCTTAGCGAAATTACATTCGCCTAGCGAAATTGAAACAATAATGCCTCTTTTGGAACTCCTCTGGATCGCTCGGCGAGACATAAATCGCGTAGCGAAATGTATTGTATTCGCTTAGCGAATATGTATTCGCTTAGCGCAAGTACAGACGGTTACACCTCTTTGGAAACACCTCTGGATCGCTCGGCGAAACAGAATTCGTGTAGCGAAATTTCACTTTCTTCGCTTAGCGAGTATAATTTCGCTTAGCGAAATGGAAGCGGTTATACCTCTTTTGGAGACTTTTCTAGATCGCTCGGCGAGACGTAATTCGCGTAGCGAAACTCGTTTGGTTAGCTTAGCGAATATGAATTCGCTTAACGAAAGTGAGGCAGTGATGCCCAACTTAGACTTTCCCTTTTTTCGCTTAGCGAAAGTAAATTCGCTTAGCGAAAAGTTGCCTTAAAACAAGACATCAACCTTAGGGAACCATTTTGATTCTCTTCATGAAACCACTTCTTTTCTCATTTTGAGTCACTTGATTAGCTAGATGAACAAAGGATAAGGTATAAAACATGTTTCACTTTGGTGAAAGCACTTTGAGATTTAATTCCATTTAGAGTCACTTAGGGTTTTTCTTTGAAAAACACAAGTTATTGAAAACACTTTCTTTACATCAAAACTTGACTTGTCCAAGAACTATTCATATCCTTCCTTTCCTCAAGGTCATGGCTAATAGCCAACTAGGAATCAATGTGAAGTTTTACTTCATCAACCAATCAAAGTATGGCTCACAATACTTACACAATCATGATAACCATAATACACATTACTACATCCTAATCAAACATCCAAGTCCATCACACATTATGGTCTCATAATCAACAATAAAAGTCCATACTTGATCTAGTGATCAAAGTAGGTTTTCCAACATACATGAAAATGGTTTTTTCATTCAATCATCTCATCATCAACATATGATAAAGTACACTACAACATGCCAAAGCATAAACTCATCATGACATTCTTGTTCTCCATGAGAACTTAATAAAACTTAACACATAAAAGTGAACCCAAACTAAAAGGTTTCACCCACACATAAACTTAAACAACCATTCTCACTACCACCATCTTGGTGTGATGAGGTTCTTCTCCCCATACCTGTTGATGAGCAGATTCCCGGATCAGAGACGGTTGATCGGTTTCTGAACCTCCTGGCAATCGTCAACAACTACAACAACACAACAATCCCACATTAAACAACAATCAAAACCAATCTCAACTATTCTAACAAAGAGGATTTCGGCCACCCTAGGTTAAAAAGGTTAGGAATTGGTTTTGGTTTTCCATTTCATGGATCTAAAGGCATTAGGAAAGCTAAGGATGAAATCAAGTGTTAAAAATCAAAAATTGATGAAAACACTATTCATCATCTTCAAGTAGGCTTCGGCCAAAAGTGCTTTTTGAGCTATGATGAGAGTTGAATCATAAGCTCTTAGGTTTAGGTAGAGAATGATGATGTGAGTTCAAAGAACTTGGTCTTACCTCAAAAGGATTTTTCTACAATTTCCTATGGATTTTCAAAGTTTTGGATCTAAGAAATTCTTTTCATCAAAATGAAGATTGATCTTGAAACAAAGAAAGATTAATGAAGCTCAGAGATCATAGAAGTGATCTTACCTTGAAATGAAGAAAGATTGCTCAAGGAATCAAGTGATTCCAACAAGAACTCAAGCTTTTCAAGGTGAAAATGGAGTTTTCTCTCAAGAACAACTATGGAACTCTAAAGGAAGAGGGGCTGTGCGAAAATGATGAAGTGAGGGGCTGAGTTCAGCCTCTTAAAATCTCACTTAAGGGTAAAAAGGTCATTTGCCAAAAGGGTATAATGGTAAAAGTGTAAAAGACCAAGGTTAGGGGCATTTTGGTCATTTTGCGTCCAGATATTTCCGAACGTCATGACGACTCTGGCATACTCTCCCAAGTGTCCTGGGATGATGTGATATCAAGATTATCTGTTGGCGAGTCCCAGTAAATCCATATGTGGCTCCGTTCGTCACCCGATTGAGGATTCTCCCCGAACGAAGGTCAGGAAGTGACTTTTCTAAAATTTTTACGAAATTTAACCAAAACGTACAGAATCGAATTCTAAGACTTATTGTCTCGTTCACGGGTCCATCAGAGGTCTTCTGAGCAGTAAAATCATACTGTCAGTTTAAAAACGCAGACCGGACTCCGTTTGAGTTTTCGACTCAAAACTTAATACGATATCATGGAGCATGACTATGGTCTCGGAATATTTTATTTCCATTTCTAAGACCTCGAATAAAATAAGGACATTAAAATACTAAAGAAATAGAAAACGTGAAAATCGGGGCGTTACACCACACCTATCACCAAGTTGACTAGGAAAGGAAGATCCTTTGAGTAGGACGAAGAGTGTGAAGAGAACTTTCTAAAACTTAAGAAAGGATTGGTGTCATCTACGGTCTTGACCATTTCGAACCCTTCGGTGGGCTTTATCGTTAATTGTGACGCCTCTAAGAATGGTCTAGAATGTGCGATGATGCAGGAAGGGAAGGTAGGCTTGATGATGCACGAGATGAATCTTATAGAGAAGTTTAGAGATATGAATCTGAATGTGACCTGGAATGCCATAATTTTGAAGTTGAATAGGTCGAGAATCTGTAGTGACCTTAGAGAAGAGATTAGGCGTGAACAACTCTTAGATCAAGAATTGCAATCCTTGTTGGGCCAAGAAAATTATGAGATATTCATTCAAGGCATAGTAATGTTTAAAGATAGGATCGTTGTTCCTAAAAAGGGGAGCCTTAGAGAAAAAGTGTTAGAAGAAGCTCATAAGGGTAAGTTCACCATACATCCATGAATAACCAAGATGTAACAAACCTGAAGAAAATTATTAGTGAATGGCAATAAAAATGAATGTTGTACTAAAGAAGATGTACTTCTATGCTCAAATTTTATAATTATGTTGTATTGTTGCAATATATATTTTCTTTGAGAATCTTTTCCCTTGAAATTTCAGATTACTTCTCAACTGACCAAATATTAATCACAAATAATATACTCTTTGGATTTGTTTCCTATATATATTTTATGGTCTGTCAAATCTTATCAAACTTACATTTCTTATCAAAGACCGAAAAGAAAAAAAATGTTATTTCTTATTTGTATTTGCTTACTCAAAAAATCAAATGAAACTGATTTCTTAGTTCTGCTATGGTATTTATTGGTGAAGTTGTTTTGAAAGTCGTATCTTCACCATGACTGCACGGTTTAATTGCAAATTAACTAAATCTTATTCTCCCTTTTGTTACCAAATTTTGTTTTTAGTAAGATCATCTTTTAACAGAAAGTGAAACTCTTTCTTTTCTTATGACATTAATAACTTGGACTAGATAAGACTTAGTATGTGGATGTCTTTACTGTTCTCCTTTCTTTCCTTATTTTATTTTAGTTTTTATATCTAATTATAAAAATTCCTCTGTCTTGTAAATAATATAAAAGTTTTGGTTTGGAATAGATAAGGGACTATAAGATCTACGTATGGATGGTATAAAACTTTACTTCAAATTCTTTTGTAAATTGTTTGTTATAAATCTATTTTTGAGAATGGTTATAATGATGAAACGCAAGGGAAGGTATTATGATTTTAGGAGGATGGACAGAAACAAACACTTAAGTGCTTGATTTTATTATTTGAATGTTATCATTGACTCCCTTTAAAATTATGTTTATAGTTAAGGTGTCATGGATTGTACACTTAATATGTGGTGAAATAGTTAATGACTATATGTTTATTGATGGTGTGATTAGGATATGTAGGTCCCCTTTACGTTAGTAAGTAGTAGGTGAGGAGATCTTGTTAGGACCAGATTTAATCCAATAGACCACAGTCAAGATTCAAAAGGAAGGGATGCGCACTGTGCAGAATAGGTAAAGAGTATTGTGCCGAATAGAAAAGTAAGCCTTTAGAATTTTGGAAAAGGGAACATGTACTCTTGAGAGTCACTCATAAGTTTAGGATGGGAAGGTCAATGTCAGTCGGAAAACTAATTCCTTGTTTCACGGATCATTTTCAAACTCTAAAGTGTAGTCGGGCCTATTGCTCACCAATTGGCTTTTTCAATGCCGTTGTCAAATCTTCATGACATCTTCCCAATTCTTTAGCTCCAAAAGTACGTACCAGATGTTTCATACGTGATAGCTCCTGAGTCAATTCAACTAAAGGATAACTTGAATCATAGAGTCAGCCCTATTCAACTCATTGACAAGAGCAGTCAGACTCTAAAGAATAATAAGATTCCATTGGTGGAGATGTTTTGGGAAGGATTAACTCCAGAAGATGTTACTTGGGAACCGGAAGAATACTGGGTGCGTCGAAGCCCAAACCTCGTTGTTGGAGGTACATTACCTTTATTTGCTTCTTACGTAAGGGTGGAGTTAATTTCGGTGATGAAATTCTTAAAGGAAGGGAGAAAATGTAACATCCCAAAAAATAAATAAATCTAAATAGGCATTAACTTCAGCAAATAAAATTAATGAAGTATTAAGGAAGCTTAGAATGGTAGACTATAAACTTTAAGGGTGGTGAATTGATCAAAAGAATAAAATAAAGAAGTTTTAATTAGAAAATCTGTCACAGTAGCGTCGGCACACCCCTGCTCCTGTTCGGCACACCCGTGCTGAAAAGAGCACGTCTGAGCCGCGTTGTGCTAACTATTAGCACGGACATGTCGGAAAATGGACAAATTTGACGTTGTTTGGCACACCCGTGCTCATGTTCGGCACGCCTGTGCCGAAAAAGCACGATCTGAGCTGCGCCGTGCTAACTATTGGCACGCCCGTGTCGGAAACCTTGACGTTGATTGGTACGACAGTGCCAATCGAGAGCACGCCTGTGCTTTATGTCAGGACGTGATAAAAATAGATTTTAAAAATAGGGAAGCGTGGGTAACCCTATATAAACCAATCCTAATAATCTTGGTGCGACTACAAACCCTCTTTGCACCCTAAAACACCTTAGTAACGGCTATGGAGCATGCTCATGCTTGGGAGATGGGGTTGCAACAAATAATGAGTTTGGAAAGAGAACAACAACAAGGATGAGAGGTAGAAGAAGAAGGAGAAGGAGATCCAAGGTTGAGGAAGGCGACATATAGGATTCTCCATGGGATATGCTTGGTGATTCTTGGAGGTCTTCAAGAGGTGAGTAAAAATACTCTTTCTCACCCTTTCCATAATCCAAATTGTCTAGGGATTTGGGTATGATTTAAAAATACATTTTTTTGAAAAATAATCCCGTGTTTGGTCAAATCCTGATTTTCTAAATTTGGGGTTTTTCCTTCTAAGGTGTTTCTGCTATGAATTAAATGTTTATTCTTGAGATTGATGTTATATTATGTATGTTGTATATATTATTGGGTTGATTGACATGCTATATTTGGATTATATGATGATTTGGTGATATTGGCATGATTCAATAACTATTAAATGTGATGAATGTTGTTTGCTGCAATACCGCCTATGATAGGGGTATCAAAAGTAACACTGCTAGGGTCTCAAAATATGAAATATCGCTGTAATGGGGTATCGAAAGCAACATCACCACACGTTGGGAAGTCGAAATAAGTAATACCCCTAGTGTAGAATGGTTAGTATCGAAATGAGTTATGTCACTGAAGAGAAGGTGGCATCGAAATACCTTCATGAGTAAGGTAGGCAATGGGACGCCATTGTTATGTGCAGATTGATAGTCATATGACATATGTGCTTATTAGGATTATTTGATGTATAAGACTTTGACATACTTAAATTATGTTGTGTTGATGATGACCGGTTACTGCCAATAATAATTTATATCATTATTATTATTAACATTTTATTATACATTATTTTGAAAATAGCGGGTACCATGGATAGTTTTTCCGGTTACCGCACCGGCTGAGAATAATGCTTTTGTGAAAACCTTTTAAAACTGTATTTCTGTTCACTAGGATTTTATATCTCATTAGGAGTATTGTTTTCAGAGCCTGAGGACAACCCTGTTGAGCAGCCAGACGTTTGAAGACCTTATTCTAGTCGTTTAGGTTGGTTAGTATTGTATAGAATATACCAGGAGAACCTTTTCATCGTTTAGCTATTTTCTTATGCGAGATGTTATAGATGATCGGTTTTGAGGCTTTAAAACTTATTATGTTATTTCAGTTTCTAGAACTGGTGTAAACAATTATTTTGGGATTATTATTATATTAAATATTTATTCAGTATTTATTTAAGAAAATTTATATGAACTATCTTTTACTTTAACTAATTATTTTGGTTTACTAATGTAACGAAGGGACGTTACACATGTGCGAGAGCTCGACTGAGTACGAGGCACTGCAGGTATATTGTCGGAGGCAGTGAGCATCGGTGGCAAGTTCTCGTTAACCTCGTTAGAGTCTTTGTCGGATAGATGGTCCTAGTTTTTGTTATGGCCAGTATAGAGTTGAGCGAAATGTATTTTAGGGTCAGGAGAGGAAGTCTTATGTACCTTTTTTTTTGTTGCCGTGCCTCAGTTGTATATTGTAGTAGTTGCGTACTCTGACCTTTGTAGGATCTTGTACCCTCTACTGATGAAGCCAGTACTTTTTATGATATTTACATATGTATGTGTGTTAGCTGTTTAAATTCTTCCGCATTGTTATAAGCATGCGATGTTAATAACATTAAGGATATTGGTTCGGGTTACTAAATAGGACCTTTGAGGAGGGGTTGTCTCATTGAGGTGGTATGAGAGCAAATTGATTCTTAATCGGACTGCTTGGGGGTAGGATGAGGCTGCTGGCCGTGTCAAGTTGAACCCACAACGGGGTTTGACTATGCTTAGAAGTTGGGTAGAGTGTCTGGTATACGAGTTATCGAAAGGGATAACTGTTTCGTGCATTTGTAAGGCATATAATGCATGTATGTGATAATATAATATGGTATGTCTTACGAATGTTAGCTAATAATTTCTTTTACAAGAAATTAGATGGCTCGTGGAAAAGGCAGGGGAACTCGAAATGGAGGAAATGGCGGAAGAGCCACAGAAGGAATAGTTGAACCGAGAAACGGAAATGGTGAGACTTCCCACATTGGTGGTGGGGAAGAATCTACTGAAACCCTAAGGACAGTTAGGGAACTTGCAACCACAATGTTGCAACAGACACAGCAAAACGCTCAGTTTTTTTAAATGACCTTGCAACAGCAGCAGAAGCAGAAGCAGAACCAAAGGAGTGAAGTAGAAACTGAAGATACAGGTTTGAGTACTTTTCTAAAGGGAAGGCCGCCACAATTCAACAGTGACTTTAATCCTCATGGAGCATAGCTATGAATCCAGGAACTTCAGAAGATTTTTGCGGCGATGCAATGTCGTGAGGATAAGAAGGTGACTTATGCATCATTCATGCTGATAGGAGGTGCAGAACTTTGGTAGACGGGTAGGAAAAGAATGCTGGAAGCAGAAGGAAGAATTATTAATTAGGAGTTATTCAGACAATGCTTCCTGTAGGAGTATTTTCCCTGATTGATGAGAAGGGAGAAAGAGAAAGAGTTTATGAGTTTGAAGCAGAGAGATTTGTCTATAGATGAGTACGCTACAAGATTTGAGGCATTACTCAAATTTTCTGAATTCTATCAGAGATTTTCGGAGGAAGAATGGGTGTGCAGGTGTTTTGAGGACGGCCTGAAGTATGATCTGCAAAGGGTGATTCTACCATTGAATATCACCAGATTTCCGAAAATGTTGGATGATGTTTAGTGATAGAGGACATTGACAAGAAGAGGGAGACATAGCAAGTCAGAACTGGAGACCAATAAGAAGGTTCGATCAAAAGAGTAAAGGTGGAAGAAGCAGATTCCAGACAGAATAGAAGCCTTATGACCGTTCAGTAGCAGCAAAATCAATCGGAGGAATAGGAACGCAACAGCAACAACTGCCAAGTGGATGCTTTAGATGTGGAGGATCACATCTAATTAAGGACTGCCCGGTGAGAGAGACTTGTCAATGCTTTCAATGTGGCCAGGTGGGTCACATAGCTCCAGAAAGTCAACAAGGAGCAAGATCCAACATAGGTGGACGTGGCCCAATGACCAGATCGCAAGGAGCAGGACAGCAGGCGGTAAGACCGCAAGTCACAGGGAGCGTGTTTACTGTAAGAGGAGTTGAATCCTCTCAATCCCCTAATCTTATACAAGGTATGTGCCTAGTGTCAGATAAACTCTTATCAGTACTGTTTGACTCGAGAGTTATGCATTCTTTCATATCCCAAGAGTGCGTGGATCATTGGAAACTATCTGTTTCTTTACTTCCTCATGATTTGATAATTTCCACACCTACCAGTAATTCCTTGACTACCATGATTGTTTGTTGTTGAAAGTAGAACCTTTCTTGTTGATCTTGTTTGCTTACCAATGCAACAACTTGATCTGATTTTAGGTATGGATTGGCTTTTGGCTAAACATGTGGTGTTAGACTATTCCAAAAAGACCATGTTATTTCCTAGCAATCTGGAATGATGCCTGCCAATGGTAGAGGTCTTGTGTTGAGTAATGAATCTCAGAAACATGTGTTGTTGTTTTCTATGGAAGCTGAGGAATCTCCTGAGTTGCATTCTTTGCCTATAGTGCGAGAGTTTTCGGAATTTTTCCCTAAAGATGTTCCCAAGTTTCCCACCTGAAAGAGAGACAGAGTTTTTTATAGATCTCGTACCGGGGATTGGACCGATTTCGATAGCACCCTATCAAATGTCCCCAGCGGAGTTAGCGGAATTGAAGAAGCAATTGGATGACTTATTGGTCAAGGAGTTCATACGGCCAAGTGCTTCACCTTGGGAGCGCCGGTGTTGTTCGTCAAGAAAAGGGATGGGAGTTCAAGACTTTGTGTGGACTATCGACAGTTGAACAAGGTAACGATAAAGAACAAGTATCCGTTGCCAAGGATTGACGACTTTCTGGACCAGTTGCAGGGAGCAGCGGTGTTTTCAAAGATTAACATAAGGTTTGGTTATCATCAAATTCGAGTCAAGAAAGATGATATACCAAGTAGAGAAGATGATCAGAAATAATTGAATATGAGACAGAGAAGATGGATGGAATTCATAAAGGACTACGAGTTCGATCTACAGTACCATCCAGGAAAGGCAAATGTAGTGGCAGATGCGTTGAGCAGGAAATTCTTACGCATGTCTGCAATGATGGTAAAGGAGCTGGAGTCGATCGAACAGTTTAGAGATCTAAACCTAGGAATGGAAATATCTATATCAGGAGCAACATTTTGAAAACAATCAAGGAGAAGCAAGAGGTTGATCAGTATCTTCAAAAGATAAAGGAACAAGCAACTGATGGTAGAACTTCTGAGTTTAAGATAGATCAAGAGGAAATCTTGAGTTATGGTAATAGGATTTGCGTGCCAACGGATGTAGAGCTTAGAAAGATGATTTTAGAAGAAACGCACAAGAGTAGGTTGGGTTTTGATCCCAGAAGTACCACGATGTATCAAGACTTGAAGAGGATGTTTTGGTGGCCTGGAATGAAGAAGGAAGTGGCAGAGTATGTGTTGGCTTGTTTGGTTTGTCAGAAAGTGAAGATAGAACATCAAAAGCCAGCAAGACTGTTGCAATTTTTAGATATCCAAGTGTTATCTCCACAAAAATGTTCACTCGGTAGATGTTAATTAATGGTCAGCTGAGTGAGCATGGTTAGGCAACAATCGAATAAGAAGAGCCAAATGCGTAAGAGTAAAGGCGGCCGAATATATATTATTCTAGGCAGCCGAAGTAGTGTTATTAATGGCAGCCGAATTAATGGTAAAAATTGGTAGCCGTTTTTAATACTGGATTAAAATAACAACTGGTTGGTTGCTTAGTTTGTTCAAGTACTCTGATTGGATTATGTGAAGAAATTTACATGACTAATATTTGAACTAAGTTGACTAGTCAAAGATCAAGTAAAGCCTGTGTGTTAAGGAGTGTTAACCGCTTAGACCTACAAAAGTGGGATTTGGGTAAAAAGACCGTTTGAAGGTTAAAATGTTGGAGAGTCTGCCGTTTTGAAGATTTGTGTTAAGCTGAGGAGATTGACCAACTAGGATGATCGTGAAGATGTGCCTAAAATATAGGAAACATTGTTAGTTATGGTTAGCCATTGGATTTGTACTTGTTTCCGTACTAAAGTGTCTTTTGTCAACCATGATGTATCTTAGTTGCTGAAAAATAGGGGTTAGTGGCCAGTGGAAGAGACTTTAGTGTAGAATGGCAATTTTGAGTATAAATATGAGTTGTACATTTCGAATTAGACACAATCAATTAAATACAACTTTCAAATTTCACATTATTCATTTCGAGTTCATAGTTTTTGTGCTTAACTCTTTTTCACTTTCACTTTCACACTAAACGCTCTTTGGAGTAGTTTAGGAACCCACTAAGTTAGGAAACAGAATCCCTTTCCTAACGTCTGTTTCCTAACGTTTATAGATCAAAAAAGGGGAATCACTGTTGAAGGATTAGCTGAGTAAACGGCTAGAACCAATCCGTCCTACAACACAATTGGCATGCCTGGTGGGGCCAGCGAAGGTGAACAAATTGGGAGGTTCATTTCTCCTGGTTACGATTATTTTTGGCGTATGCACTTGCGCTCAGGAAAAGATCTAGGAAACATGGATTCAAAGCCAACTAAGAAAAATGCATCAAAGAAGACAGGGGATAGTTCTGCACCTTTGGGAATGCCATCTTCTCCACAGGCATCACCCAACTACCCCTGTTTCCAATGCTGCTACGCCAAGCACTGGCGGGGTGGGAAATTCATCTAGAGAAGAAGGGTCACCACAACATATTGTAACACCCCAATTTTCACCCTTAGATTATAATGTGTTAATCCTTGATTATATATGTTTATATATGCTTGCTATGCTTGCTCCTGGTGCCTAAGTTCATAGTTGGGGTAGTTCAGCCTTAAGGAATGGTCAATACATTCGAGTCCAAGAAACTTGTTTTACAGTTTTGTCCATATCTTGAGTTCTAGATGCCTGATTAAGGCGATCTTGGATGCGTTAGAAAGCTTAGAGAATTATTTACAAGTCTTATTTCAAGTTCCAAGGCCAAATTCGGATTCTATCGATTCACCTCGTGAATCTGGCAGACAGATTCTTACAGCTCTTTGGCTCGCCTTGCGAAAAGTGACTCGCCTCGCGAATCGACGAGCAGCAGAAACGTGTTTTTGGGCTTCTAATCAGCCCATAATGAACCTAACTCATATTTATATCATAAGACTTGACCTAAACCTATTTTCTAACTCGAAATACTCCTAGAAACTGCCTCTCTCTCTCCAAACAAGGATTCCTCAACCCTTTCCAAAGATTCTTAAGGAGATTTCACCTTTGTTCATCATTCTTCGTCACCTTCGCTTGAAGAGCATCGCTACCATCACAAACCCTCTTCCTCGCTGCTGCTTTTGAACCTTTTAGGGCTATGATCGTGAAATCAAGCGTTGTGAGATCAAGCATTCGTGAGATGCAACCTTTCCGGACCCTTTTCTCTTCCTTCGTTCATTGTGATCGTCATACCAGGTATGGGGGGAGAAAGATGATTATATCATATAGGAATGTTGGAATGAGATTGAGGTGATTGGGGATTCTCATGATTCCCTTGTGCCTTGAGTGATTTGTTGTTACCATTGTTGGAGAAATGGCTTGAATGATTGTGTGTTATAATTATCATATTGACCTTATTCTATGATTAAACTATCATAAAGCGTGTATTTATTGCTATAATGTTATAAATATGTATGTGTTACTATAAGTGCTATAGTGTTTGTAAATGTTATTATGATAATGTTGTGATGAGTTGTAATCATGAATTCTATGACTATCAGTTTGGGATTATAATATCTGAATATTGAGTTATAATTAAGGATGAGTGTATGTGAACTATGATTGTGACATTATTGAAATGTGATATATTGTTTATGTGTGAGACCCAGCTCTAAGGAGCCCGTGATGGGTACTCATTTGTTGATGTTATGTGTGAGACCAACTCTAACGAGCCTATTTATGGGTACTCATTAGTGAATGTTTGTGTTAGACCCAACTCTGCAAGGCCTGTTTATGGGACTCAGCTCGGAAGGGCCTGTTTATGGACCCAGACATGGAATGGCCTGTTTATGGGATCCAGCCTCTAAGAGCCTGTTTATGGGACCCAGCCCCTAGAGAGCCTGTTGGTGGGTACTCAATTATGTGTGTTGTATGAGTCCGAGGGGACATTGTTGCTTGTGATTGTAACGCGACATGTATATAAAATATAATGAGATGATATGTTAAAATATTGTGAGATGATTTGACTTGATTTATGATAATGATTATGTTATATTTGTAGGTGTGTAGTACTTATATGTGTATGTATGTATATGTATATATGTATATCTGTGTGTATGCACTCGCCTTAATTTTCATTTTACTTCCATAACATATGTATATGAGTATGTCTCCTCACCCCTTTGTATTTGTGTCTCCACTTGTGCAATGTATGATTTGTTCAGATGACTCTCAAGTGACTGAAGAGTAACACGTCGGAGCTTACGTGGAGTTGTTGGTGCTTAGAGTATTAGTAGTTGAATTCTTTTGATGTTTTTTATTTTCTTTATGGGTTTTTGTTTAGCTCTTATCCATATGACATCGAGCTAGGGGATTATCTTGTTTAAACTATTCATTATTTATGCGAAACTTGTAAACGTTTTATGACAATATGTTTAATTTAATTGGATTTGAGGTTTGAGTTTATAAATGGTGATACTCTTAACTATTGCGAAAATGTTTATTAATGGTAGAACTCGTATCTTTTTTCCGCAAAGAATCTTTTCGTAAATCAATATTTATATAATAAATCTATGTTGGGGTTAAGGGTGTCACACCTATTGTGATGACAACTTCCTTTATAAAACAGCAAATAGACACAGGACTGAACGAGCTGATGTATCAGATGTCTAAGCAACTGGCTGATATAGTGATGCCAATGGTACGTAATGAGGTACAACAGGCCCAACAAGCAGAGCCTAGACAAGGTTCTGTTGAAAACTCTGCAGCTTCGGCTAACCTGGGGCAACCAGGACAACCGAGTCAGTAGTATACGGCTCTCCTAGTATGAAGTCACCCTGGCTTTGGTATGCCACCAGTTCAGGCAAGGCCCCTATCCGTGGTCTAGCAGAACAACGTGCAGCAGGTATCATTGCCTACTCCTATTTATTCTAATGCTGTCGTTTCTAACCAATATCCTATAAGTTTTCCTGGAACATGTGGTCAATCTCAGTCTAACCTACAGTTTGGGCAGTTTTCTATGGCTAGAAGGCCAGCAGGAACAATGGGATATATAGGCATGCCGTAATTGGAACCAAGTGCTTTGGCTCATGGTGCCAACATGCAGGTCAGCCATCAAACCCAAGGAACAGGATCATCCACGGGCTATGGAGTTATGCAAGCACGGCAATCTGGTAATTATACAGGGCAGGAGCCATGGAATGTGCTTCCACCAGCCTCAAATAACATACCATTCCTTCTGTCTGTACCAAAACAATCACTTTTTGGTCAAACAGGTTCAACTCCTCCAAGAGGAGTTTTGTGCAGAACGGCTAAGGAATACTCAGGGGAGCAGCCATAGGGCATGTGCCCACCTCTCTCAGGTAGTTACACAGCCACTCAGGGATATCAACACAGGACTCCTGGTGGTTACATGACTGAGCAGCAATGGGTTATGCACCCACCTCAGCCGAGTGGCCAGGCTGCAAACTTCTGCACACTTGATCTTGGGTATTAGAATCAATACCAGAGGGCACCTATGCCTATCAGGCAGCTAGCCATTGCACCTGGGGGGACCTATCCTCAGGGGCTGGCAGCTGATGGCAGGCCTTTTGGACCTTAGCTGATTGATCCCAACATGATCGTTGAGACTATCAGGAGGTATTTTGGTGTGCAGCCGAAGCCGTTGGACAGGCCAGTCTACAGGAAGCCATATCCAGAATAGGTTGATGAGATGATGCCCTTGCCTAGGGGTTTCAAGACTCCTGACTTTGCTACTTTTTCTGGGGATGATGGCAAGTCAACCATGGAGCATATTGGTAGATTCACGGCTCAGTGTGGGGAGGCTAACCAAAATGAATTCTACAAATTGCAATTGTTCCCATTATCCTTGACGGGAACGGAATTCAGGTGGTATTCAGCGTTGCCCCCTAATTCTGTTCAGAATTGGACAGACATGGAAAGGTGCTTCCATGATAGGTTCTATAGACCACAGCCTGAGATAGCAGTGGCTGATGTTATGAACCTCAAGCAGCAACTAGACAAGCCTGTTGCAGATTTCATTGAGAGATTCAGGAAATTGGGAAGTAGGTATAGTGTTCAATTCCCTAAGGCAAAATATGCAAGTATGGCGATTGGGAAAATGCATCCCCAATTAAGAGAGAAATTGGTGGCACAAGTTTGCGGTGATTTGAGCCAGTTGGCTTCCGAGGCCACAAGAATTGAGCAGTATATCATCAAGATGGAACAAAAGAGGGCCAGCCGAGGAAGATGGCCACATAAGATTTCTATCATCGAAACTGAAGACTCCGATGAGGCAGCCGAATGCCGAGCCGATCCCACGGCTGACATTATGGCAACTGAAATCCTGAGGGGTAAACCATACTCATGCCCAGCATTGAGACCTCATAAGGGAAAGGATACAACTGTTTCAAAGAACAAGATGGAGTATGCCTTCGACATTTCCAAGGCAGACCAGATATTTGACTATCTGCTGAAATATCAACAAATTTGGCTGGCCAAAGGGCACAAGATTCCTTTGCCGAGGAACTAAAAAATAAGAAATACTGTAAGTGGCAAAATTCCTATGGTCATGGTACTGTGAACAGTGTGGTGTTCAGAAAGGCCATACAAAAAGCTGCTAAGGATGGTAGATTTAAATTGGCCGACAAGACAGTGGCTGAAATGGGAGTTGATATTGACCCATTCCCAGCCATTACCATTGGTATGGTCACCTTTTCTGGACAATCGGGTTCTCCACAAAAGGTGGAAAAAGCCGATCCAGCAGCAATGGAGAAGAAAAGGGGATGTTTCGCAAGGGCAGAAAAGGGAAGAAGCTGCCACGGTCGAGAAACAAAGCCAGATAAAGAAGAAACCGGATGTCTTTGCAAGATTGGGAACTCCTAGGGTTATGGCTGTGCAGAGGTCAGAGGCGTCCCAGTGTGAACATCTCATTTTGACCGGATAATCATAAAAAAGTCTTTTTTTTTTATTGAAATCCAAAAAAAAAAAATAATAATAATAAAAAAATAATAAAAAAATAATAATAATAAAAAATAATAATAATAATAAAAAATAAAAAAATAAAATAAAATAAAAAAATAAAAATAAAATTAAAATTAAAAATAAAAATAAAAATAAAAAAATAAAAAATAATAAAAATAAAAAATAATAAAAATAAAAATAAAAAAATAAAAAAATAAAAAAAAATAAGAAGAAAAAATGTCTTTGGGCCAATAAACCAAGTTTCAGCCCATAACCCGTCTATCTCCATAACCTGTCTACCTCCATGACCTGTCTATCTCCATAACCTATCTATCTCTTCCATAACCTGTCTATCTCCATAACCTGTCTATCTCCTCCATAACCTGTCTGTCTCCATAACCTGTCTATCTCCTCCATAACCCGTCTATCTCCTCCATAACCTGTCTACCTCCATAACCCGTCTATCTCCTCCCATAACCCGTCTATCTCCTCCCATAACATAACCCGTCTATCTCCTCCCATGACCCGTCTCTCCTCCCTCTCAAGAAAAAAACCCTAGCCGCAGCCCTCTCTCTCTTTCCCCCATTCTTTCCTTTTTCTCTCACCCACCAGAAACACTTTCCCCTTCACCCTAAGAAGACCTAGCCGCCCCCTATCTCTTCTCTCCCTTCCCTCAGCCAAATTTTTTTCTCTTCCCCTCCGTCAATCTCTCCTCATCACCCCTCCTTCCTTTCTCAAACCTAGCCGCACAGCAACTCTCCCCAGCGCCAATCTCGCACTCGATCTCTCCCTTCCTTTTCCATCCGCGCTCAATCACGCGAGGTATGCATCGTTCTTTTCCTTTTTCGTTTCAAATTAAGAGCTGATTGCGCTCATTTTGATTTTGCAGGAAATAAAGGTTCGGGTTCTATAAATAGGGGGGTGAAAGGCAACGATAGGGGGGACCGGGTAAAAAGGCAGAGGCGCTGATCTCCGTTTCTCATACTCAAACCTCCGTGTTGACAATACAAACACTGAGAGAAAGGGAGATTGCACTGCCATTCCATTCTGTTTTAGCACGCGTCGTTACTCTGTGCTAAGTTCTCTGTTCTCTCTCAATTCCAACGTAGCAGAAGGAGACCTCGGGTGCAAGCGCTAACGAGAACGCAGGAAGAAGAAAGATTACCTACGTAGCAATAAACCATTGTTGAAATACAGAAGACCAATAGGCATAGAAGGGATTAAAGGATCGAAAGCAAGGATCGAAAGCATCTCTGTAATTCCTGATTCTTATTCGTGGGTATATAGTATTTTTTTTATTTTATTATTGCTTCAGATGATGGTATGATGAGATAGTAGTGTGATTTTATCATCTGTTGGATCTGAGTTGTTCTGTATAATTTCTGCTGCTACATGTTGTGTTTTGAATATGAGAATATTGACTGAACAGGTCCTTTGGTTCGCATGCTAACTGTTTGATGAAAAGCTTGTACGTGTTGCTTGAATGGTTTTTGAGCATTTCAATTGTTTATTTGTATGCTACCTCCTTGCCTTCCTGATATGTTTCAATTTTGGCTTATATTGTGTTCTCTTAATAACTGAATTGATCTGGTCATAATTGAAAAAGGGAACAAAACAGATCCGTATGGGCAATTGTAACAGGGAATGACCACTTGAGCAAATCGTTTATTCCCCTTGAAAATTTGTTGTATTCTGCTTGTGCGTTTACTATCTGTGTGCGAATGTCTTGTGTTCTTTGGTATTTATTGATATTGTCATATTCTGTTCTTAACTTAATGCCTTAAACAAGTGTGAATGAGTTTTCTTTTTGTGATGAAAAACTTGTGAGGAAGGCACATGGTGAACCCGTTAAATCTGTTGTTCTGTTTGATTATTGTGACTAAGGCCATTTTTTTAGTTCGATCGCGATGATCTTTCCATGTGCACGTATGATTTGCTAGAACATGATTAAGGATTGGATGTGGTATTTTTATTCCCCACTAATGGTTACGAAAAGATTCTATGGTATTTGTAGTGACGTTGGCAACTTGAAAATGCTTGTACGTGTGATGATATAGCAGCTCTTTTATTAGGTGATTACAATGACTTGATTATTTGATTTAAATTTCACAAGGATATATAGTGTAGATTTGAATGTTGAAATTCGAATAAATTTTTTTTTTCTTTAAGATTAAAATAGCTGAACCTGCGTTATTTTGGGATTGCTATATGAAAAGTGTAATGCTCAATCCCTTAGGTTCGAGGTTGCTCTATGAACTCATGTGTCATTTTCAATCTTGCTTAGGATTTTCTGACGTAAAAGTTTAGAAATAAAAATACATAGAAAAGTAAAAAAGATCATAAATAATAATCCCTTCTTTTTTTTAAATTAATTCAACTAGTGTTATCTTGGGTTGTCCTATGGACTTGAGTGCCATGTCCAATCCTTTAGGTTCGAGGTTGCTCTATGGACTGTCATGTTTAACCTCATTAGGCTCATCTTCTTACTATTAATCCTTTTTAAACGAATAATTGAACTAATATTATTTTGGGATGCTCTATGACTTTGAGTGTTATGTTCAATCTTTTAGGTGTGAGGTTGCTCTATGGACTTATGTGTCGTTGTTCAACCTTATTTAGGATTTATCAATGTTTAAAAATAGAAATTGCTTAAACAACGTGAAACAATTTAGTTTTTAAATCCTGCCTTTTTCTTGTAAACGTTAATTTGTAACCTATTTCTTATAAAAAATTTGGGTAAAATAAATACGTTAAGATTCATTAACTATTTGCACAAGTAATTTGGGTAACCGTTTTCTTACGGGTGCACTAGGGGTGTTGTGGGGTTAAGTCTTCATCCTTCCCTATGCGCAAGCGACTCCCGGACTCGATATGGTTCCAAAGATCATTTTTTAAGGTTTTTCCAATTTTTTTCGAATTAAATAAAATTGGTGGCGACTCTACACTCTTTTTTTAAGAATATTTTTTTATCGCTGTTTCCTTCGCGATCCCGGTCGCGACAGATGGCGACTCCACTGGGGAAAATTTTAGAGAGTCAAGCCCATTAAAATTAATTGTGCAAATCTTTAATAAATTTTAACTTGTTTGTTTTACCCTTTCTTTTTTCTTTCTTCTTTTTTGTTTTTTCTTGTTATGTTTTGTTTCTCTATCCTTTATGAAAATAAAAAAAAAATTTGAAAAAAAAAAGAAAAAAAAATGAAAAAAAAAGTCTTTTGTGTTTTGTTGTTGGTTGTTTTTTCAACCTTAGGGTAGAGGATTTTGTTTTTTCTTGGAATATATTATTTGAACTCTAGGGTAGATGACATTTGATTTTTTGTATATATATGTGACTTTGTTTTGCAGGTTTTTTTTTTTTTTTAGTTTTAGGATTTTACAGGTTTGTATGCCTCCAGCACACACATCACAATCACTCGTGTCACACATTTTCAGCTCTATACCCGAGCTTGTGGAAGCCTTAGGAGTAGGCGGTGCCTCAACACTGTCATTGGAAAGCCTAGTGCCCCTCTGATATTTGTTGATTCACCACTCAGATTGTTACTAGTATCATGGATTAGTCATCCTGGAGGGTTTATCCCTACTTGTGGCTAGGATCATGAGCTGGGTCCCGGTCTTTCGTGATTGGGACAATCTGGGAGCCATGACCTTTAGAAGTCTAGAACCACCATTGCACTCATAGATTAACCTAGTGGCTGCCTAATTTAAGAGTCGTCATAGGTACCCTTGACTATAGGACCTCCCTCTTAGGACAATTGGAGGCGTGCATCTTCTCTCTTCTTTCTCATTCGTGATTATGTGTTTTATTTCGTTCTTCTAAAAAAAAAAAGAAAAAAAGAAAAAAGAATAGAAGATAAAAAGGTAAATGGGTTCCCATCGCCTTGGGCCCAAATGATCCATTAAAATGGGTCACAAGAGGGACAATGCATTAGACGTCCCATGTCCTTTGGGTTTACAACCCTATAAGGACTCCTTTTGCATCACATTTTTGTGCTTAGTTTCTCATTTTTCTTTTTATTTATTTATTTATTTATTTTTAATAGGTGAGTTCTTTTGTGAAGGAAAGATCCCGTTACAATCCAAGTAGCAAGCAATGGAAAGATCTCATTCTAGCAATGCAATCAGCTCAAGGAGGAACATTAGGATTGATGTGAAGGTAAATGATGTGAAGACCTTAATAGAAATCAGTCAGTTGATGCCAAGAGAGACACATTCAGCATTTGCAAGCAAATATGGGAGAATTTTGGACTTGTTGTATATTCCTATAGATGTTGCGGGCTTGAGCGCTTTGGCCCAGTATTGGAATCCTACCTTAAGATGTTTTGAGTTGCCAAATTTGGATACGACACCAACTATAGAAGAATATGCTTACATGATAAGGATACCTCTTCCGAAGGAGCTTCGTGTTTACCTCTACTATGGCCAACATGTCAGTGATGGGAAAGTGGCAGAATTATTAGGAGTTCAACCGAAGCCATCAGACAAAATGGAAAAAGGAGTAGTCAAAGGCTTGAAGAGGAGATTCCTTGAGGTTTATCTCAGGGAATTGGCTCGACAACAAAATTGGGTTGTTTTCAATCGAGTGTTAGCTTTGACCGTTTATGGATTGGTGTTGTTTCCTTTTATACCGGACATGGTGGATTATGCAGCTATGGATGTCTTCTACAAAGTTGAAGAGTATGCTGTGAATCCTGTCCCTGCTATTTTGGCAGAAACGTTCCTCTCACTGCAAGTTTGCCACGAAAGTCAGCAAGGTAAATTGCGGTGTTGCACACAATTGATGTATGTTTGGATCGTGACTCATATGTATGCTCGCAAGCACATTAGCGAGACGGATGACCCTTTGAAGAGATTCCACCGCATACCAGTAAAGCCAAATAAATCCTATGAATGGAAGCGAGAGTTTGATGAGATTGATTCGGAATCCTTTAATTGGATGTGTCCATGGTATAAAGGAGATACTGTTATTTTTAGCTGTGGGAATTTCTCGAATGTCCCCTTGATGGGGCCAAGAGGTTGTGTTTCATATTCTCCAGCACTTGTGATTCGACAACTGAAGTGGACTCAACGTGAACCTCCTGAAGAAGTGATGGGTGGGATCTCTTTCTTATTCCAAGATTGCGAAGTTGTCAAGAATACATCAATAGCGATTAGATTGGCTTGGAGTAATATCCGTATAGTGGGATCAAATGAGTTGGGGAGGCAAATCATTGCTTACACTAGAAACTACCTCGCTTGGAGGAAAGCAAGGAGAGAGAACATTACCGATCCTGAGCCGATCCCACACCATGATGAGATTCCTCAGACTGAAGCACAGTTGCTAGAGAAGACTGAGATTTTGATGGCTCAGATGGGGGTGCTAGAGGAGGTGAATCAAACGGCTCGAATCACCATTGCCACACTTCAGCATGAAGTCCATAAGTTAAACATGAAGGTAGAACGGTTGAAAGATGAATGTGCGGATGCATATGAAGCCGCCTGTCCAGCAAAGAGGGCGAGGAAAGAGAATGTGAAAGGGTCAGAAGTCCAAGGGTTGCGAGCAAGGGTAGAAGATCAAGAAAGAGTACTGACAAAAACTCTCAGAGAAAAAGAAAAGTTGGAGGCAAGCGTCGGGGTACATGTCCAAACGATAAAGATATTGGAGGAAAGAATAGGATCCTTGCAAGAGGCATTTGCCCATACTGAGCGCTACTCTGATCAAGGTTGGAATGCAGCTGCAACGTATCGCGAATCATTGGCAAAGGCACAAGAGAAGGAAGACCCACTGTGGATGAAGATACGAAAGCTTGAAAGGGAGAAAAAGCAATATGAGGATGAGATCCATCAGCAAGAAGAATGGTTAGAAGACTGGCATGTAGTGGCAGAGAAACTGAAGACTGATAGAAATGCTTGGAAGAGAAGATATGAATACTTGTCGGGAAGCTTGCAATACCATGCTTCTCGGTTCATGGATCGCCTCGAGGAGGCGTCCATTCAGGTTCACATGAGCGCTGAATCTCTAATACCTCCAAAAGTAGCCAGCTTCATAAAGTATTGTAGAAGTCTTGCTAGTGGTTTCAAAAAGAGAACCTCGAAACTTCTGATGTAATTTTTGTCGGACGTTGTACTGCTCTTCAATCAAATAAAAGTATTCTTTCACGTTATGTCCATCGATGAATTCTCCTTTACTTTCCTCTTTGTGTTATAAGTTTGCCTG
Organism: Ammopiptanthus mongolicus; assembly: GCA_039655645.1. Lineage (NCBI taxonomy): Eukaryota > Viridiplantae > Streptophyta > Magnoliopsida > Fabales > Fabaceae > Ammopiptanthus > Ammopiptanthus mongolicus. Next base: position 52,451,571 of record CM077351.1, on the reverse strand, counting down.
CATGGTTGCATTGCTAGTGAGTGATGCGATCCATTGAGGGATGCACGCCCTCATGGATATGTCATCAACCATGCACAATCTAAGGGGGACGTACCCCTAGAGTTGCGCATGGGATGGAAATTTCTTGCTACAGAGACGGTCTTTCCTTGACAAAAAGAATTAATAGTGTAAATGAGATAGACGTAACTTTGATTTTACTAATTAAATTTTTTAATGTATTCGTATTAGGTTAAAATCAGAAAATTCAGGAACCATTGCGCGACCCAGGAAAGACGACACCAATCAAACCCGAGTTCACAACACCAGATCTCGGACTAGAATGCTGATAATAATCCCGAGGTGGGAAGAAATTTGAGCATAGAGTTAGATGAAGTAAGGGGAAGAGTAGCTGAGATGACTGAAACCCAAGCAAGGCTGGAGGCGATATTGCAAGATATGAGAGAATCTCTCAATAGGCTTGGCGCAAATAGAGGTGCAAATGAAGATGATCCCTATGTGAGTGTACAGCCAGCCCTTTCCACAGTATCGGCACCTATGTTCTCAAGCATCAACACAGGTCTTACTCAGGGAATGCATGCCCATGAACAACAGCAACACACAGCACCAATAGTACTTCCCATCGGAGAAGGATACCGCCCTTTTGAGAATGCCTATCATGAAGCTCCTGGCTATGCAGGACCCACATGGGAGCAACCCCATATATCCATCCCTGGACCGTTCATAGGAGCTCAGGTAGAGAAGGATAAGGTGAAAGATGAGTGGATGGAAAAGATGGAAGAACAGATAAAAGCGATAAAAGGATCAAGTACCTATGGCCTTCTAAAAATAGAAGAACTTTGTCCTGCCTCGGACGTGGTGATACCTAAGGATTTTAAGATCCCTGATTTTTCAAAGTATGATGGAAGTGGGAATCCTCGGTTTCACCTTATCAGCTATGCCACCAAAATGGCCATTTGGTCAAAGGAAGACAAGTTCCTCATTAGCTTCTTTCATGAGAGTTTGACAGGTATTGCGTTAGAATGGTACCTTCAGCTAGACCACTCTAAGATTTCGCGATGGACAGAACTGGCTGACTTGTTCATGGACCAGTATAAGTTCAATTTGGATGCAGCTCCTACCCGTGAACAACTGACCTCAATGCAGAAAAGAAATGAGGAACCCTTTAAAGTATATGCGCAAAGGTGGAGAAGCTTAGCAGCACAAGTTCAGCCCCCGTTGACATTATCAGAAATGTGCTCGTACTTTTTGGGAACTCTCGGGGCCCCTTTTATAGGGGCAATGGCAGGAGCGGCTTACAGGGATTTCTCCGACTTAATAGCTGCAGGAGAAAGAATTGAATTTTTAGCTAGAGCTGGGAAACTGTCGGTTGATGCAGAAAGTAGTGCACCTAAGAAGGGATTCCAACCAAAGAAGACGGAAGCTGAGGCGAATTATGTACAACACCAACAGAATGTTGGGCCTCGACATGTTCCCTAATACCCAACGTACCAAGCACCATATAACCCGAACCTCCACATCCCATACCTTCAAACACCACTTTACCCACCTCAACAAGCCTTGCCAAGCACCACTCAACCACAAAACCAGATAAATAATGTCCCCGCACCTCAGCCATATAACCCTACTCGCCCTGCATACGCACGTTATCCCCCTGCATTCCAACCATATCGCCCAACCTATAATCGACCAAATCAAGGACACCCCACCACTCCAAACCTGCCACCTCTCCCTAGACTATCCGTTTCCAATGCAGAATTATTCCAACAATTGTTCGACCGTCATTTGATTGCTGGGAACCCTGTACGTCCCCTTCAACCACCTTTCCCTGCTTGGTACAATCCAAACTTGACCTGCAAATATCACATGGATGTCTCAGGGCACTCCATTGAAGATTGCGAAGCCTTTAAGACAGCAGTGAGAAAACTAATCGCTTGTGGAAGATTGGGGTTTGAAGAGGAATCGGGGCCTAGCATTGTTAACAATCCAATCCCAAGCCATAATGTAGAAAACAGGGTGAATAGCTTGGAAGTAGAGGGGCATCAAGTCAAGAAGGTCCTCCACTTACGAACGCCTATGCAAGAGGTGTTTGATGGACTAAAGAAAGCAGGGTATGACATCGTCGCGCCGGGGGTGCCAATAGAAGAAGAAGAACAAAAGGATGATGGAATTTTAAATTGTGTTTATCACCATGGGCAGGCAGGACATGACATTGAGAGTTGTTGGGACTTTAAGGTCCGAGTTCAGGGACTACTAACCCTCGGAGTGATACAAGCCAGGCGAGGTACGTTTGAGGGAATCAACGTAGTCGAAAAGATTGTACTTCGAGTGCCACCCCTTAATAAGGCCCCGACACCAGAAAAAGTGATCTTAAGGGTAAAAAAGCCAGTTCCTTTTGCGTATGACGACACTCATGCTGTGCCATGGAACTATGAAACAAAAGTTGAGCTGACGGCTGCAGGAGAGGCTTCGAAGGCCCAAGTTGCCAATGTGATAAGGATCGGGGGTATTACGAGGAGTGGGCGATGTTATGGCCCCGAAGAAGAAGAAATAAAGAGGAGTTCCAAGGATAAAAAGAAGAATGAAGCTGTGGAGGAAGAGGAAGAAGAGTTCCTGAAGATCATGAAGCAGAGTGAGTTTGATGTGGTGGAACAGTTGAAGAAGACTCCAGCCAGGATTTCTCTCTTATCACTTATTCTAACATCAGAATTGCACCGTAAGGCTTTGTTGAGGGTGTTGGGTGAAGCTTATGTCAAGCCTGATGTCACTCCCGAAAATGTGGTAAACATGGTAGATCCGGTGAAGCGTGTCAACATGATTACCTTTTTGGAAGGTGAGGTGGTTCCAAGGCAGGGTAGTGGGCCCAAAGCCCTGCATATTACTTTAAAGTGTAGGGGTTTTGTGGTTGCGAAGGTACTCATAGATGGCGGCTCGGCATTGAATGTGATTCCAATGTCTACTCTAGAGCAACTGAACATGGGTATAACAGATTTAACACCACAAGAGATGATTGTGCGAGCCTTTGATGGAACAACAAGAGGGATTTTAGGGGAAATAACTCTGCCACTTGAAATAGGGCCTAGTTGTTTCCCTGTCCTATTCCAAGTCATGGAAATTCAACCAGCATATACTATGCTTCTAGGGAGGCCTTGGATTCATAGCGCTGGAGTTGTTCCCTCAACATTGCATCAGTGCTTGAAGTACATCCACAATGGGGCGGTAATTACCATTCGTGGTGAAGAGGAAATCATGCTGACAAAACCCGTTTCAGTACCATATATAGAGAATACAGAGCAAATTGAGGATAACTCTTTGCACAATTTTGAAATTTTGAGGTCAGAGATCCAGAGGAAAGAGCCACCAATAAAGAATGTGAATGAAGTGATATTTCGTATTATGGAGAGGAGTGGATACCAGAAGGGAAGAGGCTTGGGGTCTAAGCTTCAAGGGATCCCACAACCGATCGAGGCCATTTCCAGAGAGGGAAAGTATGGACTAGGGTATGAGCCTTCTCTGGCAGAAAAAATGAAGATCACGACTCTCAAAGGAAGAAAAGAAGGAGAGGGAGAAAACAAGTATGTTCCCCATCTAAAGGAGACTTTCCCAACACCAGCTGAAGTGATCAAGCCAGAAAAGTTGACCTCCCCTCATTTCATCATCAGTGCGCTTGAAGAAGAGCAAGAGGGAAACCATGTTATCTATCTCTCTGGTGACAATGAAGTTCTTAGCAATTGGCGGTCTGAACCATTTGTTGATGTTATTTCCATAAAGTAATTATCTCTTTGTACAAGAAATGAACTGGTGTTTACTTTAATTGAGACATGAATAAAATGTGTTAGCATGATTTTCCAGCATGTTTTTTTCGTTGTTCCACTCTTTTACTATTCATTGCTTTATATTGCTTGCACCTTCTTCAACAAATAAAACTCTTGTCTATATTGTTCCTATTGCAAAAATTGTCTTTTAGGAATCTCTCTCCCACTGAAAGTTTGCTTCATAAAAGGAACCCTGAAGCCTCATTTATTGATTCCCTTGCGGCTGTGAACGAAGGCGATCCCAGGTCTGATGATGAAAAAGAAGCAATTGAGGAGTTCTCCAAGTTGATGGAATACTCTGAAAAAGGGTTCAGTTTGAATGATGAGGTCATAGAAGTGGTTAATATGGGGACAGAGGAAGACAAGAAGGAGTTGAAGGTAGTGGATAACCCAGAGCATGCAGAAATGATCGCACTATTCAAAGAGTATTTGGATGTTTTTGCATGGTCCTACAGAGATATGCCAGGTTTAGATCCAGAGATAGCATCACATAAAATCCCATTGTATCCAGATATGGTGGCCAAGAAACAAAAATTGAGGAGGATGCATCCAGAAATGTCGCTTAAGATCAAAGAAGAGGTAACTAAACAACTGGAAGCTGGTTTTCTGGAAGTGTCAAGACACCCGGAGTGGGTAGCTAATATTGTGCCGGTACCAAAGAAGGATGGGAAGGTCAGGATGTGTGTGGATTACAGAGATCTGAATAAAGCCAGTCCAAAAGATGATTTCCCGCTCCCTCATATCGATATCCTCGTAGACAGTACAGCAAGGAATCACAGGTTCTCTTTCATGGATGGGTATTCTGGATACAATCAGATCCTCATGGACGTCAATGACAAGGAGAAGACAACTTTTACCACTCCTTGGGGAACTTTTTGTTACAAAGTAATGCCTTTTGGTTTGAAGAATGCCGGGGCCACCTACCAACGTGCTATGGTAGCATTGTTCCACGATATGATGCATAAAGAAATAGAGGTGTACGTGGATGACATAGTGGCCAAATCCAAGGAAGGAGAAAGTCATGTAGCAGTTTTGCGGAGGCTATTCGAGAGACTGAGGAAGTACAAGTTGAGACTCAACCCTACAAAGTGTGTGTTTGGGGCATCAACTGGGAAGTTGCTTGGTTTTATTGTTAGCAGAGAAGGAATAAAGGTGGACCCGGACAAGGTACAGGCAATAAGGGACATGCCCGCTCCCAAGAATGAGAAGGAGGTAAGAGGTTTTTTGGGAAGGTTGAATTACATTGCACGGTTTATTGCTAACCTGACTAGCACGTGTGAGCCGATCTTCAAGCTCCTGAAGAAGAATAATCCGGGAAGTTGGAATGAGGAGTGCCAAGAAGCCTTCGACAAGATAAAAGCATATCTGCTTAGTCCTCCGGTGTTGTTGCCACCGATTCGAGGACGTCCACTGATATTGTATCTCACTATATTACCGACCTCAATGGGGGCAATGCTAGGGCAATATGATGAATCTGGCAAGAAAGAACAGGCGATTTATTATCTGAGCAAAAAGTTTAATGACTGCGAAGTCCGATATATGGCAATTGAGAAGACTTGTTGTGCATTGGTATGGACGTCCAAGAGGCTCAGGCAGTACATGTTGTATCACACGACCTGGTTAATCTCTCGAATGGACCCTTTGAAGTATATCTTTGAAAGTCCTCACATCTCCTTAAGGGTTTCAAAGTGGCAGGTGATATTATCAGAGTTTGATATTAAATACATGACTCGAAAGTCCATCAAGGGTAGTGCGATTGCTGACCATTTAGCTGAAAACCCTCTCGAGGGAGGACAACCAGTTACGTACGAGTTCCCAGATGGAGAGATATTGTCATTAGAGGAATATGTAGCCGAAAATGAGAACGTGTGGAAGATGTATTTCGATGGAGCAGTTAATATGCACGGGAGAGGTATAGGAGCAGTAGTGGTTTCGCCGAATGGCAAGCAGTACCCAGTGGCCATTAAGCTTGAATTTGAATGCACCAACAACATTGCAGAATACGAAGCATGTGCGAGTGGGTTACAAGTAGCAATTGAGCTTGGAATAAAACAGTTGAAGGTCTTTGGGGATGCGGCTCTAATTATTTATCAAGTCAATGGCGAATGGCAAACCAAAGATTCCAAGTTGGTCCCATATCAGAAGTACTTGACTCAGTTGATTGCGAAATTTGATGATATTACCCTTTCGCATTTAACTCGAGACAAGAATCAATTCGCAGATGCTTTAGCCACATTAGCTGCTATGACTAAGCTGGACATTTGTACCACCTTCCAGCCTATCCAAGTGAAGGTCCAGCGTGAACCGGCATATTGTGCCCATGTGGAGGAAGAGCCCGATGGTAAACCTTGGTATCATGACATCAAACAGTATATGCAGAGTCGGGCATACCCAGCTGAAGCAAATGAAGGGACCAAGAAGACTATTCGCAGGTTATCCATGGCCTTTTTTCTGGACGGAGAAGTTCTATATAAAAGAAACCATGATGGGGTCCTCTTAAGATGTGTTGATGCTCGTGAAGCCCGAACTGTCATGGCAGAAGTACATGAAGGGATATGTGGAACGCATGCCAACGGTCATATGATGGCACGCAAGATTTTACGGAGTGGTTACTACTGGTCAACCATGGAAACAGATTGCTTGGAGTATGTCCGGAGATGCCATAAATGCTAGATATATGCAGATCGAATCAAAGCTCCTCCATTCCAACTGCACAATTTGGTGTCCCCTTGGCCCTTCTCTATGTGGGGAATAGATGTAATCGGGCCGATCAATCCTAAGGCTTCAAACGGGCACCGTTTCATCTTGGTGGCAATAGATTACTTCACATAGTGGGTAGAAGCGGCATCATATGCCAGTATTTCTCAAAAGGTGTTCACAAAGTTCCTCAAAAGAGATGTCATTTGTCGGTACGGAATACCCGAAAGGATCATTACGGACAATGCTTCCAATCTTAATGGGGCAGAGATACAGAAGTTGCTCGAGACCTTCAAAATCAAACACTATAATTCTGCTCCTTATAGGCCCCAAATGAATGGTGCGGTAGAAGCGGCCAACAAGAATATCAAGAAGATTGTCGCTAAAATGGTCGTGAACTATAAAGATTGGCATGAAATGTTACCCTATGCTTTGCATGCGTATCGCACCAATATACGTTCAAGTACCGGGGCAACACCCTTCTCATTGGTGTATGGAATGGAGGTTGTCTCCCCCATAGAAGTTGAAATCCCTTCATTAAGAGTGTTGATGGAAGCAGACTTGGAAGAATCCGAGTGGATGAAGGCTCGGTATGATCAATTGAACATGATTGAAGAAAAAAGATTGGTGGCCCTTTGTCACGGACAATTATATCAAAGAAGAATGGCTAAAGCTTTTAATAAGAAAGTTCATCCTAGGGAGTTTCAACCAGGCGATTTGGTACTAAAGAAGATACTCCCCAATCAAGAAGACGCTCGAGGAAAATGGGCGCCCAATTATGAAGGGCCATATATTGTAAAGCAGGCATACTCGGGCGGAGCATTGATCTTAACAGATGAAGACGGGCAAGAATTACCAAGGCCCATAAACTCTGATGCTGTGAAAAAGTTTTATGCTTAAAAAAAAAAAAAAAAAAATTGTTGCTCGCTAGGTCGAAAACCCGTAAGGGCGGCTTAGGCAAAAGTTAGGGCAGAAAAATGTCCGTTAGGTCGAAAACCCGTAAAAGGCAACCTAAGCAAAAATTAGGGCAAAGAAAATAAATCTTGGGCTGAAAACCTGCAAGGGCAGTTCAAGTGAAGAAAATAGCACAAAGGCCACCACACTGAGGCAATTTTGCTTGTGATTGGGTACATGGTTGCGAAGAAAACTGTTGGAGGGTTAAAGGAGGAATGCACATCAAGAGAAGTTGAGAGTAAGGCCAGGACTTGCGACGTCAGTGGCCGATGGGAATCATCTGAATGAGGATCAAGGAACCGATACTGGGGCAAATTTTTTATGTGGTTATCATATTTTATTCCTTTCCTCTTATTCGCTCTTATCCTTTGTGTTGCCCTTGCACTTCCCCTCCCCATGTTATCCTTTCTGATTCCCTTATGTATAATCCAAAGTCACATGTGAAGGCAAAAGTTTATTCATGACCCCTTTGTGCTCAAATCATGTTTTATGCATTAAAATTATGTCTCAATCAAAGTAAATATGAGTTTGATAGTATGATTTGATAATTTTAATGGTGACTTTAATGAATGGTTTGGACCAACAAAGATTCATTACTTCAAAGTCAATAAGTAAGATGACAGTGCACGCCGAGTGGGGGACTTAAAAGAATAAGGAAAGTCTCCACAGGTCACAGTCCGGGATAAATCTCTTCATGACTGCGCCTCTTACAAAAGAAACCATGTCATCAAAGGGAATAAATGGTGCTTCAACTCAAAGGTGTTTGTGAACAAGGGTATGATTGGTCGAAGTTTTCCTGGGAAGTGTTTGGTTCCAGTTTGTCTAAAGAAAAGGTAAAATAGAAATAAAAAGCTCAAAAGCTCATTGCAATTTAATTTTCGGGATCAGAGGCCCAAAGTCATTTACTTTTCGAGCTCAGAGGCTCTTTGTCTTTTATTTTTCGGGATCAGAGGCCCACTATCATTTATTTTTCTGAGCTCAGAGGCTCATTGTCATTTAATTTTTGGGATCAAAGGCCCAAAGTCATTTACTTTTCGAGCTCAAAGGCTCTTTGTCTTTTATTTTTTCGGGATCAAAGGCCCATTGTTATTTAATTTTTTGAGCTCAGAGGCTCATCGCAATTTAGTATCTTTGGGATCCGAGGCCCACCATCATTTATTTTTCCGAGCTCAGAGGCTCATTGTCATTTAATTTTTGGGGATCAGAGGCCCAAAGTCATTTACTTTTCGAGCTCAAAGGCTCTTTGTCTTTTATTTTTTCGGGATCAAAGGCCCATTGTTTGAGCTCAGAGGCTCATCGCAATTTAGTATCTTTGGGATCCGAGGCCCACCATCATTTATTTTTCCGAGCTCAGAGGCTCATTGTCATTTAATTTTTGGGGATCAGAGGCCCAAAGTCATTTACTTTTCGAGCTCAGAGGCTCTTTATCTTTTATTTCTTTGGGATCAAAGGCCCATTGTTATTTAATTTTTTGAGCTCAGAGGCTCATTGTCACTAATTTTTGGGGGCGGAGGCCCACGGTCATTTAATTTGCGAGCTCAGAGTCTCGTGATCATTTATTTTTTGGGATTAGAGGCCCATGGCACTTTGTTTCTTTCATTTGTTATTATGCCTGCATCATTTGCATTAAATATCTTTGTATAATCACATGCATTCCCGGACAAAATGTGTGTTCTTTTTCTTTACTCGTTGTTTACTATGATCACATGTCTCCTAGAAAACAACAAGTAAAGAGGGGCAACTGTGAACACCTCATTTTGACCGGATAATCATAAAAAAGTCTTTTTTTTATTGAAATCCAAAAAAAAAAAAATAATAAAAAAATAATAATAATAAAAAAATAATAATAATAAAAAATAAAAAAATAAAATAAAATAAAAAAATAAAAATAAAAATAAAATTAAAAATAAAAATAAAAAAAAATAAAAAAATAAAAAAAAAATTAATAAAAATAAAAACTAATAAAAATAAAAATAAAAAAATAAAAAAATAAAAAAAATAAGAAGAAAAAATGTCTTTGGGCCAATAAACCAAGTTTCAGCCCATAACCCGTCTATCTCCATAACCTGTCTATCTCCTCCATAACCTGTCTACCTCCATAACCTGTCTATCTCCTCCATAACCTGTCTATCTCCATAACCTGTCTATCTCCATAACCTGTCTATCTCCTCCATAACCTGTCTACCTCCATAACCTGTCTATCTCCATAACCCGTCTATCTCCATAACCCGTCTATCTCCTCCATAACCTGTCTACCTCCATAACCTGTCTATCTCCATAACCTGTCTATCTCCTCCATAACCTGTCTACCTCCATAACCTGTCTATCTCCATAACCCGTCTATCTCCTCCATAACCTGTCTACCTCCATAACCTGTCTATCTCCTCCATAACCTGTCTATCTCCATAACCTGTCTATCTCCTCCATAACCCGTCTATCTCCTCCATAACCTGTCTACCTCCATGACCTGTCTATCTCCATAACCCGTCTATCTCCTCCATAACCCGTCTATCTCCTCCCATAACATAACCCGTCTATCTCCTCCCATGACCCGTCTCTCCTCCCTCTCAAGAAAAAAACCCTAGCCGCAGCCCTCTCTCTCTTTCCCCCATTCTTTCCTTTTTCTCTCACCCACCAGAAACACTTTCCCCTTCACCCCAAGAAGACCTAGCCGCCCCCTATCTCTTCTCTCCCTTCCCTCAGCCAAATTTTTTTCTCTTCCCCTCCGTCAATCTCTCCTCATCACCCCTCCTTCCTTTCTCAAACCTAGCCGCACAGCAACTCTCCCCAGCGCCAATCTCGCACTCGATCTCTCCCTTCCTTTTCCATCCGCGCTCAATCACGCGAGGTATGCATCGTTCTTTTCCTTTTTCGTTTCAAATTAAGAGCTGATTGCGCTCATTTTGATTTTGCAGGAAATAAAGGTTCGGGTTCTATAAATAGGGGGGTGAAAGGCAACGATAGGGGGGACCGGGTAAAAAGGCAGAGGCGCTGATCTCCGTTTCTCATACTCAAACCTCCGTGTTGACAATACAAACACTGAGAGAAAGGGAGATTGCACTGCCATTCCATTCTGTTTTAGCACGCGTCGTTACTCTGTGCTAAGTTCTCTGTTCTCTCTCAATTCCAACGTAGCAGAAGGAGACCTCGAGTGCAAGCGCTAACGAGAACGCAGGAAGAAGAAAGATTACCTACGTAGCAATAAACCATTGTTGAAATACAGAAGAACCAATAGGCATAGAAGGGATTAAAGGATCGAAAGCAAGGATCGAAAGCATCTCTGTAATTCCTGATTCTTATTCGTGGGTATATAGTATTTTTTTTATTTTATTATTGCTTCAGATGATGGTATGATGAGATAGTAGTGTGATTTTATCATCTGTTGGATCTGAGTTGTTCTGTATAATTTCTGCTGCTACATGTTGTGTTTTGAATATGAGAATATTGACTGAACAGGTCCTTTGGTTCACATGCTAACTGTTTGATGAAAAGCTTGTACGTGTTGCTTGAATGGTTTTTGAGCATTTCAATTGTTTATTTGTATGCTACCTCCTTGCCTTCCTGATATGTTTCAATTTTGGCTTATATTGTGTTCTCTTAATAACTGAATTGATCTGGTCATAATTGAAAAAGGGAACAAAACAGATCCGTATGGGCAATTGTAACAGGGAATGACCACTTGAGCAAATCGTTTATTCCCCTTGAAAATTTGTTGTATTCTGCTTGTGCGTTTACTATCTGTGTGCGAATGTCTTGTGTTCTTTGGTATTTATTGATATTGTCATATTCTGTTCTTAACTTAATGCCTTAAACAAGTGTGAATGAGTTTTCTTTTTGTGATGAAAAACTTGTGAGGAAGGCACATGGTGAACCCGTTAAATCTGTTGTTCTGTTTGATTATTGTGACTAAGGCCATTTTTTTAGTTCGATCGCGATGATCTTTCCATGTGCACGTATGATTTGCTAGAACATGATTAAGGATTGGATGTGGTATTTTTATTCCCCACTAATGGTTACGAAAAGATTCTATGGTATTTGTAGTGACGTTGGCAACTTGAAAATGCTTGTACGTGTGATGATATAGCAGCTCTTTTATTAGGTGATTACAATGACTTGATTATTTGATTTAAATTTCACAAGGATATATAGTGTAGATTTGAATGTTGAAATTCGAATAAATTTTTTTTTTTTCTTTAAGATTAAAATAGCTGAACCTGCGTTATTTTGGGATTGCTATATGAAAAGTGTAATGCTCAATCCCTTAGGTTCGAGGTTGCTCTATGAACTCATGTGTCATTTTCAATCTTGCTTAGGATTTTCTGACGTAAAAGTTTAGAAATAAAAATACATAGAAAAGTAAAAAAGATCGTAAATAATAATCCCTTCTTTTTTTTAAATTAATTCAACTAGTGTTATCTTGGGTTGTCCTATGGACTTGAGTGCCATGTCCAATCCTTTAGGTTCGAGGTTGCTCTATGGACTGTCATGTTTAACCTCATTAGGCTCATCTTCTTACTATTAATCCTTTTTAAACGAATAATTGAACTAATATTATTTTGGGATGCTCTATGACTTTGAGTGTTATGTTCAATCTTTTAGGTGTGAGGTTGCTCTATGGACTTATGTGTCGTTGTTCAACCTTATTTAGGATTTATCAATGTTTAAAAATAGAAATTGCTTAAACAACGTGAAACAATTTAGTTTTTAAATCCTGCCTTTTTCTTGTAAACGTTAATTTGTAACCTATTTCTTATAAAAAATTTGGGTAAAATAAATACGTTAAGATTCATTAACTATTTGCACAAGTAATTTGGGTAACCGTTTTCTTACGGGTGCACTAGGGGTGTTGTGGGGTTAAGTCCTCATCCTTCCCTATGCGCAAGCGACTCCCGGACTCGATATGGTTCCAAAGATCATTTTTTAAGGTTTTTCCAATTTTTTCCGAATTAAATAAAATTGGTGGCGACTCTACACTCTTTTTTTAAGAATATTTTTTTATCGCTGTTTCCTTCGCGATCCCGGTCGCGACACCCAGTCGAGTCATGTTAATCCAAGATCTAGTGTCTTTCACAGGCTAGAGCAACAGCCGAGAAGGCATGGTCCCCGGGGATTCCATAGACCTGAAACATTCGGCCACGTGAATGGGTTGGTAGCTGAATTACTGGAATCTGACCACAGAAAAGTTGAGGCTTTGAGAAGGCAGTTTGAACGACAAGCTCTTCAGTCGAGGAGGCCTAACTCTTGGGCAAGAGGCAGATCTGATTTTCACCAAGGCAATGGTAAGAATGTTCAAAGGCCAAATAGAGAGGAAAAAGGGAGGATGCCAATAGTGGATGGAAGTCCTATCCCAGAAGAAAAAAGGCGTGTTGCAGAATTCAGTGAAAAGAAAGGTGTGACTTCTTTAAGGATCATTGTGGGCAATGATGAAGAAATGAAGCCGCAGAGAATGGTCAAGCCCGCGGCTAATGTTCAAGAGGGACATTGGTTTCTGAATAAATATGCGAAGAATTTGAAGCCAATTGATCCTGTAGGGATTCAGTTAACACGAAACCAGAAAAGGAGGAAGCAAAGAATGGCTCAGGTGCAGAAAATGAAGCAAACGCTACAAATGTTAGCTGAGGCCAAGAAGGTGACAAGGGATGAGGTTTCTTCTCCTAAAGTAGCTGAAGCATTAGATGCTACATTCGGTTCCCATAAGGCAGAAGAAAAAGAGGGACACAAAGACCTTCAGCAGAATGGATCAGACACCCAACCAGAAGAAAAGAAAGAAGGTTGTTGGATGAATGAAGAATTTGATGTTTCTGTGGGGGACGATTTAGATCCTATCATTGAGCTAAATGATCAGTTCCTGGAAGAACATGGTAAGGCTGGAGATGTATTAGATGGGGCAGAAACTAATATGTTGTCCTTTCTGGAGGAATCTATGTTGCAAACCCTCATAGGGGAAGAAGAATTTGACTCAGTTGAGGTTGACGTAGTAGGAATCCTTCCGGGCGAATTCCGGGCAGATGATGGCCAGCCGAGTGCATTGGAAGGAGATGTATGCGCTGAAGAGGTAGAATGGGCAATACTAGCTGATGAAACTGCTTTAAAACCCCAGGGAATAGTGTTTGGAAATCCCTCCGAAGATATGGTTAAACATTTAAAGCCTTTGTTTATTAAGGCTCAATTGAACGGCAAGGCAGTTAGCCGTGTGTTTATGGATGGAGGGGCAGTCTTGAACGTTATGCCAGTTAGCACTATGAAAAAGTTGGGCAAGATGAAAGAACACTTATGCCCGACCAACATGAAGATGACTAATTTCACTGGGGAAGCTACGGCTGCGTTGGGTGTGTTGATCGCCGATGTTACGGTAGGCTCTAAGACCACCACTCCTGCTTTCTTTGTAGTTGATGCCAAAACTGCCTATGCTATTCTCCTGGGTAGGAATTGGATACACTCGAGCCGATGTGTGCCTTCCACCTTACATCAAATGCTTATCATGTGGAATGGAGATAAGGTGGAGACAGTGTTAGCCAATAAGAATCCTTTTACGGCTGACGTACGAATGGCAGAGGCCATGTATTATTCTCCCCATATGGAACCCATCCAAGTGGCTGAAGATTACGAAGAAGGTGCCTGGGAATCATGCAATTTGACATCACAAGGGTTTACCATCACATTGCAGGCCGAATCATGGCCTTTTGAAAAATTTCTTGATGATTGATAAGGCCCACGTTATAAGGGATTTGGTCCAACGGCTGCCCTTGTTTACAACGGAAAGCAAAGTTATTGAGGCAGGTTTAGTCGAGGAGAAAATCTCAGAGGAAGCAGATGGTCAGACCAGGGGGCAGGGCTCTGAGAAGAAAGAATTGCAAGGGCCTGTTGACAAAAAAGGTGTCTGTTTTCGAGGCTCAAGACCCCTTGGTGGAGGTGAACCTGGGTTCGGCTGACAGGCCACAAGTAACTAAGGTTGGTGGTTTGTTGGCCGAGCCAGACAAAATCAAATTGATCAAGCTCATCAAGCGATAAAAAGACTGTTTTGCCTGAGATTACCATGAGATGCCTGGTTTGTCTAAAGGTCTGGTGGAACATTGATTGCCAATTAAAGAAGGGTTTAAGCCATATAAACAACCTCCCAGAAGGTTTAATCCTGAGTTGCTACCAAAGATTAAGGCAGAAAAGGAGAGATTGTTAAAAGCTGGTTTTATTCGCACCGTGAGGTATGTGGAATGGCTTTCCAATATTATGCCTGTATTTAAGAATAATGGAAAGTTAAGAATTTGTACTGATTACAGAAACTTAAATTTGGCAACACCCAAGGATGAGTACGTTATGCCTATAGCCGACATGTTAGTCGATGCTATGGCTAGCAATGGTATCTTAACTGTCATGGATGGACATTCGGGGTATAACCAGAGTTGAGGAAGATGTTCATAAGACCACTATTAGATGCCCAGGAGCTATTGGGATCTTTGAATGGGTGGTGATGCCGTTTGGGTTGAAAAATGCAGGGGCCACGTACCAAAGAGCAATGAATGCTATTTTCCATGAGTTGATTGGGAAGAATATGGAAGTGTATATTGATGATGTAGTGGTCAAATCTAAGGATTTTGATCAGCATTTGATTGATTTGGAAATGGCTTTGTAGAGGATGAGGTTTCATAACTTGAAGATGAATCCAGAGAAATGTTCCTTTGGGGTCTCGGCTAGCAATTTCTTGGGTTTTCTGGTACATTAGCATGGCATTAAAATAGACAGAAATAAATCCAAAGCAGTATTGGAAGGCAGGCCTCCAAGAAACAAAAAGGAATTGCAAAGTTTGATAGGGAAGATCAACTTTTTGAGAAGATTCATTTTGAATTAGGCTGGAAAGATGAAGTTTTTCTCTCCTTTGCTCAAACTTAAAAAGGCAGAAGAACTCATATGGGGAGAAAAGCAGCAGCAAGCTTTTGAACAGATCAAACAAACTTTAGCCAATCCTCTAGTGTTGGTACCTCCAATTGCTGGGAAGCCGTTGAGGTTGTATATCTCTGCAGGTCAAGAGTCAATCGGCCTTGCACAGGAAGCCGAGGATGGTGCAGAGAAAGTAGTTTATTATCTTAGCCGTTTATTAAACGATGCTGAGTCTGATATTCTCCTATAGAAAAACTATGTTTGTCTTTACTTTATGCTTGTACCAAACTTGAATATTATTTAATGCCACGAAAAGTTTTGGTTTTATGCAAGATTGACATAATTAAATATTTGCTTAATAGGCCTGTCTTACAAGGGAGATTAATGAAGTGGGCCATTAAATTGAGTACATTTGCACTAGTGTATGTACCCTTAAGGGCAATTAAGGGGCAGGCTGTAGCCGATTTCGTGGCTCAACATCCTTCAGTCAAGGTGAAGGATCCCCTGTCAGAAGTTAATAGTTGCATTAATTTGCAACCATAGATCCTGAGATTTGATGAATACAAAACTCAAAAATGAGTAGGGGCTGGAGTTGCTATAACTAGCCCGGCAGGGCAGGATTGGAGATTCATGTGTCAGCTGCAATCAAAATATTCCAATAATCAAGCCGAGTATGAAGCATTAATAATAGGATTGAGAATCCTGATCTCTATGAAGGCTTAATATGTCTGTATTATGGGTGATTCGCAACTTGTTGTGAAACAACGACGGGGGAGTATAAGTGCAACAGCCCTGCACTCTTAGGATGTAGTGAAACGGCTAGCTCTTTGTTAGAAGAGTTTACTGATATCACAATCATGCACATCCCACGCGGGGAAAATGATGAAGCTAATGATTTGGCCCAACACGCTTCTGGATATAGGGAATTAAAATTGGAAGAAGGCCAATTTAATGATTGTTTTCCAGAAGTCATGAATGTTGAGAATTAGTCAGCCGATGATTGGAGGAAGGAATTGTTAGATTATTTGAAGAATCCATCAGCTAAAGTTGATTCTAAGGTTAAACAAAGGGCCTTGAAGTATGTTATTATGGATAATGACTTGTATAAAAGAGGAATAGGAGGTGTTCTTCTCAGATGTATAGATCAAAATGAGTCATTAAAAGCAATGAAGGAAGTCCATGAAGGGATTTGTGGGGCTCATAGAGCTGGAGCAGTTATGAGATGGACTTTGCATCGAATGGGGTATTATTGGCCTACTATTATGGCTGATTGCCATGCCTATGCTAAAGGTTGTGAAGCCTGTTAGAAGAATGGTCCTGTTCAAAGAGTCCCATCCGAGGAAATCCATGCCATTGTCAAACCTTGGCCTTTCAGGGGATTGGCAATGGATCTAATCGGGAAAATATACCCTTCATCTTCTAAATGGCATACCTTTATCATTGTAACCACTGATTATTTCACCAAATGGGTGGAGGCATAGCTGATGGTGAATGTTACACAACAAGATGTGATTAATTTCATCAAGCAACATATCATCCACAGATATGATATCCCTGAATCGATCACAACGGACCAGAGTACCATGTTTACAGGGGATAAAATGGTGGCCTTTGCTCAGGAGTATGGAATTAAATTAATCCACTCTTCTCCCTACTATGCTCAGGTGAATGGACAGGCTAAGGCTACTAATAAGATATCGATTGCCATGATTAAAAAGACTCTTGAGGACAAGCCCAGAAGGTGGCATGAAGTTTTGTCGAAAGTTTTATGGGCATATAGAACTCGAAGTCCACCGCAACCGGCTTCAAACCTTATCGGTTGACCTTTGGTCATGATGTCGTTTTGCCATTGGAATTGAAAGTCAAATCTTTTAGAGTGGCTAAACAACATGGGCTGATTTTTTATGATTATTGTCAGGCAATGATGATGGAACTGGAATCGACTGATGAGGATAGATTAATGGCCTTGGAAAACATTCGGTTGAACAAGCAAAAGGTTGCTAAGGCTTATAATAAGAACATAAAAAAGTAAGCATTTTGCCGAGGGAGACTTAGTTTGGAAAACCGTTTTGCCGATTGGGATTAAGGATCCTAAATATGGAAAATGGTCACCAAATTGGGAAGGTCCGTTTATTATTAGTCAAGTTATTCCTGGGGGTGCTAATCGACTAGTCAATATGCAAGGAGAAGAGTTTAATCGAAGTATAAACGGGAAATACTTGAAGTCATATTATCATTCGGTTTGATAAACAAGGGATTCAAAATAAAAAGGAATAAGGCCTTTCATATCAATTGTTCTTTAAAAGAAAATATAAGAAAAATACAACATTCAAATCCTAATAACTACGTGAAGGTCTTGCTGCTGAACTTGAGAGCTTGGGTTTGAATATGATTGTATCGGCTAAGGTCGGTCCAACCATTTGTGCTTCAACCGAAGAAAATTCCGTAGTTGGTTGAGTTTGGTCACCTTTATCCTCGTCGACAGATGACTTAGTTATTATGTCAGCCAAAGGCAAAGGAGGTATATGCTCGGGGGCAAGAACTTCTTCTGTTCTTTCCTCGTTTTGGGTTGCCTCTTCTTCAACAGCATCAGTTGAAGTTGGTCCTTCAATAGGCTTGGGGGCAACCATGGGTGATTTGGCCTCAGCTATGAGAAGTTTCAAGCTTTCCCAATCTTCTTGAGCTGTAGCCATGCCACGCTCAGTTGTGGCCATATTTTCTTTCAAAACTTCCTTTTGCTGAGCCAAAGAGATAAGCTCAGTATCCAAAGACTTGGGTTGATGATAGATTTGGATTCTGGTCTTTGCGCTAGTTGTGAGTTTTCTCTCTATTTGCTACTGCTTAGGCTTAGTCACAGCTATCTCCTTGTCTATCCTTTCCCTTTCGGCTATCAGGTGCTTTAGCCAAGCAGAAAGCTGTTGATTTTCAGCTAGGTCCACTTGCCTTTCTGCTTCGATTGATTGAAAAGAAGTCTGGAAATTGATCTTCTGCTCCTAAAGTTGGGCTAGCCGATTGAGGTTGTTCAAACTCTTCTCATGATGACTTTGGTAAGCCACATAATTGAAAGAGATGTCACCTACTTTAGCGGCTATACGATTGAGAGCTTCCTTTTGTGGACCAGAAATGCCTCTGGTATAAATAGCCGATGAAAGAGCCACTCTTAGCTATGTAACTGCTACTTCATCCACAGGGATATCTTTGTGAAGTTGTTCTTCAATGCGGGAGATGCGTTCTTCTATGGGAGAGCTGGGAATCAGAAGTGAACCCAGAGGAATGGCCATTTGAAAATAACCAGAGAGCTCTTCTTCGGGAATAGACTCCTCAATTGTTTCAGTTGGAGAAGTTGATATGGTTTGAACTTCTGCTTCTCCAATCAACGGTTGTGTTGGTCGTGCCTGATAGGTTGGAATGGCAGCCATTTCAGAAACACTGGTTGACTGAGGAACGCCAGCCGTGTCTGGAGTGCCAGTCATTGCAAGAGCACTTGGCTGAGCCTTGTGACACCCACTACCCCGCATATAAAAAAATATAAATAAAATCATACATGTCTTTAAAAAAAAAATAACAATTAAAATAAAAACATATTCTCAAGGGTAATGTGCATCACATCATCTATAACGTAAAACATAGGAATCTGAAATGATCAAAATCCTTTAAAAACGAACTGCGGAAAACATAAATAATAAACATAACCCAAATCCCGATGTCACATATCAGAGCTGGTATACATATACCGATAATACATCGGAATAAAACCAAATAACATGAATCATAAATCCTAACTACTGAGAGAGATCTCCTCGGGATCACTCCTCGTCAGCATGCTCACCCTCCTCTGCATATACCACAACATATGCACAAGAATAACAAAGAGAGGGGTAAGAAACGTAATCATGAATATATGTAAACAGAATGGAATAGTAATTAAGATGGCATACAACATACATCAATAAACACAGATATAATCAACATATATATATATATCAAGGATGCATGTCAATGCGAATGCAACATCACTACTCCGTATGCATGTGGCCAACAACTCTAACTCTGGAAAGACAATTAGGAGTACATGTCCGGTTATCAACGTGGATGATATGCCAGACCAGGGGCCATCCCCGAACACTCTCACTAATCCTGATAACGTATAGTGGCTAGTCAGGGTACTCAAGCTTATTCTTTAGGTCACTCCGACAATAGGTAGCTAGCCCATGTCACCTGGAACTTCCATACCCAACGTACCCGCAAGGCCGGGATAACACCCATCGTGGCCTCCACTATTGCGATTCATCGTTTGCTTTCCACCCAACATATCAAAGTCAACGTATGATGCATGCTATGCTCAACAACATGCAAACACATGTCCAACCATCCACCATCATAATCAATCACATTGATTATCAACAATGACCATCAACGATGATCATCAATCAACTAGGCGCTAACCATCGTTATTGCCTTTATCAACATTGCCAATATTATCATCATAATAAATCACATTGATTATCAACAATGACCATCAACGATGATCATCAAACAACTAGGCGCTAACCATCATTATTGCCTTTATCAACATTGCCAATATTATCATATCGTCATTATTAATATTAACGTTCTTTTCTATACTATCAACCTTGAATTGTGATCTCACAGTCATTTTTCCATCACCCTATTTATTTCTTCTTCACAACAGAATCTGGGTGAGAAACCCAGATTCGCTAGGCGAATCGTGGCTCGCGAGGAGATCCCGAGAGCTCCTAAACAGGTTCCTAGATTCGCTAGGCGAATCCTGGCTCGTGAGGCGAGCCCGAGAGCCTCAATACTTGGTTCTCTCATTCGCCTCGCGGATTGTAAGGATTACAATCCGCTAGGCGAATCACGTCAGACCACGAATGGTCTCTCTGTCTCGCCTCGCGAATGGATATTCGCCAGGCGAATCATGACAGATGTGGGAATCTTAAGAATTTCTCTAAGTTATCCCTATGCCTATCATCCCATCTCTCAAGAATCATCCCTATGGGTCTCCAAAACTAATCCAATATTATCAATCTCACCTCTCATAACAACTCATTCATTATGGGGTGCCAAACGTCCCTAAGCTATGTTTTTTCACTAATCCTATTTTCTTCATCGTAACGCACATCATCATCAAGTCATCATTATCATTGCACATCATAAAATCTCATCAATGCATATCGTATCTATATTCATACTATTCATTGCACATCATACTATTTGAATCATATCATCAAGACAAACACCCATAATCATAATCATATAACCATAAACATGTATATTTATACAATATTCAAATAGGCATATACATGGCATATACATAACATACACATAATTACACTCATAGCATATACATAGGCATTTACAATGCATATAGACAAACATATAGGGGTCATGGGTTAACCCCTTCATTTTAACCTATCCCAAAACCCACATACTCATGATCTATTTCTTCCCCCCATACCTGGTATGACGATCACCACGAACAAAGGAAGGAAAAGGTCCGGAAAAGGTTGCGTCTACATGAATGCTCAATCTTACGACGCTTGACTTCACGATCATAGCCCCAAAAGGTTCAAGAGCAGCAACTGGGAAGAGGGCTTGTGATGGCAGTGATGCTCTTCAAACAAAAGAGATGAAGAACGATGAACAATGGTGCAATCTCCTTCAGGGATCCTTGGAAAGGGTTTAGAAATCCTTGTTTGGAGAGGAAGAGGCAGTTTCTGAGAGTTTTTCGACTTAGAAAGTAGGTTTAGGTCGAGTCTTAGGGTATAAATATGAGTTAGGGTCACTATGGGCTGATTAGAAGCCCAAAAACATGATTCTGGTGCGCGCAGATTCGCGAGGCGAGTATCCTTTCGCGAGGCGAACCAGAGAGCTGTAAAAATCTGGTTGTCAGGTTCGCGAGGCGAATGTATCCTCGCGACGCGAAACTTTAGAAGACGAATTTGGCCTTAACACCTGAAATAAGACTTGTAGATAATTCTCTAAGCTTTCCAACGCATCCAAGATCACCTCAATCGGATGTTTAGAACTCAAGCTATGAACAAAACCGTAAAACATGTTTCTTGGACTTGAATGCATTGACCATTCCTTAAGGCTAAACTACCCCAACTATGAACTTGGACATCAAGAACAATCATAAACAACATATATACAACATATACAAGCAAATATTAACACATATAAGCATAGTGTAAAAAAAAACAGGGTGTTACAATTCCACCCCCTTATAAAAATTTCGTCCTCGAAATTTCTACTCACCTTGAGTAAACATATGCGGATATGACTCCTTCATCTTGCTCTCCAACTCCCAAGTAACACTTTCTTCTGTAGCTCCACTCCAAACGACCTTGACCAAGGGGATTTCCTTCCCTCTCGGTTGCTTGACCCTTCAATCTTCAACCCGAAGCGGTAACACCTCGAAAGTCAAGTTATCCTTTAGTGGAATGATATCGGGTGCTATCACATGGCTTGGATCATGAACATACTTTCGAAGTTGAGACACATGAAACACATTATGAAGATTTGACAAGAACGGGGGTAAAGCTATCTGGTAGGCGACTTCACCGACTCTTTTTAGAATTTGGTAAGGGCCAATGAATCTAGGAGTAAGTTTCCTCGCTTTCATTACTCTGCCAACCCCAGTTGTTGGAGTAACTCGCAAGAACACATGATCCCCCTCCTGGAATTCGAGAGTTTTTCTTCTTTTATCATGGTAACTCTTTTGCCTACTCTGTGCCACTCTCATCTGTTCTTGTATCATCCTCACTTTCTCTGTAGTTTCTTGCACTACCTCAGGTCCTAACACAACATTCTCTCCAGGCTCATTCCAACACAAAGGTGTCCTACACCTCCTACCATACAAAGCCTCATAAGGTGCCATCCCAATACTGGAATGGAAGCTATTGTTGTAGGTAAACTCTATAAGGGGTAAAAACTTATCCCAACTACCAGACTGCTCTAGTACACATGCCCTCAACAAGTCCTCTAAGGATTGGATTGTCCTCTTAGACTGACCATCGGTCTGTGGGTGATAAGCTGAACTCAATCTAAGCTTAGTTCCTAAGGCCTCATGCAAACTATTCCAAAATCTAGAGGTAAATCTAGGATCTCTGTCTGAAACTATGCTAGACGGTACCCCATGCAATCTAACTATTTCTCTGATATACAACCCAGTCAACTTCTCTAATGGATATTCCATGTTCATAGGGATGAAATAGGCAGATTTGGTTAACCTGTCCACAACAACCCATATGGCATCACAACCAGCTGGAGTCTTAGGGAGTCCAGACACAAAATCCATAGAGATACTATCCCACTTCCACTCAGGAATACTCAAAGGTTGCAACTTACCCGAAGGTTTCTGGTGCTCTATCTTAGCCTTCTGACACACTAAGCAAGCATACACAAACTCAGCCACATCCTTTTTCATCCTAGGCCACCAAAACATCCGTTTCAGATCCTGATACATCTTTGTGGCTCCTGGGTGAACACTCAAACCACTCCTATGTCCTTCCTCTAGGATCAACTTCTTGAGCTCTGGAACAACAGGTATACAAACCCTATCTTGGAACCTCAAAATTCCATCAGTCCCTTCCTTAAAACTAAGGTTTCTACCCTGAGAAATCAACTCCCTCTGGTCTAAAAGGTATACATCTATCTTCTGTCCTTCTCCAATCTGATCCATCAATCTGCTAGTGATTTTCAACATTCCTAGCCTAATGCTCTTAGGGGTAACGTCCCAAGCTAAACTCAAATCTCTAAACTTCTCTATCAAATCCATCTCTCTAACCATCAAGGCTGAAATATGTAAGGATTTTCTACTCAAAGCATCAGCCACTATATTGGCCTTACCTGGGTGGTAACTCAACTCAAACTCATAATCTTTAAGAAATTCCATCCACCTACGCTGTCTCATATTCAGCTCCTTTTGGTCAAATAGGTATTTCAAACTCTTATGATCACTAAAGACCTCAAATCTAGCTCCATAAAGATAATGCCTCCAAATCTTCAAGGCAAACACTACGGCTCCTAGCTCCAAGTCGTGGGTAGGGTAATTCTTCTCATGGGTCTTAAGCTGCCTAGAAGTGTAAGCTACTACCTAACCATTCTGCATCAACACACCACCTAAACCTTGCTTTGAAGCATCATAGTACACCACAAAAGGTTCACTAGGATTGGGCAACACTAACACAGGTGCAGAGGTCAACCTATTCTTCAACTCCTGAAAACTTTCCTCACACTTAGAATCCCACACAAAGATCTGACATTTCTTAGTAAGGCGGGTCATAGGCAAAGCTATCTTAGAGAATCCTTCTATAAACCTCCTATAGTACCCGGCTAAACCCAAGAAACTCCTAACCTCAGTCACTGACTTAGGTGCTTCCCATTGGAGCACGGTTTCTACCTTAGATGGGTCTACGGCTATTCCTCCTTTAGAGATGATGTGTCCTAAGAAACTCACCTCCTCTAACCAGAACTCACACTTAGACAACTTGGCATACAACTCTTTTTCCTTAAGGGTCTTCAAGACTATCCTCAAGTGTTCCTCATGTTCTTCCCTAGTCTTAGAGTATACTAGGATATCATCTATGAAAACAACTACAAACCTATCCAAGTATGGATGAAAGATCTTGTTCATGTAGTCCATGAACACAGCAGGGGCATTAGTCACACCAAAAGGCATGACTAGGTACTCATAATGGCCATAGCGTGTTCTGAATGCAGTCTTCGGAATGTCCTCAGACTTGACCCGAATTTGATGGGAACCTGATCTCAAATCTATCTTAGAAAACACACAGGCTCCTATCAGCTGGTCCATAAGGTCATCTATCCTAGGAAGAGGGTACCTATTCTTAACGGTCACCTTGTTGAGTTGTCGATAATCGACACACAACCTCATGCTGCCATCTTTCTTCTTCACCAACAACACCGGCGCTCCCCACGGAGACACACTAGGCCTAACAAACTGCTTCTGGAGCAATTCCTCTAACTGTTTCTTCAACTCAGCTAGCTCTAGAGGGGACATCCTATAAGGTGCTATGGATATAGGTCCTGTACCTGGCACTAAGTCTATGCTAAACTCAACCTCTCTCTCAGGTGGCAAACTATAAATGTCCTCTGGAAAAACTTCTGGGAACTCTCTCACAACTGGCACATCCTTAACCTCAGCCTTTCTCTCTACTTCCATGGAAGATAAGATCATGTATACTTGGGCTTCCTCTCTAATAGAAGCCTTGACTTGGTTGGCAGGATTAGCCAAGTAAACGGCTAGACTTAGCCAGGCGAATCATGACAGATGTGGGAATCTTAAGAATTTCTCTAAGTTATCCCTATGCCTATCATCCCATCTCTCAAGAATCATCCCTATGGGTCTCCAAAACTAATCCAATATTATCAATCTCACCTCTCATAACAACTCATTCATTATGGGGTGCCAAACGTCCCTAAGCTATGTTCTTTCACTAATCCTATTTTCTTCATCGTAACGCACATCATCATCAAGTCATCATTATCATTGCACATCATAAAATCTCATCAATGCATATCGTATCTATATTCATACTATTCATTGCACATCATACTATTTGAATCATATCATCAAGACAAACACCCATAATCATAATCATATAACCATAAACATGTATATTTATACAATATTCACATAGGCATATACATGGCATATACATAACATACACATAATTACACTCATAGCATATACATAGGCATTTACAATGCATATAGGGGTCATGGGTTAACCCCTTCATCTTAACCTATCCCAAAACCCACATACTCATGATCTATTTCTTCCCCCCATACTTGGTATGACGATCACCACGAACAAAGGAAGGAAAAGGTCCGGAAAAGGTTGCGTCTACACGAATGCTCAATCTTACGATGCTTGACTTCACGATCACAGCCCCAAAAGGTTCAAGAGCAGCAACTGGGAAGAGGGCTTGTGATGGTAGTGATGCTCTTCAAGCGAAAGAGATGAAGAACGATGAACAATGGTGCAATCTCCTTCAGGGATCCTTGGAAAGGGTTTAGAAATCCTTGTTTAGAGAGGAAGAGGCAGTTTCTGAGAGTTTTTCGACTTAGAAAGTAGGTTTAGGTCGAGTCTTAGGGTATAAATATGAGTTAGGTCACTATGGGCTGATTAGAAGCCCAAAAACACGATTCTGGTGCGCGCAGATTCGCGAGGCGAGTATCCTTTCGCGAGGCGAACCAGAGAGCTGTAAAAATCTGGCTGTCAGGTTCGCGAGGCGAATGTATCCTCGCGATGCCAAACTTTAGAAGCCGAATTTGGCCTTAACACCCAAAATAAGACTTGTAGATAATTCTCTAAGCTTTCCAACGCATCCAAGATCACCTCAATCGGATGTCTAGAACTCAAGATATGAACAAAACCGTAAAACATGTTTCTTGGACTTGAATGCATTGACCATTCCTTCAGGCTAAACTACCCCAACTATGAACTTGGACATCAAGAACAATCATAAACAACATATATACAACATATACAAGCAAATATTAACACATATAAGCAAAGTGTAAAAAAAAACAGGGTGTTACAAGCCTCAGGAAGTATAGTCAACTGATGAAAAGAAAGGTAAAGGAGCAAGGTTAGCCGTTTAAATTAGTACAAAATAAGAAATGGAAGTAAGGGAGGTGAAGTGAATATACCTGGATGAATGAACTTGAGAGGCGCAATTTCTTCTTTCTGATAAGTGAAGGAGGAGTCTCGGTTGGGGAAGCCTCAGCATGAGCTTCTTGTGAAATGGTCTGGACAATTCTTGTTATTTTTGCTCTCTAATATCAAAAAGACAAGAAAGAGGTTTTTGAGAGAAACAGAAGAGTGATTCGGCAAAGGTATTGAGAAGAGAAGATAGTTCTTTACCTTAGCCAATTTCTCAGCCGAAGAAGGCTTGGTTGATGGTCTGGAACTTTCTTGAGGCTGAATCACTAACCTTGTTGGTCTGGTTCTCTTCCTAGCAGTCGTATCTGGCATTTCATCCACATCAATAACGTGTTTCCCTAAAGAAAGGGAAAGAGCCGAATTAGTCGGAGAATTCTTGGAAATAAATAGAAAAGAATTAAACGTGAAAATATTTGGCTTACCTCTGGATTTGGGAGGAGGTTTGGCAGTTGGGGTTTTCTTGCTGGAGGAAGGTGTTGCTTCTGGCATTGGTGGAGAAGGTGGTTCTGGTTGCCCATCATCTATCAGTCTAGCCATATATTTGGATAAATCATCAGAGAGGAGTTTTTGAGGAACGGATGGCCACCAGTTAATATAGGATGACGTTTCTCCTGGCTGCCAATCAAGAGATATATGTGAAAGCCAGCATGAGCTCTATGTTAGCTGAGGTAATATCGGCTACTTGTTTGGCTGATAGAGTTGGCCTGCTGTATGGAGAGGCTTTTGACTCATAGTTGCCAGGAATACTTTGAAGAAGACCAAACTATCGGGCAAAACATTGGGGGTTGTAGGGTTCAACAGAAGATTTGTTGTTCCTAGAAGTTGGCTTTACCCCCACAAAGGAGGTCTCTTGCCGTTAAAATACTGCTCTATTCTGATACAACTTATTGTCTCAGGGAATCATTAAAAATGTTGTCTGGGATGGTGAACACCCATTTAGGGCCAATCTTTGTTGGAAAGACTTTATTGAGTTCTGAGGAGGATCTGGATATAGTAAGAAGTATATTGGTTATGTCAAAGGCTGATTTAGGAGCAGGAGGTATTAGTTGTAAATGTTGACCCAAGATGGCAGGACGAGCAGGAAGAGTTGCTGGGTTAAAAGTGGGGTCAATAAATTCGGGGAAATAATGAAGAATCAACAGTTGAAGGAACCACAGCAGGCCAGGGTTGTTATCTGGGTTGCCTTTCTTCATCAGCCGTTCACGAAGAACAAACAATCCTCAGTATAACAAAGAAAGGAATAAAGGGCCCAAGGCCAGCCGATTCCCTGAAATGATGTAAGATACGAAGGCAGAATATTCTTGTACTATTTGGCAGGAGTTAGTACATATGAAGTACTTACACAGCCAATAGAGTAAAAAAGCATTATGCTCTCTATCCGAGACTGCTCCAGTCGATTGGGCGTTAGCCGAGAGGAAGGTGGAGTATGTGGCTTCCTTATGAGAAAATTTGATTCCCAGGTCAGGAACAGTAGAAAGATGAAGAGAGGGAAGTTCGTCCCCTTGCATTGGTAGGCCAGTAATGGAAGCTACATCTGGCAAGGTTGGGCTAGCCATACCAAAGGGGAATATGAATCCGTTGATTGATGTTGCCCAGAAACCCATAAAGCCAAAGATTAGCTCAGAATTAAGGGGAATATCGTACTGAGAAAGCATTATGATGTTGTAAATTCCCTAAGATTTCCACTCTTTTTCTCTACTGTCTGATACTCTTTCAAGCCAGTTAGAGTAAGATTGAGTCAGACGAGGCCATGTGCGGAAATCTGAAGGGCATCTATGGATGGTGAACCAGTCGCATGCAATAGGAAGAGCAAAAGTACTGGGAGCAAAAACGTGTTCCAGAAAGAGTTTTACCTCATTAATATCAAGGGTACAGGGTTTTAGGGTATACGAATTCTAGCGAACACGAAGGAAAGTGGTGGTGTTTTCAATTGGTGGGCTTTCAGATTCTTGAGACGATTCTTGGAGTGAGGAGGTCTTGGATGAAGATTCTTGAATTTCCTCATCATGGCCATAAGAGTATGGTTATGATTGGAGTTAGAATCAGACATTGTGGTGGTGATTTTCTTGGTTGACGGAAGGAAGATGATGTTGAGGAGAAAGAAGATTGATTGCAAGAGTAACAGTAGTCTGCTGAAGTGGGCGCGCGGTTGATTTTATAGCGGGAGCAGGAAAAGAGCCGTTACCTAGTGATATGATTGTTGTGAAGTTGTAGGGGCAAGGAGTGTTTTGTGGAGCTCGAGAAGACGGTTACATCCTTCATTCTGTCTAACGGCTAGAATAAAGAATGCAAGGGGGCAAGTGTTATCTCCACAAAAATGTTCACTTGGTAGATGTTAATTAATGGTCAGCCGAGTGAGCATGGTTAGGCAACAGTCAAATAAGAAGAGCCGAATGCGTAAGAGTAAAAGCAGCAGAATATATATTATTCTAGGCAGCCAAAGTAGTGTTATTAATGGCAGCCGAATTAATGGTAAAAATTGGTAGCCGTTTTTAATACTGGATTGAAATAACAACTGGTTGGTTGCTTAATCGGTTCAAGTACTCTGATTGGATTATGTTAAGAAATTTACATGATTAATATTTGAACTAAGTTGACTAGTCGAAGATCAAGTAAAGCCCGTGTGTTTAGGAATGTTAACCGCTTAGACCTACAAAAGTGGGATTTGGGTAAAAAGACCGTTTGAAGGCTAAAACGTTGGAGAGTCTGCCGTTTTGAAGATTTGTGTTAAGCTAAGGAGATTGACCAACTAGGATGATCGTGAAGATGTGCCTAAAATATAGGAAACATTGTTAGTCATGGTTAGCCGTTGGATTTGTAACTATTTGCGTACTAAAGTGTCTTTTGTCAACCATGATGTATCTTAGTTGCTGAAAAATAGGGGTTAGTGGCCAGTGGAAGAAACTTCAGTGTAGAATGGCAATTTTGAGTATAAATATTAGTTGTACATTTCGAATTAGACACAATCAATCAAATACAACTTGCAAATTTCACATTATTCATTTCGAGTTCATAGTTTTTGCGCTTAGCTCTTTTTCACTTTCACTTTCACACTAAACGCTCTTTGAAGTAGTTTAGGAACCCACTAAGTTAGGAAACAGAATCCTTTTCCTAACGTTTAAAGATAAAAAAGGGGGAATCACTATGGAAGGATCAGCCGAGTAAACGGCTAGCACCAATCCATCCTACAACACCAAGAATGGAAGTGGGATGGTATAGCCATGGATTTCGTGGTCGGTTTACCGAGAACTACGAAAAGGCATGATGCTATTTGGTAATCGTCGATAGGTAGACGAAGTGTGCTCACTTCTAACCTATTGACACTTTGGAAAGGTTAACCCAAATCTATATTAAGGAAGTAGTGAGGTTACATGGAGTGCCTTCTAGTATTATTTCCAATAGAGATCCTAGATTTACATCTAGATTCTGGAAGTAGTTACATAAGGCCTTGGGAACTAAGTTAAGATTAAGTTCTGCTTATCATCCTCAGACGGATGGTCAGTCGAAACGAACAATTCAATCATTTGAAAATCTCTTAAGAGCTTGTGTATTATAACACACATGAAGTTGGGATGAGTTCTTACCATTAATTGAATTCACCTATAATAGCAGTTTTCATTTAAGTATATAGATGGCACCCTATGAAGCGTTGTACGGAAGAAATGTAGAACCTCGTTATGTTGGTATGAGACAAGAGAGAGTCAAATTTTAGGACCGAATGTAGTATAACAAATGACGGAACAAATCAAGAAGATAAGGGAAAGGATGAAAGCAGCACAAGATAGACAAAAGAGTTATAGCAATAAGAGGAGAAGACCTTTAGAATTCCGAAGGAGACCACGTTTTTCTGAGAGTGACTCCAAGGATTGGAATTGGCAAAGCAATCAAGTCTAGAAAGCTTACTCCTAGATTCATCAAGCCATTTCAAATTCTTCACCGAATTGGTCCTGTAGCCTATCATGTCGCTTTACCTCCAAACTTATTCAATCTTCATGATGTTTTTCATGTCTCTCAATTAAGGAAATATTACCCCGATCCATCACATATCTTAGAATCAGAGTCGGTACAATTAAGAGGGAACTTAGAATTTGAGGCCTTACTAATAAGGATCGCGAAAAGAAAGATCAAATAACTCCAAGGTAAACATATTCCATTGGTTAAAGTCATATGGAATGAAGCCATAGGAGATGCTACTTAGGAATGTGAAGAGGATATACAACAACAATATCCACATTTGTTTTGAGGTACGTCAAATTTCGAGGACGAAATTTCTTTTAAGGGGGTGAAATATGTAACATCCTTATTTCCATAACCTTAATTAATATATGAATGTACATGTGTTTAGGTTTGGTAAGTGTTGTTATGCTTGGAAGTATGCTTAGAGAGTATATTGAGAATTTGGGTTGAATTGGAGAAGAAACGGATGAGAAGCACGTATATCTGGGCAGAACTTCTCTAGCGTGGATTTTTGTGGACGCTAAAGCATAGCCACCTTGACCAGGAAACTGGCAGTGATGGGACATAAAGTGACACGTGTCAATCACACGTCGCAGTTGGCACGTGAAGGGCGATACCTTCGCGGTGAGGAAACATCAACGCTCAAGCGTAGGAGAAGCCAACGCTCAAGTGTTGGAACGCTAAAGCGTGGAAATTCAGAACGCTAAAGCGTTGCCATCAGAATTTTACCTCTATAAATAGCCTTCAACTTTTACGTGGGTGAAAGTTTTGAAAAACTTCAAAAGGCCAGAGAACGTGAAGAGAAGGTCCAAGGATAGCTAAGAGTTGTGATTCAAGTTGTAATATGTTCGTTCATCCGAATTCGATTCCGATCGTATATTTATGATCAGCTCGACTTCTACTTCAATTCTACCAATTTATTTCTTTGATTTGTCGAGGATAAGTCGAGGTTCTGTACCTACCAACATTGTGGTTTTACAATGTTCTTCTATCGTTTCTAGCTTCTATTCATGTTTTAGCTTCATTCTAGTGTTAATGATATAGTCTAAGTGTTGTTTCTGTGATTAGGGCAAGTTTCAAAGTTGTGTTCGGAACCCGTTGGAGAAGCTAGGCCGCAGTTGTAGAGAGGAGCTTGGAGGCTTGTGAGTTTATGATTGTTTCTACGGTTACTATCAGGTGGGAGAAAGAACCACAGTTCTCAACGACGAGTCGTATATACGAGACCAACTACCGTATACTTCAGGGCATGGGGTTCATCGAGGAGCTACCTGGTTGGAGACTTATGTATCACTCAACGGTTACCACTGGAGAGGTTGTGGAACAGAACATGGGACTATCATCATGACTCTGATACTGCTTGGAGATTTCACGCATCTTCGAGGACAAAATTTGTGGCTTGAGGTCGATGTCATCGCGCTGAGCGGAGGATGAGGGAGTATCCCCGACAGAGTACGAGGCGTTGCAGGTCTATCTTTGGAGGCAGCAAGCGTCGGTGGGGAGTTCTCGTTACCCTCGTTAGAGTCTGTCGGGTAAATGGTCCTAGCTTTTGTTTTGGCCAGTATAGAGTTGAGCGAAATGTATTTTAGGGCCAGGAGAGGAAGGCTTATGTACCCTTTTTTTGTTGCCATGCTTCAGTTGTATGTTATATTAGTTGCATACTCTGACCATTGTAGGATCTTGTACGCTCTATTGATGGAGCCAGTACTTTTTATAATACTAATTTATATATATATATATATATATATATATATATATATGTGTGTGTGTGTGTGTGTGTGTGTGTGTGTGTGTGTGTGTGTGTGTTAGCTGTTTAAGTTCTTCCGCATTGTTATAAGCATGCGACGTTAATAACATTAAGGATATTGGTTCGGATTACTAAATAGGACTTCCGAGGAGGGGTTGTTTCATTGAGGTGGTATGAGAGCAAATTGATTCTTAATCAGACTGCTTGGGGGTAGGATGAGGCTGCTAGCCATGTCTAGTTGAACCCACAACAGGATTTGACTATGCTTAAAAGTTGAGTAAAGTGTCCAGTATACGAGTTATCGAAAGGGATAACTGCTTCATGCATTTGTAAGGCATATAATGCATGTATGTGATAATATAATATGGTATGTCTTACGAATGTGAGCTAATAATTTCTTTTATAGGAAATTAGATGGCTCGTGGAAGAAGTAGGGGAACTCGAAATGGAGGACATGGCGGAAGAGCCACGGAAGGAATTGTTGAACCGAGAAACGAAAATGGTGAGACTTCCCACGTTGGTGGTGGGGAAGAATGTATTAAAACCCTAAGGACAGTTAAGGAACTGGCAACCGCAATGCTGCAACAGACGCAGCAAAACGCTCAATTGTTGCAAATGACCATGCAACGGCAACAGATTTGGAAATGAATCCCTAAACGTTATCAAATTTGGTCCCTATATGTACAAAAGTTAGCAAATTCGTCATTGCAAATTGGTTCTTATACGTGATACAAATTTTTGATTTGGTCCCTAAAACTGAAAAAAATTAAATCAATCCTTATATGTGCAATCGATAATAATACTACTAATGAGATATAAAATCTTAGTGAACAGAAATACTATTATAAAAGATTTTCACAAAAGCATTGTTCTCAGCCGGTACGGTAACCGGAAAAACTGTTCATGGTACCCTCTATTTTCAAATCAAAATATTAAATATTAATAACATAAATTAATATTACCAATAAACAACCACCATTAACACACCATAGTCAAATATATCATATCACATATATCAATTAATTCCCATGAAATCACAAATGTCATATGACTATCAACCTTCATATAACAATGGCGTCTTGTTGCCTACCTTTACTTATGAAGGTACTTCGATGTCACCTTCTCTTCAGTGACATTACTCATTTTTTATACCAACCATTGTACACTGGTGGTATTACTCATTTCGACATCTCAACGCATGGCGATGTTACTTTCGATACCCCATCATGGCGGTATTTCATAATTTCGGCATCCCAATTCATTGGCGATGTTACTTTCGATACCCCTATCATAGGCGGTATTGCAGCAAACAACATTCATCGCATATAACAGCTAATTAATCATGCCAATACCACATATATTATCATATAACCCAAATATAGCATGTCATTCAACCAAGTCATGTGTAAAACATACATATCATAGCATCAAACTCAAGAATAAACACGTAATTCATGGTATGAACACTTTAAAGGAAAAACACCCAAATTTAGAAATTATGATTTAACCAAACACAAGACAATGTTTTCAAAAACCATGTTTTGAAATCATATCCCAACCCCAATACAAATTGCACCTTAGAAAGGATGAGAAAGAGTATTTCTACTCACATCTCGTAGACCTCCAAAATCTCTAAAGCAATTCCTAAGAGTGAATCATATTGTTCGCCAAGCGTTCTCTCCTTCCTCTTTCTTTGCTCCTTCTTCTCCAAAATCCCCCTTCTTCAAGCCTGGGATCTCCTAGAGCAGCCACTAGAGTGTTTTAGGAGGTATTAAGGTTCTCTAATTTGCACTTAGGAGTCATTAGTTTGTATTTATAGGGCCCCCAAAGGTTAAAATGGTCGTTTACGGTGTTTTACGAATTTTCCCGTGTACATCGATGTATTATATTAATACATCAATGTATTTAAATCATCTTACGCGTTTTGACACTTGTACATCGAAGTATATGATTTATATATCGATGTACGTCCATTTTAGTAATGTACATCGATGTACACATATAGGTACATCGATGTGTGTGTACATCGATGTGTGTGTACATCGATGTGTCTTATTGTACATCGATGTATCCCTTAAAAATCTGTTTTTCTACTCGTTTCAGGTTCTTTTTTTTTTTAGCACATTGATGTACAGCTGTTTTACATCTATGTATTTCTCATTTTGTACATCTATGTATGATTCTAATACATCAATGTATCACCATTTTTATTCAAGTTTTTTAGGATATTATATTTTCTCCTCTACTTAAGAACATTGTCCTTGAAACTAACATCATACTTAAGCAATCCAACTAACATATAGCATATTTAACAAAATTAAGAGTTAAGGTACCTTAAATAACGAGATATGGATATTTACGCACGATATCCTCCTTTGCAGACTCTAGCAAAGTGTCCCACTTTTTCACATTTGTTGCAGGTGACTTGTGTTGCGGGGCACGTGTGATCTCCATGTTACAGTTACGGCCAATATAGAGTTGAGCGAAATGTATTTTAGGACCAGGAGAAAAAGTCTTATGTACCTTTTTTTTTCTTGCCATGCTTCAATTGTATATTGTAATAGTTGCATACTCTGACCGTTGCAGGATCTTGTAGGTTCTATTAATGGAGCCAATGCTTTTTATGATGCTTATATATGTATGTGGGCTTTTGGTATTAGTGTGTGTGTTGGCTGTTTAAATTCTTCCGCATTGTTATAAGCACGCGACGTTAATAACGTTAAGGATATTGGTTTGGGTTACTAAATGAGACCTCCGAGGAGGGGTTTTCTCGGGAAGTCATTGTTATATGGTTAGAGATGACAAAATTACTCATACCCACGGATATCTATGGGAAATCCCGTTATGAGTTTGGTTGAGATAGCTTAACGGGTATCAGCGGATAAAATAAACAGGTTTTTTTTCTACACGCTAGCTAATTAATGGAGCGGGAGCGAGTATTAAGATACTCATGCCCGCGAGTACCCAATATATGAAATTATTTATATACCTTATAACTTATAAAGAAATATCACCCTATTACATATGTGATGTATAATTACCAATAGTCAGGTAATTGAAAAAAAATTATTTACTATGTAGCAAGAAAATATTTTATTTTATTTTGAGATTCTTTTATACTTTTAAAAAAATTTTAAAAATTTATAGTTTAATAGATATTCATGGATGAGTTTAATTGCTATACACTAACAGTGCAAAATATTTTTATACAGACATCCAATCATAAGTTGCCACATCAGTAAAAAAAATTGACTTTTATCCTAATTACCTTAAAAGTCATCCATATCATGATTGATGATTGATTACCTATGTAAAAATGTCTTACACCGTCAGTATATAATAATTAAACTCTTCATGGATACTTGCAGATATTAATCCATTTAAAATCCACTAACGGATACTCATGTGAATACGGAACTGACTTTCATCCGGAGAGATGGGTGATGGGAGATTAGTATTCATATCCGCCTGCCGCATTGTCATCCCTATATACGGTACATACATTCAAATTCTTTTACAGTCAATGTGGTTTGAAAAGAGAGAAGAAAAAGGCAAGGAGAGAGAACAAACAGAAAGAATCCCTCCCATTTACATTTTAATAATTGTAACTTTTTCTATAAAAAAATGCGATCTATTTTAAGAAGATGCCGAAGTGCAGAAAAAAGTGAAAACCAACAAAATGAAAGAAGAAGATACCTGATATTATATATTAGCACGACAAACATAAAGGAGATGACTCTTTGGAAGTTTTGATTTGTCAAATTAAAGCAGAGATTTGCTCCGATATTGTATATTTAGTCAAATGATGGATGGTGTAATTAGTCCGATTCTAATGGAAAAGCAAATAAGTGACTTTATTGAGTTTCTTAAATTTCTTGAAAGCCCTTTCCTAGATTCGTTTGTGGATTAAACAACTAAACTTCTCAGAGAACAATATTTTAAATAATTTAATAATGGACAAAAGAATCGTCATAATATGAATGCCATCTCACTCTGTCTCATGCTTTCTACTGGAAAATTATATAAAAAAAAAATGGAATCCTAATCGTTTTTTGTTGAGATTTTTTAGAAACCTAGTATCTTTGTTGTTGCTTAAAACCTGGTGTTGTTGGTCATGGCTTGATAGGAATAGATGGTGGTAGGTTGGTTATTAGTAGGTGATTGACCATTCATTATTATTGGGTGGGTGGCTGAATAAGTTGGAATCAGCAAGAAGTCGAAGTGTACTTACCACTCTTTTCTGATTAAAAAATTTGTATCAGCAAAAGTAGTGTCCTAATCACAGGGAATTAAACTATTTCAACAACCCAATGCCTACGTTTTGTTAGCAAATATTAACAAATAAAATATGCCATTTTCACTTGTCCTATATGGATTATGGCGTGGATGTTTTGCCTTGCTTTATATCGGTTGATTAGTCAAAACCGAATTTGGTTCCAATTCATTTTTGTTTATCATATAATAATATTACCTAGGTGTTTCGACATTTTCATGATAGCTAACGACTATGACATTTTATGGGCCATTGGCTCAGATTTTCACGAAAAATTGTATGTAACCTTTTGTTCAATTGATTTTGTTAAGAGCCTAACACCAATGATTATGCCTTCAGATTTGCATGATTTTATACACATTTGATTATTAGATAGGTATAGTATAGACTATAGTGATGGGGGACTGAGGTTTATGTAATATAGTTGTGATATTTAGATAATAAAATTATTGTCCAACATCGTATATTTATACGGTATAATATTTGTTTATTAATTTATTTTCTATCTCCCTCTAATTTTTTCCTTCAAAAACATCACTCAAAGTATAATGTTCTTTATTATTGTCGTATTTTGATATCAAAATATCATTTCTATATGTAATAAGCTGTTATAAATGCTTAGTAATGTGTACGTGGTCCTTGACTATCTTTTTTAACATTAGTAATTTTTTCTAAGAACCTTCATGTTAGACCTTTCTAATATAACGGTGGTACTGAAATTTGAATATTTAATTTCATGTAAATTACATACATTTTTTATGATTAATTCATTTCTAATTACCTTAAATCGTGTAAGACTTCAAAGTAACTATATAAAATTTCAATATTTTTTTTTTTGTATAAAAAATTTCAATATTTATTATAGCATTTTTAAACAATTCAATTTATCACGTTTTATATAGTATTCACAATAGTTTCATTTTTTTAATATCATATTATTTTAAGAAAGAAAAATATTATGGAGCAGGGATATAACCGATAAGCACGCTTCCTTTTACCTTGCCGGAGATGAAAATTAAAAGAAAAAGTTCACCAACCTTTTACACTGACGTGGAGGATTATTAAAAACACAAAAAAATTAGATACATATTATTTATATTTTTCTATGTGATAAAATTAGAATAAAAATATAAAAGTAAGATAAAATTAAATATAATTAAATAAAAATAAATTAATATAAAACAATATAAATAAAAATGTACGTGAATAAACTTACTTTTTAGAAAGAGTAAAGATTCATTTAAATCCCCAACAATTTTTGAGGTACCATTTTTCGTCTTTGAGAAAAAAAAACTCACTGAATAGTTCTCGAGAATAACAAAAGAGAGACATTTTAATCCTTTCATTTGTTTCCATCCTGAACACGTCATTAGGGTGCTGATGTGTATCATTAATGTGTCAAGTGCTCAGACAATAGTCTCTAATACATAATAAACAATAAGAATAATTATGCATTGATTTAATAAAGTCTCCAATTATTATTTAAGTAATCCAATTTAGTCTCTGACAATTTCTATCGTGGGACACATTAGTCCCTATATATTACAAGCAACACATCACATGCACCAGATACACCAATACACATCATATGTACGAGTTTAATAGACACATAGGCACACTAACAATATCAACACTTTAACGCTATGTTTAGGATGAAGACAAATAAAAAGACTAACATATCTCTTTTTTAT
Organism: Ammopiptanthus mongolicus; assembly: GCA_039655645.1. Lineage (NCBI taxonomy): Eukaryota > Viridiplantae > Streptophyta > Magnoliopsida > Fabales > Fabaceae > Ammopiptanthus > Ammopiptanthus mongolicus. The sequence continues at coordinate 52,413,854 of CM077351.1, read as the reverse complement.
CATTATCAAGAACTATTCGATGAATTTTCTTCTCACCGACAAAAAATAATATCTCTAATACTAAAATGGGCTTTTACCCTTTTACTCTTTTAGAAATTAGGAAGAAAGCAAAGTTTATGTAACACGTGATAAGGACTGAACTATAATATCCACCTCTCTGGCTGGGATAAGTTGATGGGTTAGCAAAAGCATCATTGACAAGGGTGAAATAGAATTGTTTGGTTTTTGGTATCAGTAAATTATTATTTTTCAGCAATTTTAATCATTAAATTAGTTTATTAATTTAAAATTTTATATGATTATATAATATAAAATAGACAGTATGCTGGCAACAGCAGCCCACAGGACCCAGCGAATATAGCGGCAAGAGGGTTACATACAGAGAAATTATTACATATTCTCGTTATACTTTTTTTTTTTTTTTTGGTGTTACTCGTTACACTATTCAATATATGTTATTTAAGTTATAATATTAAAATAATGGTTAAATATTGATTAATTTAATACACTAAAAATAATATAAACTAAAAAAAAACATTGAAAAATTCTTTTATTTAGTCGGGTAAAGAAATTTCTTCCTTCACACAATATTACAAACTTTAAATAAACTTTAAATGCACCTATGATTTATTTAAAATAAAATACACTTGTTGTACCATTCAAAATTTAATTGCTAATACCCTCTTTAGAAGAAGAATTTTTCTTATCTGAGGATAGAATACTTTCTAAAACACATAAAAATCTCTTGTGAAACACAAAGCAGGGGCACTTAATTTGTCTGATGAGCAAGCTAAAAGAAGATGTCATTTTCAGTCCGTGGACCTTGAAATTTACAATACTCTATTGTGTTGCTTCACCAAAGCAAGTATTAATGATCTCGAACATAAGCATAAGAATAAGGAAAAACAATGCTTTAGTATTATAGAAGCTTAAGAACAGAGAAGAGATGAAAGGAGCATTAAACTCTTCATGCTTTCATTGAAAAATGAGTAGTTAATTTACAAGTGGAATAACTGATGTATATATATACTCAGAGCAGTGGCATAACTAAGTTAACAACCCAAAAACGGTTTCTCTAACTAACTGCCAACTGACTAACTAACTAACAGAGAACTAATAAATCTACTAGTCTAATACCCCCCTCAAGTTGGGAGATAAATGTTGAAAGTTCCCAACTTGCTGATGAGTCCATGAAATTGTATGCGTGGAAGGGCTTTGGTGAGAGGATCTGTGTAGGGACATGAATCAAATTCAGAAAACCCTTTCAAACATACTCCCGGATGAAATGGCAGTCAATATCGACATGCTTAGACCGTTCATGACTCAACGGATTGCTTGCCAATTGGATTGCGGATTTACTATCACAGTAAACCATAATAGAGCTGATGGAGACTTCAAAGGTTCGTAATAGTTGTTTTACCCATAGGAGTTTAGAGGTGAGAGAGGCCAATGCCCTGTACTCGGCCTCGGCAGATGAACGAGCTACGGTTGGTTGCTTTTTGGACTTCCAAGCAACAAGTGAATTCCCAAGGAAAATGCAAAAACCAGTGGTTGATTTTCTAGTAACCTAGCAGCTGCCCCAATCCGCATCAACATAAGCAGAGAGGCATAAGGAGGAGCTAGAAGGGAACAAGAGACCTTGCCCGGGAGTTCCTTTCAGATACTGTAAAAGGTGATGCACGGCATGAAGGTGAGGAGTTCGTGGAGCAGCCAGGAACTGACTCAACTTATTTACTGCAAATGTGATATCAGGGCAAGAAATAGTAAGGTACATGAGCCTCCCGATTAATCGTCGGTATAAAGTGGGATCAGGGAGGGTAGCTTCGGCCTCAAAGTTGAGATGGAGATTAGAATCCATTGGGATAGGGACAAGTTTGGTCGAAAGGAATCCAATGTCTTGCAACAGTTGGGTAGTGTACTTCCTGTGGCATAAGTAGATGCCTTTGGGAGACTTAGCAATCTCAAGTCCCAAGAAGTATCTCAAGTCACCAAGGACTTTGAGTTTAAAATGAGTTGCCAACCAAGATTGAGCCTACTTGAGTAAAGAGGAATTCGAACCAGCTAGGATGATGTCATCCACATAGACAAGGAGGATCACCAACCTAGAGCCCGAGCCCATGGAAAAGAGGGAATGATCGGCGGTGGACTGCACAAAACCCAGTTTCAGAATAGTGGAGCTGAACTTGTGAAACCATTGCCTCGAGGCTTACCTAAGGCCATACAAGGACTTATTGAGCTTACAAACCATGTTCTCTCCTTGAATAGGATACCCTCTTGGCAGCTGCATGTATACTTCTTCGTTTAAATCACCATTCAAAAAAGCATTATTGATGTCAAGTTGGAGAAATTGCCACCGTGACTGAGCAGCAATGGAGAGCAAGAGCCTCACTGTAGTGAGCTTTGCTAAAAGTGAGAAGGTTTCCTGAAAATCTAATCCAACCTGTTGAGTGAAACCTTAAGCCACTAGGCGAGCCTTATACTTGTCTAGAGACCCATCAGCCTTCAACTTTGCCTTATAAACCCACTTGCAGCCAATTTTCCTTTTTTCCAAGAGGTAAGGACTGAATTGATCAGGTATTATTACCTTCCAAAGCAGCTAACTCCTCTACCATAGCTTGCCTTCACTCAGGGAACTTGACTACTTGATGGAAAAAATTGAGGTTCAAAAACCTCATTAAGGTGCATGATGTAGTCTCTGTAGGGTCAGGTGGATCAGGGGGTTCTGGCAGGTCCGGGGTTGGTGGTGCAGGGTCAGGATCATGGTGATCTTGTGGTGCACAATGGAGATCAGGTATGGGCCTTGGAATGGCAGTTGCAGGAAAGATATCAGGTGGTTAGGGTGAGGCATCTATGTGATGGAAAGGGAAAATATCTTCAAGAAACTTAACATCTCTAGAAACCAGAAACTGATGTGTTTGAGGATTATAGAGGAGGTAACCTTTGATTCCACTAGGGTAACCCATGAAGACACAAGGGACAGCTCGGGGGCTAAATTTTGCTCTTTGTGAAGGGATGGTGGAGGCAAAACAAAGGCAGCCAAAAACCCTTAGAGCAGAGTAGTCAGGCAGCCTCTGATGGAGTAATTCAAAGGGAGATTGGTTGTCTAGGCCTGTGGAAGGAACCCGATTGATGAGGTAAGCTGCAGTGCTGACACATGCACCCCAAAAGGACAGTGGGACCTTGCAACATTGAGCAAGTGCTAGTGTTTCCTCTCAACTACAGAATTTTGTTGAGGTCGATGAGGACAAGAGAATTGATGTGTGGCACCAACTTGTTGGAGAAAAGAAGTCAAGGCCAACTCCTTGGCATTATCACTGCGACTAGTCTTGACAGTTTTGCCATATTGAGTGTGAAAAAACTTGAAGAAGAATTGAATTAAATTTTCCTTGTCATGAGGTGAATCCATGTGTACCATGTACAGTCATCCACAATGGTAAGGAAATACCTTTGTCCCTTATGTGTAGTGTAGGAGAATGGCCCCCAAGTATCACAATGAATCAGATCAAATGGGCATGATGCATGACTGTTATGAGAGATGAAAGGTAACCTATGCAATTTGGACAAAGGACATATATGGCATTTATGGGAATCATAAGCAGTTGGCAAATCAAAAGGAACTTTATTGCTTACAAGTTTGACGACCTTATCAGACAAATGACCCAACCTAGAGTGCCATAATGAGGCATTATTATGCTAAACAGAATTACATGTAGAAACAGTGTGCAAAACAGAATTATAGGGATTGGAGTGGGATATAGGTTGGAAAACATACAATCCATGAATAAGACTACCCTTTCCAATCACCCTGTGTTGCTTCTTGTCCTGAATCAAGAAAGTGTCATCATCAAAAAACAATAAGTAATCAAAGTGTTTAAGCAAACTGCTAACAGAAATGAGGTTAACTCGAAAACTTGGAATGAAAAAAACATTATGCAATTTGAGCAAAGGGGAAAAAAAGATGGTTCCAATGGCTGTAACAGGAATCTTGCAACCATTGGGAAGGAAAACAAATTTATTTGATAAACTAGTGTATTCATCAAATAAATGCAAAGAATGAGTAATATGTGATGTTGCACCAGAATCAAGAATCCATGGACTAAAAGTACCAATAGCATGAGAATCATGGGTGGAGAAACTCATACCAATGGGGGAATTACCCACGTGATCTGAGTCATTGATGTGTGAATTAGCCATTTGAGCCTGAAGATAGCTAATCAATTGTTGATACTGGTGAGGAGTCATAGCAGATTTTGATGGAGGAGGTCCAAAAGTGTCAGAAACCTGATGGACCGAAGGCAGTTGTGGTGCCTTGTATTTCTTGTGACCTGGGGGATACCCATGAAGTTTGAAGCATTTTTACTTTGTGTGACCAAGAAGACCACAATGAGCACACAAAGGACGATCTTTCTTGATAGGAGTCTGCTGTGAAGGTGGAGAGTGCTTCAAGGCACAAGCAAGTTGTGGATTGAGAGGATCAGAAGCATGACCAATTTGTCGTTGTTTCTCTTCTTGAACAACCAAAGAGAAAACACGACTAAGGGATGGAAGGGGATCCATGAGTAAAATCTGACCACGAATATGGTGAAAATCCTCGTTAAGGCCCATGAGAAAGTTGAGCACATCTTCATTTTGAAGATGAGTAGTCATGGCTTGAGCTTCACCACAAGTGCAAGTGATCGCAGGATGAAATTCACACAATTCTTCCCAGAAACCTTTCAATTTCGTGTAGTATTGATTCATAGAGAGGGAACCCTAAGAACATTTCAACAAATCTCGACACAATTGAAAAACCCTAGGACCATTATTTTGCTGAAATCGAGTGTGCAAATCAGTCCACATTGCAGCAGCAGTGTTCGAGTAAATGATGCTAGCAGTGAGCTCTGCCGTTACCGAATTGAGGATCCAAGACATAACAATGTGATTATTGCGACGCCATAGGTAGTATTGAGGATCCTCTGGTGCAGGTGGAACAATGGTTCCATCAACGAAACCAATTTTGTTCTTGGCGATGAATGCTCCTTCCATCGCACGACGCCATGAATGAAAGTTATCACCATTCAGTGGGTGATTTACAAGCACCAGGCCAGGACTATCAGACTGATGCAAGAAGAAGGGATTGTGAAGATCCTCCATGGATACGACGAATTCGAAGCTCAAGGAAAAGGAAATCGAAGGTCGAAAAGGATGGTTGTGCGTGCTGGATTGAAGCAAGAAGAAAGAAAGAGTGCGGAAAGAAAAACTACTGATACCATATAGAAGCTTAAGAACAGAGAAGAGATGAAAGGAGCATTAAGCTCTTCATGCTTTCATTGAAAAATGAATAGTTAATTTACAAGTGGAATAACTGATGTACATATATACTTAGAGCAGTGGCATAACTAAGTTAACAACCCAAAAACGATTTCTCTAACTAACTGCCAACTGACTAACTAACTAACTAACTAACAGAGAACTAATAAATCTACTAGTCTAATAAGTATTCCACGTGAAAGGGAACATGTTTGATTGAAGATTTAATCAAGTTAAGGACACCTATCAATCAGCACTCACCACTTCTCTTCCTTACCATCTTTTTCTAGGACATGGTTCGAGTGAGAATTTGGTAGAAATTGTTTAAGCACAAAATTTTTTGGGGCATATGAAATGATTTGAGGCTTGTGCCCTGGGCTATTGGTTAACATACAGAAAGAAAACCTATCGGGCTGTGAAGTTCAGAGGTCATCCATTGTTGTCGAGCCTATTAAATTCGAGTCTAAGGTAAAGAATTTTGAGTGCTATATTACGCTACGACTTTTATTTAGCTGACTACAGGAGTAATTAGAATGGGATTTAGTTTTTAGCAACTCTCAAACAAAGGCAGAATGAGTATGCTACCTGTTGTCTGTTTTCATTTTTTATTCTCATTAATAATTGTAAAAATGTCATATTATTTTCATTCTATTTTTTATTTTCAAATATTTATACAAGAAACGATAAAATCTTTGAATACATGAAACAAAATAAAAAAAAATATGACATTTTTGTAATTATTAATTAAAATAAAAAATAAATAAAAAACACGAAACAAACCAAACACACCCTTACCTTTTTACAGCTTTTGCTCGATCTGTGACTTGGGGTTCCAAAAGCTAAACCTGGAACCAAATATTCACCAAATCTCGCAGGAATATTTGGATCTTGGCTACTACTAATCCTATTTCACAACTTACTACTGAATTAAATGACTTGGTTTAATTGCCAATGGCAAAAGAGGTTTTCTTTTGAATGAAAAGTGGCCCGCCCTACGGACTTTGTTCAGTTTCTTCTGTTTCTTAACATCTCTTCTGTCACTTGAGCAAATGGATAGACATACAGTTTAGTTACCCTGCCCAGCAAAAGAAACAACTCGGCTCATAGCTAAGCAAGCAAAACTGTAGAATCAGATAATTATTTAATATGTTCTTTAGTTATAAATTTACATAAAAAAAACATCAGTAAATCATCATTTTGACTAACATGACCAACGAAATTAACATTGAGAAATTTTTTCATAATTTAACTGCTTTCAAGGACTGAACTGACAGCGCCTCACACTTCCAGGGACCAAAATGATGGTTTACTCAAGAAACATTACTAAGTTCACATAACCTATATTGCCATTGGATTTTTTAATATATTTTAACATACTATTGTGTGAAAATATATAAATTTCAAGTATAGTTTTGCCTCAACAAAAGTCAATTTTTAAGTTTCAACAGAATCTAGGTTCCAAGTTTTAGGAAAATTACAGTATATACCAAACGACTCATTATAAATTACTTAGTAAAAGTACCATTTCAAAAGACTTTCTTTGTATCCTTTTCATTAACTTTGTGTAAACAAAATTTTAATTCATTAAAATTTTATATTTGTTTCAAGTGCCAAGAAACGAATTGGTACATGAAAATGAATCTTCCTAAAGGATAAGAAGCCTCACGGGCACAAAAGCTAACTTGAAATTTGAACTTTATTAGCGATCATTAATGCAAACTCAACCACGAACATGTCTACAAACTAAAACGCCGATCAACCAAGTCTACCACATATAGCACCATACAACCTTGGATTGCATTTTTCAAAGCTCTGTGTCGCATAAACGGATCATCAACTCAGAAACAATTCTTCGAGCAAAAGGTATATAACTCAGGCTGTACCTGTAACAACTTGGAACTATTAATGGTCTACATATAAGTAAAACACAAACATGCTATGAAAAGGATTCATTTTGAAATGCTCTTCATTTGTAGAAATGGTTTTCATGTCAAGGCAAACTTACCAAACAAGGGCGCCAATCTCAATTATGATAGCGATTATGGTTAACAACTTGTTATGGATCTACAAAACAGGACAAATGGATGTCATTTATCTATCCAACTATGAAAGGCTCGGGGACCATGAAATTACTATATAAATTCTAGGTTTAATTAAGTTTTTAATCCCTGAAAAGTAAGTCAATTTAGGTTTTAGTCCCTGTAAGTTCCAAAACCTAAGTTTTGATCCCTGCAGTCATTATCCATCCGTTAAGTGCTGACGTAGCTAACAGACCGTCACGTTAGTAATATCATGTAAGCTATTATAATATTTTTATTTCTATTATAATGTCATAATTTGTTTTTTATAATTTTATTAAATGAATGAAAGGCTGAAATAACATTCAGGAACATTTCTAGGGCATTAAATATTACAAAAAAATGTAAAAAAAATTAATACCTAATCTTATGTGTCATTAAATATTCTAAAATTGACCTACATAGCAGTACTGACATGACGGTCCATTAGTCATATCAACACTTAGTAGATGGATAGTGACAACAGGGACTATAACCAAAGTTTTGGAACTTAAAGGGGCCAAAACCAACGGAAAAAAAATACAGAGATCAAAACCAAAACTGACTCACTTTTCAGGAACTAAAAACTTAATTAAACCTAAATTCTATCATAGAAGTTAAATTCTTATTAATTAGAATTGGTAAGGGTGCATTATCCGATTGGGAAAGCCGACAAAAGCTGAAAAGATTTTTTAGGATTCCTCACTCATCTCATTCTTCAAACAGTTGCAACTCATGAAAACAATAAAGCTTCAAAGTTAACCTTGAATTGAGCTTATAGAAATTGAAGTACTTACCCAGAGAGCACAAATGAGTGCTATAACCACACATCCAAGGTATATGGCTGTTGCAAAAACACGAATAGGGTCAAACATCATTTCAAATTGTTGTGCAGGTCCAAGAAGAAAGGCTGTGCTGCCATACATAAAAAAAACACAGTTGAAAGGTCTGTTGAACTGAACCCAAGAAATTGAAAGAGAAATAAAAACGAGTCAATTTTCCTTAATAGCAGATACACTAAACAATAACTGAAGTACATGCTAGATGTCAAGAAGAAAAGAATGATGGAAAGAATATCCTGTCCACATATTAGACGAAAAAAAGGGGAATGAAAACAGCATCCCCACCCTTAGCAATAAAATAATTGAAAACAGGAGGAAAGAGCTCCAATACTGAAGAGGATATAGGAGGCAGAAACAGATTTGCAAGCAGCAAAGATAACCATTTACGTAGGCATCACTTCTCTACATATTTTTTTGTCACGGTGTGGAGGATGGTTATATGCATGAAAAGAATTAGAATTTGTGAATGGTCATATAGACATAAAAAATAGACTAACCCATAATCTTCAACTCAAATGTTATTTTGCCTACGTATAACTTGGGAAAAGTTATTTATAAAACTATCACAGGTCAACAAGGAGCAAATTGAATCTACCTTCCAACTGCTAACAGGTTGCCAAAGGTGAACAACACAGCAAATTTGATGGGTTTCGCAAAAACAATCATTGACTGCAAAATAGGGGGAAAAATGAGGAAAGAAACTATTGTTATCAACACAATTGGCTTGAGGTTGTTATTGTGTTGAAAAAATTAGGAATTGCCACATGGATTTAAAATATGTCAAAATTAGCACAGAACAAAATATCAACATTCTTGCACTAAGTAGTAAGAGTTATACAAAGAAAGATAATTCAATACTTTTTTCTGGCCTCAATGGCATTTATGAGCCGAGTTACAAAGAAAAAATTGACTTGAATGAGGGAAAAACTGAATAGTATTTTTCAGTAATTCTTCGCACAAGTTTTCATTACAATATATATAGACTAAGAGCATTAACTACTTGCCTATGATAAAGCTACAAATATGGCTAAGTGTTGCATATTTTGAACTCAACTGCACATCTGAAAGTTGAACTATTTAGATTATAACGACTAATTGTCTGAACTCCTTTGAGCACCCAGCGAAAGCTTGAGTATACTGCTAGAAGTTTATTTGAAGCAGCAAGTTCAAATTTTAAAGGAGTCACAATTCAACCCCCTTCTTGTGACTCTCCATATCACTTCACATGCAATTCTGACTAACCTTAGGTGTCATCGAATTCCAGAGCCATGTCATGATAAGAGAATCTTCATCATCCTACTCATCATACTTCTAATCATTCTTGACAAATGTTCTCCCTTCAATCTGATTTATCTTTGGACGACCTTTAAGGGTGGTACAGATAACTTGGGCCCATTGCAAGTAATTTTCACCGTTGAGGTGATAAGTCGAGTGTAGGACAGGCAGGTCATTCGGTGGTTGAGGTGTTGGTAATCCTGGTGTCAAACAGTGATATAAAGCTTGGTAGTTAGGGTTTTCTATAGATCGCGCGTCAAGACGTTGAGAAGTATGCCGCCAAGACGCGTTGGATGTCATTAAGGGTTTTGATGGAGAGGTTTGGACTGAAGCGGCTTAGTGGCTGAAAAGGAACAAAATAGTGGCAGTGAGGTTTTGTTTTTGGAATTGTGACGAGTTGGTGACTGGAGAGGAACAGGCAGCGACGACAAGGTATATAGAAAAGAAAGTCTAAGCGAACACTAGGACGCAGAGGCAAACAAGGGCGCGATGAAGGCGCAAACAATAGGGACAGCTGTGACGAAGGCAGCTGCTGCGATGAAGGCAGACTCTGACAGCGATGGAAAGAGGTAACTGCGGTGAAGGCAGGCTGCTGCTGTGGCAGTTAGGGTTAATTGAAGAAGCAAAGTCTCCCATATTGGGAAACCCATACCAAGTTGAATGCGAGAAAAAGTCTATAGTTATCAATTTGGGATAGCCGCGCTTAGCAGCCGACCCCAAAACCGCTATAGCGGGATAGCGGGAGTGGGATGGCTGCTATTGCAATGTATACACATACAAGCTAAAAAAATCAAATATACACATGTAAATGCTAAAACAAAACATATTACCCAAATTGCAAACAAACTCATAATTAATAATCATAAGTTATAATCTTCAGCTAGACATACAAGTCAATAGCAGCAAAGGAAGAAAGATGTGAAAATTATAAACGTAGGTCCAAAAATACAAAAATACCCCCAGATATGACCATTAGATGTGTTGAAATAAGAGAGAAACAAGAGACATATGGTTTAACCCGTGTGTTTCAACTACCCAGCGGAGACACTATTATATAGTGCTCTAAACAAATCAACATACAATCAAGGTAATAATTACAATTATTATATAATAGCATAATATCTGGCTATCCTAATTACCTAATATTCCTATAATCAGAATATATTATTTACATAAATATCAACACCGCCCCTCAAGCTGGAGCATACAAATCATATGCTCCAAGCTTGTTACATATATAATTTATTCGAGGACCTCTCAAAAACTTAGTGAAAACATCTGCCAGTTGGTCATTTGAATTCACAAAGTTAGTGGTGATGTCTCCAGATAAGATTTTTTCTCTGATGAAGTGGCAATCTATCTCGATGTGCTTGGTCCTCTCATGAAAAACTGGATTCGAGGCAATGTGTAGTGCAGCTTGGTTATCACAAATGAGTGCCATCTGTGTAACATCCCCAAATCGCAATTCCTGAAGTAACTGTTTGAGCCAGATGAGTTCACAAGTAACTGATGCCATGGCACGATACTCGGCTTCAGCACTTGACCTTGCAACAACATTTTGTTTCTTACTCTTCCAAGATATTAGATTATTCCCAATGAGTACACATAATCCAAAAGTGGATTTCCTATCAGTTGGACAGCCAGCCCAATCAACATCTGAATATCCAACGATATGAGTGTGGCCATTATCCTGATAGATGAGCCCTTTTCCTGGGGCCCCTTTGATGTACTTAAGGATACAAATCAATGCATCCCAATGACCTTCGCAAGGTGAATTTAGGAACTGACTTACCACACTGACTGCAAAAGAAATGTCTGGACGAGTGACTGTAAGGTAGTTCAGTTTCCCAACTAATCTTCTATACTTCCATGTATTCGAAAGTGGCTCCCCCTGATTTGGTAGAAGTTTAGTATTTGGATCCATAGGAGTATCAACTGATTTTGCATTCAGTAGGCCTGTCTCCTCAAAAATGTCCATCGCATACTTTCTCTGAGAAATGACTATGCCATCCTTTGATTGTGCCACCTCTATATCCAAGAAGTATCGGAATTTTCCAAGATCTTTTGTCTGGAAGTGGTGACAAAGATATTGTTTTACTTGTGATATGCCATGGTGGTCACTCCCTGTGATGACAATGTCGTCGACGTATACAATCAAGTAAACACACCCTCGAGCAAAATGGCAATAGAAAACTGAGTGATCTGCCTCACTCCGTGTCATGCCCAACTGTTGAACAAAAGTGCTAAACCTGCCAAACCAAGCTTGAGGGGATTGCTTGACGCCATACAGAGACTTGCGGAGGCAACAAACAAGTCCAGAAGACTCCCCCTGAGCAATAAATCTAAGAGGTTGCTCTATATATACCTCTTCCGTGAGATCACCATAGAGAAAAGCATTCTTGATATCTAGTTGATACAGTGGCCGGTGACGAATAGCAGCCATGGATAAAAACAGACGAACAGATGCCATTTTAGCAACGGGTGAGAATGTGTCTCCATAATCTAGGCCAAAAACCTGAGTATACCCTTTCGTCACCAAGCGGGCTTTAAGGCGATCTATCTGGCCATCCGGACCCACTTTAACAGTAAAAATCCACCGACAACCTACAACAGATTTTCCAGATGGAAGAGGAACAAGGTCCCAAGTACCACTGCTCTGAAGGGCCCTCATTTCATCAACCATAGCTTGTCTCCACCCAGGATGGAATAGGGCGCCACCTACAGTCTTAGGGATAGACACAGAAGACAAAGAAGAAAGGCATGCAAAATGTGGTGGTGAAAGGCGGTGAAAACTTAAATTAACATAGTGTGGAGAAGGATTACGAGTGGAGCGTATACCTTTCCGGAGGGCAATGGGAAGATCAGGTTCTGTAGGCAAGGCCGGAGCAGGCAGAGGAGCTGGCGTCGGAGGAGAGTCATCAATGGCGGTACCAGTATCATCAAGAGGAACATGTTCAACCTATGGAGGCAGCGGTTGGCAACGCTAATATATCTGTATAGGACGAGTAGGGGCAACCAGTGTGGGGGATATTACTGGTGGAGTATAGGAGACAGAGTCCGGAGGAGAAGCAATAGGAAAGACATATATGACCAACTCGGGAGATGATGGGGGCCCAAAGTAAGGAACAAACTCAAAGAATGTGACATCGGCCGATACAAGATAGCAGCGTAGAGTAGGAGAATAACACCGGTAACCCTTTTGTGATCGAGTATAACCAAGGAAGACACATTTTAGGGACCGGGCAGAGAGCTTGTCAATGCCCGAGGAGATTATGAACAAAACATGTAGACCCGAAGACGCGAGGAGTTAATGAATGGAGGGACTGATGAGGGAACAAAATAGAGTGAGGTACTTGGTTATCAAGAACGGAGGAAGGCATCCTATTAATAAGATAGCACGCAATGAGAACAACATCACCCCAAAACCGGAATGGCACATGGCCATGAAGTAATAGGGTGCGAGTTGTTTCAATAAGATGTCTATTTCTGTGTTCAGCAACCCCATTTTGTTGAGGGGTGTGAGCACACAAGGTCTGATGAATACCCTGAAAAGCCATAAAGGATTGGAATAGGTGAGAGAGGTACTCTCGGGCATTATCACTACGTAAAGTACGAATAGGAATACCAAATTTATTTTTAATTTCAACGTAAAACTGTCGAAATATAGAAAATAACTCAGAACGGTTTTCCATTAAAAATATCCAAGTACAAAGCGAGAAATCATCAATAAAAGTAACAATATTTTGACCCTAAAGTGGACACAGTCCGACTAGGACCCCAAACATCAGAATGCACTAAAGTAAACGAAGACGTAGCTCGGTTAAAGACACGACTGGGAAAAGAACTACGGGTATGTTTCCCTAGTTGACACAACTCACAAGACAAAAAAGTAAGTTTAGCTAGACTCGGCACCAACTTCTGGAGTTTGGCAAGGCTGGGATGTCCCAACTGAGCATGAGTGAGAAGAGGAGAATCCTTGACAACACAAACCCGAGAAGGAGGTGAAAGCTGGTACAAGCCATTGAGCTAGCATCCGGCGCCAATCATCCGTCCCGAACTCTGGTCCTGCAAGAAAACAGAATCTTTAGTGAATGAAATCGTGCAAATCAAGGGAACGGGTCAAGCAACTAATGGAAAGCAAATTAAATGGGGAACCCAGGACATAAAGCACATTATCAACCGAGAGGGAAGGGAAGGGATGGACAGTGCCAACCCCTTGGGAATGTGTTTTAGAACCATTAGCCAAGGTAACTGTGGGTAAAAAACCAGATGCAGAAAGAGTGGAAAAAAGAGATTTATTACCAGAGATATGAGCGGTGGCACCAGAATCCAAAACCCAAGGACCTAGGGACGACTGAGAGAGACAAGCAAAGGAATTACCAGTGTGAGCAACAGAGGCAGTGGACCCAGTACCCTGACGTTCTTTTCAAACCACTTAAGAAACTCTGAGTAGGCAATTGAAAGGTTCAACTGGTTCAAGGGGAAAAAAGAAAAGAATTTACAAGAATACTCTGGTTGTATTGATGTGGCAGATTCGAGAGTGCCAGTCTCCAATTACAAATGAGTCAAAAAACTCCCTCTAGCTTCCCTCCAATTCCTATTTATAATTCTGTTTTCCTAACGGGATTAGTTACACAGCTGTTATTAGCTGTAACTTCCCTGTAATTACATCGATTAGGCCCTTAGGCCGCCTTATTTCCCTCTCTATCCCTCCTAACAAATACCCTCTTAACTGCTGGTCTGCTAACAGCAATAGGCAATGCAATAGGATGAGTGGGTGGCTCAGATGGGGCTGGTGGATCAACCTGTGCAACATTGGCAGTGCGAGGAGGCAGCCATGTAAATTCCAACATTTATCAATAGTGTGGCCCAAGCGGTGACAGTGATCACACTTTGGGCGAGATCTACCAGAATGACCACCCCGAGTGCGACCCCGACCACTGCCCTGAGAGACAAGAGCAAAAGTATCAACGGAAGCAGTAGGTAGCCCAAAGCTAGGAGTAGAAGAGAGCTCAGAACTAGCTGATGATTTGGCCGGGACCCGAAGCAAAGTGGACCAAGTCGTGTTCAGAGATGGGACATTAGAAGAACCCAAAATCTTATCACGGATGGTTGAGTACCCTGTAGGCAAACCGTACAAGGCCAACAACATGAAGAAGTACTGCGCTGCTCAAGTTCCTTGGCTGGAGTGTCAGCTGGTGGCAAAAGTTCATTGAAATCATGTAAGGCACCATGAACCTTTCCCAAATAAGCAGAAATTGTCAAGCTGGCGAGGAGCAATGACATTCATGAGATTCTGGCAGGCTCCATAAAGACGTTGTGTCATTGGTGTAAAGAACCTTGGCTTGCTCCCAAACGGACTCACAGGTGAGATGGGCACGAAAGATCATTTGCAGAGAAGTGTGAATAGTGGATTTGATAATGCTACACAATTGAGCATCAACCTGTTTCCACCGAGGGCAGTCAGCAGCGGCTATATCGTCAGCTTTCTTGGTCAAATGGTCAACATAATCTTGGCCATTCAGCCGGAGCTTAATATCAGATGCCCAAGTATCGTAGTTGCTTCCATCCAATTTGTCAGTGCAAAGAGGGGCACTAACATAATTGGTGAAAACAAGAGCATCCGCCTTAGAGGAGTCTTTATGAATATCTGAGGGTCCAGAATGAGCCATTGATTAGTAAGCCAACAAAAAAAAAGCTGAAACCACAAGTACCTGAGAGTAAACGAGCAAGGAAGGAGGCACCGCAAGGCCTAAAGGAGAGGAGAGGAGAGAGAGAGAGGAGTACTGCGCACTAAACGGCGGCCAGAAATTCCGCTGGAAACGCCGTCACGCGCGGCAGAGAAGAGGGCGCGTGCGCGGAGTGGTAGAGACGTGACCGGCGAGTGGCGACGCATCTGGTGGCGGTTGGCGGCAAGGTTTGGACGGTTGGACAGATCAGCCACCGACGATTCCAACGATGGGATCGTCGGCCGGCGGCGGCGGCGGACAGCGGCTGACAGTGACTGATGGTGTGCAAAAACCGGAAAGAGGACACGGTTTTGCAGTAAAAAAAATTTCACTGATGGGCAGTAGGTCCACCAGGTAGGTACGGATTAGGGTTGCCTCTTGTTAGGCTCTAGATACCATGTTGAAATAAGAGAGAAACAAGAGACATATGGTTTAACCCGTGTGTTTCAACTACACAACGGAGACTCTATTATATAATGCTCTGAACAAATCAACATACTATCAAGGTAATAATTACAATTATAACATAATAGCATAATATCTAGCTATCCCAATTACCTAATATTCTTATAACCAGAATATATTATTTACATAAATATCAACAAGATGCACATGTGGGCAGGTTAAAATTGAGCTTTACCCCCGCTTCATTGGAGAGGCCACTATTGCTGTGAAATCCCGCTATTTCGGAAACTATAGCGGCCGCTATTTCCGCTATCCGAAAGCACTCCGCTATTTGAGTTCCATAGCGGCTAGGTGCCGTTCCGCTCTACTCCACCGCTATAGCACGCTATTAACTACCTATGAAAATCTGAATATTATTTCTCAATAACTCCCCAACAAGGTTTCGTTACAATATATTGACTAAGCATTAACTACGTGCCTAAAATAAAGCTAAAACTGCGGCAAAGAATGATCTGTCCTAATTATCATATAATCTAGGACAACTACATAGATATTTTATTTGTGGGACTGCTGAGTCTTACAACAAAATGCAAAAGGTAATTTATTGGTTAAGACAGAAGTTTCTTCATGATAGCATTAGACTAGTACGTATTTTGTAACAGCCTTACCGAGAAGCAGTTTCAAAAAGTTTCCAAAGTTACATAACTTTTTATGGAAACAAGCAAACTTAAAACATATGAAGAATATATTTAGCAACTCAAACCAAAAAAAAAAAAAAAAACAGGAAAAAACTTTTGCTGAAAGTTGTTGGAATGTTGAGAAAATGGAATTGCTTTTCATTTCCTTTTTTAATGGTATTTATACATGCCGCCAATATAGAAAGCTGCTAGAATGAGTGCAACAGAATGAAACTGAAGTAACTAACTCTAACTGTATGCCAACTAACTAACTGATTAGTATCAAATAGATTTTATTTCTGACAAAAGTCTTCATCATTAATGCATTCCTTTCTTGGTCTAAGTAAAGACAGAAATCAAAATAATAAGGGCAACACATTGACAATGCTTCTTAAGAAGTAAGCAGCCTACTTCAAATGAATAAGGAGCAACATGATGAAAGGAATGCATGACCCATGAGCAGAAAGAACATCAATAAACCAGAGGGGGGAAAATAAAAACAATCCCATATGCAGAAAACCAGTGATGGTTGCAGGTACCTAGTTCTTGTTAAGGATTGTTAAAATATTAGGTTTATCCATGTGGCTAGATGGGCACTACTCAATACTTCTTGAAGATGAAAGAAATATCTCACTCTTTAGTCATAAGGATTGTTAAAATATTAGGTTTATCCATGTGGTTAGATGGGCCATTGACCCATGTCTATAGCAGAAGGGGAAAGAAGCTTGAGGAGGGAATGAAGAAAGATGGGCCTAAAAACAATAAAAGCCTACTGGTGTATAAGAGGAGGAGTAAATATGAGAAGGGGAGGGAAATATTATGAATGAGGAGAGTGAAGGTGATAGGTACCAGGAAAAATAACCAGAACAGAGTAGCAAAATTCACTGTATTATAATGTCTCAGGCCTGTATCAGAGATGATAAAAGAGCTTGCATTTAGGGAAATGGAAGAAAGCAGAAAATACAGAGCAAGAAAGAAGATATTCTAGGCAGTTAGAGAGTGCCTAGTCTCTCCCGTAAGTCCCAACCAACTTGAAGCATGATGATCCTCTAGCAACATCCAACTTGTGGTTTCCAATAACATCCGCTGGGAGAAATTCTTCTGCCCACTTAGAACACACTAAGAATGTCTCCAACCCAGTAAACAGGGTCTTGCCCTATCTTCATTCTTGGGAGGCAAGTGTGACAAAGACAATTAAAACTCAGCCACGCAGCCATACTAGGTAGTGTCTCATAATTGCAGTAAAAACATTGTGCATATGCAGGTTCATAAATCTCAACAGCCACATACCAGCGAAGAAAGCTGGCCACTTCAATATATTGCATAATGAACACTGGGAAGGAAAAGTGAGAAACCAGATTTGTTAGAGTGCTCCAACTGAAGATCCTGAACTGGTTGAAGCAAATAACACCGAGACTGTTGGAGTTCCACTCCTTCCAGAACAATGACAGCATAGGCACAGACCTCTTCACTTTCAAAGACACGAGCTAAAAGCATTCTGTCAGGCGATAACAGTTCATCCATCAATTTTACAGTCTTTCCAATCCCAAGAGGCCTTCGGTTCACTTGTCTATAAGAAAAATGGCTTACCCAAAGCTCATCAATATTAAGAACAATTAAAATTGCAGGTGCACCACTAAATGCACGAGATTGTTCATGAGTAACTAATTCAAGGAGGCTAAATTTTTCCCCTTGTAGCATCCATCACGGGCAAGCCATTGTAAACATCAGTTGGAAAGGGAACTAGTTCATAGAGGCCATTTCTGTCTCCACAGAGTTGGCCCTGATTCCGAGAGTGCAAAAAACAGTCCCATATTAAAAAGGCGTGGGGATGGGCCCATTATATCAGAAAACTGAACTATTTTACGTAATTTCACCAACTCTCTCCTCAGTTTCTCATTTGCAACTTTGATCCCTACCCTTTTTCCCCTTTGTTTCCTATCTGCTGTCTTTTCTCAACCATTTGGGCCTGGTCCATGAAGCCAAAAGTCTGACCCAATTTCGTTAATGCCCATTCTTCCCTAACGCCATTCTTTCTCCAACCTGCGTTGGGTATCTCATCCGAAGGTAGCAATAGCGGCTTGACCAACCCGTGGGACGTCCCACCCTCCTCCACAGGCACGTCCCGATCCGAAGGCTCTGGCAGCGATAAGCGAAATGCCAACAGCTTTGGCGGTGGAAGCTAGACCGTCATGCATGAGATCCCAAGTCCAGTCGCCATTGATGATCCATACGGTTGAATACGGTTCCGGTGGCGGTGTGTACTCACC
The DNA here is from genome assembly GCA_039655645.1 of Ammopiptanthus mongolicus. Lineage (NCBI taxonomy): Eukaryota > Viridiplantae > Streptophyta > Magnoliopsida > Fabales > Fabaceae > Ammopiptanthus > Ammopiptanthus mongolicus. Next base: position 52,395,310 of record CM077351.1, on the reverse strand, counting down.
ACTGAACTTCTCTCCACTAAGCAAATCTGGTGGTTTGGGCTCTATTGGCTCCTGATATCGGATAAGTTGGTGCTAGCCATAAGTTCGGCTAAATCCGTTACAAGTGATTCCCTTATCAATCGAAAGCGTTAAGAAAGGGATTATGTTTCGTAACTTGCGGGTTCCTAAACTACTCCAAAGGGTGTTTAGTGTGGAAAAGTGAGAAAAAAATACTAATTTTGCTGAAAGATAAAACTGGAAGATAAACGTAGAGAAAATAAGTTGTACTGATTTGATTGATGCGTCTTAAATTCGTCTATACAACTCATATTTATAGGCAAAATTGAATACTAACCTAAAGCCACATTTGTTGGTCACTAACTCCTATATTTCAGTAACATTACATACATCGTGGCTGACAAGAAACGACTCTAATACTTGACTTGAAGCCTAACGGCTAACCACGTCTAACAACATTCCCTACATTCTAGGCACGTCGTGTTCATCCGTTAACATCTGCCTATACACGTTTCTCTTCAATCTTCAAACGGCATTGTCTTTGACATTTCAATCATTCAACAACTCTTATCCACAACCAAATATTTTAGGGATAAACGGTTAAAATGCCCAACTACTTGAAGTTATTTTTCTCCAATTATCCTCCATTCTCGGCTGTATTCGTTCTTTAATTATAACCTTCCAAACCCAAACATGACAAAAACAACTTAACATTTATCTGTCGATATTCAATAATTTATCTATACCAATCGGCTGCCAATATATATACTAATTCGACTAGCATCCGATTACCATATATCGACTGCCAAATCTTATTCGGCTACCATTTATTCAACGAGTACCAAATATTAATTTTGTGGAGATACCAGCTCCTTAATCTCATTATTGGGCCTTTGTACCCCTTCCCCGACCGCACTTGTTTTTAGGGAGGAATATGCCCTGTCATTCAACCCCACCTTCTCGTTCAGTGCAATCCCTCCTTTCTTAAGCGCCCCATTATTCGCCTCTAACAAAAGAGCTCTACCCCTCAATTCGGATAGTGTCTCTGAGTTATAAAGCTTAAACTTAGCGTGCAGTTCCTCACGTAAACCATTCAGAAAAATGCTTGTTAACACTATCTTGTCCCCGTCCCTAAATGGTGCTGACATCTCAAGCTTCTCTTGGTACTCCAAGACCGTACCAGACTGCCGAATGCTCAACAATGGTCCTAATGGATTCGGAACCAGCCCTGGTTGAAACCTTCGAATCACCGAATCCTTGAACTGCTCCAAACTACGTGATGGCGTCTGTTCTTCCTACCCTTGGTACCAATTCAATGCTTTATCCTCTAGAGCAACCAGCACCGCCTCCAATTTCTCCAAATCTACCACTGAGTTCAGTTTAAAATATCGCTCCACTCTGGTGAGCCAGTCGTGAGCATCATCCCTTGAGAAAATCGAAATCTCAAGCTTCCATCCTCCGTGGTCTCGCGACGGAGTGGGGCTTCCTCAGCATCTCGTGGGTGAGCGTGTTCCGAAACGTCGACTTCCACTCCCTTGACTTCCATGGCTTTCCTCTTCTGTATAGCGACGTCGTTGACAGGATCGTCATCTGCTCTTCCCATTCAAGAGTCGCCTGATTTCATTCAGGCTGGGTTTGAATCTCATTCCTCCATTCCATCGAGTTTGTCTCCAAACCTTCCACTCATAACTCCATTGTAGTTCGCGTAGTGACCATCCAAGCATCCAAAATCGGGAGCTTTGATACCATTGATAGGTACCAGGAAAAATAACAAGAATAGAGTAGAAAAATTCACTGTATTATAATGTCTCAAGCCTGTATTAGAGATGATAACAGAGCTTGGATTTAGGGAAATGGAAGAAAACAGAAAATACAGAGCAAGAAAGAAGATATTCTAGGCAGTTAGAGAGTGCCTAGTCTCTCCCAAAAGTCCCAACTAATATACCCCTTACAGCTAAATTGCGCAGCCCCTACCCTCCCTACTGCTAACTCAGCAGTTAGTTAGGATCCTCTCTCCCTTAGTTCTGATCAGGTGCATTGCACTCCCTGCGTCATCAGGTGCCACATTCTTTTTGGACCTTCTCCATAAACTTTCCTGATTTTGGGCTTGGGCTCTGGGTCGGCATCAAAAGGAATGGGGAAATCGGTTGGAGGAGAGAGGGAAAAGAGTAACAAAATGGACAACTAGCAAGTGGGGAATGGGGGAAGGGACTGGAGAACCAAGAGGGGAGTGATGGGCGGAAATGATATTAGGAGAAGAGCTGGAACGTGAGGAAGGCATATGAGAATTGGAATTGGAGTAGGGAAGATCCTGGTCTACGGGAGGATTGTTCACTATCTCTAGTGATCATTCTATATATATATATATATATATATATATATATATATATATATATATATATATATATTATTTTTGCTCATTTTCTCTGTTTTCCTGTGACGTAGTTTCTATTCTTCTGCATAATTTTTTGGTTTATGGGTTTCTGTATTCTACATATTTTGGGTTAATAAAGGAACTTTCCTCTGTTGTAAGGAACTGACTCTAATTTTCTAGTTCAATATTACCCCGTGACTACCAATTCCCATGATTATCAAATCGAGATACGTATCGCGAATCGGAAGGCCTATTTTCCGAATCGTGAATCGAAACTTATTATGAATTGTAAGATACATGATCATTAAAAATATGACATAAACAAGTAACATAAGCAAAAAAAACAAGAGCTGATATGTCATATATGAACATCAAAATAGTTCAAGATTCAAGTCATAAATAAGAAACCAACAAGTGTTCACTTCAACCCCTCAACAAACATAATCTCACTACACGCTGATGTCATTCATCATCATCCCCAAGATCAATATCATTCAGTTCATCCTCATCCTTAGGTATTTCATGCTCTTCCTCTTCCTATGCATCTCCAACTATCTCTTCAATTTCACTCTCATCCCCTATTATGATAGCTTTTCCCTTCTTATCCGTCTTGGCATTCAAATTTCTTGGCCCTAAAAGAAAAAGAACTTGTTGAGTATGACAATATAGTTAAGTGTTACTTCTACCTTATAAGTTTTAAACTTTAAACAAATACCTCTCTTCCTTTGCTTGGTTGGAGCTCCTTCTTCAAGAATAAAGGACTCATGTATGTCCATCTATGAAGCATCAACTGGTAAGCAAGGATCTTCTTTTTCAGTGATCCACTCATCATCTGATTCAATATCGGATAAACATATAGGATCCTAAGTCTCTCCTTTCTTCTCGCTTGACTTCTGCCTCATCTCAGTTGAAGATTATACTTAACAAAGACGAGCATTTTATCTCTGTTACTCTAAGTGGGTTCTTCTCTTAGTGTGAACTTGATCAAATATGCTCCAATTTCTTTCACACCTAATAGCAATACAAGTGAGACTCAAAATAATCATTGTCAGCTTTCGCAACTCTTTGCCCTCTCCACCATAACTTTCCCACCAAAGAGTTGTCATAACAAAAGCCAACATAACATTCAATATCAATATTATATCTTTCCTAAAAGTTGAACATTAAAGTAAACTGTAAAGCAATAAAGCTCACCAGGTTGCTTCTTGTCCCTAGTGTCTATTGCCATGCTCCTTCCAAAAGGTCTCATGGCTGGCTTGAATCTATCTAGTTGTTGATCAATTGTAAATCTGATCCTTCAAACCGGGACCATTCTCTCTATGGTCTCATATAAACCAAATAAAACTTCACCCATCCGAATTGAAGTTTTTGTTATAATGGAACCTAATAAAATAAGGAATGAAATTACAGTCCATAATAAATAATTGCAGTCCATAAAACTTAAAGAATGAAATGAAATTACTTACTTAGGATTAAGATAGTAAGCAGCAGCATGGTGAGGCCTATGTAATTGCAAATTCCAACGAGTATCAATTATCTACTACAACTTTTAGTAACTTAACTCTTGATTCTTGAAGTTTGCATCTATTTGTTTTTTAGTTCTATCCATAGCTTTATAGATATATGGCATGACAGGTTTTGAATCTACATCCACAAGCCTTAAAACCTTCACAAGTGGAGTCACACTTCAAATACTGCATGGATTTCCAAAATCTAGCATCACATAAAACAATGTTCATCACTTGTTTACCCCCATTCTTACTGGCATAATTACTAGTAGCCCATTCCTCTGAAGCAAACAAAGACCGAAGAGCATTCTTTTGTTGCATTATACATTGTACAGTGAGAAAGGCAATTGCAAACCTTGTGACTGTCGGTCTAGCTAATTCTCTTCCCTTAGAATGCTTTATATATAAGTTTAGGATCCATGTGTGCCTGTAAATGAAAGTTGTGACCTTTTTTGCATTCGCAATGGTATTAAAAAAAAATAGGAAGCTCCCCAATGTCTTTGAGGATCAAAACAAGGCCGGCTGCACAAGGAGACCAAAATAATTTTGTTCTCTTCTCTAAGATTCTTCCAACAGCCATAAGATTAGAAGCACCATCTATCACAACTTGCACTACATTGTCCTCCCCAATTTCTTCTACCATAAAATCCAATAAACTAAACATTTGCTTTGCATCCTTGATCACATCACTAGTGTTAACAGATTTTGAGAAAACAGTCCCACTTAGACTATTTACCAAAAAATTGGTGAGTGACCTGCCTTTTCCCATCCGTCCAACCATCACACATCAAAGTGCAATCCCATTTTTCCTATTCAGTCTTGTATTTTTCTACACTTGCTTGGATGTTGTCAAGTGCTTTTTTCAAATAAGATACTCTCACTTCATGATAACTAGGAGGTTTTAGACCCTTTCCATAGTTACCAACAGATTTCAGCATTTGGACAAATAAGGGACATCTTACCAGATTAAATGGCAAAGCATTGCCATAGATGCATTTGCAGATATCTTGAATGACCAACTCTCTATCTTTGAGCACCTCATTCATTGTTATCTGCTTTACTGATTTTGTTCTTTTTTTTGTAGTATCTTCGGCAGACACTTCTTCTATGCAAGCCTCTTTGGCTTTATCTTTCTCTTCTAATAGCTTCAAAAACATTGTCTCACTTCATCAGGAACTGACGTATAGGCAATGACATTCTCCTTTGTCCCATGATATTGTCGCCCCCACCCTAGCAATTCCATTTCTATTTCTAATCTCACTCTATTATGAATAGAAATGGAACTACTAATTCAAATCCAATGAAGCCCGGTCCATTGCAACGATACAATTTCGCCATAGCTCGATACAAATTGTTAGGTTGAATTGAAAGGGGCCATGGATCGTTTTTGTATCGCATGAATCATTCCAGAATCGCAGTATCGTGCAATTCGTGTGTGGCGGCTAAAATGCAAAATACTGGGTCGGGTCACGCGACTCGAGTATGGTTAAATGAACTTCTAGGGTTTTTTTTCAAGTTTTTTAGAAAAGAGGGAGGGAAACAGCCAAAACATAAAATCCAGCACCCAGGGTTTGCTTTCTTGTACGTTGGTCCCCATTCTTCTCATCTCTTCTCGAACCTTTCTTCTTGGCCAGTCCCCACTCTTCTAGTCTCTTCCGTGTTTTCCCTTTTTTGGTCCCCACAGATTGAAGCTTGTTTCCCTTTTGTCCCTATTTCTTCTCTGTTTTCTTTTATTTTGGTCCCCATTGATTGAACTTTGTCTCCTTTGTTACTGCTCTATTTTCTCTTCCCATGTGAGGTGTTTTATTTTTTTAATAGGGTAATGGGTCAGACAAAGAAGAAGAGGGAAATTGGTGTCACATGGAACCTTGTGAGAGTGTTCCACCCCATAGGTTGATGGCCAAGTGCAAGTACTGTTCACATTCTTGTTGGGGTGGGGTTGCAAGAATGAAACATCATCTTGTTGGGACAAAGGAGAATGCCATTGCTTGTACGTCAATTCCGAATGAAGTGAGATAGATATTTTTGAAGCTGTTAGAAGAGAAAGATAAAACCAAAGAGGCTTGCATAGAAGAAGTGGCTACCGAAAATACTACAAAAAATGGAACAAAATCGGTAAGGCAAACAACAATGAATGAGGTTCTCAAAGAGAGAGAGTTGGTCATTCAAGATAACTGCAAATGAATCTATGCAATGCTTTGCCATTTAATCTGGGAAGAAGTCTTTTATTTGTCCAAATGATGGAATCTGTTGACGACTATGGAAAGGGTCTAAAACCTCCTAGTTATCATGAAATGAGAGTATCTTATTTGAAAAAATCAGTTGACAACATCCAAGCAAGTGTAGAAAAAATACGACTGAATGGGGAAAATGAGGCTGCACTTTGATGTGTGATGGTTGGACGGATGGAAAAGGCAGGTCATTCACCAATTTTTTGGTAAATAGTCCAAGTGGGACTGTTTTCTTAAAACCTGCTGACACTAGTCATGTGATCAAGGATGTCAAGCAAATGTTTGATTTATTGATTCCATGGTAGAAGGAATTGGGGAGGACAATGTAGTGCAAGTTGTGATAGATGGTGCTTCTAATCTTGTGGTTGCTGGAAGAATGTTAGAGGAGAAGAGAACAAAATTATTTTGGTCTCCTTGTGCAGCCCATTGCCTTGATTTGGTCCTCAGACATTGGGTAGCTTCCTGTTTTTTTTAATACCATTGCGAATGCAAAAAAGGTCACAACTTTCATTTATAGGCACACCTGAATCCTAAACTGATATACAAAGCATTCTAAGGGAAGGGAATTAGCTAGACCGACAGTCACAAGGTTTGCAACTGCCTTTCTCAATCTGCAATGTATGATGCAACAAAAGAATGCTCTTCGGTCTTTGTTAACTTCGGAGGAATGGGCTACTAATAATTATGCTAGTAAGAATGAGGGTAAACAAGTGATGAACATTGTTTTATATGATGCTAGTATTGCTTGAAGTGTGTGACTCCACTTTTTAAGGTTTTAAGGCTTATGGATGGACATGCTCTTTCCAAAAGGTCTCATGGCTGTCTTGAATCTATCTAGTTGTTGATCAATTGTAAATCTGATCCTTCGATCTGGGACCATTCTCTCAATGGTCTCATATAAATGAAATAAAACTTCACTATTCGGATTGAAGTAAGCAACAACATGGAGAGGTTTATGTAATTGCAAATTCCAACTAGTATCAATTATCTTCCACACCTTTTTGTATCTTAACTCTTGATTCTTGAAGTTTGCAGCTATTTGTTCTTTAGCTTCATAGCTTCATAGATATATGGTATGGCAGATTTCGAATAGACATTAGGGACAAGAAGCAACCTGGTGAGCTTTACTGATTTACAGTTTACATTAATGTTCAACTTTTTTAGGAAAGATATAGTATTGATATTGAATGCTATGTTGGCTTTTGTTATGGCAGCTCTTTGGTGGGAAAGTTATGGTGGAAAGGGTAAAGAGTTGCAAAAGCTGGCAATGAGAATTTTGAGTCTCACGTGTAGTGCTATTGGGTGTGAAAGGAATTGGAGCATATTTGATCAAGTTCACACAAAGAGAAGAAACCGCTTAGAGTAACAGAGATTAAATGCTCGTCTTTGTCACATATAATCTTCAACTAGAGATGAGGCAAAAGTCAAGGGAGGAGAAAGGAGAGACTTAAGATCATATATGTGTATCCGATATTGAATCGGATGATGAGTGGATCACTGAAAAAGAGAATCCTTGCTTGCCAGTTGATGCTTCATGGATGAACATACATGAGTCCTTTACTCTTGAAGAAGGAGCTCCAACCAAGAAAAGGAAGAGAGGTATTTGTTTAAACTTTAAAACTTAGAAGTTAGAAGCAACACTTAACTATAGTATCATACTCCACAAGTTCTTTTTCTTGTATGTCCAAGAAATTTGAATGCCAAGGCGGATAAGAAGGGAAAAGCTATCATAATAGGGGATCAGAGTGAAATTGAAGAGATAGTTAGAGATGCAGGGGATGAGGATGAACCGAATGATATTGATCTTGGGGATGATGATGAATGAGACCAGAGTGTAGTTAGATTATGTTTTTTCGAGGGGTTGAACTGAATACTTGCAGGTTTTTAATTGTGACTTGAATCTTGAATTATTTTGAAGTTCATATATGACATATCAGCTCATGTTTTTTGCTTATGTTACTTGTTTATGTAATATATTTACTGATCATGTATCTTACAATTCATAATAAGATTCGATTCACGATTCGGAAAATATATCTTCCGATTCGCGATACGTATCTCGATTTGATAACCATGTACAAGATACTTAAATGAAAACTGAAATATTATACTGCATTTGAAATATAGTTCGAATTTCAAAATCATTGTAATCAACAAACTCCACCAGAGGTATTTTATCAATATCACATTACCATGGCCAGTTATGGTTCTCTCAAGAACTATATTGTTAAGGTCAAACCCCCATAAACATTTCTTGCAAGATGTGGTTGGAACAAAGCTGAGAAACTAACCATGGCAAGATATGGAGAAAAAACTTGACAGGAAAATGACACTATAGTTAAGCCTTCAGGCGGTGGGTGGTTGCCTCTTACAGAAGAAAGGTCAAAAGAAATCTGATGTCAGGTATTTACAGTCTAGGTAAAGCGTAGGATGTGACATACTGATTTCCAGTAAAGAGGAAACAGGAAAAAATCATGAGAACACACATAAAACGTATAAGAGCTCCAATTTACATTGGATATAATTTACATTCCTTTCAACTAAATCTATGCACCAAACCATTTTATTACTAATTTACTGAATTGGTTATATGGGATTCAGGCACTTGTTTTATCAGTAAAATTTCTACTAGTTAAAATATAATCATAACAACACAAGTAAAACACATACATAATATGTTATATGACACAGATATAAAAGGGGGACATAACATTTTTCTTACCAGTAACATGCAAGCAAGACCAGCAATTAAACAAGCAGCAAATCCATAAATTCTCTGCTTAGTCAACATCCAAAAGTGGCATAAATTAGAGCTCCAATATTACAACAAATCCCAAACACTTAGATTTGTGTGAAAAAGTTGACAGCACCTGCGTCGGAGAGAGGGAGAAGATGCCACCTGACTCCTCACCTAACAAGCTCTCCCCTTGCTCTTCATTATCTCCTGTTAAAGAACGACTGATGTTCCACATTATTATAAGAGGGTTTTTTGCTCAAAGTCGGTGCTACAAAAATTAGAGGGAGATAAAATTTAGCAACATAGTAAGAATTGTAAAATGGATGAAATCTGATAGCTACCTAGAATAAATTAACCAAAACATTTAAGGAGCATTTTTTAAGATATCCCAGCCCAGCCCTGGTGACATTGGTAAATGCTTGGTATCATGATAGGCATTTCTTTGGGGTGGCGGTGGGGGTGGGGGGATTGCATTCACCATAGGTATTCTGATTTTTATTCCTTTCTCAACAAATGGAGAAGGCCCATTGCACGAGGCTCGAACCTGGTGGGGTCTGGAGATGATAGATGTATGCAACTAATAATCCAAAATGCTACTAATCTTTCCCTCTAAAAGTCTAACAATCCAAAACTAACTGAAGCACCAATCAGGAAACTTCATATACAGAATAATGCAAGAGAACACTGGTTCCCAAATCCCACCTACCATCCACAAAAGAAGCAAGAAAAAAGTTAATTCAATCACCCAACTGTACTTCTACTTTCTAACACCTGGTTGATTGCTAATTCTTGCAAATATGATTTCCTAATTATCATTTGAATAACAGTATTGGGTTTCATTCTGGTTTAACCCTTGGGCGTTTGCTGTGTCCTGGGGCGGATCCAAGGGGGATATATATATATATATATATTATGTGTTATGAATCCGTCCCTAACTGTGTCCACTGTCCACAGCTTCTTAAGAATAAGGCTCCCAGATGATTTATCAAATAGCATTTTCAACCGGCCATCTTTTTAATCTATAGAAAATTTAGTTGCTTTCCAACACAAATGAAACTCCCTAATCCAACCCCATTTTGGGTTTTTTTTGTTTTTCCTTTAGTCTGAAAAAGGAAGAAGAAAAAAGAGTTACTTTGATCAATAAAAAGACACCAAATTGGAGAGAAACTTACTGAAAATGACCTCAAAATGTCCTTTTGATCAGCTCAAAGTATTGGAGGAATGAGAAATTCCAATAGAGAAACCAAAGCGATGGAAAATCTAACGCATTTTCTTTAAATCCTCCGCAACTGACTGAAACTCAACAGGTCAAAAGGTATGTAATGGAAGAGGAAAGCTTGGAGATGTGGGAGGAGTCAAGAATGTTCACAACGACGTCGTGTTGGTACGTTCGGGAGCTGATTGCGGCAGATCATGAGCTCATAATATATTTTTAAAATGTTTTTATTCAAATTTTTATATTTTAGTTAAAAAAAAATTTATACATTTTATATTTTTATTAATGTGTTTGAATGAATCTTTTTAAATTTCAATTATACATTTCTAATAAAAACCCTAAACCCTAAAGTTAAAAAGAGAAATATAGAGAAAAATGGTTCAACTTGAGAACCTAAACTAAAGAATTGTGAAAACAATTCGTTACACCAAAAGAAAATTTTAAACATCATATTATTAATATTATAAAATATTGATGGATTTATGGATTTAAACATTATCAAAATTAAGAATTAATTTAATTTATAAATAAAAGTTTTTGCTTAAACTTTTTACAATAAGAATTAGGAGTTAATTGGTATGCCTGTGAGTGTAAAGATTTTTTACACTATCGACAACCACTCAAACTGTTGTTGCAGCTATTCATACAGCCCCTTGTGATAACCACTCAAACTGTTGTTGCAGTTGTTCACAAGTCCCAACCTCACGTAATAACTTCTCAAACAGCTGTTGTAGCTATATGCACACAGCTTTTCATCACAACAATGCAAATGATATGAGCATGAACTCATCACCAATTGACTCGTTATCAACATATGCACTTAGTATCTCGGTGATACCTCAACAACAACACCTTAGATCCACACCCTCCAATTGTAAGTGTCTCAACCAACTTAGATCAACTCAACTTCATCTACTCATCAGACATCCTAGGCTATTCTATGAGCCTAAGGTCACATCAACCATCTCCCAAGTCAAACAGGATCAAGCATCCACAATAGCATCATAACAACAATACATATCAAGTAGCCTATTACTACAGAATATCAGATAAGCATGTTGTCAAAATAAGCATATCATAGCATCTTCACCTTATCATCTTATCAACTAATCAAATAATACCACATAGGCACATAAGCAACTACAACACATAAGCATACCGTAACACCCTAGTTTTCGCTGGCTTGTTATAAAGTGTTGTTATATGTGTTATTTTTGTTGTTATATATATGTTAAGTGTTGTTATTCTTACCTTAGATGTTTAGGGACGTGTTTTAGGGTCGTTAACCTTAGAAACAAGCCAATCAGTGATCCTGACAGGGTAGCAAGCCCGTGCTCTCGTGCAGCACGCCTGTGCCAATTGATCAGCACGCCCGTGCTCTTCATGCGCACCAGAAACACATTTTGGGCTTTTGGTCAGCCTGTTTCGTCCTAATCCTTTTTATACCTCTTTTGCTCAACCTAAAACTCATACCGTCATTCCTAGAGTTAGAAACATCCGTCATTAACCTTTCTCTTGGGTTCCCATTGAATCCTTGAGCGCCCTCAATCCTTGTTTGGGTGTTCTTCGTCAAGAACACATCCCCATGGTGTTTTTCATTGTGTTTGGGGATAAGCTGCAAGTTTAGTGTTACTCCGAGGTAAGGTAACCAACCTTGTTCATCCTTTTCTTTGAATCCTTAAGTTTAGCATTGAACCATTTTTTCCCTGTCAAACCAGACTTCGTTGTTCGTGTGCCAGTGCTGCGAACGGCAACTAGCAGATTAGTTCCCCAGAGATCTAATTAAGGTATGTTTATAACCCTTGTGTTAATTCCCTTTTCTTTTCCTTGTTTGGGGAATTAACTTATCCTTTTGCGTTGGCGTTCTTGGTCAAAGCTCGTGGAACCTGTTTAACCCGTTAGAGGAGTCAAGTGTGCACTTCGTTCTTGTTTGCTCTTAGGCTGGAATCGTCACGCCAAGTATGGGAAGAAAAGATTAGTATAACGTATAGGTTCTAGGGTAGCGTAAGATGAGGGTTAACCCATAACCCTATTTGTGTGCTATATGCCTTGGTTGATGTATGAATTGATTATATTTGTTTATACTTGATACTAATTGTTTAATTGATTTATAAGACTCTGGCATGAATTATATGATGTTGTTGATGATGTTGTTGGTATGCCATAATCATATGAATTGGTATGTTGAAGCTGTAGTTAAAACTATGTTAATAAAAGACATAGGGATGTTAGCGCTAGCCTAAACTAGGATTAGTCGAATTGATGTGTATAAAATATAAAGGTGTTGATGAGGGGTGAGATTAATATCAAAGGATTAGTCAAGAACCTTAGGATTGATTGGAGTGTTGAAATCTAGAAAAAACTATTAAGTTTCTCATAACTGAGAACCCTATAACAGTGTTGACACGCCCGTGCTCAATATCAGCACGCCCATGCTCTACGCGCAGAAAAGCCAGCACGACCGTGCTCTCAGTAGAACACCCGTGTCGGAAAAACGAGAAAAGTGACGCTGTTTAGCACGCCCGTGCTCTCGCGCAGCACGCCCGTGCTCAGGCCGTGCCACTGTCAGAATTAAGAAAACTTCACTGTTTTAGATAAAAAGAGATCTAATAACCTTTTGAAGTAAAAATATGACATAAGAGATTATAAAACACGACCTTGAGGATAGTTAATGAATTAGGATAATGATATGGTAAGATGTAATAATGGAAACTTAATAAAGAGATTAATTAATGAGAAGATGATGTTATCGGTAACGACGTACTGTTACCGTTGTTGTTGGTTAGATCATTCTTGATGCTTAATGGTCAAGATTGATGTTGGTAAATCACTTTGATGCTTATTGGTCAAAGTTGATAGCCTGTGTTAATGGTGTTGATGGAGGTGGTTGCCATGTTGTTTGTATGTTAGCATTGCATGCATCATGACATGGTGTTGTTAGTTTGGGGGAAGTTACGATGACTAGGGAGTTCGTCCGAGAGTATGGCGAACTAGCCGTCCGCGGTGATTCATCCGAGAGTTAGGTGAATCAAGCGCATCCGTGGTGGTCCATCCGAGAGTAAGGTGGATCGGGTATCCAAGGGGTTCACCCGCCAGTTTGGTGAACTACCGGCGTTGGTGCTTATTGATCAATATGGATATGTAACTTCGTAATCGTCTTCCTGAGTTAGTTATTGGATCCACATTGCATATGGAGTAGCGAAGTAGTTTTTGCATCTCATAGCATGTTCATAATATGATATGATGAAATGTGTTATGTTATAATGTTTATATGTTGTGTGATCATCTTGCTAACTGCTCGATTACCATTTATGTTTATACATACAATTCCTTACTCCCTATTGTTGTTGTTGTTGTTTTGCATGTACCTTTGGTTATGCGGAGGATGGTGAGCAGCCAGTTGAGGAGTGATCCCGAGGAGATCGCTTGCTCTTAGTTTTTAGTTTATGTTTAGTTATGTTAGATGTTTTCCGATGCAATATCGGTAGTGGTTACCAGCTTTGATTATGTGGTATCGGGATTTGGGTTTTGTTTTATGTTTATGTTTTCTGCAGTTTTTCTTATGTTAAACATTTTGGATCATGTGGTACTTGTTATCCCTTCGGTTTTTATCTTAATCGTATACGGGGTAGCGGGTGTCACACATACATCTCCAATCGACATATATCATGGTTTATCCTATCGGCGAAAAACATACAATGGCTAAACCTTAGATTGGTACCACTTCACTGTAGTCACCAATTTTAAGTTAGGTGTTGTAGGTTACTCGACCACTAGTAGGGTTTGAGGATCCGTATATATGTTAACAGTTCTATCCTATGTCCATTTTCCCGATAATTGAGGTTTCTTCCCCCTCACCTGGTAACTCATCCTCGTATGCTCCTAAACCAACGGACGGCCTTGACACTCGATCACTACAATCACGGCCACACGTCCTGCACGTTCTCCAAGGTACTGTTCTGCCACCAACCACATAAGCACATCCACCGCTCCGTTTTCCACACCGGTCATATCCACTAGTTTCCCAGTTTATCGAAAACATCAAAACATACCGAAAACTATGTTAGGACCAAAACAACGAAGAACATCAAACAAAACACACCATACTAAGGGATACTCATGTGGCCACTAAGGATCTTCATGCAGTCCCTCTTCTCCTACAAAGCCAAGAACTGGCCTCGTGGCTTCGAACGGATTCCTTGATCGTTTCGATGATCAAAACTACAATCGAACACCTAAAACGTACTCGTAACAAGATTAAGATTTGTAGAACGACGAAGAACACAACTCAACCGTAGAAATACTAAAGAATGGTGTTGAACACCATAACACTTACCTCGATCGATTGCCACAAACGAAGAATAAAAAAATGAAGTAGAAGCTGTTATGGATCAAACCACGAGATTGGATTAGGTTTTTGACACACAAATCACCCGAACAAAACTCCAATACATCAACTATGGCCTCTGGCCTCTTCTCTATCTCGAGCTATGGGAGAAGATTTTATAAAATCTCCTATCTTTGAGCCAACACACCTATTTATAGGCATGTTGTCTACATGAGAACGCTCAAACGTTTTGACACCCAACGTTTGAGCGTTGCACGCTTTCGTGTGCTCTCTTTCCATGCTTGAGCATGCACCGTTTCCTCACCGTTAAGGGACTGCCCATTTTCACATGCGCGCCTGCTGACTGACAGGTGTCCCTCCACGCATGTACCCTCCACGTTTTGATGTGCAACTTCCCAATGTCTAAACATTGGCACGCTTAAGTGTTGGGTCTTCCAACGTCCAAACATGTTGTCCTGATTTTAACCCGTTCTTTCGTGTTTCTTCGCGTTCTACACCCGTTCCAAGGCCGAATCCACTCAAATTTTGACCCAAGCTTTATCATACCATGAAGAACATATTCGAACATATAAACACACTTAACTCATCTATTCAACCCTTCCTTTAACCACATGATCTAAGCATCGTTATGCACTTGATTAATCTTAACTATGGCTTAGAAAAATCGGGATGCTACATGAAACATGGAAATGCCCCTTGAAGGCCAATTTGTCTAATTATTAAACATGTTTTCCATCAGCTATAACAATACTTGCTTATAAAATGTAGGCAAATGTGTACGATATCATACATTGGAGAATAATTAATATACTATCAATTTCTTGAATTCATTGATCTTATGGCAACGTTGCTTGCTTGGAAAAGGAGAGGGGAATTTATGCAGGTTGATCAATTATGCCAAATCAATGCAGTTTTAAGGAGGCAAGCCAAAATTGAGTCTTATGCCTCGAGCTTGGGCATGATATTGAATGACAGAACTAAACAATCTCATTTTGACATATTTATATGTCATTTGTCTTGCCAAATGTTTACATGCATCCTTGTTGTCATGCAGTTTCTCTTGCACTTGGATATTGTTTTGCATGTTAGCAATCCTTATTTTTTTTAATGCAGCTTCTTTGGGTGATAACTTTTGTTAATTAGGAAGTTGATGGTGAAAATTTGATATTTTTAGCAAAGATAAGAAGGATGTTTATGGCGATGGGTTGTCTGGCAGAGATAGTTTTCAAGCTCTTGATAAAATATATTTATTAGCTTATGGTAGAATTATAAAAACTATTTTGTACCGTTAGATAGAATGAGAAGTTTGCTCTTATCCTTAAGAAATGTATAGCCTCAACAGCTACTGCAAGATAAACGTGGCAGCCATTATGAAATTATTAGTAAGCTCAAACAAAGATAACAAGCTTGTTTATTATAAAACAACAAATACTTGAAGGACCCATTTTTTTTTCCTTCCGTAAGAGCATGGCAGCAGCAATCGTGGTTACTTAGCTTACTTAAAGGTGCGTTTGAATAAACAGCTCAATTAAATGTTTATTAAATAAAACTTATTTTCATAAGCTTCTTTGACAAGCTTATGAAAATAAGCTAAAAAGAGCTTATAGGAGAATTATAAACTATTTTCATAAACTAATTGCATAAATTTATTTTCATAAGTTATTTTCATAAACTTTTTATAAGTTTTTCCAAACGCACCCTAAATCTATTTCAAGTAGTTATTATATTAAGCCTATTTCAATCATATGACAGCATCCAAAACCATATTAACAATCACCAAAATTTATTATGAAATAAATAGTACTCCCTCCTCCCTCTCATTTTACTTGTTTCATTTGGTTATGCACACATCTTAAGAAAATGGTGAAGTTTACTAATTTTTATAATAAAATGACACTCTTTGACTAAAGTACCTCTATTTAAATTGTACGGTTCGATAACTGCAAATACTCACCAACCACTACACTCCTTGGTAAAAAAACTCATTAATATAATTGGTTGAGATACAAAGGGTAATTTTAGAAAAAAAAGTAATTAATACTCCTTTATTTTCTAAAAGGACAAGTAATTTGAGACAATGCAATATTCCAAATGGGATAAGTAAAATGGGACTGAGTATAAAACGAAAATAATATCATGTAACAGCAACAATAGGGATCCCAGAACAGTAGCAATAACAACAATAGACAGAATTTGAAAATAGCATGTAACAATAGTAACAGGGATCCCAATAACAGTAGCAATAACAACAATAGACAGAATTTGAAAATAACATATTTCCTCTTCTTGTTGATCACGTCCGAAACATTAACCTTCACCATGATTTTCTCTCTTTTTCATCATCAGATATATAAAAAACCGAAAATCAATAAGTGTAGCAGCTCTAATTTTGATTCTTTTTTGTTCCATCATCATCCAAAAATCAGTAAGTACATCAACACTAAAAAAAAAATCAGCAAGGACTTTAAGCTTTAAAAGTTAGCAGTAAGTTTGAACAATAAACAGCAAGTGTAACAATAGTTTGAAGCTTAAAAGAAAAATAACAGGAATAACAAGCCTAAATTAAGAAGAACAACAGCGCACCATCATAGAAAAGTAATAGAGAAAGCAACAACCGGAAACAAGACAAGTTAAATATTATAAACCAGAAGCAAAACTAACTTAATAACCCAGAAATAGGACAAGATAGATATTACAAAACAAAAACAACATCAAAATGGCAAAACAAATTAACAACACCATGACCAGAAATCAAAACATCTTACCATTTTTACAGCAGCTAATCAGCAACTTTTAATTTCATAAATAGAAGCAGAATAATGAGGGTTTTACGTTTCCCCTTTTTTCTTTTTAGTCTCCATCACGTACAACAATAGTTTCCACTCGAGTATCGACATGGCACCGAACGAGGCACTGTATGGAAGAAAGTGCAGGATTCCACTCTGTTGGTATGAAACTGGGGAGAATCCGTTGATAGGCCTAGAGATGGTGCAGCGAACAGCGGAGCAAGTGCAGAAGATTCAGGAA
Source organism: Ammopiptanthus mongolicus (assembly GCA_039655645.1). NCBI lineage: Eukaryota > Viridiplantae > Streptophyta > Magnoliopsida > Fabales > Fabaceae > Ammopiptanthus > Ammopiptanthus mongolicus. Next base: position 52,377,872 of record CM077351.1, on the reverse strand, counting down.
AAGATAAAAGTCGCACGGGATCGGCATAAGAGCTACAGTGACATGAGGAGGAGACCCTTGGAGTTCCAGGAAGGCGACCATGTTTTCATGAGAGTCACTCCAAAAACTGGAATTGGCAGGACAATCAAATCTGGAAAGCTTATCCCTAGATTCATTTGACCATTTCAAATCCTTCGTCGAATTGGTCCAGTTGCCTACCAAATTGCCTTACCTCCTAATCTATCCAACATTCATGATGTCTTCCATGTATCTCAACTCAGAAAATACCATCCTGATCCATCACATGTGATAGAGTCTGAATCAATACAGATAAGAGAGAACTTAGAATATGAGGCGTTGCCTGTACGGGTCGAGGATAGGAGGGTGAAAGAACTCCGCGGAAAGCAGATTGCCTTAGTCAAGGTCATATGGGATGCAACAATAGGAGATGCTACATGGGAAAGAAAAGGACATGCGACAATAGTACCCGAGCTTGTTTTAAAGGTACGACGAATTTCGGGACAAAATTATTTTTAAGGGGGTAGTAATGTAACATCCCGTTTTCTTGATTAAGGTGTGGGACATTAATTAAGCATGTTTAATGGCTTAATTATGTTCCTTATGTGTTGAGAAAGCCATGGTTCAAGTTTGGGACAAATTGGCCTTGGAATGAGCTCAAAACGTGCAAAATCATGAAAGAACGGGTCAAATCAGCATCAAACGCTTTGATTTTGAGTAACCCAATGCTCAAACATTGACCGTTGACGTCTAAGCGTGGGTAAGTGCACGCTAAAGCGTGGGAAGATGGACACGTGGGGGTGTACGTGTCAGCACGCACACGACGCGTGGCAGAGACGTGGCGATCAGGAGGCCATGCTCAAGCGTGGGAGAAGGCCATGCCAGAGCGCGCCCACGCTCAAGCGTGGGGAACTTGCACGCTAGAGCGTGCAGGGTCTGGCATCACCACTACATCTTTCTCTTTTCTTTTCATTTGGACGAAAACTTAGAAGTTTTCAGAACCTGAGAGCTCTAGAGAGAGAGAAAGCAAGGTTTTAGTGAGAGAAAGTGATCCCGAGGAAGATTAAGGCATCGGATCATGATTCCAACCACACCATTGCGATCAGGGCTTCGAGTACTTCAAGATTCACCGGTTGATTTATTGATTTCTCAAAGGTAATCTCGAATCTCTAACACGTCGACTTTGCGTTCGTCGTGTTCTTTGAGCTTTTTCCCCTTGAATTTCTTTGGTTTTAGTATTGCCCTAGGGTTAACGGTGTTGTTTACACGTTGTTCCCGTGATTAGGGCAAAGTTGAGGTCGTGACGGTGCTCGTGGAAGCAAGGCAGCCGCAGCTGCTAGAGGTGGTGGTGGAGCTTCGCCGCGAGGTGGTGGCTGTGTTGGTGGTGGTGTCGAGTTCGTGGTCGCGGTTGTGCAATCTTCAGGTGGGGAGAAAGAGACTGTTATCGCCGGGAAGGCAAGCGTAGTGTAGAATGTATTCATGTGTAGGGGAGCCTTAAACCCTACTACAGGTTGAGCCCGTGGCAAAGTACCTAAACCCTAGGTGTAGGTATCTTTGGAGCTATCATCGCTAAATTAAGACTCTAGGCTATACGACGTTGTTGTTGAGGTTGATGTGATATGTATGCTACTTTGCCTATGTGATTAATTATTTTATCTGCCTATATAATGATTGGTGTACTAGCATGTTTATTGCTATGATGATGTTATTGTCGTTGATTGGTTGATGTTGATGAGAGTATGGTGAGATTGATGTGTTGTGCGGGTTGATACTGTCGTGGTTCTGACTGTGGAGCTGTGGCTCGTGGACGCAAGGCGTCGTGTTGATGTTGATGATGATGTGATGTGGATGCAATGCATCGCGGCTGTGGCCGAATGCTTAGACATGAGGTTCCGGTATCAACCTGTGATAGACGTTTGTTGCATATCATAGCATATTTGATCCCAATGGGGGATGCCCAAATGGGGACGAGATGTGTAACACCGATCCCGAGGCGGGATGTCCAATTGGGGACGTTATCGATCCTTACAGGAATGTCCAAGTGGGGACGTGATTTATTGATCCTTACGAGGATGTCCAAGTGGGGACGTGTTATATTGATCCCGACGGGGATGTCCAATTGGGGACGTTATTGATCCCGACGGGGATATTCAACTGGAGACATGATGAAATCGATCGACATGCATATAGGGATTAGTATTCCTCGTAGAGGTTTGATCTGAGAGAATGATCTTTGAGATGGATGTGATGTATGACTTGAGAGATGATTGTTCGACTACTGCATGTTTTTCATTTGTTGTGTGCTACATGTGTAAAGACTATACTATTGCCCCTCTCGCATGTTGGATGATGCATGTTTCTTATCTCCCTGTCTTTTCTCTGTGTGTTTCTTTTATTTTATGGGAAGACCCCATGGAGGAACCAGACGCTGAGGAGATGGATGGCACTCCTTACGAGCCTGATGCCAGTGGGCGAGCTACGAACCCCAACCTCGAGAGGTTTTGAATTTCTGTACCAGAGGAGGATGAAGAACCTGGTAGTTCAGGATATCGCTATCGTCGGTGACGGGATTTTCGCCAGTGCGTCTGTGCGTCTGTACTAGGAGTGCGCTGTGAGGATTTTTGGATGTATTTTGAGTGGGGGTGGTGAGCGCTGTCAGCCTGAGAGTTTTCTCTTTATCTTTTGATGAATTTTTTTCATGGTCAGTTTAATGTGTATATATATATATATAGGGTTTTTGAACAAACTAGTGTTATTTTAGAAACTATTTACCAAAATGGGGCTGTTTTGTAACAATTTACCAAAATGGGGTTGTCTTAGACAGCGTGAAATTTTTTATTATTATTTTTGTTGACGTGGAAGGCGCCAGTCCTTCCATAAAAATGCCACATGTCACCCGTCTGAAGCTGGATCTTCACCCGTCTGACTATCAGACGGGTGACCATCAGACAGGTAGTCAGACGGGTGACCATCAGACAGGTGATTCACCCGTCTGATGATTATCAGAAGGGTATCAGACGGGTGAATCAGACGTCAGACGGGTATCAGTCCGGTGAATCACCCGTCTGATAGTCATCAGACGGGTATCAGACGGGTGAATCAGACATCAGACGGGTGATTCACCTGTCAGACGGGTATCTGATAGTCATCAGACGGGTGAACTATCACCCGTCTGATGACTATCACCCGTCTGATGACTATCAGACGGGTATCAGACGGGTGATTCACCCGTCTGATGATTGTCAGACGGTATCAAGACGGGTGATTCAGACGAGTCTCGGCAGAGAAGTGACCAGCAGACGAGTGAAACAGCAGACGGGTCACAGCAGACGAGTGACCAATGAGTGTGTGGCATGTGGCATTCTTATGGAAGGCGTCAGTCCAACTGGCGCCTTCCACGTCAGCAAAAAAATAATGAAAAATTCCACGCTGTCTAAAACAACCCTATTTTGGTAAATTATTACAAAACAACCCCATTTTGGTAAATAGTTTCTAAAATAACACTAGTTTGGTCAAAAAGCCTATATATATATATATATATATATATATATATATATATATATATATATATATATATATATATGATGGGGCAGTTGATGCATGTATATATATCTTTTATGTTTTCTAGCTGTGTACTCTGATGTAAGCGTGCTTTTCTTTTGGCTCCGCCTTTACCTTTCCGCTTCGCTTCTTCTGCTGTATAAAGTGCGCTAACGTTTATATACAGTTAAGGGTAGTTAATATCTTAGGTTCTTTAATGGGACGGCGGGTCATCTCATTGATGGTGAAATTTTGATATTTTTAGCATTTTATGATTTTGTTTGTTGTTCGGTTTATAGTAAGTTTTCATGAGTTGACATGCATTTATAATGTTATTTTTTTTTTCAGGTTGGGTTATGGCGAAGGAAGTTGATGTGGGAAGAAAGATTTTGTCGAGCAAGATATAGTTTTCAAGATAGCAATAGATAGTTTATGATGAAGGTTATCTAGCAAAGATAGGAAGGATGTTTATGGCGAAAGTTGTCTAGGAGAGATAGCTTTCAAGTTCTTGATAAAATATATTTATTAGCTTTTGGTAGAATTATAAAAACCATTTTGGACCGTTAGATAGGATGAGCAGTTTGCTCTTATCCTTAAGAAACGTATACTAGCCTCAATAGCTGCTACAGGATAAACATGGAAGCCATTATGAAATTATTAGTAAGCTCAAACAAAGATAACAAGCTTGTATATTATAAAAACAACAAATACTTGAAGGACCCATTTTTTCCTTACATAAGAGCATGGCAGCAGCAATCGTGGTTACTTAACTTTTATGTTAGATTAATTATTTCAATTAATCAAAATTATGGATTAACATTAATTAATTATCTGAAATTATAATTAATATGTTGATTATGGTTAATAACATTTTATCAATATGATGAATAGTATTGGGCTTATGTTCTGAATAGTCCGTGATGGGTTTGGCTATTCAATTGATGCCCATTGAGAGGTCTCTGCCCTCATACGATAGGTTACTTAATCGTTACCCCATTAGACGGTTAATGGACAGCCTGATGAACCAATCGTGATTGAGGGGAGTCCACTCTCATTCCAGTGCTCAATCAGTAAGAATTCCAGTGCTCAACCAGTAAGAAGGATGAATCCTTATTTGGTGTTAGGTACATCATGTTCTTTTAATAATATGCTATAATCTTGTATCTATTATTGATCTTTTGGAAATCAAAATTCTTCAATTGGTATCAAAGCCATGAAGATACATGTTATGGCTGTTAAAATTTTCTTATTATATGATAATAAAGATAGTTTGCAATCAAGAAAACTCTTTGAATTGAAAAGGAACATGAATTTTCGAAATCCTTGGATCAAAAACGCTATAATTTTATGCATGAAATTCAAAATTGGTTTAGGGCTTTTTGTTTCCCTGTATGTCATGATTAACATATCAAAATGTCACATATTTTACTGAACTGAATTGGGAGAATTTCATGTTTAATTATTGCAGTTTAGTATAAACCCTAAAATCTCTCTCATTCGAATTCTCTTCAATCAATCCATGAATCTTGAAATTATTTGGGGGCTTTTGTAGATTTAAGTAACGCGATCAAAACCCATAAAGATTTGAGGAAAATCGTTGCAATTTTTTGGGAGTTTTTCGCTGCTCCCTTATACCGCTTTTTTTGCGCCAAAACGTATGCTTCTTTGGAGCTGGATTACTCATTAATGGGTGCATGATTCTTGAAATCAATTTGGGGCTTCTTTTAGTCGCATATCAGCGACCAACATGCCCAAAAATCGTGGAGTTTCGTGGCTGAATTCGCGAGATCCTATCGGGTCTCCATCACGTGTCGCACGACTTGCAATAATCCAAGTGAAGAAGAAAGAGCTTCATTCGTGAAGCCCACTCGCGGGCCCAGCGCGTGGGGGCGTGTGGGCCCACCTCCAAGGCCTAAATATTTTTGTTTTTATGCCAAAAATTATTTATGTAATATTCTGTGAACTTTTGGTATTTTTTTGGGTTTTTTGGATACCCTTATATATTTAATATTATCAAATCCAAGAATAATTTATAATTTAAAATATTGTACTCTCATAATTTGGGCCTGAAATTTTTTGTGACTATTCCTTATTCGTCCGGTGATATTTTGGTATATTATACTCATTGTTTTACTATGTCATTGTTATGGAATTATTTTTTGGCCCTTTCATGTAAATTGTTTATTTTATGTTTATGCACGATATGAAAATATCATATTCTTTGAAGCATAATTACTCTTAATTTGTATAACTGTAATTTCACCTATCGTGGATACAATTATGCAAATTTGTTTGTTAAATAAGTAAGTTTTATCCTTAATTATAATTTGTATTATGTTAATAATAATTATATCCTATCGGTGCATTGTTATTAATGTAATTTGTGATTATGCAATGTACCTTTTGTTTCATACTTATATCAATTAATTTTCCTGTACCCTATCGATATTAGAATTTTGGTGATATAAGTCTTGTGCATTGTATATTTTTTGTGAAAATTCGCTTTGCGTCAATGACACTTTTGTGTACCGCACTCTCTCATTAAAAGTGCTATGATTAAGCAATTAATCTTAAGTGTCAAATATGATTATTCTTTTGGCATAATTTAATAATTTATATATATTGTATTTTCACTAATTTGCTTTCTGTATTTGAATCCAAAATTTTCTAGTTCCCTATTCTCTTGTGACAAATATATACCTTAGACACTCTTTAATGATTAGTTTAGTCACAAATATAAATTTTGGGTCATTATGGGTTAAGCTCATTCTTTTTTATTATATAAACATATGTAGTAAATTATTGATTATTAAAATGTATATTATTTTGTCATTTATGTATATTAAATTGATACAAATTGGCAAAAATTATTTATTTTTTTAATTATTCTAATATACATTATGCTTTTATCACTAATATACTCTTTGATTGTAGACTCATAAATAGTTTATTATTATTAATTTTGTGACAGATATGTCCTGAGTATTTTCTCTAATCATGTGTCTTAGTCACAAAATAAATTTTGGATCATAACACAATTAAACCATATACTTTAGTGAATAATGATATTGTGTATTATGTTATGCCAAAACATATAATTTTGTTAAGAAATCCTTGAGGTAATTGAAAATTATCTTATCCCCGTAATCTATATGAATCATATTGATTTATAATTAGAAATTTTTTTTTTGAGCTGACAATCTGCAAGGTTTTATAATACTCTCATTATATAAGTCATCAAAGCTCATAAGCTCTCTATACAAGGATGATTGACACTCTTTGCGGTTAGTTGCAAAGTCTTTATTTTTGACTTTTTATATGGTTGCATATATAGAGAAATTCATTAATAAGATATTCTTCTCCTTTTTTGTTATTTTCATTATGAAACTATGCAATTGTATATGAGTGTAATTGTTTCCCAAAATATTATGAAATTAAAGAACTCTACACTCAATTTATTGATTGCTCGTTATAATACTCTTTTTGAAATTATATCTTTATTTATAGTGGGAGTATAGTGTAAATGTGTGATTACACATATTGTTTTAGAGTTTTATTATGGGCTATATAAAATTGTCATATGCATTTTTATATACTTCCCTCAGTCAAAGAATAAACAATAACTTTTGTTGTTGTACTCTTTTCTATTAAAGTGTTGAGATCATGAAATTAATGTCATGGTCCTTACGTGGATAAAGTCATGTTAATTTTATGCATATACTAGTGTACATATCTTAAATTTATTTGAACATAATTGCTTGTTGAATATTCTTTTAAATGAGAATTTTGGTTAATACAATGTAAAACATTTCTTACTTATTATGATTCGGGACCCTTAAGCCAGATCATGAGAAGTAAGAAATTTTTTGTGAAGGGCATGTTTGAATTTGTATATGAAATCATTTAATCCTCTTCTTATACGATAAATTTTTCCTTGTTATTAGCTCATTGTTTACCGTATTATTACATTTCTTATTTAATGTAATTCGGGGCCCTTAGGTGGGACTACAGTAGATAAGAAATTCTCTTTAAATGGCATAGTTGACTGTAAATGGGGATAATTTAATTCTCTATTTTGTGCATATTAAATGTTTCCCTTATTGTCTTTGATATCAGCCCCTTGTCTAACTCTGTCAAAACTATAAATGCAACCTGTATATTATTATGTAAAACTTGACATGTGACTTAATTGAGCATAATTCTTTTGTAATCCAATATTATGTTAAACCTTTTTTTTGTCTACCGCAATGCTAATGTGTTAAATGAAACCTTTTTTTTTACTCGAATGCATCGCAATTATTATTGGATTAAATTTGTCATTATGTAATAGAGAAAAATAGTTGAATATTTTCTTAAACCTTTTTCTGAATATTCTTTTATTATTAGTTCAACTATTTTCTCTATCAAGTGGGAGAATCTTGAATATTGTAATTAAGATCTCATAAGTGGGATTGTAGCGATCCATTAACTTTACCTTAATTTATTACCTAATTAACTAGCATGATTTCTTCTTCACATATTGTTTGTCGTTGCTTTGTTGTATGGACCTATATATTGAGGATTTTATAGTCTTTTCGAGAATATCACAATACATTGAACTCCCTATCCTTCTTAAGAAAATATACTAAAATCCCAAATTAGTCTACAACTTTTCTTAAGAATAATTTCTCTATTCTATACCATTATTCTATACCATTATAAATGGTATATTAGAGATATATACTGAGTAATATTTTTATTATTGTCATCCTTTGAGATACAATATAATATTACCTAATATATTAATATTTGTGGGAGTTGCAGACTATTTGTTGATATATCCGCAATTATAGTGAAATATAAGTCTCATGTACTTCCGCTGTGTGTAACCTAATCTTGTGCTCAAGTGCGTGTGATTATTAATTAACACTTGAGTTTTGAGTGAGTTGTTGAAAACTTGAAGTGATCCCATATTCTGATTAAAATATCAAGGATTTTGATCTCATTCATGTGATGAAGGTTACCTTATTTATAAAATTCTTTTAGAATTTATGTTTGCTGATGACTCGAGGAGATTCTATGTAATAAAGTGTCAAACAGACACTTATAATCTCCTTAATTCTATATGCAGAATATGTGGTTAAATATGAAACCCAAATTTTGTAAAGATTTGCTATTGATAAATTATATGTTGACTTTTTCATATTAGTATCATGTAACCACTTTTAGTGATAATTTTGCGCTAATTTATTTCTCTCTAATTTATAAATACACTCTTAAAGAGAGAAAAATGATGAGTTTTATACTCATTTTGGATATCATACTGCAGAATTAAAATCCCACTGTTAAACATTATACCATTAGAGTATTTTAATACTAGTAGGCTCTAATGAAAAATCCTAATTTGATTTAAATCCTAATTTTGTTTAGGTATACTCGATTAGTGGGAGTGTGTACACATTATTGTTATGTCTCGAGACTTATTAATCTTATATTGCCATATATTTGTGTGCGCATTTTGTGATCATATGGCATATTTTAAAAGGATATTGTTATTTAGTCTTGTCCTATTATACTAAGAGATATATATAAAATCTGTTGAATCTCAGTAGGCATCTTGAGTAGATGCCAATGCCATTTGTTGGAAATTGCACATTAATCTCTTTAGTATGCAATTATATTGTGCTTCTCTGTTACCCAAAATACCACATTCTGATAGGTCATAGATACATAAGTACTTTGCAGGTATAATGTTAGTACTCCTATTGAGTATGATGTTCTGCATCGTTGGAGTAGTTGTAAATCTTATGTTTGGACTAATAGTCTTAAGTGTTTGTTCATCATTGACATTCTTGTGGCCACATTAATCTATAGTATCATTCTATTTGAAGTAGGTGTCTATGCCTTCCATGTAGGAGATTCTTGAATTTCCTAATTGTTTCAAGATTCGCATAGATACTTATTTAGTAGAATTTAGATTAATTGAATGTCAAATATTATAGAGCATTTATTGTTTTAGCCCATATGTAAATACTCTTATTACTGGGCTATTGTGAGCACTCAGACACATGTGGATGATGTTTATGGCATTTACAAATTTTAGACTTGAATTGAGCATATTCTTAGAGAAAACATGTTTGGAGGACCGCTAAATAAAGACTTAACTATTGGAGTTTATCGAAATACTGCAACTCATGTTTTGGTTAAAGTCTTATGGTGTTTTGGGTTAGTGGGAGTCTGAAATTATTTTATATGAGAAATGTATAAGATGATGTCTCTTTGATATATCATATCTCTTATAGCATTTTTTAAATGCTTGGACCATACTTGGATTGCATATTACCCTTAACTTGATTATGCTTTTTCAAATACATCATTCTTTATATGGAATGTAAGTCTTTAACATGTATGATTTGCTTCTCTATCAGATACCATTTTTGTAGCGTTGAAGCTTATGTTTCTTAGACTATTAATTGATATGTGTTTTAACCATAATTGATATTCTAGTTATAAAATTCTTGTTCTTCCGATAATTGACTAATGTTATCCAAGTGGGAGAATGTTAGATTAATTATTTCAATTAATAAAAATTATGGATTAACATTAATTAATTATCTGAAATTATAATTAATATGTTGATTATGGTTAATAGAATTTTATCAATATGATGAATAGTATTTGACTTCTGTTCTAAATAGCCCGTGATGGGTTGGGCTATTCAATTGATGCCCAATGAGAAGTCCCTGCCCTCATATAATAGATTACTTAATCGTTATCCCATTAAACTGTTAATGGATAGCCTGATGAACCAATCGTGATTGAGGGGAGTCCACTCTTATTCCAATGCTCAACAAGTAAGAATTCCAGCGCTCAACCAATAAGAAGGACAAATACTTATTTGGTATCAGGTACATGTTCTTGATTTATCTCTTGTATGTAATGGTGAAGGTTTAATAATATGCTATAATCTTGTGTTTATTATTGATCTTTTGGAAATTAAAATTCTTTAGTTTAAGGGTGCGTTTGGGTAAACAGCTTAATTAAGCACTTATTAAATAATTTTTTTTAAATAAGCTTTTTTTAAATAAGTTATAAACAACTTATTTTCAAAAGATTCTTTGAGAAGCTTATGGAAATAAGCTAAAAAGATCTTATAGGAGGATTATAAACTATTCTCATAAACTAATTGCATAAATTTATTTTCATAAGTTATTTCCATAAACTCTTTATAAGCTCTTCCAAATGCACCCTAAACCTATTTCAAGTAGATAGTATAATCGTATGATAGCATCCAACACCATATTAACAATCACCAGAATTTATTATGAAATAAATAGTATAAGGTTAAAGTAATAATTTGGTCCCTATACGTGACACTGATTCTTCATTTAGTCCCTATACATAAAAAATTTGGAAATGTGTCCCTACATGTGTAAACGTCAGCAAATTTGGTCCTTAAATGTGCAAACGTTAGCAAATTCATCCTTGCCGTCAGCAAATTGATCCTTATACGTGACACAAATTTTTGATTTGGTCCCTAAACCTGAAAAAAAAAAAAATTAAATCGGTCCTTATATGTACAATCGATAATAATTTTGACCCAACCTTCTACCAAGGAGCTTGGACCTAACTAAAGATTCTTTTCATATTGAATATTTTCTATATATTATATCAATTTATTTTTTCTATTGAGAGTAAAAATTGTATCATTTGGTCCGTAAATGATTTTATATTCTAAAATTATCCAAGTTGACTCTCAATAAAAGAAATAAATTAATATAATATATAAAAAATAATCAATATGAAAAGAATCTTTAATTTGATTTGGACTCTTTGATAGACGATAGGAATAAAATTATTATTGATTACACATATAGGGACCAATTTATTTATTTTTTCAGGTTTAGGAACCAAATCAAAAATTTATATCCCGTATAAAGATTAATTTGCTGACGGCAGGGACGAATTTGCTAATGTTTGCAAATGTAGGGACCGAATTTGCTAACGTTTATACATATAGAGACTAATTTTCAAATTTTTTACGTATAGGGACTAAATGAAGATTGTGATATGCTTTACAACAATAACATGTAACAACAGGAACGGGGATCCCAGAACAGTAGCATTAACAACAGACATAATTTGCAAGTAGAATGTAACAACAATAACAACGATCCCTGTAACAGTAGCAATAACAACAATAGACAGAATTTGAAAATAACATATTTCCTCTTCTTGCTGATCACGTCCCAAAAATTAACCTTCACCATGATTTTCTCTCCTTTTCATCATCAAATATATAACAAACCGAAAATCAGTAAGTGTAGCAGTTCTAACTTTGATTCCTTTTTATTTCATCATCATCCAAAAATCAGTAAGTATATCAACACAAAAAAAATCAGCAAGAACTTTTAAGCTTAAAATTTAGCAGTAAGTTTGAACAATAAACAGCAAGTGTAACAACAGTTTGAAGCTTAAAAGAAAAATAACAGGAATAACAAGCCTGAATTAAGAAGAACAACAGTGCAACATCATAGAAGAATAATAGAGAAAGCAGCAACCGGAAACAAGACAAGTTAAATATTATAAACCAGAAGCAAAACTAACTTAATCACCCAGAAATAGGGCAAGATAGATATTAAAAAACAGAAACAACATCAAAATGGCAAAACAGATTAACAACACCATAAGCAGAAATCAAAACATCTTAGCATTTTTACAGCAGCTCATCAGCAGGGACGGACCCGTAGACAATGGGGGCACTTGCCTCACTACGTAAAAAAAATATAATTATTAAATGTTGAATAATTTTAATTTTGTCCTCACTAAAAATTAAATGTTATCCCCGTTAAAAATAAATATTGATTCCATTGACTTGTAATCCTATTCTACATAATATTTTTTCATTTTTTTTTTAAACAATCAAGTGTACAATTACATAAGATGAATACTAAAATGACTGTTTGATCACATTTAAAAAGAAAAAAATAAATAATAATTTCAAAATATGATAATGATGTCATTATTTTAACGCTTATACATTTATATATTATTTATAAAAATATTTATAATATATGATTTCGTTCCCACTAATTAAAATTTCTGCTCATGAGCAATTTTTAATTTCATAAATAGAAGCAAAATAAAGAGGGTTTTACGTTTCCCCTTTTTTCTTTTTAGTCTCCATCAGTCCGGGAACTTTTTAACATTTGCACTACCACGTAAACATTGTTAGTTAATTCAGTTAATTCAGTTAGTGAGTTTGTTAGTTGAAATATAATTGAATATTGAGAGTGAGTAGTGTGAGAAGTGGTCCATATGGGACTTTGATAAAGTGTATAAATACATAGTGATGCAATAAAAAGTTTTTAGTGTGTTCATTACTTTGTTCTCTTAATCTCTTGATCTCTTGATATTCATTCTAAGTTTCTGTGAGTGTTTGATAAGTCATAGCTTATCTCTAACAAATTGGTATAACAGAGCTAGTGTTTCTGGGACCCTGATACAGTGAGAAGGGTGGTTTCATTAAGCTGAGGGTGCAGGTGCAGATTGTTGAGCTGAGAAAGAACTATGGCTGGTAATGGGAATTTCGCGATGAATCTTCCTGTTCTTGATGGCAAGAATTGGGAGAAATGGTGCACACAGATGAATGTGATCTTTGGCTATCAAGAAGTATCCGATGTAGTGAAGAATGGATACCAAGAACTGAGCAAAGATGCCACTGAGCAGCAACGAGCAACATACAAGGAGGCTAAGAAGAAAGACTGCAAAGCAATGTTTATTATGCATCAGTGTGTTGATGCAGCTCATTTTGAGAAAATTGGTGCAGTAGGGACTTCGAAAGAGGCCTGGGACATTCTGCAGAAGTGCTACACTGGTGGAGAGAAAGTCAAGAAAGTTCGGTTGCAAGTGCTGAGAAGGCAATATGAACTGATGCAGATGGAAGATAATGAGAAGGTAGCTGACTACTTCAATAGGGTTCAAAGTCTTACAAACATGATGGCTGGATGTGGTGAGAAATTATCTACTCAACAGATAATTGAAAAGGTACTTCGAACCTTAGCTCCCAAACTTGATCACATCGTTGTTGCAATAGAGGAATCTAAAGATCTTGAAACCATGAGATGTGAAGAGCTTCAAAGTTCTTTAGAAGCTCATGAAATGAGAATGAATGAAAGAAGTGCAGGAAAGTCAGCTGATCTAACTAATCAAGCTCTTTCTGCACAAGTCCATCAGAAAGGTGCTGGTGATAAAAGCAAGTGGAAAAAGGGTAAAAGAAAGTTCACCAAAGGAAATTGGTCTCTCAAGCAAGAAAGATCAAGATCTGATGGTGACAGACCTGAATCCTCTAAAAGAGGAGGAGGGTCTGCAAAACAGAGAGGAGGAAAAGGGAAATTTGACAAAAGAAAAGTCCAATGCTACAATTGTGACAAGTGGGGTCACTTTGCAGACGAGTGTTGGCATGGAAAAGGCAAGAAGAAAGGAAGTGATGATGATGAGGCTCATATTGTTCAAGAAGACTCTGATGAAGATCCTGTTTTGATGATGGTAACAACTAGTGAAGAGTCTTGCAATACTGAGCAGTGGTATCTTGATACTGGTTGTTCAAACCATATGACCAGTAACAAGAAATGGCTAACTGAGTTGGACACTTCAAGAAGGAGCAGGATCAGGTTTGCTGATGACAGGACACTATGTGCTGAAGGTGTAGGCAATATTATCATTAGAAGGAAGAATGGTAACACTGCTGTAATTGAGAATGTGTTGTATGTACCAGAAATGAAGTGTAGTTTTCTGAGCATTGGACAATTAATTGAAAAAGGCTTCTCAGTCGTCATGAAAAATGAAGCACTGGAGATGTTCAGTTCCTGTGGAAAACTGATAATGAAAGCTCCTCTTTGCAAGAACAGGACCTTCAAAATTCATCTCAAGAATGCTGAGATTCAATGCCTGAAAGCTACTACAATGACTGAAGGGAGTTGGCTTTGGCACTCAAGGCTTGGACATCTCAATTTTAAGAGACTACAGCAACTTGGTGCAAAGCAAATGGTAACTGGCATTCCAATTACAAAGATACCAGAGAAGGTATGTGAGGTGTGTGTAGCTGGCAAGCAATCCAGAAAGGCATTCAAATCATGTCTTCCAATGAGAGCAACAGAATTGCTTGGAGTGGTGTACTCAGACATTTGTGGTCCTTTTGAGATACCATCTTTGGGAGGTAATAAATACTTCATTTCCTTTGTGGATGAGTTTAGTAGAATGATGTGGACTTTTATGCTTAAATGTAAAAATGAAGCATTTGATTTCTTTCAAAGATTTAAAGTGCTGGTTGAGAAACAAAGTGATAGGTCCATAAAGATTTTAAGGACTGATGTTGGTGGAGAATACAACTCCACTGAATTTGAAAAATTCTGCATAAAGCATGGCATTCAACATGAAGTTACAGCACCATACACACCACAGCATAATGGCCTTGCAGAAAGGAGAAACAGAACAGTGCTAAACATGGCCCGAAGTATGTTAAAAGAGAAGAGTTTGCCACCTTCATTTTGGGGAGAAGCAGTCACAACTGCTGTCTATATGCTGAACAAGTGTCCTACAAAGAAATTGGGTGATCAAGTTCCAGAAGCTGTCTGGACTGGCAGGATACCAACAATTTCTCACCTGAGGATTTTTGGCTCATTGTGCTACAAACATATTCCTGACCAGAGAAGAAGCAAATTGCAGGACAAGAGTGAAACTATGATTCTAGTAGGATATCATCCTACAGGAGCTTACAAGCTCTATGATCCAGTCAAGAACAGAACTGTGTTCAGTAGAGATGTAATAGTAGCAGAAAAGGAATGTTGGGACTGGAAGCAAGAGTACACCACGCCTCAGCAGAAACCATCACTAGTTCTTGATAATTGGCACACTCAGCCAAGTGCTAATGATCAGGAACATGTGACTCAGATACAAAGACCACAGAGAATGAGACAACCTTCCACCCGATTAGCAGATTATGAAATATTTCCTGACAGTGCTATCACTGCTGAGGGTGATCTGGTTCACTATGCACTGCTTGCTGATGCAGAACCACTCAGTCTTGATGAAGCAATGAAAGAAAAGGTGTGGCAACAAGCAATGCTAGAAGAATTGGCTGCAATTGAAAGAAATAAGACATGGGAGTTGACTCACTTGCCTTCAAATAAACATCCCATTTCTGTCAAATGGGTATATAAAGTGAAGCTCAATCCAGATGGGACAATAGCCAAGCACAAAGCCAGATTCGTGGCAAAAGGCTTTCTGCAGAGAGCTGGACTGGACTATTCAGAAGTGTTTGCTCCGGTAGCAAGGATAGAAACAGTCAGGTTGGTAGTGGCTTTAGCAAGTGCAAATGGCTGGTCATTATTCCAACTTGATGTGAAATCTGCCTTCTTAAATGGACCTTTAGAAGAAGAGGTCTATGTCACACAACCTCCTGGTTTTGCAATCAAAGGTAAAGAGGGAATGGTGTTTAGATTGAGGAAGGCATTGTATGGCCTTAAGCAAGCCCCTCGGGCTTGGAACAAGAGAATTGACTCCTTTCTTTCTCAACATCAGTTCAATAAATGTACTGTTGAACATGGTGTCTATGTTAAAAAGGAATTTGGAAGAACACAGCTGTTGGTGTGCCTTTATGTAGATGATTTACTCATCACAGGTGACAGTCTGGAGGAAATTGAGAGCTTCAAGTCTCTTATGAAAGCTGAGTTTGAAATGACAGACCTAGGGAGACTAGCATACTTTCTAGGAATGGAATTTGCAAACACAACTGAAGGCATTGTTTTACATCAGAAGAAGTACATTTCAGAGGTACTCAAGAGATTCAACTTAACAGGCTGCAATGCTGCAACAACACCTGTTGATGCAAATGTGAAGTTTGAAAAAAGTGATGAAGGAAAGGTTGCTGACAGCACATTGTACAAACAGATTATTGGCTGTCTACGATACATCTGTAATAGCAGGCCAGAAATTTGCTATGGTGTGGGAATGGCTAGTAGGTTCATGGACAATCCCCGAAAGTCACATTTGGTTGCAGCTAAAAGAATATTGCGATATCTCCAAGGAACTATGGAGTTTGGAGTATTATTTCCAAACAGAACCAGAGGTAAGGAGGAGAGTATGCTGCTAGGCTACTCTGATTCTGATTGGAGTGGCAATAGGACTGATAGAAGAAGTACCTCTGGTTATATGTTTCAACTGCTGAGTGCTCCAATTAGCTGGTGTTCAAAGAAACAATCAGTCATTGCACTGTCTAGCTGTGAGGCTGAATACATTGCAGGCTCCTATGCAGCATGCCAAGCTATTTGGCTCGAAGCTTTGCTAAAGGAGATGGGAATTGAAGTAACACTGCCTATGAAGTTAATGGTTGATAATAAATCAGCCATCAATCTAGCTAAAAATCCAGTCTCTCATGGAAGAAGTAAACATATTGAGACTCGTTTTCACTTCCTGAGAGATCAAGTTACTCAAGGAAAGCTAGAACTGATATACTGCTCCACTGATGTGCAGAAAGCTGATATCCTCACCAAAGCTTTGAAGATAGGCAGATTTGAAGAAATGAGAAAGGAGTTAGGTGTTGTATCACTCTCAAAATTCAGTCAAGTATGATATGTGGCAAATGAATGATGAGGTCTAAGGTGCCAACCTAGTTGGGATGTTAGATTTCATAGTGATGCCCATTTGCATATCAATACTTGTTCCAAATATAACTGAATTACAGGGGAGTGTTAGTTAATTCAGTTAATTCAGTTAATGAGTTTGTTAGTTGAAATATAACTGAATATTGAGAGTGAGTAGTGTGAGAAGTGGTCCATATGGGACTTTGATAAAGTGTATAAATACATAGTGATGCAATAAAAAGTTTTTAGTGTGTTCATTACTTTGTTCTCTTAATCTCTTGATCTCTTGATATTCATTCTAAGTTTCTGTGAGTGTTTGATAAGTCATAGCTTATCTCTAACAAACATAAACCACAAGAAAAATAAGACTCAGATTATCAAGAAGAGTGAAGAAAGAAAGTGATTATACAACATTTTTAATATAAAACAACATTCAGAAAGAAAATCTTCAAGATCACTATCATCATGTCCAAAATCTTCAAGACCCTATACAAGAAAAACATCCCATTTACCATCTTCTACTCATGATAAAGGATTCTCCTCCCCTTACCTTAAGGTGTTTTACGTTTGTGCGAGAAGGTAGAACCAGCTTCTTGATCTTCTTTTACATCATCAAGAAAAACAAAGAAACACAACTTATTTTAGATATTTTAGAAGGAAAACAGTAAATAAAATGAAGGTGAAGAAGAAGAAGAAAAATGAAAACAAGAGAAAGAGAGATTGAGCCGAGGAAGAGCAGAAGAATAAAAGAGCAAAGGAATTAATAAAGAGGAAAGCTAGAAGAGTTAAAAGAAAGGAAAGGAAAGACAAAACCCACCGTGAAGTTGTAAGCTAGTAACTACACATGAGTGAAGAGAAGAGAATTTGTGAAAGCAATTGAACGTTGTTTCTAGCGATTAGTTTGGTTTGTCTGGCTGTAAGGAGGTAAGGGGGTATTCATAGAAACTTTGGAGGAGATTCTCCCAGCCTTTCCTACATTCGGATTCTTCCTCCAGAAGTGCTATACAGTGCGAACGTTTTCTTGTGAAAAACAATATGGACCAACGTGGCTATTTTTCAGCCATCAAATACAAATGAAAAGAAATAAAGGAAAGCAAATCAAGTAATAGAAATCAGCCAACACATTCGAAGATGCTTTCTTTTTGTACTATTTAGTATTTCTCTTCTTCATCACATGAGCACATATGCCATAGTTTTTCACCACACAATTTTACTGGGCCCTCACTCCATTCACACGGCATACACTATCACATGGTTTCACTGTTTAATGACACACTTGACATTTATATACCAGTGCAACCTAATAGATCGATATTTCTAGATAAATTGATAAGGTTATATTACTATTTTGGTCGCGGTACGTAATATCGATTGTTTATTTACGTAATATCGATTTTTTATTTAATTTTTATATATAAAAAATTATTAAAAAGGTTCTCATACATGTAAATATTATCCATTTGGTCCCTTCTGTTATGTTGTCGTCTTTAAAGATCCGTGAACTACTACGTATAGGGACTAAATAAAGAATTTGTGTCACATATAGGGACTAAATGAAGAATTTGTGCTATCTATAGAGAGCAGATTATTATTTTAACCTAAATTATTGGGTCCCTATACGTGACACAAATTCTTCATTTAGTCCCTATACGTGACATAAATTCTTCATTTAGTCCCTATACGTAATAGTTCACAGATCATTAAAGACGACAACATAACGGAAGGGATCAAATGGATAATATTTGCACGTATGAGGACCTTTTTAATAACTTTTTACGTATAGGAACTAAAAGAAGAATCGATGTGTGGGACCAAAATATTACTTTAATCAATTGATAATTATAGGTAGTCCAGATTAATTTTATAGATACGTTTTAAGAATTAATAAATCATTTAAAATATTATTTTTAACTTAGATAAATTCATATAGCAATAATAATTTACAAATAATATTTATTTTTGGTCAACCTTGTAATTATAATTTTAATTCATATATACACATTCACAGAGATGTATAAATAAAACTGTCAAATATTCACCAACAAATTTTATCTTAATTTTTTTAACTTTAGTAGTTATCACATATAAGCTATATACTAGCTCACATATGAATTTATTAAATTAGTATCATACAGATGTCATTACATGCGGTTACTTACTCTACTACATATTACAATTTCATTATTTAATATTCACACTATTTAATGATTTGTATACGACACACAACAAAATAATGTACTTATGCTAATAATAAATACTGTTATTAAAATGCAATAATTTTTAAGTCATATTCTTTTGATATTAAAACCTTACTTAGGACTTCGAAAATTTTATTGTTGTCAGGCTTGATAAATTTCGCTCTTTTATTTAGTCCATTTCTTTCTCAAAATATTTTATTATTTCTATAGTTTTTATTTTTTTCCTTTGATTTTATTTTTTAAATTCCTATGTCATAAAATATTTAATATTTTATCCAAACCTTATTAGAATATTCAAATAAAATTTCTAACAAGTTTAAAATTGAGGATGTTACAGAATCCCCAATGGTTAGAAAGAGAGAGACTTGATCTTGTGGAATTCTCGCCAAAAAAATGCAAAAAGATCCCTCCAGTTGACTCAAATTGCATATTTATACCCCACAAAAATAATTGTCACTGCTTAGCACAAAATTCCAGCGTTGGGTGCCTGACAGTCATTGCTGAGTTGTTGATTCACGGCGCCGAGCGTTAGCTTTCAGCGTTGGTCTTCTAGAAACCAACCAAATTTTGGGCTCTCAACATGAATTTACAGCACGGAGCGCCAGACATCCCGAGGAGAATTGTCTTGGAAGCGTTGTCTGAAATGTTAAGCTGAGAGCTAAAATTCCAGAACTGACTCTACTTGAAAACACTGTGCGGGAATTTGGCCTCTAAAGACTCCTCTATCTTGTAGGCTAAGCGTTGCCCTTTGAACGCTAGGCGCTGTCTAATTCTCTTGCTTCTTCTCCTACATCATTTTGATATGCAATTTGCAGGGGAGGGGGGACTTTTTCGAGCAAAGGGGGGCTCCAAGGGGGAGGGAATAAACACAATAAAATTGCCCAAGCTTTTCTGATTTTTCATTCCTTCTTTTTGGGTATTTATAGTAGTTTCATTTTCCTAACTTCAAGGATCCATTGCCAAGTGTACAATGATCCATACATGGTGCTAACTAAAAAAGATACTAACAAAAAATAGAATATTTATCAACAATGAAATTCCAACATAATATGTGAGTGAGTGAAGTGTGTGATTCTACTGATAATCAGCCAACCACATTGGCTGCTTCCTCTTCGGCCTTTCCTTGGGTTCTGCTGCAATACTTGGCCCAGTATCAGTGTGTGCGCTTGGCTCTTGACCCAACTGTGTATCACATTTCCAACAAAATTTAATGAAATTGCTTTAGAAAATTGCTAAGAGTCCTAAAATCTATTTGTGAAGAAAGTGTAACAATCGTAACTAAATTCTATCTTAAGTCCTATCAATTATCTACATTATGACTCACTATTGATCTTATAAATCTACATGTGATGTGGATTTATCATTAGTGAGGATAAAAGCATGCCAGAAGAATAAACCAACTGTCTTTCATATTTTAAACTATCCCTACTGTGACAAATGTTTTGTTGCATATATATGACTAGCCGGTTAGATTTAAAAAGATATATTTATCTTTCTGAATTGTCCAAATCCATCTCAAACAGGATTGGTTTTAGGAAATTAAGTTGTTTGGATACTGAAATGCTTATAGATAGACTTTTTTTCTTGCCATGGCTTATGGATAGAGTTAAATTAGAAAAGGTAATGCAAATTTGAAATGGAAATTGTTCCTGCAGATCACAGGTGCTCGATTGATGGTCAGCAAAAACAATGATATTTTTTTAGTGGGGTAGATTTAAATATTAACGAAACCAAATGATTAATACATAAACAATGTTCTGTATGATGAATGACACAATGACAGAAAAACTCGAGTCACAAAAAACTACATCTGTGTGTATACATTTATGAAGAAGAAACATTATTACCATGAAAAGGGAAAATTAGAAAAAATGATAGCCAATAGAAGCACATGACAATCACCCAGAACATTATTTACGCGCTGATTTTGCTTCCCTTTGATTTCTCAAACATGAAGCACAAACAAGACCAAACTAATTACATAAACTTTATACGGATAAGCCATGTGTCAAATCTAAAGTTCCACTAGCATGTATTCATCAACTACAAAATAAGATGAGCAGTGAAGGAGAAGATGACCAGTATTTATACATTACAATCACCTAGAACCCAATTTGTGTGCTTGTTTTGGAGCACATATAATACCTATCTAATCATGCATAACTCTAAATGGAAGAAGTCTCGCATCTGCTTTACAATTGCACCGGTACGTATTCATCAAACAAATAAAATCAAAGAGAAGGATGTTAATTACAATAAGCAAGTAACGGGAAAGACTATCAACTATTTCCATTGTGAATTTGAAGCTCTGAAAATAGAGACAAAGGTTGCAGAATTCTCCTCCATTTCCACAATAGCACTACCTTGATCATCATTGGTTGATGTTAAGGGTTCAATCTGTTGCACTTGATCTTTTGCAGTCATTTCTTAAACTCATATCAAACAAAGGAAGGAGATAGTCCGCGCATTTTACCATGTGAATCCCTAGTTAGTGAGCATCCATGCTTGCTGATAATCCGACGGTGGGTAAAAATTGTAAAAAAGGGGGGGAATGAATGGCTGAGGTTTTATACCCAGCAACAAAAGTTCCGGAGATAGATGAAAAATTATGGTTGCAAACACATCCATCTGAAAATGGAATTTGCAACTTGGACCCTCTCCTCCCCCTTGCTCTTCACCAGATTCAATCCCATTTGTTCCATCCTCTCTATTTTCTCTCTTTTCATTTACTTTCCTCTCATTTTCACCCAAACCAAACAATGGGTAAAAGAATAACCCAAAGTATCAATGCAAGATAATCAATATTTTACTGTTTTCCATTTCTAATCAATACAAGGCGTTAAAATCCTGTAGCCTTAGCCCCTTAATGGCGCCTTTCTACCTTGTATTAACCAATACTAAAGCAATATTTGGCACAAATAAGTTAGTAGTCCATCTATATTATGCACAAAGAATATAACCCATCGACATTTGACATCAGCAAATTTTCAGAGGCCAGATTATGTCAAATAAAACTAAAATATAATAGGTAGAAAAGATTAAGCACAGCCTAGACCTTGATAAAGCCCTAAACATAATCAGAAAAGACGACACCCATTGCAGCATAAATATTAAAGCCAAATGACAAAAATTAATCAAAGATTCTCCTCTAATACTACCAATTCCTCTTAGAAATAATAAGCAGGACACAAGCAACGACAATGATACCGGGATAGAAAGAGCTTTTTAATTAAACTTTTATACAAGACCATATAACTGCAAAATCAGATTATGCTGCTAAACAGCACTGGCAAAATGTTCATTCCTCCAGAAAACATCATATTACCTTCAAAGTGGATGCATTTTAAAAAAGTGCCTACTTCAACTACAAAGCCTCGTGCCTTGCCAATTCAGGTGGAACAGGACTATTACTTTGAATAAGCATCTGTTTGAGGTCATAAAAGACTTTGGTGTCCAGAAGGGTCAGGAATGTTGTAGCGACACCTGCACGATCAGTACGCCCACACGATGTGTGTACGTTTCAATTTTCCCAGGCATATCATAGTTTATGACATGATCCACATCGGGTATGTCAATCCCACGTCCAGCGACATTAGTTGCAATAAGAACATTATATCTCCTGGACCTAAATCCTTCAAGACTAATCTCCCTCTGATCCTGTGATTTCCCCCCATGCAAAGTGGTCACACGATAGCCATCCTTATCCAAATTATTGGCAACTATATCTGCATTGTTCTTGGTGTTAACAAATACAATTGATGTCTTGTCATTAAGCTCATCAAGCAACCTCTAAAGCATATAAGATTTCTCAGATTCCTTCATCATGATCACATGCTCAGCTCTACTTGGACGTAGCTGGTCTATGGCGGAGTCCGACATTTGACACACTACAAGAAAACATGCTATTTCCCACGGCTTTTTTCCCACGGTCATGCGGCCGTGTGTAATTTTAGAATTTCCCACGGCTTTAGCCGTGGGGAATGACGAATTTTTTTCCTCGCACTTTCCCACGGCCTAAACCCTCGCAAAATAAAAAAACAAATTTTCCCACGGTTAAGCCGTGGGTAAAGGATAGTGCGAAGTGGCGCCAATTCTTCCTTCCTCATATCCCTCGGTTTTCCCACGGTTTAGCCGAAGGTTATTTCCCACGGTTTAGACCGTGTGTAGTTGCTAGTTTAAACTTTCTATTTTCCCATGAGCTTGTCCGCGGGTAAATGTTTTTGGGATTTCCCACGGGTAAGCCGTGGGTAATGGTAAATTATTTCCCACGGCTTTAACCGCGGGTTGGGGTTTGTTGGTTTCCCACGGTTATGCCGTGGGAAATCGCGCTATATTCACTACCTGAGACCCTTCGGCTCATTCCCTCCCCTCCATTACTGAAACCCTCCTCCTCCTCCATTGCTGAAACCCTCCCCCTCCCTCACCATTGCTCCATCGGCAAAGTCCCTCCCCTCCATTGCTTCGCCGCCAAAGCCCCTACCCTCCATTGCTCCGCCGCCAAAGCCCCACCTCGCCTCCACCTCACTTTGAAAAGCCTGCGGCCACCGCTTCCTCTGCCTCGCTCAGCCGCGTCTCCACCGCTCCCTCTCGCACCTCACTTCGAAAAGCCCCACCTCTCTCTGCCTCGCTCGACCGCGTCTCCACCATCTCCACCGTCTCCACCGCGTCTCAACTTCAAGCTTTGCAACCGCAGCTCCCTCTGCCTAGCTCGGCTGCATCCTCCACTGTTCCAGCGTCTCCCCGCATCTCCACTATTTCTGCCTCTCAACTTCAAGCTCTGCGGCTGCGTTTTCATTACTGTTGCACTGTTCCTGCTGCAAATTTTCATTACTGTAAGTCATAGAGTATAACTGTATAAGGGAGAGATTTTCCCACTTCTAATTCATAGTAGAAGCAAAGGTTCTATTGTTAGGTCAGTGGTTTATACACAGTTATGACTGAACTATTGACTAATTTAATTTACCGACTGCTGCTATTACGGAGAGCAATGGGTTATTACACAGAAATTGCAGCATCTTATTATAGTACTTAAGAAGAGTTTTGCCGTATTTTCAATCAATTGTTTAGCATATTAGTTCAAGAGATATCTAAGATGTTTTAAACAGAAAAATAAGCTAATCGGGTTTCCACCAAAGTTTCTGTGACAGTTATTTTCAATTAGATATTGGGGCTCAGATGTTTTATTCTACTATTTTCTGATAATAGGGTTCAATTGTTCCATGTATCACCTTTATGTTTAACATAATCTTTGTTTTAGCATTATGTAAATCGAAGGATTTCTTCTTGTCCATATTGATACTTTCCTCTTTCTCCT
The DNA here is from genome assembly GCA_039655645.1 of Ammopiptanthus mongolicus. Taxonomy (NCBI): domain Eukaryota; kingdom Viridiplantae; phylum Streptophyta; class Magnoliopsida; order Fabales; family Fabaceae; genus Ammopiptanthus; species Ammopiptanthus mongolicus. The sequence continues at coordinate 52,353,201 of CM077351.1, read as the reverse complement.
TTAACATAGTTCATTTATTGCGAAACAGACAGAGAGCATAATGAAGCTTTCCAAACAAATAAATCAAGAATAATCTAGCCTACCAAAAGTTAAAGCTACTTAGCTCTTCTATCTAAAGAATCACTTGACTGGTCTGAATGATCATTAAAATCCGAGCAAAATAGCATATTCTGCATTTTTATAGTGCATTAAGTCACAATAGAGGTAAATAGCTCTCAGATTAGGGTTTCAAAACATAGAACCATGATGCTGGATTTGCATCATTGTATACCAACCTCTCCCATACTCTGAGATACATTTTGGACCACATTTGCAGAAAGTGCAACAATTAAATGGTCAGGCATGTCTACTATTAAAAACATTGAAGAAAATGAGAGAAATTTTGAAATGTGAATAAGGCCACAACTTTAAGAAGAAGAAGAAGAATATTGGAAAAGCTCAAACATTTTTAAGAGGTCAACATCATCCAGAAAACAGAACATAGATTGAACATAACAAATTGCAAACCATTATTAACAATGTTGATATAGTAAGGTGATTTGAGCAATTATTGCTTAATTTTACCCTAAGAACTTGAATTTCAAGTACAAAGGGTGTCTTGTACGGTTAAATTTTATTTATATAATACTTGAGCAAAACCTTAGCTTCCCGTTTGAGGTTCAATATCATTGAGCACATGTACTAGTTAGGTACATACCGCTCTTTGTTTATTGAACCTTGAATTGTCCAAGGGGACAGTTTGAGAAAAAACATTTTCTTCACTCGTATAATAGTCATTGTGTACTTCTCATGCCTTATATTTGATGAAATTGCGGTCTAATACATTTCCTTTTGTTCTCTGGATGCATACTTGACCGCGGTCAAGTCGTGTAGCTGGAGACAAATGGGAAATGCTGCCGAAATTTTGTCAAATATAAGATATGTGAATTAAGCAATAATTATTAATACTAGGATCGAGTGTTGAAAACGTTTCTTCTTGAATGGGATAGGGCCATACCAATTAACGAAGGGAGTGTGATTTAGGATTGTGAAGCATTCGTTGGATAAATCTCTAAGTTGGCGCGCATGTTGTCGAAATTTAATGTTTAAATTTATTTGGATTTTTTATGATCATGCAGAGGATGGATTGTTATCCTTCGAATCGTAGTTGGATGTATGATAGGTTATATCCGAAAAGAGGGGGTCTAAAACGATCTTTTATAGATGGGGTTGAAGAGGTTGTTACCCAAGCAAAGCAGCAGAAGTGTTTCATCGATGATGGATATCGAATTAGATGTCCGTGCGCTAAATGCCAATGTCGAAAGACTAAGAGCGATGACCTTGTGAAGACCGACTTGTATAAAAATGGGTTCCAAAACAATTATTGGATTTGGACCGATCATGGTGAAGAAGTGCCGCATGTTGATTTAGGGTTTGATGAGAATTGCACGGGGGCTTCAAGCAGTTGTGTAGATATGGGATATGGTGAACAGTTTGTGTCAATGCAGGAGATGGTGTGTGACGCTCTCGGGGTGAATGAGGCACACGATTATGATAATACGGAACAACTTCCGAATGAGGAAGCACAAAGATTTTATAATCTTTTGGTTGAGACAAATAAGCCGTTGTATGAAGGGGCCTCAGACTCTAAATTATCGATGTGCGTGAGACTATTAGCTTGCAAAGCCAATTTTAACGCTTTTGACTCGTGTTTGGATAATTTTTCCAAAATGCTTTTGGACGCGAGTCCTATAAAGGGCGTTTTACCAGAGAATTATTATGGTGCGAAGAGGTTAGTGTCGAAGCTGGGATTGAAAGCCAAGAGAATTGATTGTTGCATGAACGGGTGTATGTTGTATTACAACAATGAATTTGGCATAAGTGATGGCGAGTTGGTCGAATGTAGAATTTGTCAAGCGCCAAGGTATTGTCATAACAAGACTGGAACAAGTAACAACAAACCTGTTCTAGTAAAGGCAATGTTCTATTTGCCAATAATTCCAAGGCTACAAAAAATGTTTGCCTCAATGCAAACTGCAGGAAAAATGACGTGGCACTATAAGAATAGAAGAAGTTCAGGCATGTTACGTCATCCATCTGATGGCGAAGCATGGAAGCATTTTGATCGCGCACATCCCGAATTTGCCTTGGATCCACGCAATGTACGACTTGGGTTATGCTCTGATGGTTTTATCCCGTATATCCAAGCTTCAGCTTCGCCTTATTCATGTTGGCCCGTAATTGTAACCCCGTACAATCTTCCTCCTGAAATGTGCATGTCTAAACCTTATATGTTTTTGACGTGCCTCATACCGGGCCCATCCAACCCGAAAGCTGGTATTGATGTTTATTTGCAGCCTTTGATTGATGATTTAAAGAGGTTGTGGAACGGCGTGTTGACGTACGATATCGCAAGAAAGCAAAATTTTTTTATGAAGGCAGCTTTGATGTGGACCATTAATGACTTCCCTGCTTATGGTATGTTGTCTGGTTGGGGTACTTATGGTAAATTGGCATGTCCGCATTGCATGGAGTATACAAAGGCCTTTAACTTGAAATACGGGGGGAAAAGTTCCTGGTTTGACTCGCATCGTAGGTTTTTACCTACAGATCATGCATTTAGACGAAATGGAAATGCCTTCAAAAAGGGGGAAGTTGAAAAGGATGAGCCGCCGCCTAGGTTCTCATCGGAAGAGATTTGGAGTAGAGTAAGAGAACTGCCCACAGTCACTGACAATGGTGGTGTGTCCAGATTACCAGGATACGGAGAGTTTCACAACTGGACAACAAGAAGTATTTTTTGGGAGCTCCCATACTGGAAAGATAATCTGTTGAGACACAGTCTCGATGTTATGCATATAGAGAAGAATTTTTTTGATAACATATTCAACACGGTGATGAATGTCAGTGGTAAGACTAAAGAAAATGAGAAGGCAAGAATGGACCTAGCTTTGTACTGTAGGCGACCAGACTTGGAGTTGAAGCGGCATGTTAATGGGAAGATGTTAAAACCGAAAGCTAATTATAGTTTAACTGTTGAGGAAGCAAAGTCCGTTTGTCAGTGGATTACAGAATTACGGATGCCAGACGGTTATTCTTCTAATTTGGCAAGATGTGTCGATGTCAACAAGGGAAGGATGCATGGGATGAAAAGCCATGACTGCCATGTATTCATGGAATGTTTACTTTCTATTGCTTTTAGTTCCTTGCCAGTCCATGTCTTGAATCCGCTTACTGAATTAAGTCAATTCTTTAGAGATTTGTGCTCTGCAACGTTGAGGGAAGAGGAACTGATTAAAATGGAGCAGAACATTCCAATCATTTTATGCAAGTTGGAGAGAATATTTCCTCCTTGTTTCTTTGATTCCATGGAGCATCTCCCAGTTCATCTCGCATATGAAGCAAGACTTGGTGGACCAGTACAATATAGGTGGATGTATCCATTTGAAGGTAATATCCAAGAATTAGATATTAGATTTTTTTTTTTTTCATTTGAAATGAATGGTAATAAATATTTCTATGAACTTGTTATTTTGTAGATTCATGGGTGATTCAAAACGATCAGTGAAAAATAAGGCTAGAGTTGAAGGATCAATCTGTGCGTCTTACTTACATCGTGAGACAATCCATTTTTGTTCCCATTATTTCAACAACTTCATGTTGGCACCAAGAAATAATAGAAATGAAATGGAAAATGAAAGTGAAAGACATCCGCTAGCCTTATCAGTCTTTTGCCTGTCTGGTCGTCATTTAGGGAAGGAGTTGACTCACTGGTTAACAGATGCAGAGAGGAAGTCAGCCCATGTTCATGTGTTGATCAATTGCACTGAAGTTAAGCCATACCTTAAGTATGTACTGTATATCCTTTTCTTTCAATTATGTAATAATAAATACTTTAATTTGTGCTAAACATGTGTGTATTGTCCAATTTATACAGCTCATTCTTGTTATCTGAAAACATAAGTGAACAAGAGCAGTCTGCTCATATACATGCAGATTTTGCAAAGTGGTTTACACAACAAGTAAGTATCTTAAAATTCTTTGAACTAGCAACTTCCTGTAAAATCTAGACATAAGCGATTTTTCCATTTAACATACGTAGGTTTACAGTGAGGCACCGACTGCTGTCAACCGACACTTAAGGAACTTATCCGACGGTCCTAATTCCGCTGTCAAAGAATGGCATACGTTCTTTGTGAATGGGTACAAATTTCATACCCAATCATGGACGGAGGGCAAAAAAACAATAAACAGCGGGGTTTACGTAAAGGGCCTCACAGAAGGAGGCGAAGATGACTTCTACGGCGTGGTCCAACACATATATGAATTGGAGTACACTTATTTAGACTATACTAAAGAAATAGTTTTGTTTTATTGTAATTGGTTTGATCCATCCATTAAGGGCACAAAATATAATCCAAAATGTAATACTGTGGACATCCGAATGAGTGGAAAATATCAAAGGTTTGATCCGTTTATCTTGGCACAGAATGTTAGACAGGTGTATTATGTTCCTTATCCCGCAACTCGAAAAGACAAACGAGGCTGGTGTGTTGCCATCAAGACCAAACCAAGGGGTCGCATCGAAGCGGATGATCCAGAGGTAGAGGTGCCTTATCAAGTGGATGAAATGTCACGTATAAATGAAGTCATTGAAGTTGAGCCGATTGGTTACTTACGTGACTTGCAAGTCCCTGGTGAAGAAGTGGATATCATTAATTTGTCGTCCATCCATGAGCATTTGGATGAAGAAAATGATGGTTCCAGGGAAGATAATGACTCAGTAAGATCTGAACATGATGAAGATAATGACTCAGCAAGATCTGACGATGATGTCTCAAATTCTGAATAAAGCTTAGATCATTTGTTTAAGTTTTAATTGTATTAGTGAATTATATTGTTTGACTTTATATATGACTTAGATATTGCTCTATCTTGGATTATTAGTGAGTTACATTTGTTAATTTATGGCTTAGATAACTTATATTATTGCTTTATCGGATGAGTTATATATTTCATGAATTTTATTTTAACATTAAAATGCTCTATATAGACATGGTATCAGGAGGAGGATGTGACCCACCTCCACCCAGACCCACCCACTGGTGAGAAGGGTAAGGGTGTGGTCTCCGATACTGACCAGCGTCCGACTCGTCGTCGGAACAGACCCTCTCGCCATATAGTGATTCGTGAGTTTGTAGATGGATACTCGCCTATGCCTTTTACATCTACCCAGTCAGTGCCAGCACTCGCACCACGCCCATCCACATCTACACCACGTCCATCCGCACCTACACCGCGCCCACCCACACCTACATTGTGCCGACCTATAGCTACACCACCTCCACCGATTGCACCTGAGATTGATACGATTCCCACTCCGAGGTTCATGCCACATGCACATCAGGGCGCTTCTACTTCAGCAGGTGTGGCGAAGATGTCACCTGCTCATCGTCAGGCTGAGGAGGAGCAGTATAGTCCTGGTTATTCACGCTCACCTTCAGAGGCAGGGGGTGGGCGAGGATGAGTCAGAGGAGGTAGAGGAGATTCAGTTAATGCCCGATGGTCGACCTATTATCAGGCCGGTTGGTAATGGGTAAGAATTAATAAAGAAACATTTATTCGATTTTTATTATAATTTATTACAATGTCTTTGATTGATTCATACTCTTTTATTCTTAAGGTTCCTTCCTTCGAAGAGAGCTGCATCTGCCATCTCGTATGTTATTCATCGGAGGTATCATAGGGCATGTCCATCATGGGGAGCGCTTAATGATGGGGAGCGGAATATTATGTTTGAGGCTTTTAGAGTAAGTTGCAAAAATTCAATTTATTTAATGTGGTTTTGATTATTTCGTAAATAATTAGTGTAACAAATATTATTTATGTTCTTCTAATACAGGGTCAAGTCGCATGGAGGATTGAGCATGAGTCGGAGATTGAGAGGATCTTTCACATGAAAGCCTCTCGCCGCCTCTCCGACATGCTTAGGGAGGCCCGCAATTCAGGCTCACAGCCAGACTGGATTGGAGATGGAATTTGGGAGGACTTGTGTCGCCACTGGGCTTCAGATGCGTTTAAGAAAATGTCAGATCAAGCTAAGAAAAATAGGGCATCGGAAAAAGGGGGGAGCCTGCACACAGGAGGTTCCATCAGCCAGGCGCAGTACGCAGAACGTATGGTACGTTTATACTCTCATTTTTTATGCATTAAATATATTTATTTCAAGATCAATTGTTTACTAATTACACTTAGTTTAATTTATTATCCATGCTTGTGTTACAGGCTGTGAAGTATAAGCGAAATGTGAAGGTTAATGAGCTCCACCGCCGTACCCATATTAGGAAGGGTACAGGCGAGTATGTAGATGAGCGCTCGAGGCGCACTCAGGTAATAAATATATACCCTTTATATGCCCTTTATTTTTAATTTAATAATTTTGTATCATATATGAGCTAATTAGTGTGTTTGGTCCTGAATAACAGGAGGAGTTTGAGGCGAGGATGTCTCAGGCTAGGTCGTCTTCATCCAGTTCAGCTGATCCCGAGGAGGAGGACCGGCTTGCATTGCGTATTTGGGCAGAGGTTGTTGGCGGTAAGTATAAGGGCCGCCTGTACGGTGCTGGAGATCTTGCTCGCAACTACCGGAAAGGGTCTTCGTGCATCTTGGACGTTCGTACTGAGGCGCCCACTAGTCGCGGTAGTCGTCCTCAGGAGTCCGCGGAGATTGCTGAGCTGAGGCAGAGATTGGCCGCTTCCGAGGAGCGTGAGCGGCAGAGGGATGAGATGATGCAGCGGATGATGGAGATGATCCAGCGATTAGAGCAGCATCAGTCCACACAGCCCCCCCCACAGCAGCATCAGCCTCCGCAGCCTGGTCAGCCGACCCAGGGCACCTCAGAGGAGGATGATGACTCTTTTGACCAGCTTCTTGAGGATCCTTATAGAGATGGAAATTATTAGATTATGTCGTTAGGTTTTGTATGAATTTTTAGTTTTTATTGTTTGTAAAAAAACGTACATTACTTATGTTTTAAATTATGATGTCAATTTATGTGATTTGTATTTTATCTATTTTGTCATATTTATATACTTATTATTTTGAAATAATTAAAAAATATAATTTTTGACCAGATGAATAAAAAATTATAAACAAAATATAATTAATTAATTAATTAATTAATTAATTAATTAATTTTATTTATATATTATAGAATTTTTTTAAAAAAATAAATTAATATTTCCTAGGGTTAAAGCCGTGGGAAAAGGCCGTGGGAAGTTTTGTGTAATTTCCCAGGGTTATGACCGTGGAAAATACCGTGGGAAATTTCCCAGGGGAAAGCTGTGGGAAAATTACCCAGGGTTTTAGCCGTGGGAAAACTTTTCCGACACCCATTTTTCCGACAGCTGAATAGCCGTGACTAATCCGTGGAAAAATTGTGTTTTCCCACGGATTTTTGTGCTTTCCCACGGATTTAGACCGTGGGAAACAGCGAGTTTTCTTGTAGTGACAGCGGCGATGAAGAATGGTGTGAATCTGGCGGATTTGGGTTCGTGGTTGGTTTCACAGCGGTTGATTTGGGCATTGAAGGAGGTGTGTGGTACTGTTCTGTGTTGGATTGTATTGAATGAGTGTTTAAGGTTTCTTAATTCTAGGATTGGGCCTTTGGCATTTGAAATTGGGTGTTGCTTTTTGCACCCCTAATTTTTTTAATACACCACATCTCGTTCTTTTAACATTTTGTTTCCCTAAAATACCCCGGTAACTTCCTTCCCTCTCTATTTATTATTTTATGTTCTCATTTCATACACCCCCATCTTCATCTTCTTTTCTCTTTATGCAACCCTATGTGGTGGCTAGTTTTTGCTGTGTGGTGGCAGTGTGGCAGAGGCGATTGGAGGAGCTAGGCGCACACGGTGGTGGCTGTGAGCTACAGATCCAAGGATGGTGGTGCGGACGGCGGCTGATCCAATGATGTATGTTGTGGCTGGTGGTGCACGGCTTCTGTGAAGGGTCTGAACCTAGGTTGTGTGGTGGTTTTGGGAAGGCGGCGTAGCTCGTGGTGGCACGACGTATCCAGGGGAGGGGTGCTCGATCGTCCTATGGCTCGATTGGTGTTGTGACGACACTATTGAGGAATCCCTGCGTACGACGTCTAGGCATTCATGCCATGGTGGCTTTGTTATGATGGAGAAGAGAAGGCGAAAGAGCATGATGCAGTACGGGTAGTTGACTTGGCTGACGCTGGTGCCATTATTGTGGGACTGTGCTAGTGGTGATGCTGCTTCTGGTTCGTTGCTTGTGCCTTCAGGAGGATGCGTGTTTAGGTAGGGGGAGAGGGAGTTGGATTGAAGCTTTGCGGATGTTGAAGATGGGTGAAATTATATGAAGATAGATATGAAGTTTTCGTGGTCTATGATTCATGGGTCTGTGAGAGCGGTGAGAATAGGTAGGACTGCTTGGCTGATTATTTTTCATGGTGAGTGGTTAGGCATTTGGCTTTGAAGGTGTGTTAATAAATGATGAGAGTTGAAAAGGATTGAGCCTCGAAAAATAATCCCCATTTGTTTCATAGTTCTCTCTGTTTATGTATATTGAAGCTCTTTGTAGATGTAGAAGACAAAACACCATCTCCCAAGCTGAATTGCAGAACATGACTATATAATCATTTTCACTTTCTTTTCTTTGCATCTGGTTCTGAACAAAATTTAAACTTTTGTCTTTATCCATTTGGCTCCAACATTACAACGTGCCTCTCCTTCATCCACTCAAAAAGAAGATGAAGATGGGGTGTATGGAATGGGAATATAATTAATAGATAGAGAGGGAAGAAAGTTATCAGGTTATTTTGGGAAAAACAAATGTTTAAAAAAAAAAAAAGAGATGTGTATTAAAAAAATTAGGGGTCCTTCAAAATTAGGAGTCTTCTCGCAGTTGCAGGCTCGTACAGTCAGGCCAGGATGAGTCAAATTTGCATTGGGCCAATCTATGTCATTCCAATTTCCCGCTCATTTTTTTTTGTTGGGGACAATTTGTCTTTTCATTGGGTTATATTTGTTCTTTAAATCTTCTTACGGAATTGCTTAAGCGTTTTCCTTTGCTTTTGTTTTCGCTCTTCTTCTCAAGGAAGAGACGACGAACCTCGATTTCCTTATAGATGTTGAACTGATGGATGCAACAACCTTTCTCGCAAACACCATTATCAGGAAATCAACTTTTCTTTGTTATTTTATCTTTCTCACTCACTCCCTTCATCCACCAAACACCATTCAAACCTTTTCTTATCTAATTAGTTCCTGAGATTGAGTTGATTCCTCCCTTCAAAGGAAATGCTAACCTGGCAGAAGGTTCTGGATCTGCTACTATAATTTTACTAATTCAAAAAACACTTTATTTAGGGATAACGCTCACCATTTTTCTTGTTCTTCATTTTGCATCTCTCTCTCTCTCTCTCATACAAGGTAATTCGTTTCTTTCCCCTTCCTTTATTTTCCTTTTTTTTAGTGTAGGTGTTTCAATCTCTTAGACAATTTTTTGATGGCTCTGTTTCTCCATGGTTTAATTTGAACCCTGATCTCCATGACGTGGTTCAACTTCATCCATCAGCTTACCTTCGTTTTACTCTCACATTTTATTGATTTTATAATCTTTTTTCAAAATTTCCTGACATTTACAAGTAAATCCCTTCTTTTTTCAAACTCTATATCCATTAATTTATCTTTTGTTTGAATTTGAATCCATTTTCGTCCAATTGTAACGGTTACGTGACGTTTTTTGTCTCTCTATCTCTCTCATCTTTAAATGCATCCAGGGCGTTTTTATGGTACCCTTGGAAAGTAGAGGGTTTGGGTACCCTGTGTCCAACCAGAATGCGCCACTTCAATTAATTGAGTCATGCCAATGTCACATGGGGCTAAGTTCTCACCATCTGATTGGGCCACATAGGAAAGGGTATGGTACCCAAGGGGCAACATAAAATCCCCTTTCAACTATTTCTTTGACTCTACCCTTATTGCCATTCTGGGTCATTTTGTCTTTGATTCATTTTTGTAACTTTTCTGCATGTCCATTCTAGTTTTAGGTTACTACTGCTTATTACTTTCAACCTATCATCAATTCTTCTAATTTGGCATTGGCCTACTGTTTATCATCTTCCTCTTTATCTAAGTGTGCAGGAATTCATAGTCCAAAGACTTATCAAACCGTAAGTGTTATCACATAGTTCATCGTTTTGCTGTAAACGATGAATGGATGACGTCCTTCGTGGGCTAAGAATTCTTTTTAACTTATCTGAGTCCAAAGGCTCATCTAAGCTATGCTAACTTACTTTTTATATTAAAGTCCAATGTAATTGTTTATGTTTATCTTTATTGGACCATGTTCGTAGTGCGCCAATGTAAAAAGATAATAAGTTCAAATTATTATCTTTCATGTAAAAGGGGAATATCCTTCAGACAATAATTCTCCGTATCTTAGTACTACCGAACACATAAAGCCATTATGTCCCTGTCATGTTGTTGTTGCTATCTCAACAAGGAAAGACAAAAGATAACTTTCAGGTACAAGGAAAAGCTGTCAGTGCTACTTTCAGCTATCTCTCTGATAGCCTATCTTGTTTTTCAGAAGCTCTCCACAAGCTATCAGACTCAACGGGATTTTGCATTTAATGCTCATCTGAACGGCTCTCTTGCCAACCGTTGAAGATACAAAGTTTGCTCAAGACTGAAGGCTATAAATACTCTCATCCTTGAAGAAGCAAAGTTATGAGACTTAAACTGAAATCATACAAGCTTACAAGCAATCAAGAAAGCAAAGAAAACAAAAGGCTCAAAAGCTATCTCTGATCTCAATTTTCATATCACTCTTTGCATAGAGTTGTTCTTCAGAGTCTGCACTTAAGTTTCATATCCTCTCACATAGTGAGTAAGATTTAAACTTAAACTCTTTTCAAACCATACTTGGTTGAGCCAGAAGAGGCTTGTTTGTAAAAGAATACTTGGTTGAGCCTGGAGAGGCTTATCTGTAAAAGAATACTTGGTGTAGCATGAAGAGGTGTAGAATACTTGGTGTAACAAGGATTTTGTTATAGTGGATAAAGCTCTCACATAGAGGGGACTGGATGTAGCTCTTGGGTTAAGAGTGAATCAGGATAATTTCCTTGTGTTATCTTCTCTTCCTTATCTTGTCTTTAGTTTATTTACAACTAACATTTTGGGATTGAACTTGTTTTCTTAACGTTCGTCCTTTAAGAAAACGTTTTAGCGTATGTCCAAAAGTTAAGCTTATATGCTTTCAGCGTCTGCTTATCCTTCTTGCATCCAAGAGCTTTCGAAAAGATATCTGCTTGCAAAAAAGTTTTCAAAAACTTAAGAAACACAATTCAACTTCCCTTCTTGTGTTTCCAACAGGTTCCTTCACAAGTGGGAGCCAACCAGTTATGGAAGACACTTCCATGACTAGACCATCATTCTTCAACGGAACTCATTACCTCTATTGGACGGAGAGGTTCAAGGGTTTCTTTTTGAGTACAAACTCAGTCCTATGGTCTAGAATCACAAATGGTCCAAACCTTTGTCTCAATGATGATCGTTCAAACAAAGCTGAAAAGGAATAGACTGAAGCTGAAAGAGCAAAAATGGAACAGAATCACAAAGCGATATATGCTTTGATGTGTGCTCTAGGACACTCTGTCCAATCTTAACGAAGGGACAACAAAAGTCAAGGAATCTAAAATAATCATGCTAGTGGGCTAGTATGAAATGTTCACTATGATAGAAGGAGAGTCCATCCTGGACATGATGGGTCGCTTTCAGGCAATCATCAACAATCTGAAATCCCTTGGTAAAGTCTACACCGCCAAAGAAAATGTGACTAAAATTTTTAGGAGTCTTCCTAAGGGAATGGAGGCCACTCATAATTGCAATCACCCAGGCCAAAGATCTTTCAACTTTGACTTTGGATGATTTGGTGGGTACTTTACAGGTGCATGAGCAAGAGCTCAATCTTGACAACCCCTCAAAGAAAAACAAGTTTGTTGCCTTGAAGGCTCAAAAGGCAAGTAGCTCAAAAGCCTTAAAGGCTGATGAGTCAATTGATGATGCTAAATAGACGGAAAATGAATCATCAGATGATGATGAGTTATCCTTTATCTCTAGAAAAATATGTGGAGAAAGAAAAATGGCATGAAAAGAAAGCCATTTCAAAAGAAAAGTTTAAAGATCATGGTGATTCTAAGGACAAGAGTCCAATAGTCTGCTTCGAATGCAAAAAGCCTGGCCACTTTAAAGCTGAGTGTCCTTTGCTGAAGGACAAGAAAAAAGTTCTTCAAGAAAAAGAAAAAGAACTTCATGGCCATATGGAAAGATCTCGAGTCTTCTGAGGAAGATGAAGAGGCCAAGGAAGAAGCAAATCTTTGTCTCTGGTCAACTGAGCAAGGAGAAGACTCTTAAGATGATGAGTTGTTGCTGAAGAAAGACCTCAAGAAGCTATTCCTGAAAGAAGAACTATTCGAGGTCCCTCTCTAAACGTTCCACCTGTCTTCAATGGAACTGATTATCCTCACTGGAGAAATTTGTTTGAAATATACGTCAGAGCTCAAGAGGAACCTGATCTCTGGGATGTTTTCATTGATGGTAACTATCGTCTAACTGTAATCCTTAAGGATGGCTCAATAGCCTCTAAGCCTGAGGCTGATTGGATGGATGACGACATTTGGAGATATTCCTTAAATGCTCATGCCTATTGGTGTCTCATGTGTGCTCTGGACAAACAGAGAATAAAAATGGTGATGCAGTTTCAGAATGCAAAGGAAAAGCTAGCAATCCTAGACATCTTCTACAAACTAAGGAGTCCTCCTACGTCCAATCTCTGCCTGATGGCCAATGACACTTTGGACGATGAGTCGGATGAAGATGAGGCATCTGATTCTAACTCTTTGCAAGATGCATTTGATGAACTATTAAGTTATTCCTCTGTCTTACATCATGAGTATAGGCAACTGAAAAAGAGATTTTCTCAAATAACTAAGGTAAATGAATCAATGCACAAAGAAAATCAAAAGTTTATTGAAGAAAATAATAAGCTAAAAGCTGAGAATGTCAGTCTAATTGATAAACTCAACTCTGAGTCCACTGTGATGCTTCCAAAACTTAACCTCACTATCTCTGATACCCTAAAACTCAGCCAGAAAAGTTTCATTTTAAAATATAAACATATCAGCAAATATTGCAACTTAAGATTTCACATCAGAGCTCCGCTTGGAAGCCATGGCGTAAAAATAATATATTCAAACAGACGCACCACTGGCCGTGGTGAGAACACTACAGAAACCCAAGAAAACCTCTGAGGTCTCTTCCCCCTCTCGAGAAGCATCAACGTCAAACACGATCCATCATCATCATCACCAGCACCTCCGTCTTCGGATCGTGGCCCGAACAACACATACAAAAGAACAAGAAAACATGCACGAGAGATAAGAAACTCTACAACTATCATGCATAGGGAAAAAACGTAGAACATAACATGTCAACATGCACACACAACAAGCACAACCATCTCCCGAGATCACCGCAACAGTCAACCTCCAGATTATCACTACTAAAGATCATCGCTTACTCTATATGCACAACTGAGTCTACATGATTGTTGGCCAACCTACAACACCATCCTTGCCCTTGGGAATGTTGTCCTTCAATTGTGAGAGTAGTCATTTCTCCAAGGTAGGAATGTTGCCCTCAAACTGTAAGGACATCGAGTCAGTAGTCCAGGTTACTGATTTCCCACTTTCCCAAGAAAGTGCAACAGTGGTTCCTCCAACCGTGAGTAAACACTGCCTTCCAGAGCCCCTCCAACCATGAGAAAGCCCGAGAAGTTGTCCAACTTTGAGAAAGCACCTGTGTTCCTCCAACTGTGAGTTCAGCGATCTTGGTCACTCCGGAACGTCCACCTCAACCTCGTGTGACAATTGCTCAAACTGCTGTTGCAACTATACACACGGCTCCCTGTACACAACCACTCAAATAGTTGTTGCAGCTGTATACAAGTACCAGCTTATATGATAACCACTCAAACTGCTGTTGCAGCTATTCATATAGCCCTTATGACAACCCCTCAAACAACTGTTGTGGTTGTGCACAAGTCCCGACTTCGCGTGATAACTGCTCAAATGACTGTTGCAGCTATTAACACGGCTTTTCACCACAACAATGCCAATGGTATGAGCATGCATCCATCACATCAACAACGTTCTAACGACAACTTAAACAATGTCTTAAAGGTCCACATCCTCCAACTATGAGGATGTCACTCTCCAACTATGAGAGCCACCTCCAACTTTGGTCAGCTTATTTATTCTACGAGTTGGATACCATCAACAATTATTCTATCATCCTAACAGCATATCAATCATCTCCAAAGTCAACCAAGATCACGACAACCAAGATCACGACAATCAGAATTATGTTAACAGATCATGGCATAACAGCATGTTAGAAATTACAGCATACATCCATTTAATCTTAGAGCATGTTACTAACATCAATGCACACATCAACACATACCTCATACTGAGCATATAAACACAGCAAGCACGCAACCTCAATTTATCATAAATCAAACCTAACGGCGATAAACCTATAATGCCTAAAACTGCATTGGTACCATAATCTAGTAGTCTCCTATGTGAGTTAGGTGTTGTCGGTTACTCAACCACTAGTAGGGTTTGAGGAGCCCTGCACATGTTAACAGTTATACTCTACGCCTAATTTTCCCTGATACTTGAGGTTTCTTCCTCCTCACTTGGTGATTCGTTCCAATACGCTCCTATACCAACGGACAACCTTGACCCTCGATCTCATGAGGGCAATGAACACAACCACGACCACCATGAGTGCACCTCCACCACCACCCCCAACACTTAGCCGTGGTTCCAAATCAGCCACCAGCACATCCGCAACCCCTTTCTCCAAAAGCTAGCACAACCACGCTCTCGAACTTGGCCTCAACCAGGGGAACAACATGCAAGCATTATCGTTAACCCTAGGGCAATTCAAGACCAGGAAACATTCAAGGAAAAGCTTGAAGAACATGATGAACACGAAGAAAGTCGAGGTTGACGTATTAGAGATTCGAGCTTACTGTCCAGAAATCGATAATTCAATATCGGTGAAACTCGTAGTACTCGAAGCTCTGATCACGGTGCTGAAATTGGAATCACGATCTGACGGCTCAATCTTCCTCAAATCTCACTTTCTCACTCTAAAACCTCAGCTCTCTCTCTCTCTCTCACGTTCTCTGGTCCAAAAGTTTCTATGTTTTTCCCCTAAATGAAAATGAGAGAAGAAACATAAGGTTTGTTGTCAACTTGTCCATGCTTGAGCGTGGGCACGCTCTTGCATGGGGTTTTTCCACGCTTGAGCGTGGCCTCCAGATTGCCACGTCTCTGCCACGTGTCGCATGCGTGCTGACACGTGCACCTCTGCGCACAGACCCTTTCACGCTCTGACATGCAACTATGCACGCTCGAACATCAACGATCAGCATTTGAGCATGGGGTTTCTCCACGTCTAAACGTTGGACGCTGATCATAAATGTTCTTTCACGTTTCTTCACTTTCTAAGCTCATTCCAAAAGCCAAATTCCTTGAAATTTGGACCATAGCTTCCTTTATCCATGAGGAACATTATCCAACCTTCAAACATACTTAACTTAAGTTGTAAACCTTATTTAAGAAAACAAAATGTTACATTAGCACCCCTTTAAAAGAATTTCGTCCTTGAAATTCGGCAACAGATAAGTATACAGGTTACGCTAACTTCATCCAAGATTAGGCAACCATGCTGTACAAACTTCATTGAAAACAAGCATTTGTTACATCACGTTGAAATATATATATATATATATATATATATATATATATATATATATATATATATATATATAGTGTAATTTATGAAACTAAAGAGGTCAATGTAATTTCATCAACATGATTCTCCCTTTTTAAAAATCTCAAATAGGAGGCAATTAGGAAGGCCAATCCTTATTTAACATGAGGGAAATAATGTTGACTGATACGGGTGGTGGGTGGTGCCTTTATTTTCTCCCTTAAGACAAATAAGCAATATTCTTAAATTTAATGAACCCAAAGTAGGACTCAGACATGTTGCAAAACATGACCAACATAGATAGGTTCAGTCAGAGACCTGTAGAGGGAGAATTGATCAGAATAACAAATTCAATTGGCTGGAAACTACAAGATATATCAACCACAATTATATCATTACAAAAACACATGGTAAACAAAAATGAAAAGATCTATGCTAGAAGAACAGATACCTAGCTAGCAGTAAGTTCCTAATTTATGCCTATATGGCCAAATAGGCGCTGGTTGAAACTAAGAATTGCTTGATTTTATTTTGTAGCTTGCTTTCACAGGATCCAGTAGCACCGGTAAGATTGTACTTGGGCTGTTTTCAGGTGTTGAAAGTGGTACTACACTTGAGTCTGGTGGTCAAAGGATTGGCACCTAAGGATACTACATCCAACCCACTATTTTCTCAAATGTTCAGCCACAATACTTATAATAATATCTTTATTTCTAGACCAACAGCAAGATAATGCTAAAACAGAAGTAAATAACCAAAATGATTTCCTCCTTATTATTACAGGACAACATGTTTATATCAAAAGATGAGATTCAACCTACAGTTAAATTGAACCCTCAAATTTATCAATCTGACAAAATAAAACAAATTTGTCAACCAGCTTATGAGCATGTTCATCAAACCCCAGACAATGAAACAATAAGCTCTATAAAATGAGATGTTCTAACTTGCAAAGAAATCACAAAATAGAGTAATAACTCATCATGTTAATAAAAACAACATAGGAGATAGCAGCAAAGGGAAATCAAACACATAATAAAACAAAGAATCTCAGCCACTCATAGTGAGGTAGCAGGGTAAATCCAAAAGGGAAATCCAAAAGGGGAAATCAAACACAATGGTTGTTAGAATTGGAAAATGAACCGTGAGAAGGGATAGTTGTTCCAGCTGTGGTGGTCACTGAGGCGTCGTTCGTGTCCGTGCCGTGGTGCTCGCTGTCCGTGAGTGAGGGGCCGGGGGAGAGGGATGACCGTTTGTGCTCGCCGTTTGATAACTCAGCCTCGGTCTCGTCGTGACGGCATCGCGGTGGTCTCCATCTCGGTCTCAGTCTCCGTCGCGGTGGTCTCCATCGTGGTTTCCAGAGAAGGGTGTGTGGGTTTGGGAGATGGAGGATGAGAGGCGGCAAGAGTGAGAGTGAGCTGATCCAGCAGACACTTAGGTGGGTTATTTGAAACTAGCGTCGAAATTCAGTTAGCGTCGGTCTATAGCGTCGGCCTGGCCGAAGCTAAAGCATTAAAAAAATTAAAAAAAAATTTCGCGTCCTCGCGACGGCTTAGCGTCCAAGAGGCCGACGCTAACTCCCGAAATTAGCGTTGGAGTCGTGGCCGACGCTAAATTTTGCAGCTAAATGACTGTTTTCTTGTAGTGTAATGAATCAAGTATTCTTAATTAACAAACAACGTTGAGAAATCTTGTGTAACATTTGGTTACTATGTAGGTTTTTTGAACTTAAAACGAATCCTTGACTTTCAATACAATACTTACCCTCAAGTTATGTATAAATGACTTCAAATTAATAATAATTTAGTCTTAAGAAGATTTCTCTTTTTACGCTAAGCAAAAGAGTTTTAAACAACAACATCTTACTTTAAGTGTAATTAAAGTTACAAAGCCTTTTTAAATAACGTTTTCAACTTTTAATGAAAGGTACTAAGGCACTTTGCCAAAGTATAAAACAAATGAGTTATATACTCACTTCTTTACAAAGAGTTTATACACTTATTTATTTTCAACTAAAGCAATGGTACATCCAAATTGAGTTTTTGAATAAAGTGAGGTATTTGAAAAGGAAAGGCTCTTAAGTAATCATAAGCATTTGATATACTTACGATATGTGTGACACCTCTTCTGGGACATCACATGGTAACCCGTTGCGGAAACTAAAAACTTTTTTTTTTGAAAAACACTCACCCGAGTGGTTATAGAAATCTGATACCAAAAATAAAATAGAACAATCATATAAAACAAATTGGCATTCATCATTTGTAGTAATAACTCAACTTCGCCATAAGACGTACATCATTTTCCCAATCTTTTAGTACGCCATACGTACATAAAAAATCCTAAGAGCTGGTCTAAAGAGACATCTAAAGACGACGGAGTATGCTACCTAGTATACTTCAAACCCATGAGACTAAGCCTCGTTGTCGCCAGTCCACACATCTTTGCCGTCGACGTAAAGAGACTCCAACTTCGGGGTCCTGAAGTGCCCCAGAAATTTGCTGAAATGCATCTGTACATGTATCCAAAAACACAACAGGTTGTCCAACATGTACAAGCAAGGGTGAGATACCAAAATATGGACTCAAACAAGATAACTATATGCATTACACATCAACAACACATGGGCATATAAAATTATTACGTATAAGATTCTACCGGCTAAACAAGTAGTATATCATAGGGTCTTATACCCGACAGTCATCGTCATTTTCAAAAGAAACGCATGACACTTCAATATTCATCATCTAATTCTTTACTTAATCTCCGGAGAATTCCAATACCGTTGTATACACAAAACTTGGCTAATCAGGCTTACGGTACATTGGCCCAAGGCAACAATTCGGAAGTACATGAACACCATGAGATTACGTTTACACGGGATTACATTCAGCGGTACTTGATAAATCGTAAATGGTCATACTATATTGTCCAACTCAAGGCACAATATTCGTCATTCGTATGACACCATTGTCCATCAAGGCACAATGTTACACTATGACTTAAAGTCATCACAGGGTTCCCTGCCATCAAGGTCCCCCAATCCAGATGGCACGTCTGCCTAAAAACAAATGCATGAGAAAAACGTTCCAAGTCTTGCCACTTTTCTTTGTGTTCGTTCTTTCGTTGTCGTAGCTCAAAGCTCCCGACTATTCATAATTTACACCATTTTGAAACTTTTCACCGTTAACACAGGACAAAACGTCCGAGTGCTCAATCACGGAGCCCTAGACCGATGCACCAGCCCAAGGTCCGTGGTAATAGAAAACATCATTCACCTTTAATCATGTTTCCTCATAACAAGAGGACATTTCCCCTTAACAAGAGGAGGACACACAGACCACAAGACACGCAGTCCATAACATCGTTGCACGGCTTCTTGTGATATTTTTACAGAACACTAGTATCCGGACGTCTCGCATACTAGGTTCACGTTTTCTATCGTTTTTCCCCGTTTTTCGTTCTGTGAAACACAAATCCAAAACAAAATCTCCGCAACTCAGCCAAGTTGTCGGATTTTACACCGTTGGGAAAACTCATTTAACAGAAAAACTTTTCTGTTTGGAAACTGTTTTGTAAACCATTGAATTTCTGCTAAAACTTATCTTTTGTTGCAAAGTCCCTTCACAAAAACCAATTTTTGAAAGGAAGTAGCTGAGAGCAAAAACGTCGTCCCAGAAGCATTACTGTTTTTCAAAAACGCTTTCCATAAATCTTTTCGGAATTAAAACATTGTTTATCGTTAAAAACGTGCTAAGTTCCAAAAACTTGACTTTTTCCTCTTAATGTTACTTTTTCCACATAAAGATCAATTTATTCTTAAAAAATCAACTTTTCTTACTAACTTCATAAATTACTGTCGGATCCTCTTTTTCTTAGAAAAATATAACGTCGTTGAAAATCCCCAACGTTTCCCAATAAATCTTTGGCATTTACTACAAAGCTTTTTAAGGCTTTGATCCCCGTTAATTAATTGAGCAATGACCACTGTCAGGCTTCTCAATCAACAATCAACATCACAATATTGATATACCAACGTTATAGCAGGTAATACAGTTTATAACATGCATTAAAATACTGTAACACATATTAGCAGATAATTCAACCAAGAATCAATAATCATCAACAGATAACCAACAGCTGAAACAAATCAACCAATCACCACACAGCTCAAATAAATATATACATACCACTACAGACAACACATAGTTATCGAGAGATTCCCTCAAGCAATTCTCCCCTTGCCTCTCGGAGTATCCTCCGGATGCAAAGTCGTCTGATCGGTCCATGAACTCTCTTGATTCCTCGTCCGATTACCCGACGATAACTACACACAATCAATCAATCAAGATATCTACTTTAAATCAAAAAAAATTCTCCAACCTTCTTCACCTATGGTTCGGCCTTAGCTTATAAAATATGGCTAGGGAGTTCCAAAAATTCCTATCTCTTGGATTCCATCCTTACTAGGTGTGGTAAGGCTAGATCAAAGCCTATTACACCAAAACTTGAACCAAAATCCTATCCTCCCACACATAGGGGTTTCGGCCCCAAAAATCCATATGAGTTAGGAAGTTCATTTGGTTTCCAACTCTTGGATCAATGATCCTCACGTACGCACAACACTAGATTAAGTTACATTACTAAAAAATTTGAAGTAAAACTCTTGTTTTTCAACAAGGGTGGGTTCGGCCACTCCTAGGAACAAAAAGCTAGACAAGTTATTTGATTACATGCTCTTAGATGGTGATAGAGAATGATGAAACTAGATCATTGAAATTGATTTCACATTAAAAGGATTTTTCTATGATTTCTTATGGATTTTTGAAGTTCATGGTTAAAAACTAAACTTCCATGAATCTTTGAGATTAAAGAGAGAAATAGAGAGATTAAGAGATCAAGGAGGGAAGTTATACCTCCTAGATGACAAAGCTTGAGAAGAAAACAACTTTGTTTCACTAAAATCTTGAAGATTAGGAAGAAGTTTGGAGAGAAAGTGTTGAGAAATGATGAACAAGTTGAAGAACAAGAAGGAAGCAAATGAGAAGAGGAAGAAGAAGAAGAGGAGGCGTGGAGGAGAGAAAGATGAAGAGATAAGGAGATTTAAGTTTTTAATTTAGGGGTATAATTGTCATTTTACAAACGACTAAGGGCATAATTGTCATTTTCCTTATAAATATCTAGATATTTCTAGAAATGTAATGATGACATTGGTGAGTCACAGGGACAAAAGGGTCATTTCATAAATTCTCAGGGGTAAAATGGTCTTTTCATCCTAGGGCAAATGGTAATTATGAAAAAGGTCTGGGGCATTTTGGTCTTTTCGCGTCCAGATATTTTCTAAACGTAATCATTACAGTGGTGAGTCATGGCGCACCTTCCTAGGTGATGTGACTTCAACCTTATCCGTAGCGGGTCCCGATAAAACCTGTATTCAGCTCCATTATCCACCCGATTTAGGTTTTACGCCCGAATAACGTATAACGACTTATTTATTTTGAAATTTTTCAAAATAACCAATATCGTTGCAAAGAAAATATAAAACCTAACTTTTTCGCTCACGAGTCAAAATTAGGTCGCCTGAGCAGTAAAATCATACTGTCAATGTAAAACGCAGACCGGGCTTTGTCTAAGTTTTCGACCAAAATTTAACCATAGCTTCCTACGATAGCGTAGAGCGTGACTATGGTCTCGGATTATTTTATTTCACTCTCTAAATCCTCCAATAAAACACAAACGAATAAATACTGTTTAATTAAAACAGAAAGCTCAAAAGTTTGGAAAAATCGGGGTGTTACAATATGGTTTTATAAAGTTAAAAATATGTTTTAACTTAGAGAGATTTGAATTTGTCAAATAAAAGACAAAAAGAGTTTTGAACTCTAAACTAAAGATTTTCCTAAATTAAAACACTAAGTCAAATAATTGACTTCGAGTGAAAGAAAGAGATAAGAAAGTGCGATCTGTGGTGAAACAATACCATATGTTACACCAATGATAATTCGTTTATCAATCATTTCATAAGACTTAATGAATCAACATGTATTTCATTACTTGAAAACAAGTAACCTCTAACTTAGAAAGGATCTAAGACTTAACTAGAGGATTCTCAATCCTTCTTCATAAGACATTTAGGACTTGAGAAATATATAATAAGACATAAACACAAATATGAAATGTTTTGGTTTGAGAACAGTAGTTCGATGACAGGCCGGTGAGTTGGACCCGAGAACATCGTCTACCTGTATAGTCTTGTGATGACTCGATCCCGGAGGGATTACGAAATTTATCCAGTGGATAAAAGTTTAAAACACTTTAATAGTGAAAGATCTATATGAGAAGATTCCTATGGAATTATGAGTTTTATTCTGTGAATAAATATTAACACATGGTATTTATGTAAGCCTTATAACGACAAGATTCCTGTGAAATCACGAGATTTATCCGGTGGATAGACATTTTATCGCATCTGCTTTTGTGTAAGCATTGGCTTTTTTTTGTATAAGTCAGTAAGGCCTTAAGCCTAGGACTTGAGCTTACACCTTGATGCGGGTGCGAATCTTATGGTGACGGTCAATCTTGGCCTTGAGGATGTCAGAGTTGGAGATTTCACAAGCAACCAATTGGTGATTCTTCTGTGTCGTGGTGTTCCGTGCACTACTGTGACATCTTTGACTAGATGTCGTACTTTTCAAGATTGGTGGAGAGTATTTTCAGTAAAATCCAGATATGCGCACGTTACGAATGTTGTAGCATTAGCCCACGACTGTCATACATGGAACGTGTACTCCCAATCATTGTCTTCGATGGTCATATTAATTCCATGGAGTATGGGTCTGAGTCATACCCATCTGCATATTGAATGCATCATGTTTATCATATTAAATGACTTGAATCTGTGGTATTGAATATCTTGGTTAAATGTAATAGAGTAAATCATCATTTTGGTCCCTGAAAGTATGAGCCGCTGTCAATTCAGTCCGTGAAAGCAGTTCAATTATAAAAAAGCCCCTCAATGTTAATTTTGTCATTCAAATTAGTCCCTCAATATCAATTTCGCTAGTCAATTTAGTCCCTGTCAGGGACTAACTTTACTAAGGAAATTAACATTCAGGGACTTTTTCGTAATTTAACTACTTTCAGGGACTGAATTGACAATACCTCACACTTTTGGGGGCCAAAATGATGGTTTACTCGATGTAATATTATTTACATGGTGATTTCTGACGGCATGACTATTGATGTGATATATGTTGTATATGTGGGTCGTGTCGTTTTTACTTCTACCATGTGTTGTGTTGATGAAAGGGAATCTCACCTCATTACTTTGTATTGCTTTTTTGTGTGCTTCTCTGGTTGTCTCCGGTCGTGATACCAAGACTTCACCCGACGCTTCAGATGCATCACTCCATTGAGTGAAAAGATTAGGAAGGAGGTGATCTATCCACGCCTTCCTATTCATTTCGCTTGAATCTCCATAAAGGAGAAGTCAAGGAAGGATCAAACGGCTGATCCGAAGGATGTCTCCCTGTGTAGTCTGTTGTCGGCTAGTGTAGGATGTCAGAGCGTCTGTACCTTTCTTTTATCTTTTGTGGAGCTGCGTCTCCAAGTATCTTATTTTTAGGAGATGCGTCTCCAATTCTTTATGTTAAGTCTGTATCTTTTTGTTTACTTTCTGTAGTTGGGTTGGGTTTAATGTAAATCCTTTATGAACTTATGATCTTATATTATGAACTGTTTCTGTTTACCTTACACGCATAAACGGTTACAAGCTTTTACAGTTATGCCTTGTGAAAAGGAAAAATTTACCCCATCTTTCTTAAATGATTTTAATTAACCCATTTTTTGGCCTTATAGTTTTATAAAATGTCCGTATATGTGACGCCCCCGGAAAGAGTGTTACACTCAACCTAGAAACAATAGACAATTCGCGAGTCAGACACTTTACCCAACTTCTAAATATAGTCAATACCCTGTGCGGTTTAACTAGACACGGCCAGTCCCAACAACATTACCTCACAGTCTGGATAGAACCGAACTGCTCTGATACCACCTAATGTGATGCTCATAAAACTTAACCTCACTATCTCTGATACCCTAAAACGCAGCAAGAAAAGTTTCATTTTAAAATATAAACAGATAAGCAAATATAAAAACATAAGATTTCACATCAAAGCTCTATCTAGAAGCCATGGCGTAAAAACAATATATACAAACAAACCCCCCACTGGCCGCGGTGAGAACACTACAGAAACCCAAGAAAACCTTTGAGCTCTCTTCCTCCTCTCGAGAAGCATCAACGTCAAACTCGATACATCATCATCACTAGCACCTCCGTCTTCGGATCGCGGCCCGAACAACACATACAAAAGAACAGGAAAACATGCACGAGAGGTAAGAAACTCTACAGCTATCATGCATAGGGAAAACACGTAGAACATAGCATGTCAACACGCACACACAACAAGCACAGCCATCTCCCGCGATCACAGCAACATTCAACCTCCAGATTATCACTACTAAAGATCACTGCTTACTCTACATGCACTACTGAGTCTACATGATTGTTGGCTAACCTACAACACCATCCTTACCCTTGGGAATGATGTCCTTCAACTGTGAGAGTAGTCATTTCCCCAAGGTAGGAATGTTGCCCTCAAACTGTAAGGACATCGAGTCGGTAGTCCACGTTACTGATTTCCCTTGTTCCCAAGAAAGTGCAACAGTGGTTCCACCAACTGTGAGTAAGCACTGCCTCCCCGAGCCCCTCCAACCGTGAGAAAGCTCGAGAAGTTCTCCAACTGTGAGAAAGCATGTGTTCCTCCAACTATGAGTTCAGCGATCTTGGTCACTCTGGAACGTCCACCTCAACCACGTATGACAATTGATCAAACTGCTGTTGCAACTGTACACACAGCTCCTTGTATAGAACCACTGAAACAGTTGTTGCAGCAGTATACAGGTACCGACTTATATGATAACCACTCAAATTGTTGTTGCACTTATTCATACAGCCCCTTGTGACAACCACTCAAACAGCTATTGCAGTTGTGCACAGGTCCCAACCTCGCGTGATAACTGCTCAAAAGGCCATTGCAGCTATCCACACGGCTTTTCACCACGACAATGCAAATGGTATAAGCATGCACCCATCACCTCAACTACGTTCTAACAACAGCTTATACAACGTCTAAAAGGTCCACGTCCTCCAATTATGAGCATGTCACTCTCCAACTATGAGAGCCACCTTCAACTTTGTCAGCTTACTTATTCTACGAGTCAGATGCCATCAACAATTATTTTCTACCATCCTAACAACATATCAATCATCTCCAAAGTCAACCAAGATCACGACAATCACTATTATGTCAACAGATTATGGCATAACAACATGTTAGAAATTACAGCATGCATCCATTTAATCTTGGAGCATGTTACTAACGTCAATGCACATATCAACACATACCTCATACTGAGCATATAAACACAGCAAACACGCAACCTCAATTTATCATAAATCAAACCTAACGGCGATGAACCTACAATGCCTAAAACTGCATTGGTACCACAATCTAGTAGTCCCCAAAGTGAGTTAGGTGTTGTCGGTTACTCAACTACTAATAGGGTTTGAAGACCCCTGCACATGTTAACAGTTATACTCTACGCCTACTTTCCCCCAATAGTTGAGGTTTCTTCCTCCTCACCCGGTGATTCGTTCTAGTACGCTCCTATACCAACGGACAGCCTTGACCGTCGATCCCACGAGCGCAACGAACACAACCAAGGCCACCACGAGTGCACTCCACCACCACACCACCACCACCAACACTCAGCCACGGTTCCAAATCAGCCACCAACACAGCCGCAACTCCCTTCTCCAAAAGTTAGCCTGACCATGCTCTCGAACTTGGCCCTAACCACAGGAACCACATGCATGCATTATCGTTAACCTTAGGGCAATTCAGGACCAGGTAAGATTCGAGGAAAAGCTCGAAGAACACAAAGAACACGAAGAACGTCGAGGTCGACGTGTTAGAGATTCGAGCTTATCGTCGAGAAATCGAGAATTCAATCAGTGAAAATCGTGGTACTCGAAGCCTTAATCACGGTGCTGAAGTTGGAATCACGATCTAACGCCTCGATCTTCCTCAAATCTCAATTTCTCACTCTAAAACCTTAGCTCTCTCTCTCTCACGTTCACCGGTCCAAAAGTTTCTAAGTTTTTCCACCAAATGAAAATGAGAGAAGAAACTTAAGGTTTGCTGTCAACTTGTCCACGCTAAAGCGTGGGCACGCTCTGGCGTAGGGTTTTTCCAGGCTTCAGCGTGACCTCCTGACTGCCACATCTCTGCCACACGTTGTGTGCGTGCTGACACGTGCACCTCCACGCGTACACCCTTCCACGCTCTGACGTGCAACTACCCACGCTCGAACGTCAACAGCCAACGTTTGAGCGTGGGGTTTCTCCACGTCTAAACGTTGGACAGTGATCGGAACTGTTTTTTCACGTTTCTTCACTTTCTGAGCTCATTCCAAAGCCAAATTCCCTGAAATATGGACCATAGCTTCCTCAAGCCATAAGGAACATTATCCCACCTTCAAATATACTTAAATTAAGCCTTAAACCTGGTTCAAGATTAAGGAACCTGTTTGAAACACAAGAAGGGGGGTTGAATTGTGTTTTAGAAGATTTTAAATTCTTTTCGTAAGCAGATAATAGTTTTCGCAAGGTTGGACGCTAAAACGATTAAAAGCAAAGAGAGCTCTTCCAACACCAAGTTGGACGCTAACTTAGTTTGACTAAGATAAGCAAGCAGCATAGTAAAAGGCAATTCAATCCCAGTTAGTTAGTTAGATAATAAACTAAAGTAAGGGTAAGGGAGAGAAAAGAACACATAGATATTATCTTGGTTCTCTCTTCACCAAAGAGTTACGTCCAGTCCTCTCTACTTGAGAGCTTTATCCACTATAACAAAAACCTATTGTTACAAAGTATTCAACACATTCTCAACCTCTTCAGGTTCTCTAAGTATTCTTTTACAGACAAGCCTCTTTAGGCTCAACCAAACTAAGGTTTTGAAAAGAGTTTGTTCTACTAACTCACTAAATGTGAGAATTCGAAACTAAAGCTTAGACTCTTAAAAACAACTCTACACAGAGAGTAATATGAAAATGAGGATCAGAGTAGCTTTGCTAGCTTTGCAAGCTTGAGATTTTCTCTTTGATTTCTTGAGCTAATGTTTGCTTGTATCTCTTGAAAGATTTTGAATTGCTAAGTGTTGCTTCACTTGTATTTTTGCTCAAATTTTGCCTTTTTTTTTATTGCACTTTCAAGGGATGGAGGTATATATAGCCTCTTGTCGTTGAGCAGACTTCACTCTTCAACGGATGGAAAAGGATCCGTTCTGATGAGCATTGAATGCATTTGATCCGTTGAGTCTGATAGCTTCTGAAGTTTCTGATCAGCAGGATAGACTGTCAGGATGATAGCTAAAAGTGGTGCTGACATATCCTCTGAGTAGAACGAAAGTTGCCTTTTGTTTTTCCAAAAGAAGAAGGTCAACTTCTTAAAGTGACAGAGACATTCTGGCTTACGCTTTACATTTGTACGAATATTACAAAGAATGTTTTGTCCTAAGGATATAAGCCTTTTACAGGGAATAATAAATTCAAATGCTTTTACAAGATATTCGCGCTTGAAGTATAAAAGCATTTATTGGACTAGCTATTACAAAAGTAACCGAAAGAGTCTTTGGACTCATGGTTCTATATATTACCGTCCAGTCGTAAACCAAGATTAAATGTTAGACGAGATAAAGTCTTTGGACTATGGATAGTCTTTGGACTCAATTAAGTTTTATCCCGCACACTTAATATAAAGCGTTAGTCCATAACAAATCTTTATTCATCTTAAATTAGCTCTTTGTTAACATCAAAACTTAAGGGATTATTTGGACCATAACCACTTTGGTTCCAACAATCTCCCCCTTTTTATGATGACGAAACATACTAATTTGATTGAACAAAGAGTCCTAGAAAGCTAAAGGGCTCCCCCTATGACAAACATTCTAATCATTTAAAGCATCTAAGCGTTTAAGGCATATTAGACAGATATAAGTTTTTAAGCATGGAAAGCCAGACATGTATTCAAAAGCAATCAAGATGTATATATTCAATCAACCCATTTTCTCCCCCTTTTTGTCATCAGACAAAAGAGTGAGAAACACATCATAGTCAGTATATTTGAAAACAAATAAAACATATTTTAAGAAGAAGGAGGAGGTTTTGGAATAAAATCTTTGAACATAGCCGCAATTTGCTGAAGGAGCACCGCATTGTTGGCTTCTATGGTCCGTTGGACGAACTCTTGAAACTCAGGAGGAATAACCGAGGTGGAACTCTCAGCTGTGGCCCTGGTTACGTCCACACCTCTTTGATCAGGAACTATACTAAGAGCCTGAGAAGGAGATGGATCAACAGGATGGACCATTGAGAGAGGGATAGATTGAGACTTGGACTAAGCTGAGTCTGCAACTTGTTCCACTTCCTCAGCATGAGTTTCAGAGGAGGGGTCCGCATAGACGATTTCAGTATCCCCAGTCTCTTCAGGAATAACCGGCTTAGGAGGAGGAGGAGCATCAGGATCAATGACAGGTTTGGGTGGAGGTGGCAGCACTTCAAGTATGATCTCAGCATCATCATACTTGTTTTCTCTCCATCTGGGAGCAGGTGAAGGCAAAACATCTTTAGGATAAAGAGGTATCCCAAAGATATCGTCTATGATCATGTAGTCAGCCTCATAGATTCGATATTGTCTTGGGTAGACGCGAATCTCTTCTTTCTCCTCAATTGATAGTCCAGATGATGATGCTTCTTGGGAGCATCTCCAGATGTGGTTTTCCCAGTAGACCATAGCATCTGGGTCAAATCTGAATCGGGGATCTTTCTTCCAAATGCTTCCTAGAGCCCCAGAGTCATCTCGATGTCTCTTCCAAAACAAAGGATCAAAAGCATTTTTGTAAGGCATCGTCCATGACTCAAGCCTTTTGCGAAGGTCCTTATTCTTGTTGGGATCTAGAATAGGGAGCCTTGGACAAGCTCGAGGAGGAACAACTCCTACTCTTGTGCTGGATGTCCTTGACCAAAATTTCTTTGGAAGGTTGTGATGAATCTTAGCTTCCCGAGTCATGTCACACTCCTTCCGCACGGCATAATAAGGAAGAAAGTCCCGAACATCAGAATACTCCTTCCATGTTGATGGGTAGCTTGGAATGAAAGATAGATCAGGATCAAGGATGAAGTTGGTTAAGCCAAACGTCCTTACTCTTCTTTCGTACTCCGTTTTGTAGCCTTTCTTGTCTTCATTACGAAGAACAACGTGCCTCTTTACATTGTAGTGGCACCATTGGAATGCCTTGTCCTTGATGAGGTTGGGATAGACTTTCCTTGGAGGAAACGTCTTCTTCTCAAGGTAGATAACCAAGGGTCCATGGGCTGTGTACATCTCAGAGGCCAGACGTTTAGTTGATGTGTGTGGGATGGGGTAGTAGCCATGTTCAGGGGGTGGTCCAGAGGTGGGTGGTGTGGGTGGTTGTTCATATTCATATTCAGGTAATGGAAGAGGGCTTTTGGGGTGAGGTTCAGTAGTAGGGGGTGTGTGTTCAAGGAATAGAACAGGAAAGTCGCGTTTGACCTCAGCCCAAATTGAGCATTTGTTACTGTAGTTTATTCCTGGGATGCGTCTATATTTTCTTTTGGGAAAGATCTGTCTGGGGTAGGGAGCACCATAAGGTTGGAAGGGGTGATCTCCCCAGGGTGTGAACCATTCTTCGGGTTCATTTGGTGAGGTTAGAGTTTGGGTTTGTGGTAGGTCAGTGGGTGAGGATGGTAGGGAAGGTTCAAAGGTCAAGTCCTCAATCGCAGACGATTGGACAACAGAAGAAGTAATAACTGAACTGGAGATAGGTTCAGTATTACCTTTTCTCTTTGCTCGAGTTGACCTTGCCCTTGTTGACAAAGGTTTAGGCAGGGGTGCAACAGACGAGGTTTCCAATCTTGGACCTTTGACTACCCTGGAGAGGGTAGATCGTCCTCTTCGTCCTCATCAATGTGAGCTAGAATTAGCTTCCTTTTTCTGGATGGTTAGACGGTGAGCTTTGGACGAGAAGGAGGAGTCCTAGCTATTGGACGAGCTAGTTCAGTGGAGCGTCCAGCAGTGACGCGTTGTTCAGACGCTTCTTCTGAGCCTTGCGTCTGAGCTCCTTTTTGTTTTCCTTCAAGTTTGTACTTTTTGAAGCAGTCCAACTGCATCATCACCAAACTTTGCTTGCTAAACTCAGGCTGATGCAATCTTTCAATGCCATGAACACCGTAGTATCTGACTTTTCTTTCTGGAGCCAAGTTCTTTAGGTCATTGTAGACCATATGGTTCTCGAAGATTTTTGAGAGAAGAGCAGCATAGATGATTGAAGTATTCTTCCCAGAGCCTTCAATGGCATACTTGAAGAAGGAAAAGAGTAAGTGGGGAAGGTTTATTTGCCTTTCTAGTATCAAATGAACCAGGCAGAATTGGTGAGCCTTTGATACATTATCCTTCGACCCAGCCTTGTGAAGGATAGACTTGTTCAAGATTTGGTGAAGAACCCTAGCCTTGTCAGTCATTTTTGAGGCTACGAGTTTGTCACCCGAGTTCTTCAACAGACAGTCTCTGATGGTGGAAGCATCATCAATCTCCTCCTCCCAGTTATCCTCAATAGTTATACCAGATTGGGCGCACCCAATCGCATTAGAAATGGTTGCTTCAGATACTATTACTTCAGTATCAAGCACTTTGTTGCGAATCTCCCTTGTAGAGATAATAGGGTTTGTCCAGAACTCTCTAACTAGAGCAGGGTAGATTACTGGAGAACCTTCGAAGAAGCTTGACCATCCAGCAGCATGGATATTAGAGAAAATGTCAATCCCGTTATCAGCCAGGAATTGTAGATGAAACTTGAACTCGACCATGACATCAGCAGTCTGAGCGTTAAAGGTTTTTCCTTTACCCTTAAAGCCAGCAGCAGAAGAGGTTGCCATAATTTCATAGAAGAGGTCTAGAGAAGAAGGATTTTTCAGAAAGGGTTTTTCTTTTCGAAGATGCAACAAGAAAGATTAAAGCTTTTTGTAAAGGTTTGATTTTTAACAAAACTTAGGTTTTAAAGAAAGGAGAAGAGAGAACGAAAACCTTTCGTATTTTCAAAGAGAGAGAGAGCGAAATGACGTGCATTAAATGCCTGACACAAGTTCAGACTTTGAAACCGTAAAAAGCATTTTTGGCAAACAAAGAGAACAAAAAACTGACTCAGTTAAGGGAATGAAAGATAATAGTTCATTCGACAAAGATTGAGTTCCATTAATGCATTAAACAAGCAATCAGAAAGTACAATGGATGAGCATATATTGGACGTAATGCAAATATTGGACGCATGTATTGGACTCTCAGTCAATCAATGAAATGCATGTTCAGATATTTTCTTATAAATGTGAACCTATCTTCGGCTAATGGTTTAGTGAAGATATCTGCCCATTGATGGTCAGTATCAACAAATTGAATATCTATTGTTCCTTTTTGCACATAGTCTTTAATAAAATGATGCTTTATTTCTATATGCTTTGCTCTAGAATGCAGTATGGGGTTCTTTGACAAGTTAATAGCAGCAGTGTTATCACACATGATAGGGATGTTGCTTACAAACACGTTGTAGTCTTCCAACTGATGTTTGATCCATAGCAGTTGTGAGCAGCAACTGGCTGCAGCAATGTACTCAGCTTCAGCAGTTGATAGAGCAATTGTGCTTTGCCTTTTGCTTGACCATGAGACAAGATTAGCACCAATGAAGTGACACCCTCCACTTGTGCTTTTTCTTTCTATTCTATCTCCAGCATAGTCAGCGTCACAGAATCCAACTAATCTGTATTCATCAAATTTCTTATAAAAAAAGACCCAGATTAGTATAATCTTTTAGGTATCTAAAGATTCTTTTTACTGCTGAGAGATGAGACTCTCTTGGATCGGATTGAAAACGAGCACATAAGCAAACACTAAACATGATATCAGGTCTGGACGCAGTTAGATATAAGAGGGAACCAATCATACCTCTATATACCTTTTGGTCTACCTTTTTATCTTTATCATCTTTGTTTAGCACAAACGTTGGATGCATTGGTGTATTCATAGGTTTACAGTCGTCCAACTTGAAGCGTTTCAGAAGCTCCTTTGTGTACTTCGTCTGATGAATGTACACTCCGTCTGAAGTTTGCTTTACTTGAAGTCCGAGCAAGAATTTTAGTTCTCCCATCATGCTCATTTCAAATTCCCTTTGCATTAATTCAGAAAACTCTTGGCAAAGAGATTCATCAGTTGCACCAAATATTATATCATCAACGTAAATTTGAGCAACAATAAATTCCTTTTTATTTACTTTTCTAAAAAGAGTTGTATCCACTTTTCCTCTTGAGAAGCCATTCTCCATTAGGAAAGTGCTGAGTCTCTCATACCAAGCTCTAGGAGCTTGTTTGAGTCCATATAAAGCTTTCTTAAGCTTATATACATGCTCAGGACGGTTCTGATCTTCAAAACCGAGTGGTTGAAGAACATATACTTCTTCATTAATTACACCATTTAGGAATGCACTTTTTACATCCATTTGATAAAGCATGATGTTATGATGTGCAACATATGAGAGTAAGATGCGTATAACTTCTAATCTAGCTACTGGAGCAAAGGTTTCAGTATAATCAATACCTTCCTCTTGTGAGTAGCCTTAAGCAACTAGCCTTGTTTTATTCCTTACAACTTTGCCATCTTCGTCCAGCTTGTTACGATAGACCCACTTAGTTCCAATGATAGACTTATCCTTAGGCAAGGAGACCAGCGTCCAAACGTCACTTCGTTGAAACTGGTTGAGCTCCTCTTGCATAGCAAGGATCCAGCACTCGTCCAATAAGGCTTCGTCCATAAACTTTGGTTCCATCTCAGAGATGAAGGCCGAGTCAGCTTGCTCTCTGAAGGTTGACCTTGTCCGGACGCTATCATTAGGTTTGCCAATGATTTGATTCTCAGGATGATAAGTTCTGAATTGCCACGAACGAGGGGTGTTTACAGCTTGCTGAGACGATCATGCGTCCTGCGTAGCGTCTGATGCCTCGTCTTTGTTGGTTATTGGACGAGCATCTGAATCATTCAGATTCATATCTGCAAAAGAATCATCTAGCTCTGATAATCTCTTATCACGTTGTTTGTCATCAAATTTAACATGGATGGATTCTTCAACAATCAAAGTTCTAGAGTTATAGACTCTAAAATCTTTGGACGTTTCAGAGTATCCTAACAATATTCCATTATCTACTTTGGCATCAAACTTTCCTAGTTGATCCTTAGTATTTAAAATAAAGCATTGACATCCGAAGGGGTGGAAATAAGAAATGTTGGGTTTACGTCCTTTCCACAATTCATAAGGAGTCTTATTCAAGATTGGTCTTATGTATATTCTGTTTTGAATGTAGCAGCCAGTATTTACAGCTTCAGCCCAGAAGTGCTTAAGGACAGAATTATCACTGAGCATCGCCCTAGCCATCTCTTGAAGAGATCAGTTCTTTCTCTCAACAACACCGTTTTGTTGTGGTGTTCTAGGGGCAGAGAAATTGTGACGAATACCACTTTCATCACAGAACCTTTGAAAAAGCTCATTTTCAAATTCGCCTCCATGATCACTTCTGATCGAGCTGATGAATATGCCTTTTTCATTCTAAACTCGCTTATAGAATACAAAAAAGACCTTGATAGACTCATCCTTGTGAGCAAGGAACTTGACCTATGTCCATCTAGTATAGTCATCTACTATGACAAGTCCATATTTCTTACCACTGACAGAAGCAGTCCTTGTTGGACCAAATAAATCAAGATGCAACAATTCCAGTGGTCTAGAAGTACTAAAAATGTTCTTGGACTCAAACGAGTTCTTAACTTGTTTTCCTTTTTGACATGCGTCACAGAGAGCGTCTGATCTAAACACAATCTTTGGTAAGCCTCTTACAAGGTTATGCTTGTTTAGTTTAGAGATTAATCTCAGACTAGCATGACCATGTCTTTTGTGCCAGATCCATCGCTCATCTTCAACAGACACTAGACATGATACACTTTGAGTTGAAAGTTCCCTCAAGTTAATCTTATACAGATTATTTTGCCTTTTGGCAGTGAATAAGATGGACCCATCAGGGTTCTTGACTATACATTCACCTTAATTGAAGGAAACAACAGACCCACTATCACATAATTGACTTATGCTAAGCAAGTTGTGTTTTAATCCTTCAACCAGAAGAACATTATCAATAGAGGGAAGAGGATGCTTACCAATCTTACCTATTCCTACTATCTTTCCCTTCTGGTTGCCTCCAAAGGTGACCCATCCACTAGTCTTCTCACGGATTTCTTGGAACATACACCTTTCTCTCGTCATGTGACGTGAGCAACCACTGTCCAAGTACCAGGACTGGGGTCTTTTTTGTGTTGCTAAGCAGATCTGCAACAGGTATTATCATACTCTTAGGTACCCAGATAGACTTGGGTCCTTTTGGGTTAGTTGGTGGTCTTCGTCCATGCATTTTGTTTTTGTTTTTGTAAATGCATTTTGAAAAGGTGTGACCACTCTTTCCACAAATCTTACAGTAAGTTCTGGATGCATGCAATTTATTTTCTTTTTGCTTTCCGTAGGAATGAAAAGCCTTGTGATATTTGTTGGACCCTGATATTTTCTGAGACACACTTTGTTTCTCAGAGTCGTAGCCTAGACCAGACTTATCGTGAGGTGAACTAGTGTACCTCAATATTAGGTCTAGCTTCTCTGATCCTCCAACAAGCTTAGATACGCTTTTGGTGAGATCAGATACCTCTTGTTTCAGTCTAGTTATCTCATGGGGTTCACTGGACTCAGAGGTGAGTTTGTCAGTTAGACTAACATTCTCAGCTTTAAGCTTATTATTCTCTTCAACAAGCTGTTTATTTAGTTTGTTGGACTCTTCCAACTCTTTATTTACTTTTGACAGTTTTCTCTTAAGCATGATGTATTGATGATGCAATAGAGAAGAATCATTTAGCAGTTCATCATATGCTTCTTGAAGAGAGTCTGAAACAGATACCTCGTCATCTTCTGATTCAGCGTCTGAAGAGCTTTTGACCATCAGGCAAAGGTTTGAGGTGGACGGGCTCCTTGGTCTGAACCGATGTTCCAGAGCGTCCAGCTTCTCCTTAGCTGTTTGGAATCGCGAGACCATGTCCAGTCTTGGACGATCTAAGGCGTTGGCAAGACACCAGTTAGCATGAGCATTTTGAGAACACCGTCTGATATCATCACTCGTCCAGTCTGTTTCATGTTTGGACGATGTTGATCCGTCCTCAAGGGTAATCGTTGGATCCCACAACTCATAGTCTTGAGCTTGGACGTATAGTTGGAAAATTGATTTCCAATAAGGATAGTCTGTTCCCTTGAAGATGGGTGGAACATTCACATTCCATCCTCCTTCAGAGGTAGACTCCTGACTTCTTTCTCCGGGAACAACAAGTTGTTCATCGTCCGAAGAGTCTTCATCTTGCTTTTGGACCAAAGGCATAGGTTAGCCTCTTCATTTGTTCTTCTTCTTCTTCTTCAGAAGAGTTCAAGTCCTCCCAAGTTGCCATGAAGTTCTTTTTCTTCTTTTTGAAGAACTTCTTCTTGTCCTTTAGCGTAGGGCAATCATCTTTGAAGTGTCCTAGTTTGTTGCATTCAAAACAGACCAGCTGACTTTTATCTTTGGGTTCAGCATGATCCTTGAAGCTTTTCTTTTAGAATGGCCTTCTTTTCATTCCATTTTTCTTTCTCCACATATTCTGAATCTTTCTGGAGATAAAGGATAGCTCGTCATTGTCTGATACATCATCATCAGACTGATCAGCTTCATCACTGGACTCATCAGCTTTTAAAGCTTTTGAGTTGTTGGACCTATGAGCTTTCAAGGCAATCCCTTTGTTCTTCTTTCCAGGATTGTCAAGATCAAGCTCCTGCTCATGAACTTGAAGCGTCCCGACAAGATCATCCAGAGTCAAAGTAGAGAGATCTTTGGCCTGGGTAATTGCAGTGACAAGAGGTCTCCACTTCTTAGGCAGACTCCTAAGAATCTTGGTGACATTCTCCTTAATAGTGTAGACCTTTCCAAGGGATTTCAGATTGTTGATGATCGTCTGAAAGCAACCCATCATGTCTAGGATGGACTCTCCTTCAGCCATGGTGAACATTTCATACTGGCCAACCAGCATGATGATTTTAGAGTCCTTCACCTTGGTTGTCCCTTCATGGAGATTAGACAAGGTGTCCCATATTTGTTTGGCTGATTCACATGCATGAATCTTCTGAAATTCGTCAGGACTGAGGGCACACATTAACGCATATCTTGCTTTATGATTCAGTTCCATTCTAGCCCGTTCAGCATCAGTCCAGTCGTCCTCTGCTTTTTCTATCCCATCAGAGTTGAGACAAACGTTAGGACCTTTTCTGATTCTGGTCCAGAGAACTGAGTTTGTACTGAGGATGAAACCTTTGAATCTTTCCTTCCAGTACAGGTAGTGAGTACCGTTGAAGAACGGCGGTCTGGTCATGGAAGTACCTTCCATAACAGGTTGACTCCCGCTTGGCATACGTGGTCCAGACATATCTGCAGTAGGATCTTTTCCTCTACACGGCAAAGTGCTCAACCCAGAGGCTGAGCTCTGATACCAATTGAAGGAACCTGTTTGAAACACAAGAAGGGGGGTTGAATTGTGTTTTAGAAGATTTTAAATTCTTTTCGTAAGCAGATAATAGTTTTCGCAAGGTTGGACGCTAAAACGATTAAAAGCAAAGAGAGCTCTTCCAAACACCAAGTTGGATGCTAACTTAGTTTGACTAAGATAAGAAAGCAGCGTAGTAAAAGGCAATTCAATCCCAGTTAGTTAATTAGATAATAAACTAAAGTAAGGGTAAGGGAGAGAAAAGAACACAAAGATATTATCCTGGTTCACTCTTCACCAAAGAGCTACGTCCAGTCCTCTCTAATTGAGAGCTTTATCCACTATAACAAAAACCTTTTGTTACAAAGTATTCAACACCTATTCAGGCAGTATTCTCAACCTCTTCAGGTTCTCTAAGTATTCTTTTACAGACAGCCTCTTCAGGCTCAACCAAACTAAGGTTTTGAAAAGAGTTTGTTCTACTAATTCACTAAATGTGAGAATTCGAAACTAAAGCTTAGACTCTTAAAAACAACTATACACAGAGAGTAATATGAAAATGAGGATCAGAGTAGCTTTGCTAGCTTTGCAAGCTTGAGATTTTCTCTTTGATTTCTTGAGCTAATGTTTGCTTGTATCTCTTGAAAGATTTGAATTGCTAAGTGTTGCTTCACTTGTGTTTTTGCTCAAATTTTGTCTTTTTTTTTTTATTGCACTTTCAGGGGATGGAGGTATATATAGCCTCTTGTCTTTGAGAAGACTTCACTCTTCAACGGATGGAAAAGGATCCGTTATGATGAGCATTGAATGCATTTGATCCGTTGAGTCTGATGGCTTCTGAAGTTTCTGATCAGCAGGATAGACTGTCAGGATGATAGCTAAAAGTGGTGCTGACATATCCTCTGAGTAGAACGAAAGTTGCCTTTTGTTTTTCCAAAAGAAGAAGGTCAACTTCTTAAAGTGACAGAGACATTCTGGCTTACGCTTTACATTTGTACGAATTTTACAAAGAATGTTTTGTCCCAAGGATATAAGCCTTTTACAGGGAATAATAAATTCAAATGCTTTTACAAGATATTCGGGCTTGAAGTATAAAAGCATTTATTGGACTAGCTATTACAAAAGTAACCGAAAGAGTCTTTGGACTCATGGTTCTATATATTATCGTCCAGTCATAAACCAAGAGTAAATGTTGGACGAGATAAAGTTTTTGGACTATGGATAGTCTTTGGACTCAATTAAGTTTTATCCTGCACACTTAATATAAAGCGTTAGTCCATAACAAATCTTTGTTCATCTTAAATTAGCTCTTTGTTAACATCAAAACTTAAGGGATTATTTGGACCATAACCACTTTGGTTCCAACACAAGTAAACGGGATGTTACATCTAATGCTCCTTCTGAAGTTGTAAGACTAAAGCAGGAAGTATCTGATCTAACAAAGAGCATATCTAAGTTAGTAGGAAGATTAAAAATGCTTAGTCTGATTCTGAGGTATACAAGATCACCTCATGATAATTCTGGCTTAGACTATGACAAAGAGAAGCAAGAAATTTCTCACAAAGTATCAAGATCTAAACCATCTCACAAGATTCTTGTGCTTTATAAACATCCAAAAGAAATCAAACCACATGCATCAAATATTTATTGCAATATCTGTGGCAAAACCAATCATGTCACATCCAAATGCATACATAAAAAGAAAAATATTATGCATGAACGAAAACCTCAAACTAACAAGAAAGGATCGACGTCTATATGAGTACCTAAGAATATGATAATCCCTGTTGCAGATCTTCCTAGCAACACAAAAGAAACCCCAATCCTGGTATTTGGACAGTGGATGCTCACATCACATGACGGGAGAAAATTCTATGTTGCAAGACCTCCACAGTAAGACTGGTGGATGGGTTACCTTTGGATGCAATCAGAAATGGAAGATAGTTAGAATAGGCAACAATGGTAAGCATCATTTTCCCTCTATTGATAATGTCTTGTTAGCTGAAGAGCTAAAACACAACTTACTTAGCATAAATCAATTATGTGATAGTGGGTCTGATGTTTACTTCAATAACGGTGAATGTATGGTTAAGAACCCTGATGAGTCCATCTTATTCATTGCTAAAAGGCAAAACAATCTTTACAAGATTGACTTGGGGGAACCCTCTAATCAGAGTGTATCTTGTCTAGTGCCCTTTGAGGATGAGTGATGGATTTGGCACAAAAGACTTGGTCAAGCAAGTCTGAGATTAATTTGAAGACTAAAGAAGCATAACCTTGTAAAAGGTCTACCAAAGACTGTGTACAGATCAGACGCTCTCTGCGACGCATGTCAAAAGGGAAAACAAGTCAAGAACTCTTTTGAGTCCAAGAACATTGTGAGTACCTCAAGGCCATTAGAATTACTACACCTTGATTTATTTGGCCCAACAAGAATTACTTCTATCAATGGTAAGAAGTATGGACTTGTGATCGTTGATGACTATACTAGATAGACATGGTTTATGTTCCTTGCTCACAAGGATGAGTCATTCAAGGTTTTTTCTATATTCTGCAAACGTGTGCAGAATGAAAAATGCATATGTATAAGCTCAATATGAAGTGATCATGGAGGAGAATTTAAAAATGAGTTGTTCCAAAGGTTCTGTGATGAAAGTAGTATTCATCACAATTTCTCTGCCCCTAAAACACCATAACAAAATGGTGTTGTTGAGAGAAAGAACAGATCTCTTCAAGAGATCGCCAGGGCAATGCTCAATGATAATTCTGTCTCCAAACTCTCTTGGGCTGAAGGTGTATACACTACCTGCTACATTCTGAACAAAATATACATAAGACCAATTTTGAATAAGACACCTTATGAATTGTGGAAAGGACTCAAACCCAACATATCTTATTTCCACCCTTTTGAATGTCAATGTTTCATTCTAAATACCAAAGATCAACTTGGTAAGTTCGATGCTAAGGTAGGCAATGGAATATTGTTAGGATATTTTTTTTGAAACATAAAATGCTTTTAGAATACATAACTCTAGAACTTTATTTGTAGAAGAGTCCATTCATGTTAAGTTTGATGACAAGAAGCCTGATAAGAGATTATCAAAACTAGATGAATCTTTTGCAGATATGAGTCTGAATGACGTAGGTGATCGTCCAACAGTTAAAGAAGACACTTCATCAGACGCAACACAAAACGCTTCAGACGCATCAACCTCGAAATAAGTGGGCAATACCCAACGTGCTTGGCAGAGTAGGACTTATCATCCTAAGGAGCAAATCATTGGTAATCTCAGTGATAGAGTTCGGACAAGGTCAACCTTCAGAGAACAAGCTGATTCAGCCTTTATCTCTGAGTCGGAACCAAAGTCTATGGACGAAGCCTTGATGGACGAAGGATGGATCATTGCCATGCAAGAGGAGCTCAATCAGTTCCAACATAGTGACGTTTGGATGCTGGTTCCACTGCCAAATGACAAATCAAGTCATTGGAAAGAAATGGGTATATAGAAACAAGTTGGATGAAGATGGTAAAGTTGTTAGAAACAAAGCAAGGCTTGTTGCTCAAGGGACTCTCAAGATAAAGGTAGTGACTACACTGAAACCTTTGTTCCAGTAGCTAGATTAGAAGCTATACGTATATTGCTATCATATGCTGCACATCATAACATCATGCTATATCAAATAGATGTAAAAAGTGCTTTTCTCAATGGCTTAATTAATGAAGAAGTTTATGTGATGCAACCACCGAGTTTTGAAGATCAAACCCATCTTGAGCATGTATACAAGCTGAAGAAAGCCTTATACGAATGGAGAATGGTTTCTCTAGAGGAAAGGTTGATACAACTCTGTTTAGGAAAAATGTCAGAAAGAACTTTATTGTTGCTCAAATTTATGTTGATGATATTATCTTTGGTGCAACTGATGAATCTCTGTGTCAAGAATTTTCTAAGCTTACGCAGAGAGAATTTGAAATGAGCATGATGGGAGAACTCAAATTCTTCCTTGGACTGCAAGTTAAACAAACTTTGGACGGTGTGAACATTCATCAGATGAACTACACAAAGGAGCTTTTGAAACGCTTCAAACTAGATGAGTGCAAACCAATAAATACTCCTATGCATCTAACGTCCATACTGAATAAAGATAAAAAAGTAGACCAAAAGGTATATAGAGGTATAATTGGTTCCTATTATATCTAACTCCGTCCAGACCTGATATCATGTTCAGTATTTGTATTTGTGCTCGTTTTCAATCTGATCTTAGACAGTCTCATCTCTCAGCAGTTAAACGCATATTTAGATATCTTAAAGGCTCTACTAATCTGGGTTTGCTTTATAAGAAATTTGATGAGTACAGATTAGTTGGTTTTTGCGATGCTAACTATGTTGGAGACCGTATAGAACGAAAAAGCATCAGTGGAGGTTGTCACTTCATTAGAGCAAGCTTAGCCTCTTGTTTAAGCAAAAGGCAAAGCAAAATTGCCTTATCAACTGCTGAAGCTGAGTACATTGCTGCTGCAAGCTGTTGCTCACAACTTCTCTGGATCATGTTTGTTGATATTGATCATCAATGGGCATATCTCTTCACCAAACCTTTAATAGAGTATAGGTTTGCATTCATAAGAAATCATCTGAACATACATTTTATAGACTGATTATGAGTCCAATGCATGTGTCCAATGCCTGTTAAGGTCCAATGTATGTGAGTTCAATATGTGTGCTTTATGTGTTTTCTTGGTTCGTCCAATACATTAATTGAACTGAATCTTTGTCGAATGACAAATTTAATTCACATTCCCTAACTGAGTCAGTTTTGTTTTCATAATTGCAAAACCGCCTTTTACGGTTTTTAAAACTGGAACATGTGTCAGGCATTAAATGCGCACGTCGCCTCACCCTTTTTCCTTTTCATTTTTTTATTTTTTTTTAAAGGAAAATATGAAACATTTTCGTCTATATAGACCTATATCCTAAAGGTGAAATCTTTTACAACTCTTTCATCTTCAACCTCTCTTTTTCTGAAATCCTTTGCGAAAAAGTTCTCTCTTTCTCTATAACTATGGCCGCTTCTAGTTCTGCTACGGTAAAAAGAAAGGCTCTAGAAATTCAAAATGCTGAAATCATGGTTGAGTCCAAGTTCAGCCTCAAGTTCTTCGCTGATCATGGAGTCGACATATCATCCCACGTTCAAGCGGTTGGGTGGGTGAGCTTCTTTGAAGGTAGTCCAGTGATTCACCCAGCACAAATATGGGAGTTCTGGACAAACCCTACCATCACGGCAAGGGAAATCAGAAATATGGTGATGAACACTGAAGTGATAGTATCTGAGGCAACCATCTCAAATGCCATCGGTTGTGCTCAATCTGGTATCACGTATGAAGACGATTGGGAAAAGGATTTGGGAGGAATGGAAACTATCAGATAATGTTTCTTGAAGAACACCTCTGACAAACTGGTTGGGTCGAAGATGACTGACAAGGCTAGGTTTCTTCATCAAATCCTCAACAAGTCTATCATCCACAAGGCAGGTTCCAAAGACTCAGTCTCCAAAGCTCATCAGTTCTGCCTTGTTCATCTTCTGCTAGATTAACAAGTCAATCTGCCTCATCTTCACTTTGGCTGCTTCAAAGTGTCTATTCAAGGGTCTGGGAAGAACACAACCATTTCATATGTTGCTCTCCTTTCGAAGATCTTTGAGAAGCATTTGGTCTACAACGACTTCAAGACTCTGACTCCAGAACAAAAGAACAAATTCTTTGGAGTTCATGGGATTGAACGTCTGATTCAACCAGAGTTTGGCAAACAAAGCTTGATGAAGATGAAGCTAGACTCTGTAGAGGACTCTAAGAAAGAGCAAGAGAAGAAGAAAGGTGCTCAGAAGTGTCAGACCCAAGCAATTGAAGAAGCGTTTGAACAAGCAACTTTTGTTGGACGCTTAGTGGAGCTTATTCGTCCAACCACGAGGAAACCATCTATCCGTCCAATAGTTGCCTTCGTCCAACCTTCAAGAAAAAGAAGATTGGTTCTCTCGTCAGTGGACGAAGAAGAAGATGAAGATGATCAGCCTATCTCCAAGGTTATCAAAGGACTGAAGAAGCAGCCTGCTTCTGAGGTACCAAGGCCGAAGATTACTGCTAAAAGGCCAAGGACGACAACGTCCAAACCTCAAGGTAATACTGAACCTTTGTTTCGTTCAGTTATTACACCTTTTGTGGATCAACCCGATGTGGTTGAGAGTGTTGCGATGGACATACAACACTCTATGGGCATCTCACCTCCTTCTTTTTCCTAAACACAAACCCAAACACAACCACAAACCTTCCCTCACCACAAATACCAACCTCACCTCTACCTCAAAATGAACCTTTTAAACCTTGTGGGGCTCCTTACCCTAAACTCTGTTACCCCCAAAAGAAAATTCAGACGCATTCCTAAAACAACCTTTGAAAACCAAAGCTCAAACTGGGCTAAGGTCAAGAGAAGGTTCCCTGTCTTATTCCTCAAACACTCACCCCTTTCTACTTCCCAACATCCTAAAGGTCCAATCCCTCCACCTGAATACCTATACGAAACACCTTCCCCACCTCAATACAATCCATCTTCTCCACCCCCGGAACTTGGCTACCACCTTATTCCCTACACACCCAATGGACGCTTGCCCAGTCAATTCTACAATGCTCATGGACCTCTTTTAGTCCATATAGAGCAAAAGAAGTTTCCACCAAGGAAGCTCTATCATTGTCTCATAAAGTATAAAGCCTTCCAATGGTGGCATTACAATGTTGATCGCCACATTATTCCTACTCATGAATAGAAGAAAGGATGGAAGACTACTGAGCAGAAGAGGTCAAGAACTTCTGGAATTGAAAAGTTTATCTTTGATAGTGAGGTGAAGTTCATTCCCAGCTATCCCTCTGACTGGAAAGAGTATACTGATGTCGGGGATTTCTTGCCCTATTATTCTTGCAAAAAGGAGCACGAAATGCCCAGGGAAGCAAAGATCATTCACAACCTTCCAAAGCGATTTTGGAGTACTTCTACAGAAACAAGACTTGGAATGGTTCCTCCAAGGATTTGTTCAAGGATCCTGATGTTGGATCTAAAAGAAGACAAGGATGGGAGAAAGAGGCTGGAAACATGGTCACTGCCCTACAAGATCAGTTTTGATCCTCAGTTCTCGAAGAAGAATAGTGATGACCAGCAAGAGCTTGCACATATAACGGCTAGGCTCCATGGCAAAGGAATGACTGGGATGCCAAAATCTACTGGGAAAGCCATATCTGGAAGTGCACCAGAGAAGCTTCATCGTCCGGTCTACCAGAGACAGACAA
This sequence comes from Ammopiptanthus mongolicus, assembly GCA_039655645.1. Lineage (NCBI taxonomy): Eukaryota > Viridiplantae > Streptophyta > Magnoliopsida > Fabales > Fabaceae > Ammopiptanthus > Ammopiptanthus mongolicus. The sequence continues at coordinate 52,309,232 of CM077351.1, read as the reverse complement.
GGATGAGACTGCAATCGCCCGAAAGCAGTACAGAATCTCAGATGTGGACTTCATGATTTTGGATGACATCTTTGGGATTCCTATGTATTGCACGGATGTTCATGAAATCTTCAACCCAAGATGGAGGAAGAGTAATAGATTGGAGGACGCTGAAGTCATTCTTGAAGTTCTACCATCACCGCCAAAACCCATTAATCCAGAGGACTCAAATGTTGTTAAGGAACAAAAGGAACCCACCCAGGAACCATCTGAAGAGTCTGGGAACACAGAGATAGTCTATGAGGATCCTTACCCCGAAGAACATGTTGTACATCCTGCTGAGCAGGTTGCAGACTCTGAGAAGGAACTCTCTAAGTCTCAACCTATGCCACTATCCGTGGTACATCCTGCTGAACCTTCTCCGTCCAATGTTCTAAGTATGATCCCTGGTCAACAGAATCCTGAGGCAACCAAAACCACAGCAGAGAGTTAAGTGTCAGTGGTCCTTCTGGAATTTCAAGAGTTCGTGCAACAGTCCATCTCTGCTGTCCTACAATCTAATAATGTAGAGTTAATGAAGCAAATGGCTGCCATGTTATGGAACTTCTTTCAAAAACCTCCTCAACCTCCTCCTTCGTCTTAAAAGTTTTTTACAATATTCTTAATTTCATTTTTAGTCTTTCAACTTCTCTTTCTGACTGTGATGGTCTGACTTCACCTTTTGTCTGATGACAAAAGAAGGGAGAAAGACAAGGGAATTTGATTGAAAATATACGTGAGAAAGACAAGGGAATTCTTTTAATATTTTGATTGCATATTATTTGTTTGCATATATGAATTTGCTTAAGTCTTATGCTTTTCTCTCTGCCATTGGACTGTATGCTTGATCGGATATATATGTTGTTAAATGCTATCTTTGATAGAAGTCTGCTTCTTAGGGGGAGCCGTTTGGCTCTTTAGAAAAACTTTGTTCAATCAAATTTAGTATGTTTTGTCTATTGGGAATTTGCGTATTTCAAAACCAAAAACGCAGCGGAAAAATTCCCACCAAAAGATCCAAGCTAATGGTCATGACTCATGATTGTAATGTTTACCTCTTGTAGTGCAGACCCTTGATAAAACTTTGTCTATCACGAGCACCGCATGAACGATGCCTTTATGGTATCCACACGAGCAGACTTCGTGAGCGTCCAAAGTCACGAACAAGAAGCGGCCTCCGTCTCACAGTGCTAGCTACGAAAAACGAGACCTACAACTCGCTATTCACTTTGATGTCCGGCTAGGGTAATGTCACGCATGACGGCACAAATCCTTAAGTAGTCTACTTATAGTAGCACCTCCTCAAGTGAGTTAGTGAGCTGCATTTGACCTAAGCACCATGCACCATGCGCTAGGCCCCATAGAAAAATGAGAGTCCAACTCTCTTTTCAATGCTCCTTTTTATCTACTCTTATGTGTGTGACCCTGTAGGTTCCCATAACGTTGGCAGTAATATTAAATCTCATTTAATATTACAAGCAATGAGCGGTATCTAGCAACACATCACTGCTACCCAAGTAATGAGCATGCCAGTGATTTGACATAACCTTATTGCGACCAAATAACCGTGTAGTAAATGTCCCTTCGTCCATATGTCTTAATTGAACACAAGGCATAAATGTGTCATCCTTGTTAAGTTCAATTATTTATTTCTCAATTCCCAAGTAGACGTGTAATCACAAATGGGCCTAATACCACATATTGGCCCATTTCCATGTGGCCACGCATATTTCACGTCTTACTCTATCGAGAGGCCCATGACATTAATCCTGTTATGTAGGGGGGACAAATCCTATCTACATCACTCACATCCCTCAACATGTTTCATTGCAGGCCTAATAACTACTTTTATGATCATCCTGTTACGGATGATGTTTGATAGCAGTAAAGCCTACCACTCACATGTAGGAATCGTAGTGACTTCAAGTCGAATGACTACTTCACTATAGTCGCCATGAGAATCGCTTATGACACTTACATAACTATTATGCAGCGTTCTCATAGTGGGTCAATCCAGTACAAATATTACTCCTAATATTTGCACCTGTGTGTTGACTTGATATCACATATCCATGACCCGTGAGATGTGGTCATCAGTCTACTCACATAATAGTCTCTATGTATTATTGTTGTCCTAATTAACAATAATACTCGACTACGAACATTTTAAGAATAGCGTTCTATAGTTTAATGGAATCTCACGATCAAGTCACATTTGATGTTCCATTAAACGAACTGTCTATTCTAAGAACTTTATTATGCTAAATACCAATAACATAATAAATTAATGCCTTATTCATATATCAAATATATGATCAAAGTCATGACGCAAATGATGATCTATTCCAAATAGATTGGCCACTAGGGCTTACACCAACATTGTCATCATCAAAAAAGGGGAGATTGTTGGAACCAAAGTGGTTATGGTCCATAAACTCCTTAAGATTTTGATGTTAACAAATGACTAAATTAAGTGAACAAAGATTTGTTATGGACTAACGCGTTTATCTTAAGTGTACAGATTAAGTTAAAGTCCAAAGACTTTCTAAGTTCAAAGACTTTTTATTCGTCCAAACCCTCGGTCTTGTGTTCGCTAAGTCGACGTTGGACTAAGTTAGCTTACCGTTCTTGTTTATCTGAGTCCAAAGACTCTTGCCTGTAAAAGTTTCTTTTATTCATTCGTAGTCCAATGTAACAGTCCATCAAAATTAAATATATGGACTCTATATAGTGCGAACTCGTTCTAAGCATAGTTTAAATTTTTATCCTATGTGTAAAAGGGTAATATCCCTAAGGCAAACATTCTTTGTAATCTTCGTACCATCAAACGCATAGAAGCCAGTCTATTCCTGACACAAGAATTGACTATCTCCAAAAGGAAAGACAAAAGGCAACTTTCGGATACAAGGAAAAGATGTTAGCACCATTTTCAATTATCAACCTGATAGTCTATTTTGCTTTTTAGAAGCTCTCATATAAGCTATCAGACTCAACGGGGTAATGCATTTAATACTCATCAGAACGGCTCTTTTGCCGTCCATTGAAGATTCAAGCTGCTTAAGTCTTGAAGGCTATAAATACCTTCATCTTTGAGGAAGCAAAGTTAGCAACCAACAAACGAACCTAAGCCGAACCTTTACATGAGCATACAAGCAATCAAAAGCATACAAAAGCTTACAAGCTTTCTTTGAGTTTACATATTTTCATATCACTCTGTGCGTAGAGTTGATCTTTCAGAGTTCTGTTCTTAAATTTCAAATCCTCACACATAGTTAGTTAGTTGAACTTAAAACTCTTTCAAAACCAATCTTGGTTGAGTCTGGAGAGACTTGTCTGAAAAAGAATACTTGAGCCTGAAGAGGCTTGACTATAAAAGAATAATTAGTATTGCTTGAAGAGGTATAGAATAGTTCCCTTAAGAGATGGTGAATACTTGTAACAAGAATTTGTTATGGTGGAAAAAACTCTCACGTAGAAGGGATTGGATGTAGCTCTTGCATTAAGAGTGAACCAGGATAATATCTCTGTGTTACTTTTCTTTCCCTTAACTCTGTCTTTAGTTTGCTTATGACTAACCCTTGGGATTGAATTGTTTTCTTAAAACGTTTAAAAGTAAACAATTACAGCGAGCATTCAATCTTTGTTCGTTCACATTCTTTGCATCTGTTAACATATTTGCGTCCAAACCTTTGCGAAAATATATCAGCTTACGAAAAGTTTTTAAAGACTTAAAAAACACAATTCAACCCCCTTTCTTGTGTTTCAAACAGGTTCCTTCACTAGGCCCATAGGGAACCAAGGCCACTTGGCTAAAGGGATTTAGCACATAGCATCCTTGAGCTTCATGCTCATGTGTATATAAAGCTTCCATGTACTTCATTTTGCACTTATTGAATCATTTGTGTAGTTTTCTCATTTTGATAATTGTGAGAGTTGAGAGAATCTCCTCTAGTTTGGTTCTTGAATTGAACCTTAGATTCTTATCTAGAGTTTCAACACTCTAGTGACGAATCCTCCTCAAGGCTTATCATCTAATCCTCCTCCATGGATTGAGCTTGTGGTGCCTTCATCCCTTCCCCTTCCATTTTATGCATTAACTTTCTTGCTTCAAGTAGTATAGTTTTTCTCTTCACCTCTTTTTGGTTCATTGAATTCTCACTTAAGATTCGATTGGTATACTAGATCTTCATTGTTTTCTAATTGCTATTTGTTTTCTTCAATCAAATTCAAAGAAAGATCCTAAAAACGTGATGATCTATCCTAGATCATATCAATATATAAGAGAAGATCAAGTTAGTCCAAGAATAACTTAAATGTGTTACTCCGTATCTCTGGCATCCATTTGTATTAATATCTAATGGTCCATATTTCGTCACTTAAAATCTCACTTGACACCCATCCCCTTCTTGTTGTGTTTCTCCGAGTTCTTCCCCCTTCTTTTCTCCTCCCCAATTTCTTTTTGTAAGAGATGAACCGTTTTTTAATTAAAAAATATAATTTTAAGAAATCACTGTTGCAGTTCTTTCAATTCGTTCAGAAGCCATATGTTGAAATCCAGAATGGCTGGATGATGGGATATTTTATCGTGCGAATGGTCAAAGTTACAAGAGATGAATAGCGATAGAAGAGACAAGATCTGATAAATCGTCTTCTTCCTTCGATGAAGGCAATGACTTCCGCTGGGTTAAGGGCGCAGTGGCTGAAATAGCCACTTTCTTACGAGGAAGGAAACAAAACAGTGGATCGAGAAAAAAACCACCACTTCGTCATGATTTTAGTGCACAACAGAGGTCCTAATCCGCCATTAATGGCGATACCGAAGCTCCATAGCGATTCAGAGCCATTATCCAATCCCAATGGATTTGATTGTGGTGTTTCCAAAATCACAACAAAACACACCTAATTGATTCAACAAAAGTTATATTAAAGCTTTCTTTGAGAAATTTTCTTTAGATCCATTCTTCTATATTTGTGTTATGCATTTCACAAAATGACGGCATCAGGATCCACCAAATAATAGCAAAGGAAAAAACAAAGATTTCGAAAACTTTTTTCTCAAAGCTTGTGCAATGTTCAACAGGAAAAAATATAATTGAAAAAATAAGTGAACACACAGGGAGAAGAAAACGAAGCAGAGCATAGTGTGAAATGGAAGAAGAAGAAGGAGGAGGGAAGGGTGGGTGTCATGTGAGTTTTTAAGTGAAGAAATTTTTGAACCATTAGATATGAGCAAAAATAAATGGATAAGATTAGGAGTTACACTTTAAACTTCCGATTGCAGTAATGTAATTGGATATATATATATATATATATATATATAGGAAATGTATTGACAGAGAGGAATGTTGTTTTTATACGAAAGTAATGAACAAATCTTAACCCTTGGATCAAACTATGAATAGTCAAGATTAGAACATAAAGTCACATGACTTTTTTAAGTGATCACATAACCATTAACCAACTTTTAATCTAGACCATTCATATATGATTTTAATGATCAAGATTTGCTCCTCTCATATAAATAAATATATATATATATATATATAAAAGTTTAAATGCTATACATTATTTGTGTAAAATTTTATACATTATCAATCAATCACAGATTATGCTATGAATAACTTTTAAAATAGTTATGAATAAAAGTCAATCATTTTTAATAATGTGATAATTTATGATTGGTTAACAATATAAAAAATCTTTACACTAATAATATATATTAATTAAATCCTATATGTATTTATATATAATAAATAATAATAATAATGATAATAATAATTAAAAATTATTAAAAATATAATAAATATTATAAAATGTCATGTAACATTAATAAATTTTATTTTTGTCCACGTGACAATGTTGATGTAACATCCCCTTTAATCACATTGACACTTAACATAAAAAAGTTAATAACGGAACAAAATCCAATGCACCATCAAATCCTAAGATAAAAATGTTAAGAACTAAATTCAAAACTGGCCTTCTTCACAAAGACTAAAAAATTAATTAAACCAAAAAAGAATAAGAAATTTTCATAAAACCATTTTTATGTAACGATTTTAATATAAATACAGAATTCCTAGAAAAGTTTAGTCTGTGAAATATATTAATGACAAGAAGCATAATTTTTCATATAAAAAGAGCTCTCGATTTTTTTAGCTTATCGTAGAAAATACATTTCAAGATCATAGAACATAAACAGTACTGTGTTAATACGCCAAGCCAACTAAAAAATTTAACAACAATAATAAAGTGAAACTGAAAAATTGGTTTTAGATAAATTGAGGAAAAAAAGATCGAGTTGTTAACAAAACACGAAACAAGACCAAAGAAGGCCGGAAGAGTACGACCACAATAAAAAAAAAAGGGACCGGCCAACAGCTTAGAATTTATTTCGAAAAGTTTTCAAGGAGACCGACTGAACTAAGGAGAGCCGGATCAGCCAATGCCTGCATTCATGCACGTCGTGAAGCTAAAAAAAATTATATTTTTTTCGAAAAAATTATATGTAAAAAACTAAAATTCTTCTCCATCAAAAGCTTACCCTCCGCCCCTGTGCAGATAGGCAGTGCAACTATCACTGAGATGCTCAATGCTGCGACATGATCATGCAGAAATGCTAAATAGAAAGAATGAAAGAAAGATGCAGGGATGAGTCTGAAACCCTATTCTACGGAGCATGAATGGCATTTCCTTTTATTTCCTCGCTTAAAATGAAAGAACCGAAAAGGGGGTGAAATCAAAACCTGACGGATAAAAGCAATGAAAGATATAGAAATTGTCTCAATGTGTACTTTCAGGAGAATGATGTATCCGGCTTAAAATTAGCGAGTCAGGCTCATTTGACCCAGGCATCAAAGCATCACAAGCTTTGGGAGAACCAACCTCTAAAATTAAAGGACTAACCATTGTGTCACCAAAACCCAACTTTTCATCTGCATGATGGGCAAAATCAGTTGGTTTGGCTTTGATATTCATGTTATCACCATCCTCATGCAAAGTTGGTGCCAACTGAGATTTATTTTTGAATGCCATGGGGTTATTCTCCTCTAAATCCCCTGAATTCACCTTATCAGAAGTGACTTCGTCCTCTTTCTCACACAAACCTGCTACAGGCTCTCTTTGCTTCTCATGACCAGAATATTCACTAGACATGACTGGCTTCACAGAATGGGAACAATCCTGATCCTGCTCCTTTTGCCTGCAGGATGGATCGATCACTTCCAAATGCTCCTTCGCAGGAGAGAGAGCTTCCATTTTCTTCTGTTCCAATGAAGATTTTGGCACATCTTCCATTCCATGAGAAACTGAGGCAGAAACCTGCCTATTCTCCAGAATAGGAACTGATCCATCCACTTGCACCTGGTTGGATGCCGATATAATATCTACTGTCCCCCTATTAGGCAGTTCCACCCTCTGTTTCTTGTAAAGGTGTATCGCTCTCTGAAAATTGGAGAGAATGTTATCATCAAGAGTCCAAATTTCAGTATTTATGATAGGAGTAAGGTCAACAAAATGACTAGTCCAGGAAATAAAAAATTCAGGAAGACAATGCAAATTTCCATAGCCAATAAAGAATGATCATATCATTCGAAGTCTTAAAGAAAAACAGGTATTATTCACCTAAAAAAATTACCGTGTCTAGTTGTAACTCATCAAGCAGTTTTACCTGGAAGATGGAATTATCAATTGCTGGAAAAGGTCGCTTTAAAAAAGTAGCAGCACATTTCTTTTCTGCTCTTGAACCATTCTGTCAAATCACAGGATTGGGGGAAACTGAAAAATATCAGAGATCATGTATTGCATTTAATTAACAAAATGAAGTCAAAAAGCACAATTATAATTTGAGTAAATACACCAGTTGACTCAATAACCAAGTTAAAAGTACTTGTCAAGAGGTTAGGTTAAAAATCTGCATCAAATGCGTCGAAGTTACAAACGGTCTTGCAACCATCTCCATCGCGCGTTCCTTCTCCTGGTTCTTATCCTAAGAACCGTTCCTTATTTCTTCTAAGCATTGGAGCATGTCGACGTGGAGGTGGGATGCAACAACAGTTCCTTGTATAAGGAACGGTTCCTTAACATCTAAAATTCTATTTCCCAGCATTCACAACAATCAGAAAACACAATAATTCCCAGATCAACATAGGAGCAACAGAATAGAGAGGGAAAATAACAGATTGAAACAAAATAAAAATTTGGAAATGCAACAGATCGTTGTCGTCAGCTCCAATATTCGGTCGAATCGTCGTGTAACCTTCGAACACCTTTGGAATCTCTGCATGTCTGCATCTCCGTCGGGAAGACGCACCGCTCGCATGGCCGAATCTGGCACACCTCTAGCATGGCGGTGGGAAGGGAGATCAGGGTTGGGATTTGAGAGGCCGAGGGAGAAAGGGAGGAAGACAAGACCGACAGAGATAGAAGCCTCAGGAGGAATGGCGGATGGAAGCAGGCGTGGGTTTGGTCTGAAGAAATGGAAGGGAGATGAAGAACCATGAAGTGGGAGGGAGGGTTTGGTCTTTAAAGAAATTGAAGGGACTCTAGCTAATGAAGAATTGGAGAGGCTGGAGAGGCGGAACAGGGAAGAGACGTGGGTTTTTTTTTTTTTTTTTTTGAAGTAATGTGAGGGTAGAGGGCTGATGGGTTGCAATATTTCCTAATATTTTTATTTTTTGGGTATTTATTTTTTAATTTAAAATATAGATGAATTAATATTTAATTTAGAAAAAAAATAAAGTTAAATAAAAATATAAAGAAGTTTAGTTAAGAACCAAGGAGTGGTTTGTTAACATTGGAGCAAAATATGAATGAGTTGCTTAAATGTGATGTGGCACAATGGGATCCACTTAAGAACCAAAAATGGGCTCCTTAAAAATTTAGCATTAGAGATGCTCTTAGCCCCCCCCCCCCCACGGCCGAACAGGAGAGGAAAAAGAACCAAAAATTTTCAAAATTTTATACCTTCTGGAATAGTTTTGCACTGCCACCTGCAGTACTGGATGCATTCTTATCAACATTCACCAAACACATACACTGGTCATACAAATCTGGAATTGCTAGGTCTGCTGAAATGTCAAGTTTGGAAAGGTAGAATCGGCTAAAAAGACTAGTATTGTCACTTGGTGTCGAACAATCAGTCAACTCTTTTAGTACAGTTGCAGACAAAGCGTTCAAAGGCACTTTTACTGGAGAACTGAGATTGGACAACTTTGTTACAGGAGATTTCTCATGAAACTCATCCTGATTGTGTTCATCATCCTGAGACATATGAGCAACCTGGTTAGTTAAATCGTCATCCAGCAGGGCAGGAACTGACTCATCTTTGCAGGCAGGGGAGGGCAAGTCCTTCTTAGAATCACCATTATGTTCTTTCCAAGTCTCTGAACCTGATTCCCACCCACGACTGTTTGTTGAATGCCTGTTCTGGTTCCAATCAGAACTACCATACATGCGAGGATCATCTCTAAAGGCACCATTATTGCTTTCCCATCCATGCAAATGAGCCGGGCCCATACCATCCATCACATTTTGCCACCCAAGTGGCCGCAAGTGACCTGGAAATCTGTCAGCATCAGCGATATGATAAGGAATACTAGCACAGTTAATCTCCATTGAAGACCTAACACCAAAGAGAGGTTGAGAGGTAAACTGAGGCATCATTGTTTGAAACCCTCCATGTGCTGGCCCAGATTGGAAAGAAACAAATCCATTTGGTACTGGTGAAGTCCAGTTTGGAACAGCCCTCCGAGAATTGCCATGCCCTCTACCAAAACCAGCGTCATTATTTCTTCTGTATCGAGTACTGGAATTATCTCTAACATCATCCTCTAAAGAACCCATAAAAGGTCTGTCTAGTGCAGCCCTGAAAGCAGGTAGTGGAGGAAGTAATGATGCATCGCCCTGATTAGTCCTACGATAAGAAGATGAGTCTGCTTGAGAGGGCTCATCCCATACCGGTTTCTCTAGAGTCAACTCCCGGCCAAGTCTATCATCAGAAGTGGAGAAATCTCGTGCATTAATACTATTCCTCCTTCCACTTTCTTCAATTTCAAGACTCTGCCTAGCACCACTTTTATTCATGTACCTGCGTTCAATGCTTGTGGATGATCTTTCCATCAGGCCCACGGATGCAGCCTTGACAATGGAAGACCTTTCGGTTGACAAATCTCCTACAGGGCCATCATCTATTTTGATGGGTTTTTCCATTGATTTGTATTTATGGCCTCTCTCTGATATCCCAGAGTATCCCTCTCGTGAGCCTTTGGTTCTCTGTTCTATCATTGAATCTCTATACATTGTATCTTCAGAATTTGCATTCCTGAAACAATGGGAAAATGGCAACAAGTTATAATTGCCCATGGTATAATTTCCATACTTACAAGCTTCCCAAGAGCAAAAGAAAAAGTTGAACTCAACAATAAAACAATATTATTAAAATCAACAACATTCAACTATCGTTCAACAAACTCGGGTTAATTATTTCCCGAGTTGGCAAAGCAAAAGAATGTTTTTCATTGCAAAATTAATGTTTTAACAAAGTAAAAGATGTTGTGAAGATAATCTTTACATTACAGATAATGTCAGTAATGATAATGATTAACATGCATTAATCATTACAACTTCCTCAGAAAATTCCACATGAAAACTGATCATTTGAAATGATAGCAAAATACAACATAAAAGCAGCAATACCCTGATAAACTAATGAAACTGAGAAGTGCAAAAATGAGGAGGGAATGATACCCTGATTACCTGATGTCTCATGCTAAGCACACAAGTGGGGAGGGAATGATACATAAAGACTCTGAACATTAACTTACGATGTTCCAATCAAACTAAAAAGTACCTATATTCATCTTTTCCAATACGTGTATTTGAGGCAGGAGAAGATCTGTGTTTGCTAGTACTCCCTGTTGAATCTGCGTAAGCTTGCCGAGGGTGGGATCTTCCCCTGTCAACATCAGAATCAGCTCTACTGCTGCTCAAACTTCTCTTCTCTCCATCAGTATATTGGCCTTTAATAACTCTAGATTTAGTGTCAGTATCATCACGATCATCCCAAGTTCTTTTTTTTGTCCCACTCTCTTTGCTTCTGGCACTATGATCATCCACATGTGACACATCACGACCACGGCGACGGTCACGATCACGATGACTGTCACGATCTCTGTCTCGATCATGATCATGATCTCGATCTCTGTCATAATCATGATCCCTATCAAGATCATTATCATGATCATGAACACGTTCTTTGTGCTGCTCACAATCTCGACCAGATTCCAAATAACAGTCTTGATCTCCATCTCGATCACGGTTATGGTCTTGGTCGTTCTCTAGAAGCTTGGTTCTCTTTTGTCGTGATTTGGAACTATCCTTTTCTTCCCTTGCATGTTTGTCATCAGACTTAATGCTTGTATGATCTTTTGCAGGATGCTCGTCTCGTAGCTTGTCATGTTGATTCTTGCTCTCCTTGTCCATCTCTTCCCTACACTTGTCTCTATATTTCTCATCCTTTCGCTTCTCATCTTTCTGCCATCCATCCCTGGCAATTTCATTCTGTGAAGACAAACGTCTATCATAATCGTCTCCATCATCATCTCGATGCTTATCACCATCACCAGGGTCCCTCTTCTTCCTTGTTCGTCTCTCAAGCTGGTTATCAAGTTCAGGGCTTCTCAACTCATCCCCATTCCTCGAATCTGCAATAAGATATAGATCAAAGTTAACAATAGTCTTTGGGGCAAAAGTAGTAAAATCATATGTCTATATCAGCTCATAAGAAACCATGTGCATCACAAGAAAGAAATCAAAAAATAAGGACCAAAACATTAAACATCACAAGTCCAAACTAACTTCACCGGTGGAAGTGTTAAACTTGGGATGTTTCAAGGCATCTGTTATAAACAAAACAACAGCCAGTACAACTACAAATAACTATTTACACTTTCGAAATTTAGAGAAGATGGGGGCATAAAACTTGATTAGCATCACTTTTATATCCCATATTCTAGCATCACTAACCCAAACACATTAATTAAACATTAATCTTAACTTGTGCCACCGGTTGCACAATAATGCCAGATTTATCCCAGCATGATATTCATTTAAGATGATAAAATAAAGAGGGCATGATTTCTTTTGTTGAACTCTTAAAATAAAGAAGGAATTTTTACTGGCCACACTTTCAAAGAACACAGAAGGTTGACAACTCCACAGACCACTTCATACAAACCTATTAAAAATAATGACCCGATGACTAGAATGGAGATTGTTAGGAAGAACCAGCTGAGTCCTAAGCTAAAAGTAAATAATACATCATAAAGTTTTCTCGAATGGGCCCACTGGAATTGACAACATCTCCAAATGCCACAGACTAAATATTGAAAGCCACACTTTCAAAGAACACAGAAGGTTGACAACTCCACGGACCACTTCATACAAACCTATTAAAAATAATGACACGATGACTAGAATGGTAGATTGTTAGGAAGAACAAGCTGAGTCCTAAGCTAAAAGTAAATAATACACCATAAAGTTTTCTCGAATGGGCCCACTGGAATTGACAAAATCTCCAAAAACCACAGACTAAATATTGAAAAGAATCTGCTTAAACTTTAATATATCTAGACAATAAAAGTTGGCATTTTGCATGCATCGAGCATTTAATCTTAATCAGTAGCATCTACTTCAGAGAAAGAAAGAAAAAAATTCGAAATTAAGCATAACAAATTCATGCCAATAGAAGGTGAAGAAGTTTTACAAGGACCAGTAAGGAGTACTCTTGAACAAAAACAGTAAAAAAGAATAAAGCAAAATTAAACAAGAGCAATAAAGCTCTGCAATCTTACTGCATATCCAACAGGAATATTCATAACATCTGTAAGAATAACACAGAATCCTTGAATTTTGAGCATTCTGCTTCAACCAAATATAACAAATACCGCATTAAGACAGAACGCACCCTCCTTCCAAGGTAAAATGGCGTGATTTACCCATACAGAATACATATGACAAAACCACAGTAGCAAAAAGACATCCATAGATTCAATCACGTGCATACACAAATTACAACATAAGCATTATTACCCATACTCAACCGAAACACCTAATTTTCTACATATAGGATAAACAGTCACATGGCACACCATAATCAAATGCTTGGAACTAGGCCAAATCACCTTTTTTTTTAATAGTGTTAAAATTCAGATCTGACAAGAGAAGAAAATGCCTTGCCATTGTCACCATCCATATAATCAACAGTCAAAATTCCATCTGCAATCGTATTTATTAACTCTACAACCAGCATCAAGGCCTACCACGTCAACCAACCAATAACTTTTGACAAGAATGGCTAATCTCTAATACAGACAAGATTTTGTTTTATTGCCAAAAAAACTTGACCCAAAAAATTCAATGAATATATACAAGGTTAAACCTTGGCACAATGGTAAGATTGTTGCCTTGTGACTTGAATAGTTGGTCACAGATTCAAGTTGCAGAAACAGCCTCTCTGCTTACCATGGTACGGCCTGCATATATCTATTCCTTCCAAACCCCATGATGATGGAAGCCTCATGCACTGAGTATACATATTCCAGTAACATTGTCCTGTTATTAATTTGAATTCTTCACCATGAAAGAGGGCTTTATTTTTTATAGGCTCTTTTGAACAACTACAAAATTATTTAATTAATGCTATGTTGTCAATCCCGGATAAAGGCACAGAGAGACCAACTCCACAAACACTATAGCGGTATGACCACTATACCGTATATTGCAGATATAATAAACATAATTTTTCATACACATTAATTTAATACTCAAAATTTATAATTTACAGACACAATTACCATTAATCTTAAGTATAACTTATAACAATAAGTTAGTAATGACAAAAAACCATAACAATATAGAGGCAGGTTTGGTCAGAGAAGGTTGAAACAGAAGCTGAAATAGAGCAAGAAGCTCTATGAAACAAATGTGGCATGCAGGGAACTTGGCAAACAGAGTGCAGACAGTGTGTAACAAAGTGCAGTCTGCTAGGAACAAGTGCGGAGGGTGCTGCTGGGATAAAACCGAAATAAGGAGGCTGCGAAAATACTGTGTTAAGGGTTTGTGCGAGGAAAAAGGAGGCTGCAAAATTTCTCTCTATGCTATGGGTCTCAGCAATGACTTCTGAGTGGAGAGGAAGAAGATCTTGGTGGAATTTGGAAGAGGCAGCCAAAGTAAGGATAAAATTGAGTTTTACCAAATTTAAGTGAGAGTAAACTACAAGACATTTGATAAGTTAAAGAGTGGGCAAAATAGAGATTTGCTGAGTTAAAGATGGCAAAATAGAACTTTGATGAGTTAAAAACATGGCAAAATTGTAAGAAAAAGAGAGGGAAACAAAAATGTGGAAAAAAGATACTAATCTAGCAGCCATATGAAGGTTTGTAGAAGGTTTCAGCAGCCGCATGTAGATAGCAGCTGCGACGGCTGCGATAGCAGCTGCTATGGGCCGCAATTGGCCACATCAAGGAAATGCTCTGCGACGCACAACACGTCACGGCCAGGGAGCGCCATGCTCCACCACAGCACATTAGCGCCGCTACCATGAGCTACTGACTACAGAGAATTCATGTCATATTGATATGAACCATCCATTTCTTCAACATGAAGCAGTTTATACTGTTCTAAAAAAAGAAGGATATACTCTTCCAAACCTAGAGTGACGTTTAATGCAAAATGATTTACCACTGATATTATTAGACCATGTAAAACGGATTCCAGTTTTATCTTCTATTCCTAGCATGCCTGATACATTAAAGGGCTAGAGATAGGTCCAAATTAATGAATAGACATGGAAGATGGCACTCTTGCACATGACCTCTCAAAGATTATTGCTCCAATCAAGTAAAATGGCAAAAACTGTTATAAAAAATATCTTCTTTATATCTCAGAATATTTTAGAGTGTCTCAGAAGATCTCTTAGGAATTATTTCATAATTTGTGTTCTTCCTTAATTAGGACTAGAATTCTACTAATAGTATAAATAGGACTATTAGCTTTGCCTTTTGCAACACATGATCATCACATCATACTAATATCAGTCTCATTATTTTAAGTCTCTATTCTCTCTTCCTCCTTCCGTACCTAAACCCTCCAATTCAACGGAAGGCCAACTCAGGCATAAATTCAAGCATCATATGATATGATAAACAATTTGATGCAACAAATACTTGTCTTATGATTGTAAATTCAAACATAAAAGACGACTTTCAAAATAATTTTAATAGCCATTATCCATGCTAATAGCCTCATGAAAAACAACTCAGGTGAAAGAATAACTATAAAAGATTCATACATACAAGATCCGCATTAAGCGCAAAATGGTAAAAATGTCTGGAGGCAGCCTGGATTGATGGAAATGAATGGAATGTGGCGGAATGGAATGAAATGATACTAGATTATGTTGTTTGGATTGTTTAAAATAGGATAGAATGGAATGGAGCCAGAGGGAATGGATTCCATTTCATTCCATCCAATAGCTCTATTTTTTAATCCCTCCCAATTTGAAGAGCAAGGGATGGAATGAGATGGAACGAACTTATTATTCACTCCATTCCATTCTATTCCATCATAAAATATCCAATAACATTGTTATGTTCCATTCCTTTGCACTCTATTTCATCCATCCCATTCCATTCCACCAATCATTAAATGTCCAAACATAACCTAAATCTATACTCTAATTATTCACCCTTATTCTCAAGCTTTGAGTCTAATCCTACAAAATATGATTACACTACAAATGTAAGCATAACACACACATGAATAGTCAAGCAACAAATCAATCAGTTACCTTACCAGTATTTTCGTAACTTTGCTTTGACATTCTCTGCTCTTCATTATCAACCGATCTCTCGCTTCTACCTTCCTTAACCTTCCGTTCCTTCTCGACTGCCGCGCCTTCTCTACTATCCTTTCGGCCCGAATCCTTATGATGCTTCCCGTCACCCCTTCCGCCACTCTTCTTCACCTCCTCCACCTCACTGCCATACATTCCCACACTCCCATCCCTTCTCCTGCTCTTCAAATCCCCGGTGGCCACGGCCTTCGCCACCTTCTTAGACCGTTCCCCTCGGTCGTCGTCACCGCCAGTCCATCTCTCTCGCCCGCCACCGCCGCTGCCGCCGTCTCCACTCCGCTCCTTGCTCCTCTTCAATGAACTATCATCGAAATACTCCCCGTTCCCGGTTCCATCCTTCGAATCAAGCTTCCGCTTCTCGCCCGAGCCGGAATCCCTGGAAGTCTTGGCAGCAGCGTTCTCATCCTTTCCCTTCCTCTGATCTTTCAAACCAGAATCCTTCTCGGAATCCGAGTACTCCCTCGAACCGAGCTTGCTCGATTTGTGCTTCGAACTCCGCGGCATCGCAGAAGAAAGGGTGGAATCGGAAACGGAAACCTAATTTGCGAAGCAATGAAAGACGTCGTTGAATCAGTAGCAGAACCCTAACGGTGAAAAAATGTATGAGCTTTTGTGAGGAGAGTGAAGCTGTGAGAATGTTTCCCCCGTCGGAGAAAGAAGGAGTGGCGGCCGGCAAAATGGATATATGAGATAGGGATCGAGTGAGAGCAAAATGACGGTAGAGTCCGAGACAGGTTGGGTGAGTGTTTAGGGATAAAGGTGGAACATCGTGTTAGTGACTGTGATGTTAAATCGAATGCCACATTTGTTCTCTATTTTCTTTGCTTTTGAGTTTTTTGTTTTTTTTTTTGTTTGGGGGGTTTTGTAATTTTGAAATGACTTCGAGACGACTTCAATGTGAACGGGATAGCTGGAAGTGTAACGGAAAGGGAAGGCAATTTTATCGGTATCGGCAGATATTTACGGATAAAATCTGAAACGAATATGAAACGAGTAGTTAAATGGATACCCGCGGATAAAATAAGCAGGTAATTTCAATATCGGCTTATAAACGGGACGGGAGCGGGTATCACACTACCCGTGTTTGCGGATACCCACACCCGTTACTTAAATTACTAAAATACCCTTTATTATATATATCCTAGATATTGTAGCTTTGATATTAGGAGAAAACATAATCCAATGGTGTTTGAAGTAGATCCTAGCTTTTGTAACTTTTAATTTTGGAAAAAACAAATGTATTTGATTACTCTTGTTAGTAACATTTGTAATTGGATAATAGTTTCGTAACATTTATTTGTATGAACATGGTTATTTTAATTGAAATCACGCATATTTCAGCAATTTTTAAACCAAAAAGAGCTTTTTTTTCTGGAAAAAATAATCTGTGGATATTGCAACACCCCCCTTGGACATTACATGAAGAACACGTGCGGAATTAAATTTAAAAGAGAATTGCTGGTTGCTTTCAGAAAAAGGATAATTTACTTTAAGTCAGAAAACTCGGACTTTAAAAGTTTTCGGCATAACATTTCAGAAAGTGATACATTCATCACACTAAAAAAAATCACATCATTCTTGACAACACACATAACTGGGTTTATTCATAAATCATGTCATCATCACATATAAATCTTTCTGAAATTATTTTCATACAGAAGTCTCCAACTGTACAGAAGTTCTCAAAACCACATATACCGACTTTTTTAACATTATACATTAAAATCCTACGAGCTAGTTTAATAAAAGAATTCTACGAACAATGCATACTACCTAGTATACATCATACCAATGAGACTTGGTTTCGTCGTCGACAGACCACACATCTTTGTCGTCGGTATCGAGAAACACAAGCTACAGGGTCCTGAAGTGACCCAAATAACCATTGAGATTATCTGTACACGTATCCAAAAACACAACAGGGTGTCCAACATGTACAGGCAAGGGTGAGTAACCAATATATGGATTAAAACACGATAACTACATGCACGACGCACAAAACAGCATGTAAACATATGTAATATCAACACAGCATAATAGCAGAAGTAACACATGACAACACACCAGGTAACGACATGTCCACAAGCATACCATAGATTGAAATATATCATACTAAATTGCAATATATCATATTAATCAATTAGCAGCATAAGACATCTTGAAAGCAAAATGGTGATGTACACTAAGCAAATGTAATCACCAACAGCCATATAATGCAATGCGATGTTCATGACTCAATGCCATATGCCACAAGGGTAAAACTCTGACCCCTACTCCATGAAGCTAACAAATCGTCGAAGAGAGTGAATGGGAGGACATCTCCCAGTTAATGCCAGCCATGAGCAAGATGTTACAATATTCGTAACGTGCACGTATCTGGCTTTACGGAAACACTCTCGACCAAACATGAAAAGTACGGCATCTAGTAGAGGATATCAGTGTATTGCTCGGATTCACCACAACACAGAAGAGCTACCAACTGGTCACATGTAGGCCCTTCCAACCCTGATACCTCTAAAGACCATTGAAGATCGTCACCGTAAGATTCGCACCCGCATCAAGGTGTAAGCTCAACTCCTAGGCTCAAGGCCTTACAACTATGCAAATGAAATGACAGTGCTTACACAAAGCAGATGCGATAAAGCAATGTCTATCCATCGGATAAACCTTAAGGTTCGCTAAGGTTCTATTCCTTAGGAACTATACGCGTCTTTGTATTATAAGACAGTTATCCATCGGATAAATCTCGTGATTCCTTTGGAATGATCCGGGTTGCTTTCAGAATTGCCGACTGTCCCCACAAACCAACACAGGTCTTTTCAGCGTGTTTTGTCCTCACTCACACGCTTTTTAGGAAACTTCCCAGAAGGTCACCCATCCCACAATTCCTCCAAGTCAAGCACGCTGAACTATAAAGTTCTTATGTTCTAGGCTTCCGAAAAGACGAATCTTGTTGGTATAGATAATACCAATCAATTCTTATAAGCCTTCCTTCAACTTTACAGTCTCATACCTGTACAGCCTCAGGATTCCTTCAACTATACTGTCTCATACCTGCACAGCCTCAGGGTCCCTCTCATCCCAATCATTACAAGACTGAAACAATCGAACGATCTTTCTTGGATCCGGACTATCGGTCCATTTATAGAACTACTGTTTCAAAACCCAAAACGTTTCATGTTTGTGTTTATGTCTTATGAATCACATCTCAAATCCTAAGCATTATAAAGAAGGATTCAGAATCCTCTTAGATAAGTCTTTGATCCTTTCTAAGATACTACTCCTTGATTTTCAATCAATGAAATAAATGTTGGTTCACTCAAGTATTATGAAGTCATTGATGTACCA
The DNA here is from genome assembly GCA_039655645.1 of Ammopiptanthus mongolicus. NCBI lineage: Eukaryota > Viridiplantae > Streptophyta > Magnoliopsida > Fabales > Fabaceae > Ammopiptanthus > Ammopiptanthus mongolicus. The sequence continues at coordinate 52,289,953 of CM077351.1, read as the reverse complement.
AGTCATCAATGGTATAGTATATGGTCTTGTTCCACCACATACTATACTTAATTATCCCTTGTATTCAACTCTAAGTTAATTACTTAACTTAGGTTTTTCACTCGTAAAACTTTACAATTAAGAGTTGAAAACTCTCTTTGTAAACCAAAACGATTGTTTTCAATTGAAAACTTACTTGATTTGAAATACGTTGCACTTGCTTAAAGCAAAGTACCTTGACTAATTTGAAAAGAGTTTTTCCTTACTAACTTAGTATAAAATCATGTTCTAAGTTAATGGACAGGAAATATAATCTCATCTAACTTCCTTCACTATGATTTACTTTAATCAACTTAAGGACAAAAGGTCTCCATTATATTTGAAAAAAGAACATTGCCTTTGTTCTAATATAAAGGAAATGCCTTATGAAACTATGTTTAACTTTTCATGAAAACGCTTCTTTGTTTCACTTTTAAATCACTTATCACTTAGATAAACTAAGGTTAAAGTAAAAGACATGTTTCACTTTGGTGAAAACACTTAAAGGTTGAAACTTTACTTGATCTTTGGATCAAAGTCACTTATTGTTTTTCTTTGAAACATAAGTCTTTAAAACACTTTTCTTACCTCAATACTTTGATTGTTCAAGAACAACACATGTTCTTCCTCATTTAACTCACTAAGGCCACAAGCCTCCACAAGGTAAAAGTGAAGATTTTGCTTCGCCAACTAGCCAAGTTATAGCTCAAAATGCTCACATAATTATGACAAACAATAATTATGCATCATTGTATCATAATCAAGCATAAAAATCCTTACTTGATTTAGAGATCAAAGTATGGTTTTCAACATACATGAAAATATTTTTCATCCAATCAACATTATCATAAACATATGCTAGAACATACTAAAGCATACTAAAACATACTAAAGCATAAACCATTATTATAATCACAACGAAGCTCCAACAGAGCTACACAAATCAATCACGGAGAACATATAGTTATCGTAAAATCCCTCAGGCAAACTCCCTTTACTCGTTGTAGTTATCCTCTGAGCTATCCTCCGAGCAAAAGTCGTCCGATCGGCTCTCGAATCCTCGTCCGATCAACTTATCACAACTACATACACATAATCAATCCAAACATCAATATTACACAACACAAATCTTCTTATTCCTACCTATACAGGATTCGGCCATGGAGCTATAAAAATAGCTAGGGATGTCCAAAAATTCCTCTCTCTTGGATTCCATCCTTATTAGGTGAGCTAAGGCTAGATCAAAGCCTATTACACCAAAACTTGAATCAAAATCCCATCCACCAACACATGGAGGTTTCGGCCAAGAAAACTCATATGAGCTATGAAGCTCATTTGGTTTCCAACTCTTGGATCCATGATCCTCAAGTATATACAACACTAGATTAAGTCTTATTACTCAAAACTTGAATAAAAAACTCACCCTTTTTCAAGCTAGGTGGTTCGGCCACATTAAGAAGAAATGGCTAGAAAACTTATTTGATTTCATATTCTTGGATAATGAAAGAGAATGATGAAACTAGATCATAGAAATTGATTTGGTATTAAAAGGATTTTTCTACACTTTTCTATGAATTTTCAAAGTTCATGAATCAAAGTTGGATCTTCATGAATCAAGAGATTCAAGAGATGAAATAGAGTGATTAAGAAAGCTAGGATGGAGTCAATACCTCCTAGATGATGAAGCTTAAGAGAAACTAGCCTGAATCACCCAAAAATCACTAAGTTCTCAAGATCAAACTTGAAGAACACTTGAAGAACTCTTGAAGAAATGAAGAACAAGTGAGAGAAAATGAAGAATAAGAGAGAGGAGAGAGAGAGAAAGGCCGTGTGGCCTAGAGAGAGAGAGTGAAGGTGAGATTTTATTTTGTCTTAATGGCAAACTTGTAAATAACCAAAAGGGTAATTTCTTAAAAGATCAGGGGCGTAATCGTCATTTTCCCTATAAATATCTAGATATTTCTAGAAAGGTAATGATGACATAGTGAGTCACAAGGTCAAAAGGGTTATTCCATAAATTCTCAGGGGCAAAACAGTCTTTTCATTCTAGGGCAAATGGTAATTATGAAAAAGGTCAAGGACATTTCGGTCATTTCACGTCCAGATGTTTTCTAAACATAATCATTACACTGATGAGTCATAGCACACCTTCCTATGTGATGTGACATCAACCTTATCCGTTAGCGGGTCCCGATAAATCCGTTTTTAGCTTCGTTGTTCACCCGATTTAGGTTTTCGCCCAAAAAAGTCGTGAGAACTCGTTCATTTTGAATTTTTTTCAAAATCGCCGATATCATTCGCAATTTTATTTAAAACCTAACTGTTTCGTTCACGAGTCAAAATTAGGTCTTGATAGTAGTAAAATACTACTATCAATGAAAAACGCAGACCGGACTCCATTTGAGCTTTCGCCCGAAACTTAACCATGGCTTCCTATGGTTGTGTAGGGCATGCCTATGTTCTCAAAATATTTTATTTCACTCTCTAAACCCTCTAATAAAATACAAACTCTTAAATACTGAATAATTATAAAACTTAAAAATCGGGGCCTTACAGATATCCGCAAACCCGTGAATATCCGTGAAACCCGCTGGATACCCGCCCGCAGAATACCCGCGCGGGTAACAGGCGGAGACGGGCACGGATTTCACCCTGCGGGTGCGGGGGCGGGGGGAGTGCTACCTATGTCTGCCCCGCCCGGTTGCCATCCCTAGACGGAACTACCTTCCGTGTTTTTTTTTGGTCAGTTTGGTAAAATTAACAGATAGCAGATAAATTAGATGATAGCGAATGAATTTGTAGTGGATAGCTAGTAAGATAGCTGATAGCTGATAGCGTATAAGCTAGTTTATTGATGTGAAAGTCTTTGATAAAACAAGCGTTTGAACTAGCTGATAAATATAAAAGGGCATAAAAGGATATGTGCTTATACCTTTTTATATAAGGATTTAATTGATATGTAGTATCAGTGTAAAGATTTTTTACACTGTCAATCAATCATAACTTCTCACATTAGATAAAATGTTTGACTCTTATCCTAACTATCTTAAAAGTCAATAATACCATGATGTTTGATTGATTGACAGTGTAAAAAACTTTACACTGACTGTGTATAGCAATTAAACTCTTTATATAAATGTTTTTATATATAAAAAAATTATATAAATAGTAGTCTTACCTCTCTATAACATATTATATTATCATATAAATGTTAAACTATTATAATAGAACTATTATAAAAAATATTAAATTATATTATATTATATATATATATATATATATATATATATATATATATATATATATATATATATATATATATAGAAACTACTATCACTGGCCCGAAGTATACTTTAATTTGAAAGATTTGGATAAAGTCTCACTCTCGATGGCATAAGATTAAAGGTCCAATTTGGTCCCTAAAAATAGTGTGTGTATATATTACTACAATAGCGTGCATCCAACGAAATGCTATAATAATTCGAATTAAAATGTGCATCTAGGAAGTGGTGCTGACGTGAGGTCGTACTAAGGATAGCGCTAAATTAAAAATGCACTATCTTAGATATCCAAAAACATTAACGCAATTACAGTAAAGCTTTATCTCAATTTTCTTAAAGGAATGCGGTCTACGATAGCATTTTCTTAAAGAAACGCGGTCTATTTTCCACTCTTTTTAGTTGTCATTTTCACTGCTTTCTGCACACTCAGCATTCAAAAAACTAGCATTCAACAATATAAAAGGCAGAATTCAGCAAATAACATTCAATAATCAACATCAATCATACCCCTAAGCAATCAACAAAAACGATCATAATCAAACTTTGGTTCTTAAAAACAAATATGATAAAGCAAAAACAAAAACAGATACTCCAATGAATATACCAGAATTTGACAAAGTCCAATTTACATCATTTTCTGCACTAACATAAGCTCATTGTTAGATTTACCACCAACTTCCTGATATCTGCCCACAACTGATTCTGGAAAAAGACTTTAACATCCATCAAGAAATTCCACAAATGCTTATAAAAGAAAAAAGATCTGAAAAGACAATGACAGACCTTCACTGATGTCTTGCTGTCAACCAAATTAAAGGAGACAATAGAAGGACGACAACTCCAGCATAAGCTAGTAACAAGAAGTTCCATTCTTCTGTGTCTGAATCTGCACTTAGGGTCACATGTTTGATGCTCGGTGGATCGATTAGGTAATCTTTCAATTCAAATTCGTCAAACTCAACCTACAGAATCAAAAAATTAATTACCAATGCATAATCAAACCAAATGAAAGAGTAGGTTGCTAAGGGAGCTTACAATTGCACAATCACCAATACTTGGAGCATCAATTTCAATCTCCTCTAAGTCATAGAAGTTATACAATTTGAAGTGGAGTTACAAAAAGAATCAAAATGCTAGCCATTTCTAGGAGTTTAATGCATTATAAGTAACCCTAAGTATTTCAAATAACAGAAGTGAAGAGACTTACTAGAGAAGACAAATAGAGTCGAATGTTAGGTGAGACTTACCCTGCTTTTCATCTTATGCTTTCATGTGTTAATCCTTATTAATAAATGTTATCTATGCTTGTTTATATTTGTTTTTGATGCCTTAGTACATAGTTGGGGTAGAATAGCATCTAGAAAGGTAGCCAATGTCTTAGGAGGAAGAAGAAAATCTCTTTTTCTTAAAAAGGGAACCCATAATCGATTATCCATAGAGTCATAATAGGTTATGGTGGCGTTGAGAATCAGGTGTTTTGAATAGAAGCTTCATAATCGATTATATGTCGTTCCATAATTGATTATCATGCACTTTTGTGCAGAACGCATTTTGGGTCCTTAATACGGCCAGTTACGTCTTAACTTTTTTTTAAACCCTTTGAACGTGAACTAAACCCTAGTTTACCAGTTTCAAAACCTCCGAAAAACACCTTTCTCAATCTCTTAGGGTTCTCTCTTAATCCCTTTTGAGATTCATCAAGAACGTGAACCCATTTTACCGGTTTTCTTTGGAAATCACCACAGCTAATATAGAATCCTTGCGTAGCTACTCTTCCTTGTTCTTGCTAACCTTGATAGGTTAGGACTGAGGTAAATTCGTGTACCCTTGTCTCACTTTCAATTCTCTTTGAGTTTTATTGACTTAGGGACTGTTTGTGAACGCTTTTGGGTCTCGCTTGTCACCATCATGCAGCAAGTGTGTTGAAGCAAAGTCAAGGCAACCCTTTCTCTACTTTATTCTAGATTGAATCCTTATAGTTGTGATCAAGGTTTCATCCTTTCTCCTTCTTTCTCTTGGACTAGGAATTGAATCTATTCTTCTTTTTATGTTGTTTTCTTGATCAAGCTTTTGAACCCTAAGACAAAATCAAGAACGAATCTTATACTCTCTTCTTTCTTTGATTTCATTTCGTCATACCAGGTATGGGTGGAGAGGTCAATATGAATATATAGGTTTTGGGGTAGCAGAAGTTGAAGGGTTAACCCATGACTATATGTTGCATGTTGTTATATGATATACTTGATGTTTGAATCATAATTACGTATTCATGTATGCCTATGGATATTGATATGTGTTATTCTAGATTTTTTGTGAGTATTGAATATGAGAGATTGTTGTTATAACGTGATCATATGTATTGACTTCATGTTCGTATTGATGATAATGAATTATTGTTTATGGGTGTGTTGTTTAAGCCTTGAAAGTTGATGTAAGTTAACCTTAAGCTATAAATATAGTTGTAGTTTAATGAAAGTTCATAATAAATGGAGTTAGCATGAGAGGTGAGGTTGATAATTTCAGGATTATAGTTCAAATACATAGGTGTTGATTTATGAGTGTTAAAAACGTTTAAGGTCAGAAAATACCCTAGAACACCACACAAAGTTGCTGCCAGGAGGAAATAATTAGTTAATAGGTTAGGAATAATCGATTATCAGCTTGGAGATAATCGATTATTAGGCGTGGTTTGATTATAAAATTTTCAATGGAATATAGCCGAGTGTTGGAGATTCCTTGAGAGTTTAATAAGAATGAAATTACGATATTTTGTGGTTTTAAATAGAGAGAGTTAGTGAAGAATATGATATAACAATCTAAACTGAAAAGGATATGTTTTAAGGATAGTTAATAAACCTAAGTAGGAATCTTAATAAAGATATTGATAAGAAAATAGGAGCAAAAGTTTAGTTAAGTAAGATAATACTTAATAAAGATGATGGTATTAATGGTAATGATGTGTTGATATTAATGATGTTGATGAAGACGGTAACGACGAGTTATCGTCAGATGTTGTTTATGGTCATCGTTGATGAATAATCATTGTGAATGATTATGATATAGGATGGTTGGACATGTGTTTGCATGTTTGTTGAACATTGCATGCATCATTGCATGAAAGATGATAAGTTGGGTGGAAAGCAAACGATGAATCGCAGCGGTGAAGGTCACAATAGATGTTATCCCGGCCTTGAGGGGAGAGTCAAGTGTGGAAGTTCCATTATAGCATAGGATAGCTACCTATGACCGGAGTGACCACTCAACCAAGACTAAGTACCCCGACTAGCCACAGTACGTTTTCAGGATTAGTGAGAGTATCCGTGGAGGTCATCTGGTATGGTGATTCGTCCAAGTTGGTTAAACGGATATATACTCCTAGTCGTCTTTCCTGAGTTAGAGTTGATGGATTCACATGTGCATGGAGTAGTGATGTTGCATCTCATTGCACGCATTCTTTAACATGATATGATATGTTTTGTATGATTGTGTTGTATGCTCAGCTTATAAACTATTATGTTACCATTTTATATTCATACATACGATTTCTTATGTGGCTTTGTTGTTTCTATGCATGTATTTGTTTATGCAGAGAAGGGCGAGCGATCCCGAGGATATCGCTTACTCGTAGTTAGGTTGATAGTTTATACTTTAGTTGTTATACAATGTGTTATCGGTGTTTTTGTATATCAGCTCTGATATGTGATATCGGATTCTATGTTCAGTCTAATTTAAGCAGTTGTATTCTTTTATTCTAAAGTTTTAATTAACTCTAGTTTTTATTAATTATTTTTTTTTTGAATAATGCGATACTTACTACCTTTTATGTTAAGTTTTTATTTAACTTGCATGATTATTTTATTATTTATCAATTGTGGGATAGTGGGTGTCACAGTTTGAAAGAATGAGGAATAGTAATAGTGAACATGTACCTTTAATAACTATTTTAGGTGGTCCATACCTTTAATAGAGCTTTATGTAGAAACCACTATTAAAAAGATACATTTAATAGCGCATCTTTGGAGAAACGCTATGACACTTTATTGGTGGTCGCTAAATATGAAAATTTGGTTGCTAAACCATTTAACGATCGATTTAGCGACCACCAAACGTGGTAGCAGATTTCCTAGTCGCTAAATCGCTTGGTGGTCGCTAAATCGGTCGCTAAACCATTTAGTGACCGATTTAGCGACCAAATTTCCATATTTAGCGACTGAATTTTCATATTTTAGCGACCGAATTTCCATACTTAGCGACCGATTAAGTGTGGTTGTAACACCCCGATTTTCCTAATCTTTTAATTAATCAGTAATTAAGTAATTGTATTTTATTTGAGGGTCTAGAAACTTTAATAAATTATTCCGAGGCCATAGTCACACTCTACGCCATCGTAGGAGACTATGGTTAAGTTTTGGGCCGAAAACTCAAACGGAGCCCGATCTATGTTTTTTTCGGATGATAGTGTTTTTCTACTATCATGACCTCATTTTGACTAACAGTCAGAACCATTATTCTTAAAATTCAATCCTCTACCTTTTTGCTAAAATGTGTTCTGACGTCCAAAAATGTAAATAACATTTTATATTCGGACCGAAAATCGATCGGGTAAACGATTCGAGTTGTCTTAGGGTTTTTCGAGAACCTTGAGCCAATGATTTTCATACCAGGGCTATGTTAAATTATTTGGGGACTCCTATCAGTGTCGTGAGGATTTTTCAAAATGTCGGGATATGAATTGACCAAATTGCCCTTGGTTAATTTTTACTAATTACCTTTTACCATTCTCTTTACTATGACTTAAGACTTAAGTCACCTAATTAAATAGCCTATAATCACTCACTCATAGCCCCAAAATTTTCGAGCACAACCCCCCCCCAAAACACTCATCCTCTTCTTTCTCTTCTTCTCCATCTCATTTCTTCATTTCTCACCATTAAAGCTCACTTTGAGCTTGAATTTGTTGAAGCAACCTTCACCAAATTTGAAGGAGATCATCATAGGAGGTAGCTAGTTCTCTCTATCTCTCTCAATCTCTCATTTTTATCCTCTAAATTTCATGATTAGAAATGTTAGGGTTTTTACCCCTAAATCTCTAAAAATCCATGATAAACTGTAGGAAAGTCATTTTGATACCAAACCAGTTTCTATGGCCTAGGTTCATGATACACTTGCATGATCCAAGAGATTAGAACCAAGAAATCTCTCTAGCTATTTTTTTGAGAGAGAGGCCGAAACCCCCTATTGTGGAGGGTAGGTTTTTGGTTGGTTTTTGATGTTTTGACTTGATATCTAGGGTTATCACATTTAGTTAGGGTGCTATCCAAGAAATGAGGATTTTTGGAGCTCCCTAGCTATTTTTCATATTTTTCATTCAATAGGGCCGAACCCTAGGGGTAGTGCAGTAGGAGAAATCTTTACTTTTTGAGCTAATGTCTTCATTGATTATGTTTAGGGATACCTGAGGATCATTGATCCAAGAGTTAGGAATTTTTAGACATCCCTAGCCTAATTAATTAAATAGGGGCAATAGCTAATCTTAAGGAATTAGGGAGTTTTTGGTTTAACTGTATTGATTTCTGGTTGTGTTTTGTTGTATAGAATCAGACAGGATTCGAATATCCGACAGCGCACCCGACTGACAGCTGCGGAGTCGTAGCTGGAGCTTCTCAAGGAAATCACTAAGGTGGGGAGAAAGAACTAATATCGTTGGGAAGGCAAGCTTAGTATAGAGTATATATATCTGTGTAGGGGAACCCTAAAACCCTACTAGAGGTTAAGCCATGGATAAAGTGCCTAGACCCTAGGTGTAGGTACCTTTGGACTATCACCTCTAAGTCGATATTATGAATGATGAGACTGATTGAGGTTGATTGTGTTGAATTATTTAATTGATTACCTGTTGATTTTGTTTTGGTGAACTGTCTGTTTGATGAATTATTGCCTGAATTTATGATGATAACTGTACTGGAAAGATCTTCTGTTGCGATGTTTATTGTGATTGGTTGGTTGAGTGTTGATGAGAGTATGGTGAGCGATGATGTTGTTCGGGTTGATATCATTGTGGTCCCGACCGTGGAGCTGTGGCTCGTAGACGCAAGGCGTCGTGATGCTGATGATGATATGATGTTGATGATGATGTGATGTTAATGATTGATGTTGACGTTGATGTGATGCGATGTGTCGTGGTCGTGGACGAGTGTTTAGGCGTGAGGTTCCGATATCAACCTGCGATGGATGTTTGTTGCATTTTCGTAACATTTCATACCACAGCATTTGGTCCCAAAGGGGGATGTCCAATTGGGGACGTTACGTAAAATCCCGAGGCGGGATATGATGTGATGTGATGTGATGTAATCCCGACTGGGATGTCCAATTGGGAACGTGATGTATCGATAGGGAAGACAACATATACATAGGGACTAGTATCCCTTTTATAGGCTTATTCGAGAGAACGATGTTTGAGATGATTGTGATGGGTGACTTAAGAGATGGATGATGTTGTGTTGTATATGTTATCTGTGTTGTGTGATATATATATATATATATATATATATATATGCTATACTGATGCCCCTCTCCCATATTGAAGAATTACGTTTCTTATCTCCCTTTATTTTCTGTATGTGTTACTCTATTTAATGGGAAGATCCCAAAGAGGAACTAGCTATTGAGGAACTGGACGGCATTCCGTACGAGCCCGACGTCGAAGGACGGGCCACGGACCCAAGCCTCGAGAGGTCGGGCAGTGATCGTGATTAGTCGGAGAGCTATCTCTCGGCCTACCTTTCGGACTCTTATTTTGGTTTGTAATAATATACTTGTATGTATTACTTTATTACTGTAGCCCTACTGATGGGGCAACCGATGTATGTGATATATTTTTTTATATTTAAAGCTGTGTACTTTGAAGCGTAGCGTGCCGTTTATTGTTTTGCTTCCGCGCTAAATTTTCCGCTTCGCTTCGTTTTTATAAGGCGCTAACGTTTATTATGCGATTAAGATTAGTTAATATCTTAGGTTCTACTGATGGGATGGCGGGTCGTCTCATTTATTGGTATCAAAGCAGTTCGATTCTAATATCGGACTGTGTGGTTTAGAAAGCATATTAACATTAACAGTTATGTCCATATTGGGTACTAACTGTGTTAGGGAAAGGGTAGTGTGTCCGATGCGTATGTTATCGAGAGTGATAACTATTTTGCTCGTAGGGCACATGATATATATATCGGTTGATTTATATTGAATGTTGCTTTATTCTTGTTGGGAATAGCTAAGGATCTGGGGAATTTCGCTAAGCGAAATGATTTTCGCTAAGCGAAATTGATCTCGCTGAGTGATCTTGAGAAGTTCTAATCACTATCTCAATTTCATTAAGCGAAATTGATCTCGCTGAGCGATCCCGAGAAGTTTGAAATGATGCATCACTGCCTCAATTCCGCTAAGCGGATGGATCCTCGCTAAGCGAAATTCACCCAATGTCGCTAAGCGAATGGAGCTTCGCTAAGCAAAATTCACTCAATTTCGCTAAGCGGATGTAGTTTCGCTAAGCGAAACTTTGTTTTTGATTTTTCCCTTATTTTCTTCATTTTCTTTCCTAACTAACAAACTAGATATGACTTATGAATTTAAACTAATGCTCCCTTTACCAGGAAAGAATGGCCAGAGGACGTGGTAGAGGAAGGGGAGCACTAGTTGGAACCGGGAGCCCCGATAGTATTGGGGATACCTCGGGAGTTGGGGGTAGCGGAGATCAGAACGAAGCGATGAGGGCCATGAGGGATTTGGCCGCTGCAATGCTGCAACAAACACAGCAGAATGCTCAGTTCATGCAGCGACAGGAAGAGAGGGATGCTAGATAACAACAGAATCCGGTCGGAGGAGGTGAAGTTGTAAACACTGGACTGAATGCTTTCATGAAGGGGAATCCTCCCCAATTCCATGGAGAGTACAATCCGGAAGCTGCTGAGTTATGGCTGCAAGAAATCGAGAAAGTCTTTGTGGCTATCCAGTGCAGAGAGGATAGGAAGGTTATTTACGCCGCTTTCATGCTAGTCGGAGCAGCTGAAGCATGGTGGAAAAACAAACAACGACTGCTAGAGGCTGGAGGAAGACTACTGACCTGGGAGGTTCGTGAGAGCTTCTTGGAGAAATATTTTCCAAGGAGTGTTCGTCAAGAGAAAGAAAAAGAATTCCTAAGCCTGAAGCAGGACCAGAAGTCGGTTGGAGAATACGCAGTGAGGTTCGAGGCGCTGCTGAAATTCTCTCAATTTTACCAAGTGTACCAGAATGAAGACTAGGTGTGCCGAAGGGTCGAAGACGGACTAAGGTCCGAGCTGAAGAGAGCCATGCTGCCATTGAGTATCCGATCATTTCCCCAGCTAGTGGAAAAATGTACCATACTGGAAGGACACGATCAAGAGAGAATTACACAAACTCCAGTAACAAGCGGTGGACCAGCCAGGAGCTTTGGTCAGAAAGGCCGAGGAGGACAGTTCCAACCGAGGGCGAAGCTTTATAGTCGCCCGAATCAGCAACCAGCAAACTATGGAAGAGGAAATGCCAGTCAAGGGAAACCGGGATTCTTCAAGTGCTTTCGATGTGGCGGGCCGCACCAAGTGAAAGATTGTGCTCAGGCACCGAATGTCACTTGCTTCCGTTGTGGCACGCGGGGCCACTATGCCAACGAATGTCGAACGGGGGATGCTGGTAAGGGCCAAGTTCAACAGCAACCCGGAAGGGCTCAGAGCGTTAGGACTGGACAACAAGCGGTGGGCCAGTAGAACAGGCCGCAAACAACGGGAAAAGTGTTCGCCGTGAGAGGGTTTGAAGCCTCTCAATGTCCCGATCTGATGCAAGGTAAGTACCTAGTTGCGGGGGGACTCTTATCTGTTTTATTTGATTCGGGGGCTACACATTCCTTTATTTCTTTGGCGTGTATGGATCACTTGAATTTGCCTGTTTCAACCCTACCATATGATTTGACTGTTTCTGCACCTATGGGTGATTCCCTAACAACTCTATTTGTCTGTTTAAAATGCCCGGTTATGTTAGAGAACCGATCTTTTCTTGTGGACCTAATCTGTCTGCCTATGCAGCAGATTGATATTATTTTAGGCATGGACTGGCTTTCGGCCAACCATGTAGTACTAGACTGTTCAAATAAAACCCTCTGCTTTTCCAAGTAATCTGGATCATTGCCTGCCAGTGATGGTGTATCGGGAGGTGTAGAATCAGGAGAGTGCATGGTGCTGTTTTCTTTGGAAGTCGAAGAGGCTCCAAGTCTTGATGCTTTGCCAGTGGTGCGTGAGTTTCCAGATATCTTCCCGGATGATGTGCCAGGATTGCCATTCAAAAGAGAGGTGGAGTTCGCAATCGACCTTACACCCGGAGCCGGACCAATTTCGATAGCACCCTATCGAATGTCTTTAACAGAGTTGGCAAAGCTGAAGAAGCAATTGGACGACATGCTGCAGAAGCAGTTTATCAGACCGAGTGTTTCACCATGGGGAGCACCTGTGCTGTTCGTCAAGAAGAAGGACGGCAGTTCAAGGTTGTGTGTGGACTACAGACAACTCAACAAAGTGACGATCAAGAATAAATATCCGTTGCCAAGGATTGACGATCTTATGGACCAATTAGGGGGAGCAACGGTATTTTCTAAGATTGATTTGAGATCCGGTTATCATCAAATAAGAGTGAAAGAAGATGATATACCAAAGACGGCTTTCAGGAGTCGGTACGGACACTACAAGTATTTAGTTATGCCTTTTGGTGTGACAAATGCTCCTGCAGTGTTTATGGACTACATGAATAGAATCTTCAGACCATACCTCGATAAGTTTGTCGTTGTTTTTATTGATGACATCCTTATCTACTCCTTAGACAAGGAAGAACATCAAGAGCATTTGAGGATTGTACTTCAAGTTCTTAAGGACAGACAACTCTATGCCAAGTTGTCGAAGTGCGAGTTCTGGCTGGAGGAGGTACAATTCCTTGGGCATGTGATCGACAAGGATGGTATCGCAGTAGATCCTGCAAAAGTAGAAGCTGTGGTTAAATGGGAAAGTCCTAAGACGGTAACCGAGATCAGAAGCTTTCTCCGACTAGCAGGATACTATAGGAGGTTCACCGAGGGGTTCTCGAAGATTGCGTTACCTCTGACGCAATTAACGAGGAAAGGAAAACCGTACGAATAGACAGAAGAGTGTGAGGCTAGTTTCCAAGAGCTGAAAGGGAGGCTAACTACATCTCCGATACTAGTCTTGCCAAATCCATCAATGTCGTTCGATGTGTACTATGACGCATCGTATCAAGGTTTGGGTTGTGTGCTTATGCAAGAAAGGAAAGTGGTAGCCTATGCTTCCAGACAGCTAAAAGTGCACGAACGGAATTACCCAACCCACGACCTAGAGTTGGCCGCAATAGTGTTTTCATTGAAGATATGGAGACATTATCTTTATAGCGCTAAATTCAGCGTGTTTAGCGACCATAAAAGTTTGAAGTATTTGTTCGACCAAAAGGAGTTGAACATGCGGTAGAGGAGATGGATGGAATTCATAAAGGATTATGAATTTGATCTACAGTATCACCCAGGAAAGGCCAACGTGGTGGCAGATGCATTGAGTTGGAAATCTTTGCATATGTCCGCTATGATGGTGAAAGAACTGGAACTGCTGGAACAGTTCAGGAATCTGAACCTGGACGTGGAGTTATCCAGAGATAAGATAAGTTTATGAATGATCACTATCACTAGTGATTTTCTGAACTTGATCTGGAAAAAGCAAGGAGAAAATCAGTACCTACAGGAAAAGAACAAGATGGTAGAAGAAGGAAGGACTTCAGAGTTCAAGAAGGGTACTGATGGAATCCTGAAGTTTGGAGACAGGATATGTGTGCCTAAGGATAGTGAAGTTAGGAAAATGATCTTGGAAGAAGCACACAAGAGCAAACTGAGTTTGCATCCCGGATCTATAAAGATGTATCAGGACCTAAAAGGAATGTTTTGGTGGCCTGGGATGAAGAAGGAAGTAGCAAAATATGTCCAATCCTGTCTGGTGTGTCAAAAGGCAAAGATTGAACACCAGAAACCAGCAGGGTTATTGCAATCACTGGACGTCCCAGAATGGAAATGGGATAGCATTGCCATGGATTTTGTTTTCGGATTACCGAGGATGCAAAAGAGATGCGACACAGTTTGGGTAATCGTTGACAGGCTTATGAAATGTGCTCATTTCTTGCCGATCGACCAAAGGTATTCTTTGGAAAAATTAACCCAGATTTACATCAAAGAAGTGATGAGATTACATGGAGTACCTTCGAGTATAATTTCGGACAGGGATCTGAGATTTACTTCCAGGTTTTGGCAGAGTCTAAATGGTGCATTGGGAACTAAGCTCAGGATGAGTTCAGCTTATCATCCGCAGACAGATAATCAGTCTGAGAGGACGATCCAATCGTTGGAAGACCTTTTAAGAGCATGTGTTTTGGAAAACACAGGAAGTTGGGACGAATTCCTTCCATTGACTGAGTTCACATACAATAATAGTTTCCACTCGAGTATCGGCATGGCGCCATACGAGGCACTGTATAGACGAAAGTGCAGAAAGCCACTCTGTTGGTATGAGACAGGGGAGAATCAGTTGATAGGCCTAGAGATGGTACAGCGAACGACAGAGCAAGTTAAGAAAATTCGAGAAAAGATGAAAATCGCACGGGATCGACAAAAGAGCTACAGTGACAAGAGGAGGAGACCTTTGGAGTTCCAGGAAGGCGATCATGTCTTTATGAGAGTCACTCCAAGAACTGGAATCGGCAAGGCAATCAAATCCAGAAAGCTTACACCTAGATTCATTTGACCATTTCAAATTCTTCGCCGAATTGGTCCAGTTGCCTACCAAATTGCCTTACCTCCCAACCTATCCAATATTCACAATGTATTCCATGTATCCCAACTCAGAAAATACCATCCCGATCCATCACACGTGATAGAGCCCGAATCAATCCAGGTAAGGGAGAACTTAGAATACGAAACATTGCCTATACGGATTGAAGACACGAGGGTGAAAGAACTCCGCGGAAAGCAGATTCCCTTAGTCAAGGTCATATGGGATGCTACAACAGGAGATGCCACCTGGGAACGCAAAGAGGATATGCAGCAACGATATCCACATCTATTCCAAGGTACGTCGAATTTCGAGGACGAAATTCTTTTTAAGGGGGTAGTGATATAACACCCCGATTTTCTTAATCTTTTAATTAATCAGTAATTAAGTAATTGTATTTTATTTGAGGGTCTAGAAACTTTAATAAATTGTTCCGAGGCCATAGTCACACTCTACGCCATCGTAGGAGACTATGGTTAAGTTTTGGGCCGAAAACTCAAACGGAGCCCGATCTATGTTTTTTTTCGGATGATAGTGTTTTTCTACTATCATGACCTCATTTTGACTAACGGTCAGAATCATTAGTCTTAAGATTCAATCCTCTACCTTTTTGCTAAAATGTGTCTTGACGTCCAAAAATATAAATAACATTTTATATTCGGACCGAAAATCGATCGGGTAAACGATTCGAGTTGTCTTAGGGTTTTTCGAGAACCTTGAGCCAATGATTTTCATACCAGGGCTATGTTAAATTATTTGGGGACTCCTATCAGAGTCGTAAGGATTTTTCAAAATGTCGGGATATGAATTGACCAAATTGCCCTTGGTTAATTTTTACTAATTACCTTTTACCATTCTCTTTACTATGACTTAAGACTTAAGTCACCTAATTAAATAGCCTATATTCACTCACTCACAGCCCCAAAATTTTCGAGCACAGCCCCCCCCCCCCCCCCCGAAAACACTCATCCTCTTCTTTCTCTTCTTCTCCATCTCATTTCTTCATTTCTCACCATTAAAGCTCACTTTGAGCTTGAATTTGTTGAAGCAACCTTCACCAAATTTGAAGGAGATCATTATAGGAGGTAGCTAGTTCTCTCTATCTCTCTCAATCTCTCATTTTTATCCTCTAAATTTCATGATTAGAAATGTTAGGGTTTTTACCCCTAAATCTTTAAAAATCCATGATAAATTGTAGAAAAGTCATTTTGATACCAAACCAGTTTCTATGGCCTAGGTTCATGACACACTTGCATGATCCAAGAGATTAGAGCTAAGAAATCTCTCTAGCTATTTTTTTGAGAGAGAGGCTGAAACCCCCTATTGTGTAGGGTAGGGTTTTTGGTTGGTTTTTGATGTTTTGACTTGATATCTAGGGTTATCACATTTAGTTAGGGTGCTATCCAAGAAATGAGGATTTTTGGAGCTCCCTAGCTATTTTTCATATTTTTCATTCAATAGGGCCGCACCCTAGGGGTAGTGCGGTAGGAGAAATCTTTACTTTTTGAGCTAATGCCTTCATTGATTATGTTTAGGGATACCTGAGGATCATTGATCCAAGAGTTAGGAATTTTTAGACATCTCTGGCCTAATTAATTAAATAGGGGCAATAGCTAATCTTAAGGAATTAGGGAGTTTTTGGTTTAACTGTATTGATTTCTGGTTGTGTTTTGTTGTATAGAATCAGACAGGATTCGAACATCCGACAGCGCACCCGACTGACAGCTGCGGAGTCGTAGCCGGAGCTGCTCGAGGAAATCACTAAGGTGGGGAGAAAGAACTAATATCGTTGGGAAGGCAAGCTTAGTATAGAGTATATATATCTGTGTAGGGGAACCCTAAAACCCTACTAGAGGTTGAGCCCTGGATAAAGTGCCTAGACCCTAGGTGTAGGTACCTTTGGGCTATCACCGCTAAGTCGTTATTATGAATGATGAGACTGATTGAGGTTGATTGTATTGAATTATTTAATTGATTAGCTGTTGATTTTGTTTTGGTGAACTGTCTGTTTGATGAATTATTGCCTAAATTTATGATGATAACTGTACTGGAAAGATCTTTTGCTGCGATGTTTATTGTGATTGGTTGGTTGAGTGTTGATGAGAGCATGGTGAGCGATGATGTTGTTCGGGTTGATATCGTTGTGGTCCCGACCGTGGAGTTGCGGCTCAGAGACGCAAGGCGTCGTGATGCTGATGCTAATGTGATGTTGATGATGATGTGATGTTGATGTTGACGATTGATGTTGACGTTGATGTGATGCGATGTGTCGTGGTCGTGGACGAGTGTTTAGGCGTGAGGTTCCGATATCAACCTGCGATGGATGTTTGTTGCATTTTCATAACATTTCATACCACAGCATTTGGTCCCAAAGGGGGATATCCAATTGGGGACGTTACGTAAAATCCCGAGGCGGGATATGATGTGATGTGATGTAATCCCGACGGGGATGTCCAATTGGGGACATGATGTATCGGCCGACATGCATATAGGGAAGACAACATATACATAGGGACTAGTATCCCTCCTATAGGCTTATTCGAGAGAACGATGTTTGAGATGATTGTGATGGGTGACTTAATTGATGGGTGATGTTGTGTTGTATATGTTATCTGTGTTGTGTGATGTATATATATATGCTGTACTGATGCCCCTCTCCCATATTGATGAATTACGTTTCTTATCTCCCTTTATTTTCTATATGTATTACTCTATTTAATGGGAAGATCCCGAAGAGGAACTAGCTGCTGAGGAACTGGACGGCATTCCGTACGAGCCCGATGCCGGAGGACAGGCCACGGACCCAAGCCTCGAGAGGTCAAGCAGTGATCGTGATTAGTCGGAGAGCTATCTCTCGGCCTACTTTTCGGACTCTTATTTTGGTTTGTAATAATATACTCGTATGTATTACTTTATTATTGTAGCCCTACTGATGGGGCAACTGATGTATGTGATATATTTCTTTATATTTAAAGCTGTGTACTCTGAAGCGTAGCGTGCCGTTTATTGTTTTGCTTCAACGCTAAATTTTTCGCTTCGCTTCATTTTTATAAGGCGCGCTAACGTTTATTATGCTATTAAGATTAGTTAATATCTTAGGTTCTACTGATGGGACAGCGGGTCGTCTCAGTGGTCGCTATATTCTGTCGCTAAAATACCTTTTTTTGTAGTGTTATATCCTCTTAGAACAATTGTTAGCGAAAATAATACCAAGTGACAAAGCACAACTGCATGTGATTTCTTCGTCTTCTCCACCAACGTTGTAACTTCTATTTATGGCTTGTATTTGAAAACGCACGAGTGCACGTCTTCTCCACTAACTACATCGTCCACTCATGTGTATAAATAGAACCATTCCATGCTCTAAAACCATTCCACACTCAAAAAACCTTCACGCTATGAAACCTACCTTTCACTCTACAAATATCCTTTCATTCTCCGAAACCCAAATGGCTCCTAAATTTCATGTCATTACAATGAGGATAATTAATCTTGAAGAGCTTAAACATGATGGATATGATGCAACTACGGAGATTGCTTTTCAAGTATGGATTGATTACTTCAATCTCCACAAACCCATCCCTATTGTAGAAATCAGGGAGTTCTGGTCAAATGCTGATATCAAGGCTGACAGATCCATCACTGGACACATAAGTGGTGGTGTATTAGTGACCA
Source organism: Ammopiptanthus mongolicus (assembly GCA_039655645.1). NCBI lineage: Eukaryota > Viridiplantae > Streptophyta > Magnoliopsida > Fabales > Fabaceae > Ammopiptanthus > Ammopiptanthus mongolicus. Next base: position 52,271,100 of record CM077351.1, on the reverse strand, counting down.
TCACACAAGCTCTTGTTGCTGAAATAATGGGAGCTTCAAACAAGGGTTTGGAGAGTTTTAGAAGTCTAGACCGGGTATTGAAAAACCCAAGCCTTCCTCTGAAGAATGTATATCAGGAACTATTAGGGGACAACGTTGGTCTGAAGAAGAATGAGACCTCTCGATGACCAATAAGGCTAGATTCTTGCTGTAGTGTTTCCCCTAATTGTAACATCGTTCGTTACATTAGTAACCCAAGATATGTATTTAAATAAAATATAAGTAAATAAAAATTTTCTTAAATAATACTGAATAAATACTTAGTGTACTAATATTTTATTTTGACCGAGTGTACTAATATTAATAATATCAAAATAATGTTTACATCAATAAATCCATAAAATACTGAAATAACGTATTTAGTTCCAAAAGCCACAAAATCGGGCGTCTAATACAACTAGCATAAATAAAATAAAGTCTAGCAATAACGTAGATCCTCTTGGCATAAGCCGTAACATACTAACCAACCACTAAAAATAGAAGATAATCTTCAAGTCTCCGTATTCTCAACTGTTACGTCCTCAGGCTCTGAAAACAATACTACTAAGTCTCCGTATTCTCAACTGTTACGTCCTCAGGCTCTGAAAACAATACTACTAATGAGATTTATAATCCCAATGAATAAAAATACATTTAAAAAGATTTTCACAAAAGCATTGTTCTCAGCCGGCGCGACAACCAGAAAAACAATTCATGGTACCCGCTATTTTCCAAAATATTAGCATTATGAAAATAATAATAATAATAATATAAATTACTATTGGCAATAATTAGTCATCGTCAATACATCATAAATCAAGTATGTCAAAATCTCATATATCAATTAATTTTAATAAACTACATATGTCATATGACCGTCCAACATCACCCAACAATGGCGTCTCATTGCCTACCTCTACTCAAGAGAGGTATTTCGATGTCACATTCTCATCGGTGACATCACACATTTTTCGATACCAATCATGTGCACTGACGGTATTGCTCATTTTTGACATCTCAATATATGGCGATGTTGTTTTCGATATCCCATCAATTGGCGGTATTACATAATCTCGACATCCCATTTCAATGACGATGTTACTTTCGATACCCCATCAATTGGCGGTATTACCTGATTTCGATATCCAAATCCAATGGCGATATTACTTTCGTTACCCCATTCACAGGCGGTATTTCTCACACATAATGCTTCATGCATAATAGTAAATTTAACATGCCAAAGCAAGCATATATCATGCATATCTCAAGTAAAGCATCTCAATCAACTAAAACATATATCAATCATGCATATTATATCATATCATCAATCACAAAAATAAATGCTCAATTTAAAAAAACATTAATTTTAATCGAAAACCCCCATAACATAAAAAATTCAAATTTTTCTAAATCAAACTCCCAAAATATATTAATGATATTATGACCCAAAACCCCAAATCCTAATACCAAAAAAGGATGAGAAAAAATATTTTTATTCACTTGTTATAGACTTTCCAAAAGCTCCAAATATTCAACCCTTCAGTCACTCTGCTTCAACTCTAAAAGGCTCCTTTCGCTGCGTCGCTGCTATATTTAACAACAGAGTTGTGCGGTGCGGCAATCACGTGAATGCCCGTTGTGCTTCTTCCTTTCTTTATATAATTGTTATTGTTATTATTATATTACTATTATTATTATTGCCCAAACGAAATCTTATTCTGGACCTTTCTCAAATTGTGTTACATATAGTGGGCTGTTTTCTTTATATAAAATGAAAGCTTTCTTTCACGTCAGTTTTTATTTATTTATTTATTTATTTTATTTTTAATTCATTCATATCAATTTTATATTATTGTAATATCCACTGGACTTTTATTATAAATAAGACAACTCTAATAAATGCTTATACTAAATATTTTCTACACTAAACCTCATAATATATTAATATTTTTATTAAATAACTATATTGAAATTTTAAAATGTTATATTTTCTTCCTTTTTTTAAGAATTTCGTCCCCGAAATTTCGATATTTAATGCTTATACTAACAAGTAACTAGCAAACCAACAATCAAGGGTTAAACGGTATTACGTACCTGAGTGAAGGAGCATTGCTATTGCGCATCTTGGCATTGCGACCAAGCCTTTCTCACTGAAGCCTACGTTCTAATTCACAAACTTTGATCAATCACATCTAACGGAGAAGCTCCGTCTTTCAAAAGTCATAAATTCGCTCACCACCAATGAAATATTGAGTTGGCTAGGTTCAATATCTCAAAGCATAGCATGCAGAATTCATGACGGCACACAAGAACAATCCTATATGCCTAATTTTTGTTTTAAAAGATCCACTACCACAGTCTAATTTAGGATTGAACTGCTCTGATACAAAAAATGTAACGCCATTCGTTACATTAGTAACCCAAGACATTTATTTAAATAAAATATGAGGAATAAAAATTTTCTTAAATAATACTGAATAAATACTTAGTGTACTAATATTAATAATATCAAATTAATGTTTATATCAATAAACCCATAAAATACTGAAATAACTTATTTAGTTTCAAAATCCTTAAAACCGAGCGTTTAATACAACTCACATAAATAAAATAAAGCGTAGAAATAACGTAAATCCTACTGGCATAAGCCGTAACATACTAACCAACCACTAAAACTAGAAGATAATCTTCAAGTCTTCGTATGCTCAACTATGACGTCCTCAGGCTCTGAAAACAATACTACTAATGAGATTTATAATCCCAATGAATAAAAATACATTTAAAAAGATTTTCACAAAAGCATTATTCTCAGCCGGCATGACAATCGGAAAAACAATTCATGATACCCGCTATTTTCCGAAATATTAGCATTATGAAAATAATAGTAATAATAATAATATAAATTATTATTGATAATAATCAGTCATCGTCAACACATCATAAATCAAGTATGTCAAAATCTCATATATGAATTAATTCTAATAAACCATATATGTCATATGACTGTCAAACATCACTCAACAATGACGTCTCGTTTCATACCTCTACTCAAGAGAGGTATTTCGATGTCATATTCTCATCGGTGGCATAACACATTTTTCGATACCAACCATGTGCATTGGCAGTATTGCTCATTTTTCGATATCCCAATATATGACGATGTTGCTTTTAATATCCCATCAAAAGGCGGTTTTACATGATTTTGACATCCCATTTCAATGGCGATGTTACTTTCGATATCCCATCAACTGACGGTATTACCTGATTTCGACATCCCAATTCAATGGTTATGTTACTTTAGATATCCCATTCACAGGTGGTATTTCTCACACATCATGCCTCATGCATAATAGTAAATTTAACATGCCAAAACAAACATATATCATGCATATCTCAAGTAAAGCATCTCAATCAACTAAAACATATATCAATCACGCATATCATATCATCAATCACAAGAATAAATGCTCAATTTGATAAACATTGATTTTAATCGAAAACCCCCAAATCAATATAGTATTTATAATATAGAAAATCTCAATTTTCCCAAATCAAACTCTCAAAATATATTAATGATTTTATGACCCAAAACCCCAAATCCTTATACCATGAAAGAGTAAGAAAAAATATTTTTACTCATTTCTTATAAACCTTCAAAAACTCCAAATATTCAACCTCTCAGTCAATCTGCTTCAACTCTAGAAGGCTCCCTCCGCCGCGTCGATGCTATATTTAACAAAGAGCTGTGCGGTGCGGCAATCACGTGAATGCCCCTTGTGCTTCTTCTTTTCTTTATATAATTGTTATTATTATATTACTATTGTTATTATTGCCCAAACAAAATCTTATTCTGGACCTTTCTCAAATTGTGTTACATAGAGTGAGCCGTTTTCTTTATATAAAATGACAGCTTTCTTTCACGTCAGTTTTTATTTATTTATTTATTTATTTATTTATTTATTTATTTATTTTATTTTCAATTCATTCAGATCAATTTTATATTATTGTGATACCCACTGGACTTTTATTACAAATAAGACAACTCTAATAAATGCTTATACTAAATATTTTCTACACTAAACCTCATAATATATTAATATTTTTATTAAATAATTATATTGAAATTTTAGGATGTTACATTAATTCATTCTTCCCTCATAGAAAGCGAAAGCTTGTACGCCTTCACTCTATCGAAGTCTAAAATAATTATGGTCTATCACCTCCTCACCTACTCCAAAATCAACCTTCCATTCCTCATCATGGAATATCTAAAATCCCGTCTTTGCATGAATGATGGAAGCATCCCCTATGGAATTCTCTTTGTTAAGATCTTCGGATCTCATGAAACCTATTGGCATCAAGCATAATCAGTATGGCATAAATCCCTTGGCACTGCCTTCTTCATAGGCAGGGGTATTAAACCGGCTCCCCCCATGATAGATTCTTCTTCAGAATCTACATATCCAGAGCCTGCCTCACCATTGTCTCCATCTGAATCTAACCTAGAGGAGATTCAATCAAAAAGAAAGGGTGAGTACAAAGAGGCCTACCCCACGCTCAAGCTAACTACTCAGGCCAGGGAAAGGTTGGAATATCATTTAGCAAAGAGGATAAGAGAGGAATGAGGGATATATGTGTAAACAACTTTTAATTATTATCACTGAAGTACTATAATATCTATGCATTTTCTGTTGTTCAATATATATTCTCCTCACTATGTAATTAACTTTAACTCTCAATATCTACAAGTAATGAAACATTGAATACATTGACAAACTTATAAGTTATTAAATGTGAATGACTAACTTAGAAATTTTAATTTAAAAGTTAAAACTATTTATCATTCAACTATAAGAAAATGACAAGAACCAAATATAAGCAACACCAATTGTATGACTAACTTAAAAGTTTTACAGAAATGCATATGCACACTTCTGAGGGTATAATGAGAGAATAATGGTATTTGAAGCAGAATAGCGTTAAGTTAGCATTGTCCAAAGTATTACATTTAATAGCATTTCCTTTAATATACTCTATTAAAGGTAGAGCCATCACCTTTTGTTATGAAGATTATTTTTTAACTGATCATTAATTAAACAATACTAGACACAAAACGTGGAGTTAAATAAACTTATATTTCGGCATAACTTTAAATTTTTAGAGGTTCAATATATTAAACAACCCTATATATAAATATATAGTATTTTCAAGAAGTGTATATTTTAATGAATTTGAGGCCTATTTACAAGTTTAATCTTTCTTAAACTAGTATTTGCTAACTAAATAAATACGAATCGGAAACAAATATACAACAAAAACAAATAAATATGAAGCAAAGGCTCTTTCATCATTGACAACAAAAGTTGTAATTTGTTACAATATACATTGATCAACATTTGGAGCAGTCACTTTAAGATAATACATTGATAACTGAAGGAGCAGTCTTTGTAACTCCCTGTTTTCTTGTTTAATGTGTGGGCATTAATTAAGCATGTTTAAGGGCTTAATTATGTTCTTTATGTGTTGAGGAATCCATGGTTCAAATTTGGGACAATTTGGCCTTGGAACGAGTTCAGAAAGTGGAAAAATGTGAAAGAACAGGTTTGATCAGCGTCCAACGTTTAGACATGGAGAAACCCCACGCTCAAACATTGAACGTTGACGCTCGAGCGTGGGTGGTTGCACGTCAGAGCGTGCAAGGCGGTACGCGTGGAGGTGCACGTGTCAGCCCGCACGTGACGTGTGGCAGAGACGTGCCGATCAATCCACGCCAAAGCGTGCCCACGCTCAAGCGTGGAGTGTTCCTATGCTCAAGCGTGGACATCTGACATCAAGCCTTATGTTTCTTCTCGTATTTTCATTAGGGGGGAAAACTTAGAAGTTTCAGAACCAGAGAACGTGAGAGAGGGAGAGAGAGAGTGGAGGTCTTAGAGTGAGAAAGTTGATCCCGGGGAAGATCGAGGCGTCGGATCGTCATTCCGAATTCAACACTACGACCGAGTTATCGAGTACTGTGAGTATCACCGATTGATTTCTCGACTCCTCAAAGGTACGCTCGAATCTCTAACACGTCAACCTTCGTGTTCTTCGAGCTTTTTCCTTGAATCTTTGTTGGTTTTGATATTGCCCTAGGGTTAACAATGTTATTTATACGTTTCCGTGATTAGGGCAAAGTTCGAGGTCGTGATTGTGCTCGTGGTGGAGGAGGCAGCCGCAGCAGCTAATGGTGGTGGCTGAGTGAGGTTGGCTGCATGGTGGCTGTGGTGGTGGTGTTGTGCTTGTGATCGTGTCGTGGTCACGGTCGCGCAATCTTTCAAGTGAGAAGAAAGAACTATTGTCATCGGGTGTAACACCCCGAAAATCCTATATATGTTAATAATTAATTTTATTTGCTTAAATTATTTTATTTATTTTATTAGGTGCGTTATCATAGTTTATACTCTTGCAAGACAAATATATTATGTTATTGTTAATATTATTATTTGTTTTGAAAAAAGAATTATTTAAGTAATATAGTTGAAAGAAATCATTTTCTAAATTTATTCTATTTGATTTTAGATTTGAAAATAAAATGGTTTGGATTTAATCAAAAATTTATTTTGGATCATTGATTCCCTAGGTTAATAAATTCAACCATCAATCTCTACCCTATTTCAAATTTTGAATTTGAGATTTTCCCTCTTTGCTTTTAGATCCAAGGGTCAAGATTTATTTCTTTTTTTGACCCAATCTCAAGCACTCCTTTTCCCACCTACCACAATTAAAAGAACAAAAAAGGGGAAAAACTCCCCAATTCCCTCACTCACCAGCGCTGACCCCCACCCCCTCTTTCTCTTTCTTCTCTTTTGTTTTCTTTTCTTTCTTTCTTCTTCATTTAGCTTCAACGTCCCTCTCTCTTCACTTCAAACTCTCTCCTCCTTTTCTCTAAACACAGTGCTGTTTTAGCACCATCTGGCCACCAACATGGCCACGCCTGGTGAGAAGAACCCCGATCACGCACTACAGCTCGCCGCGTCACACGTGCTGGTCCGTTTGGTTTCGCTTTTGGCCGCTGTCACTGTCGCGCGTAACGCTCCACTGCCGTCCCTCCGTCACTTAACCGCCGTAGCCGCCACGTCGGACATCCCAGCAGCCACCACATCTTCTTCTTCTTATCTATTGGGTGAGTGAAAATTTCACCTATCTATCTTTCAGATTCAAAACCCCTAATTTCTCAAACCCTAATCCTAGTATTTTGATTTCAGTTTTGAAGTATGAAATTAACACTATTTTAGTTCAATTGGGACTGTCAATTGGTGTTTTCCTAAGTTAATTTCATTACTCTTTGGTCAAATTAATTTTGCCCCAATTGTGTCGATGAACCATAATTTCCCAAGCTTATCTTATTTGGAAAAAAATTGATTCTGTTTTTGTTAAATTAAATATGTAAATTCATTTAGATTGTATGTTTTGATGATGATTAATTGATTGTTATACTGTTTGGTTGTTGAAAATGTTTGGTCTCTCTCCCTTTGATGTTGGTCGTGATTGTCATGCATGGAGGAACAAGATTTACATTGTTGGGAGCTGTCGCAGAGTTGCCTGCATGCATTGCAAGGTGTCAAAGGAGCCCGAAACATCATGCCAGTTGGTGTTGAGTGTTGGGGATGATAATCGGAAGATTCGCGGACCAGTCAGACGACTTTTCATTTGAAAGGATACTTCAAGAGGTAAGGGGACAAACCTGAGGAATTCCAATTTCGACAGCTATGTGCTGTATTTGTGTAATTGGAGTGTAATTATTTATCTGTGCTTGATTGGTTGTGGAGTGATTTAATTTATCTACTGATGATTGCATATGCCTGAAATAATTGTTTATGCCTGAAGTACCTGTTTATATGTGATTGTACAGTATGACATTGAAATGAGTGTATGGATGTATCATGTGCCCTGTTGTGATGATAAATGGCATCAAAAGATCTAACACCAGTTAGAATTCGATTATATGTAATAAAGAAGCTTTAAAAAGCTTGGGACGTGAAATAAAGAAAAATAATAATATTAAATTGTTTTCAATGAACTTTGAGAGAAAAAGAAATAATTTGGCCTTTTGGGAATAAAATAATAATAAATATTTGCTTTTTACGGGTAAGTTGACTTAAAGGGTAAAATAGAGAAAGAAATGCGGTAATTGAGAAAAATAAGATTTTAAGGTAAAAAGTGTGTTTTAGAGACTTTAATAGCGTGGATCAAGGATTCGTATTAGTATGTTGGTCCTGCCAGCTTGTGGACAATCTTTGTGGTCCTATAAGCTTGCGGACGCTTTTATGCTTTTGAATCCAAAATTCTAGACTGGTGCATCGGTTAGGGATTTTTGGGTTCGAGCTGTTTTGGACTAAGTGTCCTGTTTTGAGAAAAATGTTGTTAGGGCTTAAGGAGTCTAAGACATTATGGTGGTTGATAGCGTTGATGCTTCAACAAGGAAATATTGATACGACAAAGATAAACTATTGAAAACAAAATGATTTTCGCAGACATCATGTGTTGGGCAGACGTGCCGTGAAACGAGGGGACCTTGATGACAAGGAAACATGGGATGACTTACTGTCATTATGTAACATTGTGCCTTGATGGACAATGGTATCATACGTGTTCTGGGAACGTATTATGCCTTGAGTTGGACAATTTAGTATGATCTGACTACTGTTAAGTACTTCTGATTGCACCCCCATGTGAGAATCGCATAATGTCATGGGTTTCAACGTACTTATGTTTTGGGCCAACTTTGGCGTTAATCATTGTGGCCCGCGGGTCAATGATTTTGGAGCTTGATCAGCTCATTTTGAATGGTGATGGGATTTTCGGAAATTAAGAACTGAACGTTAGCTGAGATACGTTTTGAAAATAACGTTGACTGTTGGGCAAGAGGCCCTTGTGTTTTTATTGTTAGTACTTTGATATATGATACTATATTATGCATGATGATATTTTGTGAGACATGCTTATATGAATCTGCTGTATGTGTTTGGGTATGTAGTTATTGTTTTGGATTCATATATTGGTTACTCACCCTTGCCTGTACATGTTGGACACCCTGTTGTGTTTTGGATACATGTACAGATGTTTGTCAACAATTCTCTGGGTCATTTAGGGACTCAATAGCTTGAATTGCTCGATGCTGACGACGAAGGAGTATGGATGGTTGAAGACGAGACTCAGTCTCAGGGATACGACTTATGCTAGGTAGTGCGTCTTTTGTTAGTGCTAGACCAGCTTAGAGTTTTCTTTTAAGGTAGTGCCTTTTGGCTAGTCTGTGAGTGGCTACTGATAGCCAGGATTTTGGAGATATGATTCTCAGACCCACCTCTACTTAATATTTTGGACTCATAACGTTTTACTTCTGTCAATATAATTTGGAAACGGACGTGTTGTCCAAGTTCCCTTTAGTATGTAGTTGACTAAAGATACATATATATGTAAACAAATTATATTGATGTTCTCTTGAGTTTTTGTTTATTACTGCTGTAAGAAGAAAAGAAAAATTTTATCACGTTTTTACAGTAAGTAAGACCTAAGTAAAGAAATATGTTTTCCGAAAGTAAATCAGCAAATGCTTTTTTGTATACTTTATGTGTTTGGGGTTACGAAAGTGACACCCGAGAAGGAGGGGTGTTACAAGTTGTAACGGCCCGAACTGCTTTCAAGATTGCCGACTGTCCCCACAAATCAACACGGGTTTTTTCAGCGTACTTTGTCCTCACTCACACGCTTTCTGGGAAACTTCCCGGAAGGTCACCCATCCCACAAGTCTTCCAAGTCAAGCTCGCTTAACTATGGAGTTCTTATGTTCTGGGCTCTCGAAAAGAAGATGCACTTTGTTGGTATAGGTAGTACAAATCAATTCTTATAAGCCTTCCTTCAACTGTACAGTCCCATACCTGCACCGCCTCACGATCCCTCTCATTCCGATGTGAATTTGGTTCATTCATGTATCCCTCCGCCTAGAAGCCTGACAAGAGCCGCTCCTTGTCCGTGACTTATGCACTGGCGATCACTCCCCGCCCTCGTCAGCCTCAGGTGTTACATGCCCACCAGCTTCTGCTTGATTCGTCGGCAAGGCAAGCGTAGTGTAGAATGTACATATGTGTAGGGGAACCTTAAACCCTACTAGAGGTTGAGCCGGTGGCAAAGTACCTAAACTGTAGGTATAGGTATCTTCGGGGCTATCATCGCCAAGATGATGCCCTAGGCTAGACGGTGTTATTATTGAGGTTGATGTGATGTGCATGCTAAACTGCCTATATGACTACCTGTTTATCTGTCTATATGGTGATATATATGTTGGCATGCCTGTTGCTATGATGTTGTTATCTTATGATTGGTTGGACTGTTGATGAGAGTATGGTGAGGTTGGTATGTTGTGCGGGTTGATGCCGTCATGGTTCTGCCAGTGGAGCTGTGTCTCGTGGACGCAAGGCGTCGTGTTGATATGGATGTAATGCATCGTCGCTGTGGCCGAGTGCTTAGGCATGAGGTTCCGGTACTAATCTGTGATGGATGTTTGCTACATACCATAGCATGATGTTCTACCTATACCAATGGGGGATGTCCAAATAGGGACGAGACGTGTACCACCTGTCCCAAAGCAGGATGTCCAATTGGGGACGTTATGTGAAATGTGATGTGATGTGATGAGTTCCACCTGTCCTAATGGGGGATCTCCAAATGGGGACGAGATGTGTACCACTTGTTCCAAAGCGGGATGTCCAATTGGGAATGATGTGAAATTATGTGATGTGATTTATTTGTCCCGAGGAGGATTTCCAATTGGGACATGATGAAATCGGCCGACATGCATACAGAGATTAGTATCCCTCGTAAAGGTTTGATTTGAGAGAACAATCTTTAAGATGGATGTGTTGTATGACTTGAGAGATGGTTGTTTGAGTTTTGCATGTTTTCTATGTGTTGTGTGCTACATGTGTATGTGCTATAATATTGCCCCTCTCCATATTTGATGATATACATGTTTCTTATCTCCCTATATCTCTTTCTATGTATGGCTAATTCTCTTCAACGAGCAGGCGATGAGCAGCTGGAGGGTGATGGATTGGAGACAGCACCCGTTTGTGATGACGACACCAAGGACGCAGGTGGTGGGAGAAATAGAGATCATCTATCACGATGATCGAGGATGGCAAGTGGACCCTGCCACGTTCCTGACCATTTATACTGGTCCATCAGTATACGGTTTAGGAACTGTGCTACACCCTTTGGAGACATCATCGGGCCTTATCGAGTTGTACAACACCTACCCTTCACTGAGATATGGTATCCATCGAGACCACCAGTACGAGAACATATGTGGGCGGAGCCATCATCTTCTCATGTCACCAGCCGTTGCGTTTTTGTGCTATGCGAACAAAGGCGAAGGACGGAATAGTACCTTAGGACTTATAGACGACGGAGGATCGTCGTATCTAGTTCCTCATCGGAGTATGTGCCTTTGCAGGTTTATAGGCGCACCTATGGTGAAGAACAAGGTAGCTCAGGGCATCAACGTCGTTGATGGCGCGATCCTGCCAGTGCGTCTGTCGTAGGAGTGTGATGTGAGGACTTTTTGATGTATTTTGAGTGGGGGTGGTGAGTGTTGTTAGTCTGAGAGTTTTCTGTTATCTTTGATCTATTTTGTTATGGTCAGTTCTGATTTACTCCGTATGTATATACTATTACTGTAGCCCTACGGATGAGGCAACTGATGCTTGTATATACCTTTATGTTTATAGTTGTGTACTCTGATGCATGTGTGCTTTAGTTTAGCTTTATTTTCGCTTTTACCCTTTTCCGCTTCGCTTCGTTTCTTGTATAAAGCGTGATAAACGTTTATATACGATTTAAGGTTAATTAATATCTTAGGTTCTTTAATGGGACAATGGCTTGTCTCAGTCTTGACGCGTCTATTTTTGTCAAGGGTCCTAGATATGTAACTGCTCAAGACATCATTTTACCATCTTCTATGGAAATCGTTGATAATACACAACATATAGCAAACCTAACAGAACCTATTAATTTGTGTATTCGATTACAAGTAGAAAGGAATCACGGGTATCGTATAAAAATACTAAATAACTTTCAAGACAGGAGTTATCCTATAGATGTTGTATTCATGCTTGTTTGAAATGCAAATCATAGTATTCATTCTTATGTGAGTAGGAATGAAAAACAGGAGATACTCTTTCTCGAAAGATGGACAAATGGAACTTTAACTCCTAAAAAAGCCCTTTATGAAAACTCCTCGAATTTGATTGATTTATTCCTTTTTTGCATGCGGAAGGAAAACTTAAATTTAGAAAACAATCAACATACATACTACCATGATTTCTTTACGTCTTTACTTTAGTTTGTGACTTGTAATAAATTTCTAATTATTTTTACATTGATCAATAATTGGAGCATTATCAAATTTATTATAGGCTGCTGACTCCGTGAGAATCTGTGACTTTGGGTGGAAATCATTCTTATGTCCTCCCGTCAATATCGAAGAAGATTTCAGAAACTGCTTTGCAGAGGGCAGAGCTATTTTATTGGTAGATTCAGAAACTTGATGATCAACATAAGGTTTGTTGCTAGAAAGGGTTAATGCTCCTTCAGTGGAGACTTTGGGAGTCTCCCCCCTTCAGTAGAGACGCTGCTAGAAAGGCTTCTTTATCTCGTTATTTTAGTCTTATACCATCTTCTGGGTGGAGAATGACCAATACGTCACATTTTCATATCTTTTTTCGTCTATCATGGCATTTTAGGAAAACCCTCTTCTGGGTATTCCCAACATAGAAGGTAGAGAATGCTGAGGTTATGGCTAAAAAGGCTATAAAGACTTCCCATTTCATTGAAATGTTAGGGAAAGTATCAAGAAATGAAGATTACAGAGAAGACAGTTGTGACGACCCCAAGTCCCACTCGAGGAAATCCCATTATTTTAGAACTCACTTTACTGTTAGCGATAACTTAGCGATATTATTACGCGCTTATTGAAACCAACGATAACATTCATTCAATATAAAGGCGCACAACATCAGAGTAAGCACAACAGGATAAATGAAACACCCATACACAGTACTGATATATATAAACATGGTGGCCCCATCAGTAGGGCTAAGTAAATATACAAACGGAAATGCATCATAAAGCGGACATACAACATAAACATCAAAGGGACTCTGATACTCAAACTCACATACTCTCCCCATCCCTTCTCAAAATACATCAAAAGATCTCACCTCACATCCTACGACAGACGCACTAGCGACGTCACGTCCTCAATGACGTGAAAGTTAAGAGCTACCCTGTTCTTCCCCATATGTGCGCCTATAAACCTGTAGGGTCACATAATCCGAGGAAGAACTAGACATAACGATACGCCTACGCTTGGCGGCTCTCAAATACTGCTCTGACCTCCGACTCTGTCCTCTGAGCACGAAGCTTGTGCGACTCGTCACATGAGATGATGTTGGGGCAGCCCACATAAAATCCTGCTCTCACGGCCTAGGTGGGTGCCACATCTGGGGAAACAAAAGAAACTGGACGACTCTGTACGGTCCCATGATGTCTGCTCGTGGTGGAGTACCACCTCGAAACAACAAGCTCACTGGTCCAGTGTAGACGGTCAAAAACGTAGAGGGGTCCACCAGCCACCCATGCTTGTCGTGGTAGTTGATCTCAAGCTCGCCCAGCATCGGGATCCCTGATTCTGTCTGGAGGAAGGGATGCATCCTCGGGTCCATAGTCTCCTCCGGCTAACTCGTCATCTGCTTGTAGATCGAAAGCATAACACACAAGAAAATATAGGGAGATAAGATATACAACACATTTATAACAGGGATGATGCAATGTATAACATATAGCAAACACAATCATCTCTCAATACCACGACACTACGGTCGTTCCCTAACTAGATGTACACATACTCTTTCTATGCATGTCGGAAGGTACTAAACACCCTACTAAGGGCAACATCACGTCCACATATCGGACAACAAGTTGGTTCGTTCTGGTAATCCGTTCCGCTCACCGTGACCTATAAGAGTGCATCAACGCTCAACTGTCCCAGACAAAGAGGGTTAACTGGGCCTCCTCGGAAGATCCGCCGGCAACTGGAAAGACTTAAGGCTCTAGTTGGGATAACCTTACTTACCTAGGACCGCCACGACACGATAGGAGCTACCATACCGGTCTCATGTGGGTACAGCTGCGTCCAGTATATCCCTAAGGTCTCTCAGACCTTCCCTTTCGTTTTCCTCACTCGCACTCGGTGTACCAGCCTCGTATGCCTCATAGCATACGGCTCGCCACTTGGCATCATATGCATATGCTATGCATGTCATCCATCTCTCTTGAGCTGATATCGCAACATATGCAAACTTGCTCTTAGCAACACGAGCTCCAAGCTCCATAGGTTATCACATGAGCTCCAAGCTCCACTGTAACCATATGATCTCCCCGCCCCCATCATGACCTTACGAGCTCCAAGCTCCATTATAACTTCAAATCTCAACTATCATCTCAACGCCCACCATGGGGTCAAAGCCCTAATCATGCTAAACCTCCATAATCTCATACATAAATGCATTTCCAAATATAATGCAACAGTTTATCATTTTTCAACATGCTTCATAAAGCAGTAAACAACATACATACCAACATGCCATTATCACCAACACATCATGCATCTCTTGGAAATATCAGATATCATAAATAGCAGGTACGCATATACCAACACATAGCACATATTATCATGCATCACAAATCTGCTAACTTAGGGTATCAAACATAACGGTGATAGCCTAAAGTAGACTAAACCTAGGGTTTAGGTACTTTGTCAGGGCTCAACCTCACGTAGGGTTTAGGGTTCCCCCCCACACACAAAACATACAATACAGCTATATGGAGTACTCTTGCCTCCCCAACGTTTGTAACTCTTTCTCCCCACCTGATAGCAAAAGTGGTGATAATCACGAACACAACGAGCATTTCTTGCTCCTCTCAAGCCTCCACAGCCGCGGTAACTTGCTCCAAAAAGGGTTCCGCACGCAACTTCCAAACTTGCCCTAATCACGGAAATAACACGTAGACTATAGCATTAAACCCTAATATGAAGTTAAAACAATGAAAAGAAGGTTAAACCAGAAGAGAACATTGTATAGGTACAATGTAAGTAGATACGGAACCTCGGCTTACCCTTGACGGATCACGAAAGTAAACCGATAGAATTGGAGTAGGAGTCGTATTGATCACGAAAACACGATCGGAATTGGAATTGGGCTAACGAACAAATCACAACTCGGAATTAAAGCTTAGAACCTGTCTCTGGGCTTCTCTCATGCTCTCTGGACGTCTGAAGTTACCAAAACTTCGTCCATGGTGAAAATGAGGAAGTATTTATATAGGTAAAACTCTGCTGCGAATGCTTTAGCGTTATGGATCTCCACGCTTTAGCATTCCAACACTTGAGAGTTAGCTTCCTCACCGCCAAGGCACCGCCCATCACGTGCCAGCCGCGACGCGTAACTGACACATGTCACTTTACGACCCATCACTGCCAGTCAATTGGACAGAAGGTCCACACCAAAGTGTCCAAAACTCTCCACGCTAGAGCGTTATCATGCTTGAGCGTTCCATCGGTCCACGCTTGAGCGTTCTGCTCCTGATCCTCGTCTTTCATCCTTCTCTTATCCAATTCATTCCTACTCTTAATCCTATTCTCTAAACACTCTTTCAAACCATGATAATAGTTATCAACAATCTTTAAACACTCAATCTAGGCCATCTATCTCAATCAGAGTCTCAGAAAACTGGTATGTTACATTACCACCCCCTTAAAGAGAATTTCGTCCCCGAAATTCCTCGTTCATACCTATAAATAATGACGGGTACTGTTGGCGCATCTGAACCTCTCTTTCCCATGTTGAATCTCCGGTCACCGGGTCCCATTCCACTCTCACCAAATGAATCTTTTTACCGCGAAGCTCCTTGATCCTTCTATCCACTATCTGAGCATGTAAAGCCTCGTATTCAAGGTTCTCTCTAAGCGGGATTGATTCGGGCTCTAACACATGCGATGGATCAGGGTAGTACTTTCTAAGTCGAGAAACGTGAAAAACATCATGAAGTCTTGACAAGTTAGGTGGTAAGGCTATCTAGTAAGCTACTAGACCAATTCGGCTAAGAATTTGAAATGGTCCTATGAATCTGGTTGTAAGCTTTCTGGATTGAATTGCCCTGCCAATACCTGTCTTTGGGGTAACTCTTAGAGATACATGAACGCCCTCCTGGAGTTCTAAAGGTCTCCTCCGCTTGTTAGCGTAGCTCTTCTGCCTATCCCTCGCGGCTTTCATCTTTTCCCGGATCAACTTAACTTGTTCCGTCGTCTGTTGCACCAACTCATGGCCTAACAACTGATTCTCTCCTGTCTCAAACCAACACAACGAAGTCCTACACTTTCTCCTATACAAGGCTTCATACGGCTTCATTCCTATACTTGAATGGTAATTGTTGTTGTAGGTAAACTCAATCAAAGGAAGAAACTCATCCTAACTTCTCGTGTGTTCCAACACACATGCTCTTAGCAGATCTTCCAACGATTGAATCTTCCGTTTTGACTGACCATCCGTTTTGGGATGATAAGCAAAACTCAACCCTAACTTAGTTCCCAACGCTCCGTTCAAGCTTTTCCAAAACCTCGAAGTAAACCTCGGGTCTCGGTCTGAGATAATACTCGAAGGCACACCATGCAGACGCACCACCTCCCTAATGTAAATCTGAGTTAGCCTTTCCAGAGAATAGTTGTAGTTGATAGGTAAGAAATGAGCACATTTCGTCAACCTATCTATAATGAGCCAAATCGCATCACACCTCTTCTGAGTTCTTGGTAACCCAGAAACAAAATCCATTGCAATACTGTCCCACTTCCATTTCGGAACATCTAATGATTGCAACAATTTTGCTGGCTTCTGGTGTTCAACCTTTGCCTTTTGACACACCAAATGGGATAGGACATAAGCTGCAACTTCCTTCTTCATCCCTGGCCACCAGAATAACTTCTTTAGATCTTGATACATCTTAGTAGCTCCTGGGTGAAAACTCAACTTGCTCTTGTGCACTTCCTCCAAAATCATATTCTTAACTTCACTATCTTCAGGCACACAAACTCTGTCGCCAAACCTAATGAGGCCATCCGAACCTCTCTTAAACTCAAATGTCTCACTTTCCTCGATCCACTGGTTAACCTCCTGACGGTACTCATCCTCAGCTTGCCTTTTCCAAAGTAGATTCAAGAAATCGCTAGTAACCTCGATCATTCCAAGAGTAATCTTGTCCTCGACGATTTCCACATCCAGATTTAGATCCCTAAACTGCTCTAACAACTCAAGCTCTCGCACCATCATCGCAGATACGTGTAGGGACTTCCTACGGAGCGCATCCGCTACGACATTTGCCTTTACTAGATGGTATTGCAGATCAAATTCATTGTCATTTATGAATTCCATCCGCCTCCTCTGCCTCATGTTCAACTCCTTTTGGTCGAACAAATACTTTAGGCTCTTATGGTCGCTAAATATGCTAAATTTAGCACCATATAGATAATGTCTCCGTATCTTCAATGCAAACACTATCGTAGCTAGCTCCTGATCATGAGTCGGGTAGTTCCGTTCATGCACTCTCAGCTACCTGGAGGCAAATGCCACCACTCTTCCTTCTTGCATGAGGACATAACCCAATCCTTGGTATGACGCATCACAATATATGTCAAAACATCCTAAAGGATCTGGCAAAACCAACACCGGCGACGTGGTCAACTGATGCTTCAGCTCCGAGAAACTTTGCTCACACGCTTCCGTCCACTCAAACGCCTTCCCCTTTTCTCGTCAATTGCGTCATAGGCAACGCAATCTTAGAGAATCCTTCGATAAACCGCCTGTAGTAGCCCGCCAAACCAAGAAAACTGGGAACCTCGCTCACCGACTTCGGGCTTTCCCATTTAACCACCGCTTCAACCTTAGCAGGATCCACCATGATTCCACCCTTGTTGATCACGTGTCCTAAGAACTGTACTTCCTCTAGCCAGAATTCACACTTAGATAGCTTCGCATATAACTGCCTATCCTCAGCACAACTCGAAGATGCTCTTGATGTTCCTCTTTACTCGGAAAGTAAATAAGGATGTCATCGATAAACATGACAACAAACTTGTCTAGGAATGGTTGGAATATCCTGTTCATATAGTCCATGAACATGGCCAGAGTATTAGTCACACCGAATGGCATAACCAAATACTTGTAATGCCCATACTGACTTCGAAAATTAGTCTGTGGTACATCCTCCTTCCTCCATCTGACTTGATGATAACCAGATCGCAAATCGATCTTGGAAAACACAGTTGCTCCCCTCAACTGATCCATTAAATCATCTATCCTCGGCAATGGGTACTTGTTCTTTATTGTCACTTTATTCAGTTGACAATAGTCCACACATAACCTTGAACTCCCATCCTTCTTCTTGACGAACAGTATCGGAGCTCCCCATGGCAATGCACCAGGTCTGATGTATTCCTTGCCTAGCATCTCATCCAACTGTTTCTTCAACTCCGCCAACTCTGCTGGAGACATTCGATAAGGTCTATGGTCAACTCGATCTCCCTCTCTGATGGTAACCCTGGAACATCATCTGGGAATACTTCCGGAAATTCCCGCACAATTGGCAGCACTTCCATGTTCGGAGTTTCCTTCGCTTCCAAGGAGGACAACACCACGCACTCTCCAGATTGTACACCCTTCGGAAGACTTTCATTAGCAGGCATCAATCCAGATTGCTCAGAGAAACAAAGGGTCTTATTTGAACAGTCCAGTATCACATGGTTAGCCGAAAGCCAGTCCATGCCTAAAATAACATCAATCTGCTGCATAGGCAGGCAGACTACGTCAACAATGAAATGTCTATTTTCTATTGTAATAGGGCATTTCAAGCATACAAATAGAGTAGTCAATGAATCACCAGTAGGTGTGGAAACAGTAAGATCATATGGTAAAGATGAAACTGGTAACCCTAAATGATCCATGCACTCCATAGAAATAAACGAATGAGTAGTCCCCGAATCAAACAACACATATAAGAGTTTGCCTGAAACCAAACACTTACCTTGAATCAGATCTGGGCATCGAGAGGATTCAACTCCCCTCACAGCAAACACTCTTCCCATGGCTTGTGGTCTCGTAGCCTGTCCAGTCACACCTGACGGTCGTGCATTCCCTTGCCTGCAGTCCTTGGCCATGTGTCCTTGCCTTCCACATGTATGGCAAGTCATGGTCCTTCCGGGTACTTGACTTCTGCAGTCTCGAGCCATGTGTGGTCCCCTACACTTGAAACAATCTTGCAAACCTTGAGTTGCACTTGGCCTCTGATTCCCCGCATCTTCTGTCTTCTAGGTTGGCCTCTGATAAGGTCCTCAGCCACTCTGAAACCTTCTGCCTCTACCCCTTTGATCACTGCGGATAGGTCCTTTGCTCCTTGATGCTATCTCTCTTCTCCTTTCGATGAATCTCATATTTCAGACCATCTTCGAACCTGCGGCACATCCATTCCTCGTCCGAATACCGCTGATAAAACTCTGAGAAATTAAGCAGCGCCTCGAACCTTACTACATATTCCCCGATTGTCATGTTGTCTTGCTTCAAATTCTGAAACTCCTTGTCTTTTTCCCTCCTGGTCATTCGAGGAAAATACTTCTCTAGGAAGCACTCTCGGAACAGCCCCCAAGTCATGGCTCTTCCCTCAGCTTCAAACAACCTTTGCTTCCCTTTCCACCACATCTCTGCTCCTTCCACCAACATGAAAGAAGCATAAGAAACTTTCTAAACCTCATCACAATTTGTCGCTGTGAAGATCTTTTCCAGCTCCTGAATCCACAACTCCGCCCCCTCCGGATTGTAATCCCTATTGAACTGAGAAGGTTGTCACCTCATGAAGGCATCCAAACCAGCATCCTCATTCCTAACATTCCGCTGTTGTTGCTGATTCTCCCGGGTTAACTGGATGAGTTGGGCATTCTGTTGCGTTTACTGTAGCATAGCAGCAGCCATATCCCTCATAGTCCTGAGGGTTTCCAGCGATTCAGTTCCGTTGCCAGTATGCGAAGCTTCAGCCTCTTGACTTCCATTGGGTCCGGTCCTACCTCTGCCTCTACCTCTACTTGTACCTTTACCTCGAGCCATTGGTTCTTGATTCAAGTAACCGTTAGCTCAAAGTTCAAACATGATAAGCAATATAAATACATACATCTACTTATCATTCATAAAATCATCATAACAATCGATCACGTTCATTCTACCCCTCTAGACACAGTCGTATTCTCTTGCAGAGACGACAAAATTTTGCCAGTTCAACGTCCTAACACCTCACAGTCTTGGTCCCCGACTTCCACAATCTGGATAGGACCAAACTGCTCTGATACCACCTTAACGTGATGTCCCCAAGTCCCACTCGAGGAAATCCCATTATTTTAGAACTCACTTTACTGTTAGCGATAACTTAGCGATATTATTACGCGCTTATTAAAACCAACGATAACATTCATTCAATATAAAGGCACACAACATCAAAGTAAGCACAACAGGATAAACGAGACACCCACACACAGTACTGATATATATATATATATATATATATATATATATATATATATATATATATATATATATATATATACATGGTGGCCCAATCAGTAGGGCTAAGTAAATATACAAACGGAAATACATCATAAAGCGAAAATAGAATATAAACATCAAAGGGATTCTGATACTCAAACTCACATACTCTCCCCGTCCCCTCTCAAAATACATCAAAAGATCTCAACTCACTTCCTACGATAGACGCACTGGCGACGTCACGTCACGTCCTACTGATATATATAGACATGGTGGCCCCATCAGTAGGGCAAAGTAAATATACAAACGGAAATACATCATAAAGCGAATATACAACATAAACATCAAAGGGACTCTGATACTCAAACTCACATACTCTCCCCATCCCCTCTCAAAATACATCAAAAGATCTCACCTCACATCCTACGACAGACGCACTGGCGACGTCACGTCCTGAATGATGCGAAAGTCAAGAGCTACCCTGTCCTTCGCCATATGTGCGCCTATAAACCCGCAGGGGCACATAATCCGAGGAAGAACTAGACATAACGATCCGCCTATGCCTAGCGGCTCTCGAATACCACTCTGATCTCCGACGCTATCCTCTCAGCACGAAGCCTCTGTGACTCGTCACGTGAGATGATGCTGGGACAACCCACATAAAATCCTGCTCTCGCGGCCTGGGTGGGTGCCACATCTGGGGAAATGACAGAAACTGGATGACTCTGTACGATTCCATGATGTTTGCTCGTGGTGGAGTACCGCCCCGAAACAGAACGCTCACTGGTCCAGTGGACACGGTCAAAAACGTAGAAGGGTCCACTTGCCACCCCTGCTCGTCGTGGTAGACGATCTCAAGCTCGCCCAGCATCGGGATCCTCGGTGATGTTTGGAAGAAGGGATGCATCCTCGGGTCCATAGTCTCCTCCGGCTAACTCATCATTTGCTCGCAGATCGAAAGCATAACACGCTAGAAAATATAGGGGGATAAGATATACAGCACATCTATAACAGGGATGACGCAATGTAGATCATATAGCAAACATAATCATCTCTCAAAACCACGACACTACGGTCGTTCCCTAACTAGATGTACACATACTCTTTCAATGCATGCTAGCTGGTGCTAAACACCCTACTAAGGGTAACGTCACGTCCGCGTATCGGGCAACTAGTTGGTTCGTTCCGGTAATCCGTTCCGCTCACCGTGACCCATAAGAGTGCATCACCGCTCAACTGTCCCAGACAAAGAGGGTTAACTGGGCCTCCTCGGAAGATCCACTGGCAACTGAAAAGACTTAGGGCTCTAGTCGGGATAACCATACTTAGCCAGGACCGCCACGACACGATAGGAGCTTCCATACCGGTCTCATGTGGGTACACCTGCGTCCAGTATATCCCCAAGGTCTCTCAGATCTTCCCTTCCGTTTTCTGCACGCGCACTCGGTGCACTAACCTCGTAAGCCTCATAGCATACGGCTCATCACTTGGCATCATAAGCATATGCTATGTATGTCATCCATCTCTCTTGAGCTGATATCGCAACACATGCAAACTTGCTCTTAGAAACACGAGCTCCAAGCTTCATAGGTAATCACATGAGCTCCAAGCTCCACTGTAACCATACGATCTCCCCGCTCCCATCATGACCTTACAAGCTCCAAGCTCCATTATAACCTCAAATCTCAACTATTAGCTCAACGCCCACCATGGGGTGAAAGCCCTAATCATGCTAAACCTTCATAATCTCATACATACATGCATTTCCAAATATAATGCAACAGTTTATCATTTATCAACATGCTTCATAAAGCAGTAAACAACATACATACCAACATGCCATTATCACCAACAAATCATGCATCTCTTGCAATTTTCAGATATCATAAATGTCAGGTATGCATATACCAACACATAGCACATATTATCATGCATCACAAATCTGCTAACTTAGGGTATCAAACATAACGGTGATAGCCCAAAGTAGACTAAACCTAGGGTTTAGGTATTTTGTCAGGGCTCAACCTCACGCAGGGTTTAGGGTTCCCCCCACACACAAAACATACAATACAGCTATATGGACTACTCTTGCCTCCCCGGCGTGTGTAACTCTTTCTCCCCACCTGATGGCAAAAGTGGTGATAAGCACGAACACAACGAGCACTTCTTGCTCCTCTCAAGCCTCCACAGCCGCGGTCAATTGCTCCAAAAAGGGTTCCACACGCAACTTCCAAACTTGCCCTAATCACGGAAATAACGCGTAGACTATAGCATTAACCTTAATACGAAGTTAAAACCGTGAAAAGAAGCTTAAACCAAAAGAGAACATTATAGGTACAATGTAAGTAGATACGGAACTTCGGCTTACCCTTGATGGATCCCGAAAGTAAACCGATAGAATTGGAGTAGGAGTCGCGCTGATCACGAAAACACGATCGAAATTGGAATCGGGCTAACGAACGGATCACAACTCGGAATTAAAGCTTGGAACCTATCTTTGGCCTTCTCTTATGCTCTCTGGACGTGTGAAGTTACCAAAACTTAGTCCATGGTGAAAATGAGCAAGTATTTATAGAGGTAAAACTCTACTGCGAACGCTTTAATGGATCTCCATGCTTTAGCGTCCTAATGCTTGAGCATTGGCTTCCTCAACGCTTGAGCGTTGACGTTTCCTCATCTCTAAGGCACCGCCTATCACGTGCCAGCCGCAATGCGTAACTGACACGTGTCACTTTACGTCCCATCATTGCCAGTCAACTGGCCAGAAGGTCCACGTCTGAGCATCCAAAACTCTCCATGCTAGAGCGTTATCACACTTGAGCGTTCCACTGGTCCACGCTTGAGCGTTCTGCTCCTGATCCTCATCCTTCATCCTTCTCTTATCTAATTCATTCCTACTCTTAATCCTATTCTTTAAACACTCTTTCAAGCCATGATAATAGTTATCAACAAACATTAAACACTCAATCTAGGCCATCTATCTCAATCAGAGTCTCAGAAAACTGGGATATTACGACAGTGAGTTTATAAAATTTGTAGTATGAAGGATAATA
The DNA here is from genome assembly GCA_039655645.1 of Ammopiptanthus mongolicus. Classification (NCBI taxonomy): domain Eukaryota; kingdom Viridiplantae; phylum Streptophyta; class Magnoliopsida; order Fabales; family Fabaceae; genus Ammopiptanthus; species Ammopiptanthus mongolicus. The sequence goes on along the minus strand of CM077351.1, from coordinate 52,247,354 downwards.
ACACATATGAGAGATATTTATAGGAGGGTTTGATTTAATAGAGTTAAGGTAGAATTGATTGTGGACAGTTAAGGTGGAATTCATTATGGCATCAACCAACTAGAATATCGCGTTTTTTTTTTTTTGCAGAGGTTCATTAACGTTCGTGAACTGTGTCAACTAACATGTAGAGAGTTGGTCACCTAGATTGTTTTGTTTTGAATATGGTGTAAAGATAATGTTTCCTCACACGAGCACTAATATATTGAAACATTTAATAGCGTTTGTCCAGGGGAAACTCTATTAAACCTATATATTTACATACCACTTCTCCGTAAATGCGTTGTTAAAGTATGAATGCATTTTTTTAAAAAGTAGAATTGGGTAATGATAACGTTTCGTTGGTAAAACGCTATTAAATTTATACTTGTTAATAGTGTTTCCTTGTACAAACACTATTGAAATCCTCCGCACATATTTTTAAAGCGTTTCCTCTGAAAACCACTATAAAGTATGCATTATTAAATCCCGAGTCTGGTGTAGTGTCATATCATCTTTGGTCCTTTGTTGTTAGATTTGTTTGTCTGTGAAGATTTTGATTTCCTTTTATGAAAGCACATGGACGTAATATGTCTAGCTTTACCACAACAAGAACATGCAGGTTTAGTAGATTTCTTAAAAAATAATTTGATTTTCCAAAGAATTCATCAGATACATTATGATGTGTCTGTTCAGAGAATCCTAAACCAGTTTTGTCAAGGCTAACTTTCTGACTGCCTAGCAGCTTTGTCAGATTGTCTTTGTCATTTACAGATCTAGCAAGATCAGTAGTGAGCTCTTCTACTTTATGTTGAAGTTTCATCACTTCTTCGGAATGTCGAGTTTTATTATTGATCTTGCTTTGAGCTTTTCAGCTTTAAGCTTGCTGTTTTCTTTGATCAACTCCTTATACTCAAGATTTTTCTATTCATTCTCTTTTAAGAGCTTAACCTACTTTTTATTACGAGCTTTGAGCTTATAAAGAATGCAGTTGAATTCTTTGAGAAGTTCATCATAGGCATCTTGTAGATCCTCAAGATCTGAACTTACCTCGCATTCAGAGTCAGTATCTCCCATTAGACAGAGATTGGACTCATCATCACTTTCTGAACTTTCTTCAAGATCTTCTCGATTGATCTTTAGTTACTTTTCTTTTTAGCTTTAGATATGTTTGCTTTGGCAGCAACTTGTTTGATCATAAAATTTCTTCTAATGCTGATGTTTTTCCAAAGGTCCTTAATTATATGAGTAATTTCAAGCATTTCTTCATCTTCCTCCTCATAAAGACTTTTTAATTTATCCTATATTTATTTAGTCGTTTCGCAATTGCAGATTTTGTCATATTCTTATCTACTTAGAGGACAAATTAGATAGTATTTTGCTTTTGCATTTAACCGAATCATATTCTTTTGTTCAGTTGTCCATTTTGATCTTGGGATATGAACTCCATCCACATCTGTTGGAACGTATGGTCCATATGAAATTATATCCCACAGATCTACAAATGTTGATTCGATGAATAGTCTTATCTTGTGTTTCTAGTATCTGTAGCCACAGCCATTAAACAAAAGAGGACTGTGTAGAGGTGATACTACGTTGAAAGAGTCGTTCTACCATGGTACGTTTCTCACTTTTTCTGCATACTGGTTGCATAGCAGACTTTGTAGCAAGTGTAGGATATGCTTTTGATTTCGATTAGAGCAGGATCGTAACTTTTGTACTTCTGTTGACATAAAGCATTTCTTTTATGCTTTTATGTATTATGATTGTTGATTCCACGACCTCAGGCTACCTGGAACATTAGAACAACATCTCCAAGAGGCTACTTGGGACGTTAGAACAACATCTCCAAGAGGCTATACCAATCCGCCCTCGAGTCTCAGCATCCACCCCTCTGGGTGATCAGACGGGGTAGCAATAATTGAAACTCAAGGAACCTCTAACTTAGAAAGGATCGAAGACTTATCTAAGAGGATTCTCAATCCTTCTTCATAACACTTAGGGCTTGAGATATAAATTCATAAGACACCAACACAAACATTAAGCGTTTTGGGTTGAAACAGTAGTTCAATGATGGACCTGTGATTCGGATCCAAGGAAGTGGTTTAACTGTTTTTGTCTTGTGATGACTCGATCCCGAAGGGATCACGAGATTTACCCGAAGGGTAAAAGTTTTTAAAACGTTAACAACGTATATGGTCTCTAAGGAAGAGAACCTTAGAGAATCTTGAAATTTATCCGGTGGACAGACATTGCTTTATCGCATCTGCTTTGTGTAAGCATTGGCATTATATTGCATGAGTTTGTAAGGCCTTGAGCCTAGGAGTGGAGCTTACACCTTGATGCTGGTGCGAATCTTATGGTGACATTTTAAATAGTCTTGGAGGTATCAGGTTTGGAAAGGGTGACATGTGACCAGTTGCTAGCTCTTTTGTGTTGTGGCGACTCTGACCAATACACCGATATCCCCGACTAGATGTTGTACTTTTCATGTTTGGTGTAGACTGTTTCCTTAAAAGCCAGATACGTGCACATGAAGAATGTTGTAGCATCTGCTCATGGCTAGCGTACACGAAACATGTCCTCCTATTCACTCTCTCCGACGTTTTGATAGCTCCATGGAGTAGGGGTCGAAGTTTTACCCTTGTGGCATATGGCATTGAGTCATGTACATCTCATTGCATTGTATTGCATGGCTATTGATGATTACATTTACCTGTTATACATCATTATCTTGTTTTTGGTGATGTCTTATGCTGCTAAGTGAATAATATGATATATGGAGATGTATGGTATGCATGATTGGTATGTTGTTACCTTGTGTGTCGTATCGTTTTTACTTCTGCTGTTTTGCTGTGTTGATGATTGGGAATCTCACCTGTATTTCTATATCTTCTCTGTTGTGTTGTTGTTTCCTCTTGAGAAGATAGGCGTGACGACGACTCAGCTCAATGTCTACCTTGAGTTCGGAGGGGGACTCCTTATGTTGTTTTGTTTTGGCCAGGCTATGTGCAGTTGTCAGTCATATCTTTTGAGGAGCTGCGTCTCCTAGTACTTATTTATGTATTTAATTTTCTGTTAGGCTTGAACCTATGTCTGAATTCTGCACTCTTTTCAATTTCTGTACTTTACTTCTGTGTGATTCCAAGAAATGCATGGTGAACCTAAGTTTACTTATTTTACTAATTTCATTCCATCTTTATGAAAAGAAAAAAAATAAAAATAAAACCCGTATTTTCCACATTAATATTATTTTCGACCTTATAATTGTTCGAGAATGTGACACTCAGGAAAGGGTGTTACAGAAACCACTTAGAATAGTTTGAAACAGGTTTTTCTTTCACAACCATCCTTTGAATAAAAGAGTACCATCACTTAGATACATTAATACCAAATCCATAAATAAATTCTTTGAAAGCTCATAGAGAACGTTTTGTAACATGACTCTTTTACTTTTCACAACCTTTGTTCGAAATCCCTATTAGTTCAAAGTATGATTCCCTTGGATCAAAACCTATCTTCTACTAAGTTTCGAAGACTTGTTTAAGCTTGTAAAATACTAAATTAAAATCGAATGTTCATTACTTCTCAAAAACTCAAACTTTGGTCACAAGCCTCTAAGTTTTGAAATGAGGTTCCTTTCTACGAATCCTTTAATTCAAATTGTTAATAACTTATTCATAAAGATGGAAGAGTTCTAAAGGTACACGATCCTTTATCATAACTCAAAACCTCAAAGTAATTGAGTGATAGTGAACACAAGTCAACCAGTGGATGGATAAGGGGAGCAAGTACAAGCTTACTCCTAGAGGGTCCATCCAAGCCTAAACCGTGTTTGCACATCTAAATTCACTTTGGTTTGAAAACGTTTGAAATCATAAGTCCTTAAGTTAAGTTTCAAAACCATATATCGTTTCAAGATGCAAGTTAAAAGTAAGAAAAGAGAGAGAATAGTGTGTAAAACACTTCTCTCCTGTCACGGTCGTGGCCTCCATCACGGCCTGGCCGTGACACGCTCTGTTTCCCATTTTATTAGGGATCACCACCGTGATACCCATCACGGGTAGGCCGTGGTCGCTTCTGTTTTTGAAATTATAGGGCATCACGGCCGTGACCCTCATCAGGGCTAGGCCGTGATTGCCACTGTTTCTCCCTATTTGATTTCTTTGGTTTTCAAAAACTTCCTTGGTTCTGTCTAACGCATATCATGAAGATCAAAACACGTTTTTAGTTCTAAAAACTCACAAAACTTACTATCCATTAACATCGTCAATTCAAAAACATGATCTTTGGATCATTCATAAGTTCATTAAGTTCAACGGTGTGGTTTTCTCTTTTTCACACACTCAAACAAATCTTGCCAGCACAAGGCTAAGAGTGAAGTTCCACTTCACTAATACATTTTCATATTAAGCATGATAAGCATATGAATATGATGAACAACTCATAAACATCATGGATCTAAACATATTATCAAAATCTGTTTCCTTGACCAAGGTCAAGGTTAGGATTTTCATAATTTTCAAAAGCATATCACCATGTTAAACATCAAACAAACATATAAGGCATATAACTAAGATTATTACAAGCCAAGCAACCAAATACACGACCAAACAAGATAGGAAAACCTATCTAGACAAACATAGGGTGTTCACCCAACTAGAAACCATTTCCATCCACCTATGAGGTGAGGTGAAGGTTCACTCCCCATTATCTTAATGAAGCCTCCAAGTAAAAGATTGCAAGGGTAGTCCTCCAAGAAAGGGATGGATCAACCTACATAGATCAAAGACTCAAGGTTTTGAAACCTGTTTCACAATAATCATGAGCAAGAATATGTTGCTTCATTATTTAATGAAAGAGAAATAAAGAGGAAAGGGTTTAGAAACTAACTTTGTTGAAGAACACAAAGTTGTTTTCCTTGAGTTCTTGAAGCTCAAGAACAAGGTTACTCCAAATCAAAAGCTTCCTTCACCAAAGATGGAAAGGAGGTCAAGACAAGCAAGGCTATGTCATTGAAATGTGGAGACAAGCATATTTCAAAAATCAATCACCAACAAGGAAGTGATTTTCGTGGATCCAAAGAAGAAAGAAGAAAGGAAATGGTAAGCAAAATATTTACTCTTGAACTTGAGGATGAAAAGGTGGTGTCTTGCTTGGAGACCGAATGAAAGTTTTCAAATGGAAAAACTTCCAACATGAAAGCTGTAGGTCTTGAGGAGGTGATCACAAATATGTAATTTTTTTTTGAGAGAAGAGAAGAAATGTGTAGAAAGAGAGAGAGAGAGAGAAAGAAAGAGAGAGAGAGAGAGAGAGAGAACCATGAGCTTTAGCTATGGAGGAGAGAAAAGAGAGTGTTTTGTTCTTAGGTGGTTTGGAGAAGATGAAGTATAAGAGATGAGTTGTAAAATGAAGTGTGTGGGTGTTTAGGGAGAGGGAATTCATGGGTTTCTAATGGGAAAAGGATAGGGAAGTTTGAGTTTGAATGGGCAGTGATTAAAGTGTGTAAGAGGTCATTAGCCGATTTGGCTAAAAACAAAACTTTTGCTTTAAGGAAAGCAAAATGGTCTCCTACCATGTTGGTATAAGTTGAAGATATTTTGTTTCAAAGGTGATAGTGACTTAATCTTGATTAAGAAGAGGATTAAGGTAATTGATGATCGTGAACTGCTCCCGGCTTCGGGCCATAATATTTTCCCGGCCCCGGCCTTGGCCCCAAAAAACCAAAACTCAACGGACCAGATCAAAATAATAATATTTTTACCGGCTCCATTACAAAAACATCACATAGGGCTCAAACAATTATATTATGATTTATCGAACTCAGACTTCTCCCCGGGTCATTAGGGTTCATAGATCACAGTGTGAATTCCTACTGTATGCTAAAACGCAGTCCGATGTCTATCTGAGTTTTTAAATCGAATTCAAATGAATTCTCAATTATAAAAATTTAACATTATTTATAATTTATTAGTTGCATTATCAAAAAATTTATTCATAGAATTAATTATTAACAGATGCAGAATTTTCAGGGTGTTAGAACTCATTTCCTTTAGAAATGTTTGTCTTGACAGATGCTTGATCTTCTCTATGAACTGCTTCATAGAAGGACATTTATTTCAACGTTCTAGTGAATGACGCAACAATATACTTTGCTCAATTGGTTTTCAATACAAATCTTCATTTGTTGTCTTGTTGATTTTGACAGTTCTTCTGACACTTCTTTAGATGCTTCAATCTTTCATATAGACGATTGATCATGAGGTGTTTAAATCTTTAGTACTTCATTGGACTTGATTTGTTATGATCTTTACTCATTCAGATGTAGTCATTTTTCATTCTCAAGATAAATGTATTCTAGTGGCTTTAGCTGATTAGTCTTTAGCGCTTATAAGTAGATGCTTTGAATCAAACACTTTGAAGATTGCTTAGCTTGTTTGAAGAGACAACCATTTCAAAGTTTGCTTGACTTGTGGTGCTTCAGCTTTTAGTTATCTCATGCTTGTTTTTCATACGCTTGACTATTTAGGTATTTCAGGCTTGTTCTTCGGACGCTTTTGTCTGTTCTTGTGAATGAGTTGCTTCTGCTGATTTGTTTCACTGATCCAGAGATCCTTGAAAGGATTGATTCTTCTTAGCAGTCTTCACACTTAAGTAGATTATCAACAATGCTCACACGAATCATTTAAATCATTTCCCAAATGTTTAAATTCATCGAAACACAAGGGTTAGACGCTTAGCACATACTAACAGACGCATAGCATGGCTGACAGACGCTTGGAGACCTAACAATAGATTGATGAAGCTAACCCAGAATCGTCACAATTGTCGCATGCCCTAACCCTCATCTCTCTTTTTTTTTTTTTGATATGGTTGTGATGTTTTCCGTCGAAGATGAAGCAGTGAGCAATGCTTCAGTTGTTTCTGATGTTGAACAAAATCAAAATGACGTCATTCCCTGCTTGAAGGAACATGTTGGCATTGTTAACGAAGTTATGTTCCATGTCACCTCAACGTAGGAAAGTTCTGGCTATTGTTCCAACGGGCAGTGACAGAAGGACCAACTTGGTCTAACAGATACACAATAAGCGGCCAAACAGAAACTTTTTAAAATTACAGGACCAAAGTGAAGCTTTAAATATAAATGAGGGATTAAAAGGGTCATTTAGCATAAAAATTAAAAGTGTGACACTCTAAACCCGATGTCACATTGTCACCCATAAACAACATAAAATACTAAATAAAAATTTGTTGGTTTACTTTCGGAAAACAGATCTTCTCTAGTGATATCTCACTATGTCCTGAAAATCGTGATAAAATTTTTTTTTTTCCTTATTACAACTATAAATAACAACAACTCCAGAGTGTATCAATGTTACTCGTGTGTACATATATATATATATATATATATACATATGAACTGTGGACAACATGTCCCTTTAAAAAGAAACTAATAGCAAAATAAAAAAACTATCAATCCTAAAAACAAAACTAGGTAGCGACCGTTTGGAAACCATATCTCTAAAACTCATGGCCATCAGTAGCCGATAACAGACTACCCAAAACTTGCTACCTCAAAAAGAGACTGACACCCTACGCTGGTCTATGTCTAGTGGAAACCGTTGGACAATCCCCCAAAGGAGGGTCCAACGTTTCCATCAGAAGAGAGATTGGGGGAATCTACCTCCCCATCGACCATCCCCGCCTCTCCGGCTCCTGCAGTCGGGGCATCCTCATTCTCCAGAGGAGAATACTTAGGAGTCTCCTGAGGGTCCTCCTCCGGATCCTCCTCATGTACCACTGGTACTAAAACAAAGGGAGGGGGAGGTATCAGTGGCGGCTGCAACTGTAGGGGCTGAACTGCTGGGATCTCATGTTGTAGAGACCCCCGATCCACCATATGCTGCAGTATCATCTAGACCGGTGGCAGTGGAATCTGGATGGTCTCCACCGTGTAGACTCTCTCCTGAGGTCCCACCTTAGTGTTCCCTCGAAGGGTGCAGATTGGTCCTGTATATGCCACACTACTGGCACCCGGGTGGATGACCCACACACCCGGTTCCTTGCGGTGCTCAAACGTGAGGGAGCGGACTCCCGAGTGAGCTAGCCCTTCGCTCTCTAATCCCATCTGCACATAGATAGATATATATCTGACAAGAAAACAGCACAGTCCAAAAAAATGCAGCAAGGGTGAGAAACCAATATATGAATCCAAAAACGACAACTATATGCCCAAACCACAAACAACAGATTCATATAGGCATGTCTCATATAATCATCAACATGATAAACATATCACAGAATATCATAATAATAAAGGTAAAATACAAGGGCCCCGTGCCCAACAGTCATCGTTATTTTCAAAACGTATGCATGGCACTTCCATATATATCATCTAACGTTCAATTCTTAATTTTCGGAAATCCCATCACCTTTCAAAGAGCTAATCAGGCTCTTAATTCATTGGCCCTTAGGCAACAATGACTAGCACCAACTTGCTAAACAAGTACATGAATCCCATGACACTACGCGATTCTCACATGGGGGTGCAATCAGAGGTACTTAACAAATGTAATCAGATCATACTATATTGTCCAACTCAAGGCACAATACGTTCCCAGAACACATATGACACCATTGTCCATCAAGGCACAATGTTACACAATGACATAAGTCATCCCCAGGTTTCCTTGCCATCAAGGTCCCCTCATTTTCAACGGCACGTCTGCCAAAAACATATGCATGAGAAAACCTTTGTTTTCGTCAGTTTATCTTTGTCGTATCATTATTTCCTTGTTGAAGCTCAAAGCTATCAACCACCATAATGTTTTAGACTCTTTTAGGTCTATTACCACATTTTCTCAAAAACAGGACACTCAGTCCAAAACAGCTCGAACCCAAAAATCCCTGACCGATGCACTAGTCTCGGACTTTGGATTCTAAAGCGTACAAAAACGTCCACAAGCCTACAGGACCTCAAGGATTGTCCACAAGCTTACAGGACCAACTCACTAACACGGATCTTTGATCCACGTGTTTTGCAGAACCCTAGAACCCCGACGTCTCGGTTTCTAGGTTCACATCCAAAACAACCATTTCTTTTTGAAAATCAAAAACCAAAACTCATACCTCCGAAGCTTACACAAAGCCTTCGGGATCGGTTTTCCACAAAAACAACACTTGGACAAAAACTAATTTTTCTCTTTTGAAGTATTTCGGTAAACCACAACATTTTGAAATACGGAATTGTAAAAAACCCTTTTTCTTGGATAAAACAGTTTATTTCGGAACCAAAAATTTCTTGAAAGCACTTTTTGTTTCAAAGCCTTACTTTTCTTAAAATAAAGTTGTTTTTCCCCTTTTTCCCTTTATGTCAACTCATTTCCGAATAAAGTAGATTTTATCTTCTTTATTCTCAAAAGACATTAATTCCTTTTGTTTTCAAAATCTTTTGAAACTTTAACCTTTCATTTTCTTATTTTACGTTCCAAGCTTTTTGAAGCTTTTAACTTTACATGATTTTGGACCTTAACCACTGTTAGGTCCCTTAGCACAATATTTACCGTGACAGGCATAATAAACATTTATCCACCATACAATAAATCAGGCATATTCAAACATAATCAAATATGAGCAAGTAAAAATTAAATCACTCCATATCAACCAGGCACATTGAAAATATTACAATCTATATACACAAACACAACATACAACTGTCGAAAATGGAATTCCTCAGGTTTGTCCCCTTACATCTTGAAGTTTTCCACTCAGTGAAAAGTCACCCGATCAATCCGAAAGTCGTCTGATTTCTCGTCCGCTTACCCAATGACAGCTACACACATGCAATCAATCAAGATATCAACTTTAATCAACACAAAATCTCCTATTTTCATCCACCTAGGTTAGGCCAAAGGCTAGAAAAAAAATCTAGGGATGCCCAAAAATTCCTATCTCTTGGATTCAATGCTCACTAAGTGTGATATGACTAAATCAATGCTTATTACACCAAAACGTTAAACAAAACCTTACTCACCCAACTTAGTGAGGTTCGGCCATCTTACCCATATGAGCTAAAGAAATTTCTTGGTTCTAAGCTCTTGGATTATGAAAGAGGGTAATGCAACTAGCTCATAGAAATTGGTTTGACATTAAAAGGATTTTTCTACAATTTTTCATGAATTTTTGAAGTTTAAGGTCATAAACTTGATTCATGGAGGAACTACAAGATTCTATGGAGAAAAAGGAAGATTGAGAGGTCAAGAATGAAGTTCATACCTCCTTGGTGATACGGATGAGCAAGTGATCAACTTTGTTTCCCAAAAATCTTGAAGATTCCTTAAGAGAAATTGAGAGAAAGCGAAGGAGATAGTTGAAGAAATGAAGAACAAGTGATGAAGTGAATATGAAGGGGGTGAGTGGGGTTTGAAGTGGGACTAGGATGTCCACAATATTTTTCATTAAGGGTAACATGGTCATTTCCCATAAGGACCCAAAGGTAACTTCCATAAAAGTTCAAGGGTATTTTGGTCATTTCGCGTCCAAATATTTTCTGAAAACGATGATGATATTGGTACACATTCCTAGGTGACTTGACCTGATGTGACTTCAACATTATCCGTTAACGGGTCACGGTAAATCCGTATCCAGCTCCGTTCGTCGCTCGGTTTGAGAATTCGCCCGAATAGTTTATTATTATTCCGATTTTTGGTGCGTGAAACCAATTTTAGCAAAATTATAGAGAATTCGATTCTAAGACTAACTGTCTCGTTCACGAGTCCAAATTAGGTCTTCTGAGTAGTAAAACACTACTGTTAGTGAAAACGTAGACCGAGCTCCGTCTGAGTTTTCAACCCAAAATTAAACCGTCACTCCCTACGATAGCGTAGAGCGTGACTATGGTCTCAGTTTATTTTAATTCACTCTCTAGACCCTCCAATAAAATACAAACTCATAAATACAGTTTATTGATATTAGAAAGCTTGAAAAATCGGGGTGTTACAAAAACCATCTTTGGAAAGTAATAATACGAAACTTACACAAGAAAATAAAAATAGAAAACTGATTAAGAGGAAAAACATGGGATGAACGGCACTGAAAAGTTTGAGAAAAACAAATGAGGTGCCTATTTTGAACAGATCTAATTCTATCATTTCTTGCAATCCCTGAGAGCTCTCAAGTGGAGGTGCGGGAAAAAAGAGATGATGATTTTGCTTAGGTTATATAATGGGAAATAATAGGGGTGTTCGCGGATTGGATTGGATCGGTTTTGAGCCAAGAAACCATTCGATCCAAAGATGGAAACAACTTGCGGTTTGGATTGGATTGGTTTGCTTCCTTAAAAAAATCCGATCCAATCCAATCCAATCAAAGTCGGTTTGGATTGGATTGGATAATTCGGTTTTTACCGATACATCATTACATAGTTATATTAAGTCGAAAACCAACATTAAACCTATATATACTAGAATTAATTTGTAGTTCTAGTTCCTAAGTACATGCATGAAATCTTCTAGTACATGAATAACTATTGATTCCTTGGTACATGAATAACTATACAAATTCCAATACATCTAGTATTTGACAATTCCAACAAAAATATTAAAGAGAATGAGAGTGTTCGTTCATAAAAGTATGAAAAACAATGCTTAAGTATGAATAGTGCTATAATTCAAAAAATAATAGTATATGTATATAGTAGGTCGGTTTGGATTGGATTGGATCAGTTTTCACTAGGGGATCCGAAATCCGATCCAATCCAATGAAAAAAAGCGGTTTTTGCGGTTTTCGATTTTGTCGGTTTTCGGTTTGTTCGGTTTTCGGTTTTTCGGTTCGGTTTTTGCTGTTTGAATTGGGTTGGATCGGTTGATGAAAACCCCTAGGAAATAGGAAGGAGGATGAAAGAAAAGAAAAGGTTGACTAATGTTATGTTGTGAACACACTTAAGGGGAGTGTACCCTGTCGTAGAAGTAATATAGGACAGAAGTCTTGATATCACACCCAAGAGATTAATTGTGTGATATGCAAGTGACTAAGTAAGTATAGAAATAGAGAAATCCTTATGCTATTTAGACTAAAGAAATAATAATAATAATAATAATAATAATAATAATAATAATAATAATAATAATAATAATAATAACAATAATAATAAATAATAATAATAATAATAATAATAATAATAATAATAATAATAATAATAATAATAATAATAATAATAATAATATAAAGTAATCAATAATAAGATATGGCTCAAGAGAAATCAAGAGTTTGAGAAATCAAGAGTAAAAGGAGCCTAGAGTCGTGGTTTCACTTGTACTTTCAATACCCCCCAAATCCTAGTTCTGTTCAATTTCGCAGTTGCTTTTCGAATATCAATCCCTCTACGAATACTATTAATTGCTTGTCAGGCAATCAATATTCTTTTACCCAGATGAACCCAATGTTTGTCAGGCAAAGAGTTTAAATGATTAGAAAGCATAAAGAACAAAGAGGTTGAATGACTGAAAGGAATAAGTCATGTTTGATCATGCTATAATTTAAACCCCGGTTATCCTATAGATCTACCAATTAATTGCAGTACGATCGTTGGTCAACCAATTGATTAAGAGCATACATAGGCCGCGCAGTCCAAGTATGGGATGAAGAATAATAGAATAATACTATTCAAATCGTAACTTTGAAACCAGATAGAATTCGAATTAAAGCTAAAAAAAGGGTTTTACTAATACAAGATCCACCACAACTCTAAGCGAATTTAGCTACCCATAATAATAAATAAAACCAAAGTCAACAAAGGGAAATGCATCCTGAAGAGTTAAGAGAAGAAGTGTCTCCAAATTAATCTCCAGGTGCAATGTTACTCTAGAATTCTAAATTACTACTAAAAGCTATAACTACAGAAAACTATTACAAAAGATGATAGTATTCAAAAATGTTCAAAGGATGTCTTCATAGTGGTGCAGAGGGCCTCTATATATAGGAAAATATGAGAAGAGGACCCAAAATTAGGTCTTCAGCGCTGCCAGCACGGGCGTGCTCTTTAGTCAGAACGGTCGTGCTCTTTATATGTCAGGTCGTGCTCAGCTCTGTACGGGCGTACCATCTTTGTAAATCAGCGTCATATTGCACGGGCATCAGCAGGGCGTGCTCATCCTTCTATACGACCGTGCTCTTTATTTGTAAGGTCGTGCTTGCTTCAGTTAGGCCTTGCTTCTTTGAGTCAGGTCTTGCTTCACTTTGGCACATGTGTGCTGGTGTCTGGCACGACCGTGCTTAATCTTCAGAGGTCAGCTTTAAGTCATTTTTGTAAGACTTTGTTTGGATGGTTGAGCTAAAGGGCTTGCATGGGCGTGCTCTTGTCTGGCACAGCTGTGCTCGAGATTAGAACTTCATTATCTTCTTCATTTTAGCTCAAAAACCTTCATCTTTCATCATATGCTCATCAAACTGTCTCTAAACATCAATTCTGTCAAAACTTAAGTAAAATGGCTGAAATACAGTAATTATCATCATGAAATGCATCAAAATTCAACCCAAATACCCCCTATAAAATGCACAAAATTGATGTTTATCAAACTTCTGACACTTAAGTATTGCTTGTCCTCAAGCAATTATCTAGCTTAAAAGAGTTTTTAAAATAATTTTCAGACTTAAATCAAGGGAACGCAAAACAAACAGAATTTACAGAATTGTGAGGATAGTCAAACAAGTATATTTTCTAAAAGAAAGTCAAGAGATTATTCAATTAGAAACTTTAAATTCCTTGAAATCAAACTTTCTAAAAGACCATATAGGTCACTCCACTCATAATCTCTTAGTGTCTAGGGCAAAGATATTAAGCACTCAAGATTCTCACAATAAATACATTACCATAGGCTTATCTATTGACCAAATATCCACAACATGATTCACAAGCATGCAGAAGAAGGAAGGGGTCATAAAAGAGCATAAAGTGCGATGGCACTTTTTCACAATTTTTTTCAAGAACCTACTACTTTTTCTTCAACATTTCCTTTCTTTTCTTTCCTTTGCCATAAGCTTGCTTTTTCTTTTTCTTTTCTTGCTTCTTCTCTTTATTTTATTTTCACCAATTTCTTTCTTTTCTTTTCTTTTTTCTTTTTGAATAGAGAGATAGAAGCCTTTTTCTTTACTGCCACCTTATTCTAACACTTTATTTACAGAAAAGGATTCACAATAACACATTCATACTAATGCTCCAATATACTTCTAAGAGTTTTCAATTTTTTAGAATAAGGATCAAAGAGAATATTTTCATAAGGCTCAAATTGGGCAACTAGAGGTAGTGTTTAACCAAATAATACGGGTCAGAAAAATACTTAAGAGTACCCCAACCAGAGTTCCACATGTATATAAGTCAAATTCGTCTCAAAGAGGTCTCAGGACAAGTTCTAGAACATATTCACCCGAGAAATCACACTCATCAAAGAAAATGGGTTAATATCGAATAAATTTAGCACTGCAGTTTAACCCCTATAAAATCCCAAGTTTCACTTTTATAAGCTAATATAAGTCTAATGAAAAATTTTCAATTAAGGAATTTTCTGCTAATTTTTTAGTTTTCAAAAGACGGACTTTTTCAAATAAGTTATGAGCCTATCAAAGCCATTCATCAAAAAAAAATTTGTAAGGGGTTTCCTTAATTTTTAACATAAAAGAGAGATTAAGCCAAATAGTTGAATGCAGCAATATCATGAAAAATATGTATATTTTTCCTCCCCACACTTCACATTTGCACTGTCCTCAGTGCAACTCATTTAATCATAAAATATAAGTGAAGAGAAGGAAAAGAGAAGAGATATTTATATATATATATATATATATATATATATATATATATATATATATATATATATTTGTCTTTTTTATAACACTAGGACAAATATGTATGGCCTTGCTTATTTAAGCATGACCTTGCTCAGATATGTAAGGCCTTGCTTCCCTACTTACCAACAAATGCAGGTAGCCTCCTGCGCAGCGCTTGTTTAACGTTCCGAGCCTGATAGTACTTAGAATGGATCAGTCCTTCAGGTAGCTGATAGATTTCACTTGCGGGAATCCTTCCTCAAAATGCTTAGCGCGCTGACCATTGATTTTGAAGGTAGTGCCATCATCCATGGCAACTACAAGCACTCCGGAAGGGAGAACTTGGGTCATAGTGTAAGGGCTAACCCATCTTGAGCGCAATTTTCCTGGAAAAAGACGCAAGTGTGAGTTATAAACCAAAACTTTTTCTCCAATCTGAAACTCGCGCTTCTGAATGTGCTTATCATGCCACTTTTTGGTGCGCTCCTTATAATATTTAGCATTCTTATAAGCTTCAAGGCGAAGCTCATCAAATTCATTTAGCTGCAATAACTTGTTTTCACCTGTAAGCTGTGCATCAAAGTTAAGAAATTTCAAAGCGCAAAATGCTTTATGTTCTAACTCAACAGGTAAATGGCATGACTTACCAAAGACAACCCAAGTAAAAATATTCTTTTTCAAAATTTTTATCACAACCCGAGTATCATTAGTAGGTAGAGCCATAAACTCAACCCATTTAGAAACATAATCCACATCAACAAGAATATATTGGTTCGCAAAAGAATTTAGGGAAAGGACCCATGAAGTCAATACCCCAAACATAAAAAATGTCACCTAGAAATATTACCACTACGCTGGTAGCTATCATAGGATTTTACAAATTCGTTTGCATCTTTAAAAATTGTTGGCCAATAAAAACCATATTGCAAAACTTTGTATGCAGTTCTATTTGGGCCAAATTGGCCACCTGCCTCTCTAGAATGACAATGCTCAAGAATAGAGGCTACCTTATGGGCAAGTACACAAACCAAATCAATTTATCCCCACATACTTTAAACAAGTAAGGGTCATCCCATAGATAGTGTCTAGCATCAAAGAAAAGTTTCTTCTTTTGCTGGAAAGAAAAGTGAGGGGGAATAACCTTACCTGCCAGGTAGTTAACAATACCAGCATACCATGGAGCAGGGGAAATAGCTAAGAGACACTCATCAGGGAACACTTATTTGATCTTTCCAACATGGGCAAGTTGCATTACGCTATGGTCAAGGTGCGATAAATGGTTAGCTTCAAGATTTTCCGAACCTTTCTTGTCTTTGATCTCCAAATCAAACTCTTGCAGCAATAAAATCCACCTAATCAACCCAAGCTTTGCATCCTTTCTACCAAGCAGATATTTTATAGCAGAGTGGTCAGTATAAACAATTATTTTTGAAAGAACAAGGTAGTGGCGAAATTTATCAAAAGCAAAAACTACGGCCAATAACTCTTTCAGTGGTGGTGTAATTTTACTGATCATCATCTAAAGTGCGACTAGCATAGTATATGGTATGAAATGCCTTATCCTTCCTCTGACCCAAAACTGCCCCCACAACAGTATCACTAGCGTCACACATCAACTCAAAAGGAAGAGTCCAATCGGGGGCCATAACAATAGGAGCACCAATTAATTTTTCTTTTAACAAATTAAATGCCTTTAAACATAAGTCAAAAAAATCAATAGTGGCTTCTTTAACTAAGAGGTCTGTCATTGGTTTGGCAATTTTAGAAAAGTCTTTGACAAACCTCTTATAAAAATTGGCATGTCCTAAGAAACTACGCACCGCCCTTACAAAATTTGGTGGAGGTAATTTCGCTATCACCTCTACCTTGGCGGGATCTACCTCATTACCTTTTGTGGACACCTTGTGTTCCAGAATAATGCACTCTTGCACCATGAATTGACACTTTTCCAATTTAGCATCAAATTAGTGTCCTTGTATCTTTGCAAAACCAAATTCAAATTATGCAAGCAGTTATCGTATGAGGACCCAACATAGAAAAATCATCCATAAAAATTTCAATGCATTTTTCAATCAAATCTAAAAAGCCATCATACATCTTTTGAAGGTGGCAGGTGCATTACAAAGACCAAAGGGCATCCTTTTATATGCAAAAGTACCGTATGTGCAAGTAAAAGTAGTTTTTTCTTGATCTTGTAAAGCCACTGATATTTGCATATAACCGGAATACCCATCTAAACAACAATAATATTCATGCCCCTCCAACTTTTCAAGCATTTGATCAATAAAAGGTAAAGGAAAATGGTCCTTCCTAGTGGCTTCATTTAATTTTCTAAAATCAATGCACATACGCCACCATGTGGTTTTCCTTACCGCTATCAATTATTGGTTATTATTTTCCATGACAGTTGTACCTCCCTTTTTAGGGACACATTAAACTGGACGCACCTACTTACTACCAGAGATAGGATAAATAATAGTTGCATCAAGAAGCTTGATTACTTCTTTATTTACTATGTCCTTCATGTTTGGATTGAGGCGACGCTGAGGTACTGCCCGAGGCTCAAATTCATCCTCCATGTAAATTCTATGAGTGCATATAGAGGGACTGATGCCTTTAATATCATGAATCGTCTACCCAAAAGCTTCGTTGTTATCCCTTAAAACTTTAAAAAGTTTTCCTCTATGGTTTCTGTCAAAGCAACAGAAATAATGACGGGTAGAGAGGAAGAAGGATTTAAGAAAGCATATTTAAGATTAGAGGGGACGGGTTTTAATTCAAGCTCAGGAGGTTCTTCAATCGAAGGTTTGGGCTTTGGAGCGTTGTCCCTATGGTGCTTCCAACTTCCTTCTTGGAGAGCTTGCAGGAACATCAAGGCTTCCTCTTCTTCATTGTCCTCCATAACAATTGGATCCTGCAGAGTAAGAACTTTTTCAAGCCGGTCTTCTATCCTGAAATCAGAGAAATTATTAGACACAACTATATTAGTAGTATCAATATCTTGATTGAAATTATAGGAAGCAAAAGAAGAAGGATTTTTAAGAGAGTTAAAAACTCTAAAGACGGCTTCTTCATCACTAAGCCACAGAGTCAACCTTCCCTATTGTACATCAATTAAAGTCTTTCCTGTGGCTAAGAAAGGTCACCCCAAAATAATTGGGATTTCCTCCTCCTCCTTTATGTCTATCACAATGAAGTCAGCAGGAAAGATGAATTTGCCAACCTTTACTAAAACATCTTATCACACCACGTGGCTGAGCAATGGATCTGTCTGCTAACTGTAAAGAGAAATCAATGGCTTCCGAAAAGGGAATATTGATATACAATTTTTTAAAAATTTCTAAAAATCTAGCAAATTGCTTATCCTGATGCTCATTTTTCAATCTATGAAGGTAAGGGATGTTGACCTTTTTTGGCTCAGAGTTTGCTTTACATCTTGTTGTTGTAATGCTTGGCTGCAAGCATGACGATGTTTTTTAGTGCATGGTCGTGTCCCTTCAGCAGGAGCTTCCTTGCTCGCGATTTCTTTGCTAAGTTCTTTATTTAACTCTTTACCACTCCTAAGAGTGATAGCTTTGGCTTGCTCGTTTGGTTTTGCTTCGGTTTTGGCAGGTAGTGTACTTGCACTTTTTGAGTCACCAACATTGCAAGAGTAGTCAATTGAGCTTCCAAGGTTTGAAGGCTGTTGTCAGTTTTCTTTATGGACTCTGCCAGAGTGTTTTCAAAATCGAGCCTTGTATCCTCTTGTTTAGGACCTTGATTCTGCCAGTAGGGTAGTCTGGAGACATTCTGACTGTTCTGCTGATCTCCCCAAGGAAAATTGGGATGGCTCCTCAAACCAGAATAATCGTATGGAAAAGAGCTATTTTGTCTCCAGTTGGCATTGCCCATATAATTAGCTTCCTCAACTGGCGGGGTAAAGTAACTACCCCACTGACAATCTTTGCTTTCATAACCAGTCAAATTGCAGTGTTTACAATGGAGTGGAGGCACAGGTGTAATGGTTTGAGTCATGATCTGCGTTTGTGCCTACATCAATGTTTCTACCTATTTTGAAAGAGCATCCATCTTGGCTTCCGTTGTTATGATGGCATCCACTTCATAACTTCTGACTGGCTTCTTATTGACTTGACTGTAATTAAGCGGCCACTGATAGTGATAGGCTGCCATCTCCCCAATCAAGGCATGAGCTTCTTCGGGTGTCTTTTTCACCTTTAAGCCCCCACAAGAAGCATCTATATTGGACCTGTTTTGCTTAGAGAGTTTGTGATAAAATATTTGCACAAGGATAGGGACTGTAAAACAATGATGCGGACATCTTTTGATGGAATCCTGATATCGCTCCTATGCCTCATAAAGAGATTCTTGGTCGTATTGCACAAAGTTTGAAATATCAGCTCTAAATTTAGCAGATTTAGAAGGTGAAAAGTACCTAGCCAAAAATTGGCGCCTCAACTGATCCCAGGTATTGATAGAACCAGATGGCAAAGACGAAAGCCACTGATTCGCATTGTCGGACAAAGAGAATGGGAACAGTCTGAGTCTAATCGCATCTGTTGAAGCTCCATGGTATTAGATGAGATCTGTGATCTTGAGGAACTTCTTTAGATGACAGTTGGCGTCTTCAGTAGGTGACCCCCCAAATAGTCCAGAGTTTTGGACCATAGAGACCAAAGCAGGCTTGATCTCAAAGTTATTGGCATCCACTGCAGGGTTGGTGAAGTTGTCTGTCACCTCAGCAGATGGGGTAAAGTAATCGAGCAAAGTCATTCCTTCCCCCATGGTTATCTCCTCTCTTGCTTATCTCCGCAACCTGTGAAAAGTTCTTTCAACTTCCCTGTCAAAATGTAATTTAGGCAATTGGGAACGCGTTAGCATACAAGGAGAGAGATAAATAAAAAGAAAAATAAATGTCTAAAGTAACTATAATTTCTTTCTTCCAATATCACACAATCACAAAATATCACAAATTAATCCCCGGCAACGGCGCCAAAAACTTGTTGCGTTGTGAACACACTTAAGGGCAGTGTACCCTGTCGCAGAAGTAATATAGGACAGAAGTCCAGATATCGTACCTAAAAGATTAATTGTGTGATATGCAAGTGACTAAGTAAGTACTGGAATAGAGAAATCCTTATGTTATTTACATTAAAACTTTAAGATTGAGTTGAAAACTCTTAATTTAAAGACTTTGTAAACCAAAACCTTTCTAATTGGAAACTCATTTGATTTATAGAAACTTGACTATTTACTTGAAGTAAAGCGATTCAATTAGTTTGAAAAAGATTTTCCTCTCTAACTTAGTATAAAACCATTATCTAAGTTAGCGTAAAAGAAATAGTATTTCATTTAGTTTTCAAACTATGATTCAATTAAATCCAAACTTTATGATAAAGTTCTCATTATAATTTTGAAGGTTGAATATGAAATTGATTTGGTTTCGAAATGAATGTGACATCATATTAAACCTAAGGTACTTCACATTAATTTTACTTTCATGAAATTACTTTTATCATTTTATTTTTAAAACTTTTATTTAATTGATTAAACTATGACTAAAGTAAAACACATTTTTACCCTAGTTAAAAACACAAAGGGACGAAATTTAACGGCCCTGGACTGCTTTAAGGATTGCCGACTGTCCCCACAAACCAACACGAGTCTCTTCAGCGTGCTTTGTTCTCACTCACACGCTTCTTAGGAAAACTTCCCAGGAGGTCACCCATCCCAGAATTACTCCAAGTCAAGCACGCTTAACTTAGGAGTTCTTAAGTGATGGGCTACCGAAAAGAAAATGCTTCTTGTTTTTATAGGTAGTACCAATCAATTCTTATAAGCCTTCCCTCAACTATACAGTCCCATACCTGCACAGCCTCAGGATCCCTCTCATTCCGGTGTGAATCGGTTCATTCATGTATCCCTCCGCCTAGAAGCCCGCCAGGAGCCGCTCGTTATCCGTGCCTCATGCACCGGCGATCACTCCCCGCCCTCGTCAGCCCCGGGTATTACATGCCCACCAGCTTCCGCTTGGTTCGTCCCCGAACCACACTGTACTGGGAGAGGTCCGCTCTGATACCATTTGTAACGGCCCTGGACTGCTTTAAGGATTGCCGACTGTCCCCACAAACCAACACGAGTCTCTTCAGCGTGCTTTGTCCTCACTCACACGCTTCCTAGGAAAACTTCCCAGGAGGTCACCCGTCCCAGAATTGCTCCAAGTCAAGCACGCTTAACTTAGGAGTTCTTAAGTGATGGGCTACCGAAAAGAAGATGCATCTTATTTTTATAGGTAGTACCAATCAATTCTTATAAGCCTTCCCTCAACTGTACAGTCCCATACCTGCACAGCCTCAGGATCCCTCTCATTCCGGTGTGAATCGGTTCATTCATATATCCCTCCGCCTAGAAGCCTGCCAGGAGCCACTCCTTGTCCGTGCCTCATGCACCGGCGATCACTCCCCGCCCTCGTCAGCCCCGGGTGTTACACGAAACCCTAGTTGATCTTTGGATCAAAACTACTTCTTGTTTGTTTTTGAAACACAAGTTACTAAAACACTTATTAGTTTCCAAAAATATTGAAGTTCAAGAACAAGTTCATGTTCATCCTTTTGTTTGCTTGATGGCCGAACCCTAATACTAACAAGGATGTGAAGATTTTGCTTCACCATGTTAAGTAATAGCTCTAAATAATCACAATAATATGATGAACGATAACCCTACAGCATTCAACCATAAATAAGCAAAAAATCCTTACTTGATCTAGAGATCAAAGTATGGTTTTCAACGTACATGAAAACATTTTTCCAACCAAGCATATATCATCACAAACACATATTAAGCATAGAAACCTTATTACAAACATGATCTCATAGAGAACTTCACCAACAAAGTAGTGAACCCAAGCTTGGGTTTCACCCACACCAACCATAAAAAACCATTTTCATCTTCCACCAATTTTGGTGTGATGAGGTTCACTCCCACATACATTTAGTGAAGAGGTTTTAGTTAAAGAAACTCCAAGCCCTTAGAAAGACAAGGTGGCCGAACCTATGAGGAAAGAAAAGATAAGATCTTGAACTTGTATTCATGGAAATGAAGAACTAGAAGATGATTACTCAAGGTACAAAGTAAGGAAATGAAAAGGAAAAGGATTTAGAAGCTTACCAAAACAAGAACAACTTGAAGGTTTGGATGTTGTTCTTGAGGTTGAAGAACAAGCTTCTCCAAATCAAGAAACTTCCTTCACCAAAGTTGATCCTTAGACCAAAGCAAGGTGAAGTATGATCTTAGAAATGGAAAAGGAAATTTGGTTAGTGAAGAGAGAGAAGAGAGGATTTTTGAAAAACTTAAGAAATGAGAGCTTTGTTCTTTAGGAACAAAATGTTAAGTGATTTTGGGTGTTATGGGAAGGTAATTGCTGAATGGCCTTAAGGTTGATTTACCAAAATTTTGGTGAAGTGTGATGGAAATATGTGTAAGGAAATGAAGGGTTATGATTGATGAAGGTACACATGTGTTGACACCATGTTAAAAGGTGATAAGATTAATCAAAACTAGGTAGTTTAGCTTTTTCTATAAAAGGAAAGTTGACAAAGTTGAAAGATTGTCATTATTTAAGTTGACATTACCTCGTGAAACGTGAAAAGCAATCATAAACTTCTATCGACTCTGGGCCAAACTAACTTCCCGGCCCCGGGCCAGATTACTTCCCGACCTTGGCATGCTTCCCAAAGTAAAGTGGTCCCGATTAAAATAATAAAATTTTTACCGATTCCGACTCAAAACAACATAACAGACTCAAAACAATATCTTATGATTATTATGCTCGTAATTGAAATTCAAATATGAATTTCCAATTGTTAACTATTTTTATTATTAATTAGATTGTGTTCTCAGTCATGTTCTTTACACAAACAGTTAAAAAGACAGATATAAGATTTTTAGGATGTTACATCATGTCATAGTAAAGATTAAAGAATTTCTAAGGGAAGGATTACAATTCCTCCTTCGTAAGACATGTAGGAAGAGAATGAAATAATACACGAGCACCTACATAAACGCGTGTTTGATGATGATGCTTCCTTCAAGAAACATGGAACGATCAAGTAACTTGAGTTACCTTGTGAAGCCTAGTGATGGCTGGATTTCGAGGGAGTCACGATGTTATTGATTAAACGAACCTTTGATCGCATTCGCATATGTAGCTCAACATATTGCATATGGTTGTCGGTAAAGCCTGTGAGCCTAGGAGTTGAGCTTAATATAGTGGTGATGGTTGGTTTGACCTAGGAGACTTTGGGGGTGTAAAACTTCACATGTGGCCAGTTGGTAGCTCTCTTGTTCCGTGGTAAATCAAGATCCCACACCAACGCTCTCGACTAGACACTGCCTTGTTCAAGATTGGTGTAGAGTGTCTTTGCAAAAAGCTAGTATTCACGCGTGGTTATGAATGTTGTGTTGGGGTTTCAAGAGGGATAATTTTTAAAAACAATTTTTCAAAAACCTCTTGAGCGGAACAACCCCTTAACTAAGGACCATGTATTGCACATGAATCACAAGGATATTGTGTTTACCTCTTGAAGCGTGGCTTTACCACGAACACTGTGAGCAAGTCAGCAGCACTGGTAAATCACTAACATTGCTACGGTGTGAATGGCAACTTGATCTACACAACTACAGTGCAGCAGATCCGAGGATCACTGCTGTTATCACCACAAAGGGAGAGGTTCTTCTATCACTAGTCTTGCAAGGTAGCAATACCTCTACTCAGTCCATGAAAGCAAACCAACGCCAGAGATAGCGTAGTGCTAGCTATCAGGATTGGGAGAGGCGCGACACACATAGAGAGAAAAAAGGGCGCGCCTGTCAAGGGTGTACAACGGCCGTTATGAGTGCTCTGTGTTTTATGTCGCTTAAGTGATGTGCACAGCTTATTAATACCTATCATAACCTAACCACTTGGGCTATTGTACGCTACAGGCCCAATGTTTAATTATTAATTAAACATACTTAATTAATCAATTAAACTAATTCTCTGAACACTTACTCTATGCGTGTGACCCTATAGGTTCTCAATTAATTGGCAATAATATTAATTCTTATTAATCATATTAATAATCAATTAGTATTATAAACAATGAGCTGCATCTAGCAATACATCACTGCTACCCAATTAATTAGAATATTGGTGATACAATTAAAACCATATTGTAACCATATATAATGTGAAGTCAACTTCCTTTTGTCACAATGTCTTAAATGAACACAAGGCATAAATGTGTCATCCTTGTTAAGTCCAATTATTTATTTCTTGATCTAGTAATTGACGTACGATCATGTGGGCCCAATATCTTATATTTTCCCACCTTAGCATGACCATGCATTTCTACGTCGCATACCATCAAGAGGCCTATAGACATTACTCCTATTATGTAAGAGGGACGAATCCTATCTACATCACTCACATTCCTCAACATGTTTCATTGCAGGCCCAATAAGTACCTTTATAGTTGTCATGTTATAGACAACATTTAATTGTATGAAAGCCTACAACTACATATGTTAGGAATCGTAGTGACTTCAAGTCGAAGGACTACTTCACTATGGTCACCATGAGAATCACTCATGACACTTAAACAACTATAATGCAGCGTTCTCATAACGGGTCACCCCAGTATAAATATTCCACTAATATATATACCTATGTGAAGATTTGATATCTTATATCTATAACCTGTAAGATGTGGTCATCAGTACACACACATAATAGTCTCATTGTATTATTATTGTCCTTATTAATAATAACACTTGACTATGGATATTTAAGAATAGTGTTCTATAATTTAATGGCATCTCACGGTCAAGTCATACTTGACGTTTCATTAAATGAACTACCTATTCTAAGGATTTTATTATGCTATAAATATGATCATCAAATATAACATAATAAATAAATGCCTCATATATATAAAATATAAAAAGTCATGATACAATATATAAATCCAACAAATATATATTGGCCACTAGGGCTTACACCAATAATCTCCCACTAGTAATAGTGCCATTAGGCAAAAATCTAATACCCATCGACCTAGTATGAGCGTCATGGTTTTGCTGAGCAAGAGGCTTGGCAAGCGGGTCAGCCACAATGTCTAGTGTATCAACTCTGCATATTTTTACATCTCCTCTATCAATGATCTCTCGACTATGATGAAAACGCCTGAGTATGTGTTTGGGTCGCTGGTGAGATCTGGGTTCCTTGGCTTGCACGATTGCTCCATTGTTATTGCAACAGAGGTCAATCGGGTCCGCAATGCTAGGAACAGTACCAAGTTCAGAAATGCACTTCATGATCCAAATAGCCTCCTTTGCTGCATTGGATGCAGCAATATACTCGGCCTCTGTTGTAGAATCGGCAACTGTCTCTTGCTTTGAGCTCTTCCAGCTCTCAGCGCCTCCATTAAGGCAAAACACAAATCTTGACTGCGATCTGGAATCATCCTTATCAGTTTGGAAGCTAGCGTCAGTGTAACCTATTACAATGAGCTCTTCCTCACCTCCATAGACCAAGAATGTATCCTTAGTTCTTCTCAAGTACTTGAGTATATTCTTGACTGATGTCCAGTGACTCTCACCGGGATCAACTTGGTACCTGCTCGTCATGCTCAAGGCATACGAGACATCTGGTCTAGTACATATCATAGCATACATGATAGATCCAATTGCCGAAGCATATGGAATCTTATTCATGTCTTCCCTCTCATCAGATGTAGTAGGTCACTGTCCCTTGGACAAGTATATGCCATGTGACATAGGCAAGAGACCCTTCTTAGAATCATGCATACTGAAGCGCCTAAGCACTTTGTCAATATATGTATCTTGACTAAGGCCTAATAGGTTCAACGATCTATCCCTATAGATCCTGATTCCCAATACATTGGAAGCTTCGCCTAAGTCCTTCATCGAGAAACAATTCCCTAACCATGTCTTTACATTTTGTAGTCTAGGAATGTCGTTTCCGATGGCTTATATGTCATCCACATACAATACGAGAAAAACAATCATGCTCCCACTAACTTTCTTGTACACACAAGGTTCATCTTCATTCTTGATGAATGCAAACTGTCTTACAGCTTCATCAAAGCGAAGATTCTTCTGGAAGCTTGCTTGAGTGTATAGATGGATCTTTGAATTTTGCACACCTTTCCAGCATCCTTTGAATCGACAAAACCCTCAGGCTGTGTCATGTACACATCCTCGAGGAGATTCCCATTAAGGAATGCAGTTTTGTCGTCCATCTGCTAGATTTCATAATCATGGTATGCAGCAATATCAAGTAGAATTCGAACAGATTTAATCATTGCAACTGGAGAGAAAGTTTCATCATAGTCTACACCATGAACTTGCTTGAAACCTTTCGCAACTAGTCGCGCTTTGAAGGTATTAACCTTTCCATCCATGTCAATCTTCTTTTTGAAGGCCCACTTGCACCCTATGGGTTTAATCCCTTCGGGTGGCTCCACCAAGGTCCAAACTTGGTTTGTGTACATGGATTCCTTTTCAGATCCCATGGCTTCTAGCCATTTTTCAAATTCAGGGCCAACTATGGCCTCCTGGTATGTAACAGGCTCATCTTGATCCATAAGCAGTACATCACCTTCTTGAGTTAGGAGAAGTCCAAATCTCTCAGGTTGTGTGTGTGATCTGTTTGACCTACGCGGTTCTTGTGTTACTTGAATCGGTGCTTAAACCACAACATCTTGTGGATTCGATTCTTGTTCCGTTGCAGGCGAGTCAGTACTCTGTGGTGCTTGGATTTCTCCAAGTTCTACTGTTCTCCCACTGTCTACTTTAGAGATGTATTCCTTCTCAAGGACAAACACTTTGTCATCAGAGGGGTTATAGAAATAGTATCTTGTCGTTTCTTTGGGATACCCCACAAAAGTACATTTATCTTATTTGGGTTCAAGTTTATTTGTGATTAAACGTTTGACATAGACATGACAACCCCAAATCTTCATAAAAGACAAACAAGGCTTTCTCCCCTTCCACATCTCATGTGGTGTTTGTTTTACCGCCTTAGATGGAACACAGTTAATTGTGAAAGCTGCTGCAAGCAATGCATAACCCTAGAAATAGTCTAAAAGATCTGAATGACTCGTCATCGATCGTACCATGTCCAACAAGGTGCGATTCCTCCTTTCAGATACGCCATTCCATTGTGGGGTTCCGGGAGGAGTGAGTTAGGATACTATTCCACACTCTTTCAGATAGTCATCAAATTTCTGGCTAAGGTATTCACCACCACGATCTGATCGTATGGCTTTAATACTCTTGCCAAGTTGTTTTTATACTTCATTTTTGAACTCTTTAAACTTTTCAAAGGTTTTAGATTTGTGTTTCATTAGATACACATATCCATATCTACTAAAGTCATCAGTAAATGTGACAGAGTAAGAAAAATCACCTCTAGCAGGTTTGTTCAGTGGCCCACATACATCACTATGTATCAAGCCCAAAAGATCATTGGCCCTTTCACTATTACCAGTAAATGGGGCCTTAGTCATCTTTCCAAATAAACAAGATTCACATGTATCAAATGCTTCATAATAAAAAGAATCCAATAATCCATCTTTATAGAGTTTGGAGATGCATTTCTCATTAATATGGCCTAAACAACAATGCCCAAGATATGAAGGATTCAAACCATTGGGTTTGATCCTTTTCGCATTTATGTTATATATGGGCACACAGAGATGAAGAATATAAAGTCCATTACTCAATGGTGCATTAGCAAACAAAACATAATCCAAATAAAGAGAACAACATTTGTCCTTAACAATTAAATGAAAACCCTTCTTATCCAAACAAGAAACCGAAATAATGTTTTTGCTAATAACGGGAACATAATAACAATTATCAAGTTCCAAAAAAAACCCAGTGGGTAAAGTTAAAACAAAAGTCTCTACATGTAATGCAGTAACTTTTGCTCCATTTCCAACGCATAGGTCCACTTCACCTTTAGTCAATTTCCTCCTACTTCTTAGTCCCTGCACATTATTACAAATGTGAGCACCACATCTAGTATCAAATACCCAAGATGCTAAAGTAGATAAATTAACATCAATAATATAAATACCTGAAGCAGAAGTCTCACATCCCTTCTTTTTCTCTTCTAGGTATTTCTTGCAGTTCCTCTTCCAAGGCCAAGTTGGCCACAATGGTAGCAATTTCCTTCCTTAGCTACCCCGCCCACGGGCTTCAAGCCAGAAGTGCTAGGCTTAAACTTTTTCTTGCCCTTGCCCTTCTGCTTGCTCCAGGGCTTCTTCTTAGCCTGTTTTTCAGAATCAACCATCATTATGGCTTTACCTTTTCCCTTATTAATGTTCTGCTCAATAGTTCTCAACATGCCTAGCAGTTCTGGAAGAGTTTTGCCAATGTCATTCATGTTGTAATTCATGATAAATTGACTGTAGCTTTCTGGTAACGATTGCAGAACTACATCTGTAGCCAACTCTTGGCTCAGTGGAAAACCCAATCTTTCAAGGCTCTCAATGTACCCAATCAAAAGGAGTACATGAGGTCCAACTGGGCTTCTTTCTGCCAGCTTACACTTAGATAGGGCTCTGGAAACTTCAAAGCGCTCATGCCTCGCCTGCTCTTGGTAGAGCATTTTGAGACGTCCGATCATATCAAACGCCTCCATGTTCTCATGTTGCTTCTGAAGCTCAGAGTTCATGGTGGCCAGCATGAGGCAACTAACATCCTTGGCATCATCCTGACACTTCTTATAAGCATCTCTGTCAGCCCTAGAAGCATCCTCGGGTAGTTCAGGAACAGTCTCCTCAAGAACATACAACTTTTTCTCTTGCTTAAGGACAATCCTCAGGTTTCGGTACCAATCCAGAAAATTACTTCCAGGTAACTTGTCCTTCTCAAGGATAGATCGCAGTGACATATTATTAGTTGTGTTTGGTGCCATGGATATCTACATAAAGAAATATGCAAAGTATAAGTATCATGATTTTAAAACATATTTAATAGGTCTTTATTAAATACGCTCCCACTACTTTACTCAAATCAATGACCCTTATCATTGACTCATAAAAACCCGCTGAAAGATTTTCTAGTGGGTCCAAGATCCATATTTCACCTCGTTCCGAGTCAGCTTGGGCTGATCGCCTAAAACTCAGCTATTTAGGTAGGAAACTCCTTTCCAATTACATCCAATGTAATTATTGGACCAGTTGGGTGAATAACTCCTTATTCTAATCCATCATATGCATTAATGCCCAACCGCATGCCTCTAAGCCATTTCAATCCTATTGAATATGCTTAGTTAAGTTCAACCTAATGGTTGGCAGTTGTAACATCCAAAAAATCTCACGTCTGTCTTTTAGTTGTTTGTGTGAATAACTTGACTTAGAACGTAATTCAATTAATCATAATCATAATAATAGTAAGTAATTGGAAATTCATATTTGAATTTCAATTATGAGCTTAATAATCATAAAATGTTGTTTTGATCCGGACCGCTTTACCTTGGGATGCATGCCAGGGTCGGGAAGTTATTCTGGCCCAGTGTCGGGAGTAGTTCATGACTGCATCTCATGCTTCACGAGACGTTGTCAATCATCCATCACCTTTTCATTCCTTTAACCAGTGGATTAAATTCTTATGACTCTTGGTTAATAACCTAGCATCTTTTCCTTTTATGGAGAAAGCAAATTAACCTATTTATGGTTAATCTCTACTTCTTTTAATATGAGGTCAACAAGTATGACCCTTTTAATTCTTGGCCATTGGATTTCTTACACTTGATTCACATCATATGTCATGAAAATATGTTTAATCTTTGGAGCCCATTTGTTAAGGCCATATGGCCAAATGATGTGGAAAAACACCAAGTTTTATTCATTCTCATTCATCCAAAAATCAAACTCTCCTTCCTCTCAAGAACCCTTCATTTTCTCTCTTCCCTCTCTTCTCTTCAACCTTACAGTTTCTCTCTAAGAATCACCACCCAAATATCTTTTCTCAATTCTAAAACTATTGTTGTTCTTGCTTTGATCTCCTATACATCTTTGATGAAGAAAGTTTTTCATTTGGGGCAACTTGGTTCTTGACCCTCAAGAACATCAACCTTGATCTTCAAAGTTTTCTTCATGAAGTAAGCTTCTAACCATATTTCTTATTCATTTTATTTCATAGAATCATGAAGAAACCTTTCCTAGCACATGATTTTGCTAAACAAAGTTTAAAATCATAGTGTTTTTCGCTAACATAGGTTCGGCCACCTCCTCGTTCTTGGAGCTTGGAGTTTTGCTCATCCTAAAGATCTTCATTAAGGTAATGGAGGAGTGAACCATATCACACCACATTTGTGACTCCCCCTTCTGGGATATCACATGGTAACCCGTTGCGGAAAATAAAGCTTTCGTAAACTAAAAACTTTTTGAAAAACACTTACTCGAGTGGTTGTAGAAATCTGATGCCAAAAGCAAAACAGAACAACCACGTAAAACAAATTGAAATTTATCATTGATAATAGCAATTTAACTTCCATAAGGCGCATATCATTTTCCAAATCTTTTAGTAAACAACATGTACTCAGTCACAGTCGAAAGACTTGACTGAAATATCCAAAAATCCTAAGAGCTGGGCTAATAAAGAAACTCTAAAGACGATGGAGTATACTACCTGGTATACATCATACCCATGAGACGGTGTCTCGTCGTCGCCAGTCCACACAACTTCGCTGTCGACGTAAAGAGACTCTAGCTTCAGGTTCCTGAAGTGACCCAGAGGTCCGTTGGAATGCATCTGTACACGTATCCAAAAACACAACAGGGTGTGTAACATGTACAGGCAAGGGTGAGATACAAATATATGGATTTATACACGATAACTACGTATGGGACACAGCCACAGCAAATAAGCATATATAATATCATAATGCATAAGATTCCACTAAATAAACAAGTAGTTTATCATAGGGTTTCATACCCGACAGTCACCGTCATTTTATAAAAATGCATGACACTTCAACGTTTATCGTCTAATTCTTTACTTAGTCTCCGGAGATCCCAACACCGTATAAAATGAGTTGATCAAACTCGATTGCCCAAAGGCACAACGTTGTTAAAACCATTGCACACTTGCCTATACAAGGCATAGGTGATCACCGTTTATGGTTTTCATTGTCCATCAAGGCACAATGATATACAACGTCTTGAATATCCTGACCACCAAGATATCCAGATTAAAACATCGTTGGCACGTCAGCCGATTTAATGCATTTAAAAACGTTTCATGTCTTCTCACTTTTCCTTGTGTTCTTTCTTTCCTTGTCGTAGCTCAAAGGCTCCCGACCATTCGTAATTTACACCGTTTTAAAACTTTTCATCGTTTAGCACAGGACAAAATGTCCGAGTATTCAATTGCGGAGCCCTAGACCGATGCACCAGCCCAAGGTTTGTGGTGATAGAAAACAACATTCACCTTTAATCACGTTTCCTCATAACAAGAGGAGGACACACAGTCCAAAATACCGTAACACGGATTCTCAGATTTACGTGCTATTTTCACATAACACTAGTATCCCGACGTCTCGTATATTAGGTTCACGTTTTCAACGTTTTTCACCATTTTTCGTTCTGTAAAACACAAATCAAAATGAAATCTCCGCAACTTATCTAAGTTATCGGATTTCACACTGTTGGGAAAAACTCGTTTACAAAGAACCTTTTCTGTTTGAAAATGGTTTGAAAACCCTCAAATTACAAATAAAACTTATTTTTTGTTGAAAGTCCTTTCCCAAAGACTCGTTTTTGAAACGAAACAGCTGAGACCAGAAATATCGTCTCAGATCGAAAACGTTTACCGTAAATCTTTTCGGAATTAAAACGTCGTTTTAGCGTTAAAAACGTCCCAAGATCAAAATCTTGACTTTTTCCTCTTATTTTAATTTATTCCACAAAATGATTAATTTATTCTTGAAAATTTAACTTTTTCTACTAACTTTATAATTTACTTTAGGATCCATTTTTGGAAAAACTAGAGTCATTGAAAATTTCCAACGTTTCCGAGATAAATATTTGGCGTTTCTTACAAAGCTTTTGAAGACTTTTATCCCCATTAATTATTTGAGCATTGACCATTGTCAGGCTTTCCAATCAACAATCAACATCACAATATGGTTATAGCAGATAATATAGTAAAAACACATATTAAATCACCATAACACATATCAACAAGCAATTATCAACAGATAAAATAATGGCGGAAAGTAAATCAATCACCCACTACACAGCTTAATCACATATTTACAGACCAAATACGATAACATGTAGTTATCGGGAGATCCCTCAGGCAGTCCCCCCTTACCTCTTGAAGCTTCTCGATTAGCAAAAAGTCGCCCGATCGGTCCGGAAGTCGCCTGGTTTCTCGTCCGATCACTCGACGACAACTACACACAAACAATGAATCAACATATCAACTTTAAATCACAAAATTTTCCCTAATCTTCTTCACCTAGGTTTCGGCCAAAGCTAGGAAAAATTGCTAGGGAAGTCGAAAAATTCCTATCTCTTGAATTCAATACTAACTAGGTGTGATAAGACTAGATTCAAGCTTAGAACACCAAAATCTAACCAAAACTCTACTCACCCAAAAGGGGGTAGGTTCGGCCTTAATGACCCATTGGAGTTAGAGAGCTCCTTTGGTTTCTATCTCTTGGATTATGATAGATGATCATGAATCTAATGTAAGAAAATTGGTTTGACATTAAAAGGATTTTTCTACAATTTTTTTGGATTTTTGAAGTTTATGATTCAAAACCTAACCTTCCATGAATCTTGAGATTGAATGAACAAATAGAGAGATTAAGAGAGCAAGAATGGAGTTAATACCTCCTAGATGATGAAGCTAAGTGAGAAATCAACTTTGTTTCACCAAAAAACTTGAAGATTATGAAGAACAAAGGAGGGAAAGTGATGAGAAAGTGAAGGAAAAATGAAGAACAAGTGGGAGGTGAGGGAGAGAGAAAGTGGCCGAATGGCCAAGGGTAAGGGCATGGGTCCAAGATATTTTTTTCACTTAAGGGGTAGTTTAGTCATTTTACCTAGGACAATTTGGTAATTTCCTTAAAAGATCAAGGGCATTTTGGTCATTTCGCGTCCAGATATTTTGAAAATCATCATGACACTGACATGCTTCCCAAGATGATGTTACTTGATGTGACATCATGATTATCCGTTAGCGGGTCCGTTAAATCCATCTACAGCTTCAATCGTCTCCTAGTTCGAGTTTTCGCCCGAATAGTTAATATTATTTTCACTTTTTAACGTCAAGAACCAATTTTAGCAAAATTGTAGGGAATTAAATTATATGACTAACTGTCTCGTTTACGAGTCAAAATTAGGTCTTGATAGTAGTAAAACACTACTGTCAGTGAAAACGCAGATCGGGCTCCGTCTGAGTTTTCGACCCAAAATTTAACCATAGCTTCCTACGATAGTGCAGAGTGTGACTATGGTCTCAGATTATTTTATTTCACTCTCTAGACCCTCCAATAAAATACAAACACATAAATACTGTTTAATTAATATTAGAAAGCTTAAAAAATCGGGGTGTTACATTACTACTCCACTAAAAATAATTTCGACCTCGAAATTACGTGACTCAAAACTAGACAATATTCCTAAATCCCCAGGTTCCACATCATACTCTTTGTATGTAATTCTCCCTAGGTGACATTTGCAATCTAATAGCTATTCCATACGCATCCTCCGTTTAATTTACCTACCTAACCCCAAATCGTTTATCTTTAATCCATACTCCTTCTCCTTAATACTTCACCTTAATCTATCACATGTGGGAGGTATTGTTAAACTTAATCATTTTCCCTTTTACACTAATCCATTTAGGAAGACTTCTTCCTACATTTTTAACTCTCGCTGTTGATACCAAGATTCAAACCATGACACACATTCCTTTTATAATACCTATATCGGTTCCTTGCAGACTAAGGGAAGAAATTTTCCACGAAGGAAATTGTCAACAGAGGAAATTTTCTTGGTCTCACTCTCGCAAGAAAGTATCTAGAAGGATTTTATTGTTCTTAACAGAATATAGGAATATCCAGTATGTAAAAAGATTCTTCAGTAGGTTCATGAGTGTAAAAATGCATAGCTAATACATGTTTACAGCCATGACTCTAATAAAGTCCCTTCTTTCATGAGAATCTTCTAGTGGATTAGGGAATTGAAAAAATGAATAGTCTGGCCAAAAATCAGACTGGATAACGTTTACCAAAGGTAAAAGTGGTTAGACTAGTTCCATCAAGAAATTTTCAGTATCAAGAATTTGTTTGTGTTACAACTCAAGGAATAGTCATAATCAACTTCCAAGCAAGTAATGTGAAGATGTCAAGACATTTGGATGCTATCAAAAAAATCTACTCAAATGTCTAATACACTGAGGATTTTGTAGGAATGTGAGCATAAATACTCGTTGGGATCGCATACCCTAAGAATTTCACTCCTCTCGAGTCAAAACTTGCACTTAAGGAATTTCACGACAACTTCTCTCGCGCAGGATCTGCAACACTTGACGTAGAGTTTCCTCACATCCTTCATGACTCTCAGAGTAAACGAGAACATCGCTGATGATGACGAATTGATTAAGAAACGGACGAAAATTCCATTTCACGTAGCCTAACTGGTTAGCTTTGTAGGTGATATTCTACCCAAAGCAATGGAGACTCGACCGAATCTAGAAACTAGATCAATCAAAAACTCAGCATCCTTAGTAAAAGCAACTTGGAAAATTCTCAAAAAAATTCTCCTAAAAAATTCTCCATGACAGGCATCTCATTCCAATGTCTGACATAATCCCAAAAGGGTAAACGACGCGTCAACATGAATAGGAGTACCACTCACTAAACATGAGTTCTCACAAGGTCTCAACCTGCTTAGAACTCAACAAAATACACATCCTTGTGTGTTAACACAGATTGTTTTGTCAAGGAAACAATTTCAACGAGGGCCTACTCTCTTGGAGAAATAAAACTACCTCTAGAAACTTATCATCAGCCTTTTGCTTATCCATCAAGTATCGGGAAAGGCATTCCCTCTTTCGCTCACATACTAGTCGGTCGTTCTCTACTACCAATCCTTTTTGGAAGACTTACTTCCATTCTTGCTTCTAGGCATTACCTTAGTGATCGATTACTTAAGTTAACTTACATTATTATGCCAAACGCTTAAACCAATTCCCAGTCCGTTACTACTCATCTCAATCTCATCAACAAGCTCCCTTGCACTTTAAATCTTAATAAGCTCACTTAAGGATTCCAACATCTAAGTGGAAATCCAAACTTAATATCAAACTTAGTCCAAGTCCTCGAATTTGAAAGCATCGAAACAAAGAGTCAACCTTATCCTCAGATAGTGGTCGTTACAAGCGAGTCTAAACTCATCTGTCTTACTCATCTACACCGGTCACTGTCTTAAGTTCTATTAACGAGACAATACTCCTATCCATATAGGATTCATTGTGATTCTTTCCCCTACTGATACCAGTCTTAAGGACACTCATTCTATAGTCAAAATTTGTTCTTCCCTTCTGGTTCACTCAGTCTCTGATCATTCGCAACCTTCGGAAAAGTTATACTTAGGTATCATATGTATTCTTCACCATCCTTAGCATGGATCACAAGTCTACCCGTAACGCGTAACACTCAATCTGTCCTAATGGAGACAATTGTCTTATCCCTCAAATCCAAAAACAGCGAAGGCTCCAATCACTTCTTAAAAATACCATCGGAAGAAACTTCACACGATTACCACTCTTCAAGGGACATCATCGCTGAAATATTATCAGGCTCCTAAGTTTTCTCTTTTTCAACATTATAGGGTTGTCTATCCTTTCAAACAAGGACTCTCATCAGGGGTATAGGCTAACTTAAAACAATATGATTAAACCTACATCGAATCATCATAACATAGTTATACAAATTTTCATTTTGTTAAAATCATCAAGCCTTAGTCCTTACTACACTTCCATTGCTCCACCTGGATTCCATTCCAGTCTCTCAACTCTATTAGCAGACATGCCGTTATCTTGCCATCCCTTTGGTCGCTTACTAGCCACCTATGCATCTACTTCAGAAACTTTTGGCATTCCTCTACCTGTCTAAGGTCTACTCATTCCATCGGCAGACTTTCTCAACCATTGAACTTCCTTTACCTACAAGTGAGTCTTTACTTACTTGATAGTTAAGAGCCTAACATCCTTGACTCTCAAAGTAAAGGTCATATTTAACCTCTCAATTGGAACCGACTAAGGGGTTGCCTCAATGGTTATCCTAGAAGTTACCTCTTAGTAACTTAGATAACTCTTCTGTAAGAGTCTCAACACATCTGGATCATTGGATCCGACCAATCCAATCGGTCATATTCCACAAGGAACAAGTCATAACAGAGTGTTCTTACTCTGACTAACCTTTATCAAAACAAAACACAGAGTAAACACAGCAAAAACATCATGAATCCATAACCTGGATCCCAAAAGACATCGACCAGCTCTGATACCACTAATGTGACATCCCCTTCTGAGACATCACATGGTAACCCGTTGCGGAAAATAAAGCTTTAGTAAACTAAATTTTTTTTTTTGCAAAACACTCACTCGAGTGGTTGTAGAAATCTGATACCAAAGCAAAGCAGAACAACCACGTAAAACAAATTGAAATTTATCATTGATAATAGCAATTTAACTTTGCCATAAGGCGTATATCCTTTTCCAAATCTTTTAATACACAACACGTACTCAGTCACAGTCGAAAGACTTGACTGAAATATCCAAAAATCCTAAGAGCTGGTCTAATAAAGAAACTCTAAAGATGATAGAGTATACTACCTAGTATACATCATACCCATGAGACGGTGCCTCCTCGTCGCCAGTCCACATAACTTTGTCGTCGACGTAGAGATACTCCGGCTTCAGGTTCCTAAAGTGACCCAGAGGTCCATTGGAATGCAGCTGTACACGTATCCGAAAACACAACAAGGTGTCCAACATGTACAGGCAAGGGTGAGATACCAATATATTTATTCATACACGATAACTACGTATGGGACATAGCCACATCAAATAACCATATATAATATCATAATGCATAAGATTCCACTAAATAAACAAGTAATTTATCATAGGATTTCATACCCGACAGTCATCGTCATTTTATAAAAATGCATGACACTTCAACGTTCATCGTCTAATTCTCTACTTAATCTCTGGAGATCCCAACATCATATAAAATGAGTTGATCAAACTAGATTGCCCAAAGGCACACCGTTGTTAAAACCATTGCACACTGTCCCACACAAGGAACAGGTGATCATTGTTTATGGTTTTCATTGTCCATCAAGGCACAATGATATACACCGTCTTGAATATCCTGACCATCAAGATATCCAGATTAAAACACTGTTGACACGTCTGCCGATTTAATGCATGTAAAAACGTTTCATGTATTGTCATTTTTCTTTGTATTCTTTCTTTCCTTATCGTAGCTCAAAGGCTCCCGACCATTCGTAATTTACACCGTTTTAAAACTTCTCATCATTTAACACAGGACAAAATGTCCGAATGTTCAATCGTAAAGCCCTAGACCGATGCACCAGCCTAAGGTTCGTGGTTATAGAAAACAGCATTCACCTTTAACCACGTTTCCTCATAACAAGAGGAGGACACACAGTCCATAGGACACATAGTCCATAACACCGTAATACGGATTCTCAGATCTACGTGCTATTTTCACAAAACACTAGTATCCCGACGTCTCGTATACTAGGTTCACGTTTTCAACGTTTTTCACCGTTTTTCGTTCTGTGAAATACAAATCAAAATGAAATCTCCGCAACTCATCCAAGTTGTTGGATTTCATACCGTTGGGAAAAACTTGTTTACAAAGAAACTTTTCTGTTTGAAAATGGTTTGAAAACCCTCGAATTACAAAGAAACTTTTTTGTTGAAAGCCCTTTCCCAAAGACCCGTTTTTGAAAGGAAACAGCTGAGACCAGAAATGTCGTCCGAGAACAGTATTACTGTTTTTCGAAAACGTTTTCCGTAAATGTTTCCGGAATTACAACATCGTTTTAGCGTTAAAAACGTCCTAAGTTCAAAATCTTGACTTTTTCCTCTTATTTTAATTTATTCCAGAAAATGATTAATTTATTCTTGAAAATCTAACTTTTTCTACCAACTTTATAATTTTCTTTAGGATCCTTTTTTTAAAAAACTAGAGTCATTGAAAATTTCCAATGTTTCCGAAATAAATATTTGGTGTTTCTTACAAAGCTTTTTAAGGCTTTTATCCTCGTTAATTATTTGAGCATTGACCACTGTCAGGCTTCCCAATCAACAATCAACATCACAATATGGTTATAGCAGATAATACAGTTAAAACACATATTAAATCACCATAACACATATCAGTAAGCAATTATCAACAGATAAAATAATTGCGAAAAGTAAATCAATCAACTACTACACAGCTTAATCCCATATTTACAGACCAAATACGATAACACGTAGTTATCGCGAGATCCCTCAGGAAGTCCCCCCTTACCTCTTGAAGCTTCCCGTTTAGCGAAAAGTCGCCCGACCGGTCCGGAAGTCGCCAGGTTTCTCGTTCGATTACTCAACGACAACTACACACAAACAATGAATCAACATATCAACTTTAAATCACAATATTATCCCTAATCTTCTTCACCTAGGGTTCGGCCAAAGCTAGGAAAAATAGCTAGGGAAGTCCAAAAATTCCTATCTCTTGGATTCAATACTAACTAGGTGTGATAAGACTAGATTCAAGCTTAGAACACCAAAATCCAACCAAAACGCTACTCACCCAAAAGGGGGTAGGTTCGGCCTTAATGACCCATTGGAGCTAGAGAGTTCCTTTGGTTTCCACCTCTTGGATTATGATAGATGATCATGAATCTAATGCAAGAAAATTGGTTTGACAATAAAAGGATTTTTCTACAATTTTTCATGGATTTTTGAAGTTTATGATTCAAATACTAACCTTCCACGACTCTTGAGATTGAACGAAGAAATTGAGAGATTAAGAGAGCAAGAATGGATTTAATACCTCCTAGATGATGAAGCTAAGTGAGAAATCAACTTTGTTTCACAAAAAAAAACTTGAAAATTATGAAGAAGAAAGGAGAGAAAGTGATGAGAAAGTGAAGGAAAAATGAAGAACAAGTGGGAGGTGAGGGAGAGAGAAAGTGGCTGAATGGCCAAGGGTGAGGGCAAGGGTCCAAGATATTTTTTTCACTTAAGGGGTTGTTTAGTCATTTTACCTAGGACAATTTGGTAAATTTCCTTAAAAGACCAAGGGCATTTTGATCATTTCACGTCCAGATAATTTGAAAATCATCATGACACTGACACGCTTCCCAAGATGATGTGGCTTGCTGTGACATCAAGATTATCCGTTAGCGGGTCCCGTTAAATCCATCTACAGCTCCAATCGTCTCCTGGTTCGAGTTTTCGCTCGAATAATTTATATTATTTTCACTTTTTAACGTCAGGAACCAATTTTAGCAAAATTGTAGAGAATTAAATTATAAGACTAACTGTCTCGTTCACGAGTCAAAATTAGGTCTTGATAGTAGTAAAACACTACTATCAGTGAAAACACGGATCGGGCTCTGTCTGAGTTTTCGACCCAAAATTTAACCATAGCTTCCTACGATAGCGTAGAACGTGACTATGGTCTCAGGTTATTTTATTTCACTCTCTAGACCCTCTAATAAAATACAAACACATAAATACTATTTAATTAATATTAGAAAGCTTAAAAAATCGAGGTGTTACAATATTGGTGGTGTTGAGAATGGTCTATTGGGATTTGGTTTGGGAAAACCCTAAACCAAGGGTTTTCTACTTTATCTATTTGGTTCTCTATTAGAACAATATTGTAATAATTATTTGTTGCTTGAATTGTGTTCATTGATGTGTTTGAATGGTTGAAAATAATTTTTATGTGAGGGAAAACCCTACGCTAGAGTTCCTGCATCTTTTTGTTGAAAAGAGTTTGTGAAAATGTGATTTTCGGATTTGACTTTGTGTGAGTAATTTCGGTTTTCCTCTCAAATTAGATCTTGGATTTCCAAAATATTTTTTGATCCTAAAACTAGACATCTTGAGCTTCATTTTGAGCACAAATTTCATGTGATTGCATGAAGATTTGACCCTCGAAAACTTGTTTCAATCTAAGCATAAAATTCTGCTTTGGATTTTGACTTCAGTGATTTATTTCGTGAAACTGTACTAACTCAGTTACTTTTTGTGAAAATAAATTTTATATCCAAAAACTAGACATCCTAAGCTTTCATATGAGTCCTCATTTGCTCAAATCCAAGTTCATTTGGTCAATCAAATGTTTGTCACAAGTTGATGCTTGAAATGCTGAAATTTTCTATATACGGGTTTTGGTGTTGATTTTTGGAATTGTATGTTATGGTGTTGGTGTGACTATTTTTGAATGATGAACTTGTTCATGCTTTCAATACTTGATGAATTGACTATATGTTGAGATGATTTTCATGATGCTCGAATGTTGTTGGATGACATATATTTTGTTGAAAACTATCATGTGTGGTTCGGCCTTGTTGAGTTAAAAAGGGAAGCCAAAGCTTCTATGTTCAAATAATGGTGTAATGGACTTAAATGTTTCCAAGAAGGCAAAAGAAATTAAAAAGACCTACCTTACTTACATGGAGGCATTCGGCCATACCATAGTAATTAGGGCTAGGTACCTAAAATGTTGATGTTAAGAGGTTTAAAGTATTTATACTAAAGTATAAAGGAAATAGAAACTAAAAAGGTTTCCTAAGAAATCAAGTTTTGGTTCCAAAGAACCAAGTGTTGTAAAATGAGTATTTTGGGTTCATACGAAAAGTGTTTTAA
Source organism: Ammopiptanthus mongolicus (assembly GCA_039655645.1). Lineage (NCBI taxonomy): Eukaryota > Viridiplantae > Streptophyta > Magnoliopsida > Fabales > Fabaceae > Ammopiptanthus > Ammopiptanthus mongolicus. The sequence goes on along the minus strand of CM077351.1, from coordinate 52,206,527 downwards.
GAATAGGAAAGTTTGAAGTTAATTAACCACTTATTCTAGCATGTTGTTGCAAGGAAAAAGATTTTCAAGAACAAAGAGTTTTCTAAATGATTCATGTGGTTTCCAAAGGTTTTGGCTAGTAAACCTACTTTTAAGAGAAATGAGAATTCTTGTAAGTGTTTTCTTTAAAACAATGAGTCTTTACACTACTATGATTAATTTTAAAATCTTGCAAAACAAATGAGTTATAGTTTTCATTTGAAAAAGAAAAGGTGATTTAAAGAAATATATGCTTTCCCTATTTACGCTAAGTAAAGGAAATTAATATTATTTCAAAGGAAGTTTTATGCTAGTTTGGCAAAACACAAGGTACTATGTATCTTGGGGTTTTGGATACCTTACGAGTATATGTATAGAGTTTTCAAAACTATGTTTGATAAAGGAGATTCCATGAACTAGTTTACTACCAAGGAAAGTATTTTAAAGACTTTACTATAATAGCGCAAGTACGTAATATCTCCTAAGGAACAATGAGTTCCATAGTGGACTCACAAAGACTAAATAAAAGACATGTACCTAATCCTTGTGTTCATGGAAAACCATGTCCCACACCTTTGATGATTTGGGTCATCTAAGGATCCATAATACTTAACCACAGAGAGTTACTTATACAAAATAAGTAATGTTTCCCGTGATAGATAAGTGAGAAGACATGATAAAGGAAACCTTGTGGATCCTGTTTTCCATAATACGCTTAGGATATGGAATGATATATCATAAGACTTGAACATCGTTTTCCGAACGACAGAGTGGTACGTGGACGCAAGGAACAGAACCAAGAATGGGCGACTGATCTCAAGTCGTGTGAAAGTGGGTCCCGTACGGGTGCCTCGTGGTTTATCAAGAGATAGACGTGGTGCTACAGTGATTGTGTAGTACGTATTTGTGTTGTGGCATTTCTTGACATACATACGCATCTGTGCATGAGTTTGGCGTTGTGCTTGGGAGTTGAGCTTACACCTTTGTGCGGGTGCGATTATTGGAGGTGACGATCGTGGAGATCTTGAGGACGTTGGGGTTGGAGAGACCACATGTGGCCGGAGAGTAGTTCCTCTGTGTCTTGGGTGACCTGTCGAAAAACGCTGACGTCCTGATTGGACACCGGACAAATCACGATTTGGGTAAAGAACGTCTGGTGTGAGCCGTAAAAGCGAATTCGCAATCTTGTTGAGATAACACATGTTGGGCTGAGATAACGCAGACAATGTTCTCCCAATCACTCATTCCAGTTATGTTTAGCTCCATGGAGTAGGGGTCATAGTCTTACCTTTATGGCATATGGCTTTGAGTCATGTATATCGCATTGCATTGCTTGACTGTTGATGGATACATTTACATGTTATACATTATTATCCTATGTTGATGATGTCTTATGCTGTTGATTGGATAATATGAGACATTGAGAGGTATGATATGCATGATTAGTATGCTGCTATCTTGTGTGTCGTACCGTTTTTACTTTTGCCATGTGTTGTGTTGATGAATGGGAATCTCACCTCATTACTTTGTATTGCATCGTTGTGTGCTTCTCTGGTGGTCTCCCGAGCATGTCATGATATCGAGACTCCACCCGATGCATCAGATGCATCTCCATGTTGAACTTCCCAGTGGTTTCAGCAGTTAAATACCTAGTCATGATAGGCTTCTAACAACATACATGTGGAGAGCCACACTCATCGTCCGCATCGGTCACAGAGGAAGGGTTCTTAACTGCTTCACTGCTTGTGTTCTGTCGTTCGCCGTCAAGGCTGTGGTTGTAAGTGGAACGCTAGGTGGGCTCTTTCACTGGAGTGTTTAGTGCCTTCTCCCTCTGTTAGGGATAAGCCGCTTGTCAACAAAATTGCTCTAAGTCAACTCTTGCGATGTCTTCCCTAGGAACGCCAGCAGTAGCCCCTGCTAGGATTCCTGTCAGGCCTTGTTTAATGGGTCCTGGTTGGAAGGCAAGAAGCAAGGAGATTAGGAGGAAGGTGATCTATCTATGCCTTCCTATTCCTCTCGCTTGTCCCTCCATAAAGGAGAAGTTAGTGGAAGCATTCAGCGGTTGATCCGAGGGATGTCTTTCCGGGTAGTCTGCTGTCAGCTAGTGTAGGGTGCTACAGTGTCTGTATCTTTCTTTTATCTTTTGTGGAGCTGCGTCTCCAAGCATCTTGTGTTTAGGAGCTGCGTCTCCAATTCTTTATGTTGAGTCTATATCTTTCTGCTTTATTTCTGTAGTCGGGTTGGGTTCTTATGTAAACCTTTATGAACTTATGAACTTACATTATGAAGTGTTGCTATTTACCTTACACGCATAAAAGGTTACGAGCTTTTACAGTTATGCCTTGTGAAAAGGAAAAAAAATTCACCCCCATCTTTCTTAAATGTTTTAATTAACCCATTTTTCGGCCTTAGAGTATTTTAAAATGTTCGTAAATGTGATGCCCCCGGAAAGGGTGTTACAGCAGTAGGTTATTTCACCTTTCGCGCCTCACCAAAATATATTAAGGTGCTCAGCTCAGCATGACCCACACTTAAATGATTCTGGCCTTGATGAGTGCCAGCCGTCAGGAGGCATTTAATAACTTAATTTATTGAGGGAATTTAATTATTAAATGATCTCACAGGCTTGTTTATCATATAAACGTCTCTTATAGCATACATGGCATATTAGCTTACATACATTCAAAACATATTAAGCATAAAATGACATACATGCTATCATACAATTTAAATCATACATCTGATACATTTCATGCATCACCAACATAAACATAGAAGACATATAAAAGGTATTATGATTATGGCCTCCTAATGTGCAATAATTAAAACTAATTATTACAATCTTTGACCCTCGAGCAAACTTCCAAAGTTTCTCTCACTGGCTTCATGATTTGGTGTTGTCTCCATGTCATATCGAACAATTTACGAAATTAAAAATAAAATAAATAAAGTAAATATCACGACGCGCAAGCTGTATTTATAGAATAAATACAATAAATCCCGACATGCAGGCCGTATTTACCAAATAAAATTAAACACGAAAACTAGGGCTATAACCATATACCACATATTTAATAAACAATTTATAAATATGCAAAAGGGGACAAAATCACATTTTGTCCATCAACACGGTCATGCCAAACGATGCATGGCCGTGCTGAAAACTCGCTGATGTTGTTCAACATGTGCATAGCCGTGCTGAAAAGAGCATGGCCGTACTCAAAGTTCGCTGATGCTGTTTGACAGTGGCACGGTCGTGCTTCGCGTTCACTGACGCATATTCAAACGTGCACGGCCGTGCCACAGGGAGCACGACCTTGCTCCGCGCCGCAGCAGGATTCCAGATGCGAATCCTTGTTTATGTTATGAGTACAACCAAACAAATAAACATGTTCAAACAGATTTATATCAGATGCAAATCATACAAACATGCTTTTAAACATGCAAATCATATTTAAAAGCAATAAACATGTTATCATACAAAGGCAAACAACCCGAGGATACATGGCAAACTACGAGCAACTCTCTGATACCACTGTTGGGGTTTCAAGAGGGATAATTTTTAAAAACAATTTTTCAAAAACCTCTTGAGCGGAAAAACCCCTTAACTAAGGACCACGTATTGCACATGAATCACAAGGATATTGTGCTTACGTCTTGAAGCGTAGCTTTACCACGAACACTGTGAGCACGTCAGCAGCACTGGTAAATCACGAACACTGCTACGCTGTGAATGGAAACTTGATCTACACAACTACAGTGCAGCAGATTCGAGGAACACTACTGCTATCACCACAAAAGGATAGGTTCTTCTATCACCAGTATTGCAGGGTAGCAATACCTCTACTCAGTCCACATGAGCAAACCGACGTCAGAGATAGCGTAGTGCTAGCTATCAAGATTGGGAGAGGTGCGGCACACAGAGAGTGAAAAGAGGGCGCACCTGTCAAGGGTGTACAGCGGATGTTATGAGTGCTCTGTGTTGTGTGTCGCTTAAGTGCCGTGCATAGCTTATTAATAGCTATCACTCACTTAACCTAACCCACTTGGGCTACTGTACTCTACCGGCCCAATGTTTAATTATTAATTAAATCATATTTAATTAATCAATTAAACTAATTCTCTGAACATTTACTTTATGCATGTGACCCTATAGGTTCTCAATTAATTGGCAATAATATTAATTATTATTAATCATATTAATAATCAATTAATATTATAAACAATGAGTGACATCTAGCAATACATCATTGCTACCCAATTAATTAGAATATTGGTGATACAATTAAAACCATATTGTAACTATATATAATGTGAAGTCAACGTCCTTTCGTCACAATGTCTTAATTGAACAGAAGGCATAAATGTGTTATCCTTGTTAAGTCCAATTATTTATTTCTTGATCTAGTAATTGACGTACGATCATGTGGGCCCAACATCTCATATTATCCCACCTTAGCATGGCTGTAACACCCCCGTTTCTGTAACTGTGATATGAGTTATATATATATATATATATATATATATATATATATATATATATACCAGAGTATTAGAGGAGCTACTGAATGAAGAGGGAGGAAGAGAGCAGGATAATGGAAAGCAGGAATTAAAACTGATTTACATATTTAAAACCAAAATGTAATTAATTAAAACATGTAAAAGATAAGAAAAAAGAAACCAGAACGGAGGCAGAGCCTCACTAGGACTGGTGGAGGGAGAAGAGAGGATGCAGTTAATGCATGCAAGTGAGGAAAGATTGAAATTTTATTGAAAATAAAACAAGTTACAAGATTGGAAAACGAAGAAGAAGAGAAGGGAGAAGATGGAAGAGGGAGGAGGCTCACTTCTTAGAGCGTCTCTCTCTAGGTTCTCTCTCGAAGATCTGTCTAAAACTTCGAATGAATTGAAGAGGGACGCAGCCACTCTATAAATAGAAATTGAAAATTACTATTACAACAGTATCGGTATCATGACCTATACCATTACAATAATTAATGAACAGTGCCGGTATCTTGACTGGAGCTGTAGTGTCGGAAGAACAGTGTTGGGCCAACAATGATTGGGTCTCCAAACGGATGAACAGTCTTTAGACGAGCTTGGGTCTTCAGACGGATGAACAGTCTTCAGACGATTGAATAGTACCATTATTCATCATCAGACAGATGAACAGTAGTGTCTATCTCGAAGCAATCATCTTCATTCTGATAGAATGAGTTTGAGTCTTGGGAATTGTCCTGATCTTCGTCTTCTGAAGGAGGAAAATTTTGCTTTGAAGAAGAAGTTTGGGCTTCAAGTGCTTTGGCTTCTTCTCGTGCCAATTTGGCAATAACTTCTAAATTTTTTGTGAAGCTGTCTCTGTTTGTTGAGGCAGCCAGGGCAGCTATTGCCTTTGTTTTTTGATTCAAGAACTCACAAGTCTCTGGATTTGTAGCTTTCATCCATTTTGGGTGTTTGCTGAAGCCAGAGCTTTACATTTTCTGAGGTAGCAGCAGAGTAATCAAATTCTGCCCGCCACTTCACAAACAATGCTCTTGATAAAATTGGGTAATTATTAGGGAAATTCTCTTGTTGCTGGTACTTGTATTGCTAACTGAAGATCCATGATAATGCAAAATTTGAAAAGAATACTAAGCTAGCAGTGAAGGTGCTAACTGATGGCTCATAGTATTATTTGAATGTTTGGAAACCCTCAGTAACTTCTGGGGGCAAGATTGTCTTGCTTGGTCCGAAGAATTGCCACCATTGGACGAACCATTCAGGGAAATTATACTTGGTATTTCTCTTAAAATAGATTAACCAAGAATGTTTGTTTGCATTGTTTTGGTACCAAAACGTGTTGGTCCAAGCAGTTTCATAATCCCAATAAGTATAACCACAAGGGTCAAAAGGTTGGGAAAACTTTTTAACATTGTTTGGATTCTTTCCAAATTGTTCAGGTGTAAGAACCTTAAGAATCTGGAAAGTAGAATGGGTGTATTTTGCTTGATCCTTCGGGTCACGATAATGTTTAATCGTAACTGAATCGGTATCAACCAAAATAAACTCATAAAATTGTCTGCTTTTTAAAATATGATTGGGCTTATAATGAAAGCCATAAGGAAAAACTTTTGCAGGAACGTTATTAGGATTGTTATCCCAATAACTTGGTTCCATTTGAAGAACATTTCTAAATTGATTTTTAGCAACATAATGAGGTGTTGCTTTCTTGGTGGTTTTGACTGATATGGGTTTATCAGGTTTAACCATTTGGATTGGGATTGGCGTGTTTGCTAAATCATGAATGAGTTTAGCAAGATTGGTTTCTTGAAAGTCAGGACCACCTTCAAGTCTTTGTTTCCAGGTTCCTTTTGGAAGATGGGTCAAACCTTGGTCTTGGAAGGCCTGTAAGGTTTAGATTGGGATGCCATAATCTGTTTTGGATTGTTTGGCTATTTGGGAAGATTGGGCCACTTGGGCTTTGGTTGGTTGTTGGGTGGATGACCCAACTTTTGAGGTTTTTTGGGTGGATGACCCAGATTGGGTAGATGACCCGGATGGTTTGGACGCATCTTGGTGTTTTAATTTTGGTAGTCCAACAAGGACTAATGGGCCTTTGGCCTTTTTGGAGGTTGTGGCCTTCTCTTTGGCCTTGGCCTTCCCCTTTACAGAGGAAGAGGTGGAGTGTGGCATCGCTGCCTCTGGAAACTGGCTACTACTTTCCCTGTAAATATTCACGAGTAAGGTAGTCAGGAAGAGAATTTGAAGAGCCTTTGATAAAATCAATATCAAAATCAAAAGCACTTAAAATTGCTTGCCGTCTGGCAAAAATTTGTTTTGATGCAAGGTTTTAAACATCCTTTTGCAAAATATCTTTTGCAGCTTTGCAATCTACTCTAACCAAAAACTTTTGATTAAGTAAATCAGATTGAAATTTTGAGATGCACAAAACAATGGCTAAAATTTCCTTTTTAACAGTTGCATAATTCAATTGTGCAGAATTTCAGTGTTTAGAAGTATATGCAATGATATGCTCTTTTTATGAAATTCTTTGTTTTAAGATTCCACCGTAACCAATGTCGGAAGCATCAGTTTCTACAATTTTAAAGGCGGAAGGATTGGGAAGATAAAGGCATGGAAGATCCTTTACCCTAACTTTGATTGTTTGGACAACATGAGTATGTTTATCTGTCTAAGGAGGAGGTTCTTTCTTAAGCCTATCATGTAAGGGCTTAATAAGAGTACTAATAGTGGGGATAAAATCCTTTACATAATTGAGACACCCTAAGAATCTCTATAATTGGGTTTTATCAATGATCTGATTGGGAAACTTATCCGCGAACTCAATAGCTCTATGGATAGGAGTTATTGTTCCTTGATAAATTGTATGACCAAGAAACCTAACCTGCGTTTGAAATAAACGGAATTTTGGTTTTGACACAGCTAAACCATTTCTCTTAATGATTCCTATAAAAATCCTAAGATGTTTGAAATGCTGGTCAATGGATTGAGAAAAGACTAAAACATCGTCAATGTAGACAATGGTAAAGCTTGAATAAGGATTGAAAATGTCATTCATAATTTTTTGAAATTCTGAAGGAGCATTTTTGAGAACAAAGGGCATTACATTCCATTCGTATTGTCCAAAGGGGACAGTGAAAGCTGTCTTGTAGCGATCACTATCTTTGACTTCTATTTGATAATATCCAGATTTCATATCAAATTTGGAAAATATCTTTGCATTGTTTAAGTGACTAAGTAAATCCTTTTTATTAGGAATTGGGTACCTAATCCACTTAAGCGCTTGATTGAGGGGCTTGTAGTTGATAACTAAACAAGGAGTTCCACGTTCAATTTCAGCTTGCTTATTAACATAAAAAGCAGCACAAGACCATGGGGATTTACTTTGACGAATTAATCCTTTTTGCAAGAGATCATTAATCTCTTTTTGGCAAAATTGGAGTAACTCATGATTCATTTGAATAGGACGAGCTTTAGTAGGGATTTGCCTATCAGTGAAACCTTGTTCATAAGGCAAATCAACTACATATTTCTTTCTATTCCAAAATGCATTGGGCAAATCAGAACAGATGGAATTGTGGATTTCACAAAGAAGATCTTGGATCCTCTTTTTGATATCAGTTTGATTAAGCTTTAAATCAATACCTTTAAAAGAAACTTCTTTTCTTAAGAAATTGACTTGATTTTGCTTATGGTGAAGAAAGTTTAGATTTCTCATCAAAGGTTTGCGAATGAAGGAGAAAATTATCTTTTTACCCAGATAATGAGTAGAAATTCCTTCATTGGTAATTGTTAAAGGGAAAAGTGATCTTATGAACGGTGTTCCTAAAATCACTTCATTTTTAAGATCTTTAACAAGTAAAAACGGGGTTTCTACCTTAAGACCATAATTTTCAATAATGGCTTTGGATAGTTTGAAATTTATCCTAAGTTTTGAGCCATTAGCTATACTCAATCTCTCGGATGTTTTTTCAAAATATTTAGTAGGAATTAATCCTCCTAAACTACAATTTGAATCAGCACCAGTATCAAAATGGGCTGTAGTATGAAGAATAAAATCATCAATGATAATTCTAATCTTAATATAGAACTTTTGAATTCTTAATTGATTAATAAGATTTAGAAATTCTTGATCTTTGTCAGTGTTATTGCCTTCATTATCCGAATGATGACTAACACTTTTCTCGAGATTGGGTTCAGATAGATTTTCATCATCTAAAGGGGGTTCAGAGGACTGATTGTCAAGTTGAGATAAAATTAGCTTATGAACAGCTTGTTCTTGCTTTATCTCTTTGATTTCTTGTTTAAGATTCTTGATCTCTTCCTAGAGATCTTGAATCGTTACAGGCTTTTGTTGTTTTGATTCTAGACGTTTGAGAATTGTTTTGAAATCAAATTGATCTTTGATGATGGCTTTTTCTTTAGCCTTAGGTTCCTTCTTCATAGAAGCAGAGAACTTTTCAAAGTACCTTTTTCTTTCATCTTGGTCAGGAATGGCATTAATGACTTCAAAAAGCAGATCTTGATCCTTAGTTAAGACATTAATTTCAGGAATTGAATCAGAATCTTGACTTCCAATGTCATCATCTAAAATATGATTGAGATTTTCAGAAGAATCACCATTTGATCCATCTGACTCATCTGATTCTATCAGGAGATTGTTCAGTTGTTCCTCAACTGTTGGTTCGAGATTTAAGGCTTTAATTTTCTTTTTAAGCCTACAATATTTGCTAATATGGCCTGGCTTACCACAACTATAGCAAATGGTTGATTTCTTTGGAATTGCAATATCAATTGCAGGTTTTGATTTAAACTCTTGCTTGAGTTTTCTAGGAGGAGTATTCCTTTTGTACCTAGTATACTTGGTATACTTTGGCTTATGGACTTTATTGGTTTGATGAGATTGATGGTGTTTGTGGGAGGATTTTGGTTTTTCCTTTGGACATGGGGCCATTCCAAATTGTTGGCAGAATGATCCTAAATCCTTCTTTGCTGCCTTTTCCTTTTGGAATTGACTACGAACTCTATCCTCTTGACAAAGCCTCGTACCTATTTTTTGGATAACTGCAATGAGTTGCCCATAGGTTAATTGGTCATAAGGGATTTTACCCTCAGGGGCATGAGCTTGGAGCTCATCCCTAACAATGTCTCCTAGTGCAGTAGGAAGACCTGTTACAAATTTTTCTTAACAGGGACGATCCTGACAATCTTCTCTGGTGTAAACCCTTGTTAGGAAGGTATCTCTATACCACCTAAAATCTGATAAGGATCTACATTTGAGATTGGATAGTAATTTTGCTGATTTGTCTTTCCAGACTGAGGTATTACCAATAAAATGCTCAGCAATGGAAAAGATTAAAGTGTTGACAGCATCAGGTATGGGTTCACCATCATCTGTGATAGGTGTACCATCAGCTTGGGTCTTGATAGCAGTAAAGACTCTTTCTTTCTGCTCTTCAGTGAAAGAATGGTCCCACCATCCTTTCAATTGACCAGTAAATCCTGCTGTGAGGATATTACAGATTACTTCTTCAGAAGCATCATTGGCAGCTTGGTAGGCTGTGGCCATCATTGTCATATGCTGCAATGTGGTCATTATGTGGTATTCAGGCAAGCCATCTATGTTCCATTCATAGATATTATTGGCATTGAAACTTTTGAAAGTTGGAGGTTTCTCTTCTAAGAGCAAATCTGGGGGAGTTGCTCTCGGATAATAGAGTTTTGTGGATTGTTTCCATGGTTTGGAGAAAACCGGATTGAGATTGAGAGGAGGTTTGTTTGTTTCTTTTGCTCTTGACGAAGAAGCCACAGATTCCCGATCTGAGCTAGCTTCATCAATAACATTGATAGTTGGACCCTTACTCCTTAGTCCATAAGGATCTTGAGTTTGCTGTCCAGAATCTTGCGGTGATTCCGGCACCACAATATTTTGTAGTTCCTTATCAACCTTTTTGATAGGATCTACGATTGGTTCAGTTTTGACTTCTGGATCACGAAGAAGCTTTAAACTTTCTTTAAACTTCTTAGTAACCTTGAAGGGTTTGAATAAAGGTTTATCCAAAGGTTTTTCTACTTCATTTTTGGTCCCTGAAGAGGATGGTGAAGCAGATACTTCAGACTTAATCCTAGTACCTAAAACTTGAAGATACTTATTTGTATAATTGGATTGTTCCATCAATTTTTTGATAGCTTGAGGTGAAACGGGTTCATTCACATCCTTTGTTTTGAATGGAGATGCTATGATTGGAGAAGCTACTCCTTAGTCCATAAGGAGCTTGAGTTTGCTGTCCAGAATCTTGCGGTGATTCAGGCACCACAATAATCCTTAGGATCTTCGATTCCTGGGAGTTGGAAAGAGCTATTTGGGGGTAGCTCTATCTTGACCAACTCACCATTTTTTAAATGCCAAACAGTGATGACATTTGTTGACTTATCCTCAGTCAATGTTACTTTCCAAGGATAATCTATGTTATTTTTGACTAGGTAAACATGAAACCAGTCAAAGAATTGAATTTGTTTCTTAACATTGTTAAGAAAGGTGTAATATTCATCTTGAATATTTTTTCGATTTGTTCCCTTGTAATGTTGAAAGAACCACTCTCGTTGAGGTTTCCATTCCTTAGAGTAAAAGCTCTTTCTTAGGGATTCCTTATCAAAATGGGTCTTATAATTCATCATTAAAAGACGCATTAATAGAGGAATAAGTTGGAGTCTGAATTGATTTTCCATCATCATCTTCAGTCTGATAAATTGGTCTACAGATACTAGATGAGGTATCTAGGCCCTGTAAATTAATGGATTGATTCGAAGAGTGGGATAAGGCTGAAAAAGATTGCCTTGATGGTACAGATCTGAAGATCTCAGATCTAATACTTGGTGTTCTAAAGGAGCTAAAAGAATTTCGCCTATCAAAGACTAATTCTATTTGCCCGGATTGAGATTCAACAATTTGATTAAAGTTTGATGATTTCCTGGGCAAAGCTGGGATAGCTTTATCCAGAATCCATCTTTCTGGTAAGACTACCTCTTTCCAGAGGATTGTCTTTGGCACAATAATATTGGCCTTTGTAACGTCAGTGAGAAACAAATTTGTTTCTCTAGTTATTTTTGTTTTGAGGACTTTAGAATTACAAGAATTCATTACTTTGTATTGAATCCTGTAAAGTAAAGCCGATAGGATAGATCCGTGTTTCATGTCTAAACCATAGATCTTGATGTTTAAGAACAAAGAATCCAAGATATTTCTATCTTGTAAACTTAAAGTTCTATTTGGATAACAATTGAAGTAAATTGGATATATATATATATATATATATATATATATATATATATATATATATATATATATATGTTGTGGTAAAGTTTCTTTTGTCGTCAAGAAACGAAAAACCGATAAAAGTTCTATTTTGATCGTTATCGGGTAATTTCTCGTTTTGCGTGTCGGAGGCCGGGAAATGGGGAATTAAGTGAGATGTAATGTTGAATTAAATTTTCTATTACCTTGTTGATTATTCCTAATGAAGAGGATTAGCTTTCTTAAAATCCAAAAATTTACCAAAAGTAGTAAAAACCAATTATCCATTTTTTGTAAAAGCTCTAATTACCTAATTCCTAACTAAATGAGAATGTAACTATTCTTGCTACATTTAGGCAAGGCCATTTGGCCATGATGCTTGGGGAAGAGCCCAAAATCCTCCTTTTATCATATCCAAGAAATTTATGACACTAACCATTAATAGAAAAAGCATCTTAGCCATTTTTGGTTAATCTTGTCCTTAAGCCTCCCTTAAGCAACAACACACTCATCAACTTGAATCTTGGCCCTCCATTCTCTATGACCAAAATTGAATGAGGATTGGAGTCCACAAGGAGGGGAAACTCGGCCTTTAGGTGTCCAAGACACCAAAGTCACTATTCCATTCATTCTAACCTCTCACTTGAAAACACTAAAGTTCCTAAGTTCTCTCTTCTCTCTCCTTTCTTCCTAGTTTCGGCCAGACCTGTTAAGTAGTCTTACTCACCTTATTTCATCATTCTAACTTCATATTCTTGTTTATCTCATTCATCTAAACAACTTTCCTCTTTGGTATTTCTTCATTTGAAGTTGTTTGCTTCAAGATATTCAAGAATCATTCAAGAAGGTTCAAGCTTCTTGAACCTGATTTTGAACCCTTGTTCAAGAGTTAGTTTCTAACTTATTTCTTCTATTTATTACTCTTGAGAACATATTTATGTTATCATCCTCATGATGTTGAAAAATCATTGTGTCCTCATTATATATGAAGTTGAAAAATCAAGTTTTTGAACTTGTTTGTTTCTCCTCTAGGTCACGGTTTTCATAGTGGTTTTGGTGACCAAGTTTTCATCTTCTACTCTTCAAGGAAGCTTCACAAAGGTAATGGGGGAGTGAACCATATCAGACCTTAAATGGTGGTGATAAAGGCCTCCTAATTTGTTGAAGGAAAACCCTAGATCTAGGGTTTCCTTATAAAGTTCTTTACTTTGTTGTCATATTAAATTATGTGGCTGTGTTGATATGATGATTATGTTTGTATGTGCTATAAGAAAAGTATTTTGGCATGGTGAAAAACTATTCTTAGGTCCAAAGATCTAAGGATAGGATTTTTGAATGATTTGGACTTGTTTATGTTCTAAGTTGTCTTGATAACATGGTTATATGTTGATGTGATTATTCTATGCTACCTTGGATGTTGTTAAATGGCTATATTTTGGTGTTATATGGACATGTTTGGTTCGGCCATATGATGTTTAGGAGGGAAGCCAAAGCTTCTATGTTTAAGTGATGGTAAAATGAACTTAATATGGTTCTAACAATGCAATAAAACAAAGAAAAACCTATCCTATTTTCCTATGGGGCATTCGGCCTTGGTGTAGAAAAATAGGGTTAGCACCTTAAAATGTTAATGCTAAGGGGTTTTATATGTTTATACTAAAGTATATAAAGTATATAAATTGAAAAGGTTTCCAAAGAAACCAAGCTTTGGTTCCAAAGAACCATGTGTTATGAAATAAGGGTTTTTGGACTTCATATAGGAACCATGTTAAGAATAGGTTGGTTTGATGTTGATCAACCACTTACTTTAATAAGTTCCTTTAAAGAAAAGTTTTTCAAAGATCCAAGAGTTCCATAATTAATCAAGATGGTTTTTAAAGAATTTTAGTTAGTAAGCCTTCCCTGAGAAGATAGGATTCTTGCAAAACCTTTCTTTAAAAACAAGGAGTTTTACACTATCTACCTTTTAGAACTTTCCAAAGGTTTATAAGTTATAATTCATTTGAAAACAAAATAATGATTTCAAAGGAGAATCATGCTTTCTTCTACACTAAGTAAAAGAATTAAGGGAACTAACTCAAAGAGTTCTACACTAAATGAGACAACCTATGGATACTTGATTAGAGTTTTCAAACTATACCTAATAAAGGAGATTTCATCAACTACTTTGCTATAAGGATAGTACTTTGAAGTTTTTCACTATAATAGTATAAACACGCATTATCTCCTAAAGGAATCTATATGAACTCCATAATGGACTCATAAGATTCTAGCAAAAGACATATACTAATACCTAGTGGGTATGACAAAACCATGTTCCACATCCTTGATGATTTAGATCATCTAAGGACTCCATAATGTTTAATCACTAAGAGTTACTTATAAAGCATAAGTAATGTTCCTTTGCTCGACAAGTGAGAAGATTGATGAAGGGATTCCTTGTGGAACCCTAACCTTCATAATACATCTAGGTTATGGACTAATGTATCATAAGACATGAACATCGTGTTACGAACGACGAAGTGGTACATGATTGTAAGGAACGGAACCAAGGATGGGCGAATGATGGCAAGTCGTGTGAAAGTGGGTCCCGTAAGGGTATCCTGTGGTTTATCAAGGGATAAATGAGGTATTACAGTGATGAGGTAGTACGTGACTGTTTTGTGTGGTTTTCTTGACATGCATCTGCATCTGTGCATGAGTTGGGCATGATGCCTAGGAGTTGAGATTACACCTTGGTGCAGGTGCGATTGTCTGAAGTGTCGATCATGAGGTTCTTGGGGACATCGGGGGTTGGGGAAAACACATGTGGCCAGAGAGTAGCTCCTCTGTGTCGTGGATATCCATCGAAAAACACTGACATCCTGACTGAAACACCGGGCAAGTCACGATTTGGGTAAAGAACGTCTGGTGTGAGCCATTATGATGATTGCAATCATTTAGATGTGGCACCGTGGGCTGAGATAACGCAGACAATGTTCTCCCAATCACTCACTCTTGTTATGTTTAGTTCCATGGAGTAGGGGTCGGAGTCATGTTGCATTGTGTCATTGCATACTTGAGTTGATCCTCGACCCATATACATGTGATTGATATATTAACTGTGAGTAACATGTTAACTATGATATATATATATATATATATATATATTATATGATATGCCATTTATTTATTATATATATAGCCCATGCGCTATGATGCCATTTATTTATTGTGGTGTACTTTTATCACTGCTATTCTGGTTGTGCGATATGCGGAATCTTACCTCATTACTTTTGCTGTCACGCTGCTCGCGTGGTTTTCTTTCTACTATGGTGAGTAGATATGGCAAGCGATCCACCCTCTCGATTGACGTTGGACTTGATGCTTCACGACGGAGCGGATGGTTGGACGATCCATCCTGACGGATGTCGTACATACACGGGAGCAGTGAGTTTCACGGGTAGAAGGGAGTTGCCTTTCTCCATGACGAGCCTGACTGAGAGATTTTGTACTGTACTGTCTAGTAGTGAGGGTAGCACAGGAGTCACCCAGCCACCACCACCACCACCACCTGCTGATCATCCGCGATAGCCCAATACCCAGACTGCAGTTCATCGGGAGGAGCCCTAGGACATATATGTTGACCTTGCTTCTATTGAACCTCCACTTACTGCACTGTCTACTTCTGCTGTACCTGCATCTACGGCCGGCTCTTCTGTCCCTATTGTCCCACCCCCAAGGCCTACTTATGAGCCTTCTGAGCTACACCCTCTGATTCCCGCCATCAGGCGACTTGGAGGATGACTTCTCGTAAGAGCACACCAACACTTGCCAGGGTATCCTTTTCTGCTCCCCTCATTATCCTCTCGCCTGATGATGAGGAGATGGAGGAGGAGGAGGAAGAGGAAGTGCCCGAGTATGCTCCGGAGGACGTTCCTGAGGTAGCCCCTGACAGCCCGTGGCAGTTAAGGACTGACGAGGAGGCGTTGCGGTACGCGGAGCAGATCATGAGCAGTTATGACATGCAGGCCTTGGAGGATGAGGACGAGGACGAGGACGAGGAGGCCATGGAGGAGGATGAGGATGAGGAGGACCCCGAGGAGTATTACTCTGATGAGTAGTACAGCGTCAGTTTTTGGCCAGTCTCTAGAGTCTTTCCCAGTGTCTGTATATTTATTATGTACCCCCCCTTTGTTGTGGAGCTGCGACTCCTGTAGTACAGGTTAATCTTGTCTTTATGTTACTTTGTTTTCTCATGTAGTCAGGTGTTGAAACTGCTATGTGTACCAATGTATTTTGAGAGATATTCTATCTTTTAGTATTGATTACGATTATGCGTATTGTCCTTGTGGTGTAAGTATACATGCATGGTTTTGGAACTTGAGTATAAAAGAAAGGAAAAAGAAAATCCATATTTTCGGTAAACTCTATTTATATATTTTTCCGCTTTCAATTATGGTCTTGTGTTGGATAATCGTGACCCCTAAAGTGGGGTGTTACAATGGCCATGCATTTCTACGTCGCATACCATCAAGAGGCCTATAGACATTACTCCTGTTATGTAGGAGGGATGAATCCTATCTACATTAGTCACATTCCTCAACATGTTTCATTGTAGGCCCAATAACTACCTTTATAGTTGTCCTGTTACAGACAACGTTTAATAGTATGAAAGCCTACAACTATATATTTTAGGAATCGTAGTGACTTCAAGTCGAAGGACTACTTCACTATGGTCACCATGAGAATCGCTCATGACACTTACACAACTATTATGCAGCATTCTAATAGCGGGTCACTCCAGCATAAATATTCCACTAATATTTATACCTATGTGAAGATTTGATATCTTATATTTATAACCTATGAGATGTGGTCATCAGTACACACACATAATAGTTTCAATGTATTATTATTGTCCTTATTAATAATAACACTTGACTATGGATATTTAAGAATAGTGTTCTATAATTTAATGGCATCTCACGGTCAAGTCATACTTGACGTTCCATTAAATGAACTACCTATTCTAAGGACTTTATTATACTATAAATATGATCAGCAAATATAACATAATAAATAAATGGCTCATATATATAAAATATAAAATAAAGTCATGATACAATATTTAAATCCAATAAATATATATTGGCCACTAGGGCTTACACCAATAATCTCCCACTATCACTAGTGCCATTAGGCAAAAATCTAATACCCATCGACCTAGTATGAGTGTTATGCTTCTACCGAGCAAGAGGCTTGGTAAGCGGGTCAGCAACATTGTCTAGTGTATCAACTCTGCATATTTTTACATCTCCTCTATCGATGATCTCTCGACTGAGATGAAAACACCTGAGTATGTGTTTGGGTCGCTGGTGAGATCTGGGTTCCTTGGCTTGCGCGATTGCTCCATTGTTATCGCAACAGAGATCAATTGGGTCCACAATGCTAGGAACAATACCAAGTTCAGAAATGAACTTCATGATCCAAATAGCCTCCTTTGCTGCATTGGATGCAGCATGCTGCATTGGATGCAGCAATATACTCGGCCTCTATCTCTTGCTTTGACCTCTTCCAGCTCACAGCGCCTCCATTAAGGCAAAACACGAATCCTGACTGCAATCTGGAATCATCCTTATCAGTTTGGAAGCTAGCGTCAGTGTAACCTTTTACAATGAGCTCTTCCTCACCTCCATAAACCAAGAATGTATCCTTAGTTCTTCTCAAGTACTAGAGGATATTCTTGACTGATGTCCAGTGACTCTCACCGTGATTAGATTGGTACCTGCTCGTCATGCTCAAGGCATACGAGACATCTGGTCTAGTACATATCATAGCATACATGATAGATACAATTGCCGAAGCATATGGAATCTTATTCATGTGTTCCCTCTCATCAGATGTTTGTCCCTTGGATAAGTATATGCCATGTGACATAGGCAAGAAACCCTTCTTAGAATCATGCATACTGAAGCGCCTAAGCACTTTGTCAATATATGTATCTTGACTAAGGCCTAATAAGTTCAGCGATCTATCCCTATACATCCTGATTCCAATAAATAGTAAGCTTCGCCTAAGTCCTTCAACGAGAAACAATTCCCCAACCATGTCTTTACATTTTGTAGTGTAGGAATGTCGTTTCCAATAAGTAGTATGTCATCCACATACAATACGAGAAAAACAATCATGCTCCCACTAACCTTCTTGTACACACAAGGTTCATCTTCATTCTTGATGAATCCAAACTGTCTTACAGCTTCACCAAAACGAAGATTCCAGATTCTGGAAGCTTGCTTGAGTGCATAGATGGATCTCTGAATTTTGTACACCTTTCCAGCATCCTTTGAATCGACAAAACCCTCAGGCTGTGTCATGTACACATCCTCGAGGAGATTCCCGTTAAGGAATACAGTTTTGACGTCCATCTGCCAGATTTCATAATCATGGTATGCAGCAATATCAAGTAGGATCCGAACAGATTTAATCATTGCAACTGGAGAGAAAGTTTCATCATAGTCTACACCATGAACTTGCTTGAAACCTTTCGCAACTAGTCGCACTTTGAAGGTATTAACCTTTCCATCCATGTCAATCTTCTTTTTGAAGACCCACTTGTACCCTATGGGTTTTATCCCTTCGGGTGGCTCCACCAAGGTCCAAACTTGGTTTGTGTACATGGATTCCTTTTCGGATCCCATGGCTTCTAGCCACTTCTCGATTCAGGGCAAACTATGGCCTCCTGGTAGGTAACAGGCTCATCTTGATCCATGAGCAGTACATCACCTTCTTGAGTTAGGAGAAGTCCAAATCTCTCAGGTTGTGTATGTGAACTGTTTGACCTACGCGGTTCTTGTGTTACTTGAATCGGTGCTTGAACCACAACATCTTATGGATTCGATTCTTGTTCCGTTGCAGGCGAGTCAGTACTCTGTGGTGCTTGGATTTCTCCAAGTTTTATTGTTCTCCCACTGTCTACTTTAGAGATGTATTCCTTCTCAAGGAACACTCCAGTCCTGTGGGCCCAATAACTACCTTTATAGTTATCCTGTTACAGACAACGTTTAATAGTATCAAATCCTACAACTACATATGTTTGGAATCGTAGTGACTTCAAGTCGAAGGACTACTTCACTATGGTCGCCATGAGAATCGCTCATGGCACTTACATAACTATTATGCAGCGTTCTCATAGCGGCTCACTCCAGTATAAATATTCTACTAATATTTATACCTATGTGAAGACTTGATATTTTATATCTATGACCCGTGAGATGTGGTCATCAGTACATTCACATAATAGTCTCAATGTATTATTATTGTCCTTAATAATAATAATAATAATAATAATAATAATAATAATAATAATAATAATAATACTTGACTATGGATATTTAAGAATAGTGTTTTATAATTTAATGGCATCTCACGGTCAAGTCACACTTGACGTTCAATTAAATGAACTACCTATTCTAAGGACTTTATTATGCTATAAATATGATAATCAAATATAACATAATAAATAAATGCCTCATATATATAAAATATAAAATAAAGTCATGATACAATATATAAATCCAATAAATATATATTGGCCACCAGGGCTTACACCAACATGTTGTAGCACACTTTGCCGAATGGTTGGAGCTTGCAAAACATGTACTCCCGATCACTCTCTCCAACGTTTGTTTAGCTCCATGGAGTTGGGATTGTGTCATATCATTGCATTGATCGTTCTTGCATCATGACATCATCCCACATGATTTAGACTTGTTTCATTGAGGTATCTTATGATTGAAATAACATGAATAATTCCTGATAATACAACATGTATATGTGATCATATGAGTATGCTATGCTTTGTTGTGTCATGTCGTCTTTATCTATCTTATGTTGTGATTGATGAATGAGAATCTCACTTATTACTATTATTCTTCTGCTATGTTTTCCCTCTACTGTAAAGACGACATCGTTCAGGAAATGAACGATGCCTCCGTACGTTTATGTTGAGTTCCATGGAAGAGATGATGCTTGGATAGGGCACTGTTGCATTCTAAACACACTTAAGGGCAATGCACGCTGTCGCAAAAGTAATATAGGACGGAAGTCCAGATATCGTATCCAAGGGATTAATGAGTAATGCTAACGTGAGTACTGTCGCGACCAAAATCGCGAAGGAATGGGGAGAAAGAGAGAATTTTATTTAAAACATGCAGAGTAGCCACCAATTTTATTTAATTTAGGAAAAATTGGAAAACCTTCACTTTTAAAAAAAAAAAAAAAAGATTGGTTTTCGAAACCAAGTTCAGTTAGGGAGTCGATTGCGCATAGGGAAGGATGAGAACTTAACCCCACAACACCCGTAATACATCGGTAAAAAAACGATTATCCCAAATTAATTGTGCAAATAATTAATAACTTTTAAAGTGTTTATTTTACCCTTAGACCACAAGCAAATAAAAATAAAATTACTATTTTTTACATTTTATTGGTCACCAAAAGAAAAGCAGAAACAGAACTCAAGGGAGCTCTCTATATTTTTCTTTTAAAACAAACAACCTCCACAAATATTACATATCTCGCTCTGAAGTACCTTTAACCACTTACCTCAACACTGCATACCTCATCACCATAAAGCAAGACCTGATGCACCATGAAACATCAGAGGACGTAGGATAAGAGAATCCAAAGGTTGGTACATTAATCTACTTGCCATATCATATGCGGTTTGCACCCAAGCTTGTAGGTAGTAAATATTATTAAGGTAGGAGCACTACTTCAAGCTCACAAGATAGGACTTTGAAATGTTAGAACATTTAATTTAGGAACATGACCATCTGGTTCTTAGAAGAAATTAGAGATCCCAAGCTTATCATTGAACATGACTATCTTCAAGAATAAAATAGTCGCACTTGTTCAAACATCAACATTTCCAAACATTATTTCAAAGATATCACATGCTTGCTGCCTTTTCTATTGAATACAAGAAGAATTAAAGTAAAAAAAAAAAAAATCCAAGAAGAAGAATTATCCCACAAAAACAGAACCAGCGGTCCTTAAAACACCTGAGACAAAGGAGCAAGGACCAATATTTTGTCAAATATCCAAAGAAAGCCATTAACAACAGATGCATATGCTCACAGGCATTTCATCAAACATTATGAAAGCAAGTCCATGAACAATTATTATCTTAATGAGATAATGCGATAAACACATAAGACAAAAATCGTGATAAAATACATGTTTGATTTAACATACACCTGTGATCAAATCAATAGAATCATGCAACCTCAATCCACACAAACAATACAGGAGCAACAAAAAATTGAATTCATGATATAAATGATTTACACGTCTCATCCTCAGATTGTTGTTAACACATGTTCTTACCAAAATCCGGTTAATCGGAATCTGACCGAAACTGAATATCATAAGTGTTTCTCAGTGTGAACTATAAGGATAATTTGTGGATATAGCTTGACAGAATTGATATTCTGCTTCTACGTATCTAAAGTGGGAATCAAAGCTAACGTAGTTTTAAGTCTCATCAGCAAAAGGAGAGTTTTTCTCCTTCAGAAAAAAGGTCCCCATACCTGTGTAGTACATCCGGTATTTATAGTATCAGTGTTGTAACTGACTCTCCTTGATGGTGGGGTGGTTATCACCCTTTTAGTGAGTTAGTGGATAATGGGGTGGTTATCCTCCATGATTCTCGGGTTGTAAATAAGTGTGCAGTTACACTTTAACCAAGTCATTTTTGATCGAGTCATAATATGTCGAGATATGTATATCTTCGGCCTAAGTACTTGAATTGGCCAAGTATGTATTCTCGGCTCAAGAGATACTGTAGTAAATAGATATATAAACTGAGATAAAGCTTGTCTCGCTAATTAAGCTCGGTTGTGACCGACCTTATATTTTTGGACAGTGCACAAGCCCTCCAAGCTTTGAGCTTGAGAAAGCGAAAGAGCTTATAAGTTTTTTCATATGGCCGAACTTAATCATGCTTTGACACCAAACTCTTTAACTCGTCGATCTGGACTTCTAAAATTGAGCTTCTCTTACTAAAACTTAGTACAATATAGTAGAACTTAATTCTTGCCAGAACCTTATCGATAGTATCAAAGGCCATAGGATCTTGTTCTGATTAGAACTTTATATTTTAAACTTACCATTGATTAGATATACTTAAATATTACTAGCTTGAATTCGGCTTTATCAATTTACTAAATCAAGCTAATACCCATCCTTTGGGCTCAAATTTGGCTCAATAATTTAGGCTCATATTCAACTTTTATTTTTTAGAAAACCCAAGCTAGGTTATATGAAGTTAAGTTCAATCTTTCATGAACATAAAATGCTTATTTTGAGAGCTTGAACTTGGCTCACCACCTTTTCGAGCTTGGCTCGCTCTTAGGGCTTTTCATAATGAGAGCTCTTGACTTTTTAGCAGAGCAATCATTTAATAATGTCAAATATTTGAAATAATAAAGATTTTTATTTATAGAATATTCAAGGTGTGCCTCATTAAAACCTTCTCGGTCAAAATCCAATTGGGAGAAAACAACGAGTAAGGAAAAGGAGTACATCACTCGTTATAGAATTTGACTAATTCATCAAATGAGATAAATCCCAAGTTCTCGAAATGAGCTTTCCTGATAGCTCTTCCAACCTATAAAAAAAAAATAGTAATCGCACAAGTCCTTCATAATGGCAGCCTATCATTTTTAATGAGAGACCAAGCAGCTATCTAAGTAGCCGAAGTAGGCAATGGGAAGCAACCAAACTTCCATGTGTAATTGTCGTGCTTGATGTAGGCTGCGGGAATATTTTTCTTCTATCACCATAAGCCCCCAAGCTTTGAGCTTGACATAAGGGAAAGAATTTAAATGTGAGTGTGCATATCTTAACATGCTTTTAAGTTTAAGCTAAGGATGATAACTAGGCTAAATTGAAAGACTTCCAACTTGCTAATACTCAAGCAATTTGGTCGAGGTTAAAAATGCTCTAGGCACGTAGTAAGTAAAGAATCCTCAAGAGATTTGAAATCCTAACTCAATAGCTTGAGTTTATAAGTTTTGATACTTCAGTTTAAAACCTTCACAAATTTGGAAGCTTGGCTTAAGGGCTTGAGAAGTTTAGATACTATGATTCAAATTTAACCCTAATATAACCTAATGAAGATATCCTGCAAATGAAACAACAAAACAACAACAGCGCAATCACAAGAACTAAAAGACCTAAAGAATGCAGTAAAGAAAATAGAATTAAAGAAACAAAGTAAAGAAGAAAGATGGACACAAATATTGATGATGGAGTTCAGCACAAGTTCCTAAGTCTCCGGGACCGAATCCAAGCAAGAAGATCACCATCTCTCTTATCAATGTTACAACTTGAGTGCCTCACAGAATTCAACCAAAATGTGTTGAATTCACCAAAAACTCTCCCTGTTCTTTTTTCCTATCTCTCAGTGTTTTTTTCTCAATCAAAACTATGATACAAGAATACAAGTTGACCCATGAGACCCGAGTCCTAATGCCTTTATAAACCAACCATCTAATCCCTCTCTCAACCTAACTGTTAGTGGTTAGTTAACAAACATAACCACCTAACAAACTAATGTAACAGTAATCAATGGGAGAGAGCCGCGAGCAACAAACACTAAGAATAGGCCAAGCCCGAGCAAGAACTCACAAACAGATAAGTAATTTGGGCCAAAACTGTATGAGCCACAAGCCCAACAATTCTCCACCTTGGTAAAATACAGATGTGGACCACTGTGATCTTCATAAGCAAGGACTCTTCTAGCCCATTTCAGTATCATCCATCTCCAATGCTTAGAAAATTCAAGCAATGCTTGAACTTGCTGGCTGTGACAGCTTTTGTGAGCATGTCAGCAGGGTTATCATTTGTGTGACCCTGGTCACTTCAATTTCTCCTTTCTCCACAATGTCTCTGATATAATGGAGCCTTATATCTATATGTTTTGTCCTCTCGTGGTATATCTGATTCTTGCATAGATGTATGGCGCTTTGACTATCACAAAACACACTAACTTTTTCTTGAGAAATTCCCAACTTTGCAGTAATCCCTCTGACCCAGATTGCTTCCCTAATTGCTTCTGTTAAAGCAACATATTTGGCCTCTAGTGTGGAAAGAGCCACAATATGCTGCAAGGTTGCCTTCCAGCTATTTGCATTTCCAAACAAGGTGAATACATAGCCTGTAAGAGACCTCCTCTTGTCCAAATCGCCTACATAGTCAGAGTCTACAAAACCTTTAACCTGCTGATCTGTTTCTGTGCTTCTGATGTACACCAAACCCGAGCCTTGAGTCCCTTTGATGCATCTTAGAATCCACTTCACGGCTTGCCAATGATCTTTTCCTGGATTCCCCATGTATCTGCTGGTTACACTCACTGCATGTGAGATATCAGGTCCTGGACATACCATAGCATACATGATGCTTCCTATGGCACTTGCATATGGCACCTGTAGCATCTGCTTCTATTCTGCTTCAGTTTTAGGTGACATGCTTGCTGAGAGCTTAAAATGCTGAGCTAGTGGAATGTTAGTAGCCTTTGCTTCATTCATGTTGAACCTTCTCACCACTTTGCCTAGGTAATTCTGCTGTAAGATGATCAGTTTGCCTCGGTCTCTGTCTCTGATTATCTCCATTCCCAGAATTTTCTTTGCTGCACCTAGATCCTTCATATCAAACTCAGTTTTAAGTTGTTCTTTAAGCACTTCAATCTATTTCATATCCTTACAAGCCAACAACATGTCATCAACATATAAAAGCAAGTATAAACTAATATTAACAGAAAAATGCTTAAATTAAACACATGCATCATTATTGCTTCTAACAAATTTATGTTTAAGCATAAATGAATCAAACCTGAGATATCATTGCCTTGGTGATTGTTTAAGTCCATACAAGGACTTCTTCAACTTACAAACCCATTTTTCCTTCCCTTGGGCTTCAAAACCAGTAGGCTACCTCATGTAGATAGTTTCCTTCAATTCTCCATGGAGGAAGGCTGTCTTGACATCCATTTGTTCCAATTCTAAGTCAAATAGAACAACCATAGAAAGTAGGATTCGGATAGAGGAGTATTTGACTATAGGTGAGAACATCTCATTGTAGTCCACTCCCTCTCTGAGTAAATCCTTTAGCTACAAGCCTTGCCTTGTATCTAGAAGGTTCAACTCCTTGGATTCCTTCCTTTCTCTTGAAGATCCACTTACTTCCTACAATCTTAGCATCCTTAGGCCTAAGGACTAAATCCCATATGCTGTTTTTCTCAAGAGAACTTAACTCCTTTATCATTGCCAACAACCATTTGCTGCTGTCCTTTGATTTTGCTGCTTGTTCAAAACATTTTGGTTCATCACTTATGACTTCCTCAGCAGCTTGAAGTGCATAACTAGCGATATCTATCAGGTGCTTTTATATCCCTTCTACCTCTATCTCTTGAAAGAAGATAACTATCCAATTCTGGTTGTTGATATTCGGCAGTTTTTGTTTGCTCTATATCTGTAGTTTTTGTTTCTGGCTCGATTTCTGCAACATTCTGCTGCTTCTCTTGGGCTCCACCTCAAACTCAAACCTATCTAATTCTTACTGATCAGTTAATTGATCTTCAGGACTCCTTTGTGCCTTAAACAATTGAGTTTCTTGAAACTTAACATCCCTACTAATGATACACTTCTTTGTTTCCGGGCACCAAACTCTAAAACCTTTTACTCCATCCGGATACCCCACAAAGTAGCCCTTCTTAGCTCTAGGAACCAGCTTCCCTTCATTTGTGTGATAGTGGACTATGCAACCAAACACTTTCAAGTGGCTGTAACTTGCTGCCTTCCCTGTCCACATCTCTTGAGGTGTCTTCACACCAATAGTTGTTGAGGGGCTGATATTAATCAAGTAGGCAGCAGTGTGCACTGCCTCTCCCCAGAATTTCACTGGCAACCCTACATGAGACAGCATTAATCTCATCCTTTCTAACAGTGTGCGGTTAATCCTCCCAGCCAGACCATTCTGTTGAAGAGTGTTCCTAACAGTTTTGTGTCTCTGTATACCATGCTCTCTACAATAGCTATTGAAAACCTCACCACAAAACTCAAGCCCATTATCAGACCTTAACCCTTTTACTTGTTTTGTTCTCAATCATAGTTTTCCAATCCTTAAAGGCCTTAATAGCTTCATCTTTACTTTTCAATAGATAAATCAATATTTTTCTACTATAATCATCTAGAAAAATAATGAAATAGCTATTACCTCCATGAGATGGATTCCTTTCAGGCCCCCAAAGATCACTATGAATGTACTCTAGGATCCTTTTGGTATTGTGTTGACTAGTGGGGAACTTGACCCGGTGCATCTTCCCATAAACACAATCTTCACAGAAAGGCAACTCACCAATTTTGTCTCGACCTATAACTCTAAGCTTCCCAAGAAACACCATTCCTCTATGACTCACATGACCAAGCCTTTGGTGCCACAAACTTGTAGTATTGATGCTGGAACTTGCCACTGCAATGCTGCCCGTAATGGTGTGCCCCTTTAGAATGTATATCCCATGATCTCTTTTTCCCTTCATGACAACTAAAGAACCTTTAACCACTTTCAGAAGCCATTTCTCAGCCTTGTAGATGCAACCTAATTCTTCCAACATACCCAAAGAGATGAGATTTCTCTTTAGATTTGGAACATGTCTAACCCTTGTGAGTAACCTCTCGGTACCATCATCAAACCTCAATTTGATTGAACCAATTCCCACAACCATGCATACAGAATTGTTGCCTATTATGACTTTTCCTCCATCAATTTCTTGATAGTCCACAAACCAATCCCTCTTAGGAGTCATGTGGTAGGAGCACCCCGAGTCTAGAACCCAATCTTCCTCAGTAATGTTAGTAGCAGCTAGCCATCAAAACATCCGAGCTCTCATATCCTTCTGATGCAATAGACACATTCCATGTCTCATCTTCACTGTCATGCTTTCCTTGTGTGAATTTTCTATCCGGATAATCCTTTTTAAAATGCCCTTCCTTCTTGCATATGAAGCATCTCTTATTAGACTTGTCATTTTCCTTTTCTTTATACTTATTCTTGTGTTTCTGTTTTGATCCCTTCTTTCCTGTCTTTGCCTGCACAAACAGCCCTTCCCCATTCCTCTCTTCCTTTCCTTTTGACCTTTTCTTCATTTCTTTCGAAATAAGAGCAGACTGCACATCATCTAAAGACAAACTATCCTTTCCATAGATCAAAGTGTCACTCAGATGCTCAAAGGAAGTAGGTAGAGAACTAAACAGAAGAAGAGCCTGGTCCTCATCATCCATCTTGACATCTATATTTTCAAGATCCAAGACAATTTTGTTAAATTCATCCATATGTCCTTCAATAGACTTCTCATATTGCATTTTGAAGGTGTATAGCCTCTGTTTCAGGTACAAACGATTTGCCAACGATTTTGTCATGTAAAGGGTTTCGAGTTTGAGCCAAATTGCAACAGCGGTCTTTTCTTTTCACACTTCTCTCAATAGTTTATCTCCAAGACTGAGAATCAAGGCATTGTGAGCCTTCTCCAACATCTCCTTCTTCTCCTTATCAGAGAGCGTAGCTGGTAAAGACTTATCATAGGCAAGCGCGTCCCCCAAACCCTGATGAACCAGCAACGCCTTCATCTTGAGACGCCATAACCCGAAATCGTTCTTCCCTATAAACTTCTCAACATCGTATTTTGTTGCCGCTATACCTCCAAGAACCGAAGCTCTAGATACTAGTTGTTATAACCTAATGAAGATTTCCTGCAAATGAAACAACAAAACAACAAAAGCATAATACACAAGAACTAAAAGACCTAAAGAATACAGTAAAGAAAATAGAATTAAAGAAACAAAGTAGAGAAGAAAGATTGACACAGATATTGATGACGGAGTTCAGCACAAGTGCCTACGTCTCCGGGACCGAATCCGAGCAAGAAGATCGCTATCTCTCTTATCAATGGTACAACCTGAGTGCCTCATAGAATTCAACCAGAATGTGTTGAATTCACCAGAAACTCACCCTATTCTTTCTTCCTATCTCTCAGTGTTTTTTTCTCAATCAAAACTGTGATACAAGAATACAAGTTGACCCATGAGACTCGAGTCCTAATGGCTTTATAAACCAGCCATCTAATCCCTCTCTCAACCTAACTGTTAGTGGTTAGTTAACAAACATAACCACCTAACAAACTAATGTAATAGTAATCAGTGGGAGAGAGCCGCGAGCAACAAACACTAAGAATAGGCCAAGCCTGAGCAGGAACTCACAAACAGATAAGTAATTTGGGCCAAAAATGTATGAGCCACAAGCCCAACAAACCCTTTTGCAAATTTGAGCTCATATTCGGCCCTCAGGTAATTCATACTTGGCCTTCGGAAAATTAGGCTTATACTTGGCCCAATAATTTTTAGAAAAACAAGCTCGAGCTCGGCTTGTAAGCTCGAACCTAATACCCATCCTTTGAGCTCGAATTGGCTCTTTATTTTAATCATCTTAGCATTGCTAAGTTAGGCTCAATGGCCTTTGGCTCAGTGACCTTAAGCTCGGTTTCGGCTCTTAACTTCAATATTTTAGCATTTGCTAAGTTAGGCTCAATGGCCTTAGGCACAGTGATCTTGAGCTTGGTTTCGGCTCTTAGCTTCAATACCTTATCATTTTCTAAGTTAGGCTCAATGGCCTTAGGCTCGGTGGCCTTGAGCTCGAATTCGACGTAACGTCCCCAATTGGACATCCCCCTTTGGGACCAAATGCTGTGGTATGAAATGTTATGAAAATGCACCAGAATGGAAATGGGATGGAATATCTATGGATTTTGTGGTTGGTTTGCTGAGGACACGAGCCACATCTCCACAGTCGGGACCACAACGATATCAACCCGAACAACATCATCACTCACCATACTCTCATAGGGATATCTAAAGATTGTAGCGGTCCTGCTGGCTTTTGGTGTTCCATCTTCGCCTTTTGTACGAGCCACAGTGTAACACCCTGCTCTTTCACTTCTATGTATATATGTGTTAATACTTGCTTATAGATGCTTGCATATGTCGTTTTTTCTTGTTTTTGGTGCATAAGTTCATGGTTGTAATAGTTTAGCCTTTAGAATAATCAATTCATCCGAGTCTAAATAACTCGTTTCACAGTTTTGGCCATATCTTGAGTTCTAGACATCCGATCGAGATGATCTAGGATGCGTTGGAAAGCTTAGAGGATTACCTACACGTTTTATTCAGGTGTCGATGCCAAAATCAATTTGGAAATCGATTTCAAATCGATTTTCAGGTAAATCGATTTCCAGAAGGAGGAAATCGATTGTTTGAAGGGCAAAATCGATTTCTTTGATAAGAAAATGGATTTGGCCAATCGATTTCCATGGATGTTGAAATCGATTTCCATGCGTGTCAGAGCTTGTGTACGCGTTTGGGTTACTGGGCTATGCTGTGTACGGCCCATTCGTCCTAAAACGTCCCTAACAGCTATATATACATAGCGTATGACCTAATCCTAGTATCCACACCCTATTATACACACTTTTTGCCTCTTCTCATCCCTAAGCGCTCTAATTGATCTCTTGCTCTAGAAAACCCAAAAGACGAATCCTGCTTTGGTGTTCTTCGTCAAGAACACGCTGTTGTTTGGCTAGTCTATCCCTGCTGCTAGAGTTAATCTCCTAAGTTAGAAACCAAGGTGAGTTTCTAATCCTAGTTTTGTTTTCCCTTTCAATCCTTAACTTAAAGATCGACTCTGCTTTCCAGTGTTGCGATCGTGATCAAGTGCTGAACCCGTAACAAGGAACCGTAGCAGAATCTGGCTCTGTTCTCTTTCCCTTAGGCTGTGAATCGTCATACCAGATATGGGGGGGGGAGAAAATTGGTCATGAGTATGTGGGTTTTGGGATAGGTTAAGATGAAGGGGTTAACCCATGACCCCTATATGTTTGTCTATATGCATTGTAAGTGCCTATGAATGTTGCTATGTTGTTTTCTGACTATACGAGTATTGATTGATGAATAATATGATGTCATAACATGTTTATAACTATGAGTACAAGATTATTATGAGTTTTGATGAATTGATGATGATGAACATGTTGTTTATGCCCTGATATGGTGTTTTGTTAATCCTATACTATTAGAACATAGTTATAGGGAGAAAATAAATAGGCAATGTGAGATTGATGACCAAGGATTAGTTTGAGAACCCTTAGGTTATGATTCATAAGTGTTGAACTAATTAAATTGATGATAAATAGCTTAGGCTCGAATGATCTGTAAATTAGAGAACGTAGACTAGTCTATAGCAGAGGAAACCCGCTGCTGTATGAATTGACACCCAGAAATCGATTTCCAGCACATGGAAATCGATTTGAATCGACCAAGGATCGATTTCCAGAGCGTGGAAATCGATTTGGCCTTAGAAAAATCGATCTTTAGGATCGATTTTCCCTTGTTGTTCAAAATCGATTGGGGAAATCGATTTGAACATGTTGAAATCGATTTTCAGAGATTGGAAATCGATTTTGAAGATTTGAGAAATCGATTCCAGAGAATGGAAATCGATTCTCACGTGCCCAGGAACAGTTTTGACCTGTTATGCTTGATGGATAGTGTTATGTAGGCTTGTTATAATCTTAATAAGATATGAACTGTGGTTTAGATATTAAGATTAAGTTATGATTTTAATAAGATACGAATTGTGGTTTAGATAATAAGATTAAGTTATAATCTTAATAAATATATGACTTGAGGTTTAAATATTAAAGGTTAAGTTATAATCTTAATAAAATATTAGTTGAGGTTTAGATAACAATATTAAGTATAATGCTTAATAAAGGTATTGTTAAGTTAAGACTTAAAGAACAATTAGTAAGACGATGATGTTATTGGTAACGACGCACTGTTACCGATGTTGTTGGTTAAATCATTCTTGATGCTTATTGGTCAAGTTTGATGTTGATAAATCATCTTTGATGCTTGTTGGTCAAAGTTGATAGCCATGTAATGGTATGATGGTGGATGGTTGGATATGTGTTTGCATGTTGTTGAGCATAACATGCATCATACGTTAACGTTGATATGTTGGGTGGAAAGCAAACGATGAATCGCGATAGTGGAGGCCACGATGGGTGTTATCCCGGCCTTGCGGGTACATTGGGTAGGGAAATTCCAGGTGACATGGGCTAGCTACCTATTGTCGGAGTAACCTAAAGGATAAGCTTGAGTCCCCTGACTAGCCACTATACGTTATCAGGATTAGTGAGAGTGTTCGGGGATGGCCCATGGTCTGGCATATCATCCACGTTGATAACTGGACATGTACTCCTAATCGTCTTTCCAGAGTTAGAGTTGTTGGCCACATACATACGGAGTAGTGATGTTGCATTCGCATTGACATGCATCTTTGATGTACGTATATATATATTGATTATACATGTGTTGATTGATGTATGATGTACGTCATCTTAATTACTATTCCATTCCATTTACATATATTTATGATCATATTTCTCACCCCCCATCTTTTGTTGTTCTTGTGCATATGATGTTGCATGTGCAGAGGAGGGTGATCACGCTGACGAGGAGTGATCCCGTGGAGATCTCTCTTAGTAGTAGTAGATAGGATTTACGTTCAGTTGTTTAGTTTTATTCCGATGTATTATTGGTATATGTATACCAACTCTGATTATGTGACATCAGGTTTCGGGTTATGTTTATGTTAACGTTTTTCCGCAGTTGTTTTATGTTTAAAATGTTTTCGGATCATGTGGTACTTGCTACCTTTTATGTTAAAATTTCATTTAACTTGCATGCTTTATTTTATTTTATCGTATGCGGGGTAGCGGGTGTCACATTTAGTGGTATCAGAGCCGGTCTGTCCTACAGGCCGGGGTATGTGTCTGTTGTGTCTCTTCTGTGTACTCTGCAGAAGTGTTTTGAACTTGTGTGACTATTTTATTATGCCTTTTGTCAAAAAATTTCTCTAGTAGGATTTAACCAATTTTGAATTGGTTAAGATCGCTGAGTGATAGGACAATGGGGTCGTGGCAGGGAACTGTCCGAACCATTGATAGTGAACCTTAACCTATTTTATTGTTGCCTAAGAGTATGTATGACTTTTGGTGCCGATCAATATTATACTTCCTAGAGTGTCATTCTTAGTGATGTGTTACAAGAGGAAAGATGGTAGCACGAAGTTGTGTGTTAATTATTGACAACTGGACAAGGTGACCCTTAAGAATAGGTATCCTCTTCCTAGGATAGATGACGTTATAGACCAACTGATAGGAGCTTGTGTGTTTTCTAAGATAGATTTGAGATCAGGCTATCACCAAATTCGGGTCAAGTCTGAGGACATTCCAAAGACTGCGTTCAGAACGCGCTATGGCCATTATGAGTATCTAGTTATGCCTTTTGGTGTGACTAATGCCCCTACTGTGTTCATGGACTACATGAATAAGATCTTTCATTCATACTTGGATAGGTTTGTAGTTGTCTTCATAGATGATATCCTAGTATACTCTAAGACTAAGGAGGAACATGAGGAACACTTGAGGGTAGTCTTGGAAACCTTTAAGGAAAAACAGTTGTATACCAAGTTGTCCAAGTGTGAGTTTTGGTTAGAAGAGGTGAGTTTCTTAGGACACATCATCTCTAAAGGAGGGATAGCCGTGGACCCAGCTAAGGTAGGAACCGTGCTCCATTGGGAAGTACCTAAGTCAGTGACCGAGGTTAGAAGTTTCTTGGGTTTGGCCGGGTACTATAGGAGGTTTATAGAAGGATTCTCTAAGATAGCTTTGCCTATGACCCGCCTTACTAAGAAAGGTCAGATCTTTGTGTGGGACTCTAAGTGTGAGGAAAGTTTTCAGGAGTTGAAGAATAGGTTGACATCTGCACCTGTGTTAGTGTTACCTAATCCTATTGAACCTTTTGTAGTATACTGTAATGCTTTGAAGCAAGGTTTACGTGGTGTGTTGATGCAGAATGGTCAGGTAGTAGCTTATGCTTCTAGGCAGCGTAAGACCCATGAGAAGAACTACCCCACTCATGACTTGGAGTTAGGAGCGGTAGTATTTGCCTTAAAAATTTGGAGGCATTATCTCTATGGAGCTAGATTTGAGATTTTTAGTGATCATAAGAGTTTGAAATACCTGTTTGACCAAAAGGAGCTGAATATGAGACAGCGTAGGTGGATGGAATTTCTTAAGGATTATGAGTTTGAGTTGAGTTACCACCCAGGTAAGGCCAATGTAGTGGCTGATGCTCTGAGTAGAAAAACCTTACATGTTTCAGCTTTGATGGTTAGAGAGATGGATTTGATAGAGGAGTTTAGAGATTTGAGTTTAGCTTGGGAAGTTACCCCTAAGAGCATTAAGCTAGGAATGTTAAAAATCACTAGCAGTTTGATGGATCAGATTAGAGAAGGGCAAAAGATAGATGTATACCTTTTAGACCAGAGAGAGTTGATTGCTCAAGGTAGAAATCTCAGTTTTAAGGAAGGGACTGATGGAATTTTGAGGTTTCAAGATAGAGTTTGTATACCTGATATTCCAGAGCTTAGGAAGTTGATCCTTGAGGAAGGACATAGGAGTGGTTTGAATGTTCACCCAGGAGCCACAAAGATGTATCAGGATCTGAAACGGATGTTTTGGTGGCCTAGGATGAAAAAGGATGTGGCTGAGTTTGTTTATGCTTGCCTAGTGTGTCAGAAGGCTAAGATAGAGCACTAGAAACCTTCAGGTAAGTTGCAACCTTTGAGTATCCCTGAGTGGAAGTGGGATAGTATCTCTATGGATTTTGTGTCTGGACTCCCTAGGACTCCAGCTGGTTGTGATGCCATATGGGTTGTTGTGGACAGGTTAACCAAATCTGCCCATTTTATTCCTATGAACATGGAATATCCATTAGAGAAGTTGACTGGGTTGTACATCAGAGAAATAGTTAGATTGCATGGTGTACCCTCTAGCATAATTTTAGACAGAGATCCTAGATTTACCTCTAGATTTTGGAATAGTTTGCATGAGGCCTTAGGAACTAAGCTTAGATTGAGTTCAGCTTATCACCCACAGACCGATGGTCAGTCTGAGAGGACAATCCAATCCTTAGAAGACTTGTTGAGGGCGTATGTACTAGAGCAGTCGGGTAGTTGGGATAAGTTTTTACCCCTTATAGAGTTCACCTACAACAATAGCTTCCATTCCAGTATTGGGATGGCACCTTATGAGGCTTTGTATGGGAGGAGGTGTAGGACACCCTTGTGTTGGAATGAGCCAGGAGAGAATATTGTGTTAGGACCTGAGGTAGTGCAAGAGACTACAGAGAAAGTGAGGATGATCCAAGATAAGATGAGAGTGGCACAGAGTAGGCAAAAGAGTTACCATGATAAGAGAAGAAAAACTCTCGAATTCCAGGAGGGGGATCATGTGTTCTTGTGAGTTACCCCAACAACTGGGGTTGGCAGATTAATGAAAGCGCGGAAACTTACTCCTAGATTCATTGGCCCTTACCAAATTCTAAAAAGAGTCGGTGAAGTCTCCTACCAGATAGCCTTACCCCCGTTCTTGTCAAACCTTCATAATGTGTTTCATGTGTCCCAACTTCGAAAGTATGTGCATGATCCAAGCCATGTGATAGTGCCCGATGTTATTCCACTAAAGGATAACTTGACCTTTGAGGTGTTACCACTTCGGGTTGAAGATCGAAGGGTCAAGCAGCTGAGAGGGATGGAAATTCCCTTGGTCAAGGTCATTTGGAGTGGAGCTACAGAAGAAAATGCTACGTGGGAGTTGGAGAGCAAGATGAAGGAGTCATACCCGCATCTATTTACTCAAGGTGAGTAGAAATTTCGAGGACAAAATTTTTTAGAAGGGGGTGGAATTGTAACACCATGCTCTTTCACTTCTATGTATATATGTGTTAATACTTGCTTATAGATGCTTGCATATGTCGTTTTTGCTTGTTTTTGGTGCATAAGTTCATAGTTGTAATAGTTTAGCCTTTAGAATAATCAATTCATCCGAGTCTAAATAACCTGTTTCACAGTTTTGGCCATATCTTGAGTTCTAGACATCCGATCGAGATGATCTAGGATGCGTTGGAAAGCTTAGAGGATTACCTACAAGTTTTATTCAGGTGTCAATGCCAAAATCGATTGGGAAATCGATTTGGGAAATCGATTTCCAGGTGAAGAAATCGATTTCCAGAAGGAGGAAATCGATTGTTTGAAGGGCAAAATCGATTTCTTTGATAAGAAAATCGATTTGGCTAATCGATTTCCATGGATGTTGAAATCGATTTCCATGCGTGTCAGAGCTTGTGTACGCGTTTGGGTTACTGCGCTATGCTGTGTACGGCCCATTTGCCCTAAAACGTCCCTAACAGCTATATATACATAGCGTATGACCTAAACCTAGTATCCACACCCTATTGTACACACTTTTTGCCTCTTCTCATCCCTAAGCACTCTAATTGATCTCTTGCTCTAGAAAACCCAAAAGACGAGTCCTGCTTTGGTGTTCTTCGTCAAGAACACGCCGTTGTTTGGCTAGTCTATCCCTGCTGCTAGAGTTAATCTCCTAAGTTAGAAACCAAGGTGAGTTTCTAATCCTAGTTTTGTTTTCCCTTTCAATCCTTAACTTAAAGATCGACTCTACTTTCCAGTGTTGCGATCGTGATCAAGTGCTGAACCCGTAAGAAGGAACCGTAGCAGAATCTGGCTCTGTTCTCTTTCCCTTAGGCTGTGAATCGTTATACCAGGTATGGGGGGGAGAAAATTGGTCATGAGTATGTGGGTTTTGGGATAGGTTAAGATGAAGGGGTTAACCCATGACCCCTATATGTTTGTCTATATGCATTGTAAGTGCCTACGAATGTTGCTATGTTGTTTTATGACTATACGAGTATTGATTGATGAATAATATGATGTCATAACATGTTTATAACTATGAGTACATGATTATTATGAGTTTTGATGAATTGATGATGATGAACATGTTGTTTATGCCATGATATGGTGTTTTGTTAATCCTATACTATTAGAACATAGTTATAGGGAGAAAATAAATAGGCAATGTGAGATTGATGACCAAGGATTAGTTTGAGAACCCTTAGGTTATGATTCATGAGTGTTGAACTAATCAAATTGATGATAAATAGCTTAGGCTCGAATGATCTGTTAATTAGAGAACGTAGACTGGTCTATAGCAGAGGAAACCCGCTGCTGTATGAATTGACACCCAGAAATCGATTTTTAGCACATGGAAATTGATTTGAATCGACCAAGGATCAATTTCCAGAGCGTGGAAATCGATTTGGCCTTAGAGAAATCGTTTTTTAGAATCGATTTTCCCTTGTTCAAAATCGATTTGGGAAATCGATTTGAACATGTTGAATTCGATTTTCAGAGATTGGAAATCGATTTTGAAGACTTGATAAATCGATTCCAGAGAATGGAAATCGATTCTCACGTGCCCAGGAACAGTTTTGACCCCTTATGCTTGATGGATAGTGTTATGTAGGCTTGTTATAATCTTAATAAGATATGAATTGTGGTTTAGATATTAAGATTAAGTTATGATTTTAATAAGATATGAACTGTGGTTTAGATAATAAGATTAAGTTATAATCTTAATAAATATATGACTTGAGGTTTAAATATTAAAGGTTAAGTTATAATCTTAATAAAATATTAGTTGAGGTTTAGATAATAATATTAAGTATAATGCTTAATAAAGGTATTGCTAAGTTAAGACTTAAAGAACAACTAGTAAGACGATGATGTTATTGGTAACGACGCACTGTTACCGATGTTGTTGGTTAAATCATTCTTGATGCTTATTGGTCAAGTTTGATGTTGATAAATCATCTTTGATGCTTGTTGGTCAAAGTTGATAGCCATGTAATGGTATGATGGTGGATGGTTGGACATGTGTTTGCATGTTGTTGAGCATAACATGCATCATACGTTGACGTTGATTTGTTGGGTGGAAAGCAAACGATGAATCGCGATAGTGGAGGCCACGATGGGTGTTATCCCGGCCTTGCAGGTACATTGGATAGGGAAATTCTAGGTGACATGGGCTAGCTACCTATTGTCGGAGTAACCTAAAGGATAAGCTTGAGTACCCTGACTAGCCACTATACGTTATCAAGATTAGTGAGAGTGTTCGGGGATGGCCCATGGTTTGGCATATCATCCACGTTGATAACCGGACATGTACTCCTAATCGTCTTTCCAGAGTTAGAGTTGTTGGCCACATACATACGAAGTAGTGATGTTGCATTCGCATTGACATGCATCTTTGATGTACGTATATATATATTGATTACACATGTGTTGATTGATGTATGATGTATGTCATCTTAATTACTATTCCATTCCGTTTACATATATTTATGATCGTATTTCTCACCCCCATCTTTTGTTGTTCTTGTGCATATGATGTTGCATGTGCAGAGGAGGGTGAGCACGCTGACGAGGAGTGATCCCGTGGAGATCTCTCTTAGTAGTAGTAGATAGGATTTACGTTCAGTTGTTTAGTTTTATTCCGATGTATTATCGGTATATGTATACCAACTCTGATTATGTGACATCAGGTTTCGGGTTATGTTTATGTTAACGTTTTTCCGCAGTTGTTTTATGTTTAAAATGTTTTCGGATCATGTGGTACTTGCTACCTTTTATGTTAAAATTTCATTTAACTTGCATGCTTTATTTTATTTTATCGTATGCGGGGTAGCGGGTGTCACAGACAGCTCCATGGTCGGGACCACAATGATATCAACCCGAACAACACCATCACTCACCATACTCTCATAAACACTCAACCACGAGTCAAAAGGACGTTTACGTCCCTAAAATATCTAAGATTTTGATGATCTCACCCCCTCTCTCTCTTATTTTCGTGCCTCTCTCTCTCGTCTCTCCCTTCACTTTCTTCTTCTTCTTCCTTTTTTTCTTCTTCTCCATTTTTCTCCATCGGTGAGTGGTAATGTTGTTTGGGTTGATATCGTTGTGGTCCCGACCGTGGAGCTGTGGCTCGTAGACGCAGGGCGTCGTGATGCTGAGACAGAGACCCTAGATTTACATCTAGATTCTGGAAGCAATTACATGAGGCTTTGGGACGTCCCAGAATGGAAATGGGATAGCATTGCAATGGATTTTGTTGCTCTCCGGCTAGCCACGATCATTGCCCAACCTCTCGAGGCTAGGGTCTGTGGCACGTCCTCCAGCGTGAGGCTCGGACGGAATGTCGTCCGGTTCTTCAGCAGCCGGTTCCTCTTCGGGATCTTCCCATTAAATAAAGTAACACATATAGAAAATAAAGGGAGATAAGAAACATAATTCATCAATATGGGATATGGGCATCAGTACAGCATGTATATATACATCACGCAACACAAATAACATATACAACACAACATTACCCATCTCTTAAGTTACCCATCACAATAATCTCAAACATCATTCTCTCAAATAAGCCTATAAGAAGGATACTAGTCCCTATGTCTATGCTGGCTTCCCTATATGCATGTCGGCCGATACATCACGTCCCCATTTGGACATCCCCGTCGGGATTACATCACATCGCATCACATCACATCCCGCCTCGGGATTATAGGAGGGATACTAGTCCCTATATATATATGCTGTCTTCCCTATATGCATGTTGGCTGATACATCACGTCCCAAATTGGACATCCCCGTCGGGATTACATCACATCACATCAGATCCCGCCTCAGGATTTTAAGTAACGTCCCCAATTAGACATGGCGCCATACGAGGCACTGTATGGACGAAAGTGAAGAACACCGCTCTGTTGGTATGAAACCGGGGAGAATCAGTTGATAGGACCAGAGATGGTGCAGCAAACGACGGAGCAAGTTAAGAAAATTATAGAGTATATATATCTATGTAGGGGAACCCTTAAACCCTATTAGAGGTTGAGCCCTGGATAAAGTGCCTGAACCCTGGGTGTAGGTACTTTTGGGCTATTTAGGATATGATTATGACATGGTACCCTGGAACAATTGGAGTTCGGACCTAAATAGAGAGGCCGACTCATGAGAACAATTGTGTTACGGGTGTTACTACGGCCTATCGCTCGATGTTGGGAAGTTAGAATCTCCGGAGTACATGAATTAGAAAGATGATATTGAAGTCTCATGCATTATTATAAAGGGGAACCCTTAAACCCTATTAGAGGTTGAGCCCTGGATAAAGTGCCTGAACCCTAGGTGTAGGTACTTTTGGGCTATCACCTCTAAGATCATTCTTCTTAGTTCTATATCCATTGGCACACAAATCCTAGGCGCGCTAACGTTTATTATGCGATTAAGATTAGTTAATATCTTAGGTTCTACTGATGGGACGGCGGGTCACGACCTTTTTGGGGCGAAGTACTAAATCGTGAAAGTAACGGGGCTAAAAACGGATGAACATGAAGTCACATTGCCTCAGGCAGACGTGCCATTTGAAACCGAGCTACAACTCTAGTAGTTGAGAATGGAACCGGTTAAGACCACTGGGTCTGTAGGGGCATTCTGTGTGTCGAGACTTCATAAGTGGCCGGTGGCCTCGCGACCCCGTGCCGTGGTGAGTCGACTACCCAGCACGAATGAACTCGATCAGGGACTGGACTAATGTAACACCCCCCTTGCGGGTGCTACATACTCGGACTCTAATGCGGAAATAAATCAAGGAAATAAAAAGCTGGTTGCGTTCGAAAAATACTTTAATTAAATAGCTACGTTCGAAAACGCGGTTCTAAAAATTTTCTGCATGCATAGGCAATACAAACTCAAGATGAAGGAATAAGCTCCTTACAGCACATCAGTATTCACTGTTCATAAAACATAATCATAATATAAATCCTGGTCTAATATATAACATATTACAAACTTGAAAACATAAGTTCAAAAGCTTGCAGTAATATAATATAAGACTGCTCAAAATAAAAGACTCCTAAGCTGGTCGGCTAAAAGTAGCCATTGGGGTACAACCTAACATCAACTCCATCAGAACGCTCCGTCATCCGAGTCCTCACGTCTCCGCGGGGACCTATGACCAACATCTGTACATGTGTTCCAAAAACACAACAAGGTGTCCAACATGTACAGGCAAAGGTAAGATACTCATATAATAAGTTTATCACGATAGCCGCACAGGCGACAAACAGCATAAATACAGTCATATGAATAGTTATCTATACAACACAATATTATATCTCAAACATAATCTAGAAATATCTAGATATTTATAGGGGTAATGACATTTACGCCCCTAGTCTTTTAAGGAATTACCAAATTACTCTTTTGGTTATTTACAAGTTTGCCATGACATCAATATATATATATATTTGTCTCTTTCTCTCTCTTGGCCATTTCGGCCATCACTCTTTCTCTCTCTTTTCTCTCTTGTTCTTCATCTTCTCTCACTTGTTCTTCATGTTCTTCATGAGTTCTTGAGTGTTCATCAAAAGTTCTTCACAAAAACCCTAGTTTGATCTTCAAAAGTTGAAGTTTTTGAGTGAAAACTTGTTTCTTATTCACTAATCTTTGATCCTAGGAGGTATGATCCTCATCTTAACTCTCTCAATCTCTCTATTTCATCTCTTGAATCACTTGATTCATGAAGATCCAAGTTTAGATCTAGAACTTTGAAAATCCATAGAAAATTATAGAAAAATCCTATGATCATGAAACCAATTTCTATGAAACCATCATGACGTGTACTTTGAGTGTCTAGAAGCATGAACCCAAAAGAAATTTTCTCCCCATTCTTCCATGGGAGGGCCGAATCCTAATCATGATGAAAGGATGGGTTTTGTTGCAATTTTTGGCTATATAACACTTGTTCTAGCTTACTTGATGTTTTTGAACCCTAAACCCAAGCGCAAAACATCAACCAAAGCTCCTAACCTATTTCTCCTCTTTATGGCCGAAACATATAGGGTGTAGAACCATGAGTTTTGTCTCAAATTTTTGGGTCATAGGACTTGATTTAGTGTTAATCATGCTTAAGGACCAACCATCCAAAAGTTTGGAACCAAATGAGATCCCTAGCCTTTTTATCCATTCATGGCCGAAACCTTCTTGGGGAAGAAAACTTATGTTTTGATTGATGTTGTTTTGTTGTTTGAATTGAATTGTGTTTGATTGTTTTAGGCGACGCGAACGGAACTGGAGTCAGAGCCGAGAACCGATCGAGTTTGCATTGAACTTCCTTTGTGAGGTAAAGGGAGGTATTTCATTTTAAGTTTGGTAGCCCCATGGCATATGATTGATTAGTGTGTTATGATTGAATTAAGACTTGATGTATATGTATACTTATATCCTGGATTGATTGGATGTTAAGTGTTGTGCATGGTTGGTTATTTGATATAACTGTGGCATAGATGCCTTGGATGATATCTTATTGTGATATTGAACTGTTGATATATATAAATATATCTATACATATATTTATATCCTGGATGAGCATAGGACTGGCTATATCTCGATAATTGTTAAAAGACTCGGAATCGAAATCAAAGTTTTGAAAACCGTGTTTTGGAAATCAAAAAGTGGTTTTTGGAAAACGTGTTGCTTTTCAAGAAAAGTTAAGTCCTCTTTTGAAAAGTATGTTCTTTTGAAAAGTAAAAAGTGGTTTTGTGAAAATTCGTGCAAATGTGTTTTATTCTGTAAAGTGTTTAAAAAAGGCGTGAAACCTTAGAAAACGGTTTTGTTTTCAAGAAAGGTGTTTTTCCCGGAAAATGTTCTCTTTAATCAAGAAATGTTTTATTTCAGGAAAGCAAGAGCGTATTTTGTGTTCCAAAGTTGTTTTGAGAAAGTTTGATCGAAAAGGAAATTGATGAACCTTTGAGATGAACCCAAACCTAGTGGCCGAGACGTCGGGGCTAGCGTTTTGTGGATTGAGCACTCGGACTTCGTGTCATATACTAATATATACTATGTAGTAACCTTCGTTTTGTGGATTTCAGTCTGTACTAATATATACTATGTAGTACTTTATTACTGTAGCCCTACTGATGGGGCAATACTGTATGTGATATATTTCTTTATATTTTAAGCTGTGTACTCTGAAGCGTAGCGTGCCGTTTATTGTTTTGCTTCCGCGCTAATTTTTTGCTTCGCTTCGTTTTAATAAGGCGCGCTAAGGTTTATTATGCGATTAAGATTAGTTAATATCTTAGATTTTACTGATGGGACGGCGGGTCGTCTCAACTCTTAACTTCAATATCTTAGCATTTGCTAAGTTAGGCTCAATGGCTTTAGGCTTAGTGGCCTTGATGATGGTGTTGGCGACAGCAAACTCTCCGCCGACTCCAACGGCATCACACCTTTTTCTTTGGTTCAGGTTCTCCAGCATCCCACACATACATTTCAATGCTCGACACCATTTTTAGAAAGAGAGGCATTAAAACTCCTTCTTGAAAGAGCTAATCAAACATGGCGGAAATGTCTTCTGGTCAAAATATACAATATTTTTAAAAATAAATTAAAGTCACTTATCCAATTGGTTGTTCATGATCTTGGGTAAGCAACTCATCAGCCTCTTTTGATTGCCTGTGTGCCCACTCATCAATATAATTGACCACAGGCTCACGTGTAGGATTATACCTGTGGCCTGCTAAGTTATGCGAAAATTTTAAAATGGGATGCCGACGTTTACGATGCAGTTTTTTATCTTTTGATCTCACTCCTACGCGATTGTTGCAAGAAGGATTCTCTCCAGCCTCTCAAGCCTCTGCAGCAAGAAAATTAGAGTGGGAAGAGAGAGAAATTGGAGTCCAAAATTCCTTCCAATCCTGCATTCATCAGTGCACCCACACCATCAACCGCGTGAACACCCGAAACATTTTCCCCCTTAAGGACCGGTTCTTGCTCCCATTGGATCATTTCGAGCCATGTTGCGCGGCTGTTTTATTTGCATGTATGACAAAATAATTTTATAACAATAATGATGGAAAGCATTCTCCATACCATACTCTTCCTTATGTATTTTGACAAAAAGTTTTT
Organism: Ammopiptanthus mongolicus; assembly: GCA_039655645.1. Classification (NCBI taxonomy): domain Eukaryota; kingdom Viridiplantae; phylum Streptophyta; class Magnoliopsida; order Fabales; family Fabaceae; genus Ammopiptanthus; species Ammopiptanthus mongolicus. The sequence continues at coordinate 52,163,668 of CM077351.1, read as the reverse complement.
CCACCGACTAAACCTTTGAAAAAGAAGTGGAGTAATCATCATGATTTTTCACCTGACCAAAAAGCAAAGAATACAAGGTTTCTTGTTGCATATGTTTTTATCTTATATATACATGGCATTAGCAGCTTCAAGCAAGCATCTACCCATGCATAATAGCATATATTGATCTCCTATAGGCAATTATTGCCATATATGTTGAAATCCGTTAGAAGATTCGGGTGAATTCAAATTACAAATTAATGAATTGCGAAATCACTGAAACTTCATAAATTCAGATAGAGAATAGTGTTTCAGACTTCCCGGGATCAGTTAATTAAAACAGAGTGCCAAAAAATCAAAGGAATAATATTACCTGGGCATTTTGTAAATTTTAACAAAGGCACCTTACCTCACATATCTTATACATGGCATACGGCCTTAAATCCATGCCAGAAGAGGTGGTCCTCAGACATCGTTCTTCTTCCCACCTCAAGCGCCTGGCACTTACCCATTGTCATTTTGGTCTTCTGGCTTTTGGTATTTTGCCACCAATTTGTTGACCCGGAAGATGCCGAGTTGACTCATCGAAGTCTCGAGTTACGTCCTTTAGCTTTTACGGGCAAATTTGATGGAGACATAGAAGTCTCATTGGGATCTCTTGACCATGGAGAATTTGCAGGCAATATGCCATACCGAAAGACCCATAACACCCATATCAGCTACACCAAGCTTGTTTATTGACACAGAGAGCTCTATAACCACAACCTTTTTTACTTTGATTGCTTCAAGTTATAGGCCTCGACAACTATATCTTCAGGTGCCACTGCCTCGGATTATAACAGGTAACTGAAGACAACTTATGATAATGGATGGTGTTGCGCAGTTAGCGGTGGTGGCGGCTTTGAGGGGCCGACTGATTATCGACAATCTTTATCTCATGGTCGTTACCTCCTTCACTCTGTCATTTCTTCTTTGGCGGCGTAGCAGTCCATGTGGCTGAATAAGAATCACGTAAATACGTGAGTGAATATCATATCAATTTGCATAATACATGCTAACAATTATTTCAATAATATATGAAATAAAAAACAAGAAATAGAAAATATTTCCTCCCTGTGCTGTGGCTTTCTTTTTTCAAATCATTAATTGGAGATTGATCACGTTCCTTTATTTTCTCCTCCTCAACCGCCCATCTCAACAATCCAATCTCCACAAAATTCTTTGTGTAACTGTCTTGTCAACATTGAATTTTTGAATCCTCCTTCCACATCTCGTAACTCCGCAGCGACCATAGCCAATATGCTTACTGCAATGTTGGAGCACTCAATAGATGAAGAGCATATTCCAACTTGTAAATTATTGCCACTTTAATTTGCAGTGTAAACGGGGATCTGGATTTACTATAGTCAGAGATCCCTGCGGTCACTAAATTCATCTCAATCTCCACCATCCAATTCATCCAACTGTCCACAATTTAACTCCCAAAAAATAAATAAAAAACCAAATGAGGAGTTCACGTAGACACTTGATATATTTGGTGCCAAACAGCTTGCGTCTCGCCCAAGCTTGGGACTCTCCATAGGCACAGAGCACGTCGACGTTGACACAGGTTCTTCTTCTATCAATACCCATTTCTTTTTCTTTTGTTGCTTTACCTATCGATGCCATTTCTAATTCCTCTTCATCTCACCCAATCTTCAAGGGGTTTGTGTTTTGTGCAACTTCTTTTTCATTGTATATATGAAGTTAGTCTTAGAACCCACTGCTCTTTGTCTCTACGTTCCTATTTCCTAATTGTATAGGTTGGTTTAGGAAGCACAAACAATGGTTTTTATTTTCTTTTCCTTTTCCCATTTGATAGTTGTTATGATGTGGATTATGTTGTTGATTCCATACCTGGTGCTCTGTTAATTAGTCAAGTTTCATTGGCGTTATTTATTTATCTTTTGTAACCTTGAGGTGAGTTTAATTAGTTTGGTTTGTGTGTGTTGTATGTTTCATGTTTCTCTGATTGGTTTGTATGTTAGTACTGATATTTAAATTTGCTTCTGGGTTCTTGTTCTATAGGACTGTGTTGCTTTGACAATGACAATCATTACAACACCGAGTGTCGGCATGGAATTTGAGAGTGTAGATGCAGCCTGGCAGTTTTGGGTTGAATATGGTCAAAAAACCGGCTTTGGAGTTAGAAAACAGTACGTGAACAAAAGGAACGAAGATGGCTCTATTAGATCGTGTAGATTTGTTTATTGCAAGGAGGGTCATCGAGCGATGGACAAGAGATACTTTATGATTATGAATCCCAGGGCTGAGACAAAAACTGAGTGCAAAGCAAGAATTGCACTTACTGTAGAGAATGGGAAGTTTGTAATACATGAGTTCGTGGAGGCCCATAAACACCCTTTATAACTTGTAGAAACAACACATATGCTAGCATCACACCGTAAAATATCTAAAGTTCAAGCATATGAAATTGAAATGGCGAAGGACTCTGGATTGATGCAAAAGGCTTCATTTCAGCTTATGAGCACACATGCGGGAGGTAGAGCTAATCTAGGATATACACGGTTGGATGCCAAGAACTATCTCCAAGCAAGAAGACAATGTTGCATGGTCTATGGTGAAGTTGGTAGTCTCATGCAGTATTTTCAATCCAGCTATTGGAGAATCCATCATTTTACCATGCATATCGAATGGACTGCGATGAACAAATCACTAATGTGTTTTGGGTTGACGCAAAAATGATATTGGACTATGGATATTTTGGTGATGTGGTTTCTTTGGATACAACATATTGCACCAATCACGCCAATAGACCGTTGGCATTATTTTCAGACTTCAATGATTATAGGGGTACGATCATTTTTGGGGCTGCACTATTATATGATGAAACAACTGAATCATTCAAGTGGTTATTTGAAACATTCCTTCAAACACACGGGAATAAAAAGCCCACAACTTTGTTCACAGACCAAGACCAAGCAATGGCTAAAGCACTTGCTGAGGTAATGCCAGAGACTCGACATGGGTTATGTACATGGCACTTGATGCAGAATGGGATCAAACACCTTGGCAACTTGATGAAAAGAGGAAGTCATTTCTTGACTAACTTTAAGAAGTGCATGTACGATTATGACCAAGAAGTGAAGTTTGAGACAGCTTGGACCAAGTTGGTTGCAGAATTTAATGTCAATGAAAACAATTGGGTGAAGTCGGTGTATGGTATCAAATAAAAATGGGCAGCATGTCACATGAAGGAAGCACTCACCTTAGGAATGCGAAGCACTCAACTTAGTGAGAGTTTGAACTCATATTTTAAGGCCTGCATGAGACCGGACGTCAATGTTATCCAATTCTTCAAACACTGCGAGAGAGTTACTGAGGAGAAATGTTATAATGAGTTAGACTGTGAATATGAGTCTCGACATAAACTACCAAAGTTGAGATTTAATCATTCACCAATTCTATTACAACTCGCACAGGTATACACACCTACAATATTTGACATATTCAATGATCAGTTTGCCTTATTTTTAGCTGGTTGCATACGAAAAGAAATGTATCTCAAATTCCATTTGAATATTTATCACCTTGGTCAGTGAGGAAGGAGAGTGGACAGGTCTATTTGATCCTGTACAATCCTCCATATCATGCAGTTGCAGAAAGTTTGAGACTTTTGGAATACTTTGTTGCCATGCATTGAAGGTCTTTGAGGCAAATGATGTTAAAATTGTTCCCGAGCAATACATCCTAAAGAGGTGGACAAGAGATGCACGCAGTGGTATTATACATGATATAAGGAGAAATGAGGTTGTGGAAGATCCCAAAATATCTAGCACACAACGATATAGGCAACTTTGCTCCACCATGATTAGATTGGCAGTCGATGTGGCAACTTCTGAAAAATTGCACCAGCTTGTAGAAAAAGGAGTGCATGACTTGTGTAAGCAGGTTATGGAGGTTCGGTTAGAAGAAAATACAATGGTCAATGATGAAGATGATGTTCCAACAATGTCAAGAGAACATGTGACACAAGCAAAAGGGTTTAAGAAACGACCTGGGTTAAAGAGACATAAACCGATAAAGAGTTGGGTTGAGCTTAAATCCCAAAAAAAAAAAGAAAAGAAGAGCTCCAAGGGTAAAACCTTCACCAAGTCAACAATCCGGGGTATATAAATTTATGGTTGTAGCAACTTTTCTTTTACCTTGTTTGCAATTATTATGTGTTAATTTTTCATTTTCATTAAAGGATACTGAATCTCTAAGTCAAGTGGAATGTGGAACATCCAGTTTGGCACATTCAGCATATGAATTCTCTCAAACAAATGGAGCTCAATTTACTTTCACTAGATTATTGATGGTAAAATCCCTCATTATTTTAAAAAATGCCTCTATTTATAGCTTATGATGATATTGTCTATTTTGCTGTTATAATGCAGGAGTCACTGTAAGAAGAACAATCAAGAATGAAGATGTCTGTGTGAAGATACTGGGCAACATAATTATTTTTTAGTTTCACTAGTTAGTCAACTCATATTAGTTTCTTGTGAACAACCAGGAACCATTTTCTGTCACATCAACAACCATTTTATACAAGGCAAGCTTGCAGCTCTTTTTCAGTTTGTAGTTTGGTTTGGTCTGAGTCATTTTAGTTTGCAGTTTTGCAGTTTAGTTTAAGACATTTTATTGGTTTAAGTCAAATAGATTAGTAGGTTGCAGATCAGGAACCAATTTTGTTTAAGTCATATTAGTTTGGAGTTTGGTTTATATGTTGTAGAACCAAAATGGAAGTTTGCAGATGTTGGCTTATATTATAACAGATCCTTTTGAACATTGTCTTTGTCCTTTGTTTTAACCATGAAATGAAAATGTTGATGGTCTGAGATATTTTCCATTTCAACTTATCCATCCTTCAAATTGTCAAGGCTGCAATTATATATGCACAGGATGCAATTATATATGCACAGGATGCACCAAAAATTTTTGCACCGAAAGTTGCACCTGATGCATGCCAATCCTCAAGGAATTATCATATTTGCTATATATTGGTTACATGTATTCTTCCATCGTCAAAGTGTCAATATTTAAAACAATCACCTTCCTTCTTATTCCACTTACAGTAATAGAATCCACTACCAAAATGTTTGGCATATATTATTGCTTGAACCAAAATAGTCAATACATTATAACAGAATGTTGGCTTATATTTATCTATCAAGTAAGCAAACAAAATAAACATAATTATTCAAAATCATCATCTATTGTGGGTACAAACAGAGGCTAATTGCACAGTTTAAAGGAATACACAGTGGAAACAATCCTAGAAATCTCATAGAATAGTTTTACACTATACAAAACCTAACAATCCCACAGAACCCTCCATGGCAGATTTTGGAGACTCTGATGTGGTGAATCCATCCACACTTCACAGTGAAGCCATCCCATAGGTGATTGATAACATTGTATCCAAAACTCTCAAATTCCATTTAAACCCTCCTCGACAAGTGAAGTTGATCTCTTCTGTTATTGGTGGGGGTTGCCTCCTTCAATTCCTCAAGAGATCATCCCCTTCTGCTAGAAGATCCAAATCATCATCCCCTTTCTCTCTCTCCTTTCCAGGCGACGCCGGCACAACGCACCACCACCTCAGCCGACGCTTCGACGCGCCACCACCGCAGTTGGCGCTCCGACGCTAGAACTGAGTAATCAAGCTTTGGGTCACTGCAAGAACTGAGCAAAGCTTTCCAAAATCAAGATTAAATCTGGCTTTTTTTTTTTTGGAGTTAAATTGTGGACCGTTGGATGAATTTGGTGGTGGAGATTGAGATGAATTTAGTGACTGCAGGGATATGTGACTGTAGTAAACCCTAATCGGTGTAAACCGTTAGAAAGAACACATGTGTTCAAAGGGTGAAACAAACTACAAATGTGAATTTGAATGGGTGATAATGAATTTCTTGCACATGATTTCATTTCATGAAATAAATGGCAATTTGCGCCATGGAGATACTCACTTTATAGTACTAAACTAGATTAGTTAGCATTTCAATCAATTAGTAACTGAGAATTCAAGTCAGGAATTCAATATATATAAATAGCATTTGTACATGTTAACAAATTGCATATTCTATAGCTATTAGAAATCGGATGCACTTTTCATAATTAGTTCATGTAGAAATTAGATGTGCACGACATTGACGATAAACAGAGTGCACTACCTGCCAATATTTTTTTTTAATGAATGAAAAAACGAGAAAGATCAGATATTACTTCCCTGAATTTCTCTTTCTTCGTGACAAGAATACCATATCGACCAGGAGAGTCAGTCGTCCCTCTATTGGTTTATATTCAACCGTTCCACCAATGATGATGAATGTGCGGCCGGGGAAAGTTTACTTTGGCCTCACAGTGGACGCCAAATGTTCTTACCAAAATCCGGTTAATCAGAATCTGACCGGAACTGAGTATCACAAGTGTTTCTCAGTGTGAACTATAAGGATAATTTGTGAATATAGCTTGACAGAATTGATATTCTGCTCCTACGTATCCCAAGTGGGAATCAAAGCTAACGTAGTTCTAAGTCTCATCAGAATAAGGAGAGTTTTTCTCCTTCAGGAAAAAGGTCCCCATACCTATGTAATGCACCCCGTATTTATAGTATTAGCATTGTAACTGACTCTCCTTGATGGTGGGGTGGTTATCACCCTTTTAGTAGGTTAGTGGATAATGGGGTGGTTATCCTCCATGATTCTCGGGTTGTAGATAAGTGTGCAGTTACACTTTGACCAAGTCATTTTTGACCGAGTCATAATACGCCGAGATATGTATATCTTTGGCCTAAGTACTCGAATTGGCCAAGTATGTATTCTCGGCTCAAGAGATACTGTAGTCCATATATATATAAACTGAGATAAAGCTCGTGTCGCTAATTAAGCTCAATTGTGACCGACCATATATTTTTGGACTGTACAACATATATGCAAACTAATTGGAGGATCACCCTCAAATCACAAACCAAACAAAAATCTAAAAGGGAAGGCCTGAAACAATTTATGAGCTGTGCTGCACTTTCAGTCCCTGCTTCGTTCTCAGTACTGCAGTCTGTTCTCCCACTCTTGATGCGTGCCTTCTCTCGATCGCTTTCTCGGTTCGTTGGCGTCTATTCCTTTTCTTCTCCTACATTTTTGATGGGCTTCTTCGTATCAGTTCATCCCTCTTTTTTTATGACTGCCCTCTTTTCTGTATTCCCCCTTGTCTCTCTTCTACGTGCTTTATATAGAAATTTCTACCATCATCCCCTTTTAACTTTGTTTCCTGCAAATCAATGAAAAACCTAAATCAATTCTCTTGATTTGAAATGAAAATAGAAAGAAACAATACTTACCTTGCGTGATTGAGATTAAAGAGCGCGTCCAGCAAAGGAAAACTCGATTCCTGCGCAATTTGCCATCTGAAATGAAGCCTTGAGAGTGATTAATGTGATTGGAAAGGAGAAGGGTGGAGATTCGAAATTGGCACAAGAGAGAGGAAGAGTGCGACTGCTAGGGTTCTCAGACGAGTGAGGGAGGAAGAAAGGGAATCCGGGTTTGGGTCATAAAAATGGGTAAGATCATGGAGCATGGAGTTTGGTTCTGGACATGGGTTTTGGCCCAAAACACTATTTTTTTTTATTAACAAGATAAATAAGACACGAATAGATGAATGAATAAATAAAATACTTCTATTTTTTAATTTTTCTAAGATAAAGTGTAACAAAAAACTCAAATATTTTTATGATTTCTATTTTTCAAATTTTTTCTATATTTTTAAAGGCAGACTTAAATAAATAAATGAAGCTCAAAATATTTTTGTGATTCTTTCTTTTATTTATTTATTTTTATTTTTTTGGATTTTTATGAAGAAATAAAATAAAACTCCATTCTTTTTGGATTTTTCTCAAAAATTGACATATTTTTATGATTTTGCTTTTTTTCATATTTTTTTTTTTTTTGGATTTTTTTCCTAAATTTAGGCAAAAGCTAGAAGGGATCCGGTCAAAATGGGGTGTTCACAAGTACCAGAATAGAGAAATCCTTATGCTATTCAGACTAATCGAAGGAATAAGAAAAGTATGGTGTAAGCAATAGTAAAAGATAAACAAAAGAGAAATAAAGGTTTTCAAATCAAGAGTGAAAAGCCTAAAGTTGTGGTTTCACTTGCACTTTCGATACACCCACATCCTAGTTCTATTCAATTTCGCAGTTGCTTTATGAATATCAATTCCTCTACTAGAACTATTAATTGTTTGTCAGGCAGTCAATATTCTTTTCCCAAGATAAACCCAATGCTTGTCAGGTAAAGAGTTTAAATGATTAGAAAGTATCAAGAGCAAAGAGGTTGAACGATTGAAAGGAATAAATCAAGTTTGGTAGTGCAATAATTTAAACCCCGTTTATCCTATAGGTCTACTAATTAATTGTAGTACGGCCACTGATCAACTAATTGATTATTAGCATGAAAAGGATGATCAATCCTAACATGGAATGAAGAACAATAAAATAACGTTATTCAAATCGCGACCTTGAAACCAAATAGAATTCGAATTAAAGCTAAAACATAGCAAAAAAGGTTTCTACTAATACAATATTCTACTAATTAGTATGGGCGTACAGAGCTCTAACTCAGCATCATTAGTGCACGAGGTTGAGCATGGGCGTGCTTCATCCTGAACAAGCGTGCTTCCTTTTATATACGGCCGTGCTTCTTTGGGAACGGGATAGCTTCACTGAGTAAGGCCTTGCTTCACTTTAGCACGGGCATGCTTCTTCCTGGCACAGTCGTGCTGCTTCTTCAAAGGTAAACATGAGACTTTTTATAGGGGCGCGTTTGGATAGGTTAAATCGATATGCTTGCTCGGGTGTGCTTCATTGTGCACGGCTGTGCTTCGTGTAACACCCCGATTTTTCATGCTTTCTAAGATCGATAAGTTATATAATTGAGTATATATTTTATCTGAGGGTCTAGAAAATGAAATTAAATAAACCAAGCCCATAGTTATACTCTACGTTATCGTAGGGAGCTACAATTAACTTTTGGGTTGAAAATTCAGACGGAGTACGGTCTGCGTTTTCACTGACAGTAAGATTTTACTGATCAGAAAACCTAATTTTGACTCGTGAACGAGACAGTTAGGTTTCATATCTCGTTTACAACAATGTCGTCAATTTTGAAAATTTTCAAAAAAAAAAGTTCCTACGCTCCATTTGGGCGTAAAACCTAAATCGGGTGAAGAAGGGAGCTGAATACCGGATTACCGGGACCCGCTAACGGATAAACTTGAAGTCACATTAGGTCAAATCACCTAGGACGGCATGCCAGTGACTCACCACTGTCACAATGAAAAAGGAAAATATTTGAACTCGTTCACACTGCGAAAAGACTGTTTGCCCCTAGGAACGGATGGAATTCCAGCTTTGCCTCAATGACTCATCACCCTCATCATGACAATCCAACAAAATGTCTAGATATTTTGTGAATTTGAAGGTGAAAAGACCAAAATACCCTTAACTTTTCACAAATGACATTTTTGTCCGTAAGTGAAATGTCCATTTTGCCCTTAAGTGGAAAATCTTTGGACCCTTTTACCCCTCCCATTCCCACGCCTAAGATGACCCCCTCCATGGCCATTCACTCCATTTTCTTCAAACTCCATTTTTCTCTCATTTTCTCTAAGTGAAGCTTAACCATTTTGGTGAAGAAAAGTCTTGATTCCTTGCCTTGTTCATCATCCAAGAGGTATGGTTACTTCCTTTGATCCTTGGAGTTCATGTTCTTCATTCATTTCTTGTTCTTCAACTCATGAATCTCTATGTTTCAACTTCTAACTTCAATCTTCAAAAATCTCTAGAAAATCATAGAAAAAAACCTTTTAATGTGAAATCAATTTCTATGATCTAGTTTCATCCTTCTCTATCATTATCCAAGATCATGTAATCAAATAACATGCCTAGCCTATTTTTCTAAGAGAGGGCCAAATCTAAATTTTGAGAAACCAAGGGTTTTGCTTCAAGTTTTTGTATGATGTAACTTGATTTGGTGTTGTGTATACTTGAGGATCATTCATCCAAGAGTTAGAAATTTTTCGACATCCCTAGCTATTTTAAGTTACCTTGGTTGAACCTAGTCCCTCGGAGGCAAGGAACGATATTTTATTAATTTTTGGTTGTGATTTGTTGTAAAGGATCAGACTGTGTTCGATCGTTCTAAAGCGTGCTAAAGTGTCGATTGCGGAGCTATGTTCGGAAGCTTGGACAGGAAGGCGAGCGTGCGTAGCAGTTTCAGGTGGGGAGAAAAAACTATTATCGTCAGGAAGGCAAGTGTAGTATAGAATGTATACATGTGTAGGGGAACCTTAAACCCTACTAGAGGTTGAACCTTGGACAAAGTGCCTCAACCCTAGGTGTAGGTACCTTTGGGCTATCACCGCTAAGATGATACTCTAGACGATGTGATTATTGAGATTGGTATGTTGAACTGCCTATATGATTATCTGTTTATCAATTATGTTAAACTGCCTATGTGATTATCTGTTTATCTGTTATGTTGAACTGCCTATCTGATTATATGTTTATCTGTCAATGTGATGATATCTATATTGGCATACTTATTGTCGTGATATTTTATTATCGGGATTGGCTGGATGATTGTTGATGAGAGTATGGTGAGATTGCCATGTTGTTCAGATTGATACTGTCGTGGTCCTTGCCATGGAGCTGTGGCTCGTGGACGCAAGGCGTCGTGATGTTGATGTTGATGTTGATGTGGATGCAGTGCATCATGGTTGTGGCCGAGTGCTTAGGTGTGAGGTTTCAGTATCAATCTGTGATGGATGTTTGTTGCATATGGCATTTCATACCATAGCATATTTGGTCCCAAAGGGGGATGTCCAATTGGGGATGTGATGTTTTTAATCCTTACGATGATTTCCAATTGGGGACGTGATATTATTAATCCTGACGGGGATGTCCAAAAGGGGACGTGATGAAATCGGCTGACATGCATATAGGGGGTTAATATCCCTCGTAGAGGTTTGATATGAGAGAATGACTTTTGAGATGATTGTGATGTATGACTCGAGAGATGGTTGTTGGTGTGTTGTATGTTTTCTATGTGTTGTGTACTACATGTTTATATGTTTTACTATTGCCTTTCTCCCATGTTTGATAATGCATGTTTCTTATCTCCCTGTCTTTTCTCTATGTGTCTCTTTTATTTTATGGGATCACCCTGTGCAGGAACCAGTTGCTGAGGAGTTGGATGGCACTCCCTACGAGCCTGATGCCGGTGGACGAGCCACGAACCCTAATCTCGAGGGGATTTGAGTGTTGTACCAGAAGAATGGCTAGCATAAGAGTTTCTCTTATCTTTTGACGTATTTTGCTTATAGTCTGTACCAATGTACCCTATATGTGTGTATTACTACTGTAGCCCTACTGGCGGGGCAACTGATGTATGTATATATATATATATATATATATATATATATATATATATATATCTTATATTTCATAACTGTGTACCCTGATATACTGCATGCCTTAAATTAGTTTCGTTTTCGCGTTTAATCTTTTCGCTTTGCTTCATATTAATAAGGAGCACGAATGTTTATAATACAATTAGGGATAGTTATTATCTTAGGTTCTTTAATGGGACGGTGGGTTGTCTCATTTAGTGGTATCAGAGCAGTTCGATTCTAATATCAGAGAGTGCATGGTGTTGTTTTCTTTGGAAGCCAAGGAGACTCCGAGTCTAGATGCTTTGCTGGTAGTGCGTGAGTTTCCAGATGTTTTTCCGGATGATGTGCCCGGATTGCCACCCAAGTGGGAGATAGAGTTCACGATCGATCTTCCACCTGGAGCTTGATCGATTTCGATAGCACCCTATCGAATGTCCCCAACAAAATTGGCAGAGCTGAAGAAGCAACTGGACGACATGCTGAAGAAGCAGTTTATAAGACCAAGTGTTCCACCGTGGGGAGCACCTATGTCGTTCGTCAACAAGAAGGACGGTAATTCAAGGTTGTGTGTTGACTATCGCCAGCTCAACAAGGTAACGGTCAAGAATAAATACCCATTGCCAAGGATTGAAGATCTTATGGACTAGTTGAGGGGAGCAACGGTTTCTCAAAGATCGATCTGAGATCCGGATATCATCAGATAAGGGTGAAGGAAGATGATATACCAAAGACGGCTTTCAAGAGTCGGTACGGACACTACGAGTATCTAGTTATCCCTTTTGGTGTGACTAATGCTCCTACAACATTCATTGACTATATGAATAGAATCTTCAGACCGTACCTTGATAAGTTCGTCGTTGTTTTCATCGATGACATCCTTATCTACTCCTCAGACAAGGAAGAGCATTTGAGGGTTATACATCAAGTTCTTAAGGACAGACAACTCTATGCCAAGTTGTCTAAGTGCGAGTTCTGGCTGGAGGAGGTACAATTCCTTGGACATATGATCAACACAAGGATGGTATTGCAGTAGATTCTGCAAAAGTAGAAGATGTGGTTAAGCGAGAAAGCCCTAAGACAGTAGGCGAGATCAAAAGCTTTCTCGAGCTAGTAGGATACTACAGGAGGTTATCCGAGGAATTCTCGAAGATTGCGTTACCTCTGACGCAAGTGACCAGAAAAGGAAGAGCGTTTGAATGGACAGAAAAGTGCGAGGCTAGTTTCCAAGAGTGTTTGCATTGAAGATATGGAGACACTATGTCTATGGCGCTAACTTCAGTGTGTTTAGCGACCATAAAAGTTTAAAGTATCTATTCGACCAAAAGGAGTTGAACATGCGACAGGGGAGATGGAAGGAATTCATAAAGAATTATGAATTCGATCTACAGTACCACCGAGGAAAGGCCAACGTGGTAGCAGATGCATTGAGGTAGAAATCTTTGCATATGTTGGCTCTAATGGTGAAAGAGTTGGAATTGTTAGAGCAGTTCAGAGATCTGAACTTGGACGTGGAGTGGTGTAAGGATAAGATAAGTTTAGGAATGGTCATTATCACTAGTGATTTTCTGAACTTGATCTGGAAGAAGCAAGGAGAATATCAGTACCTACAGGAAAGGAACCAAATGGTAGAAGAAGGAAAGAATTCAGAGTTCAAGAAAGGTGCTGATGGAATCCTGAAGTTTGGAGACAGGATATGTGTGCCTAAGGATAGCGAAATTAGGAACATAATCTAGGGAGAGGCACAAAAGAGCAAGCTAAGTTTTCATCCCTGATCTACAAAGATGTATCAGATTGTAAAGGGAATGTTTTGGTAGCCTGGGATGAAGAAGGTAGTAGCGGAGTATGTCCAATCCTATTTGGTGTGTCAAAAGGTAAAGATTGAACACCAGAAACCAGTAGGGTTATTGCAATCACTGGACGCCCCAAAATGGAAATGGGATAGCATTGCAATGGATTTTGTTTCCGGACTACCAAGGACGCAAAGGAGGTGCGATGCAATTTGGGTAATCGTTGACAGGTTTACGAAATGTACTCATTTCTTGCCGATCAACCAGAGGTATTCTTTGGAAAGATTAACCCAGATATACATCAAGGAAGTGGTAAGATTGCATGGAGTACCTTCGTGTATAATTTCGAACAGGGATCCGAGATTTACTTCCAGATTTTGGCAGAGTTTAAACAGTGCTTTGGGAACTAAGCTAAAGATGAGTTCAGCCTATCATCCGCAGACGGATGGTCAGTCTGAAAGGACGATTCAATCTTTGGAGGGTCTTTTAAGAGCATGTGTTTTGGAAAACACAGGAAGTTGGGACAAATTCCTTCCACTGATTGAATTCACGTACAACAATAGTTTCCATTCGAGTATTGGCATGGCACTACACGAGGCACTGTATGGACGAAAGTGCAGAACACCGCTCTGTTGGTATGAAATCGAAGAGAATCAGTTGATAGGCCTATAGATAGTGCAGTGAACGACGGAGCAAGTTAAGAAAATTCGGGAAAGGATGAAAGTCGCACGGGATCGACAAAAAAGTTACAGTGACAAAAGGAGGAGACCCTTGGAGTTCCAGGAAGGCGATCATGTCTTTATGAGAGTCACTCCAAGAACTGGAATTGGAAGGGCAATCAAATCCAGAAAGTTTACATCTAGATTCATTGGACCATTTCATGTTCTTCGCCGAATTTGTCCAGTTGCCTACCAAATTGGTTTACCTCCCAGCCTATCCAATATTCATGATGTATTCCATATTTCCCAACTCAGAAAATACCATCCTGATCCATCACATGTGATAGAGCCTGAATCAATTTAGAAAAGGGAGAACTTGGAATATGAAGCACTGCCTATACGAATCGAGCATAAGAGGGTGAAAGAACTCCGCGGAAAGCAGATTCCCTTAGTTAAGGTCATATGGGATGCTACAATAGTAGATGCCACCTGGGAACGTGAAGAAGATATGCAGCAGCGATATCCACATTTATTATAAAAGGTACATCGAATTTCAAGGATGAAATTCTTTTTAAGGGGGATAGTAATGTAACACCCCTATTTTTCATACTTTCTAAGATCGGTAAGTTATATAATTGAGTTTATATTTTATCTGAGGTTATAGAAAATGAAATTAAATAAACCAAGCCCACAGTTATACTCTACGTTATCGTAGGGAGCTACGATTAAATTTTGGGTTGAAAATTCAGACAGAGCCCGATCTACATTTTCACTGATAGTAAGATTTTACTGATAAGAAGAACTAATTTTGACTCGTGAACAAGTTAGTTAGGTTTTATATCTCGTTTCCAACACTGTCGTTAGTTTTGAAAATTTTCAAAAAAAAAAAAAAAATAAGTTCTTACGCTTCATTCGGTTATATAACCTAAATCGGGTGAAGAGCGGAGTTGAATACGGGATTACCGGGACCCACTATTGGATACACTTGAAGTTACATTAGGGCAAATCACCTAGGAAGGCATGCCAGTGAGTCACCACTGTCATGATGAAAAAGGAAAACATCTGAACGCGTTCACACTGCGAAAAGACAGTTTTGCCCCTAAGAACGGATGGAATTACAACTTTGCCTCAATGACTCATCACCCTCATCATGACTATCCAACAAAATATCTAGATATTTTGTGAATTTGGAGGTGAAAAGACCAAAATACCCTTACCTTTTCACAAAATGACATTTTTGTCCGTAGGTGAAATGTCCATTTTGCCCTTAAGTGAAAAATCTTTGGACCCTTTTACCCCTCCCATTCCCACGCCTAAAATGACCCCCACCATGGCCATTCACTCCATTTTCTTCAAATTCCATTTTTCTCACCAACTTTCTCTCATTTTCTCTAAGTGAAGCTTAACCATTTTGGTGAAGAAAAGTCTTGATTCCTTGCCTTGTTCATCATCCAAGAGGTATGGTTACTTCCTTTGATCCCTGGAGTTCATGTTCTTCATTCATTTCTTGTTCTTCAACTCATGAATCTCTATGTTTCAACTTCTAACTTCAATCTTCAAAAATCTCGAAAAAATCATAGAAAAATCCTTGTAATGTGAAATTAATTTCTATGATCTAGTTTCATCCTTCTCTACCATTATCTAAGAGCATGTAATCAAATAACATGCCTAGCCTATTTTTATAAGAGAGGTCCGAACCTAACGTTTGAGAAACCAAGGGTTTTGCTTCAAGTTTTTGTATGATGTAACTTGATTTGGTGTTGTGTATACTTGAGGATCATTCATCCAAGAGTTAGAAATTTTTCGACATCCTTAGCTATTTTAAGTCACCTTGGCTGAACCTAGACCCTAGGAGGCAAGGAATGATATTTTATTAATTTCTAGTTGTGATTGGTTGTGAATGATCAGACTGTGTTCGATCGTCCTAAAGCGTGCTAAAGTGTCGATTGCGGAGCTGTGTTCCGAAGCTTGGACGGGAAGGCAAGCGTGCGTAGCAGTTTTAGGTGGGGAGAAAGAGCTATTATCATTGGGAAAGCAAGCGTAGTATAGAATTTATACATGTGTAGAGGAACCTTACACCCTACTAGAGGTTGAGCCCTGGACAAAGTGCCTGGACCCTAGGTGTAGGTACCTTTGGGCTATCACCGCTAAGATGATACTCTAGATGATGTGATTATTGAGGTTGATATGTTGAGCTGCCTATGTGATTATCTGTTTATCAGTTATGTTAAACTGCCTATGTGATTATTTGTTTATCTGTTATGTTGAACTGCCTATCTGATTATATGTTTATCTGTCAATGTGATGATATCTATATTGGCATACTTATTGTCGTGATATTTTATTTTCGGGATTGGCTGGATGATTGTTGATGAGAGTATGGTGAGATTGCGATGTTTTTTGGATTGATACCGTCATGGTCCTGACCATGGAGCTGTGGCTCGTGGACGCAAGGCGTCGTGATGTTGATGTTGACGTTGATGTTGATGTGGATGCAGTGCATCATGGCTGTGGCCGAGTGCTTAGGTGTGAGGTTCTGGTATCAATCTGTGATGGATGTTTGTTGCATATCATAGCATTTCATACCATAGCATATTTGGTCCCAATGGGGGATGTCCAATTGGGGACATGATGTTTTTAATCCTTACGAGGATGTCCAATTGGGGACGTGATGTTATTAATCCCAACGGGGATGTCCAACTGGGGACGTGATGAAATCGGCTGACATGCATATAGTGGTTAGTATCCCTCGTAGTGGTTTGATCTGAGAAAATGACTTTTGAGATGGTTGTGTTGTATGACTCGAGAGATGGTTGTTGGTGTGTTGTATGTTTTCTATGTGTTTTGTACTACATGTTTATATGTTGTACTATTGTCCCTTTCCCATGTTTGATGATGCATGTTTCTGATCTCCCTGTCTCTTCTCTATGTGTCTTTTTTATTTTATGAGAAGACCTTGTGGAGGAACCAGTTGCTGAGGAGTTAGATGACACTCCCTACGAGTTTAATGCCGGTGGACGAGTCACGAATCCTAATCCCGAGGGGTTTTGAGTGTTGTACCAGAAGAATGGCTAGCATGAGAGTTTCTCTCATCTTTTGATATATATATATATATATATATATATATATATATATATATATATTATATTTCTTAACTGTGTACTCTGATATACTGCATGCCTCAAATTAGTTTCGTTTTCGCGTTTAATCTTTTCACCTCGCTTCATATTAATAAGGCGCGCTAATGTTTATAATACGATTAGGGATAGTTAATATCTTAGGTTCTTTAATGGGACGGTAGGTCGTCTCATTTAGCGGTATCAGAGTAGTTCGATTCTAGTATCGGACTGTGTGGTCTAGGAAATGAACTGGCTTGATAACTTGGATCCCCATTGGATACCGACTTTATTTAGAAATTGGGTAGAGTGTCCGATACTGGAGTTATCTTGTGTGATAACTATTTCCATTGTGGCAAGCTGGGCCATTATGTCAGTGAGTGTCGGCAAGGGGGTACTGGAAGAAGTCAAGTTCAATGGCGAGCCGAGAGTCTTAGAAAGCAGGAGGGAGACAATAAGTCCAGCAGGACAGGCCGCAGACGACGGGAAGAGTGTTCGCCGTGAGATGATCTAAAGCTTCTCAATGTCCCGATCTGATACAAGGTAAATGCCTAGTTGCTGGAAGACTCTTATCTGTTTTATTTGATTCGGGGACTACACACTCTTTTATATCATTAGCGTGTATGGATCATTTGAATTTGCATGTTTCATCCTTACCATATGATTTGACTATCTCTACACCTACGAGTGATTCCCTAACAACCCTATTTGTTTGTTTAAAATGCCCGGTCATTTTCGAGCACCGATCTTTTCTTGTAGACCTAGTCTGTCTGCCTATGCAGCAGTTTGATGTTATCTTAGGCATGGACTGGTTTTCGGCCAACCATGTGGTACTAGACTGTTCAACTAAAACCCTTCATTTTTCCAAGAAATCTGGATCATTTCCTGCCAGTGATGGTGTGTCGGGAGGTGTACAATCAGGAGAGTGCATGGTGCTATTTTCTTTGGAAGCCAAGGAGACTCCGAGTCTAGATGCTTTGCCGGTAGTGCGTGAGTTTCCAGATGTTTTTCAGGATGATGTGCTAGGATTACCACCCAAGAGGGAGATAGAGTTCGCGATCGATCTTGCACCTGGAGCCTGACCGATTTCGATAGCACCCTATCGAATGTCCCCAACAAAGTTGGCAGAGCTGAAGAAGCAACTGGACGACATGCTGAAGAAGCAGTTTATAAGACCAAGTGTTCCACCGTGGGGAGCACCTATGTTATTCGTCAAGAAGAAGGACGGTAATTCAAGGTTGTGTGTGAACTACCGACAGCTCAACAAGGTAACGATCAAGAATAAATACCTGTTGCCAAGGATTGATGATCTTATGGACCAGTTGAGGGGAGCAACGGTGTTCTCAAAGATCGATTTGAGATCCGGATATCATCAGATAAGGGTGAAGGAAGATGATATACTGAAGACAGCTTTCAGGAGTCGGTACGGGCACTACGAGTATCTAGTTATGCCTTATGGTGTGACTAATGCTCTTGTAGTGTTGATGGACTATATGAATAGAATCTTCAGACCGTACCTTGATAAGTTTGTCGTTGTTTTCATCGATGACATCCTTATCTACTCCTCAGACAAGAAAGAGCATCAAGAGCATTTGAGGGTTGTACTTCAAGTTCTTAAGGATAGACAACTCTATGCCAAGTTGTCTAAGTGCGAGTTCTGGCTGCAGGAGGTACAATTCCTTGGACATATGATCAACAAGGATGGTATTGCAGTAGATCCTACAAAATTAGAAGCTGTGGTTAAGTGGGAAAGCCCTAAGACGGTAGGGAGATCAGAAGCTTTCTCGGGCTAGCAGGATACTATAGGAGGTTTATCGAGGGATTCTCAAAGATTGCGTTACCTCTGACGCAATTGACGAGAAAAGGAAGAGCGTTTGAATGGATAGAAGAGTACAAGGCTAGTTTCCAAGAGCTAAAAAGGAGGCTAACTACATCTCCGGTACTAGTCTTGCCAGATCCATCTACGTCGTTCGATGTGTACTGTGACGGATCGTATCAAGGTTTGGGTTGCGTACTCATGCAAGAGAGGAATGTAGTAGCCTACGCTTCCAGACAACTAATAGTGCATGAACGGAATTACCCAACCCATGAGCTAGAGTTGGCCGCAATAGTGTTTGCATTGAAGATATGGAGAAACTATCTCTATGGCGCTAAATTCAGTGTGTTTAGCAACCATAAAATTTTAAAGTATTTGTTCGACCAAAAGGAGTTGAACATGCGGTAGAGGAGATGGATGGAATTCATAAAGGATTTTGAAGTTGATCTACAGTACCACCCTGGAAAGTCCACGTGGTAGCAGATGCATTGAGATGGAAATCTTTGCATATGTTGGCTCTGATGGTGAAAGAGTTGGAATTGTTAGAGCAGTTCAGAGATCTAAACTTGGACGTGGAGTGGTGTAAGGATAAGATAAGTTTAGGAATGGTCACTATCACTAGTGATTTTCTGAACTTGATCTGGAAGAAGCAAGGAGAAGATCAGTACCTAAAGGAAAGAAACCAGATGGTAGAAGAAGGAAAGACTTCGGAGTTCAAGAAAGGTGCTGATGGAATCCTGAAGTTTGGAGACAAGATATGTGTGCCTAAGGATAGCGAAGTTAGGAACATGATCTTGGAAGAGGCACATAAGAGCAAGCTAGGTTTTCATCCCAGATCTACAAAGATGTACCAGGTTCTAAAGGGAATGTTTTGGTGGCCTGGGATGAAGAAGGAAGTAGCAGAGTATGTCCAATCCTGTTTGGTGTGTCAAAAGGCAAAGATTGAACACCAGAAACCAGCAGAGTTATTGCAATCATTGGACGTCCCAGAATGGAAATGGGATAACATTGTAATGGATTTTGTTTCCGGACTATCAAGGACTCAAAGGAGGTGCAATGCAATTTAGGTAATCGTTGACTGGCTTACGAAATGTACTCATTTCTTTCCGATCAACCAGAGGTATTCTTTGAAAAGATTAACCCAGATTCACATCAAGGAAGCGGTAAGATTGCATAGAGTACCTTCGAGTATAAATTCAGATAGGGATATGAGATTTACTTCCAGATTTTGGCAGATTTTAAACAGTGTTTTGGGAACTAAGCTAAGGATGAGGTCAGCCTATCATCCGCAGACGGATGGTCAGTCTGAAAGGACGATTCAATATTTGGACGGTCTTTTAAGAGCATGTGTTTTGGAAAACACAAGAAGTTGGGACGAATTCCTTCCACTAATTGAATTCACGCAATAGTTTCCACTCGAGTATTGGCATGGCGCCATACGAGGCACTATATGGACGAAAGTGCAGAACACCGCTCTGTTGGTATGAAATCGAAGAGAATCAGTTGATAGGCCTAGAAATAGTGTAGCGAACGACGAAGCAAGTTAATAAAATTCGGGAAAGGATGAAAGTCGCACGGGATCGGCAGAAAAGTTACAGTGACTAGAGGAGGAGACCCTTGGAGTTCCAGGAAGGCGATCATGTCTTTATGAGAGTCACTCCAAAAACTGGAATTGGCAGGGCAATCAAATCCAGAAAGCTTACACCTAGATTCATTGGAGCATTTCAAGTTCTTCGCCGAATTGGTCCAGTTGCCTACCAAATTGGTTTACCTCCCAACCTATCCAATATTCATGATGTGACACCCTTAACCCCAACATAGATTTATTATATAAATATTTATTTGCGAAAAGATTCTTTGTGGAATAAGGATACGAGTTCTACCATTAATAAACATTTTCGCAATAGTTAAGAGTATCACCATTCATAAACTCAACTTCAAATCCAATTAAATTATCATAAAACGTTTCCAAGTTTCGCATAAATAATAAATAGCTTAAACAAGATAATCCCCTAGCCCGATGTCACATGGATCAGAGCTAAACAAAAACCCATAAAGAAATAAATAACATGATTTGAAGCCTAAAGAACAACATCAAAGTGAAAACAACTCCTAATAGAGCATCCACAACTCCACGTAAGCTCCAATACGTTACTCCTCAATCGCTTGAGCCTCATCTGTACAAATCGTACATTATACATGAAGGGACACAAATACAAAGGGGTGAGAAGACATACTCATATACATATGTTATGGAAGTAAAATGGAAATTAAGGTGAGTGCATACACACAAATATACATATATACATATACATACATAAACATATAAGTACTACACATCCACAAACATGACATGATCATCTTCGTAAATCAATTCAAATCATCCAATAACATTTTAACATATCATTTCATTATATTTTGTAAACATGTCGCATTACAATCACAAGCAACAATGTCCCCTCAGACTCATAAAACACACATATTTGAGTACCCAAGAACAGGTTCTCTAGGGGCGGGGTCTCATCCATGGTCTCTTAGCGGCTGGATCCCATCTCGGGCCATTCCATGGCTAGGTCCATAAACGGGCCATTCAGAGCTTAGTCCCATCTCGGGCCTTACAGAGCTGGGCGTCACACACAATCACAAATGTGTACCCATCACGGGCTCCTTAGAGCTGGGTCTCGCACACAACATTCACAAATGAGCACCCATCACAGGCTCCTTAGAGCTGGGTCTTACACATAAACAATACATCACATTTCGATAATGTCACAATCATAGTTCACATCTATTAATTCTTGATTATAACTCAATATCCACATATTATAATCCCAAACCAATAGTCATATAATTCATGATCAAAACATTGTCATAATAACATTAACAACGCTATACCACTTATAGTAACACATGCATATTTATAACATCATTATAACAATACATGCACGTTTTCATGATATCACAATCATATATTGGATTCAATACAATAATCATAGCACACAATCATCTAAGCCATTGCTCCAACAATGGTATCAACAAATCACTTAATGCACAAGGGGATCATGGGAATCCCCAATCACCTCAATCCCATTCTCACATTCCCATATGATATGATCATCTTCCCCCCATACCTGGTATGACGAAACACACAGCCTAAGGGTAATAGAAACAAAGATTCGCTCTTGATTTCCTCCTCATGGTCCAACGCTTGATCATGATCTACCCAGCAAGAACAGGATTAATATGTTCAAGAAGTGTTCTTGATGAAGATCAAGGTGGTTTAAGAAAGAGATCAAAGGGATTCCATGAGAGATGAAGAGAGGCCGTTTTTCTAAGTCTAAGATAGCAAATATTAGGGTTTAGGTCGTGCTCAAAGGGTTTAAAAAAGAGTTAAGACAAAACGGGCTGAATTAAGGGTCCAAACTCGTTGCTGCAGAAAAACGCTGTCATAATCGATTATGATAATTGATTATGACTGTTCTGACTCGACAATCAGCGTCCTCGAATACCCATAATCGATTATGGGTAACCGATCATCGATTAAGGTTGTTTTGAAACTCATAATCGATTATAATAATCAATTATTCTACTCTGATTTATAGATAATTCTCTAAGCTTTCCAACCCATCTAAGATCGCCTCAAACGGACATCTAGAACTCAAGATACGTCCAAAACCGTAAACCAGGTTTCTTGACCCTTTCTATAGGCTAAACTACCCAAAACATACACTTAATCACTAACATGAAACTAAGGATACATATCAACATATGAAAACATATATAAACACATATAAATGAAAATTGAGGTGTTACACATGATGTATTTCATATTTTCCAACTTAGAAAATATCATCCTGATCCATCACATGTGATAGAGCATGAAACAATTCAGATAAGGGAGAACATGGAATACGAAGCACTGCCTGTACGAATCGAGGACATGAGGGTGAAAGAACCCCGCGAGAAGCAGATTCCCTTAGTCAAGGTCATATGGGATGATACAATAGGAGATGCCACCTGGGAACATGAAGAAGATATGCAGCAGTGACATCCACATTTATTCTAAAAGGTACATCGAATTTCGAGTACGAAATTCTTTTTAAGGGGGTAGTAATGTAAATTCCCCGATTTTTCATGCTTTCTAATATTGGTAAGTTATATAATTGAGTTTATATTTTATCTAAGCTTCTAGAAAATGAAATTAAATAAACCAAGCCCATAGTTATACTCTACGTTATCGTAGGGAGTTACGATTAAATTTTGGGTTGAAAATTCAGACGGAACCCGATCTGCGTTTTCACTGACAGTAAGATTTTACTGATCAGAAGACCTAATTTTTGACTCGTAAACGACATAGTTAGGTTTTATATCTCGTTTCCAACAATGTTGTCAATTTTGAAAATTTTCAAAAAATAAAAAAAAATAAGTTCTTACGCTTCATTCGAGCGTAAAACCTAAATCAGATGAAGAACGGAGCTGAATACGAGATTATCGGGACCCACTAACGGATAAAATTGAAGTCACATCAGGTCAAATCACCTAGGAAGGCGTGCTAGTGACTCACCACTGTCATGATGAAAAAGGAAAATATCTGAACGTGTTCACACTGCGAAAAGACCGTTTTGCCCTTAGGAACGGATGGAATTACGGTTCTGCCTCAATGACTCATCACCCTCATCATGACAATCCAACAAAATATCTAGATATTTTGTTAATTTGGAGGTGAAAAGACCAAAATACCCTGAACTTTTCACAAAATGACATTTTTGTCCCTAGGTGAAATGTCCATTTTACCCTTAAGTGAAAAATCTTTGGACCCTTTCACCCCTCCCATTCCCATGCCTAAGATGACCCCCTCCATGGCCATTCACTCCATTTTCTTAAAACTTCATTTTTCTCTCCAACTTTCTCTCATTTTCTCTAAGTGAAGCTTAATCATTTTGGTGAAGAAAAGTCTTGATTCCTTGCCTTGTTCATCATCCAAGAGGTATGGTTACTTCCTTTGATCCTTGGAGTTCATGTTCTTCATTCATTTCTTGTTCTTCAACTCATGAATCTCTATGTTTCAACTTCTAACTTTGTAACGGCCTAGACTGCTTTAAGGATTGCCGACTATCCCCACAAACCAACACGGGTCTCTTCAGCGTGCTTTGTCCTCACTCACACGGTTCCTAGGAAAACTTCCCAGGAGGTCACCCATCCCAGAATTACTCTAAGTCGAGCACGCTTAACTTTGGAGTTCTTAAGTGATGGGTTACCGAAAAGAAGATGCATCTTGTTTTTGTATAGGTAGTACAAATCTATTCTTATAAGCCTTCCTTCAACTGTACAGTCCCATACCTGCACAGTCCCAAGATCCCTTCTCATTCTTGTGTGAATCGGTTCATTCATATGTCCCTCCGCCTAGAAGCCTGCCAGGAGCCGCTCCTGGTCCGTGCCTCATGCACCGGCGATCACTCCCCGCCCTCGTCAGCCCCGGGTGTCACAAACTTCAATCTTCAAAAATCTCTAGAAAATCATAGAAAAATTCTTTTAATGTGAAATCAATTTCTATGATCTAGTTTCATCCTTCTCTATCATTATCTAAGAGTATGTAATCAAATAACATGCCTAGCCTATTTTTCTAAGAGAGGGTCAAACCTAGCTTTTGAGAAACCAAGGGTTTTGCTTCAAGTTTTTGTATGATGTATGTAACACCCCGATTTTCACTACCTTTATAAATCAGTAAGTTGTATAATTAAGTTTGTGTTTTATTCGAGGTTTTAGAAAATGCAATAAAATAAAACGAGACCATATTCATGCTCAACGCTATCGTAGGAAGCTAGGATTAAATTTTGGGCTAAAAACTCAGACGGAGCCCGGTCCGCGTTTTTCACTGACTGTAGTATTTTACTACTCAAAAGACCTAATTTTAACTCGCGAATGAGACAGTTAGGCTTAGAGTTAAATTCCCTACATTTTTGCTAAAATTGGTTCCTGACCTTAAAAAGTGAAAATAATATAAACTATTTGGGTGAAAACTCGAACTGGGAGGCGAACAGAGCTGTAAATGGATTTATCGAGACCCGCTAACAGATAAACTCAGTGTCACATCAAGTCAAATCACATTGGGATGCGTGTCAGAGTTATGATGGTTTTAGAAAATATCTGGACGCGAAATGACCAAAATGCTCCGACCTTTTTCTTAATGACATTTTTATCCTAAGATAAAAAGACCATTTTGCCCTTAAGTGGACAAATTTTGGACCTTCATGTCCTCCCCTCCCTCACGCATAAACCAGCCAAGGCAGCCCCATCCACCATTTTTTCTCCTAACACCATTTTCTTCTCAACATTCTCTCCATTTTCAAGCTTGATCTTTAACCATTTTTGGTGAATCAAGTGTGGATTCCTACTCCTTTTCATCACTCCAAGAGGTAAGATCACTTCTTTGATCCTTAAACCTCATGAATCTTATCTCAATTCATGTTTGAAAACCATGATTCAAGTAGATTTCAAGTTCTAGGTTCAAACTTCAAAAATCTCTAGAAAATTGTAGAAAAATCCTTTTAATGTCAAACCAATTTCTACGAGCTAGTTGCATCATACTCTTCCATAATCCAAGAGCTTGTAACCAAAGGAGCTCTCTAACCCATATGGGTATAGATGGCTGAATCCTCCTCTTTTTGAATCAATGGAGTTTTGTTCCAATTTGTGTCTAAGAACTAGTGATTAGGTTCTATCACACTTAGAAGGCCTTGAATCCAAAAGTATGTGATCAAAAAAAACTTCCCTAGCCTATTTAATCAAAGGATGGCCGAACCACCAAATTGGGGAAAACATGAGATTTTGATTCAAGTTTCAAAATTGAGACTTGATTTGGTGTTAAGGTTACCTAGGGATCCTTCTTCCAAGAAATAGGAATTTTTAGACATCCATAGCTATTTTTGGGACCCTATGGACGAACCTATCTTGTAAGGGATTAGGGAAATTATGTTGTTATATGTTGATGTTTGGATTGGTTGTGTGTTTGTAGTTGTTGTCGGGTATTTGGACGGGAAATCGGGAGAGTTCGCGGATCGATCGGGCGACTTTTCATCCGGAGGATACTTCAAGAGGTAAGGGGAGATTAACTCCAATAAGTTTGATAGCCTCATGAGATTTTTGTTGGATGATTGTAACTATGATGTGACATTGATGATTTTCCTGGTTGATGCATTATGTGGCCCATATGCTTGATTGATCTAGTGATTATCTGATTGATGCTTGAAGATATGTTATGAGTGGTGTATGTCCTTGATTTATTTTATGAAGTATATACTTGGATATTTGAATATGAATTGTGGCATAGATGCCTTGGATGATATAGACTTGTGATGTTGAATGGAGACTTGATATATATATATAGAGCATAGCATTGGCTATAGCTCAATAATGAAGATTAAGCTACCTAAAAGTCTTAATCAACGATGGATGTTTGTTGCATATCATAGTATTTCATACCATAACATATTTGTTCCCAATGGGGGATGTCCGATTGGGGACGTGATGTTTTGAATCCCGAGGCGGGATGTCCAATTTGAGAGGTGATGTTTTTAATCCTTACAAGTATGTCCAATTGGGGATGTGATGTTATTAATCCCGATGGGGATGTCCAACTGGGGACGTGATGAAATCGATTGACATGCATCTAGGGATTAGTATCCCTCGTAGAGGTTTGATCTGAGAGAATGACTTTTGAGATGGTTGTGCTGTATGACTCGAGAGATGGTTGTTGGTGTGTTATATGTTTTCTTGGTGTTGTGTACTACATGTTTATATGTTGTACTATTGCCCCTCTCCCATGTTTGATTATGCATGTTTCTTATCTCCCTATATTTTCTCTATATGTCTCTTTTATTTTATGGGAAGACCCTGTGGAGGAACCAGTTGATGAGAAGTTGGATGACATTCCCTACGAGCCTGATGTCGGTGTACAAGCCATGAACCCTAATCCCGAGGGGTTGAGTGTTGTACTAGAAGAATGGCTAGCATGAGAGTTTCTCTTATCTTTTGATGTATTTTGCTTATAGTCTGTACCAATGTACTCTATATATGTGTATTACTACTATAGCCCTACTGACGGGCAACCGATGCATATATATATATATATATATATATATATATATATATATATATATATATATATATATATATATATATATATCATAACTGTGTACTTTGATATACTATGTGCCTTAAATTAGTTTCGTTTCCTCATTTAATCTTTCTGCTTCATTTCATATTAATAAGGCGCGCTAATGTTTATAATACGATTAAGGATAGTTAATATCTTAGGTTCTTTAATGGGACGGCGAGTCGTCTCACTTCGACCTCCGGACTTCATAAAATTCCTCTTTTTAGCTTAAACCTCCATCTTTTATTGATTGTTCATCAAGCTACCTTTAAACATCAATTCTGTAAAAACTTAGCAAAATGTGAAATAAAATAATAATTATCATCAAATGCATTGAAATACAACCCAATTACCACTATAAAATGCACAGAATTGAGGTTAATCAGGCACATCGACACCTAGCATATGGAGTACTTAGGAGATGCGCCTGTCACCATCCGGGAATGTAACATCCCAAGAAATAAATAAAAATATAAATAGGCATTAACATTAACAAATAAAATTAATAGAGTTTTATGGGCTTAGAATTGTAGATTCCAATGGAAGAAGTAAAGAGGTGGCGGCGGCAGTGTGCTCCATGTAACATCCTAAAATTTTAATATAATTAATTTAATAAAAAGATTAAGCTATTATGAGGTTTAGTGTAGAGAATTATTAGTATAAAAATTTATTGGAAATGTTTAGTAATTACAAATATGTAATATTTAAAAGAAAACAATATTTGAAATTAAAAAATAAATAAATAAAACAAGAATTCATGTGAAAGCGATTCACGTGAATTGTATGCTAAGGAACTAAAAGCCTTTAGGTCTTGTACTCATGTTTTGATAAAAGTAAAATAAGGTAAAACTAAGAATTGTTTTGGATAGGGACGCCATTGCATGGATATGAGCTCATGGACCTTAGCGGATCTGGGATTCACAGTGGTTCTGGGAACCAAAGAGTCAAGTAAAGTGATTCCAGGAATCACCGAGTCATGCTCATAGAGTTGCATTGCATAGAGTATGCATGTTTGACATGATTAAGTGTTTTGAGGTGTGAATGTTTGTCAAGTGAGATATTTATTTTAATATATGTGAGGTTAAATAATTTATGTTTGATCTAAAAGGATTATTATGTGTAATTTTCTGCGGGTACCATGACTAATTTTTCGATTGCCACGCCGGCTTAGAACAACACTATTTGCGAACCTTTTATTAAATGTTTTATTCACTGGGAATATAAATCTCATTATAAGTGTTGTTTTCAAAGTACGAGGACGTCACCATTGGGATGGAAGAGACTTGAAGACTTAATGTTTTATTTAGCTATTTATTATATTTAGTAGTATCAGTTTCAATAAGGTACCGCTTGTGGCTCGAACCATATCATTTTATTTTATCGTTGGGATACTTTTAGTAGACGCCGGGATTTTGAGACAATTCATTTTATTTCTATTAAGGATTATCTTACCATTATTTTATTTTAATAATTCTTGAGGTATTTCCAGACTCTTATATTTATGAAAATTTTATTTAGCCATAATTGAATGGTGAATTTAGTTGGGTTACTAATGTAACGAAGGGTGTTACAGGAAGAGCCGGAATGACTGCTTATGGTTCACCATCCGTCTACCTCTCCACATGGAGTGGCATCAAAGGGGGAGGAAAGGGTCCGTGGGCCGTGACCAAGATAAGGTCATTAGGCCACGTTCTTCTTCTTCTTCTTCTTCTTCTTCTTCTTCTTCTTCTTCTTCTTCTTCTTCTTCTTCTCCTTCTCCTGCTGTTCCTTCTGTTGCACCACTGGTGTTTGTTCATGTTGTTCCTGCTGCTGCTGACAATGATGTCCTGACGGTTCTTCCACCCTGCGACCCACCTGCTATGCCATTGCATCACCGCCAGTACACAACTCGTAAGAACATTCTGTATAGGCCTAGACCTATTTTGAGGGAGCCGGAGCCGATTATGATCACCAGTGACTCGAAGGGGGATCCGGTAGAGGCTTCGGAGGAGGACATGGAGGAGGACCTGAGGAGGATCTCGAGATGATGGTCGAGTCTGTATGGGAGTCTTATGAGTAGTTGTGTTTGTTGGGCCGATCTGGTTGTTCTGTCTTTGTGTTAGAGACCTTATTTGGAGGAGCTACGACTCCTAGTTTTATATTTATTTATTTGCTTCAGTTTTATTTTGGGGATGTAATGTGACGCTCCCAAAACTTAACCTCACTCTCTCTGATACCTGAAAACACAGCCAGAAAAATTTCATTTCAAAAGTTAAGCAGATAAGCACCTATTACAGTCCAAGATTACACATCAGAGTTCCGCCTGGAAGCCATGGCGTAAAATTACAACAAAGTACAAAACGGACACCTCACTGGCCGTGGTACAAACTTACAAGAGACTCAACGATACCTCCAAGGTCTCTCTTCTTCTACCCGAGAAGCACTAACGTCAACCTTGTTGCTCAAGATAGAGCCCACGTCGACTCGGCGTCACCCGCTGCAGCACTTCCGACAACCAACCAGCACCTCCGTCTTCGAATCACGACCCGAACAACACATATAAAGGAAACGGGGAAAAACATGCACGAGAGGTAAGAAACTCTACAACTATCATGCATAGGGAAAACATGTGGAATATAAAATGTCAACACGTACAACCAACAAGCACATACATCTCTCGAGATCATCGCAACAGTCAACCTCCATATTATCACAATTAAGGATCACCGCCTATTCTACATGCTCAACTGAGTCTACATGATTGGCCAATCTACAACATCACCATCCTTGCCCTTCGGAATGCTATTCTCCAACTGTGATAATAGCTATTTCCCAAGGTAGGAAGGTCACCCTCCAACTGTAAGGGCGTCAAGTCGGTAGTCCAGGTTCCTGGTTTCCCTTGTTCCCAAGAAAGTGCAACAGTGGTTCCTCCAACTATGAGAAACACTGCCTCCCCGGACCCCTCCAGCTGTGAGGAAGCCCGAGAAGTTCTCCAACTACGAGAAAGCACTTGCGTCCCTCCAACTGTGAGTTCAGCGATCTTAGTCACTCCGGAACGTCCACCTTGACCTCGTGTGACATTTACTCAAACTGCTGTTGCAGCCGTACACACGGCTCCCTGTACACAACCACTCAAACGATTGTTGCATCTGTATACAGGTACCAGCTTATATGATAGCCACTCAAACTGCTGTTACAGCTATTCATACAGCCCCTTATGACAACCACTTAAACAGCTAGTGTAGATGTCCATAAGTCCCGACCTCACATAATAACTGCTCAAATGGCTGTTGTAGTAAATCCCGCGGCTTTCCACCACAATAATGCAAATGCTATGATTATGCATCCATCACCTCAATGACGTTCTAAAAACAACTTAAACAACGCCTCAAGGTTCACATCCTCCAACTACGAGGATGTCGCTCTCCAACTGTGAGAGTCACCTTTAACTTAGACCAACCTTCTTATACTACTAGTCTGATACCATCAATAATCATTATCCTATCATCCTAAAAGCATACCAATCGTCTCCAAAGTCAACCAAAATCAT
This sequence comes from Ammopiptanthus mongolicus, assembly GCA_039655645.1. Lineage (NCBI taxonomy): Eukaryota > Viridiplantae > Streptophyta > Magnoliopsida > Fabales > Fabaceae > Ammopiptanthus > Ammopiptanthus mongolicus. The sequence goes on along the minus strand of CM077351.1, from coordinate 52,133,133 downwards.
ATCAGTCACAATCACATCAACATGTCATAGTATAGCAACATATCACCATTTCAGGCATATCAAAATAGAAATTAAGCATATTATCATAACAAGCATCTCATCTATCAGGTTATCATATACGATATCATATACGATATCATTTCAGCATGTTATCAATTACTGCATATAACCACACATCCTCAATCAACATATATCATAGATCAGCCTAACGGCGATAAACCTACTATGCCTAAAACTGCACTGGTACCACAATCCAGTAGTCCCCAATGTGAGTTAGGTATTGGCGGTTACTCAACCACTAGTAGGGTTTGATGAGCCCTACGCATGTTGACAATTATATCCTACACGTACGTTTCCCATATATTTGTGGTTTCTTCCTCCTCACCTGATAACGGATATATGTAAACTCCTAAACTAACGAACAACCTTGACCCTCGATCACAGCTCCGTGACCGGCACAACCTTGCCACGCTTTTTAACAAGATACCAACACAAACAGGGTTGTCACACAGCCTAAAGCCCAAAGCACGGCCCTCATGCGACTCCTTGAGCGATCAATAGCACAGAAACATCCGTAAAAGCCTTGAGGATACTCACATAGAAAGGTAGCAGTGCGAAGGTGTCGCAGCTACGAATCCGAATACGCGATCGATTTAAAATTCCGATGACCGGAACCACCTTAACCCAAGCTTCAAAGTTTCCAGGATGGATTTTTGGGAGTGAATTTCCTTGTGGGGGAGAGGATTTATAGGCGTGGGAGAGGAGGGACAAAGGGCTCCAACTTTGTTCATCTTAGGGACAAAATAGTAATTTCACTTAGGGACAAAATTGAAATTTAAACAAAAGACTAAGGGCATACATGTCCTACAATCTTTAGAATCACAAAATATCTTAGATATTTTGTTGAAGTAATGATGGTGAGTGGTGAGTTATGCGGCGCAATTGTAATTTCATCAATTCCTAGGGGCAAAACAGTCTTTTCTCGCCCTAAATATCTTAGATTTTTTTGAAAATCATGATGACTTGTGGTGAGTCACGGTGGTGACTCACCCTCTGACTCCCCATACTCAGGTGACTCATGTCCCTTATCCAGTGTCCGGTTTTGTCTCTACACGTCCCTTCTCGACTCCATCGATTTCTCGATTTAGGTTTTAGGCTCGAATAAGGTATAATAACTTATTTGTTTTGAAAATTTTCAAAATAACCAATATCGTTGGAAATGAAATATAAAACCTAACTGTTTCGTTCATGATTCAAAATTAGGTTTTCTGATCATTAAAATCTTACTGTCAGTGAAAACGCAGACCGGATTTTGTCTGAATTTTCAACCCAAAATTTAACCTTAGCTCTCTATGATAATGTAGAGTATAAATATGATCTTGGTTTATTCAAAATCATTTTCTAAATCTCGGATAAAATATAAACTTATTTATATAAATTATCGATCTTAGAAAGCACCGAAAATCGGGGTGTTACATGTAACAAATATTGTGTTTTACTTGACTCATGTTATGGAATCCTCCTATTGATTTTAAACTTCCCATTTTGGAAAGGCATGATTATATGTTTTAAACTTTGTCGTGAGAAGACATATGTTTCAATTTAGTTATGTTATTGAGATGACCCGTCGTCCCATCAGTAGAACCTAAGATATTAACTAATCTTAATCGCATAATAAACGTTAGCGCGCCTTATTAATATGAAGCGAAGCGAAAAATTGAGCGCGGAAGCAATCAAATACACGGCACGCAACGCTTTAGAGTACACAGCTTAAAATATAAAGAAATATATCACATACAGCATTGCCCCATCAGTAGGGCTATAGTAATAAAGTACTACATATTGTATATTAGTACAGACTGAAATCAAAATACATAACTAAGCCAAGAGACAGCTCTCCGGCTAGCCACGATCATTGCCCAACCTCTCGAGGCTAGGGTCCGTGGCACGTCCTCCAGCGTCAGGCTCGTAAGGAATGTCGTCCAGCTCTTTAGCAATTGATTCCTCCTTGAGGTCTTTCCATTAAATAAAGGCAACACATACAGAAAAATAGCGGGAGATAAGAAACATTTATCATCAATATGGGAGAGGGGCATCAATACAGCATATGTATACATCACACAACACAGATAACATATATAACACAACCTCATCCATCTCTCAAGTCACCAATCACAATCATCTCAAACATCGTTCTCTCGAATAAGCCTATAGGAGGGATACTAGTCCCTATGTATATGCTGTCTTCCCTATATGCATGTCGGCCGATACATCACGTCCCCAATTGGACATCCCCGTCGGGATTACATCACATCACATCACATCTTGCCTCGGGATTTTACGTAACGTCCCCAATTGGACATCCCCCTTTGGGACCAAATGTTGTAGTATGAAATGATATGAAAATGCAACAAATATCCATCGCAGGTTGATATCGGAACCTTACGCCTAAACACTCGTCCACGACCACGACACATCGCATCACATCAACATCAACATCAACATCACATCACATCACATCGTCATCAACATCACATCAGCATTAGCATCAGCATCACGACGTCCTGCGTCTATGAGCCACAGCTTCACGGTCGGGACCACAACGATATCAACCCGAACAATATCATCACTCACCATACTCTCATCAACGCTCAACCACCAGTCAAATCACAATAACATTACAACAGTAATTCATTCCAATATAAACATCACTATAAAGCCAGATAACAATAAATCACTCCAACAGTTTAACACAACAGGTAAACAGATAATCAATTAAACAAATCAACACATCAACCTCAATCAATTTCATCATCCATAATATCAACTTAGTGGTGATAGCCCAAAAGTACCTACACCCAGGGTTCAGGCACTTTATCCAGGGCTCAACCTCTAGTAGGGTTTAAGGGTTCCCCTACACAGATATATATACTCTATACTAAGCTTGCCTTACCGACGATATTAGTTCTTTAAAATAAATGGAGAAAATAAAGATTGAGAGCTCAAGGATGAAATCTATACCTTCTAGGTGATAGAGGAGGATGAGAGGATCAACTTTGCTTCACAAACTTGCTTGAAAACCCTTGTGGAAGCTTGAGAAAAATGGAGGTGAAAATGGAGGAAGAAAAGAGAAATGCAGGAGAAGAAGAAAGAAGGAAGAAGAAGATGAAGGTGAGAGAAGAGAGAGAGAGCTCGAAAATAAGAGAGAGAAAGTAAGGGTGATCATGAAAATTTAGATATTTTCTTAAGTTTTCTTAAGAGTTAAGAAAGGTAAAAAGGGTAAAAAGGTAACTAGTAAAAATAATCAAGGGCAATTTGGTCATTTCACGTCCCGACATTTTGAAAATCCTCACGACACTTGTAGGAGTCCCCAAATGATTTATCATAACTCTGGTATGAAAATCATTGGCTCAAGGTTCTCAAAAAACCCTAAGACAACTCGAATCGTCTATCCGATCGATTTTCTGCCCGAATAGAAAAATATTATTTTCATTTTCGAACGTCAAGACGAACTTTTTCGAAAATATAGGAAACGTGATTCTAAAACTAACTGTCTCGTTCACGGGTCCAAATTAGGTCTCGATAGCAGTAAAGTACTATTGTCAAGCAAAAATGCAGACCGGCTCCGTTTGAGTTTTTGGCCCAAAACTTAACCATAGTCTCCTACGATGGCGTAGAGTATGACTATGACCTCGGAATAATTTATTAAAGTTTCTAAACCCTCAAATAAAATACAATTAATTAATTACTGATTAATTCCTAATTAATTAAAAGATTAAGAAAATCGGGGTGTTACAGTTATCATTAATTACCTTATGTTTACAAAAAGAGAAACCGCATTTCTGCACAAACCTGTGTTTTATTTTCCACACATTTTATTTTCAGCCTTATAAAATGTTACTAGTTTCACAAACAATATATCACTCGAGAAGGGTGTTACAAGTTAGATTTTCTAGAATCTGGTGAGATTTAACGGAATTTGACGAAAATCTGAAGGAACGGGCCAACTTGCTCTAACAGAGACACAATAAGGAATCAAACCAAAACTTTTTAAACTTATAGGACCAAAGTGAAACTTTAAATAAAGATGACAGACCAAAAGGACCATTTAGCCTTTTTTTGGTATATATACGACGTTCAGTGAGCTGCTTTAACTATGCAATATATAGGATTATGCAAGGTCATTTTTTCCTTAAAATTTAAAAGTGAAAATTTTTTTAAAAAAAGACTTTTACCAAAAAATAGGGCATAAAAAAATCCCATGACTTAAATTACAATTTACCCCTTCATTGATTACGACTTTGTTCCCATTCTTTAGTATTGTTATTTTTAGTTGAGTTTGAATAAGCAAACTACGTTGACTTCTAGGGTGGGAGTCTCTATAATGTCTCCCACCGCGAGAGACCACAAAGAGGGGCATCTTAGCAAGTTTTTAATTATTTTTATATCTCTAATCTTTTCAAATTTAAAAAATGGATCCCATCTTTCTCTCCCCTTTCTCCCCCCTCTTCCCTCAGACCAGTCTCTGTCCACCCACCAAAGAACCCGCTCCACCCAACATGTTGTCGCCGTACTCAGCCACTGCTCAAAATTAGTTGACTCCTCCCCTTACTCCTCCTAAGTTCGTTACCTTTTTCTCTCTCAAATCCAAAATGCAGCAGCAAATCTATAACTCCTAGAGGAAGAGATTTTGCCTCTCCGAAACATGCACGTTGCATAACAAAGGGAGTGGTTCTATGGTGCCGGAAGGCGGAGGCAGTGATGAAACAGCGCCTCTGTTGCCGCCTGAATTGGAAAGGCCACTACGGGAGACGTGATTAACGACAACATTGGCGCGTTGGATGGGAGATTTAGGGTTTCATACGCGTCGTTTGGGTCGAATTTGGAGGGCTTCTTCTGCCCTCCTTTCATGATTCTCTTGCACATTTTTCGGGTATGATAGAAACAATAATTTTAATTCAAATTCAAATTCAGAATTAGGCGATGATGGAGATGGGATTGTGGGAAAGTGAAGTGGGTGGAATCATGCAAGGCATTGTTGGATCTTGCTAATGCATCAATATGTGATTTTTGAATCAAACGGGAAACGCCAGCACAAAGAGAGGAGTGAGAGAGAAGGAAGTGAGAAAGAGGAGAGAGAGAGAGAGAAATGAGGTGAAAGAATGAAGGGATGGTTCTGACGACGATAGGTGTTCGACGGTAAGTGTTCGCCACTGAGAGGAGCAAGAGAGAAACGAGTGAAGAAGTGGGAGGGGAGGCCGAGGGGAAGGGCATGGAGGTGGGGGCGGTAGAGGGGAGGAGAGAGGGACCGAAAAATAAATTTGTTTAAAAAAATGACCAAAAAAGGATCTCCGATGGCTCACCCTAAACAAAGCTTGCAAAGTACTTCACATTAATATTAATTTAAAGTTTTAAACCTAGTCAAAAACATTTTTTCATGTTGGCATATTATTAAAAAAAGTTAATATTTTACCAACAAAATATAAGTTCTACTTTAAAATAACAATTATCTAAAAAGTCAAATGTCAACCAATGTGATAATGATAATGGCTTTAGTCAGATTTAATACACCCAACAATTCAATTTAAGTCTTAAAACTTTATCTCTAAAATATCCATATTATAAATTTCCCCGTGCAATTAGATTAAAAGAAGACAATTGCAACAGCAGCAAGAAATGGGTTAGCATTAAATTAAGAAAATAAAGTAATATTTTCTGGAACATTTACATAGACGCCGAGAGCCAAAAGCTGCTAAATCTATAATTTTTATTTTTATTAGGCTTCGATGAATGTCGAAGGAAAGTAAAACAGTAAGTAACCTCTTTTTTTTTTTTTTCCTATACTTTGTCTTATGCTTTGACTAAAATTACGCCTTGGGTTTAGCTGTGAGGTTCCCATTGATGAGGGTGATGGGTTAGTGCTCCTTGCGGAGAAACAATACTAGTCATCATGATCTGTATAATCCTAATTCATGAATTTTCGGCAGTTTGGAGCTTTACATAAACAAGGGACTTTGAATTCATCTGGCTCATCGGGATCAAATAAGTAGTCATACCTGCCAATTACAATCAACATAAGCTAAAATGACTAGACCAAAGAAAATGCATGCTGAATCACCAGATGTACAAGACACAGGAACACATGCACAAAAAGCATGAAAACACACACAGAGGGACAGAGATAGGGAGATACGTTAGCTCATCGCCAGCAGATACGTTAGTCTTAGCAATGAGTGCAATCCTGCTTTCGTCGTCGCCCACACTCATGATCCTTGCATAGCAATTTGGCATACACTGTATTAACAAGAACCAAGAGCTGGGTAAGACAAGATGACTCACCAGTAGTGAGGGTACGAGAGAACAATAATGTACAGAAATATATATATATATATATATATATATATATATATATAAGGCATAGGCAAATATCCGTTTCAAATATTGCAACCTGATATTTTAAGGGAATAATGTCACAAGTTCAAACCACAAAAATTGAGCAGTGTGATACACAACTGGAATTATGATGACTTACGGAATGGTTAATTAGTCGCGCTATATTTCCTTTATCAGTGGCATCTACTACCACTTCGTCACTTATCTTAAACAGCTGCAAAAAAAAAAAAAAAAAAAAAAAAAAAAAAAAAAAAAAAAGTAAATAAAGAAAAAGAAAGAGACCGAGACAATTTAGTGTGATAAAATATGAATAATTAAGATGAGCAGAAAATTTCAACAGGGAAACAACTTGTAAATAAAAGAAGGAAATCCCAATGAACAAAAAGAAAAATCTAGGACAATGCTTTGGCATATAAATCCAGAGGTCACAAACACAAGGAACAACCCAGGGAGGGGAGAGAAGAATTAACTCACATAGCAGTCTTTCCCTTCTAATCGATACCGTGCCTCCCTTAGATCCGCAATGCTGCCCCTCACTTGCTCACCGCGATATTCAAGAACCTGCTTTGGATTAAATCATGCTCATTATTGCTACAATAAAGGTTGTATTCTGATTTAGATGGGAAGCTAAAACACATAATGGATCAGTGGACAATGATTTTATGCTTCTACTAATATTGTAATCATATTTCATATCATAATGGAAGCAACAGAGAATTAAACTTTGACAACATCTGAGCCAGAAACCAGCCCAGAAGAATACTTTTATACTCGAACACTAAAACAACCGAAAAAGAGAGAAGAGGCAGAGAGATGGAGATAGAAATTAAACTTTGTCAATCTTCGAGAAACCAAAGTTTGTTAAAATATTTGATTGAAATGGATCATTATACAGCATTCTTTATGTAAACAAAGGTAAACAAAGCTTAGGAGATGGGTGCTCCATTGCAGGAGTAGGTTATAAAGATGGTTTTCTTAAAGGGTTCCTTTCTATGCGCATCTCAAATTTATGAAAAACACAACAAAATATATCACATGTGAGAGACTTTCAAATTCTCAAATAGGCCAAGACACCATGCTGTAATCTTTACATATTTGAACATAACATCCATACCATTTCTCCTTCTTGAATATTTCTGCGAGCAAAGAGGCCCCATCCATGTATGCCTGATCTACCAAAACAAACCCGTTCGTTTTCGGTTCTCTGCAATCATGTGACCCATAACACACTCAGAAAATCAAGCACCAAAGATAATAAACCAATTAAGAAAGAGGAGATTTACCTGTAAGTGGAACAAGCGTTCCCTGAAAGAAGAAAATGACTGAGGCTCGTCTACCACCTGCTCAAGGGAAAGAGATGAAAAAAAAGTGAACATAGGGCCAGTGCGGAGGAAGTGGGGTGGGATATTTCATTCAACCTAATACAATGGATGCAACAGTCACATTTAAATTGGAGAAGATAAAAGATTTACTCTCTGTGTATTTACACTCTGTATTGCATCTAAAGGATGATGGCTGGTGCCTCTCACACGATGAGCAATGGCTTCATCTGCTGTTCTCTAGAAAGTAGCAAAAATAAAAAAGAGAGGGTGTTGGTATTTTACAAGAACTGAAAAAGATGCAAAGGACATATTAGAGGCAATAGTGGTAACCAAGGTCTAGATATTTAACATAGAAGTGAAGGAAACAAAGCAACAAAGGCAATAAGCATGATATTTCATTATTACATCTAATACAAGTCTGCATCCATGCAAGAGCCAACAAGCACATTCGGAAAAGTCGCATTAGTTGTTAGCAAAATACATATTATGTTAGCAACATTGATAAAGTACTAATATCTTTAATTTTTAATACCAAAAGCAATTTCACTAGAAATATAAATAGGACTAACAATATAAAATATAAAATAAATAACAGAGGCAATTTTATGTTCAGTATTATCTTACAGACTTTCACCAACATAAAAAAAAAATCTCCAAGCTACCTTTTTTGTATGGTTAGTTCTTTGAAAGATACGGCATCTAGCAGCAGAGAATGGCTCATGTCCAGTGTTATCTGCAGGAGGAGTGTCTTTTACTTTTGTTCTGTTAGATGAAATTAACCTTGACCCAGCCTTTTTCTTAGTTTGGAGAAGGCTTTTGGTTGAAATGACCCCAAGAGGGGTTTGCATAATCAAAACAGTGTCTGGATTGGGAGTTCTGCCAGAAATATAGACGTGTGATTAAGATAAAATTTAGAAAAACTCAAAAAATGTGCAATTCCAAAAAAGACTAAGTGTTTGGAAAAAGCAAATCCTGCAAAGGAAACAACAGAAAGGGACAAAGGAGAGAGAGTAGTCTCTTTCTTTGTTGTAATTGAGGATCCTATACCTGTGATAAGCACAATAAGAAACCATTTTTGTTGTCTGTTTACCATTTTTCTCCAAACAATGCAACTGCAATTAAAGTGGAGAAAGTTTAATAACTATTTCCATAGGTCAAAAGTTTTCCCAAGACAAAAAATGCAACTTATCAACTTAAAGTCAGTCACGATACAGAATTGAACTAAGCTAAGACAACGTAATGAAGAAGCGTATTTTAATAATGACTATTGGCATGTTTTCTTATGTATAAAGCATCAAGCAGAGCATCCGCTTCTTTAATTGCAAGACACCTGCATAAATTCTTTGCAAATAACCCATATTGCATATAGGTTTTTTAAAAGAAAAACATCTATGTTTTGTACATGGTTATTGTAGCTAAATAATATTCTTCTACCCAAATTCTAGTATAATAAAATAATTGAAAAGAAAAACATCTATGTTTTGTACATGGTTATCGTAGCTAAATAATACCCTTCTACTGTAAGCCATATTTTAGTATAATATAATAACAAATACCTGAAATGCTTAAAAACAATTATCATAAAATGATATAGGTACTTGGAATTTAATTTTTATTGTCTACAGCTTGTAGACTGTACTGCAGGTGCAAAGTGGGGCCAAACAAAGATGTTATAACCTAAACCATGCAAATTGGAAGTGTAATACACAAATATGGCAATATAAATGGTTATACTAGTAAGATACGAAGTTAATATGTAATCTATATGTGAAAACATCTTTCCAGCAAAACCTTCAAGAATGGCTAGACTTATGGCATACTATTATGATCATCTTCTTGCAGCACAAATTTATGCTTTTATCTTCTAGCTCAGACAAGAAATGCAAGGTGAAGTTCTATGGTGAATGACTGTAAATCTGTAACTCATCAAATTGCACGATTAAGGCAAAAGTAATATTTGCATAAAACTGGAGAATAAATGAAAAATTAGCATTAAACCTGCTTAATATTAAACGAAGTCCAAATCAGAAGATATTAACAACAATTATGCAAATAGAAGCTAAGTCATCTGAGTGAATCCTCACCTCCATGCGATAACCAGCCCTTGATGCACACATGGCATGGAAATAAGTGAAACACTTGCAACATTGAGTGCACGAACCATGAATTTGCTTACAAATAACACAAATCTGAAATTCAATAGTGCAAACTTTAGATTGCATTGCCATGTAAGACAAGACCAAGAGACATCTAAAGGATAATCATAATAAAAAATCTGGAGTCTAGCTCATTTCCTGTATACCAGTCTCACTGAGAAAAATAATCAAATCAGATAGATACTCTGCAGCTTTACAATGTCGTATGAATGAATTGTGTAACTTAGCATGAAACATGCAAAGGATGATTTATGTCAATCAGAGAGTAACATTAACTTGCATCAGAAAACATTATTGGACATGTTATGCTGGAATATGTTGGAATCAACAGTCCACCGTCCAAAGGTCCATGAACCATCATTAATAGGCTAGGAAATAGCTATTGCAATTAATTTGATTCATGTAGTCTCTAGTTCATGCACTTGGGGAACTTGGAGAATAGTTACCTCATTTAGTTATCTTGTAATTATCATAGATGTAATTAATTCTTCTAGTGTATAAATAGATTACCACTATGCTTAGTGTGATTCAACACAAGCAATTCAAAAAATACTTGTTCTTTCTTTCAATTTGGTATCAGAGCTCCCGACCCTGGGAGTCTGTTTCTTCTTCCGCTGCCTTAGCCTTCATTGCTGAGCTTCATTGGGTTCCTTGCCTTCATTGCAAGACCAATTATTTTTCCTATTCCTTCATTGCACGTTTCAATCCTTCCCAATTTATCGTAGAGCCTTCACTCCTCTGTTTTTGTCCCAACACCAATTTCTCCTACTGTTAACAGAGCCTTCATCACTCTAGTCTTTTGTCCCCATGCATCATCCAAACACCAACCCAACTTTTTTCTCATTTTTCACCAAAACTCAATCACCAACCATCTCAAAAAACTCCGACCGGCCAAACCCAGAAAACCCATCCCCAGAAGCCTCCACACGCACCGTCACGTGCCACCCCACGCGCCTGCACCTGTCGGTGCGTGAACTCCAAGCGCCGCCGTCTGAGCCTTTTTCCGCCACCGCACTTACCCAAACCTATTTGCCGGCCCTTCCTTATCCTTTTCCACCTACCAGAACCAAAAAACAGCCACCTTCATAATACACCTCCTTCCAAGTTCATTCACCTACCTGCCATAACCATGTTTGAACCTGATTCCCAGGACCCTATCCTGAACCCAAATGACCTTACTGTCCTTCAGCCTAGTTTCCATCTCAAAGGAAAAAATTAGAGATAAAAGGAAGGCAAAAGTTGAACCACATTGAAGGGAAGGCTCCTGATAAAAAGGATCCACAATTTGAGATATGGGACAATGAGGATTCTCTCATTATGACTTGGCTCTGGAACTCCATGTCTCCTGAAATTTGCCGGAACTGTATCTTCTTGCCATCATCTAGGGTCCATGAAAAAGGACATCTTTGCTTGTTATGAGCTAAAGACAAAAATCTTCAACACTAAACAAGGATCTCTCTCGGTGACTGATTATTATCGCACTCTGAATGGTCTATGGTTTGAATTAGATCAATATCAGAACTTGAAGATGGAGTGCAGTAAGGATACAACCACCTTGGCTGAATTTGTTGAGAGGGATAGGATCTTTGAGTTCCTTTCAGGACTGAATCCAGAGTTTGACCCTATTCGGGTTCAGATTTTGGGAAAAGAGAAGTTACCTTCTTTATCAGAAGTGTTCTATACAATCCGTGGGAAAGAAAGTCGAAGAGCGGTCATGCTTGATGAAAAACCAACTAATGGGTCAGCATTGAAATCTGTCAAAACAGGATCTAGTTCTTCATCCTCCTCCAAATCTAATCGTTGGTGCGCCTATTGTAAGAAGTCTGGTCATACCAAGGAGAATTGTTTTAGACTCCATGGGAAAGATCAGGTTCTTAGCCGCACAGGAGGATTTAAAAATGTTGCCCGAGGACAGGCTCACTTGTCTTCCATTGATTCTGAATCAGAGGTGGAGACCAAACAGGTGAAAGACGATATCCCTACTCTTAGCAAGGACGAATTGGAACACTTAAGGTTTCTTATGGCTTCTCTTAGTAAGCCTTCTGGATCTTGCTCTCTTGTCATGAATAGTAAGAATTTTAGTTCCTTATTTTCCCATGCTTCTGGTACTGTTCCTGAGGATTCTTGGATTGTTGATTCTGGTGCTACTGATCACATGACTTTTTGTCCTTCCTATTTTTCCTCATATAAAACTATCACTGGTAATCATCACATAATTGTAGCTGATGGCTCTCATATATCAGTTGCAGGTCTTGGTAATGTTGCACTTAGTCCATTGCTAAATTTGAAAAATGTGCTTCATGTTCCTAAACAACATGGCATTGTTCACGAACTTACATGTGTTAATACCCCCAACAAAACGGGGTTGCTGAAAGAAAAAATCGACACTTGCTTGAAATTACTAGAGCTTTATTGTTTCAGATGTCTGTTACAAACTCATACTGGGGGGAAGCTGTTTTGACTGCTGCATATTTAATAAATCGGTTACTCTCTAGAATCCTTGGTGGTATGAGTCCGGTTCATGTCATGAAATCATTCTTTCCCTCTGCACCTATTATGCGAAGTCTTGACTCTCGTGTTTTGGCTGTGTTGCTTTTGTTCATGTCCATTGTCAGCATCGGGGCAAACTTGACCCTCGTGCTATTAAATGCATTTTCATTGGTTATGCTCCTGACAAGAAGGGATACAAATGTTATCACCCTTCCTCTCGTCGAGTGTATGTCTCCATGGATGTCACCTTTCAAGAAAATAAATCTTTTTCACTCCCTCTCAACTTCAGGGGGAGAACACTACTGACTTGGAAGCTGAGATTGTTTCAGACAGTAACATTTCCCTTGGTTGATATGCCCTCTGATACATGGGAATTAGCTCATTTTGACAGTCTCTCACCTGAACCTGAAAGAATTGCTCGAACTAGAGCATGCTCGCCAAAAGTGGTTTATCAAAGGAGAAAACAACCTGAAATGGTCCAGCCGCAACCCCAAGCATCTGAACCCATGGTGAGTACTGAAAACACTAGTTCCATTCATTCTGATCCCATTCCTTTGGATAATTGTGATTCTAACATTGATGATGACCTACCTATTGCATTAAGAAAGGGAGAAGGACTTGTGCTAAGTACCCTATTTCCAAATTTGTTTCCTCCACAAACGTTTCATTGCAGCACCAGAGTTTTATTGCAGCCATTGACTTTATCAGAATCCCTAGAACAGCACAAGAAGCGTTGAAAGATAAGAATTGGGTTCAAGCCATGAATGAGGAGATGCAAGCTCTGGAAAGGAATGGAACATGGGAAATTATTGAGAAACCAAAGGAAAAGAGACCAGTGGGGTGTAGATGGATTTACACTGTGAAGTATCGGTCAGATGGCACTCTAGACAGGTATAAAGCAAGACTAGTGGCAAAAGGATACACTCAGACCTATGGCATCGATTATAAGGAGACATTTGCACCAGTGGCAAAGATGAACACTGTTCGTATTTTACTCTCCCTTGCTACCCACTTTGGGTGGGAACTACACCAGTTTGATGTCAAGAATGCTTTCTTGCATGGAGACTTAGAGGAGGAGGTGCACATGGAGATTCCTCCTGGATTTGGTCCCACAAGTGGAACAAACAAAGTGTGCAAATTGAGGAAGGCACTATATGGGCTAAAACAGTCTCCCCGAGCATGGTTTGGAAGATTTACAAAAGCAATGGTGTGCCTTGGCTACAAGCAAAGCCAAGGAGATCACACACTTTTCTTCAAACATTCACAAGGAAAAAAATTGACTGTACTTCTTGTTTATGTGAATGATATTATTATTACTGGAGATGATCTGACTGAGAGACAACTTCTCAAGGAAAAATTATCTGCAGAATTTGAGATGAAGGACCTTGGAAAATTAAAATATTTCTTGGGAATTGAAGTGGCCTACTCTAAACAAGGCATTTTCATTTCTCAAAGGAAGTATGCGCTTGACCTTTTGAATGAAACAGGCAAACTTGGATGCAAACCTACAAGTGCTCCCATCGAGCAAAACCACAAGATAAGCACCGAATAGGAGAGTGCCAAGGTTGATAAGGTCCAATATCAAAGATTAGTGGGAAAGTTGATATACTTGGCACACACTAGACCAAATTTAGCATATGCAGTTAGTGTTGTGAGCCAATTCATGCATGACCCGAGAGAGAGACACTTACAGGCTGTAGAACGTATTCTGCAGTATCTTACAGCCACTCGACGAAAAAGGTCTCTTGTTCAAAAGAGGAGGAAGCTTGACTATGGAAGCATATACTGATGCAGATTATGCAGGTTCAGTGAGTGATAGAAGGTCCACATCAGCCTATTGCACATTCTTGTGTGGGAACCTTGTTACTTGGAGAAGTAAGAAACAAAGTGTAGTGGCTCGATCAAGTGCAGAGGCAGAATTTAGAGCTATGGCACAAGGAGTCTATGAGCTATTATGGATGAAAATTGTGCTTGATAACTTGAAGATAAAGTATGAAGACCCTATGAAGTTGTTCTGTGACAACAAATCGGCTATCAGTATTGCTCATAATCCTGTTCAGCATGACAGGACAAAACTCATTGAGATAGACCGACACTTCATCAAGGAAAAGTTGGATAGTGGATTGATAACAACAGCCTACATTCCCTCTGGGCAACAGCTGGCAGATGTGTTGACAAAGGGCTTACCAACGGAACAATTGAACCAACTTACTTGCAAGTTGGGAATGATAGATATCCAATCTCCAGCTTGAGGGAGAGTGTTGGAATATGCTGAAATCAACAGTCCACCATCCAAAGGTCTATGAACCATCATTAATAGCATAGGAAATAGCTATTGTAATTAATTATATTCATGTAGTCTCTAGTTCATACACTTGAGGAACTTGGGGAATAGTTACCTTATTTAGTTATCTTGTAATTATCATAGATGTAATTAATTCCTCTAGTGTATAAATAGATTACCACTATGCTTAGTGTGATTAAACACAAGCAATCCAGAAAATACTTATTCTCTCTTTCAATTTGTTATTACAGCATATACTTTCACAAAGAAAAAACACTCTATGTACAAACAAGGACATGCTTTTTTTTATTCAATCTCAACACTATTCTTTTTTATTAGAACTCAAATGTTAAAATACACCATAAAGTGAGTGGTGTGCTATGCTTTTTAAGATATTTACATTTTTAAACAGACAACAACAAAAGTGGTAACCGATAGTCTGACACCCCACCTTCACAAAAGAATTTGATGGAATACTCAGAATACCCAAAGCAGGCTCCATCTTCTCATCACTAGCAAAAGAGACTTCAGGTCGAAACCAAGCACAAGTGACATGAACCCATAACGTGTCAACATCGGTTGGCTTTAGAGCACCACCTGAGGGTCCAATAATATAGGTCAGAGAATAAGATTAAGGACATTAAAAACATAGCAAAGACAAAACAAATGTACCAAAGTTTCATGACAGTATCATATATGTTTATACTTTATAGTAATAGTCAAAAGAGGGAAAGGGTAAAAGTGATTTATAAGCATATACAAGGTTAAAAGAATTAAGTGGGGAAATTCCATAAAATAGAATCCACATGGAGGTGAGTATATAGCATTCTCAAACAAATAAAAGGATGAACAGATTTTATATAATACATTTCAAATGTTGTGGAAGACACACCTTTTACAGGACAAAGACAACACTCCCGCTTGATGTCAGGTGTTTCGCAAGCTTTACAAACCCATGATGTAAAGTCTTGAACATTTCTTGCTCCATAGCATTCTTGATGAACAGCTATTTGACATCTATAGAATATATAATGCATTTCTATATTAATTACAATGCAATTCAACATATAGAGTAAAAATACAACCAAAAAAGTCTTGCTTGATAGTTCAAGCTCGCAGAGGAAGAAAAAAATATGGCTCCGTAAGTAAATGATTTCATCTTCAGTGGTCTGACTGATAAGTGATCGTGGAAAGGCTGTAAAAATGATTAGGCAGAATGGGAGACTTCTGTACACGTAATTGAAAGCATAAAACTGGGTGCATATTTTTGTCAAATGCATTACACCAAAACACTGGATGTACTTCTTGCATTATAATATTTCAAGATACAGACATAAATAAAATCCATTGTTAATTGTCCAAACATTCATGATCTCACCAGCTTTATCAGCGAAAAAATCTTAGACCCACGCAGCAACTTCTTCAAATCCCTTATTCCCTATGTCTTCATGGATTGAATATTTACTATAAATAAACAGATAGTAAACTAAAGATGCTATATTACCTGTTGCAAATAATAATTTTGTTGTAGTCCCAATCTTCAACCCATCTACATACAGCACATCGTTCTGTAGTCCACTTAGCACGAACAGGTTCATAATTCTCTGTCAGAGAAAATAGCTTTCAGTACCATTATCACTCTGAGAAACTCATATAGGAAATTCATCATACTGTAAAGTTGTAAAAAAAGGAGGGAGTAGAACTATACCTAGCAAAAAGGTAAGCAACTTCTGCTTCCTTTCTTTTAAGGAAGGTTTTTTAGGTTTGCCAGAAACTAAAGCACTAGCATGAAACTCTGCCAACTTCAGCATCTGAGAAGTCAAAAAGGATTGTCTTAGCTAAACTTATGTCTTGTAATAAAGGCCTTGCCCCCCATAAATCTGCAACCTGAGTCTTTCATTTTCAAAGTGTCCTGCACGCTAAATCACAAGACACTAATATTACAAGTTCTCATTCTCTCTCTCTCTCTCTCTCTCTCTCTCTCTCTACATATATACTTAACCAGGGCTTGAGTAGGACAGTATCATTGACATATTGAGACTTAAGACTTCATAATTCAAATAAAGTACTGGTATCGATGAATAGTGGTATTATTAAATTTAAGACCTAAATCATAAGATGGAGAAAACTTTAACTAACACTAACAAATTGGTAGAATATAATACTAACATAAAGCCAGATATAGCGCCTATAAGTACATTAAATGCATGACATCTATGACGAGGATGACAACAGTTAACAGTCATATACTAGATAACCAATTAAATTAGTATATTTTCAGCGCAGAGGGATGGGGAACATTATGCACCAAAATCAAATAATATGATATAGCCATATACAGACCCATTGTTCCAGTGATAGCATGGAGCCTTTCACTCGAACACTTGTCCTCCAATTTCTAAATTTGGAACCTATGTGGCGTTCCCATTCAGTAAGTGCTTGCTTTTCTGTACCACAAAAACCACACTTGCACACGACCCTGAAGGAGAACAAGAGAGACCATGAAAAAGAAATTTCCTCCATATCATAGCTATAAAGAAGAAATTATATTAAAATATCCCATTAAATATTAGCATCAACCAGTTTCAAACATGGCAATGTCACTGAATACTATATAAGTAGATAGACATATCTCATTTTTCTTTACCCGATCAAATAAAATACAAAAAGACAAGAGAACAAAAGCCAATAAATGTTTCCCATAAGCTCATATTCATGGAACTTATACAAGATTATATGCAAACATCATTCATTATCAAATTTCAGACGTATGCTGATTCACATCATTTATCGCAGCCATGGACTTAGATTTCATATTCAGAATACTGAATTTTCATAAATTAGCATAAAAGAAAAGCATGGGCAATAAAAAATATTTGGGGTATCATTGCTAAATGTGTCTGACTAAATTTGAATAAGTCAACAAGGAATGGACTTATATACTTAAATTTTCTGATGTCAAGTTTGAATGAGAGGCTGTTTTTTTATAGTAAATATTATTAGAATAGAAGAGAAGCGAAAACTACTAAGGAAGAGGATAAGGCATCCTCACAACCAAAAACAAAAAGAAACAACTACGACCTATGTGACAGAGCCAAGTAACAAAGCATGTCAATCCCTCTGCATGTCTAACAAAGAAACACCACTAAAAAGTCAATGGGCAGAGCACCAAAGGATGCCAAAAGAGTAACCCTGTCCCAAACAAAGTCTACGGTCGAAAAGGAGTCATTGAATATTCTACCGTTCCTTTCCAACTATATACACCAAAGAAAAGCAAAAACAGAGCACTTCCACCGAATTTTTGCTTCTTTACAAGAGCCAAAACCTCTAAATTTTGTAAGGAGAAATCGATGCAAATCCACAGGTCAGAACCAAGACTCTGCAAAGTTCTAAAACAAGTAAATCACCTATTCCAAATAAAACCTGAACTGGAACCCTTTTTGGATGAGCTTAATTTTAGTTATTTGGGCCTTTCTACTACAATAAGCACTTATGAAGCATTTTATGATCGTTTAGATGAGCTTATTAAAAACAAATTTTGGAACCCAAATAAGCTGTTTTGGGTTTCTTTTCCTGAGCTACATATAGAAGCTTATAGCATAAGCCTTTGCGATAGCTGAAAACAACATAACATGTAGCTATGTTATTCGAAATTCCAAACACTCACATTTTCTGTGTCTATCCAAACACTATTCAAATTAATTTAGACTTATAACAGTAGAGCTTATTTAACAGGTTCTACTTGAATAAGGCACTTGTTTAAGCTATTTATCCAAACAGAGCCTAAGACTAAAATAAAGATTAACATTAATGATTGGTATGAATTTGGTGGAAATTTGGTCAACATACAAATTGATGAAAATTAGGGATCTTTCCCACTAGAGCAAGAGAGAATATTCTTTGGATATAACTGCTGAACTAGTGAAAGTGAAATACTAATCACAGTGAACTAAAACAAGAGAAATCAAGCACCAATGTTCCTAAAATTCCCATCAGGGTTTTTTTAGTAAAAAGAAAATCCCATTAATGAACTAATGCCAGCCACCTTCTCCCTCTTTAAGATAAAAACACCAAATCAGAATGTCAGATAGATGCATGATTGAATGTTTTAATAATCAATCTAGAAAAGGTAACAATATATTACTACTTGTGACACCCTTTATAAATAACCCAACTAATTATAAGTAATAAATAACTTTAGTAATAAAAAATAATAATGATAGACACAACACAGGCTAGAAAAAAAGTATGTAAAATTCTTCTGAAGGAGTTTATGCTTACAAGTGAAGGCTTGGAAAATATATGCCTTCCACACCATTGCAGAGAACAGTGACCTTGTTTGGAAGCACCAGCTGCCCATTGTTTTTGTTCCATCTACACCAAAAACCTCCACTACTCAGAAATAGAAATCATAAAAATAAAAAATTACTGATATTTTTTTAAAAACCTAATTTAATAAATTGGCAGACGACAGGTGGGAGGAAACTCTGAGAAATCAAAAAATTGACAGATGAAGTTGAATTCTAATAGATGGGATTGGTTTCATGAGAAAGTTACACGGAATTATTAAGTTAAGCCACAAATAAGGCAGGTGGATAGAAAAAGAAAGAACCATATAAACTTACTTGACTTTTGGCTGTGATTTTTCAGAATCAGATAACTCAAAATTAAACTTCACTTTGCAAGTAGGGCAGAAATAATCAGTGCTTCCAAGATTCTTCAAAAAAAAAGGTAAATAAATATATACAGAATATATCAATCAAAATAGAAAAAAATGTCTCTTTATAAGCTTCTAATGCGAGAAGAGACAACATTCAGATATCAAGAGTAACGGATAAACCTTGAAAAGGTTGCTGGAAATTTTGTCGCATTCTGCATGCACCCAAACTTTACATCCATCGCAGCGCACCTAATTCATAGGGGACATCCCGAAAGGGGGGAAAATTTTATACTAGAAAAACATAGTTTTGGGCATAAAACAACAAAACCATAAATAGCTAACAGGATCCAACTAACTCACCCAGCTTCCGCTATCTGAATGATTCCAAATTTTCTTGCATATGCCACAATAATGTTTTGATTTTGTTAACTGTCCAAAGAGAAATTGATTTAAAAGACAACAAATATGAAGTTTTGAAACAAATACAGTACTTCAATTATACTGTTTACATTACAGACTTAAATACAAATTGTTGAAGAAAAAGGCAAGTTATACAAACCTTAGCACATGTTGAACATAGCAATTGGCTGCCAGGAGTTGAATCCTTTGTTTTCTTTGACATCTTGAAAGGAAGGTCCAATCCGCATGCTTCACAAGGTCGTGTGTCTTTGTTATCAGTTAAATCCTATGTACGGAATTCAAATCATTAAACCGTTTTTAAACTTCACCAGATTTGAGTAGGCTTCCTCACTCATGCACATTGGTGTAGTACGGAGAATTGTTAATAATTACATGAGCAAAGCCAAGCAAATCAATAAGTCAAATCTACAAGCCAGTATTTGGCCTAGTAATCAGAAAAGGACCAAGTAGGGCCACAATCAATTTTCATTTTCAAATTGAAGTTTGACTTATCAGCTTTCCTTAAGTGTCCTCTAAGGGTGAGTTTGGAAGAGCTTATAGAGAGCTTATGAGAATAGCTTATGGAATTAAACTTATATAAATAGTTTATGAAAATAGTTTATGATCTTTCCATAAGCTCTTTTTAGCTTATTTCCATAAGCTTGTCAGAAAAGCTTATGAAAATAAGCTGTTTTTAGTTTATTTGAAAAAAATGTTTATTGAATAAGCGCTTAATTAAGTTGTTTACCTAAACGCATCCTAAATATGATGCATGAGTACGTTAACAGCCATGCAGATCCGTAAATGAGAAAGTATGCCCAATAACTGACTTACCTGGTTCAGAGAGCGACATCCTGCATACTTGTTTGAATCGGTGACCTCCTTTAAAGGCTTCAGAATAGAAGCATTGTAACCATTGTTACCAGCTGCTGTACTTTTTTCTGCTACCAGCTTCTCTGTAAAGCCCTGATCTGCCAAAAACGCCTCCTCTATTGCCATTTGAAATTCAGAGGTATTACAGTAACTCAATGCAGACTGCTGAAACCTATATTATGCCTAGTAAGCACAAGTTCTTCCACAAAGAAAAAAAATCAAAATGGTAGCTCTAAACAATTTATACAAATATAAAACCAACAACTGCACACCTGTCTACATAATCCATAAATGGAAAAATCATCCCATACTTCACCCATGCATAATCCTGCTCAGTAACATAAAACACAATTAATGGCATTATCTAAGAAAAATACAGGTTGCTAAATATCAAAGAAGCTCATAGTAAATATTAAATAACTAAATACTAAATACCCTTTGATTTTCATTCTCAGAGTACCCAAGAAACATCACACAAGCTGCATCAGCTATACATGTCTTCAAGACCAGCTCAGGTGCCTGAGACAAAGGATCAATGATAATAGCAGGCCAAAAAGGTTCATTCTTCCTTCCTTTAGCCCACACTATATCACCTGCATAAAAATCCTCTGGTCCATACAATCCATCTTTCCTCTCCTCTTTCTCCTTCAAAACTCTTTCATTGCCAGTTGAGTCCACATCCTCAACAAACACTTCACCTTTCGTCGCGGCAATCGAATTCAAACACTTCCTCTCATCAAAATTCTTATGCAGCACCTCCTCACACAATGTGGCATGCCTGTGAGCCTTGTGACCAATTTTCTCACCATTCTTCTTCCCTTTCCTCCTTGCAATAAAGCTAAATTTTTCCTTCTCACACTCAAATTCATCCTCAAAACTATAATCACAGAAGCTACTTGTCGTACTATCCTTCCTCCAATCATCGATAACCGAATCGTTGAACCGTGAAGGCAGTACCTGAAGGCGGCCCCGCAAAGTTCTCACCAGCGGAGGCCGAACATTCTTCTTCGCGGCGGTTCCGTTGGCAGCCTTCGAGTTTGACTCCACTTCTCCAGGGGAGCACGAGACTTCCGTGGACCACGAAGCAGAGAATCCCTTCTCCGCGCCGAGTAAACGGTGAAAACTCGCCGGAATTACATCGGCGGCCACGTCGCCGAGAAGGTTCAGAGGATAGTACCCATTCCTCTTCCTCTTCTTCCTCCGAGTCACTGCAGCGGCATCTTCGTCCTCGCCAGCTGAGTCGCTGAGTTTGAACCGTTTCAGACTCGGCATTTGGGATTTGAGGTTCCGCTTGATTATCATTTTCTTAACGAACAATCACCACGGCATTAATTGAAACCGAAATTCGAAGTTCTGAATTTCAGTTACGAGAACCAAAACCAGAGAGAGGACATAAAACCCTAATCTAGAATAGAATTCAGAGAAACAGAGCAACTGCGAAAAACCAGAAACCGAGAGGCGAGTTGAAAACTTGAGGAATGTAACAGGGAGATACGGCAAAAAAAGGTTCGGAGAAAATGAGGGAATTCAGTTGCGAGAATGTCGGGAAATTTTGATCGACGAGATCGAATGAAGTAGGTTGCTCTGAAAAGAAAGAGGGATCTGTTTGAAGAGAACTCAGAAGAGAAATATTAAAAAATAATGTTATTATAATATGGAAAATTCCCAGAAAAAATGCAATGCAATTTGTAACCCAGACTAAAAAAATTCAAAAAAAAATTTCCAATATAGGAAAAAAACAATTTGACAGAGAAGGTAGGAGGGGAATAAGGAAAGGTGACGACAGAACAGGGAGGAGTTTCGGCGTTATCTTGGGGTGTTTTAATATGGTGTGTGAAAATGGAATGTGATGTGGGATTGCGGGGGCATTAGCTTACTTGGGTGTCACGTGTTTTTTTTTTTTTGTGGAGCAATTTTTTCTTGCTGAGAAGTGGAGCTTGGTGAATGAGGAAATGGAGGATATGGTTGTGTGTGCCTTACGTGTACAAAGGCAGAGAGAAAGGAAAAAGAAAAGATCGTGCCAAAATTCGTTCCGTGAAATTTGGAGCCTTATTAATATGGCAATTACATATTTGTATGGATAATAGAAAACATGATCGTGTTTGTACTGCTTTATTGTGATTATTGTGATACTGTCCTTCTCTTTGTGTTCTATGATGATTTGGTGTCGATTGGGAATTCCACTGCCACCATAGTAGTGTGATGAAATTCGTGTTCTTTGGGAGTTTATATTTATAGCAAGTTTTGTAATCTCCGGTGTCGAGGTTGCGTGACTTTTGAAGTTGTGATGTAAAATTTCAATCAATGAGAATTTTCTTTATGTTTCACTGTTTATTCTGTTCTTTGAATTGTTGTTGTTTAGACGAGAATATTACTTTTGAACATTGCTGATGGGTTGGTCCCGATTTCTTTCTTCAGCAAAGCCTTCTGTTGTGGGAAGACGACGTGCAATAGTACATAGGCAGCGCGACCAGTCCCAAGCATGTTTATTATGAATTTCAAGATTTACTTTTATTGTTATTCTTCTTAAAATTTATTTTGGTTCATGATTTGGAATTTGTTATTATATTGTGATGTAATTTGATGGATGTGTGTGAAACTGTGAATTGAAGAACAACGTTGGTTCTTTGTCAGCGCAAAACATGAGCTTCCTTTCTCCACTCACCCACCAATATCTTGGACACGTATAATGGTTTTTAGTTTGTAGGTGGGGTGGCAAAATCTTAGAAACTGAGTTCAGCTTCTTAGACTCAAGCATTCAATACTTACAAAACATCTCAATTTTTTTTATTGTTTCCACTTTTGTTGAATGTTGTTGAAGATACTATTGTTGGGAATACTTTTGATAATATAGTTGATGATATTTCTTGTGTTGAATTATGTGTTGAATTTTCAGATATTTCTGTCTTTATTCTATTTATCATAATTGTAGGGATTATAGTGGTTATGTTTTTGCGTGTAGCGTATACTGAAATTTCAGCTTTTTGGGTATGAGGCGCATGAGAAACATAAGTGAAATGAGGACCATGAGGAGCATGAAGGGAAAAAGTATAACACCTTAATTTTCGTTTGCTTGTTATGAAGTGTTGTTATGTGTTATCTATAGTTGTTACGCTTGTTATAGATGTCTAATTTCATGTTTGGGTAGTTTAGCCTTTAGAAAGGGTCAATCAATTCGAGTCCAAGAAACATGATTTACGGTTTTGGCCGTATTTTGAGTTTTAGGCATTAGATTGAGGTGATCTTAGATGCGTTGAAAATCTTAGATAATTATCTACAAGTCTTATTGCAGGTGTCATGGCCAAATTCGGCTTCTATCGGTTCGCCTTGCAAATCTGGCAAACGGCATTTTTGGAGCTCTCTAGTTCTCCTCACGAAAATTGATTCACCTTACGAATCGGTGCATAGCATAAACGTGTTTTTGAGCTTCTAATCAGCCCATAATGATCCTAACTCATATTTATACCATAAGACTCGACCTAAACCTATATTCTAACTCGAAATGTTCTTAGAAACTGTCTTTCTCTCTCCAAACAAGGATTCCTAAATCCTTTCCAAGGATTCTTGAAGGAGATTGCACATTTGTTCATCGTTCTTCGTTGCACTACATATGAGTGGGGTGTATGAAACACCCCACTTTTTGACTTGAAATAGAAAGTCTCTAAATATTTGCAAAAAAGAACTCTCAAATAATAATATTTACAACATAGTCATAAGGGTCATTTTACAAAAATCCATTCCCATCATCTTCTCCAAATAAACCCTAACATCACTGCCCGCCCTTTTCCGGCGACCCCCATCAACCTCTCCTCTGCGAAATCCACCAACAGAGACAGAAATGGCAGAGCTACAATGTAATATCTGATAATTTTAATAATTTAAATATATGTTTTAAATGGCATTATGCTTGGAAAATAAAAATTTCTCATCATATGAACGTTATATCTATTAAGTTTGTTTTTTTTTTTGTGCACTCTGTTAAGTTTGTTTTAAGTTACCAATGTGTTCTTATTTAATAATTTAATAATTTACGCTATAATTTAAAAATTTCCTTTAGCTCTATTTGAAAGTTTAAATAAAGATTTTAAGGCATAGTTAGGGTAGTGCATAACTTGACACACTTTTAGTAAACTAATTAAGTATTAAGTATAATTTGTAAGCTATCAATAATTTATGTGATTTGTCCATAATCCCCTTTTAGTAAAGAGCATAATTGTCCAATGTCATATGTTTGTATTTAAGTAAGGAAAGCCTTTTCTCCCCTTTCTTTTTTTTTTTTTTTAATCAAATCAGAAAAGAGGCTAGGGTTAAGGAATAGAGAAGAGGAAGAGGAGAAGGCAAATGGAGGAGATTTTTTTTTTTTTTTGAGCTCTTTCTTCTTCTGCTTTTCCTTAATTTTCGGTTGAGCTTTCAAACTCAAGTACCTACAACTTAAGGTGAAGGATTTTATATGATTGTATGTGATTTTCGTGGGTTTTGAGTTTGGATAATGTCAAGACTATATGTAAATGGATGATTTTCTTGCTAATATGCCAATGGGTGTGAAAATTTCATGAACATTTGTTCCAGTAATTGGGTGGTAGATATTTCCCCCTCTATTTTAGTGGTTGCATCATGGGAATATACATTCACATAATTTCCACTCTTCTGCTTCACGATTTGGTGCACACCCATTTTTCCTTCTAGTATCGATTTCTTTGCTCCATTTATCTAATGTCTATTATTTTGTTATTTATCTATCTAATCTCTGTCTTTTCTAAGTGTTGGTGCCACGGTTTTTTTTTTTATATTAGCTTTATGTTTAAATTTTTAATTTTCTATAATTCATAATCAAGGCATTAATAATTAATGAAACTGAATTAGATTCTTTTTTTTTTAATAAATGAAACGGTAGCATCATGGAAATATACATTCACATAATTTCCACTCTTCTGCTTCACGATTTGGTGCACACCCATTTTTCCTTCTAGTATCGATTTCTTTGCTCCATTTATCTAATGTTTATTATTTTGTTATTTATCTATCTAATCTCTGTCTTTTCTAAGTGTTGGTGCCACGGTTTTTTTTTTATATTAGCTTTATGTTTAAGTTTTTAATTTTCTATAATTCATAATCAAGGCATTAATAATTAATGAAACTAAATTAGATTCTTTTTTTTTTTATAAATGAAACGGTAGCAGCTATATTGCTGCAATTGGAAGTTGCTTGTGAGAGTCTTCTCTTGGCGGTGTTGTGCAAACAGGTGGGAAGTAAATTTTTATGGTTCTCTACGTTTTGGGTAATAGCATTTTGCTGCATATTTTTGGGGTTGCTTGGGAATAAGTTCAGAGCTGTTTAAGTTTAATATATTCTCATAAAACTAACTAAGTTTTGAATTGATTTCAATAATTCTTATTATGTGTAGAATTTAGCTTATTAGCATTTTTGCTTAATCGTGCAAAGTAAACTATATATACTGACTTGGTTGCATTTAGACGCATCATCAAGCTCTAATTTATTTTGATATCTCCTGGTTAATGTTAAGTGTATTTTCTAGCAATTAACATGTGAACTATACCTAGAGAGAGTAATCAGTACCATTGTTCAATGCTTATGAAAATCTGAGAGATTTGTTGCATTTCTTATCTTGTCTTTAATATATGCTCTCTGCCTCACTTTTCTCTAAATTTTTGCTGGACTCTCTCAATTTGTATTCAAATTATGTTGATTTGATAACAAAGTGAGATGTGATGTATTGGTCATTAGGTGTATGATTGTGTGAGCAGGAATGTTATGGTGTTTTGAGATGAATACCCATTTGTGAAAGTTTATGGTAATAATATAGTGATGTGAATTGGATTGCTATCTTGTTTCCTATGTATGGTTCTGTACGATTATCGAAAGGAGTACTTTATGGAATGGATTGATATGATAATGATTTATGAATCCTTGGGAATTTGACCGGAAGGGCGGTATCTCTAGTATACAAGATAAAACCGTCGAGGTTGGGTACCTTAGTGAACAACCCTGGAGTTGAGGAGGGATGTTGATGGTCGGAGGGGGCAGTATCTCCGGGATACGAAATTAAAACTGTCGAGCCGGGGGACCTTAGTGAGCAACCCCAATTGGAATCCCAAAGACTCGACATGAATATGTTTATGTCATGTTTCCCCTTATGTGTGGGCACATGAGCCATTGGAAAGAGTTATCTGCAAGTCATTCCACAAGTACCCAATTTGAGGATAAGATGTTCATTGTTGCTCGTGTATGATTATAGTGTTGTTATGTATTTGAGCTGATTTGGTGTATTTGGATATATATGAATGTATGTGTGTTTTTAGTTCCCACTTGTTTATGTATGATTGCATATGTTTGAGGAAACTCCCTCACTGGGTCAATGGACTCACTTCACGTTTCACATTTCAGTTATAGTATCTGCGAAGCCGCCGGAAGCCTTGAATGTCATGAGGACAGTTTGAGGGGTTGTGCTCTTAGTTTTAAGTATTTCTAATTAATTAGGACTTTGTAATTTTCTATGTGTTGTTTGTTACTCTAATGCAATTATATTCATCATGTTGTTGTAGTTAACGACTGTAATAGTTTACTTTGGATGAAACGAATTTATATATGCTTGTGAGGCTGTGAAGGGGAAAAGGGAGGCTTTCCCTTTCGACCGGTCATGGCTACGAAACTCGGGTCATGACATACAAGGATCAAAGATAGAAACAAGCACTAACAGTTCTTCATCATCATCATCATCACCATTTTTCCAAGCTCCACTGTCACTTAAGCCACCACCAATGCAAGCGTTAGTTAATGGTGGCACCCAACCCCTGCTCGCCGGATCTCGTCTTGGGTTGATGAAATCTAGTTGTGGCGAAGGTTTATGGTAGCGGTTTTGGGTTGTCCACGGGTGGTTGTTGGCGAATGCAGGGGCCGTACAGTGTTGTTGTTGGCAGTCACAGACGAAAGCTCAACAAAGATGCTTGGTGCGTTTCAAAGAGGAGGCGACTGTGGTGTCTCGGGTGTGACGTAGAGGATGCGACGGAGGTTGGGCGGCGCGGTGGAGGCCGAATTTATGGTGGTGCGTGAGGCGGCTTGACGGAGGTCGTCAGATCTTTGCTCACCCGAGGTGATCTACATGCAAGTTCGCGCGGCGGGGAGAACGGCGGTTGGCCAGTGTTCGTGTAGTGGTGGCACGGTGGATGGCTGGGCTAGATGGAAGTATGGTTTGGGAAAGATGGCATGGAGCTCTGAGAATGGTTTTGTGGTGGGGGTTGTTCATGGTGGCTGTTAGAGGTGGAGGTCACCTTTGGACCATGGTCATGCGGTGGTGGTTGTTCATGGTGGCTGTTGGAGGGCGGTGGTGGTAGAAGGAGGACCTAATTGGCAAATATTTTTAAATTAGACCTTTTTTATAAATATTATAACACATCTCAAGAAACCTGGTCAATAGGTAACCAGTTGACACTTTTTTCATTTTATGGCAATCCAAGGGTGATGTAACACCCCTTTTTTTTTTAAAGCTTTCTAAAGACAATAAACAGTATTTATGAATTTGTATTTTATTGGAGGGACTAAAGAGTGAAATAAAATAAACTGAGACCATAGTCAAGCTCTACGCTATCGTAGGAAGCTATGGTTAAATTTTGGGTCAAAAACTCAGACGAAGCCCGGTCTGCGTTTTTCACTGACAGTAATGTTTTACTACTATAAAGACCTAATTTTGACTCCTGAACAAACAGTTAGTCTTATAATCACATTTCCTACCTTTTTGCAAAAATTGGTTTCGCGCCTTAAAATAACGAAATAATAATAAATTATTTGGGCAAAAACTCGAATTGGGAGACAAACGAAGCTCTATATGTATTTAACGGGACCTGCTAATGGATAATCACGAAGTCACATTAGGTCACATCACCCAGAAAAGCGTGCCAGTGTCATGATGGTTTTCAAAAAATATCTGAACGCGAAATAACCAAAACCCCCTTGAGTTTCCATGAAATAACCATAAAACCTATGGTGAAATGACATAATTACCCTTAAGTGAATTTTTAACCTCCTTATCCCTCCCTTCTCTCTTTCTCACGCCTCCCTCCTCCATCATTTCACTCTCACTTTTCTTTATTCTCCTTCATCTTTCTTCATCATTTTCTCTTCATTTCTCTTAAGATTCTTCAAAGAAGTTGTGAAGCAAAGTTGATCCTTTGCTCATC
The DNA here is from genome assembly GCA_039655645.1 of Ammopiptanthus mongolicus. NCBI lineage: Eukaryota > Viridiplantae > Streptophyta > Magnoliopsida > Fabales > Fabaceae > Ammopiptanthus > Ammopiptanthus mongolicus. The sequence goes on along the minus strand of CM077351.1, from coordinate 52,104,361 downwards.
CTTAACATCAAGGAGGTATGACCTTCATCCTTGAGCTCTTAAACTTCATGTTTCCTCCATTGATTCATGCATTTTCAAGATTTTCCCAACTTTGAAGCTTAAACTTCAAAAATCTCTAGAAAATTGTAGAAAAATCCTTTTAATGCCAAACCAATTTCTTTGAGCTAGATTCATTGTCTTCTATCATAATCCAAGAGATTGAAAACAAAAGAGCTCTCTAGCTCAAATGGGGAAAAAGGGCCGAACCCTGTGTATGTTGAAATCCTAGGTTTTTGATTCCATTTTTGAGTAAAAAGACTTACTCTAGTATTGTGCATACTTAAGGATCATTGATCCAAGAGTTGGTAGAATTTCAACACCTCTAGCCTATTTTAAAAATTAGAGGCTGAACCCTAGTGTGTAGGAATTAGATAAATTTGTTGGATTTTGAATGATTTCTGGTTGTGGACTGTTGCGAAGGATCGGTCAGTGTTCGATCGTTCGACAGCGCACACGATTGACAGTTGCAGAGCCGCAGTCGGAGTTGCACCAGGAAACTATTTAGGTGGGGAGAAAGAACTGCTTTCGTCGGGAAGGCAAGCTTAGTATAGAATGTATACATGTGTAGGGGAACTTTAAACCCTACTAGAGGTTGAGCCCTGGACAAAGTGCTTGTACCCTAGGTGTAGGTACTTTTAGGCTGTCACCACTAAGATGATAATCTAGATGATGTGATTGATTGAGGTTGATATGTTGGATTGTTTATGTGCTTATCTGTTAATCTGTTATGTTGAACTGCCTGTGTGATTAACTGTTTGTCTGTCATCGTGATGATATTTGTATTGGCATAATTACTGTTGTGATATTTTATTGTGATTGGTTGGAAGGTTATTGATGAGAGTATGGTGAGTTGTGATGTTGTTCGGGTTGATACCATCATGGTCTTGACCATGGAGCTGTGGCTCGTAGACGCAAGGCGTCGTGATGTTGATGTTGATGTTGATGTGGATACAGTGCATCGTGGTCAGGGCCGAGTGATTTAGGTGTGAGGTCCCGGTATCAACCTGTGATGGATGTGTGTTGCATATCATAGCATTTCATACCACAACATATTTGTCCCAAAGGGGATGTCTAATTGGGGATGTGATGTTATCCCGACGGGGATGTCCAACTGGGAACGTGATGTATCCGCCGACATGCATATAGGGAAGTTAGCATATACATAGGGACTAATATTCTTTTTGTAGGTTTATCTGAGAGATTGAAATTTGAGATGATTGTGTTGTATGACTCAAGAGATGGGTGTCGATGTGTTGCATGCTTTCTAGGTGTTGTGTGCTGCATGTATATATATGTTGTACTGATGCCCCTCTCCCATATTTGATGATGCCTGTTTCTTATCTCCCGAATTTTTCTGTGTTCTTTTATTTTATGGGAAGACCCCATGGAGGAACCAGTTGATGAGGAGTGGGATGGCACTCTTTATGAGCCCGATGTCAGTGGACAAGCCCAGGATCCTAGCCTCGAAGGGTTGGGAAGTGATCGTGGTTAGCCAGAGAGCTTTCTCTAGGCCTTCTTACGTATTTTGATTTCAATTTGTATTAATGTACCTTGTATGTATACACTATTACTGTAGCCCTACTGATGGGGTAAATGATGCATGTATGCCTACTTTACGTTTAAACTGTGTTACTCTGATATATGCGTATTTTGGCTTAGCCTGAATATAATTTTTGTTTTCGCGTTTTTAATCTTTCCGCTGCGTTTCGTCTTAATAAAGCGTGTTAACGTTTATAATACAATTTAAGGCTTAGTCAAATATCTTAAGTTCTTTAATGGGACGGCGGGTCGTCTTAGGGGAGGATAGTAGAACAACATGATGAGCATGGATGCACCCCATTTTTTGGGGTGCATAGTAGAACGAACCATAGTTGTTACGCTTGTTATAGATGTCTAGTTTCATGTTTGGGTAGTTTAGCCTTTAGAAAGGGTCAATCAATTCGAGTCCAAGAAACATGTTTTCCAGTTTTGGCCGTATCTTGAGTTCTTGACATTCGATTGAGGTTATCTTAGATGTGTTGGAAAGCTTAGAGAATTATCTACAAGTCTTATCTTAGGTGTCAGGGCCAAATTCGGCTTCTATTGGTTCGCCTCACGAATCTGGCAAAAGACTTTTTTGGAGCTCTCTAGTTCGCCTCGTGAAAATTGATTCGCCTTGCGAATCGAAGCATAGCATAAACGTGTTTTTGGGCTTCTAATCAGCCCATGATGACCCTAACTCATATTTATACCATAAGACTCGACCTAAAACTATATTCTAACACGAAATACTCTTAGAAATTGTCTTTCTCTCTCCAAACAAGGATTGCTAAACCCTTTCCAAGGATTCTTGAAGGAGGCTGCACCTTTGTTCATCGTTCTTCATTGCCTTCGCTTGAAGATCATCGCTGCCATCACAAACCCTTTTCCTCGCTATTGCCCTTGAACCTTTTAGGGCTGTAATCATGAAATCAAGCGTCATGAGATCGAGCATTCGTGAGATGCAACCTTTTTGGACCTTCTTCTCTTCCTTTGTTCATTGAGATTGTCATACCAGGTATGAGGGGGGCCAATATGAATATAAAGGTTTTGGGGGTAGCATAAGATGAAAGGTTAACCCATGACACTAGTTTTATGTTGTTACATGTGTTGGAACAAAAGTGGTTATGGTCCATTAATCTCTTGAGTTTTGATGTTAACAAAAGACCAATTTAAAAGAACAAAGATTAGTTGTGGACTAATGCTTTATCTTAAGTGTGCAGGAAATATGTAAGTCCAAAGACTTACAGCCCGTCCAAAGAAGTTGTCCTCGCTCTGGACTATACTTTCTCTACGGTTGTATCAGAGTCCAAAGACTCTTTCTCTTATTCGTTAGACGCTCTCCTTAATAGAGTCCAATGACTTATGCTTAAAAATGTTTTAAAGCGAACGTATATATAAAGTATTTGAATTTATTATTCTATGCGTAAAAGCTTGTATCCTTTGGACAAATATTCCTTGTAATCTTCGTACCATCAAAAGCTGAAGCCAATCCTTCCTTGACACAAAAGGATTTGACTATCTTTAAAAGGAAAGACAAAAGGTAACTTTTGAGTACAAGAAAAATGTGTCAGCCCTATTTCAAGCTATCAAACCTGATAGTCTACTTTGCTGATCAGAAGCCTCAACAAGCTATCAGACTCAACGGACTAACGCATTTAATGCTTAATCAGAACGGATTCTTTTCCAACCGTTGAAGACTGAAGTTGATCAAGACCAGATGGCTGTAAATACCTCGTCCTTTGAAGATGCAATGTGTGATATACAACTAGACTGACTTTCAACAAAATTCAAGCATATAAGAAATCGAGCTATCCAAAGTTTATTCAAAGCAAATAAGCTTACTCTACTCTTAAACTTTCATATCACTCTCTGCGAAGAGTATTGCTTTAGAGTTCTAAGCTTTAGTTTCAAACTCTCACTCTTAGTGAGTCAGAAGAACTTCAAATCTTTTTCAAAACCTTAGTTGGTTGAGCCTGAAGAGGCTTGTCTGTAAAAGAATACTGAGTGTGCTTGAAGAGGTATAGAATACTTGCCTGAAGAGGTGTTGAATACTTGTAACAAAAGGTTTTTGTTATAGTGAAGAAAGCTCTCAAGTAGAGAGGACTGGACGTAGCTCTTTGGTGAAGAGTGAACTAGGATAAATTCCTTGTGTTCTTTTTCTTTCCCTTGTCTTTACTTTAGTTTGTTTTCAGAATAACCCCTTGGAATTGAATTGCTTTCTTATCGTGCTTGTTTTTTTTTTGTTTTACTCCCTTCAAGATAATGTCCAACTTGTGTTCTGGAAACGCTCCTGGCGTCCTCTATCCTTTTATCATCCAACCTTTGTGAAAATATATATATATATATATATATATATATATATATATATATATATATATATATATATCTTCTTGCGAAAAGTTTTAAAAACATAAGAAACACAATTCAACCCCCTTCTTGTGTTTCAAACAGGTTCCTTCAATTGGTATCAGTCAGAGCTTAGCCTCTGGGTTGAGCACTTAGTTGTGTAGAGGAAAAGATCCTACAACAGATATGGCAGGACAAGGCATGCCAAGCGGGAGTCAAATTGTTATGGAAGGCACTTCCATGACCAGACCTCCGTTCTTTAACTGAACCCACTACCTGTACTGGAAGGAGAGATTCAAAGGCTTTATCCTAAGTACAAACTTCGTTTTCTAGGCCAGAATCATGAATGGTCCAAATGTGTGTCTCAACTCTGATGGGACAGAAAAAAGCTGAAGATGACTGGACTGATGCCGAAAGAGCTAGGATGGAACAAAATCATAAAGCCAGATATGCTTTAATGTGTACTCTTAGTCCTGATGAATTTCAGAAGATTCACGCATGTGAATCAGCAAAGCAAATCTGGCACACCTTGTCAAATCTCCATGAGGGGACCACTAAGGTAAAAGATTCAAAAATTATCATGCTGGTTGGCCAGTATGAGATGTTCACCATGGCTGAAGGAGAGTCCATCTTGGACATGATGGGTCGTTTTCGGACGATCATCAACAACTTAAAATCCCTTGGGAAAGTTTACACTACCAAGGAGAATGTCACTAAAATACTCAGAAGCTTGCCTAAGAAATGGAGACCACTTGTTACTGCAATCACCCAGGTCAAAGATCTCTCTACTTTGACGCTGGATGATTTGGTAGGAACATTGCAAGTTCATGAACAGGAGCTTGATCTTGATAATCCTGGAAAGAAAAAGGGATTGCCTTGAAAGCTCAAAAGTCCAACAACTCAGAAGCTCTAAAAGCTTATGAGTCTAGTGATGATGCTGATCAATCTGATAATAAAGTATCAGATGATGACGTGTTATCCTTCATCTCCAGAAAAATTCAAAACATGTGGAGAAAGAAAAATGGGATGAAAAGAAGGTCATTTCAAAAGAAAAACTTCAAGGACCATGCTAAATCCAAAGACAAAAGTCAGCTTGTCTGTTTTGAGTGCAACAAGCCATGCCACTTCAAGGTTGACTGTCCCATGTTAAAGGACAAGAAGAAGTTCTTCAAAAAGTAAAAAAAGAACTTCATGGTCACTTGGGAAGATCTCGATTCTTATTTTGAAGAAGAAGAAGAAACAAATGAGGAAGCTGACCTCTGTCTTTGGTCCAATGCTAAAAAAGAAGACTCTTCGGATGATGAGCAACTTGTTGTTCCCGAAGATAGAACTCAGGAAGCTAACTCTGAAAGAGGATGGAATGTTCCACCTATTTTCAATGGAACGAACTATCCTTATTGGAGATCCATTTTTCAAATATACGTCCAAGCTCAAGACTTTGAGTTATGGAATGTATTCACTGATGGAGATCATCGTCCAAAAATCGCTCTTGAGGATGGCTCAACAGCATCCAAACCTGAAGCTGACTGGACGAATGAAGATATCAGACAGTACTCACTAAATGTCCGTGCTAACTGGTGTCTCATTAATGCTCTAGATCAACCAAGATTGGAGTTAGTGCTGCAGTTTCTAACTGCAAACGAGAAGCTAACAACTTTAGATCGTGTGTTTAGATCAAGGAACCCTCTCTCCTCAAACCTTTGCCTAATGGCAAATGCTTCATCAGATGTTGAATCAGATGAAGATGAGGTATCTATTTATGACTTTCTTCAAGAAGCATATGATGAACTGCTTAATGATTCCTCCTTACTGCATTATCAATATATAATGCTTAAAAGAAAGTTTTCGAAGATAAACAAAGAACTGGAAGATAGCAGTAAGCAAAATGAGCAGCTCATTATTGAAAACAAAAAGCTGAAAGCTGAGAATATCAGTCTAACTGATAAACTCACCTCTGAGTCCAGTGAACCTCACGAGGTAACCATGTTGGAACCAAAGTGATTATGGTCCATTAATCCCTTGAGTTTTGATGTTAATAAAAGTCTGATTTAAGAGAACAAAGATTATATTGTGGATTAATGCTTTATCTTAAGTGTTCAGGAAAATCTAAGTCCAAAGACTTACAGTCTGTCCAATAAGTAATTCTCGTTGTGAATGATCTATAATCTCTTAACTTTATATCTGAGTCCAAAGACTCTTTCTATTAGACGCTCTCTTTAGTAAAAGTCCAGTAACGTATGCTTTAATATGTTTTAGCGCAAACGTATATGTAAAGTATTTGCATTTATTATTCAACGTGTAAATGCTTGTATCCTATGGACAAACATTCTTTATAATTGTCGTACCATCGAAAGCTGAAGCCAGCCTATCCCTGACATAAAAGGATTTGACCTTCTCCAAAAGGAAAGACAAAAGGCAACTTTCGAGTACAAGGAAAAGATGTCAGTCCTATTTCAAGCTATCAAACCTGATAGTCTACTTTGCTGATCAAAAGCCTCAACAAGCTATCAGACTCAACAGACTAATGCATTTAATGCTCAATCAGAACGGATTCTTTTCCAACCGTTGAAGACTGAATTTGATCAAAGCAAGAAGGCTATAAATATCTCTCATCTTGAAGATGCAAACTAGTGTTGCATGACTAAACTTGAGAAATATACAAGCATATAAGAAAACAAGCTATCAAAAGAAAAAATCTAAGCTTACAAGCTTACTCTGATCTTTAACTTTCATATGACTCTCTGTGAAGAGTTTTGCTTTAGAGTTCTAAGCTTAAGTTTCATACTCTCACTCTTAGTGAGTTAGTTGAACAACAAATCTTTTCAAACCTTAGTTGGTTGAGCCTAAAGAGGCTTATGTAAGAATACTTAGTGTGCCTGAAGAGTTGTAGAATACTTGCCTGAAGAAGTGTTGAATACTTGTAACAAAAAGGTTTTTGTTATAGTGGAGAAAGCTCTCAAGTAGAGAGGATTGACGTAGCTCTTTGGTGAAGAGTGAACTAGGATAACATCTTTGTGTTCTTTTCTTTCTTTTGCTATTGCTTTAGTTTATTTTCTAACTAACTCCTTGGGATGGAATTGCTTTCTTACCGCGCTTGTTCTTTTATCTTAATCCTTTTAAGTAATCATCCAACGGGTGTTTGGAAACACTCTTTACGTCCATTGTTGTTTTAACGTCCAGCCCTTGAGAATATATATATATATATATATATATATATATCTGCTTATGAAAAGTTTTAAAAACGTAAGAAACACAATTCAACCCCCCATTATTGTGTTTCAAATAGGTTCCTTCAATTAGTATTAGAGCTCAACTTCTAGGTTGAGCACTTAGCCGTGTAGAGAAAAAGATCCTACAGCAGATATGGCAGGACAAGGTATGGCAACCGGGAGTCAACCTGTTGGAAGGCACGTCCATGAGCAAACCTCCGTTCTTTAACGGAACCCATTACTTGTAATTGAAGGAGAGATTCAAGGCTTTATCTTAAGTACAAACTCAGTTCTCTGGGCCAGAATCACGAATGGTCCAAATGTGTGTCTCAATTCTGATGGGACAGAAAAAGCTGAAGATGACTGGACTGATGGCGAAAGAGCCAGGATGGAACAAAATCATAAAGCCAGTTATGCTTTAATGTGTGCTCTTAGTCCTAATGAATTTTAGAAGATTCATGCATTTGAATCAGCAAAACAAATCTGGGATACCTTGTCAAATCTCCATGAGGGGGCCACCAAGGTAAAAGATTCAAAAATCATCATGCTGGTTGGCCAGTATGAATTGTTCACCATGGTCGAAGGAGAGTCCATCTTGGCCATGATGGGTCATTTTCAGACGATCATCAACAACCTAAAATCCCTTGGAAAAGTTTACAGTACAAAGGAGAATGTCACTAAAATTGTCAGAGCGTGCCTAAGAAATGGAGACGACTTGTTACTGCAATCACCCAGGCCAAAGATCTCTCTACTTTGACGCTAGATGATCTGGTAGGAACTCTTCAAGTTCATGAACAGGAGCTTGATCTTGATAATCCTGGAAAGAAATATAATGGGATTGCTTTGAAAGCTCAAAAGTCCAACAACTTAAAAGCTCTAAAACCTGATGAGTCTAGTGATGATGCTGATCAATCTGATAATGAAGTATCAGATGATGACGAGTTATCCTTCATCTCCAGAAAGATTCAAAACATGTGGAGAAAGAAAAATGGGATGAAAAGAAGGCCATTTCAAAAGAAAAACTTCAAGGACCATGCTGAGTCCAAAGACAAAAGTCAACTGGTCTATTTCGAGTGCAACAAGCCAGGCCACTTCAAGGCTGACTGTCCCATGTTAAAAGACAAGAATAAGTTTTTCAAAAAGAAGAAAAAGAACTTCATGGCCACCTGGGAAGATCTCAATTCTTCTTCTTCTTCTTCTGAAGAAGAAGAAGAAGAAGAAGAAGAAGAAGATACAAATGAGGAAGCTAATCTCTGTCTTTAGTTCAATACTCAAAATGAAGACTCTTCGAATGATGAACAACTTGTTGTTCCCGAAGAAAGAACTCATGAAGCTACCTCTGAAAGAGAATGGAATGTTCCACCCATTTTCAATGGAACGGACTATCCTTACTGGAGATCCATTTTTCAAATATACGTTCAAGCTCAAGACTTTGATTTATGGAATGTGTTTACTGACAGAGATCATCGTCCAACAATCACTCTTGAGGACAGCTCAACAACGTCCAAACCTGAAGCTGACTAGACGAATGAAAATATCAAACAGTACTTACTAAATGCCCGTGCTAACTGGTGTCTTATTAACGCTCTAGATCAACCAAGATTAGAGTTAGTGTTGCAGTCTCTAACGGCAAAGGAGAAGCTCATAACTCTAGATCTTGTATTCAGATCAAGGAACACTCCCTCGTCAAACCTTTGTTTAATGGCAAATACTTCATCAGACGCTAGATCAGATGAAGATGATGTATCTAATTTTGACTCTCTTCAAGAAGCATACGATGAACTGCTTAATTATTCCTCCCTACTACATCATCAATATATCTTGCTTAAAAGAAAGTTTTCAATAGTAAACAAAGATCTGGAAGATATCAGTAAGCAAAATGAGCAACTCATTCTTGAAAACAATAAGTTGAAAGCTGAGAATATCAGTCTAACTGATAAATCACCTTTGAGTCTAGTGAACCTCACGAGGTAACCAGACTTAAACAGGAGATATCTGATCTAATCAAAAGCGTATCAAAGCTTGTTGGAGGATCAGAAAAGCTAAACTTGATACTGAGGTATTCTAGATCACCTCATGATAAGTCTGGCTTAGGCTATGACTCTAAGAAACAAGAAGCTTCTCACAAAGTATCAAGGACCAATCAATATCGTAAGGTTTCTCAATCTGATAGGAAGCAAAATGAAATCAAACAACATGCATCTAATGCTTATTGCAACCTATGTTGGAAAAATGGCCACCTCTTCTCAAAATGCATACATAAAAAGAAAAATATTATGCATGGACGAAGACCACAGACTAACCAAAAAGGACCTAAGTCTATTTGAGTACCTAAAAATATGATAATCCCTATTGCAGATCTTCTTAGCAACACAAAGAAGACCCCAGTCCTGGTACTTGGATAGTGGATGATCACGTCACATGACGGGAGAAAAGTCTATGTTCCAAGAACTAAATGAAATGACTGGTGGATGGGTCACCTTTGGAGGCAACCAGAAAGGAAAGATAGTTGGAATTGGTAAGATTGGTAAGCATCCTTTTCCCTCTATTGATAATGTTCTGCTAGTTGAAGGATTAAAACATAACTTGCTTAGCATAAGTCAATTATGTGATAGTGGGTCTGATGTTTCCTTTAATAAAGGTGAGTGTATGGTCAAGAACCCTGATGGGTCCATCTTATTCACTGGCAAGAGGCAAAATAATCTTTATAAGATTAACTTGGGGGAACTCTTAAATCAAAGTGTATCATGCTTAGTGTCTGTTGAAGATGAGCGATGGATCTGGATCAAAAGACTTGGTCATGCAAGTCTAAGATTAATCTCAAAACTAAACAAGCATAACCTTGTAAGAAGTCTACCAAAGATTGTGTATAGATCGGACGCTCTCTAAGATGCGTGCCAAAAAGGAAAACAAGTTAAGAACTCTTTTGAGTCCAAGAACAATGTTAGTACTTCAAGGCCACTAGAGCTGTTGCATCTTGATTTGTTTGGTCCAACAAGGACTGCTTCTGTTAGTGGTAAGAAATATGGGCTTGTCGTAGTAGATGACTATACCAGATAGACATGGATTAAGTTCCTTGCTCACAAGGATGAATCTATCAAGGTCTTTACTATATTCGATAAGCGTGTTCAGAATGAAAAATGCATATGTATAAGCTCAATCATATGTGATCATGGAGGCGAATTTCAAAATGAGCTTTTCTAAAGGTTCTGCTATGAAAGTGGTATCCATCACAATTTCTCTGCTCCTAGAACACCACAACAAAACGGTGTTGTTGAGAGAAAGAACCGATCTCTTCAAGAGATGGCGAGGGCAATGCTTAGTGATAATTCTATTTCCAAACACTTCTGGGCTGAAGCTGTAAATATTGCCTGCTACATTCAAAACAGAATATACATAAGACCTATCTTAAATAAGACTCCTTATGAACTGTGGAAAGGACGCAAACCCAACATTTCTTATTTCGACCTTTTTCGGATGTCAATGTTTTATTTTTAAACACTAAGGATCAACTTGGTAAGTTTGATGCTAAAGTAGATAATGGAATATTGTTAGGATACTCTGAAACGTCCAAAGCTTTTAGAGTCTACAACTCCAGAACTTTAGTTGTTAAAGAATCCATCCATGTTAAGTTTGATGACAAACAACAGCCTGATAAGAGATTATCAGAACTAGACGAATCTTTTGCAGATATGAATCTGAACGATACAAAAGATCGTCCAACAATTAAAGAAGATGGAAAATCAGACGCAACTCAGGTCGCATCAATGTCTCAACAAGTAGCTAACACCCATCGTTCATGGCAATTTAGGACTTACCATCCTGAGGATCAAATCATTAGTAAACCAAATGATAAAGTAAGAACAAGGTCAACCTTCAGAGAGCAAGCTGACTCAGCCTTCATCTCCAAACTAGAACCAAAGTCTGTAGATGAAGCTTTGTTGGATGAATGTTGGATCCTCGCTATGCCAGAAGAACTTAACCAGTTTAAACGAAGTGACGTTTGGACAATGGTTTCCTTGCCAAAGGATAAGTCTGTCATTGGAACTAAGTGGGTCTATAGAAACAAGCTGGACGAAGATGGCAAAGTTGCAAGGAATAAAGCAAGGTTAGTTGCACAAGGCTACTTTCAAGAGGAAGGTATTGATTATACTGAAACTTTTGCTTCTGTAGCTAGACTAGAAGCCATACGTATATTACTTTCATATGCTGCACATCATAATATTATGCTCTATCAAATGGACGTTAAAAGTGATTTCTTAAATGGTTTCATTAATGAAGAAGTCTACGTTGTACAACCACCTGGTTTTGAAGATCAAAATCACCCTGAGCATGTATATAAGCTTCAGAAGACTTTATACGGACTCAAACAAGCTCCCAGAGCTTGGTATGAGAGACTGAGTTCATTCCTAATAGAGAATGGTTTCTCAAGAGGAAAAGTGGATGCAACTCTTTTTAGAAAATCAAGCAAAAAGGACTTTATTGTTGCTTTGTTGAAAATCAAGCAAAAAGTTCATTCCCAAAGTCTGTAGATGAAGCTTTGTTGGATGAATGTTGGATCCTCGCTATGCAAGAAGAACTTAACCAGTTTAAACGAAGTGACGTTTGGACAATGGTTTCCTTGCCAAAGGATAAGTCTGTCATTGGAACTAAGTGGGTCTATAGAAACAAGCTGGACGAAGATGGCAAAGTTGCAAGGAATAAAGCAAGGTTAGTTGCACAAGGCTACTTTCAAGAGGAAGGTATTGATTATACTGAAACTTTTGCTTCTGTAGCTAGATTAGAAGCCATACGTATATTACTTTCATATGCTGCACATCATAATATTATGCTCTATCAAATGGACGTTAAAAGTGATTTCTTAAATGGTTTCATTAATGAAGAAGTCTACGTTGTACAACCACCTGGTTTTGAAGATCAAAATCACCCTGAGCATGTATATAAGCTTCAGAAGACTTTATACGGACTCAAACAAGCTCCCAGAGCTTGGTATGAGAGACTGAGTTCATTCCTAATAGAGAATGGTTTCTCAAGAGGAAAAGTGGATGCAACTCTTTTTAGAAAATCAAGCAAAAAGGACTTTATTATTGCTCATATTTACGTTGATGATATAATATTTGGTGCAACTGATGAATCTCTATGTCAAGAGTTTTCTGAGTCAATGCAGAAAGAATTTGAAATAAGTATGAAGGGAGAACTGAAATTCTTCCTCGGACTTCAAGTCAAGCAAACATCGAACGGAGTATACATTCATCAGACGAAGTATACAAAAGAGCTTCTATAACGCTTCAAGTTGGATGATTGCAAACCAATGAATACCGCAATGCATCCAACGTCCATACTAAACAAAGATGACAAAGATAAAAGGGTAGACCAAAAGGTGTATAGAGGTATGATTGGATCCTTCTTATATTTAACTGCGTCCTGACCTGATATCATGTTTAGTGTTTGTTTATGTGCTCGATTTCAATCCGATCCAAGAGAGTCTCATCTCTCAACAGTTAAAAGAATATTTCGATATATTAAATTTTCTACTAATCTGGGTCTATTGTATAAGAAATTTGATGAATACAGATTAGTTGGTTTTTGTGATGCTGACTATGCTGGAGATAGAATAGAAAGAAAAAGTACCAGTGGAGGTTGTCACTTCATTGGAGCCAATCCAGTCTCATGGTCAAGCAAAAGGCAGAGCATAATTGCCCTATCAACTGCTAAAGCTGAGTACATTGCTGCTGCAAGTTGCTGTTCACAACTTCTTTGGATTAAACATCGGTTTGAAGATTACAACGTGTTTGTAAGTAATATTCCAATAATGTGTGATAATACTGCTGCCATTAATTTATCTAAAAATCCCATACTGCACTATAGAGCAAAGCATATAGAAATTAAGCATCATTTCTTTAGAGATTATGTGCAAAAAGGAATAATTGATATACAATTTGTTGCTACTGACCATCAATGGGCAAATATCTTCACCAAACCTTTAGCTGAAAATAGATTCACATTCATAAGAAAATATTTAAACATGCATTTCATTGATTAATTAAGAGTCCAATGCATACGTCCAATATTATGTCTCAGTCCAATGCATGTGAGTTCTATATAGGCCGAATTGCTCGTCCAATGCATTAATTGAACAAAATATTTGTCGAAAACGTATTTATCTCTTCTCCGTAGCTGAGTCAGTTTCGTTTTCAATAATTACAAAACTGCTTTTTACGGTTTCGAAGTCTGGAACGTGTGTCAGTCATTTAATGCACGCCGCCTCACCAACTTCTCTTTTCTTTTAAAAAAAATTTGTTTTTGAAAATACGAACATTTTTTAGTCTATAAAACTGTACTTGTTAAAGATTTAATCTTTTCAATCTCTTCATCTTCAACCTTTTAACTCTCTGAAAAACCCTCTCTAGAAAAAGCTTATGTCTCTGAAACAATGGCCTCATCCTCCTCTATGACCACTAAAGGTAAAGGAAAGAATCTTGATGTTCAGACTGCTGATGTACTGGTTGAGTTCAAGTTCAATATGAAATTCTTCCCTGATAATGGGATAGACATTTCCCCAAATATTCAAGCTGCTGGTTGGTCAAGTTTCTTTGAAGATTCTCCAATCATCTACCCAGTTCTTGTGAGGGAATTCTGGACAAACCCTACAATCTTTGCAAGGGAAATCAGAAACAAGGTTCTCAACACCGAAGTCATTGTCTCTGAAGCAACCATTTCCAACCCCTTGTTTTTGCCCAATCTAGAATCACTTGTGAAGATAAATGGGAAGAAGAACTTGGTGGTTCTGACACCATCAAAGAATGCCTTTTGAAGAACCTATATGATAAGCTTATAGACTCAAGAATGACTGACAAGGCTAGGGTTCTTCATCAGATTCTAAACAAATCCATCCTTCATAAAGCTGGTTCAAAGGACAACGTCTCAAAGGCACATCAATTTTGCCTAGTATACCTGATTTTGGAAAGGCAAATCAACCTTCCACACCCTCTCTTCACTTGCTTCAAGTACACTATTGATGGATCTGGGAAGAATACTGCCATTCTTTATGCTGCTCTGCTTTCAAGAATCTTTGAGAAGCATTTGGTCTACAATGATCTTCTATCCCTGACTCCAGAACAGAAACTCAAATATTTTGGTATTCATGGCAATGATCGTGTTCATTAACTAGAGTTCAGTAAGCAGAGCTTGGTAATGATGCAACTAGACTGTCTTAAAAAGTCAAAGAAAGAAGGGAAGTTAAAAGGTGTTCAGATGCAAGCTGTTGATGAAGCGTCTGATCAAACAATCCCTGCTGAACGGTTGATAGAGCCTGCTCGTCCAAAGGCTAGATCATCTTCAAGTCGTCTACCAACTGTCCCCGTCCAACCAATAAGAAAAAGGAAGCTGGTTCTAGCTTCTATTGATGAAGAAGATGATGACGATCAACCTATCTCAGAGATGATCAAAGGTCCAAGAAAAGCATCCTCTTCCACTATCTCTCGATCCAAGCCTGCTGCATCAAGGCCTAGATCTACAAGGTCCAAGACTCAAGGTAATACTGAACCTTAATCTAGTTCAGTTATTACTCCTGTTATTGAGCAAACGTCTATAGTTGAAGACTTGACTTTAGAATCTCAACCGTCCATATATCCTTCACCCTCTCCTCACCTCAAACACAAACCATACCTTCATCACAAAGAGAATTCTCAAACCCTCCTTTCCCTGAACCCTTCAAACTATGTGGAGCACCTTATCCCAGAATGCTTTACCCAAAGAGAAAATATAGACGCATACCCAGAATCACCTTTGAAAATGAAAGCTCTAACTGGGTTGACGTTAAAAGAAGATTCCCTGTTCTTTTTCATAAACACTTACCTCCCTCCACCTCTCAACATCCTAAAGGTCCTATTCCCCCACCAGAATACCAATATGAAACACCTTCCCCTCCACTTTAAAACCGCTATGGTCCACCTCTTGAACATGGTTACTATCTCATCCCTTACACACCCACCGGTCTTCTGCCAAGTCAGCTCTTCAATGCTCATGGACCCTTGCTAGTCCATCTTGAGCAGAAAAAGTTCCCTCAAAGGAAGATCTATCCTAATCTCATTAAGGACAAGGCGTTCCAATGGTGTCACTACAATGTTAGCAGACATGTGGTTCTCCTTAATGAAGAAAAGGAAGGTTGCAAAACCAATGATGAAAAACGATCAAGGACTTATGGTTTGACCAACATCTTTCTTAATCGAGACATCAAGTTCATTCCAAGCTATCCCTCAGCCTGGAAAGAATACTATGATGTTAAGGACTTCTTACCATATTATGATGTCAGAAAGGAGTGTGATATATCACGAGAAACCAAGATCCATCACAATCTGCCAAAGAAATTTTGGGGCAGAAGTTCTGAAACAAGAGTAGGAATTGTTCCTCTTAGAGCTTGTCCAAGAATTCCTATTCTGGACCCACATAAAAACAAAGATGGACGAAAAAGGCTTGCAACATGGACGCTGCCCTATAAAACTGCTTTTGATCCTCTCTTCTGGACTAAGCCAAGAGATGACTCTCAAGAACTAGCACTTATATGGTAAAAGGATCCCTCTGCAAGGTTTGATCCAGATGCTCGGACTTACTGGGAAAGCCACATCTGGAGATGTACCAAGGAAGCTTCTACGTCTGGTCTATCAGACAAAGAAAAGAGTCAAATTCGCATATTCAGAAGACAGTTCAAACTCTTTGAGGCTGATTTTATGATTCTGGACGATATCTTTGGCATCCCTCTATATCCAACAGATGTTCTTCCTGGACCAAAGCCTAGATGGAGTTAGGAATCTAGATATGATGATGCTAAGATCATCCTTGGAGTACTTCCTCCTCCACCCAAGCCTGTTGAGCAAGAGAACTCTATTCCGAAGGTACCTGTTCCTGAGATCCCTAAAGAGATTGGAGACACAGAGATTATCTATGAGGACCCTTATCCTGAAGGGCAAGCTGAGCATGTTGCAGAATCAGAACATTCTAAGTCTCAGCCAATGCCTCTGTCAGTAATGCATCCTACTGATCCATCACCGTCCAATGCCCTTAGTGTGATCCCTAATCAACAAAATCCTGAGGTAACTAAGGCCAATGCTGAAAGTTTTGTCTCTGCTATTCCTCCAGGGTTTCAAGATTTCGTCCAACGAACCATTGAGGCAAATAATGCAGTTTTGTTACAACAAATTGCAGCCATGTTTCAGAATTCCATTCCAAAATCTCCTCCTTCTCCACCTTCTTAAAATTTTTTTCCTTTCTTATTGACAATGATGGTTGTCTCTCTCTTTTGTCTGAAGACAAAAAGGGGAGAAAGGGAATATTAATTTGATTAAGATCTTTTGAACATTCTGTTTACACTTTTTGTTTATGACCTGTCTGTTTCTTTGATTGCATTTACATATTTAAGACTTACAACAATGTTTATTGGACTATATCTTTTCTTTGTACCGTATCTGTTAAATAGTTTTTGTCTTAGGGGGAGCCTCTTAGCTCTCAAGAAGACTTTGTTCTATCAAATTAGTATGTTTTGTAATCATCAAAAAGGGGGAGATTATTGGAATCAAAGTGGTTATGGTCCATTAATCCCTTGAGTTTCGATGTTAACAAAAGTCTGATTTAAGAGAACAAAGATTATATTCTGGACTAATGCTTTATCTTAAGTGTGCAGGAAAATCTAAGTCCAAAGACTTACAGCCTGTCCAATAAGTAATTCTCGCTGTGAATGGTCTATAGTCTCTCAACTTTATATCTGAGTCCAAAGACTCTTTCTATTAGACGCTCTCTTAGTAAAATTCCAGTAACGTATGCTTTAATATGTTTTAGCGTAAACGTATATGTAAAGTATTGGCATTTATTATTCAACGAGTAAATGCTTGTATCCTATGGACAAACATTCTTTGTAATCTTCGCACCATCGAAAGCTGAAGCCAGTCTGTCCCTGACACAAAAGGATTTGACCTTCTCCAAAAGGAAAGACAAAAGGCAACTTTCGAGTACAAGGAAAAGATGTCAGTCCTATTTCAAGCTATCAAACCTAATAGTCTACTTTGCTGATCAGAAGCCTCAACAAGCTATCAGACTCAATGGACTAATGCATTTAATGCTTAATCAAAACGGATTCTTTTCCAACCATTGAAGACTGAAGTTGATCAAAACTAGAAGGCTATAAATATCTCTCATCTTGAAGATGCAAACTAGTGATGCATGACTGAACTTGAGAAATATACAGGCATACAAGAAAACAAGCTATCAAAAGAAAAAAATCTAAGCTTACAAGCTTACTCTAATATTTAACTTTCATATCACTCTCTACGAAGAGTTTTGCTTTAGAGTTCTAAGCTTAAGTTTCATACTCTCACTCTTAGCGAGTTAGTTGAACAACAAATGTTTTCAAACCTTAGTTGATTGAGCCTGAAGAGGCTTGTGTAAAAAGAATACTTAGTGTGCCTGAAGAGGTGTAGAATACTTCTTTGAAGAGGTGTTGAATACTTGTAACGAAAAGGTTTTTGTTATAGTGGAGAAAGCTCTCAAGTAGAGAGGACTAGACATAGCTCTTTGGTGAAGAGTGAACCATGATAACATCTCTGTGTTCCTTTCTTTCCTTTGCTATTGCTTTAGTTTATTTTCTAACTAACTCCTTGGGATTGAATTGCTTTCTTAACGCGCTTTTTCTTTTATCTTAATCCTTTTAGGTTAGCGTTCAACTGGTGTTTGGAAACGCTCTTTATGCCCATTGTCATTTTAACGTCCAACCCTTGCGAAAATATACATATCTGCTTACGAAAAGTTTTAAAAACGTAAGAAACACAATTCAACCCCCTTCTTGTGTTTCAAACAGGTTCCTTCAAAACTAGACTTAAACAAGAGGTATCTGACCTAACCAAAAGCATATCAAAGCTTGTTAGAGGATCAGAGAAGCTAAACTTGATATTGAGGTATTGAAGATTGTAACACCCCCCTTGGGCGCCACATACTCGAACTCGATTGCGGAAAACATAAACAAAATGAAAACGCTGGTCTGCTTACGAAAAGTTTTAAAAACGTAAGAAACACAATTCAACCCCCTTCTTGTGTTTCAAATAGGTTCCTTCAAACCAGACTTAAACAAGAGGTATCTGACCTAACCAAAAGCATATCAAAGCTTGTTGGAGGATCAGAGAAGCTAAACTTGATATTGAGGTATTCAAGATTGTAACACCCCCCTTGGGCGCCACATACTCGAACTCGATTGCGGAAAACATAAACAAAATGAAAACGCTGGTTGCTTTCGGAAAATACTTTAATTAATTAACTACGTTTGAAAACGTGGGTCTAAAAAAATATCTTCATACATCAAGTAATCCAAACTCAAGATAAAGGAATAATCCTTATAACACACAAGAACGCTCAATATCCATAACAACATAGTCATAACGTAATTATGCCGGAGCATATAAGTTTCTCAGAAATATAGTTTAAACTCATAAAATAGGTTCATGTCTAGTGTATCATATTACAGACTTAAAAACATGTGTTCAACATACATACAATAGATAAAAATATGACTGCCTCAAATATAAAACTCCTATGCTGGTCGGGCTAAAAGTAGCCATTGGGAACAACCCCCAAAGTCAGCTCCGATTCCTAGAGGAATCCGGAGGGATCCTTCCTTTCTATTCCTTCAAAATACTCCATCGTCTGAGTCCTCCCGTGTCCGCGGGGACCTCTGATCAACATCTGTACATGTATTCCAAAAACACAACAGGGTGTCCAACATGTATAGGCAAAGGTGATATACTCATTTTATAAGTTTATCACGATAGCCGCACAAGCGACAACAACAAATATATCCACATATAAATACAGTTATAGCAATAGATATTCATATAACATAATATCTCAAACACTGTCATGAGTTGTAATAATGCATGTGACTCCAATATCATCTTTCTAATTCATGTTCTCCGGAGATTTTTACTTCCCTTCATCGAGCGATAGGCCGCAACTACACCCATAACACAATTGTTCTCATGAGTCGGCCTCTCAATTTAGGTCCGAACTCCAATTGTTTCGGGGTACCACGTCATAACTATAACCTGAATAGTCCAGTTTCTGATTGAGTTCATCTGTGTTGGGCAACCGATTTACCACGGCACGGGGTGGCAATGCCTCTATAGACCTAGTAGTCTTAACTGGCTCATATTCTCAATTACTTGAGTTGTGGCTCGTTTTCAAATGGCACGTCTGCCATTTCATGTATGTACACAGAAGGTTCTATTTTCTTTTTCATTCATTCTTTCTTATCGAGGCATATAGCTCACGACTCGTTTTAAAGGACATTAAGCCCGTTCATTCAAAACAGTGCTCAATCCACAAAACACTAGTCCGACGTCTCGGTCGCTAGGTTTGCATACATCTCAAAAGAATCATTGTTTTTCTTTCGGTCTTATTCTCACAAAACAACTTTGGAAAACAACACTCAGTTTCATTGTCTTGAGCTAAGACATTCTTTTCCGAGAAAAACATTTTCCAGGAAAAACTCTTTTTCTTCACAAATCCGTTTTTCTAAAGGTTCCGTCTCTTTTAAAAACGTTTTTCATAAACAAATTTTACTTTGCATTGACTTTCCTCAAACAACTTTTCCTTTTAAAAAAGGATCTAATATTTCAAAAGAAAGTTACTTTCTTTGATAAAGCAAAACATTTTCTCAAGATTTTTCCTTGATTTCAAAATTCATTTTCAAAACTCCGATTTAGGTTTTCAAGTATTTTCATCTTCATTATCAAGTCATAGCCAGTGCTATACTCTTAACTAGTCCAGGATATATATATATATATATATATATATATATATATATATATATATATATATATCAATATATATATATGTATCAATCTCAATTCAACAATAACAATATATCTCAATCAAGGCATCCATGCCACAATTCACATTCAAATAACCATTCATACTCAACACATAGCTCTCAACCAATCCAGGATATAAATATATATACACACACACACACACACACACACACACACACATCAATCTCAATTCACCAATAACACCTCTAACAATCAAAACACCATGAGACTATCAAACTCATTATGATGTAACTCCCTTTTCCTCGTTAGGTTTCTAATCAAATCCTGAACGGTTTTTGGCTTCGGATCCGTTTTCGTCCGCGTCGCCTAACACAATCAACCACAATTCAATTCTCAACAACAATCATTACAAAATAACAACATCAAAACATAATTTTCCTTCCTCAAAGTTGGTCTAAAGTTCGGCCAAAATTTGTAAAATAGGCTAGGGGTTTCATTTGATTCCAATCTTTTGGATGGTTGGTTCCTAAGCATGATTAACACTAAATCAAGTCCTATTACCCAAAAATTTGAAACAAAACTCATGGTTCTACACCCTATATGTCTCGGCCATGAAGAGGAAAAAAAATGCTAGGAATTGATTTGGTTTTCCATCAATTGGATTCAAAGATCATAGGAAAGGAAAGGATGGAATCAAGTGTTATAGAACAAAAATTGAAGAAATCCACTTTTCCCCAAATTTTCTAGGGTTCGGCCCTTTCAAATAAAATAGGCTAGGATGAGAGTTTGATCACATACTCTTAGATAGAGGTAGAAGGTGATGAAACTAGGTCAAAGAAATTGGTTTCACATTAAAAAAAAATTTCGACACTTTTCTAGGAATTTTTGAAAATTGGCTCATGAAGTTGGAACTCAAGATATCAAGATTTTCAAACATAAAATAGGAAGAGATTCATGAGGCTTAAGGATCATAGAAGTGATCTAACCTCTTGAACGAAGAAGATTGGTCAATAATCACACTTTTTCTTTCTAAAACTCAAGCTTTTCTCTAAGGAAAAATGGTGAAGTTTCAAGGAAGAAGATGAAGTGAGAAAAACGAAGTGATGAAGCTCTCTTTGGGCTGATCTATGCATGGGAATGGGGGGCTGAAATGTCCAAAAATTGGGTCACTTAAGGGCATTTTAGTCTTTTCCTTCAAGGTTAAATGGTAATAATGAAAAAGGTTAGGGGTATTTTGGTCTTTTCAGGTCCAGATATTTTCAAATGTCATGATGACTCTGGCACGCTTTTCCATGTGATGTGACTTGATGTGACATCAAAATTTTCCGTTACCGGGTCCCGGTAAATCCATATGCAGCTCCATGCGTCACCCGATTGAAGATTTCGCCCGAATAAAGCTCAGGAAGTGATTTTTTTTTTCAAATTTAACGAAAAGGCTTAATTGCACTTTTGGTCCCCCAGGTATTATGATTGTGCAATTTTAGTCCCCCAGATTTTAATTGCGCCAATTGGGTCCTTCAAGTATCACGATTGTGCAATTTTAGTCCCTTAGGTTTTAATTGCGCCAATTAAGTCCCTCAGGTATCACTATTGTGCAATTTTGGTCCCTCAAGTATCACCTTTGTGCAATTTTGGTCTCTCAAGTATCACGATTGTGCAATTTTTAACTTCAATAGCCTATGAAGCACATGTGAGACTGATTTGCACTTAGTGAGGTCAGCTTGACAGCTTATGTGTGATTCCAATGTTGCACTTAGTGATATGCATTTGACCATTAAAGTGTGTGAGATGTCAATGATGTCACATAAGAATGCCCTGTAAGCTGTCAGGTTGACCTCACTAAGTGTCAAACCAGTACCACGTAGGCTATTGACGTTAAAAATTATACTATCGTGATACTTTGGGAGCCAAAGTTGCACAATCGTGGTATCTGAGGGACCTAATTGGCGTAATTGAAACCTGAGGGACCAAAATTACACAATCATAATACTTGAGGGACCTAATTAGTGCAATTAAAACTCGAGGGACTTAAATTGCACAATAGTAATACTTGGGGGACCAAAAGTGTAATTAAGCCCAACGAAAACGTAGGAAATTAAATTCTAAGACTTACTGTCTCGTTCACGGGGAAAAATTAGGTCTCCTGAGGTAAAATCTTACTGTCAGTGGAAAAACGCAGACCGAGCTCCGTCTGAGTTTTTGGCTCAAAATTTAATCGTAGCTTCGTACGATAGCATTGAGCATGAATATGGTCTCGGTTTATTTTATTTCATTTTCTAAGACCTCGAATAAAATATAAAATTAATTATTCTCTTATTGATATATAAAAACAGTGAAAAATTGGGGTGTTACAAAGATCACCTCATGATAAGTCTGGCTTAGGCTATGACTCTGAGAAACAAGAAGCTTCTCACAAAATATCAAGGCCCAACCAATATCATAAAGTTTTCCAATCTCATAGAAAGTAAAATGAAATCAAACAGCGTGCATCTAATGCTTATTGCAATCTATGTGGAAAAAATGGTCACCTCTTCTCAAAATGCATACATAAAAAGAAAAACATTATGCATAGACAAAGACCACAAACTAACCAAAAAGGACCTAAGTCTATCTGGGTACCTAAAAATATGATAATCCCTGTTGCAGACCTGCTTAGTAACAAAAAGAAGGCCCCAATCCTGTTACTTAGACAGTGGATGCTCACGTCACATGACGGGAGAAAAGTTTATGCTCCAAAAGTATGTGAAAAGACTGATGGATGGGTCACCTTTCGAGGCAATCAAAAAGGAAAAATGGTTGGAATTGGTAAGATTGGTAAGCATCCTTTTTTGTCTATTGATCATGTTCTGTTGGTTGAAGGATTAAAACTTAACTTACTTTGCATAAGTCAATTATGTGATAGTGGGTCTGATGTTTCAGTTGACAGAGGTGAATGTATAGTCAAGAATCCGGATGGGTCCATCTTATTCACTGCCAAGAAGCAAAACAATCTATATAAGATTAACTTGGGGGAGCTCTCAGTGTATCATGCCTAGTGTCTATTGAAGATATGCGATGGATCTGGCACAAAAGACTTGGTCATGCAAGTGTGAGATTAATCTCAAGACTAAATAAGCATAACCTCGTAAGAGGTCTACCAAAGATCGTGTATAGATCGGATGCTCTCTGTGATGCGTACCAAAAAGGAAAACAAGTTAAGAACTCTTTTGACTCCAAGAACATTGTTAGTACTTGAAGGCCACTAGAGCTGTTGCATCTTGATTTATTTGGTCCAACAAGGACTGCTTCTGTTAGTGGTAAGAAATATGGGCTTGCCATAGTAGATGACTATACTAGATGGACATGGGTTAAGTTCCTTGCTCACAAGGATGAGTCTATAAAGGTCTTCAATATATTTTGTAAGCGAGTTCTGAATGAAAAAGTCATATGTATAAGCTCAATCAGAAGTGATCATGGAGGCGAATTTGAAAATGAGCTTTTCCAAAGGTTCTATGATGAAAGTGGTATTTATCACAATTTCTCTCCCCCTAGAACACCACAACAAAATGGTGTTGCTGAGAGAAATAACCGATCTCTTCAAGAGATGACTAGGGCAATGCTCAGTGATAATTTTGTTTCTAAACACTTCTGGGCTAAAGCTTTAAATACTGCCTGCTACATTCAAAACATAATATACATAAGACCTATCTTGAATAAGACTCCTTATGAACTGTGGAAATGACCTAAACCTAACATTTGTTATTTCCACCTTTTCAGATGTCAATGTTTTATTTTAAATACTAAGCATCAACTTGGTAAGTTTGACGCTAAAGTAGATAATGGAATATTGTTAGGATACTCTGAAACGTCCAAAGCTTTTAGAGTCTATAACTCTAGAACTTTAGTTGTTGAAGAATCCATTCATGTTAAGTTTGATGACAAATAGCCTGATAAGAGATTATCAGAGCTAGATGAATCTTTTGCAGATATTTATCTGAATGATATGGAAGATCGTCCAACACTTAAGGAAGATGGAGAATCAAACGCAACTCCAGACGCATCAACAACTCAACAAGTAGCCAACACCCCTCGTTCGTGACAATTTAGGACTTACCACCCTGAGTATCAAATCATTGGTAAACCAAATGATAAAGTCTGAACAAGTTCAACCTTCAAAGAACAAGCTGACTCAGCCTTAATCTCTGAATTAGAACCAAAGTTAGTGGACGGAGCTCTGATGGATGAATGTTGGATCCTCGCTATGTAAGAAGAGCTTAACCAATTTCAACGAAGTGATGTTTGGACTCTGGTTTCCTTGCCAAAGGATAAGTCTGTCATTGGATCCAAGTGGGTCTATAGAAACAAGATGGACGAAGATGGCAAAGTTGTAAGGAATAAAGCAAGGTTAGTTGCTCAAGGCTACTCACAAGAGGAAGTTATTGATTATACTGAAACTTTCACTCCAGTAGCTACTAGAAGCCATACGCATGTTACTTTCATATGCTGCACATCATAACATCATGCTTTATCAAATGGACGTAAAAAGTGCTTTCTTGAGTGGTTTCATTAATGAAGAAGTTTACGTTGTACAACCACTTGGTTTTGAAGATCAAAATCACCCTGAGCATGTATATAAGCTTAAGAAGGCTTTATACGGACTCAAACAAGATCCCAGAGCTTGGTATGAGAGATTCAGTACATTCCTAATGGAGAATGGTTTCTCAATAGGACAAGTGGATAAAACTCTTTTTAGAAAAACAAGTAAAAAGAATTTTATTGTTGCACAAATTTACGTTGATGATATAATATTTGGTGCAACTGATGAATCTCTTTGTCAAGGGTTTTCTGAGCTAATGGAGAAAGAATTTGAAATGACTATGATGGGAGAACTAAAATTCTTCCTGGGACTACAAGTCAAGCAAACATTGGACGGAGTGTACATTCATCAGACGAAGTACACAAAGGAGCTTCTGAAACGCTTCAAGTTGGATGATTGCAAACCAATGAATACCCCGATTCATCCAACATCCATACTAAACAAAGATGACAAAGATAAAAAGGTAGACCAAAAGGTATATAGAGGTATGATTGGTTCCCTCTTATATCTAACTGCGTCCAGACCTGATATCATGTTTAGTGTTTGCTTAAGTGCTCGATTTCAATCCGATCCAAGAGAATCTCATCTCTTAACAGTTAAAAGAATATTTAGATATCTTAAAGGTTCTACTAATCTGGGTCTGTTGTATAAGAAATCTGATGAATATAGATTAGTTGGTTTTTGTGATGCTGATTATGCTGGAGACCGAATAGAAAGAAAAAGCACCATTGGAGGTTGTCACTTCATTGGAGCCAATCTATTCTCTTAGTCAAGCAAAAGGCAAAGAACAATTACATTAATAACAGCTGAAGCTGACTACATTGCTGCAACAAGTTGCTGCTCGCAACTTCTTTGGATTAAACATCAGTTGGAAGACTTCAATGTGTTTGTAAGTAATATTCCAATAATGTGTGATAATACTGCTGCTATTAATTTATCTAAAAATCACATACTACATTCTAGAGCAAAGCATATTGAAATCAAGCATCATTTCATTAGAGATTATGTACAAAAAGGAATAATTGATATTCAATTTGTTGATACTAATCATCAATGGGCAGATATCTTTATCAAACCTTTAGCTGAAGATAGGTTCACATTCATAAGAAAATATTTAAACATGCATTTCATTGATTGATTAAAAGTCCAATACATTCGTCCAATATTGTGTCTTAGTCCGATACATGTGAGTCCTATATATGCTGAATTGCTCGTTCAGTTCATTAATTGAACGAAATCTTTGTCGAAGGCATATTTACCTTTTATTCCCTAACTGAGTCAGTTTTGTTTGCAATAATTACAAAACTGCTTTTTATGGATTCAAAGTCTGGAACGGTTGTCAGTCATTTAATGCACGTCGCCTCACCTCTTTCTTTTCTCTTTTCTTTTAAATTCTTTTTGAAAATACAAATGGTTTTTGGCCTATATAAAATGTAATTGTTAAAGGTTGAATCTTTTCACAACCTCTTCATCTTCAACCTCTCGTTCTTTTTCTGAAAATCCCTCTCTTGAAAAAAGCTTCTTTCAAACAATGGCCTTACCATCATCCTCCTTGACCGCTAGGTTTAAGGAAAGAATCTTGATGTTCAGACTTCTGAAGTGCTGGTTGAGTTCAAGTTTTCTTTGAAGGTTCTCCAGTCATCTTCCCAGTACTTGTAAGGGAACTCTGGACAAACCTTACTATTTCGGTAAGGGAAATTAGAAACAAGGTCCTTAACACCGAAGTTATCGTCTCTGAAGCAACTATTTCCAATGCCATTGGTTGTGCCCAACCTGGAATAACTTGTGAAGATAAATGGGAAGAAGAACTAGGTGGTTCTGACACCATCAAAGAATGCCTTCTGAAGCACTTATCTGACAAACTTATAACCTCGAGAATGCCTGACAAGGCTAGGGTTCTTCATCAGATACTGAACAAATCCATCCTTCATACAGCTGGCTCGAAGGACAACGTCTCAAAGGCACATCAATTTTTCCTAGTATACCTGATTCTGGAGAGGCAAATCAATCTTCCACACCTTCTCTTCACTTGCTTTAAGTACGCTATTGAAGGCTTTGGGAAGAACACCTCCGTTCTTTATGCTGCTCTTCTTTGAAGAATCTTTGAGAAGCATCTAGTCTACAACGATCTGTTGTCCTTGACTCCAGAACAGAAACTTATAAATTTTGGAGTTCATGGCATTGATCATGTGCTTCAACCATAGTTCAGTAAGCAAAGCTTGATGATGATGCAACTGGACTGTATTAAAAAGTCCAAGAAAGAAGGGACGTTAAAAGGCGTTCAGACGCAAGGTGTTGATGAAGCGTCTGATCAACCAGCCTCTGCTGAACAGTTGATAGAGCTTGCTCGTCCAAAAGCTAAATCCTCTTCGAGTCGTCCAACAACTGTCTCCGTCCAACCTACAAGAAAAAGAAAGCTGGTTCTAGCTTTTGTTGATGAAGAAGATGAGGACGACCAACCTATCTCGAAGGTCATCAAAGGTCCAAGAAAAGTATCTACTTTTGATGCCTCTCGATCTAAACCTGCTGCAACAAGGCCAAGATCTCAAGGTCCAAGACTCAAGGTAATACTGAACCTCAATCTAGTTCAGTTCTTACTCCTGTTGTTGAGCAATCTTTTATGATTGAAGACTTGACAATGGAATCTCAATCGTCCACAGGTCCTTCACCCCCCCACCTTACCTCAAACACAAACCATACCTTCACCACAAAGACAATCCTCAAACCTTCCTACCCCTGAACCCTTAAAACCATGTGGAGCACCTTATCCCAGGATGCTTTACCCAAAAACAAAATATAGACGCATACCTAGAAGCCCTTTTGAAAATGAAAGCTCTAACTGGGCCGACGTTAAAAGAAGATTCCCCTCTCTTTTTCTTAAACACGCACCTCCCTCCACCTCCCAACATCCTAAAGGTCCAATTCCTCCACCAGAATATCAATATGAAATACCTTCCCTTCCACCACAAAACCCCTTCGGTCCACCTCCTGAACGTGGTTATTATTCCATCCCTCACACACCCTTTCGGATCACTGCCAAGCCAACTCTACAATGCTCACGGACCCTTGCTAGTCCATCTTGAGCAGAAAAAGTTCCCCCCAAGGAAGATCTACCCTAATCTCATTAAGGACAAGGCGTTCCAATGGTGTCACTATAATGTCGCCAGACATGTGATACTCCTTAATGACGAAAAGGAAGGTTGCAAAACTACTGTAGAAAGAAGATCAAGGTCTTTTGGTTTGGACAACATTTTTCTTGATCGCGATGTCAAGTTCATTCCAAGCTATCCCTCAGCCTAGAAGGAATACTCTGATGTCAGGGACTTCTTACCATATTATGCTGTCAGAAAGGAGTGTGATATGTCATGAGAAGCCAAGATCAATCACAATCTGCCAAAGAAATTTTGGAGCAGAAGTTCTGACACAAGAGTAAGAGTTGTTCCTCCTCGAACTTGTCCAAGAATCCCTATACTGCATCCCAACAAAAACAATGATGGATGAAAAAGGCTTGAAACATGGATGTTGCATTATAGAACTGCATTTGATCCCTTGTTCTGGACTAGGCCAAGAGATGACTCACAGGAACTAGCTCACATATGGCAAACGGATTCCTCTAAAAGATATGATCCAGACGCTCGGATTTACTGGGAAAACTTCATCTGGAGATGTGCTAAGGAAGCTTCAACGTCTGGTCTATCAGACGAAGAAAAGAGTAAAATTCGCATATTCAGA
The DNA here is from genome assembly GCA_039655645.1 of Ammopiptanthus mongolicus. Lineage (NCBI taxonomy): Eukaryota > Viridiplantae > Streptophyta > Magnoliopsida > Fabales > Fabaceae > Ammopiptanthus > Ammopiptanthus mongolicus. Next base: position 52,076,123 of record CM077351.1, on the reverse strand, counting down.
AGACAATACAAAATCGCTAAGGCAGATTTTATGATTTTGGATGATATCTTTGGCATCCCTCTGTATCCAAGGGATGTTCTTCCTGGACCAAAGCTTAGATGGAGACAAGAAAGTAGATATGATGATGCTGAGATCATCCTTGAGGTACTTCCTCCGCCACCTAAGCCTATTGTGCAAAAGGATTCTCATTCTAAGGCTGCTGTTCCTGTCCTCCCTAAAGAATCTGGGGACACAGAGGTTGTCTATGAGGACCCTTCTCAGAACCTTCTAAGTCTCAACCTTTGCCTCTGTTAGTAATGCATCCTGCTGATTCATCCCCGTCCAATGCTCTAAGTGTGATCCCTGACCAGTAGAATCCTGAGGCAACTAAGGCCACTGCTGAGATTGCTTTAAAGTTCTAAGCTTTAGTTTCAAACTCTCACTCTTAGTGAGTCAGAAGAACTTCAAATCTTTTTCAAACCTTAGTTGGTTGAGGTTGAAGAGGCTTGTTTATAAAAGAATACTGAGTGTGCCTGAAGAGGTGTAGAATACTTGCCTGAAGAGGTGTTGAATACTTGTAACAAAAGGTTTTTGTTATAGTGGAGAAAGCTCTCAAGTAGAGAGGACTGGACGTAGCTCTTTGGTGAAGAGTGAATCAGGATAAATTCCTTGTGTTCTTTTTCTTCCCTTATCTTTACTTTAGTTTGTTTTTCGACTAACCTCTTGGGATTGAATTTCTTTTTTATCGCGCTTGTTTATTTGTTTTACTCCCTTCAAGATAGCGTCCAACTTGTGTTCTGGAAACGTTCCTTGCGTCCGCTATCCTTTTGTCGTCTAACCTTTGTGAATATATATATATATATATATATATATATATATATATATATATATATAGATTGTGAAAAGTTTTAAAAACATAAGAACCACAATTCAACCCCCTTCTTGTGTTTCAAACATTTCAAACAGGTTCCTTCAACATGATGTATCTAATGTTTGAATCTTGACTGACATGTTTGTATGTTATCACATGCTGTATTTGATGTTTGAATCCTGATTGGCATATTTGTATGTTCATCTATATGTGTATATCTTATTGTACAAACATGAGATGTTGAGTGATATATTGTTTGTGATAATCTGTTTTGATGCACCATGATATATTGTGATGAGATATGTTGATGATAATATAGTATATGCTATGATGATGATGATGTGTGTTAATTGGCTATGTTAATCAAAGATATAGTGATGTTAGGGTTGAACCTAAAACTGGGATTAGTTAATTGATGTTCATAAAATACGAAGATATTGATGATGGGTGAGATTGTAGCCCAATGGATTAGTTGAGGAACCTTAGGATTGATTTCAGTGTTTATTCAACTAATACGAGAAAGAATCAGATATGTAAGGCTTTGCTAAGATATGTGTAAAGAAACGTAGTGCAAAATAATTTGGTAGGATTATTCTATTGATTGTATTGATTTACAGAAGCTGTATATATAAATACAAAAGGGAAACAAATCCTAACAATAATGCTAATGTGCAATAAGAGCAGATGCTAATAATATTAACAAATCAAATCCTAATAAATAGAAATAAATATAATCATATCCAAATAAATAATAACAAAATCAGATCATATAATAATAAAAGAATCATGCTGATTTGTTGATCTGATAACACTCCCCCTCAAGGTGGGGTGTGTAAGTTGGATAACCCCATCTTGCTCTTTAGTCGCAGGAATTGATCTTTGCCCAAGGATTTGGTAAGTAAATCAGTAATTTGATTTGCAGAATTAACCTTCATAATAGTAATTAGGCCGGAAGAAATTTTTTCAGGAACAACATGACAATCAATCTCTATGTGTTTAGTGCGTTTATGATACACTGAATTTGAGGCAATATGAAGCACAGACTGGTTGTCACAAAATAGTGGTATTGGAGAAAAACGAGATAAACCAATGTCATTCAAAAGATATGAGAGCCAAGTAAGCTCACAAGTTGCATTGGCCATTGCTCTGTATTCCGCTTCAGCTGAGGAACGAGAGATCACACTTTGTTTCTTTGTCTTCCAAGAAACTATACTAAGACCCAGAAAAATGCAATAACCTGTAGTAGAGCGTCGAGTGGTGGGACAACTAGCCCAATCTGAATCAAAATAGCCTTGAAGAGATAGATCTGAATCAGAAGGAAAGAAAAGGCCTTGGCCAGGTGTGGTCTTTAGATATCAAAGAAGATGAACAGTAGCACTCATGTGTGGTTGACGAGGAGCATGCATAAATAGACTTAAAATGTTGACAGGATAAGCAATAGTAGGACGCATGACTGTGAGATAAATTAGACGACCCACAAGACGATGATATGATGCAGGATCAGTTAAAATAGTACCATCAGAAGGAGATAATTTCATATTATGTTCCATGGGAAAGTCTACAGGTTTGGTAGCAGTAAGAAAACTATCAGATATGATGTCAAGAGCATATTGATGTTGCCATAAAAAAAAATACCCTTTTTCTCTCGTGTAACTTCAATACTCAAAAAATATTTCAAGCGGCCAAGTCTTTAATTTTGAAATGTTTGTGTAAAAGAGCCTTAACTAAGCTCATAAGGTGTAAATTTGAACCTGTGAGAACAATGTCATCGACATAAAGAAGCAGAAAAACAGAACCAGATTCACGATGCAGACAAAAAAGAGATGGATCTTGTGTACTATGTGTGAAACCAAAATCAATAAGAACTTCATAAAATTTGGAATACCAATTTCGTGATGCCTATTTAAGACCTTATAATGACTTATGTAACTTTCAAACAAGGGACTCCCCCTGACGTCAAAAACCTGGTGGCAATTGCATATAGACATCTTCATGCAAATCACCGTGTAAGAATGAATTATTGACATCAAGTTGATGAAGGGGCTAATTTTTAGCAGGAGCAACAGAGAGAAGAACTCAAACTGTAACAAGTTTGGCAACAGGAGCAAAACTATCAAAATAATAAACTCCTTCAATTTGGGTATAGCCTTTAGCAACCAATCGTACTTTATACCTTTCAATGCTTCCATCAGATTTGCATTTAATTTTGAAAACCCAACGGCAACCAATCGGCTTCTTCCCAACGAGCAGTGAAAGTAAAGACCAAGTTCTGTTTTCACACAAGGTATCAATCTCAGAATGCATTGCATTGCGCCATTCTGGAAAATTCTTAGCCTCAGAGTATGATTTTGGCTCAGTCTCAACAATAATTGAAAAAAAATAAAGGAACAATGTTAATTGGAAAATGGTGAGAAGATAAGAAATTGCAAATGGGGTAGAGATTACCGGAAACAGAGGTCAAAGAGGATGTCTGTGATGAAGTGAGAGAGCACAGGTAGTCATCGAGGTGGCGAGGACGATTTCTGGGCCATGTAGAGTGGTGAGGCGCTGGGTCTAGGGCGGTGGCCGGCGCTGGTTCTAGGAGGGCGGCTGGCTCTGGTGCAAGGTTTGTGGGCGGCGCTAGTTGTATGGGTGTTGAGAAGGGGATGATTTCTGTGGTTGTGGTTGGTGCGAGGTCCAGGTGGGAGGCGCTGGTGGGTTGTGACGGCGCTATTGTTGGATTGTGGGTGGGCGGCGCGGTTGGGGCTAGAATGTACGTAGGGTTCACGGGTGGTGTTGAATTGGTTGGGGGTGAGGGTGACGCTGGTTCAGAGATGGTAATAGGGGTAGTTGGGTCAGGGTTGTTAAAATTAATTGGGGATAAAAGAATTTCTGTTATTGACAATGGTAAAATTAAGTCAGATTTTTTAGCATTAATCATCTTGTAAGGAAAAATATTTTCATGAAAAATAGCATCTCTTGTGACATATATGTGTTTTGAAGATAAATCAAGTATTTTGTAACCATTTTTACCTTGGGGATAGCCTAAGAAAACTCCTGGTGATGCACGATTATCAAATTTGTGAGTGATGTGTGTGTTGCGACCATATATCAAACAACCAAAAACCTTAAGATGAGAAAGATTTGGTTTTGTGTTAAATAATTTTTCATAAGGTGTATGGCCTTTGAGAACAGTTGTGGGTAAACAATTAATTAAATAAGTAGCTAATAATACAAAATGACCCCAAAAATCTAAAGGCAAGTTGGATTGAAAATGTAAAGCAGGTGCAACTTTTAGTAAATGTCTAAGTTTACGCTCTACAACACCATTTTGTTGTGGAGTATAAGCACAACTTGATTGTTTTAATACTCCCAAGTCTTTAAAAAAATATTGGTTTGGGAGTTAAAAAATTCACGTGCATTGTCGGTTTGTATTTTTTGAATGTGTTTGAAATTGTTTTTCAAGCATTTAAAAAAATTGAGGGATAATTATATTGACTTCACTTTTGTGTTGAATGAGAAAAACCCACGTACTTCTAGAAAAATCATTAGCCACATTAAGAAAAAAATTTGCACTAGAGGAATGAGTTTTATTGTAGGGTCCCCAAACATCAAAATGTACTAATTTAGAACATTTAACAGGAGAAATACTACTTGATGAAAATTTTAAACGAGTCTGTTTTGCCAAAGGACAAACAGTGCAAGGACATTTATTTGAAAACTTAATGCTAGAATCAATATTATTGAATTGTGGAGATAAAGTTGAGGCTGTATGTCCTAAGCGCCAGTGCCATAAATCGAAGTGAGATCTAAAAGAAGCCGTGACACCCCCATCTGGGACATCAAATGGTGACCCGCTGCGGAAACTAAACTCTTTAGTAAACTTGCTGGTTGCTTTCGGAAAATAAAATTTTCTAAGTATTTAACTTATTTCAAAATTCAGTGATAAAAACTTTCTCATAATTTCCTCGTACAATCAACATATTTGAACAAACGTTAATATATATCAGGTATTCATACGTACTAAGTCATTATCAGTTTATACATAGGGCCTTTATACAGATGGCCATTCTTAAAAGTCATGGCTTTCAGTAGGCAGAGCAGACTGACAAAGTCACTATCCAAAATAAAAGGACTCATCCTACAGCTGGTCCCACCTCTAATGTGTCCGTGACTTCTCATATGCCATCATTCTCAATGCATTCAAACGTTAGGGAACGGATCCCTGAATGTTCCTGTGGCATCTTGGAACTCATCTAAAGATGCAAGGGTAAGATACCAATATATGGATTCAAGCATGATAACTACATGTGTGACACACCAACAACATATATAATCATGATGCATAAGATTCTACTAAATAAACAAGTAGTTCATCATAGGGTCTCATACCCGACAGTCATCGATATTTATAAAAATGCAGGACACTTCAACGTTCAACGTCTAGTTCTTTGCTTAATCTCCGGAGATCCCAACACCGTATAAATGAGCTGATCAAAATCGATTGCCAAAAAAGCACACCGTTGTTAAAACCATTGCACACTATCCCACACAAGGCACAGGTGATCACCGTTTATGGTTTTTCATTGTCCATCAAGGCACAATGATATCCACCATCTTGAATATCCTGACCACCAAGATATCCAGATTAATATCATAGGCACGTTTGCCAATTTATGCATGTAAAAACGTTTCATGTCTTGTCACTTTTATTTTTGTTCTTTCTTTCCTTGTTGTAGCTCAAAGGCTCCCGACCATTCATGATTTACAACGTTTTAAGATTTCTCATCGTCAACACAGGGATAAAAGTCCGAGTGCTCAATCGTGGAGCCCTAGATCGATGCACCAGTCCAAGGTCCGTGGTGATAAAAAAAAAAAAACAATGTTCACCTTTAATCACGTTCCCTCATAACGTGAAGAGGACACACAGCCCACGGGACACACAGTCCACAACACCGTAACACGGATCTCAGATCTACGTTCTATTCTCATGGAACACTAGTATCCCGACGTCTCGTTTACTAGGTTCACGTTTCAACGTTTTCATCGTTTTTCGTTCTGTGAAAAACAAATCCAAAACAAAATCTCCGTAACTCATCCAAGTTGTCGGAATTTACACCGTTGGAAAAAACTCGTTTACAGAAAATCCTTTTTCCGTTGAAATTCATTTATAAACCGTCACATTACGAATGAAAATTATTTCACCTTGAAAATCTTTTTCGAAACCTCAGTTCTAGGAAGACAGCCATTGAGACTAAATTGTCGTTTCAAATAAATACTACTATTTTTAAAATACCTTCCGTAAATCCTTTCTGAATTAATCGTCGTTTAGCGTTTAAAAACGTCCTAAGTTAAAATGTTTCTTTTTCCTCTTAAATTAATTTTCTCCACGTAATAATTAACTTGTTTTTGAAAATTAACATTTTCTACTAACTTTATACATTACTTTAGGATTTCTCTTGTGAGACTAACATCGTTTGAAAATTTTTCAACGTTTCCCAAATAAATATTTGGCTTTCCTTATAAAGCTTTTTCAAGGCTTTTATCTCCGTGAATTAATTGAGCACTGACCACTGTCAGGCTTCTCAATCAACACTCAACATCAATAATATTGATACAACATCGTTATAGCAGATAATACAATTAGAACACGTATTAAAACACTATAACACATAACAGTAGATAATTATCAACAGATAAAATAACAGTTGAAAGTAAATCGACCAAGCACCACACAACTCAAATAAATTTATACAGACCAAATATTGATAACACATAGTTATCGAGAGATCCCTCAGGCAATCTCCCCTTAGCTCTTGAAGATAAACCTCTGGATACGCGTTGTCCGATCGATCTGCAAAACCTCCGATTACGCGTCCGAACAAATCAACAATTACGACCTTCACACAATCAATTCAAACATCAATGCTAAAAACACAAATTTCCCTATTTTTCTTGCTCTAGGGTTTGGCCATAGGGTCCCAAAATTAGCTAGAGATGTCTAAAAATTCCTATATCTTGAATGAAGGATCTATAGGTACTCCTAACACCAAAACAAGTCTCTATACACAAATTTGAATAAAAAATTCTTGTTTTCCTTAAATGGTTAGGTTTTGGCCACCCTTTAATAAGCTAGGCTAGGGAAGTTTTTTGATTACATACTCTTGGATTCAAGGACCTTTAAGTGTGATAGAACATAATCAACACTTCTTAAACAAAAATTGAACCAAAATCCATTGATTCAATAAAAGGGAGGATTTGGCCACCCTATACCCATATGGGTTAGAAAGCTCTTTTGGTTACAAGATCTTGGATTATGAGAGAGAACAATGAAACTAGCTCATAGACATTGGTTTGACATTAAAAGGATTTTTCTACAATATTTCATGATTTTATGAAATTTGAAGTTCAACTTGAATAAAGCTTGAAAACATAGGATTTCAATGGAGAAAGGTGAAGATTGGGAGCTCAAGAATGAAATCCATACTGTAACACCCCGATTTTCACGTTTTCTAATTCTTCAGTATTTTATCGTATGTATTTTATTCGAGGTCTTAGGAATGGAAATAAAATATTCCGAGACCAAAGTCATGCTCGACGATATCGTAGGAAGCTACGATTAAGTTTTGAGTCAAAAACTCAAACGGAGTCCGGTCTGCGTTTTTACACTGACAGTATGATTTTACTGCTCAGGAGACCTCAGATATACCCGTGAACGAGAGAGTAAGTCTTAGAATTCGAGCGGAATCCTCAATCGGGTGACGAACGGAGCCACATATGGATTTACCGGGACTCGCCAATGGATAATCTTGATATCACATCATCCCAGGACACTTGGGAGAGTATGTCAGAGTCGTCATGACGATCGGGAAAATCTAGATGCGAAATGACCAAAATGCCCCTAACCTTAGTCTTTTGCACTTTACCATTTTACCCTTTTGGTAAATGACCATTTTGCCCTTAAATGGGCTTTTTAAAGGCTGAACTCAGCCCTTCCAGCCCCTCATTCACGAAATTACTGCCCAAAGAAGAACACCATTGTTGTTCTTGAAGAAAACTCCGTTTTCTTCTTGAAAAAGCTTGGTTACTTGTTAGAATCACTTGATTCCCTGAGCAATCGTCCTTCATTTTAAGGTAAGATCACTTCTATGATCTCTTAGCATCTTGAATCTATTTCTATTTCAAGATCAAGATCCATTTTCATGAAAATTATTTCTTCGATCCAAAACTTTGAAAATCCATAGGAAATAGTAGAAAAATCCTTTGGATGTGAAACCAATTTCTTTGAACTCACTTCATCATTCTCTACCTAAACCCAAGAGCTTATGATACAACTCTCATCATAGCCCAAAATCACCAAATGGCCGAACCCTATGTGATGATGATGAATAGTGTTTTTCATCAATTTTTGATTTCTAACACTTGATTTCATCCTTAGCTTTCCTATGCCTTTGAATCCAAGGAATGGAAAACCAAAATCAATTCCTAACCTTTTTATCCTAGGGTGGCCGAAACCCTCTTTGTGAGAATTGTTGAGTTTGGTTTGATTGTTGTTTAATGTTTGATTGTTTGGTTGTTTGTAGTTGGTGACAATTATCAGGAGGTTCACAAACCGATCAACCGACTTTGATCCGGGAATCTGCTCTTCAACAGATATGGGGGGTGAATCTCATCACACCAAAATGGTGGTGGTGAAGATGGTTGTTTAAGTATATGTGTGGGTGAAACCCTTTAGTTTGGGTTCACTTTTAATTGTTAAGTTTTGTTAAGTTCTCTTGAAGAACAAGATTGTCATGATAAGTTTATGCTTTAGTATGTTGTAGTGTGTTGTAGCATATGATGATGATGAGATGATTGAATGAAAATCATTTTCATGAATGTTGAAAAGCCTACTTTGATCACTAGATCAAGTATGGACTTTTATGCTTGATTATGAGATCAGGATGTGTGATGGACTTGTATGTTTTGATTATGATGTAATAAGGTGTAATTGTGGTTTGTCATAATTGGTGTGAGCTTTTGAGCTATATTTGCTTAGCTGGTGATGCAAAGTCTCCATTTTTCATTGGAGTAGATTTGTGGCCTTAGTAAGAGGAAAATATAAGAACATGTGTTGTTCTTGTTTTGGCAAGGTTTTGATGTAACAAAACTATGAAAAGTGATTTTGATCCAAAGATCAAATGAAGTTTTAACCTTTAAAGTGTGTTACCAAGTGGGAAAATTCCTTTTCTTTAGCCATAGGTCTTTTAATCAAGCTATGTGTTTCAAAAAGAGAATTAATGAAGGAGTTAAGAAAAAATGAAAACAGGGCACTCGCCTGGCCAACCCTGTCTCGCCACGTGAGACTGAGGGAAAACAAGGCATTTGCCTTGCGGAACTATTCTCGCCACGCGAGACAGAAGGCTAAACAGAGTAGTAAGAGTTACAGCTCTCTGCCTCGCGACGCGAGAAAATTATCGCCTCACGATGCAGAAGGTCGGTATGAAATACAGTTCTCGGACTCGTGACGCGAGACAATCTTCGCCTCGCGATACAGAGGATCTGTATAAGGAGCAGATACAGCTCTCAGCCTCGCGACGTGAAACTTCTGTTCGCCCCGCGAGAGAGGAATTTCAAATGGGGTATCACCGCCTTAATTTAGCTAAGCGAATGTACCCTCGCTAAGCGACTTTCACGTTTCAGAAAAGGCTAGAAATAAAATAAGTAGTTCAAATGTTGTTTCAAATCAAATGAGTTTTCAATTGTAAAAGTTGTCTAGTTTACAAAAAGAGTTTTCCAACTCAATCGTAAAAGTTTTACTCGTAAAAACCTAACTTAAGTAATTAACTTTGAGTTGAAAACAAGGAATAATTTAAGTATGGTATGTGGTGGAACAAGACCATGTGCTATACTATTTATGACTTAGTACATCAATGACTTCATAAGACTTAAGTGAATCAACACTTATTTCCTTAATTGAAAATCAAGGAGTAATATCTTAGAAAGGCTCAAAGACTTATCTAAGAGGATTCTCAATCCTCATTCATAATGTTTAGGACTTGAGACTTAATTCATAAGACGTAAACACAGACACGAAACGTTTTGGGTTTTGAAACAGTAGTTCGAAGACGGACCGATGATTCGGATCCAGGTTAATCGTTCAATTGTTTCCGTCTTGTGATAACTGGAATGAGAGAGATCCTGAGACTGTGCGGGTATGGGACTGTACAGTGGAAGGAATCCTGAGGCTATGCAAGTATGGGACTGTACAGTGGAAGGAATCCTGAGGCTATGCAGGTATGGGACTGTATAGTTAAGGGAAGGCATATAAGAATTGATTGGTACTACCCATACCAACAAGATTTATCTTCTTTTCGAGAGCTTAGAACATAAGAACTTTATAGTTAAGCGTGCTTGACTTAGAGTAATTATGGGATGGGTGACCTTCTGGGAAGTTTCCTAGAAAGAGTGTGAGTGAGGACAAAACATGCTGAAAAGACTTGTGTTAGTTTGTGGGGACAGTCGGCGATTCTGAAAGCAGTCTGGATCATTCCAAAGGAATCACGAGATATTTATTCGATGGATAAATCATTTATTCGATGGATAACTGTTTTATAAAACAAAGACGCGTGTAGTTTCTAAGGAAGAGAACCTTAGTGAACCTTGAGGTTTATCCAATGGATAGACATTGCTTTATCACATCTGCTTTGTGTAAGCATTGGCATTTCATGTGCATAGTTGTAAGGCCTTTCGCCTAGGAGTTGAGCTTACACCTTGATGCGGGTGCGAATCTTACGGTGACGATCTACAATTGTCTTTTTGGAGGTATCAGGGTTGGAAGGGCTGACATGTGACCATTTGGTGATTCTTCTGTGTCGTGGCGAATCCGTGCAATACACTGATATCCTCTACTAGATGCCGTACTTTTCATGTTTGGTCGAGAGTGTTATCGTAAAGCCATATACGTGCACGTTATGAATGTTGTAGCATCTTTCTCATGGCTGGCAGAAACCGGAACATGTCCTCCCATTCACTCTCTCCGAATGTTTTGTTAGCTCCATGGAGTAGGGGTCAGAGTAGTACCCAGTGGCATTGGCATTGAGTCATGTGCATTGCACTGTATTGCATGCCTGTTGATGTTTACATTTACTGTTATACATCGCTGTTCTGTTCAAGAATGCATTATATTATACTGTTAGCTGTTTAACATGATTTATCTTGAGAGTTTTAGTATACTGTTCAACTGTTTAACATGTTGGGTACGCTGTTACCTGGTGAGTCGTCCCATTTTTACTATTGCTGTTTTGTTGTGTTGATGAACGTGAATCTCACCCATATCTGTATGTTTTCTGCTGGTACTTGCTGTTGCTGCTTGAACAGATGGACGCGACGATGGTTTGTTTCAGTAGTCCCTTTGAGTTCGGAGGTGGACTCTTTTGCTGTTTTAGTTTTGTTGTCGGCCAAACTATGTCAGTTTTTGTAGTACCTTTTGGGAGCTACGACTCCTAGTACTTATTTTATTTCTTATGCCAATTATACATTAGTCTTATGTCTGTATACAGTATTATTTTTATTTCTGTTTTCTATTTCTGTATTTATAATACAGTATGTTCTAGTAATGCATGGTGAACCTATGTTCATTTATCAGTATTATTTACCTTTACTAATCCCATTACATCTTTATGAAAAGAACAGAAAAAAAGAAAAATCGTATTTTCCGCATTAACAAATATCTTTGGCTTTATAAACGTTCGGGAATGTGACACTCGGGAAAGGGTGTTGCACATACCTCCTAGATAATGAAGATGGATGAAGTGATCAACTTTGCTTCTCAAAAGTTCTTGAAATTTCTTAAAGAAAAGTGAGATAAAATGAAGTAGGAATGAAGTGAAGAAGAAAGAAAATGAAGAGTGAAATGGTGAAGGTGGGGGGCATGGGACTTATGGAGGTGAGGGCAAGGATGTCTCAATTTTTTTCACTTAAGGGTAAAAAGGTCATTTCACACAAGGACCTAAGTGGAATTTCCATAAAAGGTTGAAGGCATTTAGGTCATTTCGCGTCCAGATATTTTAAAAACCATCATGATACTGGCACGCATCCCTAGGTGACTTGACCTGAGGTCACTTCAAGATTATCCGTTAGCGGGTCCCGGTAAATCCGAATTCGGCTCCGTTCATCACCCGATTTGAGAATACGCCCGAATAACTTATATTATTAGGCTTTTTTTAGGGCGCGAAACCAATTTTTGCAAAAAGGTAGGAAATTCGATTCTAAGACTAACTGTCTCGTTCACGAGTCAAAATTAGGTCGTTTGAGCATTAAAATCATACTGTTAGTGAAAAATGCAGACCGGGCTTCGTCTGATTTTTCGACCCAAAATTTAACTATAACTCTCTACGATAGCGTTGAGCGTGACTATGGCCTCAGTTTATTTTAATTTACTCTCTAGACCCTCCGATAAAATACAAACTCATATACACAGTTAATTGACCTTCGAAAGCTTGAAAAATAGGGGTGTTACATTACTACCCCACTAAAAAAAAAAAAATATCGCCCTCGAAATTACGTATCTTGAAAAAGATAAGGATATTGCACCCTAATCTTGTCCTCAGCTTCCCAAGTTTCTTCTCCAGTTGTATCATCCCAAATAACCTTGACTAAGGAAATTTTTTTACCCCTGAGTTGCTTAATCATCTAATCCTTGACTCGTACGAGTGAAGTCTCATAAGACAAGTTCTCTTTCAGCTGTACTACATTGGGTTCAATAACATGAGATGGATCAGGAATATACTTCCTCAGTTGTGAAACATGGAAAACATCATGGATATTTGAAAGAAAAGGTCGAAAAGCAATTTGATAAGCTACTGGACCCACACGATGAAGAATTTGGTAAGGTCCAATGAATTTAGGAGTGAGTTTTCTGGATTTAATTACCAGGCCAATCCCAGTCGTAGGTGTGACTCTAAAAAATACATGATCGCCTTCCTCAAACTCAAAAGGTCGTCTCCTCTTATCCGCATAACTTTTCTGTTGACTTTGAGTCGTCCGCATCTTTTCCTGAATCATCTTCACCTTTTCGGTTGTTTGTTGCACGATATCTGGTCCCAATAGCAGGCTTCCACCATCCTGGTACCAACATAAAGGTGTTCTACACCGTCGGCCATATAAGGCTTCATAGGGTGCCATTCCTATGCTCGAGTGGAAACTGTTGTTGTAGGTGAATTCTATCAATGGTAGAAATTCATCCCAAATACCAAGATGTTCTAACACGCAAGCTCTGTACAAGTCTTCAAGTGATTGGATCATCCTCTCTGATTGTCCATCCATCTGTGGATGATATGCTGAACTCAATCTGAGTTTCATTCCTAATGACTCGTGTAAACTTTGCCAGAACCTTGATGTAAAACTTGGATCACGATCTGAAATAATACTCGAAGGTATACCATGTAATCTGACAATTTCCCCGATGTATAACTGATTCAATCTCTCCATTGAATACTTTATGTTGATGGGCAAAGAGTGAGCCGACTTGGTCAGTCGATCAATTATTACCCATATGGCATCATGTCCCTTCCGGGTCCTCGGTAAACTTGTCACAAAATCCATCGCAATACCATCCCATTTCCATTCCGGGATGTCCAAAGAGTGCAGCATTCCTGCTGGTCTTTCATGTTCAATCTTAGCCTTTTGACAGACTAAACACAAAGCGACATATTCCATTATGTCTCTCTTCATCCCATACCACCAATACAATTATTTAAGGTCTTGATACATCTTCGTGGCTCCTGGATGTAAACTCAGTTTACTCTTTTGAGCTTCCTCCAGAATTAGCTTTCTAAGCTCGGAATCGTCCGGTACACAAATCCTTTCACCGAACCTTAAAATTCCATTTGTTCCCTCTTTGAATTCCGATACTATTCCCTATCACACTAATTCTCTTTCTCCTTGTAGGTACTGATCACTTTCTTGTTTTTCTCGTATATGTTCCATTAATCCATTGGAAACAGTAATCATACCTAAACAAAGTTTTCCCGCTGACAACTTAATTGTCAATCGCATATCTTGGAATTGTTCTATCAACTCTTGCTCCTTGACCATCATTACAGATGCATGCATTGATTTTCTACTCAGGGCATTTACTACCACATTTGCTTTTCCAGGTTGATACTGTAATTGGAAATCGTAGTCCTTTAAAAATTCCAACCAGCGTCTTTGCCGCATGTTGAGTTCCTTTTGATCAAACAGGTATTTCAAACTTTTGTGAACACTGAAAACATTGAATATTGCTCCATACAAATAATGTCTCCAGATCTTCAACGCAAAGACTACTGCCGCTAACTCCAAGTCATGCGTAGGGTAATTCCTCTCATGAATCTTCAACTGCCTAGAAGCATAAGCTACTACTTTCTGATTTTGCATTAATACGTAACCCAACCCTTGACGTGAAGCATCACAGTATACCTCAAAAGGCTCTTCGGGATCAGGTAATACTAACACAGGCGAAGAAGTTAACCTCCTCTTTAATTCTTGAAAACTTTCCTCGCATGCTTCGGTCCAGGTAAATGCTTGATCCTTCCGAGTTAGTTGGGTAAGAGGTCTACTATTTTGGAGAATCTCTCAATGAATCTCCTATAGTATCCGGCTAAACTCACGAAATTACGGATCTCTGTTACCGTCTTAGGTCGCTCCCATAGCAGAACAACTTCAACTTTCGACGGATTCACTACGATCCCTTCATTGGAGATGATGTGTCCTAAAAACCGAACTTGGTCTAACCAAAATTCACACTTTTCGGGTTTCGCGTATAATTGTTTCTCCTTTAGGATTTGAAGAACCATACTGAGATGTTCAACATGTTTCTCTTCATTGGGAGAATAGATTAGAATGTCGTCTACAAAGACAACAAACTTATCTAGATAAGGACGAAAAATGCTACTCATGTAATCCATGAATATAGCCAGAGCATTCGTCACTCTGAACGGCATCACAAGATACTCATAATTCCCATTGCATGTTCGAAATGTTGTTTTCGGGATATCCTCTACCTTCACACGAATCTGATGATAACCTGATCGTAGATCTATCTTCTAGAAAATGGTCACTCCACGTAACTGGTCCATTATATCATCGATCCTTGGAAGAGGATACTTGTTCTTGATCGTCACTTTGTTTAAATGATGGAAATCCACACATAAGCGAGAAGTCCCGTCTTTCTTCTTTACCAGTAAAATTGGAGCTCCCCATGGTGATACACTAGGTCTAATGAATTCTTTTTCCATCAGTTCCACCAATTTCTTTTTCAAATCCTCCAATTCTGATGGCGACATATGATATGGTGCTATTGATATCGGTCCAGTGCCCGGTACCAGATCAATCGCAAACTCAATGTCTCGAATAGGCGGTAGCCCCGGTACCTCCTTAGGAAACATTTCAAGAAACTCATTGACGACAGGTATGGACTGTAGATCTAACTTACTCTCTATGTCCAAGGAAAACAATAATATGTATCCTTGTGCTCCCTCTTTAAAAGAAGCCCTTACTTGATTAGCAGATAAAAATACAGAAATCTCATCTTTAGGAAAGACTAAGGTTTTGTGAGCACAATCTATGAGAATATGGTTGGAAGACAACCAATCCATGCCTAAAATTACATCTAACTGTATTAAAGGCAAGCATATCAGATTAACGAGAAAATGTCTATCCTGAATAACAATAGGACAGTTCAAGCATACATAATTGACAGTAATAGGTTTAGCAGTTGGGGTTGAAATAATAAGATCATATGATAACGAAGAGACAGATAATTTCAGAAGTTTCACACAATCCATCGAAATGAAGGAATGAGTTGCACCCGAATTGAAAAGTACAGTCAAGAGATTACCCGCTATGTTGCAACTACCCTGTATGAGATCATCGGAGTTCGAAGCTTCAGCACCGCTCATAGTGTCAACTCTTCCCGGTGTCGTTGGTTTATTGGTTCTTGTTGATTCCCGGTAAACAATAAGATTTAGCAGTTGGGGTTGAAACAATAAGATCATAGGTTGTTGATTCTGACTATTTCCCTGAGGTTGGAAATACGATTTCCTCTTATTCTGTTTCCCCTTTTGGTTCTGATTTTGGAACTGGTTCTTGAACCGAGAGGGTCTTCTAACATTCCCTCGATTATCTCTTCCTTTCCTCATTTGCTCCACCTTGCGACACATCTCGACTAAAGCTTAAAAGTTTTGGATTTGCAAAGGCAACACAGATTCTTTGATCTCGAACCTCAAGCTTGCTTCAAACCTTTCACACTTCCAGCTTTCATTAGGTTGAGTATGAAAAAAACGGAAGTACTTGGTGAGCGATTCAAACTTCGCTGCATACTCCCTAACAGAAATATCTTTTTGCAGTAGACAGAGAAATTCTCGTTCCTTCTCGACTCTAGCACTTTGAGGAAAATACTTATACAAAAATGTGTTTCGGAACACATCCAAGTAATTTCCTGATGATCAGCTTCTAACAATTGTCTGGTGCCTTTCCACCATTACTCTGTGTCCCCTATCAGTAGGAAAGCAGCATATTGAACCTTAACTCCTTCTGGACTCAGAATAAGCTCTAAGATCTTCTCCATTTCTTGTATTCACAAATCAGCTTTCTCAGGTTCAGCATCCCCTTGAAGCTGTGGACGATTCTGACGTCGAAATGCAGTCAGACCTCTACCTTCTGGAACTTGCTGGTTCTGGGCAGCCATAGCAGCTGTCTATAGGGCAATAACAGCTGCAACATTTTCCATTGCTTGTGCTATATAATCCACTGCACCTTCATAGTTTTCATCAGCATTATCATGGTCACCGACGGGACCACTTCGACGACCCCTACCAGGACCGCGTCCATGTCCACGTCCACGTCCACCCTCTGGTTCCATAACTGACCTGCAAGACAAAATCAGTTAAATGGCAGCCAGGAAATGGAACGTGTACTCACTTGTTAACACACATTACTTCCAAGAAGTAATTCAAACAAGTCTTAGTCAGAGAATACACAAAAACAACACAACAGACTTATTTCCCAAAGATTCTCGAAAGACTCGACCAGCTTTGATACCACTAATGTGACACCCCCATCTGGGACATCACATGGTGACCCGTTGCGGAAACTAAACTTTTTAGTAAACTTGCTGGTTACTTTTGGAAAATAAAATTTTCTTAGTATTTAACTTATTTCAAAATTCAGTGATAAAAACTTTCTCGTAATTTCCCCATACAATCAACATATTTGAATAGACGTTAATATATATCAGATTTTCATACGTACAAAGTCATTATCAGTTTATACATAGGGCCTTTATACAGACGGCCATTCTCAAAAGTCATGGCTTTCAGTAGCCAGAGCAGACTGACAAAGTCACCACCCAAAATAAAAGGACTCATCCTACAGCTGGTCCCACCTCTAACATGTCCGTGACTTCCCATATGCCATCATTCTCCATGCGTTCAGACGTTAGGGAATGGATCCCCGAATGTTCAGTGGCATCTTGGAACTCATCTAAAGATGCAATGGTGAGATACAATATATGGATTCAAGCACGATAACTACATGTGCGACACACCAACAACATATATAATCATGATGCATAAGATTCTACTAAATAAACAAGTAGTTCATCATAGGGTCTCATACCTTACAGTCATCGATATTTATAAAAATGCATGATACTTCAACTTTCAACGTCTAGTTCTTTACTTAATCTTCGGAGATCCTAACACCATATGAATGAGTTGATCAAACTCGATTGCCAAAAAGGCACACCGTTGTTAAAACCATTGCACACTGTCCAACACAAGACACAGTGATCACCGTTTATGGATTTTCATTGTCCATCAAGGTACAATGATATACACCGTCTTGACTATCCTGACCACCAAGATATCCAAATTAACATCGTAGGCACGTCTGCTAATTTATGCATTTAAAAATGTTTCATGTCTTGTCACTTTTATTTTTGTTCTTTCTTTCCTTGTCGTAGCTCAAAGGCTCCCGACCATTCGTGATTTACAACGTTTTAAGATTTCTCATCGTCAACACAGGACTAGACGTCTGAGTGCTCAATCGCGGTGCCCTAGAGTGATGCACTAGTCCAAGGTCCGTGGTAATAAAAAAAACAGTGTTCACCTTGAATCACGTTATCTCATAACGTGAAGAGGACACACAGCCCACAGGACACACAATCCACAACACCGTAACATGGATCTCAGATCTACGTGCTAGTCTCATGGAACACTAGTATCTCGACGTCTCGTTTACTAGGTTCACGTTTCAATATTTTCATCGTTTTTCGTTCTGTGAAACACAAATCCAAAACAAAATCTCCGTAACTCATCCAAGTTGTCGGAATTTACACCGTTGGGAAAAAATCGTTTACAGAAAATCCCTTTTCCGTTGAAATTCATTTATAAACCGTCGAATTTCCAATGAAAATTATTTTACCTTGAAAATATTTTCCGAAACCTGAGTTCTTGGAAGACAGCCATTGAGACTAAATTGCCGTTTCAAATAACTACTACTATTTTTAAAATACCTTCCGTAAATCCTTTCTGAATTAATCGTCGTTTAGCGTTTAAAAACGTCCTAAGTTAAAATTTGCCTTTTTCCTCTTAAATTAATTTTCTCCACGTAATAATTAACTTGCTTTTGAAAAATAACTTTCTCTACTAACTTTATACATTACTTTAGGATTCCTGTATCGAGAATTTGTCTGTGTTACAACTCAAGAAATAGTTGTAACAAATCTTTCGATGGAATGACATGAAAATGTCCAAGTCAAAGGTTACTATTAAACCGATCCACTCAAATGTCTCATACATGGGAGTGTGAGTACAAAGGCTCGTCCGGGATTGGATACCCTAAGAATTTTTTTTACCACCACCAAGTCAAACTCATACTCACGTGACTTCACGTCAACTCTCCTCGCATAGGGTCCGTAACACTTGACGCAGAGTCTCCTCATATTCCTCGTGACTCCTCGAGTAAACGAAAACATCGCCGATGATGACAAATTTCACTAGAACCAAACGAAATTCGATTTCATGTCGTCCAACACGGCTAGCTTTGTAGGCGATATTCTACACAAGCGATGGAGATCTAATTGAATCTAGAAACTAGATCAATCGAAAACTCAATGTCCTTTGCAATGCAAATTCGGAATATCCTCATAAAATTTCTCCTGAAAATGTTTCTTGGAACACCCTTTCCCGAGTGTCACATTCCCGAACGTTTATAAGGCCGAAAATAAATATTAATGCGAAAAATATGGTTTTTTTTTTTTCTCTTCACAAAGATGTAATGGGATTAGTAAAGGTAAATAACACTAATAAATGAACTTAGGTTCACCATGCATTTCTAGAACATACTATATTATAAATATAGAAAACAGAAAACAGAAATAATACTGCATACAAACATAGGTCTAATGAATAACTGACATAAGAATAAAATAAGTACTAGCAGTCGTAGCTCCCAAAAGGTACTACAGATACCGACACAGTCTGGCCTAGACAAAATAAAAAAGCAAAAAGGAGTCCACCTCCGGACTCAAAGGAACTGCAGAACCGAACCATCGTCGCGTCCATCTGTTCAGGCAGCAATAGCAAGTACCAGCAGAAAATATACAAATATGGGTGAGATTCTAGTTCATCAACACAGCAAAACAGCAGCAGTAAAAACGGGACGACTCACCAGGTAACAGAGTACCCAACATGCTTACTAAAATTCTCAATATAAATCACGTTAAACAGTTAACAGCATAATATAAGGCATTCTTAAAACAAAACAGCGATGTATAACAGTAAATGTTTCAACAGCCATGCAATGCAGTGCAATGTACATGACTCAATGCCAATGCCACTGGGTACTACTCTGACCTCTAATCCATGGAGCTAATAAAACGTCGGAGAGAGTGAATGGGAGGACATGTTCCGGTTTCTGCCAGCCATGAGCAAGATGCTACAACATTCGTAACGTGCACGTATCTGGCTTTATGGAAACACTCTCGACCAAACATGAAAAGTATGGCATCTAGTATTGGATATTAGTGCATTGCTTGGATTAGCCACGACACAGAAGAGCTACCAAATGGTCACATGTCAGCCCTTCCAACCCTGATACCTCCAAAAAGACCATTGAAAATCATCACCGTAAGATTCGCACCCACATCAAGGTGTAAGCTCAACTCCTAGGCTCAAGGCCTTACGACTATGCAAACGAAATGCCAATGCTTACAAAAGTAGATGCGAAAAAGCAATGTCTATCCATGGGATAAACCTCAAGGTCCACTAAGGTTCTCTCCCTTAGGAACTATACGCGTCTTTGAAAAACAAAACCTTTATCCACCGGATAAATCTCGTGATCCCTCCGGGATCGAGTCATCACAAGACTGAAATAATTGAACGACTGATCGGGATCCGAATCACCGGTCCGTCATCGAACTACTATTTCAAAGCCCAAAATGTATCATGTTTGTGTTTATGTCTTATGAATTAGGGCTCAAGTCCGAAGCATTGTGAATAAGGATTGTGAATCCTCTTAGATAAGTTTTTAATCCTTTCTAAGATATTATTCCTTGATTTTCAATTAAGGAAATAAGTGTTGATTCACTTAAGTCTTATGAAGTCATTGATGTACTAAGTAATCAATGGTATAGTATATGGTTTTGTTTCACTACATGCTATACTTAATTAACCCTTGTCTTCAACTCAAAGTTAATTACTTAACTTAGGTTTTTATACGTAAAACGATTTGAGTTAGAAACTCTTTTTTGTAAACCAAAACAACGCTTTGAATTTGAAAACTTATTCTGTTTCTAGTATTCTCTGAAACTTGAATTTCGCTTAGCTAGATTTCAATTCGCTTAGCGAAATGGAGACAGTGATGCCTAGCTTGGAATTTCTCTGTTTCGCTTAGCGAAATTGCATTCGCTTAGCAAAACTTGCTTTAAGCAAAGCATGAACTTGTTCTAAGATAAAGGAAAAACCTTATGGGACTATGTTCAATTTTTCATGAAAACACTTCTTTGTTTCACTTTTAAATTACTTGATTAACTAGATGAACTAATGATAAGGTGTAAGACATGTTTCGCTCTGGTGAAAACACTAAGATTAAAACAAAAGGCATATTTCACTTTGGTGAAGACACTTCAAGATTAAACTTTATTTGATCTTTGGATCAAAATCACTTATGGTCTTTCTTTAAAGCATAAGTCTCTAAAACATTTTTCTTACATCAAAACTTGTATTTGTTCAAGAACTACACAAGTTCTTCCCTTTTCTTTGATAATGGCCGAAAGCCAATTAGGAACCACTGTGAAGATTTTGCTTCACCCTCAAGACAAGATATAGCTCAAAAAGCTCACATGATTATGACAAACAATAATCACACATCATTGCATCATAATCAAGCATAAAAATCCATATTTGATCTAGAGATCAAAGTAGGTTTTTCAACATGCAAGAAAATGTTTTCTCATCTAAACAACATCATCATAAAACACATGCTAAAGCATACAAAGCATAAACTACATTATTACGCTTTGTTCTCCAAGAGAACCAAATTAATTGGTGAACCCAAATCAAAGGGTTTCACCCACACATAAACTAAACAACCATTTTCACCAACACCATTTTGGTGTGATGAGGTTCGCCCCCCATAGCAATTGAGGAGAAGATATCCGGATCAAAGTCAGTTGATCGATTTGTGAACCTCCTGACAATCGTCACCAACTACAACAACACAACAATCAAACATTAAACAACAACCAAAACAAAACTCAACCATTTCTACTCTAAGAGGTTTTGGCCACCCTAAGGTAAAAGGATTAGAAATTGATTTTGGTTTTCCATTTCATGGATCCAAAGACAATAGGAAAACTAAGGATGGAATCAAGTGTTAAATCAAAAAATGATGAAAAACACTATTCATCATCACTATGTAGGGTTCGGCCATATTGGGGATTTAGGGCTATGATGAGAATTGAATCATAAGCTCTTGGGTTTAGGTAGAGAATGATGAAGTGAGTTCAAAGAAATTGGTTTCACATTAAAAGGATTTTTCTACCAATTCCTATGGATTTTCAAAGCTTTGGATCTTCGAATGGTTTTTCATGAAAATGGATTTTGATCTTGAGATTGAGAGAGATTCAAGAAGCTAGGAGATCATAGAAGTGATCTTATCTAAGAATGGATGAAGATTGATCAAAGAATCAAGGATTTCTAACAAGTATTCAAGGTTTTCTCAAGAACAACAATGGTGTTTTCTCAAGAACAACTATGGTGTTCTTTTGGCCAGCCTATTTGCGTGAATGAGGCGCTGTGAGGGGCTGAGTGCAGCCTTTTAAAATCTCACTTAAGGGCAAAATGGTCATTTGTTTCAAGGGTAAAATGGTAAAAGTGTAAAAGACTAAGGTTAAGGGCATTTTGATAATTTCGCGTCTAGATTTTTCCGACCGTCATGGTGACTCTGGCATACTCTCCCAAGTGATCTAGCATGATGTGGTATCAAGCTTATCCGTCGTCGGGTCTCGTTGAATCCCTTTACGACTTCAAACGCCTCCCGGTTCGATTATACGGTCGAATATAATATGTTTTTATTTTTCGGACGTCAGGACGGATTTTAACAAAGATGTAGAGAATAAAATCCCGAGACTTACTGTCTCGTTCACGAGTCCAAATTAGGTCTCAATAGTGGAAAATCACCTCTATCCGTGAAAAACACAGACCGGGCTCCGTTCGAGCTTTTGCTCAAAACTTAACCATGGCTTCCTATGGTTGTGTAGGGTATTCCTATCTTCTCAGAATATTTTATTTCACCCTCTAAACCCTCCAATAAAATAAAAATGTTAAAATACTGAAGAATAATAAAACGTGAAAATCGGGGCGATAGATTCCTACCCTTTTTAAAAGAATTTCGTCCTCGAAATTATACGTACCTCTTAAAACAAACTCGGATACTATTGTTGCATGTCTTCCTCTCTTTCCCAGGTAGCATCACTTGTAACCTCGTTCCAGATAACTTTGACCAAAGCTATCTCCTTCCCTCGCAGTTTCTTTATCCTTCTGTCTTCGATCTTAACCGATAGCGTTTCATAGGTCAGGTTATCCTTTAGCTGTACTGAATCAGACTCTATGACATGACTGGGTTCAGGAATATACTTTCGCAATTGCGAAACATGAAAAACATTATGAAGGTTGGATAGAAAAGGCGGTAAAGCTATTTGGTAAGCTATTGGACCTATTCCAATGAATTTTGGAATGAATTTTGGAATGAGTTTTCTGGACTTAAGAACCCTGCCCACCCCATTCATTGGAGTGACTCTAAAAAACACATGATCCCCTTCCTCGAACTCAAGTGGCCTACATTTTTTATCCGCATAACTTTTCTGTCGGCTCTGAGTTGTCCTCATCTTCTCTTGAATCAGTTTCACCTTCTCAGTGGTTTGTTGCACTAGTTCAGGTCCTAATGAAGCACTTTCTCCATCTTGATACCAACACAAAGGTGTTCTGCAACGTCGTCCGTATAAGGCTTCATAGGGTGCTATCCCTATGATTGAATGATAACTGTTGTTGTAGGTGAATTCTATTTACGGTAGGAAATTCTCCTAACTTTCGGCATGTTCCAATACACACACCCTTAACAGGTCCTCTAAGGATTGAATCGTCCTTTCTGATTGTCCATCAGTTTGAGGATGGTAAGTCGAACTCAGTCGTAACTTTGTTCCTAAAGCTTCATGCAAACTTTGCCAAAATCGCGAAGTAAAACGCGGGTCTCTATCCAATATGATACTTGAAGGTACTCCATGCAGTCTCACAATCTCACTGCTATAAATCTGAGTAAGCTTTTCCATGGAATACTTGAGATTGATAGGTAGAAAATGAGCTGATTTCGGAAGCCTATCAATTATTACCCAAATGGAATCGTATCCTTTAGGTGTTCTTGGCAAACATGTCACGAAATCCATCGCTATGCCGTCCCACTTCCACTCTGGAATATCCAATGGAAGTAACATTCCCGCTGGCCTTTGATGTTCAACCTTTGCTTTCTGACATACTAAGCAAGATGCCACATAATCAGCTACATCTCTTTTCATGCCTTGCCACCAAAACAACCGCTTTAGGTCTTGGTACATCTTGGTTGATGCTGGATGCATACTCAACTTGCTTCTATGAGCTTCGTCCAGAAGTAACCTCCTTAGCTCTGGGTTGTTTGGCACACAAACCCGTTCTCCTCGTCTTAGGATTCCATCTGCTCCTTCTTTGTATTCAGACGTCATCCCTTTCTTTAGATTCCTTCGCTCTTTCTCCAGATACTGTTTGTATACTTGTTTCTCCCAAATCTGATCCATCAGATCACAAGATACTGTAACCATACCCGCACATAGTCTTCCTGGAATACTAACCACGGACCGATGCATATCTTTGAACTGTTCCAACAGCTCGTGTTCCTTAACCATCATGGCAGACACATGTAATACTTTCCTACTCAGCTCATCTGCTACCACATTAGCTTTTCCTGGATGATACTATAACTGGAAATAATTGTCCTTCAGAAATTTCAGCCACCGTCTTTGCCTCATGTTGAGCTCTTTCTGATCGAAGAGATACTTCAAGCTCTTATGATCAATGAAGACATTAAACGTCGAACCATACAAGTAGTGCCTCCAAATCTTCAACGCAAAGACTACCGCTGCTAACTCCAGATCATGAGTTGGGTAATTCTTCTCGTGCACTTTCAACTGTCTCGAGGCATACGCTACCACCTTCCGATTCTGCATTAGAACACAGCCTAATCCTTGGTATGAAGCATCACAGTACACTTCAAAAGGTTTGCTTGGATCTGGCAATATCAACACTGGCGATGTAGTCAACCTCTTTTTTAGCTCCTGAAAACTCTGCTCACAGGCTTCAGTCCATTTAAACGTTTTATCCTTCCTCATCATTTGGGTAAGAGGTCCTACAATCTTAGAAAATCCCGTAATGAACCTCCGATAATACCCAGCCAAACCCACAAAACTGCATATCTCAGTCACTGTGGTTGGTCTTTCCCACTCAAGAACTGCTTCAACTTTCGACGGATCTACAGTAATTCCTTCCTTTGAAATTACATGACCCAAAAACTGTACTTCGTCGAGCCAAAACTCACACTTGGACAGTTTTGCATACAGCTGTTTCTCTTTCAGAACCTGAAGAACTACACTAAGATGTTCAGCGTGCTCTTCTTGGTCTCGCGAATAGATGAGTATGTCATCTATGAAGACAATGACAAACTTATCTAGGTATGGACAAAAGATCCTATTCATATAATCCATGAATATAGTTGGAGCATTCGTCACACCAAATGGCATTACAAGATATTCGTAGTGCCCATAGCGTGTTCGAAACGCTGTCTTTGGTACATCTTCTGCCTTCACACGAATCTGGTGATAACCCGATCGTAAATCAATTTTGGAGAAAACTGCCGCTCCCCTCAACTGATGCATCAAGTCATTTATCCTCGGAAGTGGATACTTGTTCTTAATGGTAACCTTGTTTAACTGGCGATAATCCACGCATAAGCGAGATGTTCCATCTTTCTTTTTCACCAACAGCATAGGTGCTCCCCACGACGACACACTGGGTCTAACAAACTGCTTCCCCAATAAGTCCACCAACTGTTCCTTCAAGGTTTCCAACTTAGCAGGTGCCATACGATACGGTGCCATAGACCCTGGTCCTGTTCCTGGCACAAGATCAATCGCAAACTCGATGTCCCGAACTGGCGGCAAACTTGGTACGGCTTCAAGAAAGACTTCCGGAAACTCGTTCACGACAGGTACGCGCTCTAAGACTAGCTCGCTCTTGACCTCCAAAGAAGATAGTAACATGTATCCTTGAGCTCCTTCTCTCAAAGAAGCATTTACTTGGTTGGCAGTCAAAAATCCAGAATTCTCATAACTAGGGAAAACTAAGGTTTTATTTGCACAGTCTAATAGGATATGGTTAGAAGATAACCAATCCATTCCTAAGATTACTTCCATTTACGAAAGAGGCAAACAGATCAAATCAATCAAAAATATTCTATCTTTAACAGAAATAGAACAGTTCAAACAAATTTTAGCAGTTATAACAGACTTTGCAGTAGGCGTAGAAATTACCAAATCAAAAGGTAAAGAAGACACAGGTAATCCCAACAGATTCACACAGTCATATGCAATAAAGGAATGCGTTGCACCTGAATCAAACAGTACAGTTAAGGTTTTACCTCCCATGACACACTGACCTTGGATTAAGTCCTCATTCTGAGAAGCTTCAGCAGCATTCACAGAATAGACTCTGCCTTTTGCCTTAGGCCTCGCTGCTTGGACATTGTTGACGGAATGTTCCACTTTTGGTTGCATGCATTCACGTGAAATATGTCCCGGCTTCCCACACTTGAAACAGATAATTCCTTTGATTGAATAGTCTTTAGTGATATGATTACTCCTCCCACACTTCATGCACTTGTTTGGGATGTTTCCAGACTGACTGAAACCCCCACTGCTTCCTCCCGTAGAACGTTGTTGTTGATCTTATTGCTTCAAATATGGCTTCCATCAAGATTTGTTGTCTCGACCACCGCTTCCTCTTTGGAACTTACTCAGTCCAGAACTCTGTGTCCGCTTGTCCTTAGGCTCCAAGCTCTCGATCAGACAACACTTCTCCATCAGTCTTGGAAAAACAGAAATTTCCAGAGGAACTACAGCTCTCTTCAAGTCGATCCTCAGACCTCCTTCAAACTTCCTGCATTTCCATTCTTCTCTTGGGTTGTCCAGAAAATAATTTGAGAACTTCGCCAAACTTTCGTATTTGGCCCCGTATTCAGCTACAGTCATTCCCCCTTGTCTCAGCTGGAGGAACTCCATTTCTTTCTTGTGCCTTGCACTCGCAAGGAAATACTTTTCCAGGAACTTCCTCTTCAAAGCATTCCAATCCACAGCTTGTTGGTCATGAATCAGCATCTGACGGGCCCCTTCCCACCAGTATTCAGCATCCTCCACCAGCATATAGGTTGCATAGACAACCTTGTCATTCTCAGTACACCTCATTGCTCCAAAGATTTTCTCCAACGTCTGGATCGAACGCTCAGCTAATTCAGGATTGAATTCACCCTTGAATTGAGGTGGATTCTACGGAGAAATTCGTCCAATCCTCTACTCCCAGCAGCTCTTTTGTCACGTTGAACTATCGCAGCAACCATCTCCCGTGTGGCGTTCACAGCAGCAGTCAGGTTTTGAGTAGCCCTTGCTACCTTCAAAACCAGAATTGTCAAACTCAAAGGAATAAACCAAACAATGTTATCCTCCTTGCGGAGATAACAACAGAGAAACACACAGAGATCACAACACAAACAAGACAGACCATAACCCACAAACCCCAAAAAGACTCGGCCAGCTCTGATATCAAATAATGCAACACCCTTTCCCGAGTGTCACATTCCCGAACGTTTATAAGGCCGAAAATAAATATTAATGCGGAAAATACGGTTTTTTTTTTCTTTTCACAAACATGTAATGGGATTAGTAAAGGTAAATAACACTAACAAATGAACTTAGGTTCACCATGCATTTCTAGAACATACTGTATTATAAATACAGAAAATAGAAAACAGAAATAATACTGCATACAGACATAGGTCTATAAATAAGTACTAGGAGTCGTAGCTCCCAAAAGGTACTACAGATACCGACACAGTCTGGCCTAGACAAAATAAAACAGCAAAAAGGAGTCCACCTCCGGACTCAAAGTAACTGCTGAACCGAACCGTCATCGTGTCCATCTATTCAGGCAGCAACAACAAGTACCAGAAGAAAATATACAGATATGGGTGAGATTCCCGTTCATCAACACAGCAAAACAACAGTAGTAAAAACGGAACTACTCACCAGGTAACAGCGTACCCAACATGCTTACTAAAATTCTCAATATAAATCATGTTAAACAGTTAACAGCATAATATAAGGCATTCTTAAAAACAGAACAGCGATGTATAACAGTAAATGTAAACATCAACAGCCATGCAATGCAGTGCAATATACATGACTCAATGCCAATGGCACTTGGTACTACTCTGACCTTTACACCATGGTGCTAACAAAATGTTGGAGAGAGTGCATACGAGGACATATTCCGGTTTCTGCCAGCCATGAGCTAGATGCTACAACATTTGTAACGTGCAAGTATCTGGCTTTACGGAAACACTCTCGACCAAACATGAAAAGTATGGCATGTAGTAGAGGATATCAGTGCATTGCTCGGATTAGCCACGACACAGAAAAGCTACCAACTGGTCACATGTCAGCCCTTCCAACCCTGATACCTCCAAAAAGACCATTGAAGATCGTCACCGTAAGATTCGCACCCGCATCAAGGTGTAGGCTCAACTCCTAGTCCCAAGGCTTTATGACTATGCAAATGAAATGCCAATGCTTATACCAAGCAGATGCGAAAAAGCAATGTCTATCCATCGGATAAACCTCAAGGTCCACTAAGGTTCTCTCCCTTAGGAACTATACGCGTCTTTGGAAAACAAAACCTTTATCCACCGGATAAATCTCGTGATCCCTCCGGGATTGAGTCATCACAAGACTGAAACAATTGAACGACTGATCGAGATCCGAATCATCGGTCCGTCATCAAACTACTGTTTCAAAACCCAAAACGTTTCGTGTTTGTGTTTATGTCTTATGAATTAGGGCTAAACTCCTAAGCATTATGAATAAGGATTGTGAATCCTCCTAGATAAGTCTTTAATCCTTTCTAAGATATTATTCCTTGATTTTCAATTAAGGAAATAAGTGTTGATTCACTTAAGTCTTATGAAGTCATTGATATACTAAATCATCAATGGTATAGTATATGGTTTTGTGTCACCACATGCTATACTTAATTAACCCTTGTCTTCAACTCTAAGTTAATTACTTAACTTAGG
This sequence comes from Ammopiptanthus mongolicus, assembly GCA_039655645.1. Classification (NCBI taxonomy): domain Eukaryota; kingdom Viridiplantae; phylum Streptophyta; class Magnoliopsida; order Fabales; family Fabaceae; genus Ammopiptanthus; species Ammopiptanthus mongolicus. Next base: position 52,047,343 of record CM077351.1, on the reverse strand, counting down.
TTTTAATACGTAAAACTTTACGATTTGAGTTAGAAACTCTTTTTTGTAAACCAAAACAACGCTTTGAATTTGAAAACTTAATCTATTTCTAGTATTTTCTGAAACTTGAATTTCGCTAAGCTAGATTCCAATTCGCTTGGCTAAATTGAGGCAGTGATGCCTCAAGTGAAATTCCCCTTAATCGCTTAGCGAAACAAAATTCTCTTAGCGAAATTCCATGTATTCGCTTAGCAAAGCTTAATTCGCTTAGCGAAATGGAGACATTGATGCCTAGCTTGGAATTTCTCTGTTTCGCTTAGCGAAATTGCATTCGCTTAGCGAAACTTGCCTTAAGCAAAGCATGAACTTGTTCTAAAATAAAGGAAAAACCTTATAGGACTATGTTCAATTTTTGATGAAAACACTTCTTTGTTTCACTTTTAAATTACTTGATTAACTAGATGAACTAATGATAAGGTGTAAGACATGTTTCGCTCTGGTGAAAACACTACGATTAAAACAAAAGGCATATTTCACTTTGGTGAAGACACTTCAAGATTAAACTTTATTTGATCTTTGGATCAAAATCATTTATGGTCTTTCTTTAAAGCATAAGTCTCTAAAACATTTTTCTTACATCAAAACTTGTATTTGTTCAAGAACTACACAAGTTCTTCCCTTTTCTTTGATAATGGCCGAAAGCCAATTAGGAACCAATGTGAAGATTTTGCTTCACCCTCAAGACAAGATATAGCTCAAAAAGCTCACGTAATTATGACAAACAATAATCACACATCATTGCATCATAATCAAGCATAAAAATCCATAATTGGTCTAGAGATCAAAGTAGGTTTTTCAACATGCAAGAAAATGTTTTCTCATCTAAACAGCATCATCATAAAACACATGCTAAAGCATACAAAGCATAAACAACACTATTACGCTTTGTTCTCCAAGAGAACCAAATTAATTGGTGAACCCAAACCAAAGGGTTTCACCCACACATAAACTAAACAACCATCTTCACCACCACCATTTTGGTGTGATGAGGTTCACCCCCCATACCCGTTGATGAGCAGATATCCGGATCAAAGTTGGTTGATCGATTTGTGAACCTCTTGACAATCGTCACCAACTACAACAACACAACAATCAAACATTAAACAACAATCAAAACAAAACTCAACCATTTCTACTCTAAGAGGTTTCGGCCACCCTAAGGTAAAAGGATTAGAAATTGATTTTGGTTTTCCATTTCTTGGATTCAAAGACAATAGGAAAACTAAGGATGGAATCAAGTTTTAGAAATCAAAAAATGATGAAAAACACTATTCATCATCACTATGTAGAGTTCGGCCATATTGGGGATTTAGGGCTATGATGAGAATTGAATCATAAGCTCTTGGGTTTAGGTAGAGAATGATGAAGTGAGTTCAAAGAAATTGGTTTCACATTAAAAGGATTTTTCTACCAATTCCTATGGATTTTCAAAGTTTTGGATCTACGAATGGTTTTTCATGAAAATGGATTTTGATATTGAGATTGAGAGACATTCAAAAAGCTAGGAGATCATAGAAGTGATCTTACCTAAGAATGGATGAAGATGGATCAAAGAATCAACGATTTCTAACAAGTATTCAAGGTTTTCTCAAGAACAACAATGGTGTTTTCTCAAGAACAACTATAGTGTTCTTTTGGCCAGCCTATTTGCGTGAATGAGGGGCTGTAAGGGGCTGAGTTCAGCCTTTTAAAATCTCACTTGAGGGCAAAATGGTCATTTGTTTCAAGGGTAAAATGGTAAAAGTGTAAAAGACTAAGATTAAGGGCATTTTGGTAATTTCGCGTCTAGATTTTTCCAATCGTCATGGCGACTCTGGCATACTCTCCCAAGTGATCTAGCATGATGTGGTATCAAGCTTATCCGTTGTCGGGTCTCATTGAATCCCTTTACGACTCCCAACGCCTCTCGGTTCGATTATACGGCCGAATATAATATGTTATTATTATTTTTCGGACATCAGGACGGATTTTAACAAAGATGTAGAGAATAAAATCACGAGACTTACTGTCTCATTCACAAGTCCAAATTAGGTTTAGATAGTGGAAAAACACCTCTATCCGTGAAAAACACAGACCGGGCTCCATTCGAGCTTTTGCCCGAAACTTAACCATGGCTTCCTATGGTTGTGTAGAGTATTCCCATCTTCTCAGAATATTTTATTTCACCCTTTAAACCCTCCAATAAAATAAAAACGTTAAATTACTGAAGAATAATAAAATGTGAAAATCAGGGGGTTACATTTCTAGACAGGCACCTCGTTCAAATGTCTGACACAATCCCAAAAGGACAAACGACGTGTCAATGCGAATACAAGTACCTTTCTCTAAACGTGAGTTCCCACCAGGCTTCAACCTGATTAGAACTCAACAAAACACACACCCTTGTGTGACAACACACCTTGTTTCGTCAAGGAAACAATTTCAAAACGGTTCTACTCTTTTGGAGAAATAAAATTAACTCCTGAAACTTATCATCCGCCTTTTGCTCATCCATCGACTATCGGGAAAGTCATTCCCCCTTTCACTGACCTGTTAGTCCGTCATTCTCTACTACCAATCCTTCACGAAAAACTTACTTCCATGATTAAGTCAATAACTTAAACTAGTTCTTATTCCATTATTACATGTCTCAGTATCACCAACAACTCTAATGCACTCTAAATCCTAATAAGCTCACTTAGGAGTTCTAATATCTCAGTGAAAATCCACACTTAATATCAAACTTAGTCCAAGTCCTCGAAATTTGAAAGTATCGAAACAAGGAGTCAACCATATCCTCAGATAGTGGTCGTTGCAAATGAGTCTAAACTCATATGTCTTACTTATCTTTGCCGGTCATTGTCTTAAGTTCTATTAACAAGACAATACTCCTATCCATATAGGATTCCTTGTGATTATTTCCCCTACTGATACCAGTCCTAAGGACACTCATTCTATAGTCAAAATTCGCAATTCAATTCTGGTTCACTCAGTCTCTGATCATTCGCAACTTCGAAAAGTTATACTTAGGTATTATACGAATTCTTCACCATCATCAACATGAATTACAGTCTACCCATAAGGTGTAGCCTTTCATCTGTCCTAATGGAGAAAAACATCCTATTCATCAAACCCACAAACAGCGGAGGCTCCAATCATTTCTTAAGGTACTATCAGAAGAAACTTTACGCGATACCACACTTTTATTGCTTTACCGGAATTCCATTCCAGTCTCTCAACTCTATTACAATACATATCATTATCTTGCCATTCCTTTGGTCGCTTACTAGCTACCTATGTATCTACTCCAAAAACCTTTTGGTATTCTTCTACTTGCCTAAAGCATGCTTGTTCCTTCGGCAAACTTCCCAACATTCAAACTTTCTTTACATACCAAGGAGTCTTCACTCACTTGATAACTAAGAGTCTAACATCCTTGACTCATAAAGTAAAGGTCATATTCAAGCCTATTTTCTAGAATGGACTAAGGAGCTGTCTCAAAGCTTACCTTAGATATCACCTCTTAATGACTCGGATAACTCTTCTCTTAAGAGTCTTAACGCATCTCAATCATCTGATCCAACCAATCCAATTGGTTGTATTCCAAAATAAAGAAGTCATCATAGACTGTTCTTACTCTTACTGTCCTTTATCAAAACAAAACACAGAGTAAACACAGCAAAAACATCATGAATCCATAACCTAGATCCCAAAAGACATCGACCAGCTCTGATACCACTATTGTAACACCCCCTCTTGGTGTCACAGTTCATAACCCAAATTCTCTCTTTCGATTAATTAAAACCTTTTCGAAAATACTCATTAGACTAGTTGCGGAAATTTGAAACCAATAAACCTTTACAACAACTGAGAAACAAATTCAAACTCATCATCTATAAAACTCATTCAACCTCGCCGTAAGGCATACATCACTTCAATCTCTTAATACACATCATACTGAGTCACGATCAAAGGACCTGACTTTAAATATCAAAATCCTAAGAGCTGGTCTAACAAACTCTAAGAACAATAAAGCATACTACCTAGCATGCATCGCCCCAATGAGACTGGGCCTCGTCATCAACAGTCCACTTGTCTTCGTTGTCGACACCAAGGAACTCCGCTACAGGGTCCCGCAGTGACCCAGAGGACCATTGGAAAATATTTGTACATGTGTTCAAAAAACATAACAGGGTATCCAACATGTACAGGCAAAGGTGAGATACTCGTTTACAAGTTTATCATAATAGCCACAAAAGCAAAGCAGCATATAAACAATGCATCAATACAGTCATGCGATAAAATATCAAAATTCAATCATAATATCATAATGAAATAATTTCACTCAGTGGGATCACACCCATTCATCAAGATAAGTCAAAAGAATGCATGAGACTTCAATTCAACTCTCTAATTCATGTACTTTGGAGATTCCTAACTTCCCTTCATCCGAGCGATAGGTCGCGAATACTCCCATAACACAGTTGTTCTCATGAGTCGGCCTCTCAAGTTAGGTCCGAACTTTAATTGTTCCAGGGTACCACGTCATAACCATATCATGAATAGTCCAGTCTCTGATCAAGTTCATCTGTGCTGGGCAGCCAATTTACCACGGCACGGGGCCGCGATGCCTCTGGCCTCCTGTGGAGTTTGGAACACGGGATGCCCCTATAAACCTAGCGGTCTTAACTGGCTCAATTCTCAACTACCTGAGTTGTAGCTCGTTTCAAATGGCACGTCGGCCAACTCATGCATGTATGCAGGAGGTGTTCTATTCTTTCTTTTCATTCATTCTTTCTTTTTCTGCCAAGGCACACAGCTCATGACTCATTTTAAAGGACATATAGCCCGTTTAATTCAAATTTCAGAACACGTAGTCCAAGTTCTTAATTCATGAAGTACAAGGCCGACGCCACGGACACTAGACTCGCATATAGGACACTAAGTTCGTTCTTTTTCAAAACATAGGACACATAGTCCGAGTGCACAATCCACGAAGTACTAGGCCGACGTCGCAGACACTAGACTCGCATATAGGACACAAAGTCCATTCATGTCACAGAACTCTAGCCCGACGTCTCGGTCACTAGGTTCATGTGCTTCACATGCACGAAGGGGTAATCACCAGTTTCATCAAATTCATTTTCGTAGTTCAAATCTCAAAAATAAAACTCAGATTCTCTTTGATATAAACCAAAACTCGTTTTCGCTCTAAAACTTATTTTCCACAAAAACTTTTCTTTACAAGTCACTCTCAAAGGCTCAAGTTCTAAGGATTCGTTTTTCAAAGGATTTTGGCTTTAAAACCCTTTTCTAAAGGTTCCCTCATTTTTAAAACATTTTCTAAAGATTGTTATCGGAACAAACTTTCATGAAGAGACTTTTTCGTTTTGGAAAGTCAAATACTTTTAGAAGATTCTTTCTTTGACAAACTAAATACTTTTCAATTTTCTCTTTCTTCGTACAACATGTTTAGAAAATAATGATCAAACAACTTTTCACTATTTTCCTCACTAACTCTCAATTTCTTAAGTCTTGCTCGAAAATCATCCTGGGTTCTTAACTTAGTGGCTTTTTAGTAAAATTGGCCATTATAACAATTAGCTTAGAAGCTTTTCATCTCTCAAATCAAAAATTTCCAAATTATTGATTAAGACTTTTAAGTAGCTTAATCTTCATTATTGAGCTATAGCCAGTGCTATGCTCTTAACCAGTCCAGGATATAAATATATATATACATCAAACCTCAATTCAACATCATCTCATCCAAGGCATCAATGCCACAATTCATATTTCAATATCCAATATCTCATTCAAGGCAATAACGCCACAATTCATATTTCAATATCCAATCACGCACTTACCAAATAATTCTCGCATATACATCACAAGAGAAATCATCATCATCGATTCATATAACATCATTACAATCATACCACAACCAACCTTATGCAGCTATCAAACTTATTGGAGTTAATCTCCCCTTACTTCTCGAAGCTTCCCGGTTAGCGGAAAGTTGCCCGACCGATCCGAAAGTCGCCCGGTTTCTCGTCCGATTACCCGACAACAACTACAAATACATAACCAATCCAAACATCAATAACTAACAACACAAATTCTCCCTATATCCCTTGACCTAGGTTCGGCCATATAGCTAAGAAATTAGCTAGGGATGTCCAAAAATTCTTATCTCTTGGAGTAAGGATCCTTAAGTAACCTTAATGTAACACCCATATTTTCTTATTCTTTCTAATTAATCAGTATTTATGTAATTGTATTTTATTGGAGGGTCTAGAAAATGAAATAAATTAATCTGAGACCAAAGTCACGATCTACGCTATCGTAGGAAGCTATGGTTAAATTTTGGTTGAAAACTGAGATGGAGCCTGGTCTACGTTTTACACTGACAGTATGATTTTACTGCTCAGACGACCTAATTTTGACTCGTGAACAAAACAATTAGGTTTTAAATAAAATTGCGAACAATATCGACGATTTTGAAAAATTTCAAAACACATAAGTTCTCACGACTTTCTTGGGCAAAGTAGTAAATTGCTTAAGTAACGGAGCTAAAACCGGATGAACATGAGGTCACATCACCTAGTAAGGCGTGCCTATGACTCACTACTGTCATCATTGCTTTTCCGAAAATACCTAGATAGTTAGGACATTAGAAAATATCTGAATGCGAAAAGACAAAATGCCCCTGGTCTTTTTCCTAAAAGACAATTTTATCCCTAAAATATCTTAAAAAGTGGCATCACCCACTCACTCTCTCTCCTCATTTTCGGCTGACCCTTTCTCTCTCTCCCTCCATCTACTTCTTCTTCTTCCTTCCTTTTTCTTCTTCTTCCTCCATTTCTTCTTTTCTTCCTTTCTTTTCCTCCATTTTTCTCAAGCTTCTACAAGGATTTTCAAGAAAGTTTGTGAAGAAAAGTTGATCCTCTCATCCTCTTCTATCATCTAAGAGGTATAGATTTCACTCTTGAGCTCTCAATGATTCTCGAAGGATTCCCGAAGATCGCGTTGCCAATGACACAGCTAACTAGGAAGGGAATATCCTTTGATTGGATGGATGAATGTGAGAATAGTTTTCAAGAGCTGAAGAGGAGGTTGACTACGTCACCAGTATTGACGTTAACGGATTCTTTAGGACAGTTTGACGTATACTGTGATGCGTCATACCAAGGATTGGGTTGTGTCCTAATGCAAGATCGGAGAGTGGTAGCATATGCTTCGCGACAGTTAAGAATTCATGAGAGGAATTATCCAACTCATGATTTGGAGCTAGCAGTTATAGTGTTTGCTTTAAAGATATGGCGACACTATTTATATGGACCTAAGTTTATAGTGTACAGTGACCATAAGAGCTTAAGCTATCTATTTGATCAGAAGGAATTAAATATGAGGCAAAGGAGATGGATGGAATTCATAAAGGATTTTGAATTTGACCTACAATACCATCCAGGAAAAGTGAATGTAGTGGCGGATGCGTTAAGTAGGAAATCCTTGCACGTATCTGCTATGATGGTAAAAGAACTGGAACTGATGGAACAATTTAGAGATTTAAATCTAGGCATGGAATTATTTAGAGATAAGATACACCTAGGAATGGTCACAGTAACGAGCGACTTTTTGAAGACGGTTAAGGAGAAGCAGGAGGTTGATCAGTATCTTCAGAAAGTAAGGGAACAAGTAAAATAAGACATAACATCTGAGTTTAGGATGAATCAAGATGGAGTCTTGAGGTATGTTGACAGAATTTGTGTGCCAATGGATATAGAGCTAAGACGGATGATCTTGGAAGAAGCGCACAAGAGTAGGTTGAGTTTTCATCCAGGAGCTACCAAGATGTACCGGGACCTAAAGAAAATGTTTTGGTGGCCGGAATGAAGAAAGAGGTAGCTGAGTATGTATTAGCTTGCTTGGTGTGTCAGAAGGCGAAGATAGAACACCAAAAGCCAGCGGGACTGCTACAATCTTTAGATATCCCAGAATGGAAATGGGATGGTATATCTATGGATTTCGTGGTTGGTCTGCCAAGGACTAACAAGAGGCATGATGCAATTTGGGTAATCGTTGATAGGTTGATGATGTGTGCCCACTTCTTACCGATTGGCAAAAGTTATACGTTGGAAAAGTTTACCTAAATCTACATCAAGGAAGTAGTAAGGTTGCACGGGGTGGCTTTTAGTATTGTTTCCAACAATGATCCTAGATTTACATCTAGATTATGGAAGCAGTTACATGAGGCTTTGGGAACTAAGTTAAGGTTGAGTTCTGCTTATCATCCTCAAACGGATGGTCAGTCAGAACGAACGATTCAATCATTGGAAGATCTCTTAAGGGCTTGTGTTTTGGAACACATAGGAAGTTGGGATGAGTTCTTACCGTCGATTGAGTTCACTTATAACAACAGTTTTCATTCAAGTATAGGCATGGCACCTTACGAAGCGTTGTACAGCAGGAAGTGTAGAACACCTTTGTGCTGGTATGAGAATGGAGAAAGTCAAGTACTAAGACCAGAGGTAGTGCAACAAATGACGGAACAGATCAAGAGGATACGGGAAAAGATGAAAATCGCACAGGATAGACAGAAGAGTTACAGCGATAAGAGAAGGAGACCATGTTTTTCCGAGAATGACTCTGAGAACTGGAATTTGCAGAGCAATAAAATCTAGAAAGTTTACTCCTTGATTCATTGGACCGTTTCAAATTCTTCGCCTAATTGGTCCTGTAGCCTATCACATCGCTTTACCCCCAAACTTATCCAATCTCCATGATGTCTTCCATGTTTCTCAGTTGAGAAAGTATTATCCTGATCCATCACACGTTTTAGAACAAGAGTCAATACAATTGAGAGATAACCTTGAGTATGAGGCTCTACCTGTAAGGATTGCAGATAGAAGGATAAAGGAGCTCCGAGGTAAAAACATACCGTTGGTCAAGATCATATGGGATGAAGTTGCCGGAGATGCTACTTGGGATCGCGAAGAGGACATGCAACAACAATATTCGAGCTTATTTTAAAAGGTACGTCGAATTCGGGACGAAATTCTTTTTAAGGGGGTAGTAATGTAACACCCCGATTTTCTTATTCTTTCTAATTAATCAGTATTTATGTAATTGTATTTTATTGGAGGGTCTAGAAAATGAAATAAATTAATCCAAGACCATAGTCACGCTCTACGCTATCGTAGGAAGCTATGGTTAAATTTTGGTCGAAAACTCAGACGGAGCCCGGTCTGCGTTTTACACTGACAGTATGATTTTACTGCTCAGATGACCTAATTTTGACTTGCGAACGAAACAATTCGGTTTTAAATAAAATTGGGAACAATATCGGCGATTTTGAAAATTTTCAAAACATATAAGTTCTTACGACTTTCTTGGGCGAAGTAGTAAATCGCTTAAGTAACGGAGCTAAAAACGGATGACCATGAAGTCACATCACCTAGGAAGGCGTGCTTGTGACGCACTACTGTCATCATTGCTTTTTCGAAAATATCTAGATATTTAGGACGTTGGAAAATATCTGATCGCGAAAAGACCAAAATGCCCCTGGTCTTTTTCCTGAAGGACAATTTTGTCCCTAAAATATCTTAAAAAGTGGCATCACCTCCTCACTCTCTCTCCTCATTTTTGGATGACCCTTTCTCTCTCTCCCTCCATCTTCTTCTTCTTCTTCCTTCCTTTTTCTTCTTCTTCCTCCATTTCTTTTTTTCTTCCTTTTTTCACCTCCATTTTTCTCAAGCTTCTACAAGGATTTTCAAGAAAGTTTGTGAAGAAAAGTTGATCCTCTCATCCTCCTCTATCATCTAAGAGGTATAGATTTCATTCTTGAGCTCTCAATCTTCATTTTCTTTCATTGAAATCTTTGGTTTCAAGTTTTACGATCCAAACTTCAAAAACTCTAGAAAATTGTAGAAAAATCCTTTTAATGTCAAACCAATTTCTGCAATCTAGTTTCATCCTCTATTATCATAATCCAAGAGCATGAAATCAAATAATCTTCCTAGCCTATTTATCTATGAGAAACCGAACCTATGACCATTTGGAAAAAAATGGGTTTTTGTCCAATCTGTGTGAAATGATTCTTGATTTCACTTATTTCATTCCTTAATCATGTAATCCAAGTGATTAGGAAGCCCAATCAAACTCTCACCTATTTTTCATGGTGATGGCCGAAACCCTAGGTTTTTGGTTTAAGGGGATTAGGTTCAAATCTTTGATAATTGATCATGGATTATGTCTTAGGTATGCTTAAGGATCATTGATCCAGGAGTTGGTAGAACTTCAACATCCCTAGCCTATTTAATAAAATGGGGGCAGCAGCCTAGTCCTAAGGTTTGGGGAGTTTTTGATTGAACTGTACTGATTTCTGGTTGTGTTTTGTGATATAGAATCGGACAGGACTCGAACGTTCGACCGCACACCCGACGACTGTTGTGGAGCCGCATCCGGAGTCACCCGGGAACATCACTAAGGTGGGGGAAAGAACCACAATATTGTTGGGGTGGCAAGCTTTAAATAATATATATTGATATGCGTAGGTGACCCAAATCCTACTAGAGGTCGTTTGGTCGATAGGATGATTTTGGTTGTATATCGAGGTTGTTTGTGCTGTGATTGGGTATCTAATATGTTATATGTGATATATATATATATATATATATATATATATATATATATATATATATATATATATATATATATATATATATATATATAAGTTATGCTTATTATATGCTTATGATTGATTAAACATGATTTATCTGTAAGTTGATTTTACTGTTGAATCTATTGTTGGTTGTGATTTATGTACTGTTGTGACTGCTGATGTCTGAGAAGAGCTAGGCAGTGATTTCAGATAAGTCAGGAAATGATTGTGTGGTGTGAAAGTCGAGGGTATATATATGCCATAGTGGTCAACCTAGAGATACAGTTAATCTGTTGATGTTGTGATATAAAGTCGATACCCGGTTAAGTCGGAGGAAAGTTGGTTGTGGTTGTTTATAAGTCGTGGTTGAGGCACTAAGTGTTGATCCTGAGATGAGTCAGTGAGATTCATGTTGCATAGTCGTTGTTCATCACTGTGTTGGCACACGGGCGACTCCGATCTTACCTGCAGGGAGATGATCGTATCGATTAGTTTGGCATAGGGCGATTCCGATCTTACCTGCGGGGAGATGATCGTACCCGTTAGTCGAATTGTAGACTGACGGGCAAATGTCTCGACCTAGCCTGCGGGCGGGGGAACATGTCGTTACCGTAAGTTGCGTTGTTGACGGGCGAATATTCCGACCTGGCCTACGGGCGGGGGAATATGTCGTACCCATGAAACGAGTTGAGCCTGCGGGCTTTTAACCGAACCTTTGCCTTTTGGGGGGTGGCATAGTGATGACTGAGACACCTTGATCTATTGGGGATGTCACGTCGTGATCGCGTCCATATAGTCGTTATTTGCATGAGTGTGAGAGACAGTAGTTAAGAGAAAATTATTCTGGAGTTGTATGATTGTCACTGTTGTGATTCTGAGTGTTGCTATCTATATACATTAATTTATATAGCTGTTTTTCCCAGTTATGACATATTACTGTTTCTTATCCCCTATATTTTCTATGTCATATTTTCTTTATTCTCGGGCCGTACGAGAAGACCTGGACAATGAATTTCCAGAGGAGATTGATGGCATCCCGTTTGAACTTGATGCTGGCGGGAGAGCCTCGGATCCCAATGCTGGGGGAGCTTGAGCTGCTCTATGCAGAGGACGACCATCTCTGGGAGACTGAGTCGTCTATATTTTTATTTCTGCCACTATGCTTTTAGTTTTTATTTGCTGCGTACTCTGAAATCTTTTATATTTCGTATCAGTTGTTGTAGGCTCCACTGAAGGAGCCAGTACTCTTATGTCTGTATATTATTATGGTATCAGTGTATTAAATGTTTTAAATATTTCCGCAATTTTGTACTATCACGCTACGTTGTAACGCTAATAATTATAAGTGGGGTTACCAATGGGACCTACGAGGAAGGGGTTGTCTCACTTAACACCAAATCAAGTCTGAATTTTGAAACTTGAATCAAAACTTCATATTTTCCCCAAATCGGTGGTTCGGCCATGTGCAAGAAAATATGGCTAAGGAGCTCCAAAAATTCCTATCTCTTGGATTCTATGCTAGCTAGGTGTAATAACACTAGATCAAAGCTTATTATGCCAAAACTTTAACCAAAACTTTACTCACCCAAAGAGATGACATTCGGCCATCATATGATTAGAATGGCTAGGGAAGTTTCTTGATCACATACTTTTGGATTCAAGGCTCTCTAAGCGTGATAGAACCTAATCACATAGTTCTTAGACACAAATTGGAACAAAACTCTAATGATCCAAAATGGGTGAGCTTCGGCCTCTCATACCCATATGAGCTAGAGGGCTCTTTTGGTTACAAGCTCCTGGATTATGGAAGAGGAGGATGTAACTAGCTCATAGAAATTGGTTTGACATTAAAAGGATTTTTCTATAATTTTCTAGAAATTTTTGAAGTTTGGACAAGAACTTGAAACCTTCTCCAATCATGGTTTTCAAACATGAATTAAAAGGAGATTCATGAGGTTTAAGGATCAAAGGAAGCAACCATACCTCTTGAAGGATGAAATTGAGCAAGGATCCTCACTTGATTCCCCAAAAATGGTTAGGGATCAAGCTTGAAAATGGAGAGAAAGCTTGAAGAGAAATGGTGTTAGGAGAAAAAATGGTGGAGGGGCTGTCTTGGCCGGTCTATTTCGTGGGAGATGAAGGGAGGACAAGGATGTCGACAATTTTTTTCATTAAGGGCATTATGGTCTTTTCTATAGGACCAAATGGTCATTTCTTTAAAAGACCAAGGGCATTTTGGTCATTTCACGTCCAGATATTTTGAAAAACCATCATGACACTGGAACACATTCCTAGGTGATGTGAAGTGATGTCACATCAAGATTATCCATTAGCGGGTCCCGATAAATCCATATACAGCTCCGTTTGCCTCCCGATTTGAGTTTTCACCCGAATAGTTTATATTATTTTACTTTTTAACGTCAAGAACAAATTTTAGCAAAATTGTAGGGAATTTAATTCTAAGCCTAACTGTCTCGTCCATGAGTCAAAATTAGGTCTTTATAGTAGTAAAATACTATTGTCAGTGAAAAACGCAGACTGGGCTCTGTCTGAGTTTTTAGCCCAAAATTTAACTGTAGCTTCCTATGATAGCGTAAGCTCGACTATGGTCTCGGTTTATTTTATTTCACTCTCTAGACCCTCCAATAAAATAAAACTCATAAATACTGTTTATTAACTCTAGAGAGCTTGAAAATCGGGGTGTTACATTACTACCCCACTAAAAAAAATTCGTCCTTGAAATTTCGTGACTCAAAACTGAATAGGATTTTCTTAATCACCAGGTTCCACATCTTATCCACCACATCATACCTTAACAAAAGTCCCATCACTTCTCGTTTATCCTGCTGACAGGATGTTCGTAGTTGGATCACTACACTTACTCCCAACCAGTCCTTCAAAGATCGAAACGTTTTTCTTGCCCGTCCACTTGAGTTGAGGGCAATCAGTTGAACTTAGTCGCTACTCGATCCTTGAAGATTAAGGAAAGAAGTCTTTCAACAAAAGAAATTTTCAACAGAGGAAATTTTCTTGGTCTTACTCTCATAGAAACGTATATAGAAGGATTTTACCACTCGGAAATGAATACAGGAATATCCAGTATGTAAAAAAATTCTTCAGTAGGTTCGTGAGAGTAAAAATGCAAAGCTATTACATGTTTACAACCATGACTCTAATAAAATCCCTTTTTTCATAAGAACCTTCCAATAGATCAGGGAATCAAAAGATGGGCAGTCTGGTCAAAAATCAGACTGGATCACAGTTACCAAGTGTAAAAGTGATTAGACTAAGTCTCGTCAAGAAACTTCCAGCATCGAGAATTTGTCTGTGTTACAACTCAAGAAATAGTCGTAACAAATCTTTCGATGGAATGACATGAAAATGTCCAAGTCAAAGGTTACTATTAAATCGATCCACTCAAATGTCTCATACATGGGAGTGTGAGTAGAAAGACTCGTCCAGGATTGCACACCCTAAGAATTTTTTTTACCACCACCAAGTCAAACTCGTACTCACATGATTTCATGTCAACTCTCCTCGCGTAGGCTCCGTAACACTTGACGCAGAGTTTCCTCATGTTCCTCATGACTCCTAGAGTAAACGAAAACATCGTCGATGATGACGAATTTCACGAGAACCAATCGAAATTCCATTGCATGTCATCCAACTCGACCAGCTTTATAGGCGATATTCTACACAAGCGATAGAGATCTAATTGAATCTAGAAACTAGATCAATCGAAAACTCAACGTCCTTTGCAACGCAAACTCGGAATATGCTCAGAAAATTTCTCCTGAAAATCTTTCCTGCAAGTGAAAATCATCGAGAAGAATTACCCTACTCATGATCTAGAGTTAGCAGCGGTGGTTATTCCGTTGAAGATTTGGAGGCACTACTTGTATGGTTCGAAGTTCAATGTCCTCAGTGATTATAAGAGTCTAAAGTACTTGTTCGATCAGAAAGAGCTCAACATGAGGCAGAGATGGTGGCTGGAATTTCTGAAGAACTATAACTTTCAGTTATAGTATCACCCGAGGAAACCTAACGTGGTAGCGGATGCCCTGAGTAGGAAAGAGTTACATGTGTCTGCCATGATGGTTAAGGAACACGAGCTGTTAGAACAGCACAGAGATATGCATCTGTCTGTGGTCAGTATGCCGGGGAGACTTTGTGTAGGCATGGTTACCGTGTCATGTGATCTGATGGATCAGATTCGAGAGAAACAAGTGTACGACCAATATCTAGAGAAAGAGCGAGGGAATCTGAAGAAAAGGATGATGTCTGAATACAAAGAAGGAGCAGATGGAATCTTAAGATCGAGGACAGAAGAGTAAAGCAACTGTGAGGGAAGGAGATATCCTTGGTCAAGGTTATCTGGAATGAGACTTCAGGTGATGCTACCTGGGAAAGAGAAGAAGACTTGCAATGACAGTATCCGAGTCTATTTTTTTTTTAGGCACGTTAAATTTAGATGACGAAATTCTTTTAAGAGGGGAAGTAAGGTAACGCCCCGATTTTTCAAGCTTTATAATTAAACAATATTTATGCGTTTCTCTTTTATTGGAGGGTCTAGAGAGTGAAATAAAATAATCCGAGACCATAGTCACGCTCTATGCTATCGTAGGAAGCTATGGTTAAATTTTGGTCAAAAACTCAGACGGAGCTCGATGTGCATTTTTCACTGACAGTAGTAATTTACTACTATCAAGACCTAATTTTGACTCATGAACGAGACAGTAAGTCTTAGAATTTAATCCTCTACAAATTTGCGAGAATCAGTTCCTGACGTTAAAATGTGAAAATAATATAAAATATGCGGACGAATGCTCGAACCGGGAGACGATTGGAGCCGTAAAGGGATTTAACGGGACTCGCTAACGGATAAACTTGATGCCACATCAAGTCACATCAAGTTGAATTTCGTGCCACCCTTATGATGACATTCTAAAAATATCTAAATGCGTTCGCCCTGCTAGAAGACCAAAACGCCCCTGGTCTTTTCCTAAATGACATTTTAGTCCTTATAGGAAAAGACCATTTTGCCCCTGGACACTTGAGAAAAGACTCATTTGCCCTCACCCTCATCATGACAACTTGAAACTATCTAGATATTTTCATAAACTTAAGGGTGAAAAGACTAAAATGTCCTTGGACTTTAAAGGAAAAGACCATAATACCCTTAATGACAAAAATATCTATCCTTCACTCTCTCTCTCTCTTGGCCATTTCGGCGAGCACCCTATCTCTGTCTTCTCTCACTTTTTCTTCTTTGTTCTTCAAGTTCTTCATAAGTTCTTCAACCATTAATTTCTTCATTTTGAGCTTGAAAAGTTGAAGTTTTTGGTGAAATCAAGTTTCTTTTCTCTTAAGACTTTGAATCTAGGAGGTATGAACTCCATCCTAGCTCTCTTAATCTCTCTATTTCATCTCTTAAATCTCTTGATTCATGGAGGTTAAAGCTTTGATTCATAAACTTCAAAAATTCATAGAAAAGTGTAGATAATGTCAAACCAATTTCTATGAGTTAGTTTCATCATTCTCTTTCATAATCCAAGAGCATGAAATCAAATAAGCTTTCTAGCCAATTCTTTTAAAAGTGGCCGAACCATAGATGTTGAGGAAACTTGAGTTTTTGATTCAAGTTTTGAACAATGAGACTTGTTTTAGTGTTAGGTATACCTAAGGATCATCCATCCAAGAGATAAGAAATTTTGAACATCTCTAGCTAATTTTAAAATAGAGGGGCCGAACCCTAAGTGGATGGAAATAGGAGATTTTTGTGTTGTTAGGTGTTAATGTTTGATTGATTGTGTTGATTGTAGTTGGTGACGAGTGTTCAGGCGAATAATCGGGAGATTCACGAACTGGTCAACCGAATTTCATCGGGAGGATTACTTCTCCAACAGGTATGGGGAGTGAACCTCATCACACCAAAGTTGGTGGAGGTGAAAATGGTTGTTTATGTTTGTGTGGGTGAAACCCTTTTGTTTGGGTTCACTACTTTATTTATGAAGTTCTCTTGGAGAACATAATTTGTAATAGTGATTCTATGTTTAGTAGGTGTTTATGATGATGTTGATTGGATGAAAAATATTTTCATGTATGTTGAAAAACCATACTTTGATCTCTAGATCAAGTAAGGATTTTTATGCTTGATTATGATGCAATGATGTATGATTGTTGTTTGTCATAATATTGTGAGCATTTTGAGCTATGACTTGACAAGTTAGTGAAGCAATATCTTCAATTCCTATGAGAGGCATTCGGCCATGACCAAAAAGAAAAGGAAGAACATGAGTTGTAACGCCCCGATTTTCACGTTTTCTAATTCTTCAGTATTTTAACATCTTTATTTTTTTTTCAAGGTCTTAGGAATGGAAATAAAATATTCCGAGACCATAGTCATGCTCGACGATATCGTAAGAAGCTACGATTAAGTTTTGAGTCGAAAACTCAAACGGAGTTTGGTCTGCATTTTTACACTGACAGTATGATTTTACTGATCAGGAGACCTCATATGGACCCGTGAACGAGACATTAAGTCTTAGAATTCGATTCTCTACGTTGTAGTTAAGTTTCACAAAAACTTCAGAAAAATCACTTTCTGACCTTCGTTCGAGCGGAATCCTCAATCGGGTGATAAACGGAGCCACACATGGATTTATCGGGACTCGCCAACGGATAATCTTGTTACCACATCATCCCAGGACACTTGGGAGAGTATGCCAGAGTCGTCGTGATGTTCGGAAATATCTGGACGCAAAATGACCAAAATGCCCCTAACCTTAGTCTTTTACACTTTTACCATTTTACCCTTTTGGCAAATGACCTTTTTACCCTTAAGTGAGCTTTTAAGAGCTGAACTCAGCCCCTCACACTCTCATTTTCGCACAGCCCCTCTCAAAAATAGAACACCATAGTTGTTCTTGATGAAACTCCATTTTTCTTCTCGAAAAGCTTGAATCACTTGTTAGAATCACTTGATTCCTTGAGTAATCTTCCTTCATTTTAAGGTAAGATCACTTCTATGATCTTTTAGCTTCTTGAATCTCTCTTTATTTCAAGATCAAACTTCATTTTCATGAAAATTATTTCTTAGATCCAAAAGTTTGAAAATCCATAGGAAATTATAGAAAAATCCTTTTGAGGTAAGACTAATTTCTTTGAACTCACCTCATCATTCTCTACCTAAACCCAAGAGCTTATGATTCAACTCTCATCATAGCTCAAAAAGCACAAAATGGCCGAACCCTATGCGATGATGGTGAATAGTGTTTTTCATCAATTTTTGATTTCTAACACTTGATTTCATCCTTAGCTTTCCTATTGCCTTTGAATCCATGAAATGGAAAACCAAGATCAATTCCTAACCTTTTTACCCTAGGGTGGCTGAAACCCTCATTGTTAGGATTGTTGATTTTTGTTTTGATTGTTGTTTAATGTTTGATTGTTGTGTTGTTGTAGTTGTTGACGATTGTCAGGAGGTTCACAAACCGATCAACCGACTTTGATCAGGATATCTGCTCTTCAACAGGTATGGGGGGTGAACCTCATCACACCAAGATGGTGGTAGCGAAGATGGTTGTTTAAGTTTATGTGTGGGTGAAACCCTTTAGTTTGGGTTCACTTTTATTTGTTAAGTTTTGTTAAGTTCTCTTGAAGAACAACGTGGTCTTGATGAGTTTATGCTTTAGTTTGTTGTAGTGTGCTTTAGCATATGTTGATGATGATATGATTGAATGAAAATCATTTTCATGTATGTTGAAAACCTACTTTGATCACTAGATCAAGTATGGACTTTTGTGCTTAATTATGATGCAATGATGTGTGTTATTGTCTATCATAATTGTGTAAGTCTTGTGAGCTATAATTTGGTTAGTTAGCGAAGCAAACCTTCACATTTGTTCCTAATAGGCTTTTGGCCATGTACTTAAGAAAAGGAACAATATGAGTAGTTCTTGGACAAATCAAGGTTTTCAAGTAAGGAAAGTGTTTTAATAACTTATATTTTTCAAAGAAAAACCCTAAGTGACTTTGATCCAAAGATCAAATGGAATTAAATCTCAAAGTGTTTTTACCAAAGTGAAACATGTTTTATACCTTATCCTTAGTTCATCTAGTTAATCAAGTGACTCAAAATGAGACAAGAAGTGTTTTCATGAAGAGAATCAAAATGGTTCCATAAGGTTAATGTCTTGTTTTAAGGCAACTTTTCGCTAAGCGAATTTACCTTCGCTAAGCGAAAACAGAGGAATTCCATGTTGGGCATCACTGCCTCACTTTCGCTAAGCGAATTAATATTCGCTAAGCGAATCCAGAGAATTTCACTATGCAAATTATGTTTCGCCGAGCAATCCAGAGGAGTTTCAAAACAGGTGTAACCGCTTCCATTTTCGCTAAGCGAATACAACAAATTTCGCTACGCGAATTATGTTTCACTGAGCGATGTAGAGGAGTTTCCAAGGAGGTATCTCTGCCTCAATTTCGCTAAGCGAATGGAATTCCACTAAGCGAATTTCATGTTTTCAGAAAATGCTAAAAATAGAGTAAGTGATTCAAAAATTGTTTAAAATCAAATGAGTTTTCAATTGAGAAGTTGTTTTGGTTTACAAAAGGAGTTTTTAACTCAACTGTAAAGTTTTACGCATCAAAAACCTAAGTTAAGTAATTAACTTAGAGTTAAAGACAAGGGTTAATTAAGTATAGTATGTGATGAAACAAGACCATATACTATACCATTGATGACTTAGTACATCAATGACTTCATAAGACGTAAACATAAACATGAACGTTTTGGGTTTTGAAACAGTAGTTCGATGACGGACCGGTGATTCAGATCCCGATAAGTCGTTCAATTGTTTCAGTCTTGTGATGACTCGATCCCGGAGGGATCACGAGATTTATCCTGTGGATAAAGGTTTTGTCCTTCAAAGACGCGTATAGTTCCTAAGGAAGAGAACCTTAGTGGACGTCGAGGTTTACCCGGGGAGTAGACATTACTTGATCGCATCTGCTTTGTGTAAGCATTGGCATTTCATTTGCAAAGTTGTAAGGCCTTGAGCCTAGGAGTTGAGCTTACACCTTGATGCGGGTGCGAATCTTACAGTGACGATCTTCAATGGTCTTTTTGGAGGTATCAGGGTTGGAAGGGCAGACATGTGACCAGTTGGTAGCTCTTCTGTGTCGTGGCGAATCCGTGCAATACACTAATATCCTCTACTAGATGCCTTACTTTTCACGTTTGGTCGAGAGTTTTTCCGTAAAGCCAGATATGTGCACGTTACGAATGTTGTAGCATCTTGCTCATGGCTGGCAGAAACCGGAAGATGTCCTCCCATTCACTCTCTCCGACGTTTTGTTAGCTCAGTGGAGTAGGGGTCAGAGTAGTACCCAGTGGCATTGGCATTGAGTCATGAACATTGCACTGCATTGCATGGCTGTTGATGTTTACATTTATTGTTATACATCGTTGTTCTGTTTTAAGAATGCCATATAATATGCTGTTAACTGTTAACATGATTTATATTGAGAATTTTAGTAAGCATGTTGGGTACGCTGTTACCTAGTGAGTCGTCCCCTTTACTATTGCCATTTTGTTGTGTTGATGAACGGGAATCTCACCCATATCTATATGTTTTCTGTTGGTACTTGCTGTTGCTGGTTGAACAGATGGACGTGATGATGGTTCAGTTCAGTACTTTCCTTGAGCCCGGAGGCGGACTCTTTTGCTGTTTTATTTTTTGTTGTCGGCCAGACTATGTCAGCTTTTGTAGTACCTTTTGGGAGCTACGACTCCTAGTACTTATTGTATTTCTTATTATCAGTTATACATTAGACCTATGTCTGTATACAGTATTATTTCTGTTTCTGTTTTCTATTACTGTATTTATAATATAGTATGTTTTAGAAATGCATGGTGAACCTAAGTTCATTTATTAGTATTATTTACCTTCAAAATAGAAAGGATTTGGTTTACAAAGACGGTTTTTCAACTCTAAATCATAAAGTTTTACACATGAAAACCTAAAAAACCTAAGTTAAAGTAATTAACTTAGAGTTGAAGACAATAGATAATTAAGTATGGTATGTGGTGGAACAAGACCATGTACTATACCATTGATGACTTAGTTCAACAATGACTTCATAAGGCTTAAGTGAATCAACACTTATTTCATTGATTGAAACTCAAGGAGTTATATCATAGAAAGGATCAAAGACATATCTAAGAGGATTCTCAATCCTTCTTCATAATACTTAGGATTTGAGATGTAAATCAAAAGACATGAACACAAACATGAAAAGTTTTGGGTTTTGGAATTGTAGTTCGATGACAGATAGGTGACTCGGATCCAGTTTAATTGTTTAAGTTTTGTGATGACTCGGTCCCGGAGGGATCACGAGATTTATCCGGTGGATAAAAGTTTTGAAATACCAAGACACGTATAGTTCCTAAGGAAGACAACCTTATAGAACCTTGAGGTTTATCCGGTGGATAGACATTGTTTTATCGCATCTGCTTTGTATAAGCAATGGCATTTCATTGCATGAGCTGTAAGGCCTTGAGCCTAGGAGTTAAGCTTACACTTAGATGCTGGTGCGAATCTTACAGTGACGATCTTAAATGGTCTTTGGAGGTATCAGGGTTGGAAGGGCTGACATGAGACCTGTTGGTGATTCTTCTATGTCGTGGCGAATCAGAGCAATACACTGATATCCTCTACTAGATGTCGTACTTTTCATGTTTGGTCGAGTGTGTTTCCGTAAGACCAGATACGTGCACGTTACGAATGTTGTAGCATCATGCCCATGGCTGGCATTAACCGGAACATGTCCTCTCATTCACTCTCTCCGATGTTTTGTTAGCTCCATGGAGTAGGGGTCAGAGTTTTACCCTTGTGGCATATGGCATTGAGTCATGTACATTGCATTGCATTGCATTGCGTGGTTGTTTATGATTACATTTATTTGTTTGATGTACATCACTTTTCTGTTTTCAAGGAGGCCTTATATTATACTGCTGATATATATTGATATTTATGGTAAGCATATGCTGTTATCTGGTGAGTCGTCCCGTTTTTACTTCTGCTATTTTGTGTGTGTTGATGATCGGGAATCTCACCCATATCTGTGTATCTTCTCTGCTGGTATTGTTGTTTCTGCTTGAGCAGATGGACGCGACGACGATACAGTCCAGCATTTACTTTGAGTTTGGAGGGGGACTCCTTGTGCTGTTTAGTTTTGGCCAGGCTATGTTATGTGTCTGTGGTACCTTTTGGGGAGCTGTGACTTCTAGTACTTATTATATACTTATTGCCAGCTAGGCATTGGACCTATGTCTACATACAGTACTATTTCTATTTCTGTACTTCATTTCAGTATGACTTACAGCAATGCATGGTGAACCTAAGTTCATTTATATTTCTTACCTTTTTAATCCCATTATATACTTGCGAAAAGAAAAAAAAAAAAAAAAAAAAAACCGTATTTTCCGCATTAATATTATTTTCGGCCTTATAATTGTTCAGGAATGTGATACTCGGGAAAGGGAGTTGCATTGTTTGGTATTAGAGCTGGCTGAGTCTTTTGGGGTTTGCAGGTTATGGGTGTATCTTGTTTGTGTTGTGTTTTCTCTGATTGTTTTCTGTGTTATTGTTTCCGAGAGAAAACAATGTTGGAAAGATAGATGACTTCTGCCTATTCCTTTGTGTGGTGTTTCTGTAAGAAAGACAACAATTGTTTGTTATTCTCTACATTATTGTTTCTGAAAAGGAATGATATTGGACAGAATAGTGATGTTTTTGCTTTCTTGTGAGTTGTCACCAACAGAGTCCTTCAGAACGAGTATTTTCCAACGGATACAAGATGAGTTGAACGACGTGAAGTTTCTACAGCTACATCAAGGAGGAATGTCTGTCAAAGAATATGTTGATCGTTTTGAGTCCTTGTTGAAGTCTTCGAGGTATTTCCATCTTCATCCCGATGAGGAGTGGAAGTGCGCAAAGTTCGAGGAAGGTTTAAGGAGCAAGATTCGAGGAGCGGTGCTACCTCTCAAGATCAAAGAGTTCTCAGTTTTGATAGACGAGTGCTTCCTAATCGAAGATCTGTTGAAGACTCGCGAAGGAAGGCAACGTCACTTTGGACCGACAAGGTTCCACAGAGGCAACAATGGTCGTGATAATAAATCTCGATGGAAACCATATTCAAAGCAGCGGGGTCAACAACAACGTTTTGTGGGAGGAAGCAATAGGGGTTTCAGTCAGTCTGGAAACGCCCCAAAAAGGTGTATGATGTGTGGCAAGAATAATCATTCCACTAGAGAATGCTCAATCAAGGGAATAATATGCTTCAGGTGTGGGGGACCGGGGCATACTTCACGCAACTGTGTGCAATCAAAAGCTGAACTTCTATCAACAATGTTCAAGCAGAAAGGCCTAAGGCAAAAGGCAGAGTCTATACTGTGAGTGGCGCTGAGGCTTCTCAAAATGAAGACTTATTCCAAGGAAAGTGCGTCATGGGAGGTAAAACCTTAACTGTACTGTCTGATTCAGGCGCAACGTATTCCTTTATTGCATATGATTGTGTGAACCTTTTGGGATTGCCTGTGTCTTCTTTACCTTTTGATTTAGTGATTTCTGCACTTACTGTAAAGCCTATTATAATTGCGAAAGTCTGTTTAAACTGTTCTATTTCTATAGAAGATAGAACGTTTTTGATTGATTTGATCTGTTTGCCTCTTTCGCAAATGTATGTAATCTTAGGGATGGATTGGTTATCTTCTAACCATATCCTGTTAGACGGTGCAAACAAAACATTAATTTTTCCTAGTTCTAAGAATTCTGGATTTTTGACTGCCAACCAAGTAAACGCTTCTTGGAGAGAAGGAGCTCAAGAATACATGTTGCTATCTTCTTTGGAGGATAACAGCGAGCTAGTCTTAGAGCATGTGCCTGTTGTGAACGAGTTTTCGGAAGTCTTTCCTGAAAACGTACTAGGATTACTGCCAGTTCGAAACATCGAGTTTTCGATTGATCTTGTGCCAGTAACAAGACCCTTGTCTACGGTACTGTATCGTATGTCACCTGCAGGGTTGGAAACCTTGTAGGAACAATTGGAGGACTTATTGGGTAAGCAGTTCGTTAGACCCAGTGTGTCACCGTGGGGAGCATCTGTGCTGTTGGTGAAGAAGAAAGATGGAAATGCTCGCTTATGTGTGGATTATCGCCAGTTGAACAAAGTTACCATTAAGAATAAGTATCTTCTTCCGAGGATAGATGACTTGATGGATCAATTGAGGGGAGCGGCAGTTTTCTCCAAGATTGATCTGCGATTGGGTTATCACCAGATTCGTGTGAAGGCAAAGGATGTACCAAAGACACGTTTCGAACACGCTATGGGCACTACGAGTACCTTGTAATGTCGTTTGGTGTGACGAATGCTCCAGCTATATTCATGGATTATATGAATCGGATCTTTCGTCCATACCTAGATAAGTTTGTATTGACAACATACTCATCTATTCGCGAAACCAGGAAGAACATGCTGAACATCTTAGTGTGGTTCTTCAGGTTCTAAAGGAGAAACAATTGTACGCAAAACTATCTAAGTGTGAGTTTTGGCTCGACGAAGTGCAGTTCTTGGGTCATGTAATTTCAAAGGAAGGAATTGCGGTAGATCCATCGAAAGTAGAAGCAGTTCTTGAATGGGAGAAACCAACCACAGTGACTTAGATACGCAGTTTTGTGGGTTTGGCTGGGTATTGTCGGAGGTTCATCGAGGGATTTTCAGGAGTTGACGAGGAAGGATAAAGCTTTTGAGTGGACTGAAGCCTGTGAGCAGAGTTTCCAGGAGTTGAAGAAGAGACTGACTACTTCGCTAATGTTGGTGTTACCAGATCCAAGCGAACCTTTTGAACTGTACTGTGACGCTTCATACCAGGGATTAGGCTGTGTGCTGATGCAGAATCGAAAAGTGGTAGCTTATGCCTCAAGACAGTTGAAAGTGCACGAGAAGAATTACCCTACTCATGATCTGGAGTTAGCAACGGTGGTCTTTGCATTGAAGATTTGGAGGCACTACTTGTATGGTTCGACGTTCAATGTCTCCAGTGATTATAAGAGTCTAAATTACTTGTTCGATCAGAAAGAGCTCAACTTGAGGAAGAGACGGTGGCTGGAATTTCTGAAGAACTATGACTTCCAGTTACAGTATCACCCGGGGAAAGCTAACGTGGTAGCGGATGCCCTAAGTAGGAAAGAGTTACATGTGTCTGCCATGATGGTTAAGGAACACGAGTTGTTAAAACAGCTCAGAGATATGCATCTGTCCGTGGTCAGTATGCCGGGGAGACTTTGTGTGGGCATGGTTACCGTGTCATGTGATCTGCTGGATCAGATTCAGGAGAAACAAGTGTACGACCAGTATCTAGAGAAAGAGCGAGGGAATCTGAAGAAAAGGATGATGTCTGAATACAAAGAAGGAGCAGATGGAATCTTAAGATCGAGGACAGAAGAGTAAAGCAACTGCAAGGGAAGGAGATATCCTTGGTCAAGGTTATCTGGAATGAGACTTCATGTGATGCTACCTGGGAAAGAGAAGAAGACCTACAACGACAGTATCCGAGTCTATTTTTTTTAAGGTGCGTTAAATTTCGAGGACGAAATTCTTTTAAGAGGGGTAGTAATGTAACGCCCCGATTTTTCAAGCTTTATAATTAAACAATATTTATGCGTTTGTCTTTTATTGGAGGGTCTAGAGAGTGAAATAAAATAATCCGAGACCATAGTCACGCTCTACGCTATCGTAGGAAGGTATGGTTAAATTTTAGTCAAAAACTCAGATGGAGCCCGGTGTGCATTTTTCACTGACAGTAGTAATTTACTACTATCAAGACCTAATTTTCACTCATGAACGAGACAGTAAGTCTGAGAATTTAATCCTCTGCAAATTTGCTAAAATCAGTTCCTGACGTTAAAAATGTTAAAATAATATAAAATATGCGAGCGAATACTCGAACCGGGAGACGATTGGAGCCGTAAAGGGATTTAACGGGACCCGCTAATGGATAAACTTGATGTCACATCAAGTCACATCAAGTTGAATTTCGTGCCACCCTTATGATGACATTCTAAAAATATCTGATCGCGTCCGCACTGCTAAAAGACTAAAACGCCCCTGATCTTTTCCTAAATGACATTTTTGTCCTTATAGGAAAAGACCATTTTGCCCCTGAACACTTGAGAAAAGACTCATTTGCCCTCACCCTCATCATGACAACTTGAAAATATCTAGATATTTTCATAAACTTAAGGATGAAAAGACTAAAATGTCCTTGGACTTTAAAGGAAAAGACCATAATACCCTTAATGACAAAAATATCTATCCTTCACTCTCTCTCTCTTGGCCATTTCGGCCATCACCCTATCTATGTCTTCTCTCACTTGTTCTTCTTTGTTCTTCAAGTTCTTCATAAGTTCTTCAACCATTAATTTCTTCACTTTGATCTTGAAAAGTTGAAGTTTTTGGTGAAATCAAGTTTCTTTTCTCTTAAGACTTTGAATCTAGGAGGTATGAACTCCATCCTACCTCTCTTAATCTCTCTATTTCATCTCTTAAATCTCTTGATTCATGGAGGTTAAAGCTTTGATTCATAAACTTCAAAAATTCATAGAAAAGTGTAGATAATGTCAAACCAATTTCTATGAGTTAGTTTCATCATTCTCTTTCATAATCTAAGAGCACTTTCTAGCCAATTCTTTTAAAAGTGGCTGAACCAAAGATGTCGAGGAAACTTGATTTTTTGATTCAAGTTTTGAACAATGAGACTTGTTTTAGTGTTAGGTATACCTAAGGATCATCCATCCAAGAGATATGAAATTTTGAACATCTCTAGCTAATTTTAAAATAGTGGGGTTGAACCCTAAGTGGATGGAAATAGGAGATTTTTGTGTTGTTAGATGTTAATGTTTGATTGATTGTGTTGATTGTAGTTGGTGACAAGTGTTCGGGCGAATAACCGGGAGATTCACGAACCGGTCAACCGAATTTCATCCGGAGGATTTCTTCTCCAACGGGTATGGGGAGTGAACCTCATCACACCAAAGTTGGTGGAGGTGAAAATGGTTGTTTATGTTTGTGTAGGTGAAACCCTTTTGTTTGGGTTCACTATTTTATTTGTGAAGTTCTCTCAGAGAACATAATTTGTAATAGTGGTTCTATGTTTAGTAGGTGTTTATGATGATGTTGATTGGATGAAAAATATTTTCATGTATGTTGAAAAACCATACTTTGATCTCTAGATCAAGTAAGGATTTTTATGCTTGATTATGATGCAATAATGTATGATTGTTGTTTGTCATAATATTGTGAGCATTTTGAGCTATGACTTGGCAAGTTAGTGAAGCAAAATCTTCACATTCCATTATGAGAGGCATTCGGCCATGACCAAAAAGAAAAGGAAGAACATGAGTTGTTCTTGAACATTCAATGTTTTGAAAGTAAGAAAGTGTTTTAATAACATATATTTCAAAGAAAAGCAATAAGTGATTTTGATCCAAAGATCATATGGAATTTCAACATTCAAGTGTTTTACTAAGGTGAAAAATATCTTTTTACTTTAGTCATAGGTTATCTGATTAATTACGTATTTTAAAAAGAAAAATGATGAAGTGACTTCGTGAAAGTTACCTTAGATCTTAATGAGATATCACCTTTATTTTAGAACTAAAATAACATTCTAATTTCAAATATAAAGAGGACCTTGTCCTTAAGTGTTAATTAAAGGAATCATAGTTAGAAGGTTAATTGAGATTACATTTTCCTTTACACTAACTTAGATAATGGTTTTACACTAAGCCAGTAAGGAAAATCCTTTTCAAATTAGTTAAGGTACTTTACCTTAGTTAAGTAGCAAAGCTACTTCAAAATCAACGAGTTTTCAAATAGAAAGGATTTGGTTTACAAAGAGGGTTTTTCAACTCTAAATCGTAAAGTTTTACGCATGAAAACCTAAGTTAAAGTAATTAACTTAGAGTTGAAGACAAGAGATAATTAAGTATGGTATGTGGTGGAACAAGACCATGTACTATACCATTGATGACTTAGTTCTTCAAGGACTTCATAAGGCTTAAGTGAATCAACACTTATTTCATTGATAGAAACTCAAGGAGTAATATCTTAGAAAGGATCAAAGACTTATCTAAGAGGATTCTCAATCCTTCTTCATAATACTTAGGATTTGATATGTAAATCATAAGACACGAACACAAACATGAAAAGTTTTGGGTTTTTGAATTGTAGTTAGATGACGGACCGGTGATTCGGATCCAGTTCAATTGTTTCAGTCTTGTGATGACTTGATCCTGGAGAGATCACGACATTTATCCGGTGGATAAAAGTTTTGAAATACCAAGACACGTATAGTTCCTAAGGAAGAGAACCTTGAGGTTTATACGGTGGATAGACAATGTTTTATCGCATCTGCTTTGTGTAAGCATTGGCATTTCATTGCATGGGCTATAAGGACTTGAGCCTAGGAGTTGAGCTTACACCTAGATGCTGGTGCGAATCTTACGGTGACGATCTTAAATGGTCTTTGGAGGTATCAGGGTTGGAAGGGCTGACATCAGACCTGTTGGTGATTCTTCTGTGTCATGGCGAACCCGAGCAATACACTGATATCCTCTACTAGATGCCGTACTTTTCATGTTTGGTCGAGAGTGTTTCCATAAAGCCAGATACGTGCACTTTACAAATGTTGTAGCATCTTGCCCATGGATGGCATTAACCGGAACATGTCCTCTCATTCACTCTCTCCGATGTTTTGTTAGCTCCATGGAGTAGGGGTCGGAGTTTTACCCTTGTGGCATATGGCATTGAGTCATGTACATTGCATTGCATTGCGTGGCTGTTGATGATTACATTTATTTGTTTGATGTACATCAGTTTTCTGTTTTCAAGGAGGCCTTATATTATACTGCTGATATATATATTGATATTTATGGTAAGCATGTTGAGTATGTTGTTATCTGGTGAGTCGTCCCATTTTTACTTCTGCTATTTTGTTGTGTTGATGATCGAGAATCTCACCCATATCTGTATATCTTCTCTGCTGGTATTGTTGTTTCTGCTTGAGCAGATGGACGCGACGACAATACAGTCCAGCATTTACTTTGAGTCCGGCGGGGGACTCCTTTTGCTGTTTAGTTTTGGCCCGGCTGTGTTAATTGTCTGTGGTACCTTTTGGGGAGCTTTGACTCCTTGTACTTATTATATACTTATTGCTAGTTAGGCATTGGACCTATGTCTGTATACAGTACTATTTCTATTTCTGTACTTTATTTCAGTATGACTTACGTGAACCTAAGTTCATTTATATTTCTTACCTTTTTAATCCCATTATATACTTTCGAAAAGAAAAAAAAATCGTATTTTCCGCATTAATATTATTTTCGGCCTTATAATTGTTCGGGAACATGATACTCGGGAAAGGGAGTTGCATTGTTTGGTATTAGAGCTGGCTGAGTCTTTTGAGGTTTGCAGGTTATGGGTGTATCTTGTTTGTGTTGTGTTTTCTCTGATTGTTTTCTGTGTTATTGTTTCCGAGAGAAAACAATGTTGGAAAGATAGATGACTTCGGTCTATTCCTTTGTGTTGTTTGTTCTTTGTGTTGTGTTTCTGTAAGAAATACAACAATTGTTTGTATTCTCTGCATTATTGTTTCTGAAAAGGAATGATATTGGACAAAATAGTAATGCTTTTGCTTTCTTGTGAGTTGTCACCAACAGAGTCCTTCAGAACGAGTATTTTCCGACAGATGCAAGACGAGTTGAACGACATGGAGTTTCTACAGCTACGTCAAGGAGGAATGTCTGTCAAAGAATATGCTGATCGTTTTGAGTCCTTGTTGAAGTCTTCGAGGTATTTCCATCTTCATCCCGATGAGGAATGGAAGTGCACAAGGTTCGAAGAAGGTTTAAGTAGCAAGATTCGAGGAGCGGTGATACCTCTCAAAATCAAAGAGTTCTCAATTTTGATAAACGAGTGCTTCCTAATCGAAGATCAGATGAAGACTCGCGAAGGAAGGCAACGTCACTCTGGACTGACTAGGTTCCATAAAGGCAACAATGGTCGTGATAATAAATCTTGATGGAAACCATATTCAAAGCAGCGGGGTCAACAACAAAGTTTTGCGGGAGGAAGCAATAGGGGTTTAAATCAGTCTGGAAATGCCCCAAAAAGGTGTATGAAGTGTGGCAAGAATAATCATGCCACCAGAGAATGCTCAATCAAGGGGATAATATGCTTCAGGTGTGGGAGACCGGGGCATACTTCACGCGACTGTGTGCAATCAAAAGCTGAACATTCTATCAACAATGTGCAAGCAGCAAGGCCTAAGGCAAAAGGCAGAGTCTATACTGTGAGTGGCGCTGAGGCTTCTCAGAATGAAGACTTAATCCAAGGTCAGTGCGTCATGGGAGGTAAAACCTTAACTGTACTGTCTGATTCAAGCGCAACGCATTCCTTTATTGCATATGATTGTGTGAACCTTTTGTGATTGCCTGTGCCTTCTTTACCTTTTGATTTAGTGATTTCTGCACTTACTGTAAAGCCTTTTATAACTGCAAAAGTCTGTTTGAACTATTCTATTTCTATAGAAGATAGAACGTTTTTGATTGATTTGATCTGTTTGCCTCTTTCGCAAATGGATGTAATCTTAGGAATGGATTGGTTATCTTCTAACCATATCCTGTTAGATGGTGCAAACAAAACCTTAATCTTTCCTAGTTCTAAAAATTCTGGATTTTTGACTGTCAACCAAGTAAACGCTTCTTGGAGAGAAGGAGCTCAAGAATACATGTTGCTATCTTCTTTGGAGGATAACAGCGAGCTAGTCTTAGAGCATGTGCCTGTCGTGAACGAGTTTTCGGAAGTCTTTCCTGAAAATGTACCAGGATTACCACCAGTTCGAAACATCGAGTTTTCGATTGATCTTGTGCCAGGAACAAAACCCTTGTCTACGGTACTGTATCGTATGTCACCTGCAGGGTTGGAAACCTTGAAGGAACAATTGGAGGACTTATTGGGAAAGCAATTCTTTAGACCCAGTGTGTCGCCGTGGGATAAAAGTTTTGAAATACCAAGACACGTATAGTTCCTAAGAAAGAGAACCTTGAGGTTTATCCGGTGGATAGACATTGTATATCGCATCTGCTTTGTGTAAGGATTGGCATTTCATTGCATGAGTTGTAAGGCCTTGAGCCTAGGAGTTGAGCTTACACCTAGATGTTGATGCAAATCTTACGGTGATGATCTTAAATGGTCTTTGGAGGTATCAGGGTTGGAAGAGCTGACATGAGACCAGTTGGTGATTCTTCTGTGTCATGGCGAATCCGAGCAATACACTGATATCCTCTACTAGATGCCGTACTTTTCATGTTTGGTCGATAGTGTTTCCGTAAAGCCAGATACGTGCACGTTACGAATGTTGTAGCATCTTGCCCATGGCTGGCATTAACCGGAACATGTTCTCCCATTCACTCTCTCCGATGTTTTGTTAGCTCCATGGAGTAGGGGTCAGAGTTTTACCCTTGTGGCATATGGCATGGAGTCATGTACATTGCATTGCATTGCATTGCATTGCGAGGCTGTTGATGATTACATTTTTTTGTTTGATGTACATCACTTTTCTCTTTTCAAGGATGCATTATATTATGCTGCTAATATATATTGATATTTGTGGTAAGCATGTTGAGTATGTTGTTATCTGGTGAGTCGTCCTGTTTTTACTTCTGATATTGTGTGTGTGTGTGTTGATGATCGGGAATCTCACCCATATCTGTGTATCTTCTCTGCTGGTATTGTTGTTTCTGCTTGAGCAGATGGACGCGACGACGATACAGTCCAGCATTTACTTTGAGTTCGGAGGGGGACTCCTTTTGCTGTTTAGTTTTGGCCAGGCTGTGTTAAGTGTCTGTGGTACCTTTTGGGGAGCTGTGACTTCTAGTACTTATTATATACTTATTGCCAGTTAGGCATTGGACCTATGTCTGTATACAGTACTATTTCTATTTCTGTACTTTATTTCAGTATGACTTACAGCAATGCATGGTGAACCTAAGTTCATTTATATTACTTAACTTTTTAATCCCATTATATACTTGCGAAAAGAAAAGAAAAAAAAGAAAGTCGTATTTTCCGCATTAATATTATTTTCGGCCTTATAATCGTTCGTGAATGTGGCACTCGGGCAAGGGTGTTGCATCTCCTCTTAATGACTCGGATAACTCTTATCTTATGAGTCTTAACACATCTCAATCATCTGATCCAACCAATCCAATTGGTTGTATTCCAAAAGAAACAAGTCATCACAGACTGTTCTTACTCTTACTGTCCTCTATCAAAACAAAACACAGAGTAAACACAGCAAAAACATCATGAATCCATAACCTAGATCCCAAAAGACATCGACCAGCTCTGATACTACTATTGTAACACCCCCTCTCGGTGTCACAGTTCATAACCCAAATTCTCTCTTTCGGTAAATTAAAACCTTTTCGAAAATGCTCATTAGACTAGTTGCAGAAATCTGATGCCAATTTAAACCTTTATAATAACTGGGAAACAAATTCAAACTCATCATCTATAAAACTCATTCAACTTCGCCTTAAGGGATACATCACTTCAATCTCTTAATACACATCATACTGAGTCACGGTCAAAGGATCTGACTTTAAATATAAAAATCCTAAGAGTTGGTCTAACAAAACTCTAAGAACAATAAAGCATACTACCTAGCATGCATCGCCGCAATGAGACTAGGCCTCGTCATCAACAGTCCACCCGTCTTCATCGTCGACACCAAGGAACTCAGCTATAGGGTCCTGCAGTGACCCAGAGGACCATTGGAAAATATTTGTACATGTGTTCAAAAAACACAACAAGGTGTCCAACATGTACAGGCAAGGGTGAGATACTCGTTTACAAGTTTATCATAATAGCCACACAAGCAAAGCAGCATACAAACAATGCATCAATACAGTCATGCGATAAAATATCAATATTCAATCATAATATCATAATGAGATAATTTCACTCAGTGTGATCACACCCATTCATCAAGATATGTCAAAAGAATGCATGAGACTTCAATTCAACTCTCTAATTCATGTACTCCGGAGATTCCTAACTTACCTTCATCCGAGCGATAGGCCGCGAATACTCCCACAACACAATTGTTTTCATCAGTCGGCCTCTCAATTTAGGTCCGAACTCCAATTGTTCCAGGGTACCACGTCATAACCATATCATGAATAGTCCAGTCTCTGATCGAATTCATCCGTGTTAGGCAGCCGATTTACCAAGGCATGGGGTCGCGATGCCTCCGACCTCCTATGGAGTTTCTAACACGAGATGCCCCTATAGACCTAGTGGTCTTAACTGGCTCAATTCTCAACTACCTGAGTTATAGCTCGTTTCAAATGGCACGTCGGCCGACTCATGCATGTATGCAGGAGGTTTTCTATTCTTTCTTTTCTTTCATTCTTGCACACAGCTCATGACTCATTTTAAAAGACATATAGCCCGTTCAATTCAAATTTCAGGACATGTAGTCCAAGTTCTTAATTCACGAAGTACTAGGCCTACGTCGCGGACACTAGACTCGCATATAGAACACAAAGTCCGTTCTTTTTCAAAACACAGGACACGTACTCCGAGTGCTCAATCCACGAAGTACTAGGCCGACGTCGCGGACACTAGACTCGCATATCGGACACAAAGTCTGTTCATGTCACAGAACTCTAGCCCAACATCTCGGTCACTAGGTTCATGTGCTTCACATGCGTGAAGGGGTAATCACTAGTTTCATCAAATTCATTTTCGTAGTTCAAATCCCAAAAACAAAACTCATATTCTCTTTGGTATAAACCAAAACTCATTTCCGCTCTAAAACTTATTTTCCACAAAAACTTTTCTTTACAAGTCATTCTCAAAGGCTCAAGTTCTAAAGATTCGTTTTTCAAAGGATTTTGGCTTTAAAAGCCTTTTCTAAAGGTTCCCCAGTTTTTAAAACATTTTCTAAAGATTGTTATTGGAACAAACTTTTATGAAGAGACTTTTTCGTTTTGGAAAGTCATATACTTTCAAAAGATTCTTTCTTTGACAAACTAAATACTTTTCAATTTTCTCTTTCTTCCTACAATATGTTCAGAAAATAATGATCAAGCAACTTTTCACTATTTTCCTCACTAACTCTCGAGTTCTTAAGCCTTGTTCGAAAATCATCTTGGGTTCTTAACTTAGTGGCTTTTTAGTAAAATTGGCCATTATAATATTTAGCTTAGAAGCTTTTCATCTCTCAAATCAAAACATTTCCAAATCGTTGATTAAGACTTTTAAGTAGCTTAATCTTCATTATTGAGCTATAGCCAGTGCTATGCTCTTAACCAGTCCAGGATATAAATATATATATACAACAAACCTCAATTCAACATCATCTCATCCAAGGCATCAATGCCACAATTCATACTTTAATATCCAATATCTCATTCAAGGCAATAACGCCATAATTTATATTTCAATATCCAATCACGCACTTACCAAATAATTCTCACATATACATTACAAGAGAAATCATTAACATCGATTCAAATAACATCATTACAATCATACCACAACCAACCTTATGTGGCTATCAAACTTATTAGAGTTAATTTCCCCTTATCTCTCGAAGCTTCCCGGTTAGCGGAAAGTCGCCCGACCGATCCGAAAGTCGTCCGGTTACCCGACAACAACTACAAATACACAACCAATCCAAACATCAATAACTAACAACACAAATTCTCCCTATATCCCTTGACCTAGGTACAGCCATATAGCTAAGAAATTAGCTAGGGATGTCTAAAAATCCTATCTCTTGGAGTAAGGATCCTTAAGTAACCTTAACACCAAATCAAGTCTCAATTTTGAAACTTGAATCAAAACTTCATATTTTTGCCAAATTGATGGTTCGGCCATGTGCTAGAAAATATGGCTACGGACCTCCAAAAATTCCTATCTCTTGGATTCTATACTAACTAGGTGTAATAACACTAGATCAAAGCTTATTACACCAAAACTTCAACCAAAACTTTACTCACCCAAAGAGATGACATTCGGCTATCCAATGATTAAAATGGCTAGGGAAGTTTTTTGATCACTTACTTTTGGATTCAAGGCTCTCTAAGTGTGATAGAACCTAATCACATAGTTTTTAGACACGAATTGGAACAAAACTCTAATGATCCAAAAAGGGTGAGATTCGGCCTCTCATACCCATATGAGCTAGAGAGCTCTTTTGGTTACAAGCCCTTGGATTATGGAAGAGGAGGATGCAACTAGCTCAAAGAAATTGGTTTGACATTAAAAGGATTTTTCTACAATTTTCTAGAAATTTTTCAAGTTTGGACAAGAACTTGAAACCTTCTCCAATCACGGTTTTCAAACATGAATTAAAAGTAGATTCATGAGTTTTAAGGATCAAAGGAAGCAACCATACCTTTTGGAGGATGAAATTGAGCAAGGATCCTCACTTGATTCACCAAAAATGGTTAGAGATCAAGCTTGAAAATGGAGAGAAAGCTTGAAGAGAAATGCTGTTAGGAGAAAAAATGGTGGAGGGGCTGTCTTGGCTGGTCTATTTTGTGGGAGATGAAGGGAGGACAAGGATGTCCACAATATTTTTCATTAAGGGCATTATGGTCTTTTCTATAGGACCAAATGGTCATTTCTTTAAAAGACCAAGGGCATTTTGGTCATTTCGCGTCCAGATATTTTGAAAAACCATCATGACACTGGAACGCATTCCTAGGTGAGTGAAGTGATGTGACATCAAGATTATTAGTTAGCGGATCCCGATAAATCCATATGCAGCTCCGTTCGCCTCTCGGTTTGAGTTTTCGCCCGAATAGTTTATATTATTTCACTTTTTAACGTCAAGAACCAATTTCAGCAAAATTGTAGGGAATTTAATTCTAAGCTTAACTGTCTCATCCACGAGTCAAAATTAGGTCTTTATAGTAGTAAAATACTACTGTCAATGAAAAACGCTGATCGGGTTCCACCTGAGTTTTTAGCCCAAAATTTAAATGTAGCTTCCTACGATAGCGTAGAGCTCGACTATGGTCTCGGTTTATTTTATTTCACTCTCTAGACCCTCCAATAAAATACAAACTCATAAGTATTGTTTATTAAATCTAGAGAGTTTGAAAAATCGGCGTGTTACAGATAGTTTGGGCGGAAAGCAAATGATGAATCGTGACGGTGGAGGCCACGATGGGTGTTATCCTGGCCTTGAGGATAAAGTTGAGTAAGGAGGTTCCATTATGGCATAGACTTGCAACCCATGGCCGGAGTGTCCTATCAACAACCTGACTACCCTAACAAGCCACAGTACATTATCAGGATTAGTGTGAGAGTATCCACGGACGTCACCCATGGTTTGGTGAGTGTTTCAACGTTGATGCAGGATGATAAACATGGATATGTGCTCCTAATCGTCTTTCCAGAGTTAGAGTTGATGGATCCACATGTGCATGATGTTGCATCACATTGCACACATTCTTTAACATGATTTAATATGTGTTGTATGATTGTGCATTGTATGCTCATCTTATTAACTATTTCATTACCGTTTTATATTCATATGTACGATTTCCTACCCCAATCTTTGTTGTTTATATGCATGTACCTTTGTTTATGCAAAGGAAGGTGAGCCAACTGTTAACGAGTGATCCTAAGGAGATCGCTTACTCGTAGTTAGGTTGTTAGTTCATGTTTAAGTTGTTATCCGATGCGTTATCGGTATTTTTGTATACTAGCTCTGATATGTGACATCGGGTTTTGATTTTTGTTTTCTTTATGTTTTTCCGCAGTTGATAGTTATGTTTTAAATGTTTTGGATTATGTGGTACTTACTACCTTTTATGTTAAGTTTTATTTTAACTTGCATGTTTTAATTATTAATTATTACATGCGGGGTAGCGGGTGTCACAGAAAGGACATTGTTTTGGATCCAGAATGCTTCCCCATAAGAAATGGTGATCATGTCATGATTGATAATGTAGAAAATGAAGAATGTGCAAAAGAAGTACTGCCTGCAGAAGCACCTAAATCATTTCCCTCCTATGTGTAACCATCCAAAATTGGAGCTGCAATCACTTATGGTTAAGCATCAGCAACCACCACTTATGTTTGAGGCAACCACTAAGGGTGTGTTTGTATTTCTATTTGAAACTTACGTTTTCCAAAAGAAAAAAAAAGTTTATTTCACATTGGATGATGTTTCTATTACACTTCTGTCATTGCAAACTTCAGTTTGGTTGTGCCAATGGAAATCCAAACATTCACTAAGGCTTTCATGGTTGATGAAGATTGGCTCACGCAATTTGCTTAAGAGCAAGCATTGGAGAACAAGCACTCACACCACGACATCTCCTACATTGCATTTTATAAAGTTGTTTCTCCCCCTTTTTATTTTATTTTTCATGTCTAGCATGAGAATAGATTTATATTGATATTGGATTTTAACATGCTCTACATTGAGGACAATGTCGCTTTTAAGTGTGAGGATACATTATGCCTTACTATTTTTAAATCTTTTGTGCTGAACTTTGTTGGCTTCTCTGTCTTTTTTTGCTTATGTTATTTTTCTCTATTTTTAAAATGAAACGTAAAAAACTTTGTTGTTGTTTTCTGTTTTTAATTTTGCTACTTTAAATAAAACTATTTTGAATAAATCTGTTGTTTCTACTATTTTTTGTTATTGTTGTTTTGCCATTTTTGGTTTTAATGTTTCTGTTTATGGTTTTGATGTTTTGTTGTTTTTAGTCTTTCTGTTTTGTAGTTTTGTTGTTTCTGTTTTACCGTCTCTGCTGTTTTTAAACTCTATTGTTTATGCTATTGTTTTGATTTTATTATTTTGTTATTTTGCTACTATTTTTGTTGCTTGAATGTTGTTTTCCTTGTTGTTTTCTTTGAATGATTTTGAGAATTGTGAAATGATTATGTGTTTTCACATATTAGAAAATGCTCTATAATGGTGAGTTTTTCAATGCACCCCGAAAAATGGGGTGCATTGATGGTCCACTTAACAACTCCAGTAGATATGGTAGTAAAATGAGATCAATGGTTGGAAAACCATTACCTGAAAGTTGGATAACTAGTCAATATTAAAACTGATATTTATTACAAATTTATTATGTTATTTTATTTTTAAAGTCTAATGTTTTGCATATTTGCATTTTAGATATGAGAATATTTTTCCACTGCCAAACACCATGCAGTGTGTAACACCCTTCTCGAGTGGTACATTATTTGTGACACTGTTAACATTTTATAAGGCCGAAAATAAAATATGCGGAAATTAAAGCTTAGGTTTGTTCATAAATGCGGTTTCTCTTTTTGAAAACATAAGATAATAAATAATATTATAACGTGACGTAAACGTTTTTCACAATAGGTTCGAGCTGATAACCATTTTCTGCCAGAATATAATATCAAAC
This sequence comes from Ammopiptanthus mongolicus, assembly GCA_039655645.1. Taxonomy (NCBI): domain Eukaryota; kingdom Viridiplantae; phylum Streptophyta; class Magnoliopsida; order Fabales; family Fabaceae; genus Ammopiptanthus; species Ammopiptanthus mongolicus. Next base: position 52,009,129 of record CM077351.1, on the reverse strand, counting down.
TAAAGAAGGGTTTCATAATATAAAACAAGGTAACCAAATATCTGTTACAATCCCAAATATAGCTGAAATAAATGTAAAAAGGGACTAGGAGTCGCAGCTCCTCAAAAAAAGGTTTCTGACTCAAAGACCAAGACAACCAGACTGGCCCAACACACAAACTACCTCTTCGAAGACTCCTCAACGGACTCAACCATCATCTCTGGATCCTCCTCAGGGTCCTCCTCAATGTCCGCCTCCGAGTCCTCCATCGAAGCCTCCTCTATGTTGCTAGGAATCACAATCAGTACCGGCTCCCTCAGAATAGGTCTAGGCCTATGGAGAACGTTCTTCCGAGCCATATACCGAATGCGAGGGAGCAATAGCACAGCAAGTGGGTCGCAGGGTGTAAGTACCATAGGGACATCGGCATCCGCAGTAGCAGCAGGAAAACAAAAGGGACAACTGTAGATACTACGACTGGAGGTGCAACCGGTGCAAACACCATCTCCCCTGGAGGGAAACCACAAGAAGAAGCAGAGGAACGTGGTCCAATAACCCTGATCTTGGTCACTGCCCACGGACCTGTCGTCCTCCTCTGATGCCACTCCATATGGAGAGGTTGACGGATGGTGAACCATAGGCAGCCGCTCCGACTCTCCTGGATGGTGATAGAGGCGTCTCTGATGTACTCCATGTGCCAAGTGTCCGTGTGTCCAATCCATGAGTCATCCGTGGAACTCAACGTAAGTGTAAGGAGGCATCATCCTTGTTTGGAACGATGTCGTCTTTACGGCAACAAGGGAAAAGCATAATAGGAGAATAACAATAATAAGTGAGTTTCTCATTCATCAATCACAACATAAGGCAGATGAAGATGACACGACACAACAAACAAGGCATACTCATATAATCATATATACATGTTATATCATCATAATTATTCATATAACTTCAAATCATAAGGCATCTCAACTAAACAAATCAACGTCATGTGGGATGATGTCATGATGCAAGGACCAACCATGTAGTGATGTGACACAATCCCTACTCCATGGAGCTGGACAAACGTCGGAGAGAGTGATCGGGAGTACACGCTTTGCTTGCGCCAACCAGTCGGCTATATGTGCTAAGATATTTGAAATCATGGGTGTACACTAGCTTTATGCAAAGACGCTCTACACCAATTTTGAACAAAGCAGTATCCAGTCGAGAGCGTTGGTGTGGGATGTTGATTAACCACGGCACATAAGAGCTGCCAACTGGCCATATGTGGAGTTACACACCCCAACGTCCCCTAGGTCAAACCGGCTGTCACCACTATATTCGCACCCGCACAAGGTGTAAGCTCAACTCCTAGGCTCACAGGCCTTAACTGACAACAAAATGCAACATGTTGAACTTCACATGCGAATAAGATCAATGTGCGTTCGACGTCTAACGACGTATTTCTCCAAGAAGCTAGCCATCACTAGGCCTCATAAGGTAACTCAAGTTACTTGAACGATCGCCACGCCTCCTTGCATTAGGTTGTTATCAAGCACATGGTTTCGTTCGTGTGCATGTATTATTCGATTGTCTTACAATCCTAAATGTCTTATGAAGGAGGATTCACAATCCTTCCCTTAGAAATTCTTGAATCCTTACTAAGACATGATCACTCGTTGATCAAGTATTTATGAAACATTCTTTGTTATTTAAGAATTATGGTTAACTTGTGACAAAGTAACCAAGGGCATGAAATGTAGTCTTGATCCACTACATGACACACTTAAGGATTTATATCTTTGAATTCTAAGTCCATACTTGACTTAGGCTTTTATTTCACAAAAGCTTTATCTCATGAGTCTTTAGTTTTCTTTTAAGGTTAAGATAGGAGAATTCCTTTTCCTTTAGGAGTATTGAAAAGGAGGTACATTGGTAACTTTTAGTTGTCTTTAGGTGAAGAAACTTCTTAAAAGACAATTGAGTTCTAAAGATACTTAGACCCTTATCCTTACTCAAAACCTCAAAGTAATTGAGTGATAGTGAACACAAGTCAACCAATGAATGGATATGGGGAATAAGTACAAGCTTACTCCCGGGGTCCATCCAAGCTTAAACCGTGTTTTCACATCTCAATTTACTTTGGTTTGAAAACATTTGGAATCAAAAGGTCCTTAAGTTTAAACTTCAAAGTCATTTCCTTTTCAAAAGGTAAGTCCAAAACAAGGAGAGAGCAAAAGAGTGTGTAGAACACTCTTTGTCTATCACGGTCGTGGCCACCATCACGGCCAGGCCGTGATAGGCTTTGTGAGACAGCCCCTTCCTAGGAGGTCCCATTGGTGACCCCACTTATATTTATTAGAGTTATAGCGTAGCGTAGTAGTATAAAATTTGCGGAAATATTAAAATATACAATACATACAGATAACCTAACAAAAGTATATATACATAATAGTATTGGCTCCATCAGTAGAGCCTACAACACTGATACCAAATATAAAATACTTCAGAGAACGAAATAAATAAAAACTAAAAACATAACATCAGAACAAAATGCACTCCGATTTCATCTCTTGGTGCTCAAGGTCCCCCAGCATTGGGATCCGAGGCTCTTCCACCGGCATCAGGCTCAACAGATATTCCGTCAATCTCCTCTGGAAACTCCTCATCAGGGTCTTCTCGTGTAGTCGAGAACAAAGAAATACAACATAGAAAAGTACAGGGGATAAGAAACAGTAATATGCCATACATGGGAAAAACAGCGATATAAATAATGTATATGGATAGCACACTCACAAACACGACAGTTACAACCAAACGACTTCCTAATAGTTTTCCCCTTAACTACTGTCCCTCACACTCATGCAACTAACGACTATATGGACGCGATCACGACGCGACATCCCCAACGGATCAAGGTGTCCCAATCATCACTGTGCCACCCCCATAAAGATAGGGTTCGGTCTAAAGCCCGTAGGCCCAAATCGTCTCATGGATACGACATATTCCCCTGCCCGCAGGCCAGGTCGGAATATTCGCCCGTCAACAATGCAACTCACGGTAACGATATGTTTCCCCGCCCGCAGGCTAGGTCTGAGCATTCGCCCGTTCGTTAACAACTCAACTTTTGGTAACGACATATCCCCCCGCCCGCAGGCTAGGTCGAGATATGCGCCCGTCCGTCTACAATTCGACTAATGGGTACGACCACCTCCCCGCAGGTACGATCGAAATCGCCTCTACGCCAAACTAATCGGTACGACCATCTCGCCGCAAGTAAGATCGAAATCGCCCGTATGCCAACACAGTGATGAATAACAACTATGCAACATGAATCTCACCGACTCATCTCAGGATCAACACTTAGTGCCTCAACCACGACTTATATACAACCACGACCAACTTTCATCCGGCTTAACCGGGTATCAACTCACATCACAACAACAAACTGATCAACTATACCACTAGGTTGAGAACTACGACATATATATATATATATATATATATATATATATATATATATATATATATATACCATCGAATTTCTCATCACACATTCATCACCCGATTTATCAGAAAGCACTGCCTAGTGCTACTCAGACATCAACAGTCACAGCAGCATATACACAACATCAAAATCAACTTACAGATAAATCATGTTTAATCAATCATAAGCATATAGTAAGCATAACATACACATATATCACATTAAATACCAATCACAGAACATACATCCTTGATATACGATAAAATCAACCAAACGGTCAAACGACCTCTAGTAGGGTTTGGGTCGCCCTATGCATATCAATATATATTATTTAAATCTTGCCTCCCCGACGATATTGTGGTTCTTTCCCCCACCTCTTTGATTTTCCCGAGAGATTCCGAATGCGGCTCCGCAGCAGTCAATTGAGTGCGCAATCGGGCGTTCGAGTCCTGTCGGATTCTATACAGTAAAACACAACCAGAAATTAAAATAATGAAACCATAATCTACCTAATCTCTAGGATTAGCTACTGCCCTTAATTAATTAAATAGGCTAGGGATATTGAAATTCTACCAACTCTTGGATCAATGACCCTTAAGCATACCTAATGCATAATCAATGATCAATTATCAAAGATTTGAACCAAAACCCCTTAAACCAACAAATTAGGGTTTCGGCCATCACCATGAAAAATAGTTGAGAGTTTGATTTGGCCTCCTAATCACTTGGATTACATGATTAAGGGATGAAACATATGGAATCAAGAACAATGAACAACAAAAACCCATTTTCCCCTTAAGCACCCATTCGGCCCCTTTTAGATAAATAGTCTAGAGATTTTATTTCATTACAAACTCTTGGATTATGATAGTAGGGGATGATACTAGCTCATAGGAATTGGTTTGGTGTCAAAATGATTTTTCTACAATTTTCTAGAGATTTTTGAAGTTTAGATCTAGAAATTGAAATTCATGAAAATAAATGGAGAAAATAAAGATTGAGAGCTCAAGGATGAAATCTATACCTTCTAGGTGGTAGAGGAGGATGAGAGGAGCAACTTTGCTTCACAAACTTTCTTGAAAAAGCTTGAGGAAGCTTGAGAAAAATGAAGTTGAAAATGGAGGAAGAAGAAGGAAGAAGAAGAAGAAGAAGAGAGAAGCAGCAGCTGGAGCTGGCCAACGTGAATGAGGAGGAAAAAGATGAAAATGGGGTATTAAAAGGTGACTTATGGCTTAAGAAATAGGTAAAGGTAATAGTAGGTAATTAGTAAAAATTAATGAAGGGCAATTTGGTCATTTCACATCCCGACATCTTGAAAATCCTCACGACACTTGTAGGAGTCCCCAGATAATTTATTATAGCCCTAGTATGAAAATTATTGGCTCAAGGTTTTCGAAAAACCCTAAGATAGCTCGAATCGTCTCCTAGAACGATTATCGGCCTCAATATAATAATATTATTTTCATTTTCGAACGTCAGGACGAACTTTTTCGGAAATATAGGAAACAGATTCTAAGACTAAAACGGATTCTAAGACTAACTATCTCGTTCACGGGTCCAAATTAGGTCTCGATAGTAGTAAAGCACTATTGTCAAGGAAAAACGCAGACCGGGCTCCGTCTGAGTTTTCGACCCAAAACTTAACCATAGCTTCCTACGATAGTGTAGAGCGTGACTATGGCATCGGAATAATTTATTTAATTTTCTAGACCCTCTAGTAAAATACAATTACTTAAATACTAGTTAAATAAAAAGATTAAGAAAATCGGGGTGTTACACTTTGTTCCTATCACACAGGAAGATCACGGCCATGAGCCTCATCACGGCTAGGCCGTAATACTTTCTGTTCCTCATATTTTGAGAGATCACGGCCGTGAGCCACTTCACGACTAGGTCGTGATACTCTCTGTTTCTCATGTTATGGGGTATCATGGCGGTGACATCCATCAGGGGCAGGCCGTGATCCCTAATGTTTCATCCAAAATATTTTTTTTTTATGTTTTTCAAAACTTCCTTGGTTCGTTCTTAGGTTTTTCATGAAATCAAAACATGTTATAGTTCCAAAATACTCATAAAACTTTGTATCCTTTAACATCATAAGTTCAAAAGCATGATCTTTGGATCATTCAAAAGTTTTTAAGTTCAAAAGGTAATTTTCTCCCTCACACACATTCAAGCAAAACTTGCCATCACAATGCTAAGGGTGAAGTTTCACTTCACCAACACATTCTCATAGTAAGCATAGTAAGCACATGAATATGATGAGCAACTCATAAACATCATAGATCTAAACATACCATCAAAATCTTCTACCTTGATCCCAAAGTAAAGGCTAGGGTTTTTCATCATTTTCAAAGCATAGCATCATGTAAGATATCAAACAAGCATATAGAGCATGAAACTAAGATTATTACAAATCAAATCACCAAATACACAACCACACAAGATAGGAAGACCTATCTACACAACTTAGGGTTTTCACCCAAACTAGAAGCCATTTTCATCCACCTGTGAGGTGAGATGAATGTTCACTCCCCATTACCTTTGAAGATTCGAAGGTTGAGAAGACAAGAGATGGAGTTCCAAGATTCCCAAGCTTGCTTCCTAGAAGAGAACAAGAAACTCTTAGGAAGGTCATTTTCGAAAATGCCATGAACATGACAAGGAGTTCATGTTTTTGAAGTAGAAAATGAAGAGAAAGATAGGGATAAGATGCTCCCCACAAGAGCTTCAACTTTGAAGGAGATGGTGCTTCTTGACCCTTAGCTTGAATCCTCCAATGAAGAGCATGAAGAGAAGATTAGAGATATGAAGTTAGTTCTTAAAAAGAACAAGAAAAGATGTAAGGTAGGGTGCATTTCAAATATCCATTGTAACATCCCGATTTTCATATTCTTTTAATTAATCAGTATTTAGGTAATTGTATTTTATTGGAGGGTCTAGAAAATGAAATAAATTATTCTGAGACCATAGTCACGCTCTACGTTATCGTAGGAAGCTATGGTTAAATTTTGGTCAAAAACTCAGACGGAGCCCGGTTTGCGTTTTACACTGGCAGTATTATTTTACTGCTCAGACGACCTAGTTTTGACTCTTGAACGAAACGATTAGGCTTTAAATAAAATTACGAACGTTATCAGCGATTTTGAAAATTTTTTAAAATAAATAAGTTTTCATGACTTTTTTGGGGCGAAATACTAAATCGTAAAAGTAACGGGGCTAAAAACAGATAAACATGAAATCACATCGCCTGGGAAGGCGTGCCAGTGACTCATCACTGTCATCATTATGTTTCTGAAAATATCTAGATATATTCTGAAAATATCTAGATATTTATGAGAACTTTTGTTGAAATGACAATTTTGTCCCTAAGAGAAATTACTCTTTTCAAATGGGCCATGGGCCAAAAAGCCCACAAAGGGGGCGGCTACTCCTCCTATAAATACCCCTCCCCTCCTTTGTTTTCTTCACATCTTTCTTCACATCTCTTCTTCATCACTTTCTTCAAAGTGCAAGCTTCCTTCTTCACTTTTCTTCAAGCTTCAAGAGGAGCGAGGCTGTGGCTGTGAGGCTGTGCAGAGGAGCAAGAAGTGCTCGTGAGTTCGTGATCATTGCTACTTTTGCTATCAGGTGGGGGAAAGAACCACAATATCGTCGGGGAGGCAAGCTTTAAATAATATATATTGATATGCGTAGGGCGACCCAAACCCTACTAGAGGTCGTTTGACCGTTAGGTTGATTTTACTGCATATTGAGGTTGTCTATGCTATGATTGGATATTTGGTATATTATATGTGATATGTGTATGATGTCTATGATATGCTATAATTGATTAAATGTTATTTATTTGTAAGTTGATTTTACTGTTGAATATATATTCTGGCTGTTGTTGATGTACTGTTGTGACTGCTAATATCTGATTAGAGCTAGGCAGTGATTTCTGATAAGTTGGGAGATGAATGTGTAGTGAGGAAATCGAGGATATTTATTTGTGTCGTAGTGCTCAACCTAGCGATACAGTTGATCTGTTAATATTGTGATATAAGCTGATACCCGGTTAAGTCTGATGAAAGTTGGTTGTGGTTGTTTATGAGTCGTTGTTGAGACACTAAGTGTTGATCCTGAGATGAGTCAGTGAGATTCATGTTGCATAGTTGTTGTTCATCATTGTGTTGGCATACGGGCGATTCTGATCTTACCTGCGGGGAGATGATCGTACCGATTAATTTGGCATAGGCGCGATTCCGATCTTGCCTGCGGGGAGATGATCACGTGCCCATTAGCCGAATTGTAGACAGACTAGCGAATGTCCTGACCTGGCCTGCGGGCGGGGGATATGTCGTTAACGTAAGTCGAGTTGTTAACCGAAGGGAGAACGTTCCGACCTGTCCTGCGGGCGGGGGAATATGTCGTTGCCGTAAGTTATGTTGTGGGCGGGCGATTGTTCCGACCTAGCTTGCGGGCGGGGGAATATCGTAGCTGCGACTTGAGCCTGAGGGCTTTTGACTGAACCCCTGCATTACGGGGGGTGGCACAGAGATGAACGAGATATCTTGATCTGTTGGAGATGTCGCGTTGTGATCGCATCCATATAGTTGTTAGTTGCATGAGTGTAAGAGACAGTAGTTAAGAGAGAATTTATCTGGGAGTTGTTTGGCTATTACTGTTGTGCTATGAATGTTGCTATCTATATAGATTATTTTATATAGCCGTTTTCCCATATATGATGAATTGTTGTTTCTTATCCCCTATATTTTCTGTCGTATTTTATTATTCTCGACCGTACGAGAAGATCCTGTTGAGGATTTGCCGGAGGAGATTGATGGTATACCCATGTTACCAGATGCTGGCGGGAGAGCCCTCGATCCCGATGCAAGAAGACGTTAAACATTGGGGTTAGTAGTTGTAGTTGTTATGGCCAGTATATGGGTTGAGTGACATGTATTTTTGGAGCCAGGAGAGGAAGTCGTATGTACTTTTATTTTCGCTGCTATACTTTCAGTTTTATTTGGTGCATACTCTGAAGACTTTTATAATTGGTATCAGTTATTGTAGGTTCTACTGATGGAGTCAATACTTTTATATGTATGACATATATAGTTGTGGTATTAGTGTTGGTTGTTTTATTATTTTCGCATTTTTTTGTATTCCCACGCTGCGCTGCAACGCTAAGAATTTGAGTTCGGGTTACCAATGGGACCTCCGAGGAAGGGGTTGTCTCCTCCATCAATGGAGTTTGAAGATGAACACTAGGGTTCTTACCCTTAGAGAAGATGAAGATGGACGAGAGAAGAGAGCAAAAGAAAACTCTGTCTCCCTTGGCTTGCTTGGTCGAATATGATGAGGAGAAAGGGAGGGAAATGAGTCCTACACTCCAAGTGTGATAAGATTGAGGGTTGGGATGGATGGAGGGGATTTGACTTGATGGATGAGTATTACTTGATATGGGAGGTTCAAAAGGGGTTGGTAAGGAAAAGCATTTTGGTCTCTTACAAAAAATGGTAAAGGTGAAGATCTTGTAGGGAAAAATCGAGACAAGGAGAGAAAGTGTGATAGTGATATGTAGGTGAGGATATTAGGTTATGGGCCTTGATCCAGCTCCAGGCCTAAACATTTCTGGCCCCGAGCCCAAGCCCAAGACTTTGTGGGCTCGATAATATTTTTATCAGCTTCGCTCCAAAACAGCAGATAAAACTCGATTAACCTTTTTATGAGATTAGGGTTAAATTTCGAATTCCCCAAGGAATTCTAGGTATCAACCTCTGATTATTAATCATGATTAGCCGAAATATGTTTTATATCAATTTATTCATAGCAGACAGTTAAATATAACATATAAGAATTTTCGTGGCATTACAGATCGCACCATAGCGCCACAATCATTCGAACATAGAGTTTGACGAAACTGTCGGCGACTAGGAGAAAGTTGCAGGAATCAGACCTTGTGAGATCGTAGACGCTATTGGTAGTGTCGTAGATGGCGAGCTCGGAGATTGGTGGAAAGGAGGGGTCAAGGGAGAGGTCGAGGACATGGAGGCAGTCATGGCCAAGAATGTCGAAGTTCTAGGAGGTGGCTACGAGAAGGCAACAACCATGGTACAAGGACCATTGGAGCGGGTCTTGGTTGAAGACCATCCAGATTACTCGAAGAGTCTAACTTTGGTGTTAACAATTATAAAATGAAAAGGTAGTGACTGGGAATTGGATCGATGTTGGTGTTAAAAATTAAGCAAGAGTGGGAGAAGAAGCAGATGCTCGATTGGGTGGGAAGAGGTGGTTGCAAATGGAGAAAAGAAACCAACAGTTTTGTGGTTTTAAAATGAATTTAACAATTTGAAATACCATTTTGCAGTTCCGTCATTTAAACTGGTATTTACTAATTTACTAATTATTACAATTTTTACCCTTCATAGGGATTAGAATTAGGCACCATGGGTGGTCCCTTTGCTTGACAAGATGACCGTAAAAGCAACTCCCTATAACTTGATTTTTTTTTTTTTTTTTTGTAAGGAAATAACTTGCTTTGATTCTTTGTTGATATTACAATTTTCACATGCATGCATAGAGGATTAAGGCATTTTTATTTCAATGAGCTACTAGCCAAAGTAGCCAACCTTGAATGTTTTTCCATTGAAAATCCCCTTTGAGCTTAATTGACATTTCTCTTGATAATTAGCACATTATGAGCCTCAAGTTAAAAACAATGATCTTACCTAACCTTAGGTATTGGGAGAGCATTGAATTAATCAAGGAATATGTTTTGAAACAAATGTGGGGGTGCTTACCAAGTGTTGGTGAAAGAAGAAAATGATTTGATTTATTTGAAATTCAAAAAAGAAAAAAAAAAAGAAATGTGTACAAAGAAAAAAAAGAAAAAAGAATGAAAGAATACAAATAAAAGGGTTGTATGAGTCTCTTGTTGTGATTAACATTTATGTTTCTTTGGTCTCTTAATTCCTAGGGTATTGAACCTTAGATATCCATATTTTCATCCATCGTTTACTCTAGCCCCATTACATCTTTAATAAGTCTTTTTGATTTATGCCATGCATGTGACTTGAGTAGATGAGGTTGAGAAGACAAGCAAGCTTATGGTAGTACAATTTCAATAGGGTGAATTGGAGAGAAACACTTATCTTGAGACACTTGAGAGAATGAGAGTACACTTGTGAGGAGCTACCGATGTGATTTGATTTGATTTAATCTTTCTAAATGAAGTTGCCTTGTTTATTGCATGCTTTATAAGTTTAGAAATTTGGTTCATGCGCATTGTGATTCCTTGGATTTTGTTATTCTGTTGCTCTTGATTTTGCAATCTTGAAACTTTATTGGAAGAGTGTTTTGAAATATTTGGTTTTCAAATTTTGTGTCTTTCTTGTTCTGTTGCCCTTTGTTTTGATTCTTGATTTTGCTCGGGATGAGTAAAATCTAAGTCTGGGGAATTTGATGAACACAAATTTGACATATTAATTAACCTCCATATTTAGTGTGTTAGGCACCCTTTGTGCTTAATTGATGAGCCTTAGATGCATTTCATGACTTTGCGTTCAAATTGAGCTTAATTGCATTTTCCCAGCATTATTGGCATCTTGACACTACTTTTGTGTTTTGACCATAACCTTGGCTCCAGGACCTGAAAAATTATGAACCTTATATTTTAGAAAAGCTAATAGAAAGCTCTACATCTTTCATGCATAGCTCAAGAGCTAATTCCGATGATTAAAAGGTCAAATGGAAGCTGAAAGTCAGACAAGGGGTGTTGTTGCGTAGAACTGGGCAAGGATCAATAATTGAGCCATAGCTTGGGTTGTAGAAGTCAGAGACACTTGTGACCAAATCCATTGGGGCGATAAGACATTAATTGAGCTATAAATTTCATGAATACTGTAACATCCCAATTTTCAGATCGAAAAACTATCGAAATCTTATCGGAGTCATAGTGGCAAAGTTATAAATATCAAGATATTTTGGAGGAGTAATCATGACTACTTTAGACAAGTAATCTTGACAAGGATGACTCATGATGATGAGTCATGGTAGAGTAATCATGATGATGATAAGTCATAGTGATGAACTCATCCATTGACTAATCATATTCAAGAACTCTTGTCTGGTATTTGATTTTATCCCTACGTATCCACTTTTTGGATACCACACAGATATTGTTTTACTCTACATTACTAGTAGATAATTATGGTTAAGGTTTGGGTTGAAGACTCTGACGAAAGTCGGTCTGCGTACGAGATCATCGGAACCGGTAATGGATAAGCCTCACGTCACTTTCACGCCACCTCACCTAGACACCTCACCACGTTATCCATATGTAATTATTACATGGTGACTCATCACCATAGTAATGATGACAAGGGGTGAGTCACATAGGTGACTTACCATAGTCATGATGACCTAGTGTAAAATGACAATTTTGCCCCTAAAGGAAATGACCTTTTTACCCTTAAGTAAGTTTTATCACATCCTTACCTTTCCTATATATATAGCCACGCCATTCCCCTCATCCATTCCTCTTTCACTTCTCTTTCTTCTTCATGTTCAAAGTCTTCAAGGTTCCTACTTCAATTTCTCTCCATTCTTCAAGAACTTTGAGAAGTAAACTTGACAAGCTTGATCATCTTCATCATCTAGGAGGAAGTAATATAATGGAATGAGAGTCAGAAGGAAGTAATATAATGGAATGAGCTTCCATATTTTCGTGAGCTAGAAGAAAGAGAAGGCAAGGTGGAAGCAAAAGTGAAACCATTGTTGGAAGCCTTGAAGCTTGGTTGAAGCAGTCTCAGTAAGATCGTTGGCATAAGTTCATCAACCGTTGGATCATGCTCAAACTTGGTAAGGAGGTTCCGAACATGTGGTTATTTAGTTTCACCGTTCGGATTTTCGGTTCAAGGTCTAGAGTGGGAGATATGCAGCTTACATCGTGGTCCTAGTATGTGAGAAACTCATCCCATATATCACCTAACCTGCGACAGTAAAACCTTCGCCAGAGATTCGTTAACCGTTGGATTGGGCTGACATTTGGGAAGGAAGTTTTGGACACGTTGATATTCATCTTCACCGTTCAGATTTCCAAGAAGAAGTCTTTAACTCGAGATATGGAGTTCACACCGTGTCCTTTATTTTGATACCTTTTCCCTAGACTCTTGGGCTGACTTTTGAATATGCCTTCGCCGAAGTCCAGCTGCTATTCTCTATCTTTGTAAGTGTTGGGGAGCTACGTGGTGAGCTTGTAGTGGTTGTGGTTGTGCTCGTCGCGTTCGTGAGATCGAGGGTCAAGGCTGTCCGTGAATACAAGAGTGTACGGGAACGGATTACCAGATGAGGGGGAAGAAACTACATATATCTGAGAATCATAGGCGTAGTATATAATTGTTAACATATGTAGGGCTCCTCAAACCCTACTAGTGGTCATGTGTGTTCACTTGTGGTATTTGTGGTAATTGATAACATGCTTAAATGATGTCCTACATGATAACATGCTAGATGAGATGTTTGTGATAATAACTTGTTTGTGGTGATAACATGCTTAATTGCATTTGGTATGCTTACAAGAATGCTATACTGCATGCTATGACATGTGATGTGTTTGTGACTGATATGATCTTGGTTGACTTTGGAGATGATTGGTATATTGTTAGGATTGTAAGAGAATGATTGACTTTGGAGATGATTATTGAGGTTAGACTAGTAAATTAAGGATGTGGATCTAAGTTATAAGTGGCTCTTATAGTTGGAGAGTGGCATCCTCACAGTTGGAGGATGTAGGTTGTGAGACATTAGTTAAGTTGTTGTTGAAATGATGGATGCATAATCATAACATTTGCATTGTTGTGGTAGAAAGCCGCGGGATTTACTGCAACAGCTGTCTGAACAGTTATCACACGAGGTGGATTACTTGTGATAATTGCAACAACAGTTTGAGTGGTTGTCACAAGGGGGCTATATGACTAACTACAATCATATATGCAATCATATATGCTGGTACACAACTACAACAGCAGTTTGAGTGGTTGTGTATAGGGTTACGTGTGTGTACTTGCCACAGCAGCTTGCCAGTAGTTATCACGCGAGGTCGGGACTTGTGACAATTGCAACAGCAGTTTGAGTGGTTGTCACAAGGAGCTGTATGAATAGTTGCAACAGCAGTTTGAGTGGCTATCATATGAGCTGGTACCTGTATACAGCTGCAACAACAGTTTGAGTGGTTGTGTACAGGGAGTCGTGTGTACAGTTGCAACAATAGTTTGTGACTGTCACATGAGGTCGAGGTGGACGTTCTGGGAGACGTCCTGGGAACCAGTAACCTGGAATACTGACTCTATGCCCTTATAGTTGGAGGGTGACTTCCTACCTTGGAAAAGGACTACTTCACAGTTGAGTTGGAGGACAGTATTTCCAAGGGCCAGGAACTTAGTTGTGCATATAGAATAGGCGACGATCCCTAGTTGTGATACTTTGAGATTGATTGTTGTAGAATAGACAATGATCTCTAGTTGTGATAGTTTGAGGTTGACTGTTGTAGAATAGGCGATGATCCCTAGTCGTGATACTTTGAGGTTGTTTGTTGTGCTGAACTCGAGAGATGGATGTGTTTGTTGATTGTGTGCTATTGTACATGTTGATGTGTTATATGCTACGTGATTTCCCTTTTGTATGATAGTGTAGCGTTTCTTACCTCCTATGCATATTTCTCCATGTTTACATATATGTGGTCGTCCGGATCGTGATCCGAAGACGGAAGTGCCGATTGGTCATCGGAAGTGCTACAGCAGGTGGAGCTGACCCAAGGTGTACTCTATCGTCAGTAACAAGTGTGGCGTCAGCGCTTCTCAAATAGATAGAGATCTCAGCGGTATCTTTGAGTCTTTTTTGAGTTGTACCACGGCCAATGGGGTGTTTATGTTTGTTGTTGTTATTTTTAAGCCATGGCTTCCAGGCGAAACTCTGATGTGAAATTCTTGAGTTGTGATAAGTTCTTATTTGCTTAACTGTTGATGTGAAAATTTTTGGCTGTGTTTGAAGGTATCAGAGAGAGTGAGGTTATGTCTTGAAAGCGTCTAATGGGATTATCCTACGTAAGTGGGGTCGTCTCAAATACCACTCATCAAAATGATGTAGTTTTGATGGGGTTTTCTACCTTGGAAAAGAACTCACGGATCCTGCAGTAAATTGGACCTAACTCCCTCATTTGAAGTCCAATTGGAGTAAACTTGGGCTCTATTTACAGTTGGGACAAAGGGGACATGTCTAGAATTATCAAATTTTAATTACATCATATTTAGAGCTTAGAACAATAGTCATGGAAGCAACTACATTTTTGGGAAAAGGGTTGTATGAGTCTCTTGTTTTGATTGACATTTATCTTTCTTTGTTCTCTTAATGACTAGGGTATTGAACCTTACATATCCATATTTTCATCCACCATTTACCCTAGCCTTATTACATTCTTTAAATAAATCCTTTTGATTTATGACATATGACTTGAGTGGTAGAGGTTGAGAAGACAAGCAATCTTGTGTTAGTTCAATTTCAATTGGTGAATTGGAGAAAAATACTTACCTTGAGACACTTGAGAGAATGAGAGTATGCTTGTGAGGAGCTACTGATTTGATTTGATCTTTCTAAATGAAGTTGCCTTGTTCATTGTATGTTTTATAACTTTGGAAATTTGATTCATGAGAATTGTGATTCCTTGGATCTTGTTATTCTCTTGCTCTTCATTTTGCAATCTTGAAACTTCAATGTAAAGGTGTTTTGATATGTTATGGTTTTCAAATTAA
Source organism: Ammopiptanthus mongolicus (assembly GCA_039655645.1). Lineage (NCBI taxonomy): Eukaryota > Viridiplantae > Streptophyta > Magnoliopsida > Fabales > Fabaceae > Ammopiptanthus > Ammopiptanthus mongolicus. The sequence continues at coordinate 51,993,889 of CM077351.1, read as the reverse complement.
GTCTTTGTTGTTCCCTTGCCTTTTGTTTTGATTCTTGATTTTGCTCCGGACGAGTAAAATCTAAGTGTGGAAAATTTTGATGAACACGAATTTAAATATTAATTGACCTTCATATTTAGTATGTCAGGCACCCTTTGTGCTTAATTGGTGGGCCTTAGATACATCTCATGACTTTGGGTTTAAATTGGGCTTAATTGCATTTTCCAACATTATTGGCATCTTGACACTGTTCTTGTGTTTTGACAATAACTTTGGCTCTAGGAACTAAAAAATTATGAAAATTATTCTGCAATTTTCATGCATATCTCAAGAGGCGATTATGATGATTAGAAGGCCAAATCGAAGCTGAAAGTCAGACCAGGGTGCTGTTGCGCAGAACTGGATAGGGATCCGTAATTGGGCCATAACATGGGTTGTAGAAGTCAGATACACTTGGGACAAAAACCATTGGAAAGATAAGACATTGAGCTACAACGTTCATGAAGACCATTAATCAAAATGGTGTAGTTTTGGTGGTGGTTTCTGCCTTGGAAAAGAAGTCACGGATCATGGAGTAAATTGGGCTTAACTCCCTCATTTGATGTTCAATTGGAGCAAACTAGGGTTCCATTTGCAGTTGGACCAAAGGGGACACGTCTGAAATTATCAAATTTGTAATTAACTCACATTTAGAACTCAGAACAGTAGTTATGGCAGCAGCTACATTTTTGGAAGAAAAGGGAGAACTTTCTTTCTTCATCTCCTTTTTCATTTCTTTTTATTTTCTTTTTCGTTTTCTGTTTGAACCCTTCAATGGATGAGTGCTTTTGTAGGATTAATCCAAGGTTCTCAAGCTCTCTTTTATGAGTAATGAGACCTTGTTCTTTAATGGAAAACAGATTTCGGTTATGTTTCTCTTTAATTCTCTTTTGATTACAGCATGTTGGATTGTTTGTATATCGCGTGACTATGACCTTCTCTGATTCATGCTGGGGCTTGTCAAGGAGAGTATAGAACTGCAGATGTGGGGGGAAAATATGTGGAAGATTGGGTCTAGTTTTTGAGGCAGGACTTTTCTCTGTCAAGGATAAGCACAGATTAATCCCTACAGCTTTAGTAACAATTGACATCAATCAACCTCTGAAGTGTGGGATCAACCTCAATACACACCACTCCGGTAAGGCCTAGATTGATTTTGGTCATGAAAAATTTGCTATGCGCTGTTTCTATTATGAGAGGATGGGCCATGAGGAAAAGGAATTGCTCACTCTATATCAAAAATGCGATGGCGGGTACCACTAAAGAGAGCACATACAGTCCAGTGTTGAAGGCCTTGCAAGTGGGGCATTTGATTGGAAATTCAACCCACGAACTCCCTAACTCAACAGATTCCTACTCGCCGAATCAAGCAGATGGGCAAAATAATTCAGTACCTCTCATCTTTTTCATTTGCTGAAAAAGCAGTGGAAGTGTTATTTGTTAACATCGTCTACCGCTATTGCTATCATGCCTGAAACACGGGTAACAATTGTCAAGTTCAGCCCTGAGCAATTGGCAGGATCCCATTGTGAAAAGATCCTCAAATCAACTGTTGCTGCAGACACAATCTTATGAACCGAGAGCAGAAATTTAATGGAGGTTTAATACCCAACACAAACTAATCAGCCAACAAACCCCCCACCCACCCCCCTTCATGGGCATCAGCTGCTTTTTTAGCATGGGAGCAACAACTCCAAAAATTGACAGAAATAAAATTAAAAGGAAGACTAAGAAATCAGACCACATGAAACCTAAGATGAGAGAATATTCCTCTCTCACATCTGTGCCAATTTGCAGGCATCCCCTGAGAATAAAGTGATGAAAAAGTGAAGCCTAGACAATGAAGAAGATGGTGAGTGCAGAAGGATTTGTATGGGTATAACTTAGTGATTTTTTTTGGAAAGCTATCCTTCTAAGTTTGTTGGAAGATTGGGCATACGCACTTTTCCACTCAAGCCAACACATGTAAATAGAAAACTTATAAAGAGCTTATGAGAATAGCTTATGAAATTAAACTTATATAAATAGTTTATGATCTTTCCATAAGCTGTTTTTAGCTTATTTTCGTAAACTTGTGAAAGAAGGAAAGTGGTATTGTAGACTCTCCAACACTAAACCATCAAAATAATTCTTTTGTTCTTCTTTATATTAATACATTTAAATTTATGCAATTTTATATCAAAACTGATTTACACAGATCAAAATAAATAAATGCAGCATATATATGCCATAAATCCCTCCCCCCCAGGTGGTCTTTCCATAAGCTGTTTTTAGCTTATTTTCATAAACTTGTCAGAGAAGCTTATGAAAGTAAATTGTTTTTAGCTTATTTAAAAAAGAGGTTATTGCATAAGCGATTAAATAAACTATATACCTAAACGCATCGATAATCAATAATGCACAAGTCCACATCATGATACCACTTTCGTATTTTTTGTCCACAACTCGTAGTGAAAGAAGGAAAGTGGTATTGTAGACTCTCCAACACTAAACCATCAAAATAATTCTTTTGTTCTTCTTTATATTAATACATTTAAATTTATGCAATTTTATATCAAAACTGATTTACACAGATCAAAATAAATAAATGCAGCATATATATGCCATAAATCCCTCCCCCCCCCCCCCCAGGTGGTCATCTAACGCTTTTCATACTGGAATTGTAATGTGACAATCAACAAGAGGCTTTTGATGCATTTACATTCTATTTAGCTTATATCTGGCAAAACAAGAATCTCAAAAATTGTTGCTGGATATTAATCATTCACACAAGAGATTGGACCATCAATTTCAGAAAAAAAAAAAAAAAATAACTAATGAAAATCAACGTGGCGATATCATTATATAGTTTAACATGATACAACCTTTTCTTTTTCCTTGTTTTATTCAACAAACCTATTTACATTTCTAGAAGGTCGTTTCCGTCTACAGAGAAGGTTATTACAGCAGATAAGAGATGAACCACCCTAAGGAGTTTGAGGTCTGTCTTATTCAGCATTACCTGTTCAAGTTATAGAACTCCATCAAGTCTATAATTTCCATTCACATGTTACTACCAAGCTCTTCCATCTATCTTGATCAGATATGGCTACTTGGTTCCTACCTTTTTCCAACTAAATCAGTTAACAGTCATTCCTTCTTGACATCAAATTCTTCGGTCTTCGCAAATCTCCCACGGATTCTTGGTTGACTGTCAGCCAGAGCCTTCCTGCAAGCATACTGAAACCAAAACACATTATTAGTTGTGTTCAGAATCAGTTCATAGGCTGAAATTAATGTCAATGAAATTATTCAACATAAGAAAAGTAAGTTTGAGGAATACTAAACAACTTAAACCAATATCAAAGGACTAGGCATGATTAGCAAAGCTGATTTTTATAGCATCAGCGATCTTAAAAACAATAGCAACAGATAATGACACATTCAGAATCTTCAAAATTGAAGTACTGACTATTTATAATTATAAAACACACTACACTACTCAACCATGACCTATGCATATGCAACTTATAATCAGCAAGTAATTGATCAAAATAAATTCAAGAAACCCTTTGAGTAGAAGAGAAGATGATGACAAACAGCATGTTTTAACAGGAATCATTAACCAATAACAGTATTCTTCCATCTCTCTTTTCATCCCACTGTGTGTAGCAGCAGGAATAACAGATATGGACGGATCTGTGAGGCAATGCATTCCATAGAATTTTGAAGGGAAAATTAGACCAACCTCTTCTGAGTTTTAGCTTAATTACACTCAACATCCCTCTCGTTTCAGAAATTACACTAACATCCCTTAAGGTTTATGATATTATTACACTTACCTCCCTTGAAGGGTGATATTAAAATTAATAGGGAAGGTGAGTGTAACTTTTAAAATAAGAGAGGTGTTGGGTATAGTTAAGCCAAACCATAGAACCACAGATATGTAAAGATATGTGAGGCAATGCATTCCATAGAATTTTCAAGGGAAAATTAGACTGACTTCTCCTGAGTTTTAGCTTAATTACGCTCGCCACCTCTCTTGTTTCAGAAATTACACTAACATCCCTTGAGGTTTATGATATTATTACACTTTATCTCCACTGAAGGGTTATATTAAAATTATATTAGGGGAGGGGAGTGTAACTTTGGAAATGTGTAGTTAAGCCAAACCTCAAGAGAGGTCAATGTAATTTCCCCAATTTTCAACGCTTCTATTCTTGTGAAATTCTCATTAAGGATGGTGAACGTATAGTTACCTTGATTTTCCAATAACAGTATTCTTCCATCTCTCTTTTCATCCCACTGTGTGTAGCAGCAGGAATAACAGATATGGACGGATCTGTGAGGCAATGCATTCCATAGAATTTTGAAGGGAAAATTAGACCAACCTCTTCTGAGTTTTAGCTTAATTACACTCAACACCCCTCTCGTTTCAGAAATTACACTAACATCCCTTAAGGTTTATGATATTATTACACTTACCTCCCTTGAAGGGTGATATTAAAATTAATAGGGAAGGTGAGTGTAACTTTTAAAATAAGAGAGGTGTTGGGTATAGTTAAGCCAAACCATAGAACCACAGATATGTAAAGATATGTGAGGCAATGCATTCCATAGAATTTTCAAGGGAAAATTAGACTGACTTCTCCTGAGTTTTAGCTTAATTACGCTCGCCACCTCTCTTGTTTCAGAAATTATACTAACATCCCTTGAGGTTTATGATATTATTACACTTTATCTCCACTGAAGGGTTATATTAAAATTATATTAGGGGAGGGGAGTGTAACTTTGGAAATGTGTAGTTAAGCCAAACCTCAAAAGAGGTCAATGTAATTTCCCCAATTTTCAACGCTTCTATTCTTGTGAAATTCTCATTAAGGATGGTGAACGTATAGTTACCTTGATTTTCCTTCCAAAATTTCTCCTTGTCTTCTTATTCCTATATCTCGAGAGCTTTTCCTGACGTCCCTCGCTAGTGCAGTTGCTGAGAAGGAAAGGTCTCTCATGGGGAGATGGAGCAACATTAATGTTACCATTACCAAGAGCCTGTCACAAAAACAGTAATCATTCAGCCAATCTTGTGGGAATAGCTAGAAATCTATAGAGTTCCCAGACCATATAGAAAAGACTGCCAAATTTGTGAATTCTAAGTTAGCAATCAGATTAAGGTCATACTGCCAGCATTCCTTTTTGGTCATACTGCTTAAATCATGAGTTAACAGCAGATCAATCGATACAGATGAAGTTTTCCTTCTTGATTGAGTTCAATACGTCTTAAAGTCTCTCCATATTCCCCTCCTAGGGGCGTCATTCCCCTCCTAGGGGCGCCATAGATGCTCCTCAATTTATAAAACACACACAAAATATGGTTCAGTTAACTCTGACCTTTATATCTCCTTCGCTAAATGCTCTCCGCATGCCATAAACTGCATCGAAATCTATTCCTGGGAAATCAAAGAAAGCAGGCTTGATTGCAGCTCCATGCGTCCAGTCCATTGAGCTCAAACTTACTGAACTGTCACTCTTTGGTAAAGGCATGTCAGGAAGCTGTTTGTTTTCTTGAACTAAATTCTCATCTATGTTCAGAGCAGGAACCTTGATTTCCAGAATATCGGAGAGCGGTGACTCTATTGCTGCCTTTTCTAGGAGATCCTTTTTCCACTCATTGAATACCTCAATCAGAAGCTCTTCATTTTGAAGAACATCAATATCTGTGGATTTTAAATCCGGCAAGGAGACATCTTCCCCACAAGATATCATTGAGACGCTTGCTGTCATGGGATCCAGGACCATGTCTGGTTCTTCAATAAAGGGTTCAGGTGCTTTAAACAGATCTCCCTCTACTGACAAATCATACTCTGACATTGCAAAAGATTGAACAAGGTCACTCTGCATTAAAGATGGGAAAAAAGTTATTAACAGGTACTTAACAAAGACAAAACTATAGAATGGAGAACTAGAATATAATACGTAAAAAAAACATTACAAAAAACTTTAGATTTATAACATGAAACATCACCAGATGTTGAATAATTAATCATCATAAGACAATTATCATAACATCATCAAACATTTTAACTAGTTCTAGATACTAGCATTGTATCTATAACAACAATGGTAATAACAACTAATTGAATGGACAGATGCCACGGTTAATTCCAGATGCAGTGTTGATTATCATGATTTACAACCTCCCTCACCCCACCTACCTGAGTCCAATGATGCCAAAAGATTTTGTGATAAAATTTGCATGATTATATTAATTAGAATGGTTCTTAAAGCCACTGTCTAAGTTAGGAATATATTAGAAAGGGTACTTCTTTAAGTCATCATCATCCGACCACATCATGGTTTAAAGAAAACATTTAAACCAATAGAGAAAAAGAGAAACAATACGAGAGTGAGAGAGAGAGTTTATCTGAGGTGACACAAAAGCTATTTGTCGGCAAAAAGACTTACAAGAACCTCAAAGAGTTTCAAGTACAATCTAAGAATTATGCAAAACTCTCTCGTTTGGTAAATGGACTCAATTGTTGATATAAGGATAGTATATATTACAAGTTAAATAATAAAAGCTTAAGAAAACAAGGAATTTCTAGCTTTTTATTTCACTGGAAAGCCAATACCATATACAATAGCAAAACACTACATTCATACAGCATAGCAGAAGCCTTGCGTAAATGTGAAGTGCCAATACATATTCAGCTGAGCCTTCACACTGAAAGGAAGAGCTGGCTAGATTCAGGTTATTTGAATTGGTATTAAGTACATGATTGCAAATTCAAAGCCGATGCTTCAACCGAAAAAGCTGACTTTGAAAGTGTCCAGGTGTTGATGGCTGAAACATTGAAACTGGCATCAGACATTCAGTCCAGAATGAACTTTGACTATAACTCAGCTGAAGAATATGGATTACAATTTTGTAATGTATAGCCAAAATATTGAAATTGTTGTACCACATAATGGAACCCCGGTTAAAGCAATTCATTGAAGAAAAAAGTCGACAAGTATCAAAATATCTTAAGCCCTTGTCTCAGAAACATTGTTTCAAATTTCAATGACCAAAACACCAATCCACACCAAATGGAAAAAAAAAAAAAAAACACAGTTAGGCTTTTATCTCTGATTTTTGGAGAGCAGAAATAGAAGCAAAATAGCATGATTTTCCTCTTTTCTCCAACTCAAAACCAAGAAGAAATTTATTAGTTAAACACTAGTTAGCCCCTTTCCTCTAACCTTTTCCTTACTATAAATAAAAAGAGAATTAAAGAAGTTTTTCCTCTTCAATAAACCTCCCTTAGTGCGACATAAAAAGACAAACCCCACTAAGAGTTCACACTTCACACCAGAAATTAATAAAGAAATGGAAGAAAGATAACATAACACGGAAAGTATCACAGCAAAAACATTTTCCATCTATACTATTTTTCTTTCATTTGCAACACTTTTCCAGATCCAACATATAAAGCCAACTCCAGCTGTTTCCACTTGTGCTATTATTATGACTATGAAAACCATTCTGATTGCATGGTGGAAAAATCAAATGAATAAATAGATATTAAATGATAAAAAATCATTTGGTCATTAATTTCCCTTATCAAGCTTTTTATTGTCAATCAAGTAAGCAACCAAAAATTACAACTTTGGAATGTAATAAATGAAAAATTAACAAAAATTTTGAACATAATTCTAAAGACAAAGCTTTCCAATTTATTTTCCCCGTTTGCTCAAAGAAACTAACAGGGAAAATTCAGGATACAGAAGAAAGAGCATAGCACATGAGAGAGAGAGAGAGAAAAAAAATTATTTTTATTCCATGTAAGGAAAAACCCATCATGCAAATGCAGATCAACCAAGCACATATTGAGGAAGAAGCTGAGGAAACAAGAAAAAAAAAAACCAAGGAAATAAAAGAAAGTGGACATAGTAGGAGATTAATAGAGGACCATTGCAGAATTGGACTTCTGGGTCATGCAGTACTCGTCAAGTTGCTGAATCTCTTGAGAGAAATTCTGCAAATATGGGAAGAGAAGACCAGTCTCTGCATACATTTTTCCAGCACAGAAGCACTCTCTTGAAAAATTAAACCTTCAGTGACAAACAGAAATCACTTCTCCCAAAGAAACAGAGTAAAAGAAGAGCAAGAGAAGCACAATTGCACTAGTAGAATAACAAACAGCAGCAAAATGAGAGAGAGAAAATTGTGGGGTTTGAGCTTTGTGCTGTCATGATTTAAAGACTCGCAAGAAAGAGAATTTATATTGTTTAAAATTTAGGAAAGGTGACGTAAGAAAGTACTAAATAAAAACAAAAGTAGGAAAAGGACATTATCATTGTTATAATGCAGTGACCCCATGTCTCTTGTCATGCTCATAAAAGAAAAAGAAAATGGTTTTTTAATAAAAGATATTTTTTTATGTCAAAAAAAAAAATAAAAGATATTTATTTTGTAGTATTATATTTGCAAATTGTAGCACAGGATACAGATGAATTGCACCACGCCAATAGTATCTGTGGAATGTGGCCATGTTGGTGGGGTTGGAGGCCTCTGGAGCTGAACAGTGACCATCACTCATTCATTACTCATCCCTCGTCGGTGATTGCAAACAGTGGAGCAGCATAGCCCTATACTCATACATTTCCTGCCCACTTACTGAGACGATGCTTTTTTATGTAAGAGGGTCTGTTTCCGACGCTTACCAAGTCAAGTAAATTACGGTACTTAATTACTTATAATAGTGTAATATCCTAAAATTCGTATCTAAAAATAATTAAGCATTAGAATAATTATTTTAGAAGCCTAAGAGAGTTTAAGGGTTCCTAAAATAGCTTAAAAGGGTTAAAACATGTAAAAATGAGTTTTTTGAGACATGGATGTGTCTCATGGGCTACGGGGTCCCACCTAAAAGCCAGCCAGGAACATCATCTCGGAGGACACACAACCATGTGTCATCTCAATACAGCCATGTCTCCATTTTTTCAGTGTTGCAATTCCTGAGCGCTTAGCGCCAGGTCCAATTTTTTTAGCTTCGTGTTTTTATGCGTTTTAGGCTTTGTGAACTCTATAAATAGACTCCTAATGCCCTAGAACGTCATTTTGGAACCCTAAACCAGTTTAGAAACACATAAGGGCTTGGGAGAGTAGACCTGAAGGGTTTTGGAAGGAGAAAATCCAAAGAGAATACAAGAAAGAGGAAGAAGGTGTTTGGGATTGAAGAGGTTAATCAAAGGAGCTGACTCTAGAACGTTGGGAGCACTCTTTGGAGGTCTACAAGAAAAAAGTAAACACCATTTCCTAAACTACCATGGTATGGTTTAAAGGGGTTAATCCTTGTTTTGAAACAATGATTTTCGAGTTGAGTTTCAAAAGGGAAAATCGGGGTTTTTGATTTAGAGTTAAAAATGATGATGTATGTTTATAATTAATGTTTGCATTGATGTTTTGTCACTGTTATCGATGGTTAATATGATTAGATGAGGTCAATATTATGTAATTGTGGATTATGTAACACCCCCTTTTTCTTAAAAAGCTTTAAAAGCTTTCTAAATTAGTTTAATCAGTATTTTTGTGTTTGTATTTTATTGAAGGGTCTAGAGAGTGAAATAAATTAATCCGAGACCATAGTCACACTCTACGCTATTGTAGGAAGCTATGGTTAAATTTTGGTCGAAAACTCAAACGAAGCCCGGTCTGCGTTTTACACTGACAGTATGATTTTACTGCTCAGATGACCTAATTTTGACTCGTGAACGAAACAATTAGGCTTTAAATAAAATTGCGAACGATATTGGCAATTTTGAAAAAGTTCAAAATAAATAGGTTATCACGACTTTCTTAGGCGAAATATTAAATCGCGTAAGAAACGGAGCTGCGTAGGGATTTAATGGGACCCGTTAATGGATAAACATGAAGTCACCTCACCTAGGAGTGACTCACTAGTGTCATCATTACTTTTATGGAAAATATCTAGATATTTATGAAATTAGAAAATATCTGAACGCGAAAAGACTAAAATGCCCCTGGTCTTTTTCCTAAAGGACGTTTACGTCCCTAAAATATCTAAGATTTTGATGACCTCACCCTCCCTCTCTCTCTTATTTTCGTTCCTCTCTCTCTCTCCTCTCTCCCTTCACTTTCTTCTTCTTCTTCTTTCTTTCTTTCTTCTTCTTCATTTTTCTTTCCTTCCTTCACCTCAATTTTTCTCAAGCTTCCACAAGGATTTTCAAACAAGTTTGTAAAGCAAAGTTGATCCTCTCATCCTCCTCTATCACCTAGGAGGTATAGATTTCACTCTTGAGCTCTCAATCTTCATTTTTCTCCATTGAAGTTCATAGTTTCAAGTTTATGCTTCAAACTTCAAAAATCTCTAGAAAATTTTAGAAAAATCATTTTGAGGCCAAACCAATTTCTATGAGCCAGTATCATCCCCTAATATCATAATCCAAGAGAATGAAATCAAATAAGCTCTCTAACCTATTTATCTTTTCAAGTCTGAATGGGTGAGTTTTTGGGGGGAAAATGGGTTTTTGTTCTTTGTTCTTGATTTCATGTAACACCCGGGGCTGACGAGGGCGGGGAGTGATCGCCGGTGCATGAGGCACAGACAAGGAGCGGCTCCTGGCAGGCTTCTAGGCGGAGGGATACATGCATGAACCGATTCACACCGGAATGATAGGGATCCTGAGGCTGTGCAGGTATGGGACTATACAGTTGAAGGAAGGCTTATAAGAATTGATTTGTACTACCTATACCAACAAGATGCATCTTCTTTTCGGTAGCCCATCACTTAAGAATTCCAAAGTTAAGCATGCTTGACTTGGAGTAATTCTGGGATGGATGACCTCCTGGGAAGTTTTCCTAGGAAGCGTGTGAGTGAGGACAAAGCACGCTGAAGAGACTCGTGTTGGTTTGTGGGGACAGTCGGTAATCCTTAAAGCAGTCCGGGCCGTTACACAGCCGTGAGGACAGAAAGGTAACATATACATCCTTCATGCTGATGGGAGGTGCAGGGCTATGGTGGAAAGGCAAACAGAGAATGCTTGGAGCAGAAGGAAGAGTGATTGACCGAGGACAATTTCGAGAATGTTTTCTAGAGGAATATTTCCCCAGATTGATGACGAGAGAAATAGGGCTCGCTATAGATATCGTACCAGGAACTGGATCGATTTCGATAGCACCTTATCTAATGGCTCTAGCAGAGTTAACAGAGCTGAAAAAGCAGTTGGACGATATGTTGGATAAGGAGTTTATAAGATCGAGTGCTTCACCATGGGGAGCGCCGGTGCTGTTCGTCAAAAAAAAGGATGGAAGTTTGAGGCTGTGTGTGGATTATCGACAGTTGAACAAGGCGACAGTCAAGAATAAGTATCTGTTGCCTAGGATTGATGATTTGATTGACCAGTTGAAAGGAGCAGTAGTATTTTCGAAGATTGACTTAAGATCTTGTTATCACCAGATTCGAGTCAAGAGAGAGGATATACCAAAGATGGCGTTTAGGAGCCGATATGGACACTACGAGTACCTGGTTATGCCTTTTGGCGTAACTAATGCTCCAGCAGTGTTCATGGATTACATGAATCGGATCTTCCGACCGTTCTTAGATAAGTTTGTTGTGTTTATCGACGACATTCTTATTTATTCCCTCAATCACGAAGAATATCGGGAACATCTTAGGATTGTGCTTCAAGTGTTAAAGGACCGACAACTTTATGCAAAGTTGTCCAAGTGTGAATTCTGGTTAGACGAAGTACAATTCTTAGGTCATGTGATTAATCGTGATGGGATAACGGTAGGTCCAGCAAAGGTTGAAGCTGTGACACAATGGGAAAGTACTAAGTCGATAAGTGAGATACGAAGTTTTCTAGGACTAGCTAGATATTACCGCAGGTTCATCGAAGGATTCTCAAAAATCGCGTTGTTAATGACGCAGCTAACAAGGAAGGGAATATCCTTTAATTGGACGGATGAATGTGAGAAGAGTTTTCAGGATTTGAAAAAGAGGCTGACTACGTCACCAATATTGACGTTACCGGATTCTTCAGGACCGTTTGACGTGTACTGTGATGCGTCATAAGATAGGCGACACTATTTATATGGAGCTAAGTTTATAGTGTACAGTGACCATAAGAGCTTAAGGTATTTATTTGATCAGAAAGAGTTAAATATGAGGCAAAGGAGATGGATGGAATTCATAAAGGATTATGAATTCGATTTACAATACCATCCAGGAAAAGCGAATGTGGTAGCGGATGCGTTAAGTAGGAAATCCTTGCACGTATCTGCCATGATGGTGAAAGAGCTGGAACTGGTTGAACAGTTTAGAGATTTGAATCTAGGCATGGAATTATCTAGGGATAAGATACACCTAGGAATGGTCACAGTAATGAGCGACTTTTTGAAGACAATCAAAAAGAAGCAGGAGGTTGATCAGTATCTTCAGAAAGTAAAGGAACGAGTGATGGAAGGCAGAACTTCTGAGTTTAGGATGAATCAAGATGGAGTCTTGAGATATGGAGATAGAATTGTGTGCCAATGGATATAGAGCTAAGAAGAATGATCTTAGAGGAAGGGCACAAGAGTAGGTTGAGTTTTCATCCAGGAGCTACCAAGATGTACTAAGATTTAAAGGGAATGTTTTGGTGGCCTGGGATGAAGAAGGAAGTAGCAGAGTATGTCCAATCCTGTCTGGTGTGTCAAAAGGCAAAGATTGAACACCAGAAACCAGCAGGGTTATTACAATCACTGGACGTCCCAGAATGGAAATGGGATAGCATTGCAATGGATTTTGTTTCCGGACTACCAAGAACGTAAAAGAGATGCGATGCAGTTTGGGTAATCATTGACAGGCTTACGAAATGTGCTCATTTCTTGCCGATCAACCAAAGGTATTCTTTGGAAAGATTAACCCAGATTTACATCAAAGAAGTGGTCAGATTACATGGAGTACCTTCAAGTATAATTTCGGACAGGGATCCGAGGTTTACTTCTAGGTTTTGGCAGAGTCTAAATGGTGCATTGGGAACGAAGCTCAAGATGAGTTCAGCTTATCATCCACAAACGGATGGTCAGTCTGAAAAGACAATTCAATCGTTGGAGGATCTTTTAAGAGCATGTGTTTTGGAAAACACAGGAAGTTGGGACCAATTCCTTCCATTGATTGAATTCACATACAATAATAGCTTCCACTCGAGTATTGGCATGGCGCCATACGAGGCACTGTATGGACGGAAGTGTCGAACACCGCTCTGTTGGTATGAAACCGGGGAAAACCAGTTGATAGGACCCGAAATGGTGCAGCGAACGACGGAGCAAGTTAAGAAAATTAGGGAAAAGATGAAAGTCTCAAGGGATCGACAAAAGAGCTATAGTGACAAGAGGAGGAGACCTTTGGAGTTCCAGGAAGGCGATCATGTCTTTATGAGAGTCACTCCAAGGACTGGAATCGGCAGGGCAATCAAATCCAGAAAGCTTACACCTAGATTCATTGGACCATTTCAAATTCTTCGCCGAATTGGTCCAGTTGTCTACCAAATTGCCTTACCTCCCAACTTATCCAATATTCACAATGTATTCCATGTATCCCAACTCAGAAAATACCATCCTGATCCATCACACGTGATAGAGCATGAATCAATCCAGGTAAGGGAGAACTTAGAATATGAAGCATTGCCTGTACGGATTGAAGACACTAGGGTGAAGAACTCCGTGGGAAGCAGATTCCCTTAGTCAAGATCATATGGGATGCTACAACAGGAGATGCCACCTGGGAACGTGAAGAGGATATGCAGCAGCGGTATCCACATCTCTTCTAAGGTACGTCGAATTTCGAGGATGAAATTCTTTTAAGGGGGATAGTAATGTAACACCCCGTTTTTCTTAAAAAGCTTTAAAAGCTTTCTAAATTAGTTTAATCAGTATTTTTGTGTTTGTATTTTATTGAAGGGTCCAGAGAGTGAAATAAATTAATCCGAGACCATAGTCACGCTCTACGCTATTGTAGGAAGCTACGGTTAAATTTTGGTCGAAAACTCAAACGGATCCCGGTCTGCGTTTTACACTGGCAGTATGATTTTACTGCTCAGATGACCTAATTTTGACTCGTGAACGAAACAATTAGGCTTTAAATAAAATTGCGAACGATATCGGCAATTTTGAAAAAGTTCAAAATAAATAGGTTATCACGACTTTCTTAGGCGAAATATTAAATCGCGTAAGAAACGGAGCTGCGTAGGGATTTAATGGGACCCGTTAACGGATAAACATGAAGTCACCTCACCTAGGAGTGACTCACCAGTGTCATCATTACTTTTATGGAAAATATCTAGATATTTATGAAATTAGAAAATATCTGAACACGAAAAGACCAAAATGCCCCTGGTCTTTTTCCTAAAGGACGTTTACGTCCCTAAAATATCTAAGATTTTGATGACCTCACCCTCCCTCTCTCTCTTATTTTCGTGCCTCTCTCTCTCCTCTCTCCCTTCACTTTCTTCTTCTTCTTCTTCCTTTCTTTCTTCTTCTTCATTTTTCTTCATTTTTCTTTCCTTCCTTCACCTCCATTTTTCTCAAGCTTCCACAAGGATTTTCAAGGAAGTTTGTGAAGTAAAGTTGATCCTCTCATCCTCCTCTATCACCTAGGAGGTATATATTTCACTCTTGAGCTCTCAATCTTCATTTTTCTCCATTGAAGTTCATAGTTTCAAGTTTATGCTTCAAACTTCAAAAATCTCTAGAAAATTTTAGAAAAATCATTTTGAGGCTAAACCAATTTCTATGAGCCAGTATCATCCCCTAATATCATAATCCAAGAGAATGAAATCAAATAAGCTCTCTAACCTATTTATCTTTTCAAGTCCGAATGGGTGAGTTTCTAGGGAAAAAATGGGTTTTTGTTCTTTGTTCTTGATTTCACCTATTTCATTCCTTAATCATGTAATCCAAGTGATTAGGAAGCTAAATCCATCTTCCAACTATTTTTTTGGATGGTGGCCGAAACCCCAAATTTTTGGTTTAAGGGGTTTTGGTTCAAATCTTTGATAATTGATCATGGATTATGTCTTAGGTATGCTTAAGGATCATTGATCCAAGAGTTGGTAGAATTTCAACATCCCTAGCCTAATTAATTAAATAGGGGCAGCGGCCTAGTCCTAAGGTTATAATTTAACTGTATTGATTTCTGGTTGTGTTTTGTTGTATAGAATCGGACAGGACTTGAACATCTGACAGCGCACCCGACTGACAGCTGCGGAGTCGTAGCCGGAGGTGCACGAGGAAATCACTAAGGTGGGGAGAAAGAACTAATATCGTCGGGAAGGCAAGCTTAGTATAGAGTATATATATCTGTGTAGGGGAACCCTTAAACCCTATTAGAGGTTGAGCCCTGGATAAAGTGCCTGAACCCTGGGTGTAGGTACTTTTGGGCTATCACCACTAAGTTGATATTATGGATGATGAAATTGATTGAGGTTGATGTGTTGATTTGTTTAATTTATTATCTGTTTACCTGTTGTGTTAAACTGTTGGAGTGATTTATTGTTATCTGGCTTTATAGTGATGTTTATACTGGACAAATTACTTTTGTAATGTTATTGTGATTTGACTGGTGGTTGAGTGTTTACGAGAGTATGGTGAGTGATGATGTTGTTCGGGTTGATATCGTTGTGGTCCCGACCGTGGATCTGTGGCTCGTAGACGCAAGGCGTCGTGATGCTGATGTGATGTTGATATTGATGTTGATGTGATGCAATGTGTCATGGTCGTGGACGAGTGTTTAGGCGTGAGGTTCCGATATCAACCTGCGATGGATGTTTGTTGCATTTTCATAACATTTCATACCACAGCATTTGGTCCCAAAGGGGGATGTCCAATTGGGGACGTTACGTAAAATCCCGAGGTGGGATATGATGTGATGTGATGTGATGTGATGTATCGACCGACATGCATATAAGGAAGTCAGCATATACATAGGGACTAGTATCCTTCTTATAGGCTTATTTGAGAGAATGATATTTGAGATGATTGTGATGGGTGACTTAAGAGATGGGTGATGTTGTGGTGTATATGTTATCTGTGTTGTGTGATGTATATATATATGTTGTACTGATGCCCTTCTCCCATATTGATGATATATGTTTCTTATCTCCCGCTATTTTTCTGTAGTGTTGCTCTTATTTTATGGAAAGACCCCGAGGAGGAACCAGTTGCTGAAGAGCTGGACGGCGTTCCTTACAAGCCTGACACTGGAGGACGTGCCACGGACCCTAGCCTTGAGAGGTTGGGCAATGATCTTGGCTAGCCGGAGAGCTGTCTCTTGGCTTAGTTATGTATTTTAATTTCAGTCTGTACCAATATACACTATGTAGTACTTTATTACTGTAGCCTTACTGATGGGGCAATGCTGTATGTGATATATTTCTTTATATTTTAAGCTGTGTACTCTGAAGCGTTGCGTGCCGTGTATTTGATTGCTTTCACGCTCAATTTTCCGCTTCGCTTCGTATTAATAAGGCACGCTAACGTTTATTATGCGATTAAGATTAGTTAATATCTTAGGTTCTACTAATGGGATGGCGGGTCGTCTCAGATTATGTTTATGTTATAGTTCATGTGGGTATGAACGTTATTTGAAAATTGAGGGTTTTTCATGATTGGTGAATTAATATGATGTTGATGTTTGAAATCCTGGCTTGAACCTTTAATATAATTCGATTGTTGTATTCAATGTTTCCTTGGGATTATATTGATGTATGACTATCCTATGTAAGGGAATGTTTGAGTTGGATACCTCCTTCGTAGAGATGGCAAACAAGCTTAACTCGTACCGATGGTAGATTGGCCTAATGCGAGACGATGACAAAGGGACTCCTACATGGGGAAGGCAATATAGGACATTGCGATGTCGAGGATACCTCCTTCGAGGAGATAGCAAAGAACCTAACTCGTAGCGATGGCAGATTGGCCTAATGCGAGGCAAGGGCAAAGGGTCTCCCTTAGGGAGAAGGCAATGTGAGACATTGCAAGTTGCTTATACCTCCTTCGTGGAGATGATAAAAGGGCCTAACTCGTAGCGAAGACAAATTGACCTAATGCGAGGCAATGGCAAAAGGGCCTCCTACATGGACAAGGCAATGAGATGTCATTGCATTCATATGATTGGATTGTTGATGTTATTGTATGTGCTACGATTTATTTGTGTTATTATTTAAAATACTTTGAGATTGTATGGTTTTAAGAATGGCGGACTACGTGGGTTGTTTTTCCGGTTACTGCGCTAGCTGCAAAAAAAAAACATCTTTTTGAAAACCTTTTAGAATGGTGTTTGCTTATTGGGATTATAAATCTCATTAGTGGTGTTGTCTTTTAGAGTTCCAGGTGATGTTAGAGATGACGCCACAACCTGAGAAAGTCTTGGAGTCTTGAAAGACCTTAGTATTAGTGGTGTCTTATTTTATTTTTGGTGTTTTAGTTGCCCATGTTTTGAGACTAAAACTGTTATTAAAGATTTGTATTATTTGTATTTAATAACTTGAAGTGTTTGTACGTAATATTGGAAGTTTTTTTTTTATCTTAGTTTCTAATGCTATGAATGGATAATTTATCTTAGTTTTAATACTTAGGTTCTTTAATGGGACAACGGGTTGTCTCATAGAGGCTACGTGTGCAAACAATACTTGCTAGTCAATGTTAAGCCAAGAGAGGTTAGGTGTGCAAATAATACTTGCGCCTGTAACCTAATCAGCTATAGTGGAACTCTTGGTTAAGCGAAGGACTGGACGTAGCCCAAAGTTGGGGGTGAACCAATATAATTGTTGTGTGTGACTATCTCTTCCCTAAGATTTTAATATTGTTATATTTGTTTAACTGTTAACTACCAATGGGTAAAACTGTTTTATCTAAATGAGCCTTTTTATCATTTTTCTAATCTCTGTGTTTTGAACACTTGTCTTGTACAAGTTGTGAAAAATATTCAGACACATCTTAAGTGTTTGCTCATTCGTGTTTGCGAAAAGAATTTCTGTTATAGCAAAAGTTTTAGGTAAACACAATTCAACTCCCCTTCTAGTGTTTTACTTTGGTTAGTTCATGTCTCAATTGGATACTTATTTGGAAGAGCAAAGGCTTTCTTCACAATACCATCCAACTCTTGATCTTTTGCAATATTGGAAGGAGAATAAGCATAGGTTTTCGAATCTTGCATTGATGGCTTGTGATATTCTGAGCATTCAAATAATAATTGTGGCATCTAAATCGACATTTAGTATGAGTTCTCATATTCTCAATAAATATCAAAGTTCTCTCCTTCCCCAAAACATGCATGCCTTGATATGTACAAGAAATTGGTTGCTTGGATTTGATGTGGAAGGTAAATGTTACATTCCTTCATGTATAGAATGCCTTGCATTGGATTATGTTTTACTTTTTAACTACAACTTTACTTATGTTATGAATTATGACTAATGAGTTGAAGGAAAACATGAATATGCAGATGCGATGATTTAGATAAAGGAGGAGCCAACTACATCAAAAAGGTAGAGTCATTAATATTGTTATATTTGTTTAACTATTAACTACCAGGGGTTAAACTGTTTTATCTAAATGAGCATTTTTATCATTTTATTTAATCTTTGTGTTTTGAACACATGTCTTGTACAAATTGTGAAAAATATTCAGACACATCTTAAGCTTCTGCTCATTCGTGTTTGCGAAAAGAATTTCTGTTATAGCAAAAGCTTTAGGTAAATACAATTCAACCCTCTTCTAGTGTTTTACTTTTGCTATTGCATGTCTCAATTGGATACTTATTTGGAAGAGCAAAGGCTTTCTTCACAATACCATCCAAATCTTGATCTTTTGCAATATTGGAAGGAGAATAAGCATAGGTTTTTTGATCTTGCATTGACGGCTTGTGATATTTTGAGCATCCAAATAATAATTGTGGCATTTGAATCGACATTTAGTATGAGTTCTCATATTCTCAATAAATATCAAAGTTCTCTCCTTCCCCAAAACGTGCATGCCTTGATATGTACTAGAAATTGGTTGCTAGGATTTGATGTGGAAGGTAAATGTTACATTCCTTCATGTATAGAGTGCCTTGCATTGGATTATGTCTTGCTTTTTAACTACAACTTTACTTATGTTATGAATTATGACTAATGAGTTGTTGGAAAACATGAATATGAAGATGCCGTGATTTAGATGGAGGAGGAACCAACTACATAAAAAAGGTAGAGTCAAATATTGTTATTGAATATGATAATTGATGCTTGATGTATTTAAAATATTTGATGTACTTGGTATATAGGACATTTGGACATTTGTATTGGAGACATTTAGTTTGTAAGACTTATAGTAATTGAGACATTTATTTTGCTAGAATTTTATTTGTATTTGACATTTGTATTTGAACCTTATTTTGTGCTTGTTTAGATATGATTTTCGTGGATTTTAGCTATTGTTTTTAACTACTATTTTAACTACTAGCCAAAATAGTTTAGATATATTGATAAATTAAGTATGTTGGTATCTATAAACATTTCAATGTATAAGATGCCAGTATCATTTATCTTGTTGCTGTAATTTTTAGAAGCTTACTTGGAAGTTAAAATAATTATCCAAATCACTAATAAAGTCTTAAATAGTCACAATTTAAAATTGTGGCTAAGTAGAATCAAAACATGCAAAATTAAAGTTATCAGTAACTCACCATTAGTCACAGTTTGTATGCACAGTGAATCAAAAAAATGGCAAAAAAGTGTTCAAAAGTCCTAAACCCACGGGCCATCCCGTTCATCCGCGGGATAGACAAGCCGGACGCGGGCCAACAAAACTCAGACCTGATCCGGTCCGTTTAATTGCATGCCAATACAGACAAAGCTTAAATGGACCGGGCTAGCCAGTATACCCAGCTTTATCGGCAAATGGGGTGCCAACTTCTCAACGTGAAATAGAAAAAAGAAAGAAATAAAAAGCAACAAGGGAAGTAGCAATTGGGATGCCGACTTCCAAACAAGAAAAAAAAAAAAAGCAGAAGGGAAGTCGGCTTCCCAAATGCCGACTTTTCATAGGACAAAAAAACATGTGTACATTTGGATTAATTGGGAATGCGGTGTAGTTTGAGAATTAATTTTTTTTTCTGTATTCTTGGATTTTTGAACCTAACTCAACTCCAGAATCTCGGCTTTGTTAGGTCTCCAAGCGTTTGTGCCTTACTACTTTTCTGATAGTTTGCGCCAAGCGTCCGATCCCTATGTTTTGATGTATCTAAACATTTCGGTTAATGAATTAAATGAACTGTGTGAACTTTGCTGATGAGTTACTTGAGTGTGCAAATTATAAGCCGTTTATGTAATGACTCTTTTGTGAATCTCAAGTCATGCAAGTGAAGCTTCTTTTTGAAGACTTTCAGTATCATCCTTCTGCTCAGTCCTATGCATCTGAATAAATTGAAGCGTCTAATGGATGCAAGCAACAAAGGAATACTATTGTTATATTCAACATCTTAGCATCTAAAGTATAAACTTTCAGTTCAACAAGCGTCCAAGCAAAATACCAAGTAGAAACTACTTTGGTGACTTAACTTCTGAAGCGTTTGATGAACCTCACTGAAGGAGATTTTCTACTCAAGAAAAGATTGCGTCTTAGTCATCTTTAAAGAAAAGACTTCAAAAGCATTCTTAGTTAATGAACTTGGGGAAAATCTCATTTTAAGACCCTCTTCCAGAGCTAAGTCACCCATCTCAATTGTATATCGTGTGATATGTTCGACAGTTGATTCTCCACTTTCACCAGAGAATTTAGACATCTTTGGTATTTTTACCTCTCTAGGCATTTCTGCCTGTTGGACCCAATCAGGGAAAACAGATGCAAAGAATGGCTGATTGGCGTAGCCAATATTAAAGTCAAATATGTTGAGCGCTTGTTCGACTACCTGGTTGACATTATGCTCTACTATGTTTTGTCGTAAGGCCCCTAAAGCGCCAGGATTTATTATGGCCCCAGCGTTTTCCCCTGGTTGAACAACTTGTACTTGGCCATATCTTAATGGAACTTGGCCTTGCGCCTGGGCAGCTTCATTCTGAACTTGGCCCTGGGCCATGTTATCTTGTTGTCGAACTGCGCCTGCTTGACCTTGGCGAACATTTTGATCGCCTTTTGGGGATGGAATGCCCAAGGCTTAATTTAGCCTAGCCATCTACACTGCCAATGCATTACATGCATTTTTAGTGTTTTGCACAAAAGGTGTAATTACCTCACCCATTTGCTGAGTGAACACAATCACCATTTCCTAGTTACTTTGGTCTATATGTTATCGAAAACTAGCCAAAGTGGTTGTTGTTAATGTGATAGTATTCTGTGGTGTTTGTCTTGGTAGGTTTGGGAAAACAGGTGGTCCCAAATTTAACCTTTTTTGACGAGTAGCTGTTGTGACATTCGTTCCAGCCACTCTTGTCGCTTGATTTGAATTTTGCCCCCCATCCATTGGTTGGTTTACAAGGGCAGAACTCAATTGTAAGCCTGTGGAACTTGTTGTGAAACCATATAGCATGCCCTATAAAGGTAGCGTCGATGGCTGTGGTTGCCGACTGAGCAACACTAGATGCATTAATTTGGTGTACGACTGGGGAACTAGGAAGAGTACATTTTACTATCTCGTCGAAACGAGAGTTATCCCCAATCTGAGAATTTCTTCCACCAGATGTGTAACACCCCGATTTCCACTGCTTTAATATCGGTAGTTTATATAAATAAGTTTATATTTTGTCTGAGGTTTAGAAATTGATTTTGGATAAACCAAAGTCATATTTATACTCCACGCTATCGTAGAGAGCTATGGTTAAATTTTGGGTTGAAAATTCAGACGGAACCCGATCTGCATTTTCACTGACAGTAAGATTTTACTGATCAGAAAACCTAATTTTGAATCGTGAACGAGACAATTAGGTTTTATATCTCGTTTCCAACAATATTGTCAATTTTGAAAAATTTCAAAAAAAAGTTTTTACGACTTTCTCGGGTGTAAAACATAAATCGGGAAATCGATGGAGTCGAGAACGAATGCGTAGGGACAAATCCGAACACCAGATGAGGGACACGAGTCACTAGGGCAGGGTGAGTCAGAGGGTGAGTCATCACCATGACTCACCACGTCATCATTACGATTCTACAAATATCTGAGATATATAGGACGAGAAAAAACCGTTTTGCCCCTAGGAACTGGCGAAATTACACTTTAGCCTTACCTTGGAAGGTGAAAAGACCAAAATACCCTTGGATTTTCACAAAATGACATTTTTGCCCATAAAGGACATGACCATTTTGCCCCTAAGAGAAAAATTGTTGGACCATCCTATCCCTCCTTCATTTCCCACGCCTACTTCATATTCAAGAGGCAAATCACCATTTTTTTTTTTCATAACTTCAACTTCTCTCTCATTTCTCCTTTCTTTCTCAAAGTGAAATCTTAGCCAAAAAGTGTGAAGAAAGTGTTGAATCCTTGCCTTGTTCATCATCCAAGAGATATGATCACTCTCTTTGATCCATAAAATTCTTGTTCTTCACTTAGTTCTTGTTTTAAAGCCATGATCACACAAGTTTCAACTTCTAACTTCAATATTCAAAACCTCTAGAAAATCATAGAAAAATCCTTTTAATGTGAAATCAATTTCTTTGATCTAGTTTCATCCTTCTCTATCATTATCCAAGAGCATGTAATCAAATGACATTCCTAGCCTATTTTGCTATGAAGTGGCTGAACCCTATACCTTGAGAAACCATGAGTTTTGCTTCAAGTTTTTGAATGATGAAGCTTGTTTTAGTGTTAGGTATGCTTAAGGATCATTCATCCAAGAGTTAGAAATTTTTAGACATCTTTAGCTATTTTAAACCTTGATGATCGAATCGGTCCTAGAAGACAAAGAGAAGTACTTTTGTTAATGTTAAAGTTGTGATTTGTTGTGAAGGATCAAATTGTTTTTGATCGCCCTAAAGCGTGCTAAAGTGCCAGTTGCAGAGCTGTGTTCGAGAGCTTGTACGGGAAGGCGAGTGTGCGTAGCAGCAGTTTCAGGTGCGGAGAAAGAACTGTTATCGTCGAGAAGGCAAGCTTAGTATAGGATGTATACATGTGTAGGGGAACCTTAAACCCTACTAGAGGTTGAGCCCTGGACAAAGTACCTGTACCCTAGGTGTAGGTACCTTTGGGCTATCACCGCTAAGATGATACTTTAGACTACGTGATTATCGAGGTTGATCTGTTGAACTGCCTATGTGATTATCTGCTTATCTAATGTGTTGAATTGCCTATGTGATTATCTGTTTATCTGTTATGTTGAACTGCCTATGTGATTGTCTGTTTATCTATCAACGTGGTGATATCTGTATTGGCATACTTATTGTTGTGATATTTTATTATTGTGATTGGCTGGGTGATTGTCGATGAGAGTATGGTGAGATTGTGATGTTGTTTGGGTTGATACTATCGTGGTCTTGACCATGGAGCTGTGGCTCATGGACGCAAAACGTGGTGATATTGATATGGATGCAGTGCATCATGGCTGTGGCCGAGTGCTTAGGTGTGAGGTTCTGGTATCAACCTGTGATGGATGTTTGTTGCATATCATAGCATTTCATACTATAGCATATTTGTCCTAATGGGGGAAGTCTGTCTAATTGGGGATGTGATGT
Source organism: Ammopiptanthus mongolicus (assembly GCA_039655645.1). NCBI lineage: Eukaryota > Viridiplantae > Streptophyta > Magnoliopsida > Fabales > Fabaceae > Ammopiptanthus > Ammopiptanthus mongolicus. The sequence goes on along the minus strand of CM077351.1, from coordinate 51,970,206 downwards.
TTTTAATCCCGAGGCGGGATGTCCAATTGGAGACGTGATGTTTTTAATCCTTACGGGGATGTCCAATTGGGGACGTGATGTTATTAATCCCGACGGGGATGTCCAACTAGGGACGTGATGATATCGGCCGACATGCATATGAGAATGATGACATGCATATGGAGATTAGTATCCTTCGTAGAGGTTTGATCTGAGGGAATGACTTTTGAGATGGTTGTGCTGTATGACCCAAGAGATGGTTGTTGGTGTGCTATATGTTTTCTATGTGTTGTGTGCTACATGTCTATATGCTGTACTATTGCCCCTTTCCCATGTTTGATGATGCATGTTTCTTATCTCCCTGTATATTCTCTATGTGTTCTTTTATTTTATGGGAAGACCTTGTGGAGGAACCAGCTGCTGAGGAGTTGGATGACACTCCTTACGAGCCTGATGCCGGTGTTGAGTTTGTACGAGAAATGTGGCTAGTATGAGAGTTTTCTTATCTTTTAATGTACTTTTGCTTATAGTCAATACCATTGTACTCTGTATGCGTGTATTACTACTGTAGCCCTACTGACGGGGCAACCGATGCATGTATGTATCTTATATTTTTATAGCTGTGTACTCTGATATGCTGCATGCCTTAATTTAGCTTCGTTTCCACATTTAATCTTTTCGCTTCGCTATGTATTAATAAGGCGCGCTGACGTTTATAATACGATTAAGGATAGTTAATATCTTAGGTTCTTTGATGGGACGGCGGGTCGTCTTAAGATGCATTAACAGTACTTGCATCTACATTAGGGGCATTTGCATTAGCATTTGATACATTTGTATTAGTGTTTGACACACTTGCATTGGTGTTTGACTCACTTGCATTTGTGCCATGTGCATTAGCATTACGTGCATCACTCATAATTTCTGCACTTTGCGAATCTAAAGAAGGGCAAGCGATAACCACTTTTCCACTTCTCAAACACATGCAACCATTCTTTGAGTAAGAATAGGGTTCGTGACACTAAATGAGTTACTCTAAACTCGTCTCACCGGGCGTGCCAATTTGTTTACGTAATTTTTTGGTTAAGACCAAATTCGACGTCAAATAATACTAATCAAGTGATAGTAGGCTTCGAGTTATGTGGTAATCTCGTTGTCGAAAGTTGCTTTGAAAGTTGTATTCTATAAAGCCAAATTTGACAGAAAGTCAAGTTCATAAAATGATATACAACACTTTTGTCCAATAAGACTGACTAAAAGCAAAGGTTTTTAAAGTGAATGAAACATGTAAAAGAGTATGATTGGAAATAAATTGACAAGAATTTAAAATGCAAATGTGTGAAAAGTGTCAGTAAATGAGTGCAAGAAATGTGAAATACGTGAATATAATAATGCAAAAGAGTTAAATAAAACAATGAAAGTAAATAAACAAAGAATTAAAGTACAAGAAACATAAATGTGCATGAAGTGTAAAGAAGATTTGGGAAAGAACAATTTAAAAATGAAGAACTTCGAAGATAAAGTGCAGGAATCATAAAAAGAATTGAAGCACATGTGTTAGAAAGTAAATGAACTCAAATGAAAGACTTTGAATGTGTAAATTTGTATTAAAATAGAAGGGTGGAAGGAATACTTGATTTCAATCCGTCAATCTACTGTGTGATTGAGATATGTAGGATGTTTCTCAAGTTTCCAACCCTTTTTACATCAGAAATCCTAGTATTTATGAGCAAATTAAGAAATAATTGACTATCTATCTACATGACATGTCCTACAACAGTTATTGTTATGTCATTAACTATTTATCTGACAACACCTAAATGTCCTACAACAGTTATTGTTATGTCATTAACTATTTATTTGACAACACCTAAATAACTTCCACAACTTAGACACCCCATGTCCTCAAAATTTTTAAACTTCTGATGCGTCGTAGTTGTGTCAACAATCAGACTTAGCATTTTTCTCATATGTAGTTGACATTCGACGACTTCTTCTCCCTTGTGAATATACGTGTCTGGTAGTTCTATCCGCCCGTCAACTTCAACCATCTGTCGGCTTAAGCCACTTTATTAATTTGAAGACTTGAATAATTCCTTCACCACTAAAGATTTGTACCAAATTCAATTCCATCAGAATCTTTTTCAGTTTATTGTCCTTGTCAAAAAATGATTCTGCCTTTATATTGAACATTGCTTCCTTAATAACTGTCGGAGTAAAAATTTGGAAACTTGCACATAACACTTATCTTCTCTATTTTCATATGTAAATCTTTAAGAGAAGTTCTTCTGCTCAAGCAGTCATACCCTTGCTTATTACATTCACTCTGAGTATTATGTGGTTGACTAGCTTATTGTAATCTGAAGCTTCTACTTCAAAACAAAACATTTCATTTGAAAAGCCTGAAGAGGCTAATTGAAGAATACTTGTTGAGCCTGAAGATACTATGTGTGCAAACAATACTCTTGTTATTGAGCCTGGAGAGGCTAGGTATGCAACGAATACTCGTCTGTAATCTGATCAGTTATAGTGAAAATCTTGGTCAAGCCAAGGACTAGACGTAGCCCAAAGGTTAGGGTTAACCAAGATAAATCCTTTGTGTTCTTCTCTCTTTATCTTTATCATTATCATTATCATTATCATTATTATTATTATTATTATTATTATTATTATTATCATCATCATCTTTCATTTTATGTGTGTTTAACCTTGGGGATAAAGTGTGTATATTCAAATACCTCTTTGTGAAAAAGGTTTTGATCAAAATTTGTTTTACCTTTAATAAACCAGACGCCTGCAAGCGCTTGTGCTTTTGCTTTGTTGCAAACTCTCTCTTAAGCGTCTGCTTACACAGACCTTTGTTTTAAAACTTGCTTTTTCGAAATAATTTGGATAAACACAATTCAACCCCCATTCTTAATGTTTATTTGTAACATCCTAAAATTTCAATATAATTATTTTAATAAAAAGATTAAGCTGATACGAGGTTTAATGTAGAAAATTGTTGATATAAAAGTTTATTAGAATGGTTTACTAATCATAAAAGAATACAATTTTAAAATAAAAATAAAAATAAGAAAAAAAACAAAAGGATAGAAGGGACCCACGTTCTATTACACTTACATATTTTGGCTTTAGTCAATTCCATGTTATCAGGGGCAGCATAACAAGAAACTAATTTAGAATTCGTAGGAACGAAAAGTGGGGTTCATGCTTATAGTTAAAATTAGATGGGTTTTTGATGGAGAGATAGCAGCTGTACGCGACCCGTTTTCAAGGCAAAGGGAAGAGCAGCGCCGTTATCAACAAATAAAAAGTGGGATTGCGCCAGAAATAGGATTGCTGTGCGTAGCAGGAGAAGCAGTGTTTGTCTAAGGTGATAGAAGGAGGAGTTCTATAAATAGGTTTCGCCATAGAAGATGCTTGGAGGTCTTCAAGAGGTGAGTATAAATACTCTTTCCCATCCTTTCCATGGTGCAAATTGTCTTGGGGTTTGGGTTATGATTTCAAAATATGTTTTTTGGAAAATAATCTTGGTTTGGTCAAATCCTGATACATACGTGATTTGGTTGAATTGACATGCTATATATGCACTATTTGATGATAATTGTGATATTGGCATGATTCAATAACTGTTAATATGTTGAATATTGTTTGTTGCAATACCGCCTATGATAGGGGTATCGAAAGTAACACTGCCAATGAATTGGGATGTCGAAATATGAAATACCGCCATAATGGGGTATCGAAAGTAACATCGCCACACATTGGGATGTCGAAATGAGTAATACCACCAGTGTACAATGGTTGGTATCGAAATGAGTAATATCACTGAAGAGAAGGTGACATCGAAATACCGTCATGAGTAAGGTAGGCAATGGGACGCCATTGTTATGTGCAGTTTGAAAGTCATATAACGTATGAGGATATTTGAGATTATTTGGTATATGAGATCTTGTCATACTTGATTCATGATGTGTTAGTGATGACTATTTGCTGTCAATAATAATTTATATTATTATTATTATTATTATTATTATTATTATTATTATTATTATTATTATTATTATTATTATTATACACTATTTTGAAAATAGCGGGTACCATGGACAGTTTTTCCGGTCACCGCATCGGCTGAGAGCAATGCTTTTGTGAAAACCTTTTAAGAATGTATATTTCTGTTCACTGGGATTTTATATGTCATTAGTAGTATTGTTTTCAAAGCATGAGGATGTCCCTATTGAGCAGCCAGATGTTTTGAAGACTATCTCTTTAGTTTTAGAGCTTGGTTAGTATTGTATGGCATATGCCAGGAAGACCTTTATTATCTTTTAGTTATTTTCTTATGCGAGATGTTATAGACGCCCGATTTTGAGGCTTTGAAACTTATTATGTTATTTTGGATTAATATTATATTAAGTATTTATTTAAGAAAAATTTTATTTTCCTTGTTTTATTTAAATTATTAATTTGGGTTACTAATGTAACGAAGGGCGTTACATTATTTGTGGTACCTTCAGTTGGTATAAGAACTCAGTCTCTGGCTTGAGCACCTCACAGTGCAAAGGAAAAGATTTTGATAACCACAATGGTAAGTAAAGCAAGCTCCAACAACAGCATGTACAACCAAGGAACCCTCTTCATTCATCCTCCCATGTTCAAAGGGAAAGATTACAAATATTTGAAAAACAAAATGAGACTAATTATCCAATCTACTGATGCAGATCTATGGGAACTAACATGGATTCTCTGTTCCTACAGATAAAAATGGAGTTGTTACCACAACTACCAAGAGGTCAGTTGAACAAAGAATTTGTTTCATGTAGAGGCAAAAGCAAAATATCTCCTGATATGCTCTCTCAGTAGAGCTGAATATGATAAAGTCCATAGCTGTGAAACAACTAAAGATATATGGAAAAATCTTAAGGAAATATATGATGAGGAAACCAAGTTAAAGGAATTCTCTAATGAAAAGTCTGAAAACATGCCTCATGGCCCTAGTGCTCATAAAACAAAATCCTTATTGATTCCTGAGGGATTTGATATGAAATCGTTGAAGCCACTCAGAAAATGGAGAGATCCCATAAAAGAATCAACACCAGAAAAACTGTTGTGAAGATCTTGATCACCTGGGAATATCTTGATATATCTGAAATATGATATGGAAACAAAAGAAGAAGAAAATCTTTGTCTCTGGTCTGAAGAACAACACGAAGGTTCTTCAAGAGAAAATCAAGAAGTTGTTCCTGGAACTGCATTAGGTTCATCTATAAGCAGTCCACATGTCTTCAATGGAGAAGGCTACTCTGATTTGAGACATAGATTTGAGCTATATGTAAGAGCTCAAGAAGAATCTGATCTCTAGAGTGTGTTCATCAACAGACCATATAGTCCAACTATCCTCTCTAAAGGTGGAACTGCTCTTCCAAAGCCAAGAGCTTATTGGACTCAGGAAGATAGAAGAAGAGTTCAACTTAATGCAAAAACCAGATGGTGTCTTATGTGTGCTCAAGGCAAAAGACAAGAAGAAATGGTTATACAGTTTGAGTCTACAAAGGAAATGATGGACATCCTACATGCTCTCTATAAGAAAGGATCCAGACTGCATCCAACATGTGTCTCATAGCAAACATATCCTCTGATGATGAACTCGAAGAAGATGAAGTAAACTCTGAACTTGAGGATCTACAGGATGCCTAAGGAATCCAACTGTATTCTCAATATGTTCACAGACCTGAAGAAAAAGTATGTGAAGCTCTCAAACGAGCATGAACAAAAAAGTCTTGAGTTTAATAAAGCCGAGAACTAAAAGTTGAGATCACTAATGAAACTCTATCATCTTAAGAAGTTGTCAAACTTCAACAGAAATTAAAACAGCTCACTAATGTTCTTGCTAGATTTTTCAATGGAAGAAATAATCTGACTAAACTCTTAGGGAGTCAAAAAATTTGTCTTGACAAAACTGGTATAGGATTCTCTGAGGAAATACACCATAATGTATCTTATAAATTCTCAGATAAGGAAATCTATCATACACATAAGCCATTTAAATCTATATGTTTTTACTGTGTCAATAATGGACATATCACGTCCAACTACTTCTATAGAAAGACAAACTCATAAATATAACCATAAAGGACCCAAGAAGATATGGGTACCAAAACATTTGATTATAAATGTTGCAGATATTCTAAACAAAGCCAAGAAGACGCTAGTAAATACAAACTGGAAGATGGATGCTTACAATAAACAACTTCAAAAGGGTATATATTCCCAGATTATTCGTCTGAAGAAGCATCTACATGGATACACAAGGAGAACCTTCAAAAGAGACTCAACTGGTAAGTACTTTCTTATATATATATATATATATATATATATATATATATATATATATATATATATATATATATATATATATGTATATAATCTTTACTCCTTTGATAGCTAAGCGTCTGAATGACGTGGCTAAAAGCTGAACTGAGAATTGTGAAGTATGTTGCATCTTATCTCTTTAAACTCTTCACATGTCTTTTTCTCATAAACTGTCCTTTTAGAGGGAAGATATATTCGTTCTTTAGAAACCGTTCATATACCCATTCAAAAGTTTTATATCTCTAAAAACAACTTCTCATACAAGCTATCTATTTCTCTCCGAACCCTTGCCATTCCCAACCTTTCCCTCTCTCAACTCTACCCTCTCTGTCAAAAATGCCACCAAAGAAAACAGTGGGCAAAGTCATCTTTTTGAAGAAATGGATGAATTTGAAGTGAAAAGACTCGCCCTCGAACACATTATTGAGTTAGAAGAAATCAAAAAGAGCGGTTTAGACATCACAGAAGAAATTGAAGCCGCTGGTTGGCCTAAGTTCTTTTCTCTAAAGGAAAATGTTTATTCCTCTCACTTAAGAGAGTCCTGGAGATTAGTTTATGTTGTTTAAGGAAAAGTGATCACCAAAATTGTTGGTCATGTTGATTTCTCAAAAATTGAATTTTACCCTAAGGATATGGAAGCCCTCACTAAATGCAAAAGCGAAGGGCAGGATTCTATGAAGATTGGGAAGAAAGTGTTGACAAAATAATCTTATCTGTCACTCTTTTTAGGTCTGGTAAACCAAATGACACTTCAGCTAAAGACCTAATTCCCAAAGGAAAATGTGTCTACATTTGATCTTGGCAAGCAGCATTACACCAAGAAAGACATCAAAGAACAATATCATAAAACAAGATAAGTTTATCTTATATCATCTTCTCCAACACATTAAAGTTGATATAAATGATCTTATTTTCAAGTACATGGTGAAAATTACTAGACAAAAGGTCCAAACGTCATATCCTTATGGCATGATCTTTACTAGACTACTAAAGCTAAGATAGATTAGATGTACTGAATTGAATTTGGATATTATGTCTGTTATCTTCTTTAAGACCCTTTGTCAGATGATGATGAAAAATGTAGACGGTAATCTTCTGTTTGAGAACTAAATAGGAGAAGAGCAAATAGAAAAAGCTGAAGCTGTTGTCACTGATAAAAGAAGTGAATTTGATGTGAGTGATGATTTCATTCCTCTTGTTTTCAAAAGGAGGAGGCATAGCAGAAAAATAGGAGAGGAGCCTTTGGCTAAAAAGGCAAAATCAGTAGTCAAGACAACTTTGAAAGAAATAGCGTTTGAGGGAACGATTTCTAAAGAAAAAGTCTTATCTGGTCAGAAAGAGATCATATCTAAAGTTTATGAGAAAAGTAATATGCTTATGGTCTATAAGAGAATAAAGCTTAGTAAAGATGTCAAAAAGAAGCCATCAGTTGACAAAGAAAAACAAGCTCTTAAAGTATTGTCTGGGTTGATTGTATCTGATGTCCATGGGATGAATCAATATCTAAGCTGTCATCCTAGAAAACAAAGATAAAATCCTTCAAGGAAAAGGACAACCTTTGAAAGCTTTGAAGATAATAAGGTCAAACCAACACCACCTGCTTGGTATCAATACTATAAGATTAATTGGTGTACTCGTCGGGCTAGTTGGACAGATTTGAAGATAAGTACTCTACCAAGACCGGTGAAAACTCTTGATGGGGCACTAAAGATTACTCCTGATATGCTCATTCCGAAGAGGAAGATAAGAAGTAATGTTGATCGTGAATATACTCCATTGCCAAGGCATTTGTTATCTTAGTATGATAGAAAGAAGTTCATGAAAAGGTTGTCATTAGGACACAAGAAGTTCATTCCAAGATACTTCAGATTGTTAATTGAAGATATCAAAGGTAAGTTTGAAGCTCAAGCTTCAAAATCTAGACTAACGGATTACATGAAGTTGAAGACTAAGGTAGAGGGCAGCAATGTCAGCTTTTATGCAGTGCAACACTTTGTATATGAAGGACCTAGTGTGCCAATGCCCCTCTTTATCTTCTGATAAACCTTAATTCTGTGCATTTTATAGGGGGTATTTGGGTCGAATTTAGAGACATTTAAAAATAAATATTATTGTATTTCACCCTTTTACTTAAGTTTTGACAAAATTGATGTTCAGAGATAGCTTGACGCACTTTTGAAGAAAATTGAAGGTTTTAGAGCTTAAATTGACAGAATACTGAAGTTATGAGGCTAGCACAGCCGTGCTATGCGATAGCACGCCCGTGCCATGTGACAGCACGTCCGTGCCATGCGACAGCACGCCCGTGCCATCCTTCTAAATCCATCCATCCAAACAAAGCCTTACAAAATACTTAAAGCTGGCCTCTGGAGGCTTAGTGTAACATCCCAATTTTCAGATCGGTAAAGTATACAAATCTTATCTGAGTCATAGTGGCAAAGTTGTAATATCAAGGTATTTTGGAGGAGTAATCATGACTACTTTAGACAAGTAATCATGACATGGATGAGTCATGTTCAAGAACCACATCTCTCGTCTGGTATTTGATTTTATCCCTACGTATCCACTTTTTGGATACCACACAGGTTGAAGACTCTGACGAAACCCGACCTGCGTACGAGATCATCGGAACCGGCAACGGATAAGCCTCACGTCGCTTTCATGCCACCTCACCTAGACACCTCACCACCTTATCCATATGTAATCATTACATGGTGACTTATCACCATAGTAATGATGACAAGGGGTGAGTCACATAGGTGACTCACCATAGTCATGATGACCTAGTGTAAAATGACAATTTTGCCCCTAAAGGAAATGACCTTTTTGCCCTTAAGTAAGTTTTATCACATCCTTACCTTTCCTATATATATAGCCATGCCATTCCCCTCATCCATTCCTCTTTCACTTCTCTTTCTTCTTCATGTTCAAAGTCTTCAAGGTTCCTACTTCAATTTCTCTCCATTCTTTAAGAACTTTGAGAAGTAAACTTGACAAGCTTGATCATCTTCACCATCTAGGAGGAAGTAATATAATGGAATGAGAGTGAGAAGGTAGCAATATAATGGAATGAGCTTCCATCTTTTCGTGAGCTAGAAGAAAGAGAAGGCAAGGTGGAAGCAAAAAGGAAACCATTGTTGGAAGCCTTGAAGCTTGGTTGAAGCAGTTTCAGTAAGATCGTTGGAATATGTTCATCAACCGTTGGATCAAGGTCCAACTTGGTAAGGAGGTTCATAACATGTGGTTCTTCAGTTTGACCGTTCGGATTTTCGGTTCATGGTCTAGAGTGGGAGATATGCAGCTTACATCGTGGTCCTAGTGTGTGAGAAACTCATCTCATATATCACCTAACCTGCGACAGTAAAACCTTCGCCAGAGATTCGTTAACCGTTGGATCGGGTTGAAATGTGGGAAGTCGGTTTAGGACACGTTGTTATTTATCTTCACCGTTCAGATTTCTAAGAAGAAGTCTGTAGCTCGAGATATGGAGCAGGACCGTATCCTTGTTTTTGGTACCTTTTTCCCAAGATTCTTGAGCTAACTTTTGAAGCTACCTTCTCCTAAGTCCAGCCGTTGTTCTATATCCTTGGAAGTGTCGGGGAGCTGCGTGGTGAGCTCGTAGTGGTTGTGGTTGTCCTCGTCGCGTTCGTGAGATCGAGGGTCAAGGCTGTCCGTGGATACAAGAGTGCATGGGAACGAATTGCCAGGTGAGGAGGAAGAACCTACATATATCTGGGAATCATAGGCGTAGTATATAATTATTAACATATGTAGGGCTCCTCAAACCCTACTAGTGATGATGTGTGCTTATTTGTGATGATTGATAACATGATTGTTTGTGATAATAACTTGTTTGTGGTTATAACATGCTTAATTGCGTTTTGGTATGCTTATAAGAATGCTGTACTGCATGCTATGACATGTGATGTGTTTGTGACTGATATGATCTTGGTTGGCTTTGGAGATGATTGGTATATTGTTAGGATTATAGGGGAATGATTGACTTTGGATCTAATGATTGAGGTTAGACTAGTAAATTAAGGATGTGGATCTAAGTTATAAGTGGCTCTCATAGTTGGAGAGTGGCATCCTCACAGTTGGAGGATGTAGGTTGTGAGACATTAGTTAAGTTGTTGTTGAAATGATGGATGCATAATCATAACATTTGCATTGTTGTGGTGGAAAGCCGCGGGATTTACTCTTGATTTCTAAACTCTCTGTTTATTCTTCTTTTATCATCTTTTACCATTACTCTCTTATTATTATTATTATTATTATTATTATTATTATTATTATTATTATTATTATTATTATTATTATTATTATTATTATTATTATTATTATTATTGTTATTTATTTTATAAGTTCTTAATTAGTTTGAATAGCATAAGGATTTCCTTATTCCAGTACTTGCCTTATCACTTAGTTATCTAAATTAATCTCTTGGGTACGTTATCCGGACTTCTGTCCTATATTACTTCTACGACAGGGTACACTGCCCTTAAGTGCGTTTTGAACGCAACCAGTTTTTGGTATCATTGCTGAGGATTAATTTTTGATATTTTGTGATTTTAGTAATATTGGAAGAAAATAAATTCTAGTTAATTTAAACATTTATTTTTCTTTTTATTCTCTTTCTTTGTATGCTAACGCGTTCTCAAGATCCTGATCATGTTTTTGATAGGGAAGTTGAAAGGACTTTTCACAGGTTGCGTAGGCAAGCAAGATAGGAGAACACCATGGGGAAAGAATGACATTGTTGGACTACTTTACCCCCTCTTCTGAGGTGACGGATAGCATCACCAACCCTGCGGTGGATGCCAACAACTTTGAGATCAAGCCTGCTTTGGTCTCTATTATCCAAAACTCTGGATTATTTGGGGGGTTGCCAACTGAGGACCCTAACTGCCATCTGAAGAAGTTCCTCAAGATCATAGATTTTATCAAGTATGATGGAGCTTCAATAGATGCAATCAGACTCAGATTGTTCCCGCTCTCATTTTTCAACAAAGCAAATCAGTGGCTTGCCTCTTTGCCATTTGGTTCTATCACTACTTGGGATCAATTAACACGCCAATTTTTGGCCAGGTACTTTCCACCTTCTAAATATGCTAAATTTAGAGTTGATATTTCGAACTTTGTGCAATATGACTAGAAATCTCTCTATGAGGCATGGGAGCGATATCAGGATTCGATCCAGAGGTGTCCATACCATGGTTTCACAGTCCCCATTCTGGCGCAGATGTTCTATAATGGACTTTCAGAAACAAACAGGTGTAGTATAGACGCTGCCTGTGGGGGCTCAATTTTAAAGAAGACACCTGAAGAAGCCCAAGCATTGATCCAGGAGATGGCAGCCAATCACTACCAGTAGCCGCTCAGGGACAAACATCATCAAGAAGCCAATTGGTGTATATGAGGTAAATGCCACAGAGGTGATGGAAACCAAGGTCGACACTCTAACAAAACAGATAGAAACACTGATGCAAACTCAAGCACAGATTATGACACAAGCCAGTGCACCATTATCTCCATTCCAATGCAACCATTGCGGTCTGATGGGTTATGAAAGCAAGGATTGCCAACTAGGGAATTCTTTTGCTCCACCAGTTGAGGAAGCCAAATTCATGAGCAATGCCAATCAAAATCAAAATAATTCTTACAATCTTGGTTGGAGGGGTTGTTCGAATTACTCTTGGGGAGGTCAGCAGAACGGTCAACGTTCAAATTCAAACGCCTACAGACCACCCCACTTGCAGAACCAAGGCTGAAATCCAGAGAATAGGAAGCCCGATCCTCAGGAATTGCTGGCAGGATACATAAAGGAAACTGATAGCAAATTTCAAGCCATCTAGTCATAGATATCTGCTCTTACCACTTTGCTCTCAAAAAGGCCTTAAGGAACATTGCCTACCTAGATTGAGCCAAACCCAAGGGAGCACGTCAATGCAATCTCTCTTTAGCAGGTAGAAAAAGGGAACTCTACTTCCATGGTAGAAAACAATACTGCTGAAGAAGACAATTCAGAAGAGGAGCACGGTCGAACAACACCTCTGGCACGGCCGTGCCCCCTGCCCAGTAAGCAGAATCAGGTAACAATCACTAGTGAGGTACAAATTTCTCTTCCAACTCTTCTAACTGGGAATAATAGCATGCAAAATGATAAATATTTGAGAACTAATATGAAAATGTATGTTAAACCACCTCCTGATGAAGATGAGCATCTCTCAAAAGAATATGGGGTAGTGCAAATTAAAGAGGAATGCTTTGCTGTTATTTTGAATAAATTACCTCGTAAAATAAAAGATCAAGGGAATTTTACTGTTTCTTGTTCCATTGGGAATGCTCATTTTGACAAAGCATTATGTGATCTAGGTGCTAGTATAAATCTAATGCTTATTCGGTGTCAAAAAGACTTGGTTTACAAGAACAGCAGAGCACCAAAGTCTCATTGCAGTTAGCTGACAGATCCATTACCCACCCTCGAGGAACAATAGAAGACGTGCTAGTAAGGGTGGGGAGATTCACATACCCGATGGACTTTGTGATTTTGGACAAGAAGGAGGACGAGGAGGTCTCTATCATCTTGGGACGACCTTTCCTAGTCACCAATGATGCTAAAATTGAGGTCAAACAAGGCACCTTAACCTTAAGGCACAAGGGTGAAGAAGTTGTCTTCAAGGTCTCCCCAAGACCACCATGATCAGTGCTCTAAACAAGTCGTCAGGCTCGTGACGTAAAACAAGTGTTGTGCAGGAGGCAACCTGTATTTTATTTTATCTTATTTTATTTTTCTTCTTATTCTGAAAAATTAAAAAATTTCTGGAGAGAAAAACAAGTGTGGGAAGTTTTACAAAAATTTTAAAGTGTTTTCTATTTTTGAATTGAAATTTAAAATCTGGGAAAATAGGAGAGCACGGTCGTGCCATTCACGCGACTGTTCAAAAATAAAAGGGAGGAGCAGCGCACAGGCAAACACTTCCCTTGCTCAACCTATGCTCCCCCAACTACACATATTCCTCAAATTTGTGGCTCCCTTCCCTGCTTATTCACTTCTCCAAGGTAAAAATCTCACTTCTTTCTCTTTAATTTGTATGATTTGGTGTTGGGTTAGGCTAGGTTTAGGGTAGTTTTATCCCCTTTTGATTTTATGCATGTTTGGCCTCTGATTTATGAGTTTTTAGTGATGATTGATATTAGGAAATATTGGTTTAGTGTTGGTATAGAGTCTCTGGTGGGCTGTGATTTCTGAGTTTTATTGAGTTCTGCTTGTGGCACGGGCTATAGCACGATCGTGTTATTCCAAGAACAGGTTGTGCTGCTCATATTTCTGGAATTTTGCATCAGCATGAGCAGCAGCACAACCGTGCTGTTCCAAGAATAGGTCGTGCTGTTCATATATTTTGAAGTTCTGGAAACTGCATTCAGCACGGCCGTGCCTCCTGTTAGCACGGTCATGCCAAGTCAAATTTCTAGAAAATAATTGCAGCACGGCCGTGGCATGCGTGAGCACGGCCGTGGCATGCGTGAGTATAGCCTATGTTGATTATGATCAATACTTATGTTTGCATATTGTTATGATTATTCTTGATACTAATGATTGATTTTTTAAACAGGACTATGGCACCTTAAAGAAGCCATACAGATTATAGAAGTTCTTCTCGGCCTATGGGGAATGAGCTACTGACCTTCACGGATGCTGGCCATCAGGCTAGATTCTTTCAGCTAGGTTCCTATGAGATTCTGGCCCAGAGATACGTAGATATGGATATTCTGGCTGCATACGGATTCCCTGCTCGGTCTAACCATCTACTACAGAACATCGGATGGGAGCGGGTAGCCGCTATTTGATGCCCAGCATACCGGGAGCCCACCTTGGTTTTCCTCTCCAGTTGCTGCTATTTTGAGTCTGACATTGCGGGAGAGGAGCCCATGGTCTCATTTCAGCTGAACGGCCGCATCTGGCGGATGACATTGGCAGACTTCAATGTCCTTCTGGGGTTCAAGATAGCGGAGTCAGTCCGCTCAGAGAGGTACCAGACAGCTCTGCTGTGTATGCCCGTTGGCTTTTCTCATAAGGCATTTTGGGTTGAGATCACTAGGGACGAAGCCGAGCCATATAACCCTCGGTTGGTGAAGTCCTCTACCTTTACTGAGATTCCACTCCATGTACTGCATAGGTGGCTGGCTCTTTCTATCACCAGTCATCACTCTATCGCCGGCGGGGTCTCCCTGATCTTTTTATTTTATGGTGCATGGTCCAGGCCCAGCCGTTGAATGTCGGCTATGTTTTGATGCAGACATGCATGCATCTGGGGGACAACCCCAGACTGAGGCAGAAGGGCTTCATACTTGTTGGTTCATTCCTATCCCATCTGGTCCGTACTATGGAGCAGCTGCATCCATGAGCTCGACAGGTGAGCCCGATGTCTCCGATTGATGAGAGGATGCTACTATCGATGAGCATCCTGACCCGAGGACCACACGGAGAGCTTAGCCACGCTGGAGTTGAGGCCGCAAGAGATTCTGACTCAGAGTCTGACCGAGAGGATCATCATCAGGGCCAGGATCCACATCGCGAGATTCATAGAGACGGCCTGCCTGTTTCGCCTGTCCCACCAGTTCACGAGGATGATTACCAGAGGCTCACTGCTCGATTTGATCAGTTAGAGATGAGAGTGTATGCTCGTCTGGATTCTCAGGAGCAGAAATTCCAGCAGTTTTCAGTGGATGTCTTCCAGAGGTTCGATAGTCAGGACCAGTAGCTGGCTCAGATGCTGCAGATGATGCAGAGTTATCTCGATTATCCTCCTCCACCTCAGTGATCCCCCGCTATGATACTTTAAGCGTCTGTGCTATTGTATCAGGGGTTATTCTATAAAATTCCTCTTCTCCTTTCCCTCTCCACTTGTATTTCATGATTAATTATGTTGCATTGAGGACACTTCATAAGTTAAGTGTGGGAAGGAAAAATATATTCATATTTTTGATATTGCTGCATCCAATTATTTGGCTTACCTTTCTTTTAAAATTAAGGAAACCCATTACAATTTTTTTTTTTTGACAAATTGCTTTGATAGTCTCATATGTATGTATGAAAAAAAAGTTAGTCCTTTGAAAACTAATAATTGTCAAAAAATTCTTTGATTGAAAACATTTTCATTAGCTTCTAAATGTGAGATTTGGGCTTTTATGGGGTTCAGGTACATTGCTAAATATTTTGATATTAACCCTTTCTCTTTGATGAGTGCGATCCTTAGAGGAATATATTCTAGAACTTGTCCTGAGACCATCTCGAGGCAAACTTGACTTATGCATGTGGAACTTTGGTTGGGGCACTCTCAGGTATTCTTTCTGACCGCTTTTGTTTTGTTAAACACTTCCCCCTAGTTGCCCAATTTTGAGCCTTTATGAATTCTCTATATTTTTGGTGGTCCCTTGGAAGTTTAATGGAGCAACAATAGGAATATGTGATGGTGGATCCCTTTCCAAAAATAATGTTAAAAATAAGCTGACAGTAAGAAGAAAACAAAATTGCTTCTCTCTTCTCAAAAAGAAAAAGAAAAACATATATGAATATAGAAAAATAAAGATTAGAGAGAAAGCAAGAAAAAGAAAAAGCTTATAGCAAAGGAAAGAAAAGAAAGGTTGAAAAAAAGTAGTAGACCCTTGAAATATTTTGTGAGAAAGGTGCCAATGCACTTGATGTTCTTTTATGCTTCTAAGGGTCATTATTATGTTTTATTTATTTAGCCCTTTGATTATCCCTTTTCTTTCTCTATCTCACCTGACATTAATACCTTGGCCCCTTTACAACCAACGAAAGATCCCAACCTTCTTCTGCATGCATATGGTTCATATTGTGGAGATTTGATTGATGAACAGGCATATGGCAATGTATTTATTTAAGAATCTTGAGTGCTTTTATGTCTTTACCCAATACACTGGGAGATTGTGAGTAGAGTGACCTTGGTCTTTTGAAAAAGTTTGATTTCAAGGAATTTAAAAGTTCCAATTAGGCAATCTCTTGACTTTCTTTTGGAATTTATACTTGTTTGACTATCTTCGTAATTTTGAAAACTCTGTTTGTTTTGGGTTCCCTTGATTTAAGTCTGAAGTTTCTTTTGAAAATTATTTTTAAGCCAGATAATTGTTTGAGGACAGGCAATGTCTAAGTGTGGGAAGTTTGATGAACCTCAATTCTGTGCATTTTATAGGGGGTATTTGGGTCAAATTTAGAGGCATTTAAAGATAAATATTATTGTATTTCACCCTTTACTAAGTTTTGACAGAATTGGCATTCAAATGCAGCTTGACGGACTTTTGAAGAAAAGTGAAGGTTTTAGAGCTTAAATTGATAGAATACTGAAGTTCTGAGGCTAGCACGGTCCCGTGTCCTGCGACAACACGCCCGTGCCATCCTTCCAAATCCATCCATCCAAACAAAGCCTTACAAAATACTTAAAGCAGACCTCTGGAGACTTAGCACGATCGTGCCATGCGAGAGCACACCCATGCCACATTGAAGAAAGGGCTGACTCAGAGAAGCAAGGCTTGACAGAAGATAGCACGGTCCCAATCGTAAAGAGCACGCCCGTGCCATCAAAAAAGCACGCTTGTGCTGCAACTCGTGCACTACAACATTGTCCAACGAAGTTGGTACGCCCTGACATATTTGAGCACGGCCTGATATGCTGAAGAGCACGCCCGTGCCACCTGATTGGCACGTTCGTGCTAACGGCGTAGAAGACCTAATTCAAGGCCCGACTCACAAATTTTGTTATAAATAGAGGCCGTATGTGCCACTTGAAAAACATGTTTTGTACCTCTTATTATTCTTTCATATTTTTTTTTCTTTGAGTACTGTACTCTACTTTTAGTCTTTTAGTTTATAGTTTTGATTTCTAGAGTAGGATTTGGCACCTGGAAATTACATTGGAGACAACTTCTCCCACTTCAATTATCCAGGATGCGTTTCCCTTTCTTGATCTTGGTTTTCTCTATTACTATGAGTAGCTAAATTCACCACTAGAGTTGTGGTGGATCTTGTGTTAGTAGCAACCCTTTTCGTTATGTCTTAGCTTTAATTCAATTCTATTTGGTTTCAAGGTTGCAATTTGAATAGTGTTATTATGTTGTTCTTCAACCCATACTAGGATTGCGCACCCTTTGTATGCTTTTAATCAATTGATTGATCATTTGGCTATCAAGCCCAATTAAATTGGTCGATCTATAGGATAACAGGGGTTTAACATCAAGATTTGAGAGAACGTGATTTACTCCTTTCAATCATTCAACCTCTTTGTTCTGCATGCTTTCTAGTCATTTAAACCCTTTGCCAGACAACCATTGGGTTCATCTGGGGAAAAGAATATTAATTTCTTGACAAACAATTAATAGTTTTCATAGAGGAGTTGATATTCAAAAAACAACTGCGAAATCGAGTAGAATTAGGATTTGCGGGGTATCGAAAGCACAAGTGAAACCACGGCTCTAGGCTCTTTACTCTTGATTTCTAAACTCTGTTTATTCTTCTTTTGACATCTTTTACCACTACTCTATTATTATTTATTTTCTAAGTGCTTGATTAGTCTGAATAGCATAAGGATTTCCCTACTCCAGTACTTGCTTTATCACTTAGTTATCTAAATTAATCTCTTGGGTACGATATTTGGACTTCCGTCCTATATTACTTGTGACGTCCCCAAGTCCCACTCGAGGAAGCCCCATTATTTAGAACCCAATTTACTTATTAATTATAACTTAACGATTACGCGCTTGTAAAAAAAACAACGATAACATGTAATCAATTCAAAAGCGCATAGTATCAGAGTAAGCACAACAGATTATAAGAAACACATGCAGTACTGATATTTATACATGATGGCCCCATCAGTAGGGCTAAGTAATACTGCAGACGAAAGTACATAAAAAGTAATTGAAAGCATAAACAAAGTACATCTCAGGACCTCCAAAAAGAAGCTCTCAGGCTCAACAGCACACTCCCCAGCCCACTCTCAAGTACATCAAAATCCTCTCCACACAATCTTAGGGACGCACTGGCTGGCTCTCACCCTCAATGGTGAGGATGCCCTGAACTACCTTGTCCCTCTCCATGAGTGCGCCTATAAATCTGCATAGGCTCATACTCGAACGAGGAACTCAACACTACAATCCTGCGCCTCTGGGTTGCCCGCAAGTACCGCTCCGAGCGCCTGCGCTGTCCCCGGTGCACAAAGCCTCTCCTTCTAGATACGACGGAAGATTGAGGTGTCACCCACAAGTAGTCCCGCTTTCTCTGCCTCGGAGGGTGCCACATCCGAGAGAAGGGAAGAAACTGATACACTCGATAAGGTCCGATGATGTCTGCATATGACGGAGTGCCGCCCCGGAAGATCAAGCTGACAGGTCCGGCATACACGGCCAAAAAGATCGAGGGGTCCACCTGCCATCCCCTCTCATCGTGGTAGACTATCTCAAGGTCTCCCAGCACCGGCATCTGCGGTGCCCCTGTGATGAATAGGTGAAGCCTGGGGTCCATTCTGATCCTCTACTAACTCATCGTCTGTCGGCAGAACCGAAAGTACACATACAAAGAAATACAGGGAGATAAGATATACAGCACACCTATAAAAGGGATGATGCAATGCAGAACATCTAGCAAACACAATCATCTACGATATCACGACGCCACGGTCGCTCCCTAGCTAGATGTACACATACTCTTTCTATGCATGCCGGCCGGTACTAAACACCCTACTAAGGGCAACATCTTGTCCGCTTAACGGACCACAAGTTGGTTTGTTCCGGTAATCCGTTCCACTCGTCGTGACCCATAAGAGTGCATCACCGCTCAACTGTCCCAGACAAAGAGGGTTAATTGGGCCTCCTCGGAAGAACCACCGGCAACTGGAAAGACTCAGGGTCCAGTCGGGATAGTAGGACGTGTCCAGGACCGCCACGACACGATAGGAGCTACCTCATCGGTCTCTTGGGGGTACACCTGTGTCCAGTATATCCCCGAGGTCACACAAACTTTCCCTTCGGTTTTCCGCATCCGCACTCAATGCACCAACCTCGTATGCCTCACAGCATACGGCTCGCCACTTGGCATCAAATGCATATGCTATGCATGTCATCCATCTCTCTTGAGCTGATATCGCAACACATGCAAACTTGCTCTTAGCAACATGAGCTCAAGCTCCATAGGTACACATACGAGCTCCAAGCTCCAAGATACATACACGAGCTCCAAGCTCCACGGGTACACATATGAGCTCCAAGCTCCCATCATAACCTTATGAGCTCCAAGCTCCACTATACCTCAGCTCTAAATCATTATCAGCTCAAACATCCAACATGGGGTCAAAGCCCTAATCATTCTAAACCTCCGAATCTTATACATACATACATGTATTTCCAGATATAGTGTAATATTTCATCAATTATCAACATGCTCAATAAAGCAATAAACAGCATAACATACTAATATACCATCATCAATAATATCTCATGCATCTTTTGCAGTTAACAGTTATCTTAGATAGCAGGTACACATATATCATTGAATATCACATATAATCATGCCTCACAAATCTGCTAACTTAGGGTATCAAATACAACGGTGATAGCCCAAAGTAGACTAAACCTAGGGTTTAGGTACTTTGTCAGGGCTCAACCTCACATAGGGTTTAGGGTTTTCCTATTCACATAAAACACACAATACAACTATATGGACTACTCTTGCCTCCCCGATGTGTGTAACTCTTTCTCCCCACCTGGTAGTGAATACGGTGATAACTACGAACACCACGAGCACTCCTTTGCTCCTCTCCTTGCCTCACAGCTGTAGCCTTCTTGCTCTCTAAGGGTGTCGTACGCAGCTCCCAAACTTGCCCTAATCACGGAAATAACATGTAGACCATAGCATTAACCCTAATACGGAGTTAAAACCGTGAAAAGAAGCTTAAACCAAAAGATAACATTGTATAGGTACAATGTAGGTAGATACGAAACCTTGGCTTACCCTTGACGAATCATGAAAGTAAACCGGTAGAATTGAAGTAGAAGTTGCGCTGATCACTAAAACACTATTGGAATGGGAATCGGATCGACAAACGTGGCCCAAACTTAGGATCAAAGCTTCAACCTCACCTCTGGACCTTCACTCTCGTGCTCTCTGTATCAGCTGAGAACTGTAAAACTCGTGCAAGTTGAAAATGAACAACTATTTCTAGAGGTAAAACTCTACTGAGAATGCTTTAGCGTTCTGTAACTCCACGCTTTAGCGTTCCAACGCTTGAGCGTTGTCCTTATCAACGCTTGAGCGTTGACGTTTCCTCACCGCTAAGGCACCGCCCATCACGTGCTAGCCGCGATGCATAACCGACACGTGTCACTTTACGTCCCATCACTGCCAGTTGCTGGTCAGAGGGTCCACGCTTGAGCATCCAAATCCCTCCACACTAGAGCGTCCGCACGCTTGAGCGTTCTATGGTTCCACGCTTGAGCGTTATGCCCCTATTCCTTTGTTCTTTATCCTTCTCCTATCCTATGTATTTCTACTCTCAGCATATCCTCTAAACATACTTTCAAGCCATAACAATAACTGTAAGAAATATATATAATTACCCAATTACAGCTTTTGAAAACCAGGATGTTACATTACTTCTGTGACAGGGTACACTGCCCTTAAGTGTGTTTTGAACGCAACATCTTCATACCAAATTTTCTCTTCTTATGTATCAAGAATGTAACACCCTTTTCAGGGGCAACAAATTTAAGGATGTATTATTATGATAATGCCGAAATTAGTGGAATAGATATATAGGGTCTACGCTCCAACAATCATTCGCAATCTTTGGATCCTTCCCGAAACGCAATTACTTGCCGAGCAAGCAATTTCAGAATACTCTTGGTAATTAAGTGCTATGGATCCTTGGATGATAAAATCATCTAGGGTATGAGAATATAGTCTTGATCCACTATATTTCACACTTAAATATTCTTATCTTTTAACTCTAAGTCCTAATCCTTGACTTAGGTTTTTGAGGTAAACATTTGTTTTGAGTGTAAAATCCTTTACTTGTAAATCCAAATGCTTGAATCCTTTCTCTTGTAAACATATCATCCTAAGTACCTTAGTACTAGGAGTTTGAAATTGAGTTTCTTCTTGAAAATAAAAGAAGAGTTCCAAAGGTAAAGTTCCTTCTTCACCACTCATAAGACAAAACCTCAAAGAATACTTGAAACTAGTGAACCAGTAAGTTTAACAAGGACTTTTCACATTGAGATAGTATAAGCTAACTGTTTCAAGTGAATTCTGCATTGTCTAAACCATGATACACAATTCAAGACCTCTTGAGTTTGAAAGTCATTTAAAGTCATACTTTAAAAGAAATAAAGAGTTCTAAAGGTCTAAATTTCTTTTTCATAACTCTTGAACCTCCAAATAAAAGGAAATCTTGTGGGACAACAACTGTCAACCAATTAGATGTCACGTGGAAACTAATTATAAGTCCCTCTTTTAAGTGGAATCATCTAACACCTAAACCATGGTGCCACCTTTCGTTCATTTGGTTTTTAAATTCATTTTCAACTTGTAAAGTCACTTCCTAACATTTAGAGACCATAATTGACTTTAAGCTCTACACTTATCAAAATCATTTGAATCTAATTAATTGGTGACTCTATTTAAGTCTATTAATTAGTGAACTAAGTATAGAAAATATTTTCTTATCCAAATTAGACTTAGAAAATATTAACTAGTGAGACATCTAAGTAAAACCGTACCTACTTGCTCACTTAGGGTAAGTTTTTAGTTCAAAGTTTTTCTTGGATTGATCATTTCGTTACATAATGTCAAATACCTAAACCACATTAGAATTCAAAAAGAAAAATCCTTCCCCTTTGACCTCTAGTTGGCCGAACCTACTACAAGGAAAAGGTGGGGTTTTTCTTCCCCAAATCCTTCCATTCCAAGTATGATAATATGAATAAATATGATGAGCAACAATATAACATCAAATATTCATCATCATCAACAAAAATCCTTACTTTGACCCAACATCAAAGTAATGGTTTTTCCTCTAAGAAAACATTTTTCATTATGCAAATATCATAATAAACACAATAACACATAGCCTAAATTATTACACGTCATATAACACCATAAACAACCAAACAAAGAATAGAGTGCCCTTAACAATTAGGGACTTTTCACAAGAAGGCACATCAACAACCATCATAAGAGTCGAACATGGAAGAACTCCCTCATTACCTTAGGTAGATTTTTCCTACTTGCTCCTTGGTACAAAGGTGATTATTTTTGAACATTGAAAAGAGAAATGGAAAGGAGAAGATGTTGATGACAACTTACCCTTGAAGACTTAGTGAATAAATGAAGTTGTGTAGCTTGGATCTTCAAGAAAACAAGCTCCAATAGGGAAACTTACTTCACCAAAGTTGCTTAGTATGATGAGAGGAATGCAAGTACGTAATTTATTTGGTGAGAAAAAATGCTTGCATGCTTCTACAAGCCATGGCCAAAGCTTGGAGTTAGAGAAAAGGAGGAGAGTTTGAAAGTTTGCTAAGGTAGAGAGATAAGTGTTTTGCGTAGATAAAGATTGGTTCAGTGTGTAAATGAGAGATTTTGTGGGTAATGGAGAAGGGAGGGACGACTATTCTTAGAGAAATGGAAGGAAATGAGTGATTTGAGTTGATGTGAGATAAAGGAGACATAAAGTGTTATATTACCATAAATGGTAAAGGAGACAATACCATAAAAGGTAAGGATGAAGATATTTTGTAATTGAAAGATGATAGTTAGTAGTATATTTGTATCTTGATTACACAAGAAGAGAATTGAAAGATTTCCAGTGTAACATTACACTGTAAAAATCGTGTAGTGTAGGTTAAGTTGGAGCAAAGACTTTTGATTTAAAGTTTACATGTGACTGCAATTGGTAAGAGATGAAAATTGGCTTAGAACCACTTTGGGTAAGGATGAAATGGTTTAGTGGTTAATAGGAAATTAATCCATTGGTCAAAAGATGGAAATATGTGATTTGAAGAAAGGTGATAGACATTTGACATAAAGTTGACATCTTACTATTTTTGGCAAGGTCTTAATAGTGGTTTATACTATAAATGGTATGATTTAGATATTTTTGAGATTTTGATAGAGTAATTTAGTCATAGATTATACCCGGTAATGGTCCCGAATAAAATCCGGTCCTGAAGTAAAAACCTGAAACATTTTCCCGATAACGCTTAATTGGTTAACCCTCAAAAGAGCATAATAGAACTCAAACAATAAATTATGAGTTAAAGTTGGATTTTGAATTCATTTATGAATTTCGGATCAACAACTTCCTATTATGAGATTAAATTAGCTGAATTATATTATCAGTCAATTTATTCACACAAATAGTTAAAAAGACAGATATAGGATTTTTGGGATGTTATAAGGAACAAACTATCTAGGATTGACACACCCTATTTCATTTTTATAACTGCTCCTAGATATCTAACTTTTCTTGTTGGTCAGATTTTACCATGGGATATACCTTATCCCTTATCTACCCATCGTTCTGTATGTAGTTTGCTTTATTATGTCAAAACACTATCTCTTCTTTCTCATGTTCAAGGTATATTTCCTTCTGAACCTTAACTCCCTTCTCCCTCTGTGTGTGCTAAGTTTCTATCTCTTTTTACACCTTTTATATATTATGTTTCTTTACATAGCTTCTATAGTTTAAAAATAGATTCTCTGTTTATTTCAGAATCTGATCTTTATCTTCTATCCCCTGCTTCATCCCCTCATGGAAAAGAAACCTTTTTCATCCCTCCTTTCTCCTTCCAAACTCCTTCTCCACCTCCAATCCATGCAATCCCTCTATCTTGTTGACACCTTCTTTCTCTTTTACCATCTGAACAACCCTTGATACATGCTAAGCTTGAACAACCATTTTTTGTCTCTATCCTAGAATGTTCTTCAAGATCCTCTCAAGTTCAACAAGTCTCCATTTCTGATCCAATTCTTGTTGCTCAGCTTAAAGACTTTGGATCAAGATAGCATACGTTTAAAACTGTGTTCTTAGACTTAATTAAGAAAAGATCTAAGTGTTGGTGTAAGCCCTAGTGGCCAATATATATTTTAGATTTATATATATTGTATCATGACTTTATTCTATATTTTATATATGAGGCATTTATTTATTATGTTGTATTTGATGATCATATTTATAGCATAATAAAGTCCTTAGAATTGGTAGTTCGTTTAATGGAACGTCAAGTATGACTTGACCGTGAGATGCCATTGAGTTATAGAACACTATTCTTAAATATCCATAGTCAAGTATTATTATTAATAAGGACAATAATAATACATTGAGACTATTATGTGAGTATACTGATGACCACATTTCATGGGTCATAGATATAAGATATCAAATCTTCACATAGGTATAAAGATTAGTGGAATATTTATACTAGAGTGACCCGCTATGAGAACGCTACATAATAGTTATGTAAGTGTCATAAGCGATTCTCATGGTGACCATAAAGAAGCAGTCCTTCGACTTGAAGTCACTACGATGCCTAAAATATGTAGTTGTAGGTTTTAATACTATTAAACGTGTCTGTAACAGGACAACTATAAAGATAGTTATTGGGCCTGCAATGAAACATGTTGAGCAATGTCAGTGATGTAGATAGGATTCGTCCCTCCTACATAACAGGAGTAATGTCTTTAGGCCTCTTGATGGTATGCGACGTAGAAATGTATGGTCATGCTAAGGTGGACAATATGAGATATTGGGCCCACATGATCGTAGGTCAATTACTAGATCAAGAAATAAATAATTGAACTTAACAAGGATGACACACTTATGCCTTGTGTTCAGTTAAGACATTGAGACGAAAGGATGTTGACTGCACATTATATATGGTTACAATAAGTTTTTAATTGTATCACCAATATTCTAATTAATTAGGTAGCAATGATGTATTGCTAGATGCCACTCATTGTTTATAATATTAATTGATTATTAATATGATTAATAATAATTAATATTATTGCCAATTAATTGAGAACCCATAGGGTCACACGCATAGAGCATTTGTTCAGAGAATTAATTTAATTGATTAATTAAATATGATTTAATTAATAATTAAACATTGGGCCTATAGCGTACAGTAGCCCAACTGGGTTAGGTTAAGTGAGTGACAGCTATTAGTACTCACATACGGTACACACAACACAGAGCACTCATAACGGCCGCTGTACACCCTTGATAGACGCGCCCTTTTTTCTCTCTATGTGTGTCGTGCCTCTCCCAATCTTGATAGCTAACACTACGCTATCTCTGACGTTGGTTTGCTTGCGTGGACTGAGTAGAGGTATTGCTACTTTGCAATAATGATGATAGAGAAGAACCTCTCCCTTTGTGGTGATAGCAGCAGTGTTCGTCGGATCTGCCGCATTGTAGCTGTGTAGATCAAATTGCCATTTACACTGTAGCAGTGTTCATGATTTACCAGTGCTGCTGACGTGCTCACAGTATTCGTGTTAAAGCTACGCTTCAAGAGGTAACCACAATATCCTTGTGATTCATGTGTGTTACGTGGTCCTTTAGCAAAGGGGTTTTTTCGCTCAAGAGGTTTTTATAAATTGTTTTTAAAAATTATCCCTCTTGAAACCCCAACAGTGGTATCAGAGCGTCTGGTCATAGTTTACCATTGTATGATAACATGTTTATTGCTTTTAAATATGATTTCTATGTTTAAAAGCATTTTTGTATGATTTGTATGTGATATAAATCTCTTTGAACATGTTTTGTGTGCTTGGTTGTGCTCCTGACATAAACAAGGATTCGCTTCTGGAATCCTGCTGTGCCACGTTTGAGTTAGCGTTACTGAACGTGTAGCACGACCGTGCGTCGTTTGGCACGACCGTGCCACTTTTGTACAACGTCAGCGAGTTTTCAGCACGACATTGCATCGTTTGGCACGGCCGTGCACATGTGGAACAACGTCAGCGAGTTTTCAGCACGGCCGTGGGCCATTTGGCATGACCTTGCTGATGGACAGAATGTGATTTTGTCCCCTTTTCGCATATTTATAAATTGTTTATTAAATGTGCAGTATATGGTTATGGCCCTAGTTTTGGTATTTTATTTTATTTTGCAAATACGGCCTGCATGTCGTGATTTATTGTATTTATTTTATAAATGCGGCCTACGTGTCGTGACATTTACTTTATTTATTTTATTTTAAATTTTGTAAATTGTTTAGGTTGCGTGGAGGCAACACCAGATCATGATGCCAGCGGGAGGAACTTTGGAAGTTGGCTCGAGGGTCAAAGATTGTAATAATTTGTTTTAATTATTGCATATTAGGAGGCCATAATCATAATACCTTTTGCAACACTCTTTCCAGTGTGTCACATTCCCGAACGTTTATAAGGCCGAAAATAATATTAATGCGAAAAATGCAGTTTTTTTTTTCTTTTCACAAAGATGTAATGGGATTTAGTAAAGGTAAGTAATAATAAAATGAACTTAGGTTCACCGTGCATTTCTAACAGACATTCAGAAATAAAGTATAGAAACAAAATAGAAATAGTACTGTATACAGACATAGGTTCAATGCCTAACTGGTAACAGAATATAATAAGTACTAGGTGTTACAGCTCCCCAAAAGGTACTACAGACACCTGACACAGTCTGGCCAAAACAAAACTAAACAGCAAATGGAGTCCCCCTCCGGATTCAAAGCAAACGCTAGACAGAACCGTCGTCGCATCCATCGGCTCAAGCAGAAACAGCAATACCAGCAGAAAAGATATACAAAATATGGGTGAGATCCCGATCATCAACACAACAAAGTAGCAGAAGTAAAAACCGGACGACTCACCAGGTAACAATGTACCCAACATGCTTACTAAAATTCTCAATATAAATCATGTTAAACAGTTAACAGCATAAGATAAGGCATTCTCAAAAATATAGAACAACGATGTACAGCAAATAAATGTAATCATCAACAGCCATGCAATGCAGTGCAATGTATATATCTCAATGCCATATGCCACAAGGTAAACTCTGACCCCTACTCCATGGAGCTAACAAAACCTCGAAGAGAGTGAATGGGAGGACATGTTCCGTGTACGCCAGCCTTGGGCAAGATGCTACAACATTCGTAATGTGTATATATCTGGCTTTTACGGAAACACTCTGCACCAAACATGAAAAGTACGGCATCTGGTCGAGGATATTAGTGTATTGCTCGGATTCGCCACGACACAGAAGAGCTACCAACTGGTCACATGTCAGCCTTTCCAACCCTGATACCTCCAAGATCATTCCAATCGTCACCGTAAGATTCACACCCGCATCAAGGTGTAAGCTCAACTCCTAGGCTCAAGGCCTTACGACTCATGCAAATGAAATGCCAATGCTTACACAAAGCAGATGCGATAAAGCAATGTCTATCCACTGGATAAACCTCAGGGTTCTCTAAGGTTCTCTTCCTTAGGAACTATACGTATTTTCGTATTTCAAAACTTTTATCCACTGGATAAACCTCGTGATCCTTTCGGGATCGAGTTATCACAAGACTGAAACAATTGAACGACTGATCGAGGTCCGAATCACCGGTCTGTCATCGAACTACTGTTTCAAAACCCAAAACGTTTCGTGTTTGTGTTTATGTCTTATGAATTATGTCTCAAGTCCTAAGAATTATGAATAAGGATTGAGAATCCTCTTAGATAAGTCCTTAAGCCTTTCTAAAATATTACTCCTTGATTTTCAATTAAGGAAATAAGTGTTGATTCACTTAAGTCTTATAAAGACAATGATGAACTAAGCAATTAATGGTATAGTATATGGTCTTGTTTCACCACGTACCATACTTAATTATTCCTTGTCTTTAACTGTAACTTAATTACTTAACTTAGGTTTTTATGCGTAAAACTTTACGGTTTGAGTTGAAAAACTCTCTGTATAAACAAAACCTTTTCTCGCGGGGCGAATATAGGTTTCGCGACGCGAGGTTGAGAGGCTATTTTTACTTCTTTAAATAGTCCTTCTGCTTCTTGAGGCGAGAATGTCTTCGCGTCGCGAGGCCGAGAAGCTGTATCTTTGCTGCTCGGGCTAGCCCTCTGTCTAGCGTGGCGAGACAAGGTTAGCCAGGCGAATGCCCTGTTTTCCCTCTGTCTCGCGTGGTGAGACAAGGTTAGCCAGGCGAATGCCTTGTTTTCACTTTTCCTTAACTTCTTCATTAATTCTTTTTTTGAAACACTTAGTTTAACTAAATGATCTATGGCTAAAGTAAAAGACATTTTTCACTTTGGTGACACACTTTAAATGTTGAAACTTTATTTGATCTTTGGATCAAAATCACTTTTTGTTTTTCTTTGAAAACGTAGGTTATGAAAATACTTTTCTTACTTCAAAACTTTGATAGATCAAGAACAACACATGTTCTTATATTTCTTCTTACTAAGGCCACAAGCCTACTCCAATGAAAAGTGGAGACTTTGCTTCCCCAACTAAGCAAATTATAGCTCAAAATGCTCACACAATTATGACAAACAACAATCACACATCATTGCATCATAATCAAGCATAAAAGTCCATACTTGATCTAGAGATCAAAGTAGGTTTTTCAACATATATGAAAATGATTTTCATCCAATCACATCATCATA
The DNA here is from genome assembly GCA_039655645.1 of Ammopiptanthus mongolicus. NCBI lineage: Eukaryota > Viridiplantae > Streptophyta > Magnoliopsida > Fabales > Fabaceae > Ammopiptanthus > Ammopiptanthus mongolicus. The sequence goes on along the minus strand of CM077351.1, from coordinate 51,941,138 downwards.
AACAAATGCTAGAGCACGCTAAAGCACAAACTCATTATTACAAGAGAACTTAACAATTAAAATTGAACCCTAACCAAAGGGTTTGCACTCACACATAAATTTAAACAATCATCTTCACCACCACCAACTTTGGTGTGATGAGGTTCACCCCCCATACCTGTTGATGATCAAACTTCCGGATCAAAGTCGGATGATCGGTTTGTGAATCTCCCGATTACTCGTCACCAACTACATACAACATCATCAAACAAACGTTAAACATCAAACAACACAAAAATGTTCCTATCCTCACCAACTTAGTGTTCGGCCCCTATATAGGAAAATAAGCTAGAGTTGTTCAAAATTCTAATCTCTTGGATTTAAAGATAATAGGAAAGCTAAGGATGGAATCAAGAGTTAGAAATCAAAAATTTGATCAAAAACACTATTCATCATCCTTGTTAGGGTTCGGCCACTTTTGGGATTAAGAGCTAGGATAAGAATTGGATCATGAGCTCTTGGGTTTAGGTAGAGAATGATGAAGTAAGTTCAAAGAAATTGGTTTCCCATTAAAACGATTTTTCTACAATTTCCTATGAATTTTCAAAGTTTTGGATCATAAAATGGATTTTCATGAAGCAAGATTTTGATCTTGCGATTGAGAGAGATTCAAGAAGCTAGGACATCATAGAAGTGATCTTACCTAAGAATGGATGAAGATTGATCAAAGATTCAAGGTTTTCTCACAAGGTTTCAAGGATTTCTCAAGAAGAAAATGGTGTTTTGATGGGAGGAAGAAGATGAAGTTCTTGAGCTCTATTTGGGGCTGATTGTGCATGAATGGGGGCTGGAATGGGGCTGCTCAGCCTTCTAAAAAACTCACTTAAGGGCAAAATGGTCATTTGTTTCAAGGGTAAAATGGTAAAAGTAAAAAAGGTTAAGGTTAGGGGTATTTTGATAATTTCACATCCATATTTTCCCGAACGTCATGACGACTTTGGTATGCTTTCCCAAGTGATCTGGAATGATGTGGTATCAAGCTTACCCGTTGCCGGGTCTCGTTGAATCTCTTTACGGCTCCAAACGTCTCCTGGTTCGATTATAGGACCGAATATAATATATTATTTTTATTTTTCGGACATCAAGACGAATTTTATTTTACGGCTCCAAACGTCTCCCGGTTTTGATAGTAGAAAAACACCTCTATCCGTGAAAAACGCAGACCGGGCTCCGTTTGAGTTTTCGCCCGAAACTTAACCATGGCTTCCTATGGTTGTGTAGGGCATGCCTATGTTCTCAGAATATTTTATTTAACTCTCTAGACCCTCTAATAAAATATAAACATTTAAATACTGAAGAATTATAAAACGTGAAAATCAGGGCGTTACACCTTTTATATGTCTTGTAAGCTTTTTGGATTGAATTGCCCTGCCAACGCCAGTCCTTTGAGTAAATCTCACAAACATGTGGTCACCCTTCTGAAACTCTAAAGGTCTTCTCCTTTTATTAGCATAGCTTTTATGCCAATCCTTTGCGGCTTTCATCTTTTCCCAGATCAACTTCACTTGTTCCGTTGTTTGCTGCACCAACTCAGGACCTAACAACTGACTTTCTCCAGTCTCAAACCAGCACAATGGGGTCCTACACTTTCTTCCGTATAGGGCTTTATACGGCTCCCATACCGATGCTTGAATGGAAACTGTTATTATAGGTAAACTCAATCAGTGGAAGAAACTCGTCCCAACTTCTTTTGTGTTCCAACACACATGCTCTTAAAAGATCCTCCAACGATTGAATTGTTCGTTCCGACTGACCATCTGTTTGAGGATGATAGGCAGAACTCTAACTTAGTTCCCAACACACTCTGTAAACTCCTCCAAAACCTGGAAGTAAACTCGGGTCTCGATCCGAGATAATACTTGAAGGTACACCATGCAGCCGCACCACCTCCTTGATGTAAATCTGAGTTAATCTTTCGAGAGAATAGTTTTGGTTGATAAGTAAGAAATGAGCACATTTCGTCAACCAATATTTGATGACCCAAGTTGCATTACACCTTTTCTGAGTCCTTGGCAACCCAAAAATAAAAGTCCATTGCAATAATGTCCCACTTCCACTCCGGGACATCGAGTGATTGCAATAATCCTGCTGGTTTCTGGTTTTGATACACCAAGTAGGATAGGACATATTCTGCCATTTCCTTCTTCATCCCCAGCCACCACAACAGCTTCTTCAAGTCCTAATACATTTTGGTAGCCATCGGATGAAAACTCAGGTTGCTTTTGTGTGCCGTCGGTAACAGTAACTTTCCGACGGCTTTCCAACGGACAAAAACCCCTCGGAAAGAGTATCCTCGATAATTATTACTGACAACTTTTTTCAATGGCCGTCGATAATGACCCATCGACATTACCGACGGCTAGGCCATCGGCAATAACGTAAGCACTTTACCGACGGCTTCAGCAGTCGGTGAGACGACCCGCCGTCCCATTGGAGAACCTAAGATATTAACTAACCTTAATCGCATTATAAACGTTAGCACGCCTTATTAATACGAAGCGAAGCGAAAAAATTGAGTGCGGAAGCAAAACAATTTACGGCATGCTACGCCTCAGAGTACATAGATTTAAATATAAAGACGTATATCACATACATCATTGCCCTATTAGTAGGGCTACAGTATAAAAGTAATACACAGGCTATATTAGTACAAACTGAAATCAAAATACGTAAATAAGCCAAGAGGTAGCTCTCCGGCTAACCACGATCACTGCCCAACCTCTCCAGGCTAGGGTCTGTGGCACGTCCTCCAGCGTCAGGCTCGTAAGGAATGTCGTCCAGCTCCTCAGCAACTGGTTCCTCTTCGGGATCTTCCCATAAATAAAGATAACACATACAGAAAATAGCGGGAGATAAGAAACATATATCATCAATATGGGAGAGGGGCATCAGTACAACATATATATACACGCATCACACATGACAAATAAATTATACATCACAACATCATCCATCTCTTAAATCACCCATCACAATCATCTTAAACATCATTCTCTCAGATAATCCTATAAGAGGGATACTAGTCCCTATGTATATGCTGACTTCCCTATATGCATGTCGGCCGATACATCACGTCCCCAGTTGAACATCCCGTCGAGATTACATCACATCACGTCCCCTATTGGACATCCCGCCTCGGGATTTAAAGTAACGTCCCCAATTGGACATCCCCCTTTAGGACAAAATGCCGTGGTATGAAATGATATGAAAATGCAACAAACATCCATCGCAGGTTGATATCGGGACCTTACGCCTAAGCACTTGTCCACGACCACGACACATCGCATCACATCAACATCAACATCACATCATCATCAACATCACATCAGCATCAGCATCACGACGCCTTGCATCTACAAGCCACAGCTCCATGGTCGGGACCACAACAATATCAACCCGAACAACATCATCACTCACCATACTCTCATCAACACTCAACCACCAGTCAAATCACAATAACATTACAACAGTAATTCATTCCAGTGCATATATCATCATAAAATCGAATAGCAGTAAATCACACAGGCAGTTCAACAAATTAAAGCAACAGATAATCAAATAAATAAATCAACACATCAACCTCAATCGCTTACATCATTTATAATATCAACTTAGTGGTGGTAGCCCAAAAGTACCTACATCTAAGGTCCAGATATATATATATATATATATATATATATATATATATATATATATATATATATATCTATACTAAGCTTGCCTTCCCGACGATATTAGTTCTTTCTCCCCACCTTAGGAAAGTTCACGTGCTGCTCCGGCTACGACTCCGCAATAGTCAGTCGGGTGCGCTGGTCGGATGTTCGAGTCCTGCCCGATTTTCTACAACCAAACACAACCAGAAATTAAAACAGTTAAATCAAAAGCTCCCTAATTCCTTAGGATTAGCTACTGCCCCTATTTAATTAATTAGGCTAGGAATGTCTTAAAATTCCTAACTCTTGGATCAATGATCCTTAGGTATCCCTAAACATAATCAATAAAGACATTAACTCAAAAAAACAAAGATATCTCTATTGCACTACCCCTGGGGTTTGGCCCTATTGAATGAAAAATAGCTAGGGGGCTCCAAAAATTCTCATTTCTTGGATAACACCCTAACTAAGTGTGATAACCCTAGATATCAACTCAAAACATCAAAAACCAACCAAAAACCCTACCCTACACTATAAGGGGGTTTCGGCCTCTCTGTCAAAAAAATAGCTAGAGAGATTTCTTGGCTCTAATCTCTTGGATCATGCAAGTATGTCATGAACCTAGGCTATAGAAATTGGTTTGGTATTAAAATGATTTTTCTACAATTTTTCATGAATTTTTGAAGATTTAGGGACAAAAACCCTAACATTTATGATCATGGAAATTAGGGGAGAAAAATGAGAGATTGAGAGAGATAGAGAACACTAGCTACCTCCTAGGATGATTACCTTCAAAAACTAGTGAAGGTTGCTTCACAAAATCTCAAAGACCAAGCTCCAAAAATGGAGAAAATGGTGAGAAAGAAAAGAAAGAAGAGAGATGGGGCTGGGGGGCTGTTTCTGGTCGTAGATTTTGGGGCTGTGAGTGAGTGAAGAATAGTGAAGAATAGGATGTTTATTTAGGAAACTTAACACTTAAGAAAATAGGTAAAAGTAATAAAAGGTAATTAGTAAAAACTAATCAAGGGCAATTTGGTCAATTCACCTCTCGATATTTTGAAAATCCTCACGACACTGGTAGGAGTCCCCAAATGATTTGACATAGCCCTGGTATGAAAATCATCGGCTCAAGGTTCTCGAAAAACCCTAAGAGAACTGAATCGTCTACTTGATCGATTTTCGGCCCAAATATAAAATATTATTTATATTTTTGGACGTCAGGACACATTTTAGCAAAAAGGTAGAGGGTCTAATTCTAAGACTAATGGTTCTGACCGTTAGTCAAAAGGAGGTCTTGATAGTAGAAAAACACTATCATCCGAAAAACATAGATCGGGCTCCGTTTGAGTTTTCGATCCAAAACTTAACCATAGTCTCCTACAATAGCGTAAAGCGTGACTATGGTCTTGGAATAAATTATTTCACTTTCTAGACCCTTCAATAAAATACAAACACACAATTACTGATTAATTAAGAAAATCTAGAACATCGGGACGTTACAGTCGGTCCATGCATTTACAAATTACTGACGGTCAGGCCGTCGGTAATATCGATGGTTCATTAGCCGTCGGTATATATAATTTTTTTTAAATTTATATTTTAATTGATTAATTAATTATTATTTAATTATATTTATATTTATTAAATACTTTTATTTTTTATAATTATTTACAAATATTAATTAAATAAATAGTGTAAAATAAAATTAAAATTGACAATAAAGAAATATAAATTATATCCAAATGATAAATAACATATGTTCTTACAATACATAGAAATATAAATAAAAAAACTAATATGAAAATCTAATAATCTCTATCATAATGACGAGGAGACTGGATAAGATCATCGAAAGAGTCCTCATCATTGTCGGCCCTGGTGCGACCGGTTGACTGACTTGGATGGGGGACCTTCTGCTGCATTTGTTATATGGTTTGTAGCATCTGCTCCATCTGACGCTTACGCTCCTCGGCACGCCGCTCGGACTTAGCTAGTCTCTGTCTCAGCTCAGCAATTTCCTGATCAGTGTGGCGACTGGCTCCAGTGGATGCTGTGGCGCTGATATCCAAGCGCGAAGAACCTTTCCGATAGTTACTGGAAAGGTCTCTTGCACCGTAAAGACGACCCTTATTCTTACTGCCAACAACCTCTGCCCAAACACGTAGCGCAAGCTGCTGCTCCTGCTCGGGGTCAAGTGGGGTGGAGGAAGAGGCTGTTGCCTGAGACATCCTCTCCTCAAACTCCTCCTATTATGCATAATCAAACAAATTAATCAAGACATTTAAAATATATAATAAAACCATACATTTTAAAACTAAAAATAAATGGGGCATTACCTGAGTGCGCCTAGAGCGCTTATCTACATACTCGCCAGTACCCTTCCTGGTATGGGTGTGGTAGTGGAGCTCGTTAATTAGCACTGGTCTCCTTCTGTCCCTAACCTGTACGTACACAAACATAAATTATAAGTAAACAATAATTAAAAAACTATAGAACAATATATGTATTTAATAAGAATGAAGGTATGAATGGACCGGACGCTCAAAGTACTTCACCTGGCAGATGGAACCTCCTATGTGCAGGCTCCCACCATTCTCTGATGCCCTATTTTTCTTTTCCTAGGCTGATTTTTTATGGAACTCAATAGTAGCTCAGTGGCAGCATAGGGCATCCCAAACTGCATCTTTTATCCATGAGGGTCGCTCGCCCCTTAAGCGAGCATCCCTAAGCATATCGGTTAGGCGATGGGTGGCCTTCATGTGAAAGTTCCTCTCGACCAATGCCTCATGCTCGGCCCTCCAAGCAACTTTTGTCTGCATTAGAAAGACATAAATAGTAATTTAGTGTATTAATAATTTACGAAATAATAAACCAAAACATATGAAGTAAATTGGAAATTACAACTTACTCTATAAGCGTCAAAGAAACTTCGCCTCTCATTGTCCTTGAGATGTTCCCATGTGAACCAAGGATAATGGAACATCGACTCAATAACAGCTGTGATGTTCTTCGAAGCTACCTTAGAAGGATGTAACCTTAACAGTAAAAGCATGTGAATCAATATCAAGTAAAAACACGTAATTAAAATTGAATAAATTTATTTTATTAATTCTTACCCTTTACTAGATGGCCTGATGATAGGTCAACTATCGGCCATGACCTCAACCTCCTCCTCCTCCTCCTCCTCCTCTGCATCCGCCTCTGAAGGTGAAGGTTTATACCCGGGACTATACTCCTGCTCTTGCTCCATAGCCTGATGAGCAGGTGACGATGCACCCAAACCTGCTAAACTAGAAGCGCCCTGATATGTGTGTGTCTCGAACCCCAGGGTGGGAATCATATCGATCTTGGATGTTGTGAATGGCGTAGGTAAAACCGATGGAGTAGGTGCAGCCGGTGGAGACGATGCTGCTTGCAGTGTATGTGGTCGCTGTGTAGGTGCAGGCGGGTGTGATGGGAGTACAGACACCGCAGAGACAGATGTCGAAGGCATAGACACGAAACTGTTTGCAACATCACGAGTAATAATGCGAGGTGCCATGGTCCGACGATGAGTTGAACGAGGAGCAGTGTCAACACCCTTACCCTTACCACCTGTGGGTGGTATGGGTGGTGATGGATCACGTCCTCCAGATGCCATATGTCTATAGAGCAATTTAATGTTAAGATGAAATAATAAAATAATAAAATAATTACGAATAATCATCTAAGATAGAACAATAAAATAATTATCTAAGTTTTATTCAAAATTTGACAAGTTAAATGATCTAATTATAAAGGTTACATGATCTTAAGTTTTATTCAGAATTTGACAAAAAGTCTCCATCATCTTCAGATCTAATATCAACATTTTCTTGTCCTGAATCAATGACTTCATCTTCTTCATCCAAATGCTCCTGAACGGATGATATGTTATCAGTATCCACTTCTTCACCAGCAGCTTCCAAGTTCCGTAAACCAACAATACGCTCAATTTCAATGTCTTCATTTACACGAGACATTTCATCCACTTGATAAGGCACATCTTCCTGCTAATCATCAGCTTCAATGCGACCCCTTGGTTTCATCTTGATGACGACACACCAACCTCGTTTGTCCTTTCGGGTTGCTGAGTAAGGCACATAATGCACTTGTCTCACATTCTGTGCTAGGATAAACGGATCAAAGTTCTGATATCTGCTACCCATGCAGATGTCCACCGTATTATATTTTGGATTCAATTTTGTGCCTCTAATGGATGGATCAAACCAATTACAATAAAATAGAACTATTCTTTTAGTATAGTCTAAAGTAGTATGCGCCAATTCATATATATGTTGGATTACCGTAACATCTCAATTTTCGCATCGGTAAAGTATAATGGCAAATTTGTAAATATCAAGATATTTTGGAGAAGTAATCAAGACATGGATGACTCATGGTGGTGAGTCATGGTAGAATAATCATGATAGTGATGAGTGATGGTGATGGCTCATCCACTGACTCATCACATTCAGGAACCGCGTCTCTCGTCCAGTGTTTGATTTTAGCTCTACATGTCCACTTTTGAACATAACACAGATATATTCTTACTCTACATTACTGGTAGAGAATTATTTTTAAGGTTTGGGTTGACGACTCAAACGAAACCCGGTCCGCATACGAGACTACGGGAACCGGTAACGGATAAGCATAAGGTCGCTTTCAAGGGACACCTCACCTTATCCTATCTCTAAAGTCATGATTACATGGGTGACTCACCTAGGTGAGTCACCAAACTAATGATGGCCAAGGGTGAGTCACATGGGTGACTCACCATAGTAATGATTAGGGTGTAGAAATTACAATTTTGCCCCTTCAGGAAATGATTATTTTAACCTTGAAGTGAGTATAAAAGGATCCTTATCCCTCCCTTCTTATCTTTTCCTCTCTTTTCATGCCACTTTCTCTCTTTTCTCTCTTCATAGTTCTTTCTTCTTCTACTCCATTATCTCACTTCAAGTCTTTATCATCTTCAAGCTTCTCTACTCTAATTTCTTCAAGGATTTTCCATAAACTTTGAGAAGCAAAGTTGTTCATCTTGATCTTCTCTATCATCTAAGAGGTATAAATCTCATCTTTAAGCTCTTGATCTTCACTTTTATCCATGGAAGCTCTATGTGTTCATGTGTGTTCTTGAACTTCCAAAATTCATGAAAAATTGTAGAAAAATCATATTGATGTCAAACCAATTTTCTTGATCTAGATTCAATGTTTTCTATCATAATCCTAAGAATTTGTACTCATAAGAGCTCTCTAACCCCTAGAGTTATGGAGTGGACGAATTCCCTATGTTGTGGAATCATGAAGTTTTGTTTCAATGTTTGGTAAAATAGTGTTGATTTGATCCTATTACACTTATATGTCTTTGAATACTTAAAGAATTTAATTAAAAACCTTTCCTAGCTTCATATAACAAAAGAGGGCCGAAACCCTACTTGTCCCAAATCAAGAGTTATGTTTCAAATTCTTGAATTCCATGACTTACAGGAGTGTCTTCTATGCTTAAGGATCATAGATCCAAGAGTTTGTGAAATTTTAACATTTCTAGCATTTTCCTAGTTATGGGGCCGAACCCTAGTTCCTAAGGACTAGGTATGTTTTGTTTGATTTTACTAATTGTGATTATGATTTGTGATGAAGGATTAGACCGTGTTTCATCGTTCTAAAGCGTATGCAGATACCGGTGGTGGAACGGGGCTACGGCCGTGAGCAAGTGTTCGTGGGTTCGTGAGAGTTACTAGATTACTCTAAGGTGGGGAGAAGGATTTACACACATTGGGGAGGCAAGAGTAGCTTATATAGCTTGCTTGTATATTTTGTATGGTGTAGAGGAACCCTAAACCCTACGTAAGGTTGAGCCCGGACAAAGTACCTAGACCCTAGGTGTAGGTATCTTTGGGCTATCACCATTAACGATACACCCTAGGCTAGATTACCATGGTTGGATAAATGATTGGAATGTTTGGTATAATAGTGATGATGTGCTCTAGATGAATTACTTGTGAATAAATGCTTGATGTGCTATATGTGAGTTAATTGTGAGTATGTGTTCTACATGCTTTATGCGTTGTTAAGCTTAGATTGACATGCTCAATATGATATTATATGTTGAGTTGGTATATTGAGGTATTAACTATCATGTATGCATGCTTATTGAATGATGATGATAGCATGTGGTATATTGATATGGTTATTGTTTTATTGAGCATGAACATGATAGATTGTTGTATGGCCTTGAGATGCATGTATGTATGAGAACATGGAGGTTGAGATTGTTAAAGGCTTTGATCCATTGTGGATGTTTGAGCTGATAATCAAGATATGAGATTGTGGTTAGAGCTTGAAGCTCATAAGTTATGACTGGATCTTGGAGCTCATATGATACAGTGGAGCTTGGAGCTCATATGAAACAGTGGAGCTTGGAGCTCATATGATTACAATGGAGCTTGGAGCTCATACGGTACATTTGGAGCTTAGAGCTCGTGTTGCTTAGCGCAAGTTTGCATGTGTTACAACATCAGCTCAAAAGAGATGGATGACATGCATAGCATATGCATATTCATGTGCCAAGTGGCGAGCCGTGTGGAATGGGACACACGAGGTTGGTGTACCGAGTGCAGGTGTGGAAAACGGAAAGGAAGGTCTGTGTGACCTAGGGGATATACTGGACACAGTTGTACCCACATGAGACTGGTATGGTAGCTCCTATCGTGTCGTGGCGGTCCTAGGCACGTCCTACTATCCTGACTGGACCCTAAGTCTTTCCAGTTGCCGGTGGATCTTCCAAGGAGGCCCAGATAACCCTCTCTGTCGGGGACAGTTGAGCGGTGATGAACTCTTATGGGTCACGGCGAGCGGAACGGATTACCGGCACAAACCAACTTATGGTCCGATGTGCGGACGAGATGTGCCCTTAGAAAGGTGATTAGTACCGGCCGGCATGCATGTAGGAATGAGATACATATAGTATAATTGTTGACTTGAGAGATGGTTGTGTTTGCTATATAATCTACATTGCATTGTCCCTATTATATATGTGCTGTATATCTTATCACTCTGTTCTTTTTGTATGTATGTACATGTTCGACTTCTACAAGCAGACGAAGAGCCAGCAGAAAACCCGGATGGATTTGAGATTGCGGGTTTATCACAGGGTAGCTCGAGGTATCCTCACCACGGAGTGTGAGATGCCAGCCAGCGCGTCTCTAGGACTATGTGGGAAGGTTTTTATGTATTTTGAGAGTTGGTTGGGAGAGAGTAATGGTGAGCTTTGAGATTTTCTTCTTTTTGAAATCTTTTGATGTATTTTGGTTTTCAGTTTTCTTTAACGTACCTTTATAGCCCTCCTGATGGGGCCGGGGCCATCATGCATACACTGATTACTTCTATGTGTATATATATATATATATATATATATATATATATATATATATATATATATATATATATATATATATATGTGTGTGTGTGTGGTTTGGTTTATCCTGCTACGTTTACTCTAATATTATGCGTCTTTTATGAATATTATCGTTTGAGATGATTTGAATCTAATGGGATTATCCTATGCAAGTGTGGTCGTCTCATTTTGGTGGTATCAGAGCAGTTCGATTCTATCCGGACTGTGAGGTATTAGGAAGTTGAACTGGCAACGTTTGTTGTCTCTGCAAAAGAGTACGACTGTGTCTAGGAGGGTAAAAGGAATGCGATTGATCATTGTGCTTTTTTTTTTTTTTTTATGAATGATGAATGATAAGTAGATGTATGTATTTATGTTGCTTATCATGTTTGTACTCTGAGCTAACGGTTACTTGAATCAGGAACCAATGGCTCGAGGTAGAGGTAGAGGTAGAGGCAGGCCAGGACCTAATGGAGGTCATGAGGCGGCAGCTTCACATACAGGGAATGGAGCTGAGTCGCTAGAAACCCTCAGGACTATGAGCGATATGGCTGCTGCTATGCTATAACAAACCCAACAAAACGCTCAAATCCTTCGTGAAAATCAACAGCAACAGCAACAACAACGGAATGTGCGAAATGATGATACTGGTTTGGATGCCTTCATGAGGTGACAACCTCCTCAGTTCAATGGGGACTATAATCCCGAGAGGGCAGAACTGTGGATTCAGGAGTTAGAGAAGATCTTTGCAGCAACACACTGTGATGAAGTTCAAAAGGTTTCCTATGCTTCTTTTATGCTAGCGGGAGGAGCAGAAATGTGGTGGAAAGGGAAGCAGAGGCTGTTTGAGATCGAAGGAAGAGTCATGACTTGGGGATTGTTCAGAGAGTGTTTCCTTGAGAAATACTTTCCTCGGATGGTCAGGAGAGAAAAAGACAAGGAGTTCCAGAATCTGAAGCAAGGCAATATGACGATCGGGGAATACGCAGCGAGGTTTGAGGCGCTGCTAAAATTTTCAGAGTTCTAACAACGGTATCCAGATGAGGAGTGGATGTGCCATAGATTCGAAGACGGTCTGCGATATGAAATCCAAAAAGCTATCGTACCGTTGGGGATTACCAGATTCCCTGATATGCTGGATCGGTGTTCAGTAATTGAGAACATCGAAAGAAGAAGAGAACTGATCCCGAGAAGCGGAGGGCCCATCCGTAATAACCAGAAAGGTAGAGGTGGAAAGTTTCATTCAAGTCGGGGACCTTACCAAAGGCCAAACCAGAAGGCGGGAGAGGCCGGGGGACAAAGACTGAGTGCAACTCAAGGACTACAAGGCTGCTTTAAGTGTGGAGGACCACATATGGCTCGAGACTGCAGGAGCCAAGTGCCGAGAAGATCTATGACTTGCTTTGTATGTGGAAAACCAGGACACATGGCAAAGGACTGTAGGCAGAGGAATGCTAGACCAACTGGGGTGACTGGGCAAACTGCACGACCACAAGCCACATGGAGAGTATTTATCGTGAGAGGAGCTGAGTCCTCTCGATCCCCTGACCTTATTCAAGGTATGTGCTTAGTGTCAGGTAGATTGTTGTCCGTGTTATTTGACTCAGGAGCCACTCACTCCTTTGTGTCTCTTGAATGCGTGAAACACTTGAAATTGTCTGTGTCTGTACTCCCATATAGTCTGACTGTTTCTACTCCTACAAACGATTCCTTGACTACAGTGTCTGTTTGCTTAAAATGCCCAATTGTTGTAGAAAATAGATCTTTTCTAGTTAATCTGGTTTGTTTGCCTATGCAACAACTAGATGTTATCCTAGGTATGGATTGGCTCTCGGCCAACCATATATTGTTGGACTGTGCTAGAAAAACCTTAGTGTTCCCCAAGAAACCTACCTTGTTGCCTGTCAATAGTGAGTCTCGGAAATATGTAATGTTATTCTCCATGGAAGTAAAAGAGGCTCCAGATACTAGTTCCTTGCCTGTGGTGAGAGAATTTTCGGAGGTATTTCCAGAAGATGTTCCAGGATTGCCACCTGAGAGGGAAATTGAATTTGCAATAGATCTTATACCTGGAACCGGACCAATCTCTATAGCACCATACAGAATGTCGCCGGCAGAACTAGAGGAATTGAAAAAAGCAATTAGATGACATGCTGGGAAAAGAATTCATCAGGCCAAGCGTTTCACCATGGGGAGCACCCATGTTGTTTGTTAAGAAGAAGGATGGTAGTTCGAGATTATGCGTTGATTACCGACAGCTGAATAAGGTAACCGTCAAGATCAAATATCCTTTGCCAAGGATAGATGACCTAATGGACCAACTGAAGGGAGCAGCTATGTTTTCTAAAATTGACTTGAGATCTGGCTATTATCAGATCAGAGTTAAGAAGGAGGATGTACCAAAAACGGCGTTTAGGACTCAGTACGAACATTACGAGTACCTAGTTATGCCCTTCAGTGTCACGAATGCTCCAGCAGTGTTTATGGACTACATGAACAGGATTTTCCGACCATTCCTGGATAAGTTCGTGGTTGTATTCATTGACAATATCCTTATCTACTCACCAACTGGAGAGGAACATGAGGAACATCTTTGGATCGTGCTTCAAGTCTTAAAGGATAGACAACTATATGCGAAACTGTCCAAATGTGAATTCTGGCTAGAAGAGGTACAATTTCTGGGGCATGTGATCAATAAAGAAGGTATCGCAGTGGACCCGGCAAAAGTGGAGGCAGTAGTCCAGTGGGAAAGTCCAAAGACAGTTAGTGAAGTAAGGAGTTTTCTTGGATTGGCTGGATACTATAGAAGATTCATAGAAGGCTTCTCGAAGATTGCGCTACCTATGACGCAATTGACAAGGAAAGGCATGACATTCGAATGGACAACTGAGTGTGAAGCCAGTTTTCAAGAATTGAAGAAGCGGTTAACTACGTCATTGGTGTTGGTGTTACTAGACCCTTTGGGACAGTTTGAGGTGTATTGTGATGCATCATATCAAGGACTAGGATGTGTGCTCATGCAAGAGGGGAGAGTTGTGGCTTATGCTTCAAGACAATTAAGAATTCATGAAAGAAACTATCCGACTCATGACTTAGAAGTAGCAGCAATAGTATTTTCTCTGAAGATCTGGAGGCACTATCTCTATGGAGCGAAGTTTAATGTCTACTGTGACCACAAAAGCCTTAGATATCTATTTAATCAGAAGGAACTCAACATGATACAAAGGAGATGGATGGAGTTCGTCAAAGACTACGAGTTCGAATTGCATTACCATCCAGGGAAGGCTAATGTAGTAGCAGATGCTCTGAGTAGAAAATCACTGCATGTATCTGCTATGATGATCAAAGAGTTAGAATTGGTGGAGCAGTTCAAGGATTTGAATCTAGGGGGAGAATGTTTCGAAGGTAAGATGTGTCTGGGAAAACTCACGATCACCAGTGATTTTCTTGAGACAGTTAAGGAGAAACAAGAGGCAGACCAGTTACTTCAAAAAATGAAGAACTTAGTTCCCAGTCAACGGACCTTAGAGTTTAAGGTAGATGTAAATGGAGTCCTCAAGTTCAGAGATAGAATTTGCATACCAGACAATAAGGAAGTTCGAAGAATGATCTTGGAAGAGGCACATAAGAGTAAGTTAAGTTTCCATCCAGGTGCCACAAAGATGTACCAAGATTTGAAAAAGATGTTCTGGTGGCCTGGAATGAAAAAAGAAGTTGCAAATTATGTGTTGTCGTGCTTGACGTGCCAAAAGGCGAAGATCGAACATCAGAAGCCTGGCGGATTACTACAGTCACTGGATATCCCGGAATGGAAATGCGATGGGATTGCGATGGATTTTGTAATCGGGTTACCAAGGACTCAGAAGAGGCATGATGCCATATGGGTGATCATTGATAGGCTGACGAAATGTGCCCATTTCCTGCCTATTGGTGAAAGTTACTCATTGGAGAGGTTGACACAGATCTATATCAAAGAAATAGTAAGGTTACATGGAGTGCCTGCCAGGATCATATCTGACAGAGATCCGAGGTTCACATCAAGATTTTGGAAGCAATTGCACAGTGCATTGGGGACCAAGCTGAGATTGAGTTCAGCTTGCCGTCCCCAGACGGATGGACAGTCAGAGAGGACAATCCAATCATTGGAAGATTTGTTGAGAGCTTGTATACTTGAACATATGGGGAGTTGGGACGATGTCTTACCACTGATCGAGTTTACATATAACAACAGCTTCCATGCGAGTATTGGTATGGCACCGTTTGAAGCTTTATATGGTAGGAAATTTAGAACACCATTGTGCTGGTATGAATCGGGAGAAAGTCAGATACTCGGTCCAGGCATGATTCAACAAACAACGGAGCAAGTGAAGATAATCCGGGAAAAGATGAAGGCAGCTCAAGATAGGCAGAAAAGTTACAGTGATAAAAGAAGAAAGCCTTTGGAATTCCAAGAGGGAGACCACGTTTTCATGAGAGTTACACCTAGAACAGGTATTGGCAGAGCTATCAAGTCTAGGAAGCTCACTCCAAGGTTTATTGGGCCATTCCAAATTCTTCGTCGAATTGGTCTAGTTGCATATCAGGTTGCCTTACCTCCAAATCTATCAAACCTTCATGATGTCTTCCATGTGTCACAACTCAGGAAATACTATTCTGATCCTTCTCATATCATCGAACCAGATTCCACACAGCTAAGAGAAAATCTAGAGTATGAAGCCTTACCAGTGAAAATAGTGGATCGAAGGATTAAAGAACTCCGCGATAAACACATTCCTCTAGTGAAGGTGGTGTGGGATGAAGTTACCGGAGATGTAACTTGGGAAAGAGAAGAAGATATGCAGCAACAGTATCCAAATCTATTCTAAAATGTACGTCGAATTTCGAGGACGAAATTATTTTAAGGGGGTACTAATGTAACATCTCAATTTTCGCATCGGTAAAGTAAAATGGCAAAGTTGTAAATATCAAGATATTTTGGAGAAGTAATCATGACATGGATGACTCATGGTGGTGAGTCATGGTAGAATAATCATGATAGTGATGAGTCATGGTGATGACTCATCCATTGACTCATCACTCAGGAGCCACGTCTCTCGTCCAGTGTTTGATTTTAGCTCTACATGTCCACTTTTGAACATAACACAGATATATTCTTACTCCACATTACTGGTAGAGAATTCTGGTTAAGGTTTGGGTTGACGACTCAAACGAAACCCGGTCCGCATACGAGACTACCGGAACCGGTAACGGATAAGCATAAGGTCGCTTTCAAGGGACACCTCACCTTATCCTATCTCTAAAGTCATGATTACATGGGTGACTCACCTAGGTGAGTCACCATACTAATGATGGCCAAGGATGAGTCACATGGGTGACTCACCATAGTAATGATTAGGGTGTGAAAATTACAATTTTGCCCCTTTAGGAAATGATTATTTTAACCTTGAAGTGAGTATAAAAGGATCCTTATCCCTCCCTTCTTATCTTTTCCTCTATTTTCTTGCCACTTTCTCTCTTTTCTCTCTTCATAGTTCTTTATTCTTCTACTCCATTATCTCACTTCAAGTCTTCATCATCTTCAAGCTTCTCTGCTCCAATTTCTTCAAGGATTTTCCATAAACTTTGAGAAGCAAAGTTGGTCATCTTGATCTTCTCTATCATCTAAGAGGTATAAATCTCATCTTTAAGCTCTTGATCTTCACTTTTATCCATGGAAGCTCTATGTGTTCATGTGTGTTCTTGAACTTCCAAAATTCAAGAAAAATTGTAGAAAAATCATATTGATGTCAAACCAATTTCTTGATCTAGATTCAATGTTTTCTATCATAATCCTAAGAATTTGTACTCATAAGAGCTCTCTAAGCCCTAGAGTTATGGAGTGGCTGAATTCCCTATGTTGTGGAATCATGAAGTTTTGTTTCAATGTTTGGTAAAATAGTGTTGATTTGATCCTATTACACTTATATGTCTTTGAATCGTCAAAGAATTAAATTAAAAACCTTTCCTAGCTTCATATAACAAAAGAGGGCTGAAACCCTACTTGTCCCAAATCAAGAGTTATGTTTCAAATTCTTGAATTCCATGACTTACAGGAGTGTCTTCTATGCTTAAAGATCATAGATCCAAGAGTTTGTGAAATTTTAACATTTCTAGCATTTTCCTAGTTATGGGGCCGAACCCTAGTTCCAAAGGACTAGGTGTGTTTTGTTTGATTTTACTAATTGTGATTATGATTTGTGATGAAGGATTAGACCATGTTTCATCGTTCTAAAGCATACGCGGATACCAGTGGTGGAACGGGGCTACGGCCGTGAGCAAGTGTTCGTGGGTTCGTGAGAGTTATTAGATTACTCTAAGGTGGGGAGAAGGATTTACACACATTGGGGAGGCAAGAGTAGCTTATATAGCTTGCTTGTATATTTTGTATGGTGTAGAGGAACCCTAAACCCTACGTAAGGTTGAGCCCGGACAAAGTACCTAGACCCTAGGTGTAGGTATCTTTGGGCTATCACCATTAACGACACACCCTAGGCTAGATGACTATGGTTGGATAAATGATTGGAATGTTTGGTATAATAGTGATGATGTGCTCTAGATGAATTACTTGTGAATAAATGCTTGATGTGCTATATGTGAGTTAATTGTGAGTATGTGTTCTACATGCTTTATGCGTTGTTAAGCTTAGATTGACATGCTCAATATGATATTATATGTTGAGTTGGTATGTTGAGGTATTAACTATCATGTATGCATGCTTATTAAATGATGATGATAGCATGTGGTATATTGATATGGTTATTGTTTTATTGAGCATGAACATGATAGATTGTTGTATGGCCTTGAGATGCGTGTATGTATGAGAACATGGAGGTTGAGATTGTTAAAGGCTTTGATCCATTGTGGATGTTTGAGCTGATAGTCAAGATTTGAGATTGTGGTTAGAGCTTGAAGCTCATAAGTTATAATGGGAGCTTGGAGCTCATATGATACAGTGGAGCTTGGAGCTCATATGAAACAGTGGAGCTTGGAGTTCATATGATTACAATGGAGCTTGGAGCTCATACGGTACATTTGGAGCTTAGAGCTCGTGTTGCTTAGAGCAAGTTTGCATGTGTTACGACATCAGCTTAAAAGAGATGGATGACATGCATAGCATATGCATATTCATGTGCCAAGTGGCGAGCCGTGTGGAATGGGGCACACGAGGTTAGTGTACCGAGTGCAGGTGTGGAAAATGGAATGGAAGGTCTGTGTGACCTAGGGGATATACTGGACACAAGTGTACCCACATGAGACCGGTATGGTAGCTCCTATCGTGTCGTGGCGGTTCTGGGCACGTCCTACTATCCCGACTGGACCCTGAGTCTTTCCAGTTGCCGGTGGATCTTCCGAGGAGGCCCACATAACCCTCTCTGTCGGGGACAGTTGAGAGGTGATGCACTCTTATGGGTCACGGCGAGCGGAACGGATTACCGGGACAAACTAACTTATGGTCCGATGTGCGGACGAGATGTGCCCTTAGAAGGGTGATTAGTACCGGCCGGCATGCATGTAGGAATGAGATACATATAGTATAAGTGTCGACTTGAGAGATGGTTGTGTTTGCTATATAATCTACATTGCATTGTCCCTATTATATATGTGCTATATATCTTATCTTTCTCTTCTTTTTGTATGTATGTACATGTTCGACTTCTACAAGCAGACGAAGAGCCAGCAGAAAACCCGGATGGATTCGAGATTGCGGGTTTATCACAGGGTAGCTCGAGGTATCCTGACCACAGAGAGTGAGATGCCAGCCAGTGCGTCTCTAGGACTACATGGGAAGGTTTTTATGTATTTTGAGAGTTGGTTGGGAGAGAGTACTGGTGATCTTTGAGAGTTTCTTCTTTTTGAAATCTTTAGATGTATTTTGGTTTTCAGTTTTCTTTCACGTACCTTTATAGCCCTCCTGATGGGGCCATCATGCATACACTGGTTACTTCCATAGAAGTCATCTTCACCCCCTTTTGTGACGCCCTTCACGTAAACCCCGCTGTTAATTGTTTTTTACCCTCCGTCCATGAATGGGTATTAAATTTGTCCCGTTCACAAACGAATGTCTGCCATTCTTTGACACATGAATAAGGACCGTGGGATAAGTTCCTTAAGTGTCTGTTGAGAGGAGTTGGTTCCTCACGGGAAACCTACGTATGGATAAATTCCTTATGTTAGATGCAAAAAAGTTATGTAATCCTACATACAGAATTTGAATATACTTACTTGTTGCGTAAACCACATTGGAAAATTTGCATGTATAAGAGCAGACTGTTCTTGCTCACTTATGTTTTCAGATAACAAGAATGCTCTGTACAAATTGACCAATACATATTTATAGCAAAGTAGTATATATTATATATTATGTAATTGAAAGAAATGGATATGTAATACTTACTCAAGGTATGGTTTAACTTCGGTTCAATTAATCAACACATGGACATGAGCTTGTTGGAACCAAAGTGCTTATGGTCCATTAATCCCTTAAATTTTGATGTTAACAAAAGTGTAATTTAAGAGAACAAAGATTATATTGTGGACTAATTCTTTATCTTAAGTGCGCAGGAAAATCTAAGTCCAAAGACATTATAAGTCCAAAGACTTACAGCCCATCCCATAAGTAATTCTCGCTGAGAATGGTCTATAAACTCTCAACATTATATCTGAGTCCAAAGATTTTCTATTAGATCCTCTTTCTAGTAAAAGTCCAGTGACGTATGCTTTAAAATGTTTTAGCACGAACGTATATGTAAAGTATTTGAATTTATTATTCAATGTGTAAATGCTTGTATCCTATGGACAAACAATCTTTGTAATCTTCGTACCATCGAAAACCGAAGCCAGTCTCTCCTTGTCACAAAAGGATTTGACTATCTCTAAAAGGAAAGACAAAAGGCAACTTTCGAGTAAAAGGAAAAGATGTCAGTCCTATTTCAAGCTATCAAACCTGATAGTCTACTTTGCTGATCAAAAGCCTCAACAAGCTATTAGACTCAACGGACTAACGCATTTAATGCTCAATCAGAACGAATTCTTTTCCAACCATTGAAGACTAACGTTGATCAAAACAAGAAGGCTATAAATATCTTTTCTCTTGAAGATGCAAACAAGTGATGCACAACTGAACTTGAGAAATATACAAGCATACTATAAAACAAGCTATCAAGAAAGAAATCTAAGCTTACAAGCTTACTCTGATATTTAACTTTCATATCACTCTCTGCGAAGAGTTTTGCTTTAGAGTTCTAAGCTTAAGTTTCATACTCTCACTCTTAATGAGTTAGTTGAACAACAAATCTTTTCTAAATCTTAGTTGATTGAGCCTGAAGAGGCTTGTGTAAAAAGAATACTTAATGTGCCTGAAGAGGTGTAGAATACTTGCTTGAAGAGGTGTTGAACACTTGTAACAAAAATGTTTTTTGTTATAGTGGGGAAAACTCTCGAGTAGAGAGGAATGGACGTAGCTCTTTGGTGAAGAGTGAACCAGGATAACATCTTTGGGTTCTTTTCTTTCCTTTATTATTGCTTTAGTTTATCTTCAAACTAACTCTTTGGGATTGAATTGCTTTCTTATTGCGCTTGTTCTTTTATTATAATCCTTCTAAGTAAGCGTTCAACTGGTTTTTGGAAACGCTCTCCCCATCCGTTGTTGTTTTAACATCCAACCTTTGCGAAAACATATATCTGCTTACGAAAAGTTTTAAAAAACGTAAGAAACACAATTTAACCCCCCTTCTTGTGTTTCAAACAGTTTCCTTCAACTGGTATCAGAGCTCAGCCTTGGGTTGAGCACTTAGATGTGTAGAGGAAAAGATCCTACAACAGATATGGCAGGACAAGGTATGCCAAGCACGAGTCAACCTGTTATGGAAGGTACTTTCATGACCTGACCTCCGTTCTTAAACGGAACCCATTACTTGTACTGGAAGAAGAGATTCAAAGGCTTTATCTTAAGTACAAACTCAGTTCTCTGGGCCAGAATCACGAATGGTCCAAATGTGTGTCTCAACTCTGATGGCATAGAAAAAGCTGAAGATGACTGGACTGATGCCGAACGAGCCAGCATGGAACAAAATCATAAAGCCAGATATGCCTTAATCTGTGCTCTTAGTCCTGATGAATTTCAGAATATTCATGCATCTGAATCAGCAAAGCAAATCTGGGTCACCTTGTCAAATCTCCATGAGGGAACCACCAAGGTAAAAGATTCAAAAATTATCATGTTGGTTGGCCAATATGAATTGTTCACCTTGGCCGAAGGAGAGTCCATCTTGGACATGATGGGTCGGTTTCAGACAATCATCAACAACCTAAAATCCCTTGGGGAAGTTTACACTACCAAGGAGAATGTCACTAAAATTCTTAGAAGTTTGCCTGAGAAATGGAGACCACTTGTTACTGCAATTACCAAGGCCAAAGATCTCTCTACTTTGACGCAGGATGATGTGGTAAGAACTCTTCAAGTTCTTGAATAGGAGCTTGATCTTGATAATCCTGGAAAGAAAAATAAAGGAATTGCCTTGAAAGCTAAAAAGTCCAACAACTCAAAAGCTCTAAAAGCTGACGAATCTAGTGATGATGCTGATCAATCTAAAAATGAAGTATCAGATGATGATGAGTTGTCCTTCATCTCCAGAAAATTTCAAAACATGTGGTGAAAGAAAAATGGGATGAAAAGAAGGACATTTCAAAAGAAAAACTTCAAGGACCATGCTGAGTCCAAAGACAAAAGTCAGCTGGTCTGTTTTGGGTGCAACAAGCCAGGCCACTTCAAGGCTGACTGTCCCATGTTAAAAGACAAGAAGAAGTTTTTCAAAAAGAAGAAAAAGAGCTTCATGGCCACCTGGGAAGATCTCGAATCTTCTGAAGAAGAAGAAGAAGAAGAAATAAATGAGGAAGCTAACCTTTGTCTTTGGTCCAATGCTCCAAATGAGGACTCTTCGGATGATGAGCAACTTGTTGTTCCCGAAAAAAGAACTCATGAAGCTACCTTTGAAAGAGAATGGAATGTTCCACCCATTTTCAATGGAACGGACTATCCTTAATTGAGATCCATCTTTCAAATATACGTCCAAGCTCGAGACTTTGAGTTATGGAATGTGTTTACTGATGGAGATCATCGTCCAACAATCACTCTTGAGGACGGCTCAACAGAGTCCAAACCTGAAGCTGACTGGACGAAAGAAGATATCAGACGGTACATGCTAAATGCCCATGCTAACTGGTGTCTCATTAATGCTCTAGATCAACCAAGATTGGAGTTAGTGATGCAGTCTCTAACTGCAAAAGAGAAGCTAGTAACTCTAGATCGCGTATTCAAATCAAGGAACACTCCCTCATCAAATCTTTGTCTAATGGCAAATACTTCATCAGACGCTGGATCAGATGAAGATGAGGTATCTAATTCTGACTTTCTTCAAGAAGCATATGATGAACTGCTTAATGATTCTTCCCTACTACATCATCAATATATCTTGCTTAAAAGAAGTTTTCAAAAGTAAACAAAGAACTGGAAGATACCAGTAAGCACAATGAGCAACCCATTGTTGAAAACAATAAGTTGAAAGCTAAGAATATTAGTCTAACTAATAAAATCACCTCTAAGTCTAGTGCACCTCACGAGGTAACCAGATTTAAATATGAGGTATCTGATCTAACCAAAAGTGTATCAAAGCTTGTTGGAGGATCAGAAAAGCTAAACTTGATACTGAGGTATTCTAGATCACCTCATGATAAGTCCGACTTAGGCTATAACTCTGAGAAACAAGAAGCTTCTCACAAAGTATCAAGGACCAATCAATATCATAAGGTTTTTCAATCTCATAGGAAGCAAAATGAAATCAAACAACATGCATCTAATGCATATTGCAACCTATGTGGAAAAAATGGTCACCTCTTCTCAAAATGCATACATAAAAAGAAAAATATTATGCATGGACGAAGACCACAGACTAACCGAAAAGGACCCAAGTCTATCTGGGTACCTAAAAATATGATAATCCTTGTTGCAGATCTGCTTAGCAACACAAAGAAGACCCAATCCTGGTACTTGGACAGTGGATGCTCACGTCACATGACGGTAGAAAAGTCTATGTTCTAAGAACTACGTGAAAAGACTGGTGCATGGGTCACCTTTAGAGGCAACCAGAAAAAAAAATAGTTGGAATAGGTAAGATTGGTAAGCATCCTTTTCCCTCTATTGATAATGTTTTGCTGGTTGAAGGATTAAAACACAACTTGCTTAGCATAAGTCAATTATGTGATAGTGGGTCTGATGTTTCCTTCAATAAAGGTGAGTGTATGGTCAAGAACCATGATGGGTCCATCTTATTCACTTCCAAGAGGCAAAATAATCTTTATAAGATTCACTTGGGGGAACTCTCAAATCAAAGTGTATCATGCCTAGTGTCTGTTGAAGATGAATGATGGATCTGGCACAAAAGACTTGGTAATGCGAGTCTGAGATTAATCTCAAGACTAAACAAGCATAACCTCGTAAGAGGTCTACCAAAGATTGTGTATAGATCGGATGCTCTCTGTAATGCGTGCCAAAAAAGAAAACAAGTTAAGAACTCGTTTGAGTCTAAGAATATTGTTAGTACTTCAAGGCCACTAGAGCTGTTGCATCTTAATTTGTTTGGTCCAATAAGGACTGCTTCTGTTAGTGGTAAGAAATATATGCTTATCATAGTAGATGACTATACTAGATGGACATGGGTTAAGTTCCTTGCTCACATGGATGAATCTATCAAGGTCTTTACTATATTCTGCAAGCGTGTTCAGAATGAAAAAGGCATATGTATAAGCTCAATCAGAAGTGATCATGGAGGCGAATTTGAAAATGAGCTTTTCCAAAGGTTCTGTGATGAAAGTGGTATCCATCACAATTTCTCTGCCCCTAGAACACCACAACAAAATAGTGTTGTTGAGAGAAAGAATCGATATCTTCAGAAGATGGCTAGGGCAATGCTCAGTGATAATTATGTTTCCAAACACTTATGGGCTGAAGCTGTAAATACTGCCTGCTACATTCAAAACTGAATATAAATAAGACCTATCTTGAAAAAGACTCCTTATGAACTATGGAAAGGACGCAAACCCAGCATTTCTTATTTCCACCCTTTCTTATGTCAATGTTTTATTTTAAATACTAAGGATCAACTTGGTAAGTTTGATGCTAAAGTAGATAATGGAATATTGTTAGGATACTCTGAAACGTCCAAAGCTTTTAGAGTCTATAACTCTAGAACTTTAGTTGTTGAAGAATGCATCCTTGTTAAGTTTGATGACAAACAGCTTGATAAGAGATTATCAGAGCTAGACGAATCTTTTGCAGATATGATTCTGAATGATATAGAAGCTCGTCCAACGATTAAAAAAGATGGAAAATCAAACGCAACTACTGACGCATCAATGTCTCAACAAGTAGCTAACACCCCTTGTTCGTGGCACTTTAGGACTTACCATCTTGAAGATCAAATCATTGGTAAACCAAATGATAAAGTAAGAACAAGGTCAACCTTCAGAGAACAAGCTGACTCAGCCTTCATCTCCGAAATGGAACCAAAGTCAGTAGACGAAGCTCTGATGGATGAATGTTGGATCCTCGCTATGCAAGAAGAGCTTAACTAGTTTCAACAAAGTGACGTTTGGACGCTGGTTTCCTTGCCAAAGGATAAGTCTGTGATTGGAACCAAGTGAGTCTATAGAAACAAGCTGGACGAAGATGGCAAAGTTGTAAGAAATAAAGCAAGGTTAGTTGCTCAAGGCTACTCTCAAGAGGAAGGTATTGATTATACTGAAACTTTTGCTCCAGTAGCTAGACTAGAAGCCATACGCATATTACTTTCATATGCTGCACATCATAACATCATGCTTTATCAAATGGATGTAAAAAGTGTTTTCTTAAATGGTTTCATTAATGAAGAAGTTTATGTTGTTCAACCACCTGGTTTTGAAGATCAAAACCATCTTGAGCATGTATATAAGCTTAAGAAAGCTATATATGGACTCAAACAAGCTCCTAGAGCTTGGTATGAGAGACTCAGCACTTTCCTAATGGAGAATGGTTTCTCAAGAGGAAAAGTGGATACAACTCTTTAGAAAATTACGCAAAAAGGATTTTATTGTTGCTCAAATTTATGTTGATGGTATAATATTTGGTGCAACTGATGAATCTCTTTGTCAAGAGTTTTCTAAGCTCTTGCAGAATGAATTTGAAATGAGTATGATGGGAGAACTAAAATTCTTCCTTGGACTTCAAGTCAAACAAACACTGGACGGAGTGTATATTCATCAGACAAAATACACTAAGGAGCTTCTGAAACGCTTAAAATTGGATGATTGCACACCAATGAATACTCCCATGCATCCAACGTCCATACTAAACAAGGATGAGAAAGATAAAAAGGTAGACCAGAAGGTATATAGAGGTATGATTGGTTCCTTCTTATATCTAATAGCGTCCAGACCTGACATCATGTTTAGTGTTTGCCTATGTGCTCAATTTCAATCCGATCCAAGAGAGTCTCATCTCTCAGCAGTTAAAAGAATCTTTCGATATCTTAAAGGTTCTACTAATCTCGGTCTATTGTATAAAAAATTTGATGAATACAGATTAGTTGGTTTTTGTGATGCTGACTATGCTGGAGACAGAATAGAAAGAAAAAGTACCAGTGGAGGTTGTCACTTCATTGGAGCCAATCTAGTCTCATGGTCAAGCAAAAGGCAAAGCACAATTGCCCTATCAACTGCTGAAGGTGAGTACATTGCTGCTGCAAGTTGTTATTCACAAATTCTTTGGATTAAACATTAGTTGGAAGACTACAACGTGTTTGTAAGTAATATTCCAATAATGTGTGATAATACTGCTGCCATTAATTTATCTAAAAATCCCATACTGTACTCTAGAGCAAAGCATATAGAAATTAAGCATCATTTCATTAGAGATTATGTGCAAAAAGGAATAATTAATATTCAATTTGTTGATATTGACCATCAAGGGGCAGATATCTTTACCATACCTTTAGCTGAAGATTGGTTCATATTCATAAGAAAATATTTAAACATGCATTTCATTGATTGATTAAGAAGGGAAGTTAAAAGGTATTTAGACGCAAGCTATTGATGAAGCGTCTGATCAACCAATCCCTACTGAACGGTTGATAGAGCCTGCTCGTCCAAAGGCTAGATCACCTTCTAGTCGTCTATCAACTGTCCCCGTCCAACCAACAAGCAAAAGGAAGCTAGTTCTAGCTTCTGTTGATGAAGAAGATGAGGACGATCAACCTATCTCCAAGGTGATCAAAGGTCCAAGAAAAGCATCCTCTTCCACTGCCTCTCGATTTAAGCCTGCTGCAACAAGCCTAGATCTACAAGGTCCAAGATTCAAGGTAATACTGAACCTCAATCTAGTTCAGTTATTACTCCTGTTATTGAGCAACTGTTTATAGTTGAAGACTTGACATTAGACTCTCAACCGTCCATATATCCTTCAGCCCCCACCTCACCTCAAACACAAACCATACCTTCACCACAAAGAGAATCCTCAAACCCTCTTTCCCCTGGACCCTTCAAACCATGTGGAGCACCTTATTCCAGAATGCTCTACCCAAAGAGAAAATATAGACGCTTACCCAGAATCACTTTTGAAAATGACAGCTCTAACTAGGCTGACGTTAAAAGAAGATTCCCTGTTCTTTTTCATAAACACTCACCTCCCTCCACCTCTCAACATCCTAAAGGTCCTATTCCTCCACCAGAATACCAATATGAAACACCTTCCCCTCCACCTTAAAACCCCTCTGGTCCAACTCCTGAACATGGTTACTATCCCATCCTTTGCATACCCATCGGTCCTCTGCCAAGTCAACTCTTCAATGCTCATGGACCCTTGCTAGTTCGTCTTGAGAAGAAAAAGTTCCCTCCAAAGAAGATCTATCCTAATCTTATAAAGGACAAGACGTTCCAATGGTGTCAGTACAATGTTGGCAGACATGTGGTACTCCTTAATGAAGAAAAGGAAGGTTGCAAAACCACTGATGAAAAAAGATCAAGGACTTATGGTTTGGACAACATCTTTCTTGATCGAGACATCAAGTTCATTCCAAGTTATCCCTTAGCCTGGAAAGAATACTCTGATGTCTGGGAATTCCTACCATATTACGCGGTCAGAAAGGAGTGTGATATGTCACGAGAAGCCAAGATCCATCACAATCTGCCAAAGAAAATTTGGGGTAGAAGTTCTAAAACAAGAGTAGGAGTTGTTCCTCCTTGAGCTTGTCCAAGAATTCCTATTCTGGACCCAAACAAAAACAAAGATGGATGAAAAAGGCTTGAAACATGGATGCTGCCCTATAAAACTGCTTTTGATCCTCTCTTCTGGACTAAGCCAAGATATGATCTCAAGAGCTAGCTCTTATATGGCAGAAGGATTCCTCTGAAAGATTTGATCCAGATGCTCGAACTTATTGGGAAAACTACATCTGGAGATGTACCAAGGAAGCTTCTACATTTGGTCTATCAGACGAAGAAAATAGTCAAACTCCCATATTCAGAAGATAGTTCAAACTCTTTGAGGTAGATTTTATGATTCTGGACGACATCTTTGGCATCCCTCTATATCCAACATATGTTCTTCCTGGAGCAAAACCTAGATGGATTCAAGATTCTAGATATGATGATACTGAGATCATCCTTGAAGTACTTCCTCCTCCACCTAAGCCTGTTGTGCAAGAGAACTCTCTTCCTAAGGTACCTGTTCTTGTGATCCCTGGAGAGACTGGAGACATAGAGATGATCTATGAGGACCCTTATCCTGAAAAGCAAGCTGAGCATGTTGCAAAATCAGAACCTTCTAAGTCTCAACCACTGCCTCTGTCAGTAATCCTGCTGATTCATCACCGTCCAATGCCCTTAGTGTGATCCGTGATCAACAGAATCGTGAGGTAACTAAGGCCACTGCTTAAAGCTCTTTATCTGCTATTCCTCTAGAGTTTCAAGAGTTCGTCCAACGGACCATTGAGGCAAATAATGCAGTTCTGTTACAACAAATTACGACCATGTTTCAAAATTTTATTCCAAAACCTCCTCCTCCTCCTCCACCTCCACCTTCTTAAACTTTTCTTTCTTCTTGACTATGATGGTTGTCTCTCTCTTTTGTCTAATGACAAAAAGGGGGAGAAAGGGAATATTAATTTGATTAAGATCTTTTGAACATTTTGTATATACTTTTTGCCTATGCCTGTCTGTTTCATTGATTGCATTTACATATTTCTAAGTCTTACAACAGTGTTTATTGGACTACATCTTTTCATCGTGCTTTATCTGTTAAATAGTCTTTGTCTTAGGGGGAGCTTCTTAGCTCTCTAGAAGACTTTGTTCTATCAAATTGGTATGTTTTGTCATCATAAAAAAGGGGGAGATTGTTGGAACCAAAGTGGTTATGGTCCATTAATCCCTTAAGTTTTGATGTTAACAAAAGTTTAATTTAAGAGAACAAAGATTATATTGTGGATTAATGCTTTATCTTAAGTGTGCAGGAAAATCTAAGTCCAAAGAGATTATAAGTCCAAAGACTTGTAGGCCGTCCAATAAGTAATTCTCACTGTGAATGTTCTATAATCTCTCAACATTATATCTGAGTCCAAAGACTCTTTCTATTAGACCCTTTCTTTAGTAAAAGTCTAGTGACGTATGCTTTAAAATGTTTTAGCACGAACGTATATGTAAAGTATTTGAATTTATTATTCAATGTGTAAATGCTTGTATCCTATGGACAAACAATCTTTGTAATCTTCGTACCATTGAAAACTGAAGCCAGTCTGTCCTTGTCACAAAAGGATTTGACTATCTCCAAAAGGAAAGACAAAAGGCAACTTTCGAGTACCCGAAAAAGATGTTAGTCCTATGTCAAGCTATCAAACCTGATAGTCTACTTTGCTGATTAGAAGCCTCAACAAGCTATTAGACTCAACGGACTAACGCATTTAATGCTCAATCGGAACGGATTCTTTTCCAACCGTTGAAGACTGAAGTTGACCAAAACAAGAAGGCTATAATATCTCTTCCCTTGAAGATGCAAACAAGTGATGCACAATTGAACTTGAGAAATATACAAGCATACAAGAAAACAACCTATCAAGAAATAAATCTAAGCTTACAAGCTTACTCTGATATTTAACTTTCATATCACTCTTTGCGAAAATTTTTGCTTTAGAGTTCTAAGCTTAAGTTTCATACTCTCACTTGTAGTGAGTTAGTTGAACAACAAATCTTTTCTAAATCTTAGTAGGTTGAGCCTGAAGAGGCTTGTGTAAAAAGAATACTTAGTGTGCCTGAAGAGGTGTAGAGTACTTGCCTAAAGAGGTGTTGAATACGTGTAACAAAAACATTTTTTGTTATAGTGGAGAAAGCTCTGAAGTAGAGAAGACTGGACGTAGCTCATTGGTGAAGAGTGAACTAGGATAACATCTTTGTGTTCTTTTCTTTCCTTTATTATTGCTTTAGTTTATCTTCTAACTAACTCTTTGGGATTGAATTGCTTTCTTAACGCACTTGTTCTTTTATTATAATCCTTCTAAGTAAGCGTCCAACTGGTGTTTGGAAATGCTCTTCCCGTCCATTGTTGTTTTAACGTCCAACCTTTGCAAAAATATATATCTGCTTACGTAAAGTTTTAAAAAACGTAAAAAACACAATTCAACCCCCCTTCTTGTGTTTCAAACAGGTTTCTTCAGAGCTGACTTCCTCTCTGCATCCGTTAACCAAGGGGTCAACTCCTTCCCGGAATGATGACCTGGCTGACAAAAGACTGACAAGGCTAACAGATGTCTTTCACTTTCATTTTCCATTTCATTCCTACTATTTCTCGGTGACAACATGAAGTTGCTGAAATAATGAGAACAAAAATGAGTTGTCTCGCGATGTAAGTAAGACGCACAAATTGATCCTTCAACCTTAGCCTTATTTCTCACCGATCGTTTTGAATCACCCATGCCATATATATATTACATTTAGTTTCAAATAGAAACAAATCTATTTAAAATTGTATGATAGTTATATATACCTTTCAAATGGATACATCCACCTATATTGAACAGGTCCACCAAGCCTTGCTTCATATGCGAGATGAACTGGGAGATGTTCCATGGAATCAAAGAAGCCGAGGGGAAATATTCTCTCCAACTTGCATAGAATGATTGGAATGTTCCGCTCCATCCTTATCAGTTCATTGTCCCTTAATGTTGCAGAACACAAATCCTTAAAAAATTAACTCAATTCAGTAAGCAGATTCAAGACATGGACTGGCAACAAACTAAAAGCAATAGGAAGTAAACACTCCATAAATACATGACAATCATGGCTTTTCATCCCATGCATGCTTCCCTTGCTGACATCATTACATCTTGCCAAATTCGAAGAATAACCGTCCTGAATCCTTAGTTATGTTATCCACTTACAAACTAACTTTGCTTCCTCAGTAGATAAACTATAATTGGCTTTGGGCTTTAACACTTTCCCATTAGCATGCCGCTTCAGCTCCAAGTCTGGTCGCTTATAGTACAAAGCTAACTCCATTCTTGCCTTCTCATTATCTTTAGTCTTGCCACTCACATTCATGACTGTGTTGAATATGTTGTCAAAAAAATTCTTCTCTATGCGCATGACAGCGAGATTGTGTCTCAACAAATTATCTTTCCAGTACGGGAGATCCCAAAAAATACTTTTTTTTGTCCAATTATGCACCTCCCCTTATCCTGGTAATCTGGACACACGACCAATGTCAGTGACATTGGGCAGTTCCGTTACTCTCGTCCAAATCTGTTTTGGTGTAAACCTAGGTGGCGGCTCAACTCTTTCAACTTCTCCCGTTTTGAAGGCGTTCCTATTCCGTCTAAATGAATAATCTGTTTGTAAGAACCTATGATGCGAATCAAACTAGGAACTTTTCCCCCCGTGTTTCAAAGTAAAGGCCTTTGTATACTCCATGCAATGTAGACATGCCAATTTACCATGAGTATCCCAACCAGACAACATACCACAAGCAGGGAAGTCATGAATGGTCCACATCAAAGCTGTCTTCATTGTAAAATTTCGCTTCCTTGCGATATCAAACGTTTCCACGCCGGTCCACAACTTCTTCAGATCATCGATCAATGGCTAAATAAACACAATACCAGCTTTCAGATTGGATGGACCCGGTATGAGCATGAAACCTACGATGGCGTTCGGCTCTTCTCTTTCAACTTCTCCCTTTTTGAAGGCGTTCCTGTACTGTCTAAATGAATGATCTGTTGGTAAGAACCTACGATCCGAATCAAACCAGGAATTTTTCCCCCGTGTTTCAAAGTAAAGGCCTTTGTCTACTCCATGCAATGCGGATATGCCAATTTACCATGAGTACCCACACCAGACAACATACCATAAGCAGGGAAGTCATTAATGGTCCATATCAAAGTTGCCTTCATTGTAAAATTTTGCTTCCTTACGATATCATACATTTCCACGCCGGTCCCCAACTTCTTCAAATCATCGATCAATGGTTGTAAATAAACATCAATACCAGCTTTCGAATTCGATGGACCCGGTATGAGATAAGTCAAAAACATATAAGGTTACGACATGCACATTTCAGGAGGAAGACTGTATGGGGTAATAATTATTGGCCAACAAGAATACGGCGGAGCCAACGCTTGGATATACGACGTAAAACCATCAGAGCATAAACCAAGTCTTACATTACGTGGATCTGCAACAAATTTTGGATATATCCGATCAAAGTGCTTCCATGCTTCGCCATCAGAAGGATGGCGTAACACGCCTGAACTTCTTCTGTTCTGATAGTGCCACATCATTTTTCCTACAGTTTGCATTGATGCAAACATTTCTGTAGCCTTGCAAATATCGGCAGATAGAACATTGCCTTAACAGGAACTGGTTTGTTCTTACTTGTCCCAATCTTGCGAGGACAATACCTCGACGCTTGATAAAATCTGCATTCAAGCAGTGCACCATCATTTTTTCTGAATTCATTATCGTAAAAGAGCATGCACCCATTCACACAACAATCAATCCTCTTAGCTTGGAGGCCCAACCTGGATACTAACCTCTTCGCATCATAATAATTTTTGGGTAAACCATCTTTTACAGGCGTCACCTCCAAAAGCATTTTGGAAAAATAATCCAAACACTCGTCGGCAACATTCCAATTGGACTTGCAAGCTAACAGTCTAATGCACATCGATAATTTAGAGTCTGAGGCTCCTTTAGACAATGGCTTATTTATCTCAATCAAAAGATTAAAAAATCTTTGTACTTCCTCATTCGGCAGTTCTTCGGTGTTATCATAATCATGCGCCTCATTCACTCCAAGAGCATCATCCTCCATGTCCTGCATTGACGCAAATTATTCACCATATCCCATATCTGCGCAACTCCTTGAACTACTCGTGCAATTCTCATCAACCCCTAAATCAACATGTGGTACTTTTTCACCATGATCAGTCCAAATCCAGTAATTGTCCTTAAACCCAACTTTATACAATTCTATTTTCACATCATCATCGCTCTTAATGCGTCGACATTGACATTTAAGGCACGGACATCTAATCCCTCCATCATTGATGAAACGTTGTTGTCTCTTCGCGTGAGCAACAAACTCTTCAACCCCATATACAAAAGATCGTTTCAAATCCTTTCTTCCTGGATATAACTTATCATACATCCATCTACGATTCGAAGGATAAAAATCCATCTTCTGCAAGTTAAAAGAATGCAAAACTATTAAATTTTGACAGCACGTCGACTTAGATAAATCCACATTCACTTTCATTATTTGGTATGGCCCTATCCCATTCGAGAAGAAACTTTTTCAACATTCGATCATAGTATTAATAGGTATTACTTAATTCACATACCTTATATTTGACGAAATTTCGGTAGCATTTCCCATTGGTCTCCAAGTACAATACTTGATCGCAATACCACAAGCAAGTTTGCACCCAGAGAACAAAAGGAAATGTATCGAATCGAAATTTCATCAAATATAAAGCATTAGAAGTAAGCAATAACTATTATATGAGTGAAGAAAATGTTTTTTCCCAAACTGTCCTCCTTGGACAATTCAAGGTTCAATACAATGAGCGACACCTCTATGCAAGTACACCTGCTCAATAATATCGAACCTCAAACGGGAAGCTATGGTTTTGCTCAAGTATTAACTCGTCTAAGGGACAGATAAAATTAATGAGCAAAGTCATAATTAACTATTCTAAAAAAACTATGCATATAAAAAACATTTTCATACTTCAATCAAGGCTTATTAATTTGAAAATTTTATTTATATTTATATTTATATTTTTTATTTTTTGACTGAATATACTTTTATTTTTAAACTCTTCAATACTTTATTTATATTTTTACGTATTATGAAGCTTAATACCTGTTATAAGTGGTAAGAAAAATTGGTGTAATTTGTTATTTAATTACTTCTGCATTTCAGTTTAAATTATTTTATTTATTATTTATTTTATAAGTGCTAAGAGAAATTATGATTTGATATTTAATTAATATTTGATTATTTAACTATTTATGTTATTAACCTATTCAATATTTAATTTTTAAATTTTATTCATTTAGTTTGGTTGCGTCGCATGATCCACCGCCAATCACTTGCAATCTGCTATGACTAGGTCACCACTGAATGAGTCACACCACCGCACAAGCCGCTTTTTATTAAATTGATAATTAATTTTTTTATTTTAATTTTTATGAGGCTTAACACATATATAAGTGTTAAAAGATATTAATATTTTATTCATTAATACTTTATCTTATTATTTTAATTTTATTATTTAGTATAGGTTATTTATTATTTATTTAAATATTTATTTTATAAGTCACATTTGATATTCTATTAGTTATTTAAAATATTTTAAACAATAAACAAAACCAAACAAACTATAAGATTACAACAACATAGTTGATACATGCATACATATATACACATTTCACAATCAAAATTGCACATTACAGTTGATAATATCATAACAAAATGTATTCAACATGTTCAGTATTCAATCTTCAAAATGTTCAATATGCAAGAAAGCATTAACAATCAGTATTCAATTACAACATTTTTACATGCTAAATGTTCAATGCCAAAACAGAGGCAAGAGAGCAAACCTGGGAGCAAAGGGGATGAAAAAGTGGCGGTGGTGGCCCGGTTGTGGTGGTCCGGTTCTGCAAAATTTATAAAAAATTAAATATGGACAGAGGGAGGGGCAGAGGAACATGGACAGAGGCAAAGGGAGATACCTGGACGGTGGAGGTCGTGGTGGTGCGGTGAAGCTCGCGGTGGTATGGTGGAGGTTGACGCGGTGGTGCATTGAAGCTCGTGGTGGTGCGATGAAACTGGAGTGCGATGGTGTGATGAAGCTGGTGCGCGGTGGTGACTGGTGGCTAAGGGCTGAGGGCTGAGGGTTGGTGGCTGGTGGCTGAGGGCTGGTGGTTGTTGGGCCGACTGAGTGGAGAGGCAGAGAGGGAGAGGGTGAACAGAGAAATGAGGGGCAGAAGGCGCGAGTGTTTAGGTTAGTGAAGCTTACAGACGGCTTGCCAAGGGTAACAAGTAAGTTCCCTTACTGACGGCTATCCCTTCCCTTACCGACAGCTAACCCATCGGTAACTAAAAAATAGTCATTTGAGTCCGTAATGCGAAACGATGCTTATCGACGGCCTAAGCCGTTGGTAACATAAAGTACCCTTAGGCCGTCGGTAACAATAAAATGATTGTTAAAGTTACTGACAGCTTAAGTCGACGGTACCATAAAGTACCCTTACCGACAGTTAAGCCTTCGAAAACGTCTTCTACCGCTGAAAACCCAAACGTCACTTACCGACGGCTGTGACCGTCGGTACCAATAAGTACCCTTACCTAAGGCGAAGCTGTCGGAAAAGTTGCGGGAAAATCTTGGCGCCAATTTGCAGCGAACCGACCATCGGGCTTACTGACAGCCTATCCCTCGGTAACATTACCGACGGTTATTGTCGTCGGTATAGTGGTCGGAGAATTTACCGACAGCCTAAGCCGTCAGAAATTCGACGGTTTTTTGGCCATCAAAAATAAGCCCTAGGTAAATGAGCGAATTCTTGTAGTGATTGCAGGTCGAATTTGTAGTCCTTTATGAATTCCATCAACCTCCTCTGCCTCATGTTTAACTCCTTCTGGTCTAACAGATACTTCAGGCACTTATGATCGCTTAATATACTGAGTTTAGCACCATATAGATAGTGTCTCCATATCTTCAATGCGAACATATCGCAACTAGCTCCAGATCATGAGTCGGGTAGTTCAGTTCATGCACTCTAAACTGCCTGGAGGCATACGCCACCACTCTTCCTTCTTGCATGAGGACGCAACCCAACCCTTGATATGATGCATCTTTGTATACATCAAAACGTCCTAAGGGATCTGCAAAAACCAACACCGTCGATGTGGTCAACCTCCGCTTCAACTCTTGGAAAATCTGCTCACAAGCCTCCGACCAATCGAATGCCTTCCCCCTTTCTTGGTAACTGCGCCGTGGGCAACGCAATTTTAGACAATCCCTCTATAAACCTTCTAGAGTAGCCCACCAAACCAAGAAATCTTCGAACCTCACTTACCTACTTCGGTCTCTCCGGACCAACCATAACCTCCACCTTAGCAAGATCCACCGTGATTCCATCCTTGTTGATCACGTGTCCCAGAAACTATACCTCCTTTTGTAACATCCTCATTTTCATCATCTTAATTAAATGCATGGGTATATGTTGGCTTGATGATATGCTTTTGAGAGTTAGGGTTAAATTGGATTAGAGAAGGATGAAGAGTGTGTGTGATTCTGAGCAGAACGCTCAAGCATGGAGCAATGGAATGTTTAAGCGTTGTAACACTCTAGCATGGATCAGGATGGACTCTCAAGCGTGGTCACTCTGACCAGTTGAGGGCCAGTGATGGGACATCAAGTGGCACATGTTGGTTACGCGTCGCAGCTGGCACGTGATGGTCAGTGCCTTAGTGGTGAGGAAACGTCAATGCTCAATCGTTGAGAAGTACAACGCTCAAGTGTTGGAACACTAAAGCGTGGAGAATTCCAATGCTAAAGCGTGGACAGTAAAATATTTTCCTATAAATAGTTCCTCATTTTCACCGAGGGAAGAGTTTCACTCTTCCATTATTGTTACATAGAGCTTGATGTTGAGAGGCAGAGTTGAGGTTGAGGACTTTGAATCATGTTTGTGATCCGTTCGTTGATCTGATTTCAGTTCCGTTGGTGTATTCGTGATCAGGTCAACTTCTACTACAATTCTACCGGTTTGCTTTCGTGATTTGTCAAGGGTAAGCCGAGGTTCCGTATCTACCTACATTGTAGCTATACAATGTTCTCCTATTGTTTAAGCTTCTATTCACGGTTTTAGCTTCATATTAGGGTTAATGCTACAGTCTACGTGTTGTTTCCATGATTAGGGCAAGGTTGGAAGTTGCGTTCGTGATCCTTTTAGTAGAACGAGGCTGCGGCTGAGAAGGACCTTGGAGAGTTCGTGATCATTGTTGCAGTTGCTATGAGGTGGGAGAAAGAACCACAATATTGTCGGGGAGTCAAGAATAAAATAATATATATTGATATGCGTAGGGCAACCTAAACCATACTAGTGGTCGAGTAACTGACAACACCTAACTCATATTGGCGACTACTGGTCGGTGGTACCAACGTAGTTTTAGCCATTGTAGGTTTATCGCCGATAGGTTGATTTTATGATATGTCGAGGTTGTATGCTTGTATGTTGGTATGCCTAAAATGATACATGTTGATATGTATGTTGTGCCTAGTAACATGTTTAGGGTTACTTGAGTATATGCCTATGAGTAGATATTGATTAACATGATTATAGTGGCTTATGACATGATGTTTATGATTACTATTGTATGAGTATAGATTGTATGAGTACAGATACGCAGTAATTCCTGATAATTTGGGAAATGAACATGTGGTGAGGATTTTGAGGATGCAGATATGTTGTAGTGCTCAACCTAGAGATCATGTTGATATATTTATGTTGAGATATAAAGTTGATACCCGATTATGCCGACGAACATTGGTTGTAGTCGTGTACAAGTTGAGGTTGAGGCACTAAGTTGTTGATCCCGAGATGAGTCGGTGAGGTTCATGTTACATCGTCATTGTTCATCACTGTGTTGGCATACGGGCGATCGATCTTGCCTGTGGGGAGATGATCGTACCCATCATTTGTTAACGGGTGAATGTTCCGACCTGGCCTGCGGGCAGGGGGATATGTCATTGCCGTAAGTTGAGTTGTTGATGGTTGAATATTCTGACCTGGCCTGCGGGCGGGGGAATATATCGTACCCATGAGTTGAGCCAAGAGGGTTGTTGGCCGAACCCTACATTATGGGGGGTGGCACAATGATGTATGGGACATAATCGCGTCCATATAGTTGTTAGTTGCATATGGGTGAGAGACAGTAGCAAAGAGGGAATAGCTTAGGAGATGATTTGCTTGATTGTTGTGTTGTTGTATGTCGCTATTAGTGTAGCTTATTTTATAGTTGTTTCCCTGTTTATGATGTATTGCTGTTTCTGTTGGAACCAAAGTGGTTATGGTCTAGTAATCCCTTATGTTTTGATGTTAACAAAGGACTAATTTCAGAAGAACAAAGATTTGTTATGGACTAACGCTTTATCTTAAGTGTGCAAGATAATATATATAAGTCCAAAGACTATCTAAGTCCAAAGACTTTCACTTGTCTGAACTACAAAACTGGTCTAAGTTCTTACTCAGATCACATGATAGAAAGCTGTATCAATAGAATCATTGAGTCCAAAGACTCTTGCTATCTTTGTGCAAATCGCTATAGTCCAATAATGCTTTAATTGTTCAGCGTGAATACATTTGTAAAGCTTTTAATTTTATTATTCCTTGTAAAAAGGTTATATCCTTTGGACAAATATTCCTTGTAA
This sequence comes from Ammopiptanthus mongolicus, assembly GCA_039655645.1. NCBI lineage: Eukaryota > Viridiplantae > Streptophyta > Magnoliopsida > Fabales > Fabaceae > Ammopiptanthus > Ammopiptanthus mongolicus. The sequence goes on along the minus strand of CM077351.1, from coordinate 51,902,973 downwards.
CTCTCGTTCAAACAAAGCAAAAGCTAGATTGTCCTCGTCACAAAAAGAAGTTGACCTTCTCCTTTGAGAAAGACAAAAGGAAACTTTCGAATACAAAGAGGATATGTCAGTCCTATTTCTAGCTGTCAAGCCTGATAGTCTACCTTGCTGATCAGAAGCTTCAAGGAAGTTATCAGACTCAACGGACCAATGCATTTAATGCATGATCAGAACGGATCTTTTTCCATCCGTTGAAGACTGAAGATTGCTCAAAGCCAAAAGGCTATAAATACCTCCACCCTTTGAAGATGCAAGGAGACCGAACTTGAGCAGAATACAAGCATATGAGAAAACACAAGCAATCAAAATAAAAAACAAAGCTTACAAGCTTACTCTGTTCTTAAACTTTCATATCACTCTCTGCGAAGAGTATTGTTTAGAGTTCTGAGCTTAGTTTCAAACCCTCACACTTAGTGAGTCAGTAGAACAAAACCTTTTTCAAAACCTTAGTGGTTGAGCCTGAAGAGGCTTGTCTAGAAAGAATACTTGAGCCTGAAGCGGCTTGTCTATTAAAGAATATTGACTGTTGCTTGAAGAGGTGTAGAATACTTGCTTGAAGAGGTGTTGAATACTTTCCTGAAGAGGTGTTGAATTCTTGTAACAAAGGGTTTTTGTTATAGAGGATAAAGCTCTCAAGTAGAGGGGACTGGACGTAGCTCTTTGGTGAAGAGTGAACCAGGATAATATCTTCGTGTTCTTTTCTTTCCCTTATCTTCGCTTGAGTTTATTTTCTTACTAACGTCTTGGGATTGAATTGTTTTCTTATTACGCTAGTCTCTTTATCTTAATTGGACTAAGTGAGCATCCAACCGGTGTTTGGAAACGCTTCCAGCCTCCTTTAAAAGATTTATCATCCAACCTTGTGAAAACATATATATATCTGCTTGCGAAAAGTTTTAAAACTTAAGAAACACAATTCAACCCCCTTCTTGTGTTTCAAACAGGTTCCTTCAATTGGTATCAGAGCTCAGCCTCTGGGTTGAGCACTTAGCCGTGTAGAGGAAAAAGATCCTACAGCAGATATGGCAAGACAAGGTATGCCGAGCGGGTGTCAACCTGTTATGGAAGGTACTTCTATGACCAGACCTCCGTTCTTCAATGGAACCCATTACTAGTACTGGAAGGAGAGATTCAAAGGCTTTATCTTAAGTAGAAACTCAGCTCTCTGGGCCAGAATCACGAATGGTCCAAATGTGTGTCTCAACTCTGATGGGACAGACAAAGCAGAAGATGCCTGGACTGATGCTGAAAGAGCAAGAATGGAACAAAATCATAAAGCCAGATATGCTTTAATGTGTGCTCTCAGTCCTGAAGAATTTCAGAAGATTCACACATGTGATTCAGCAAAGGAAATCTGGGATACTTTGTCAAATCTTCATGAGGGGACCACCAAGTTAAAAGATTCAAAAATCATCATGTTGGTGCCAGTATGAATTGTTCACCATGGCCGAAGGAGAGTGCATCTTGGACATGATGAGTCGCTTTCAGACGATTATCAACAATCTAAAGTCTCTTGGGAAAGTCTACACTACCAAGGAGAATGTAACTAAAATTCTTAGGAGCTTGCCTAAGAAGTGTAGACCTCTTGTTACTGCAATCACCCAGGCCAAAGATCTTTCTACTTTGACTCTAGATGATCTGGTTGGAATGCTTCAAGTTCATGAGTAGGGGCTTGATCTTGACAATCCTAGAAAGAAAAATAAAGGGATTGCCTTGAAAGCTCAGAAGTCCAACAATTCAAAAGCACTAAAAGCTGATGAGTCCGGTGATGATGCTGATCAATCTGACAATGAAGTGTCAGATGATAATGAACTATCCTTCATCTCCAGAAAGATTCAAAACATGTGGAGAAAGAAAAATGGGATGAAAAGAAGGCCATTCCAAAAGAAAAACTTCAAAGATCACGCTGAACCAAAAGACAAAAAATCAGCTGGTCTGTTTCGAGTGCAACAAGCCAGGTCACTTCAAAGCTGACTGCCCTATTTTAAAGGACAAGAAGAAGTTCTTCAAATATAAGAAAAAGAATTTCATGGCAACTTGGGAGGATCTTAACTCGTCTGAAGGAGAAGAAGAAGAAGAAGAAGAAGAAGAAGAAGAAACACATGAGGAGGCTAACTTATGCCTTTGGTCCAACAATCAAAATGAAGACTCTTCGGATGATGAACAACTTGTTGTTCCGGAAGAAAGAACTCAGGAGGCTACCTCTGAAAGAGGATGGAATGGTCCACCCATCTTTAAAGGAACGGACTATCCTTATAGGAAATCAGTCTTTCAAATATACGTCCAGGCTCAAAATTATGATTTGTGGAATATATTTACCAATGGAGATCATCGTCCAACAACCACTCTTGAGGACGGCTCAACAACGTCCAAACCTGAAGCTGACTGGACGAATGAGGATATCAGACGGTATTCGCTGAATGCTCATGCCAACTGGTGTCTCATCAACGCTCTTGATCGGACAAGACTGGAGATGGTCTTGCAATTCCAAACTGCTAAGGAAAAGCTGGATGCTTTAGAAAAACTGTTTAGTCCAAGGAGTCCGTCTGCCTCAAACTTTTGTCTAATGGCAAAAACTTCATCAGACGCTGAATCAGACGAAGATGAGGTATCTGTTTCTGATTCTTTTCAAGAAGCATATGATGAACTGCTTAATGATTCCTCTTTATTGCATCATCAATATATTATGCTTAAAAGAAAATTTTCAAAAGTAAATAAAGAGTGGGAAGATACCAACAAGAAAAATAAGCAGCTCATTGATGAAAACAATAAGCTGAAAGCTGAGAATGTCAGTCTAACTGACAAACTCACCTCTGGGTCTACTGAAGCTCACGAGGTAACCAGACTAAAACAAGAGGTATCTAACCTAACCAAAAGCGTATCAAAGCTTGTTGGAGGTTCAGAGAAGCTAAACTTGATATTGAGGTATTCAAGATCACATCAAGATAAGTCTAGCCTAGGCTATGACTCTGAGAAACAAGAAGCTTCTCAGAAAGTATCAAGGTCCAATAATTATCATAAGACCTTTCAAAATTATGGAAAGCAAAAAGAAAACAAACAGCATGCATCCAATACTTTTTGTAATTTATGTGGAAAGAGTGGTCATATCTCTTCAAAATGCATACACAAAAGGAAAACCAAAATGCATGGATGAAGACCACAAACTAACCAAAAAGGACCCAAGTCTATCTGGGTATCTAAGAACATGATAATCCCCGTTGCATATCTGCTTAGCAACACAAAGAAAACCCCAGTCCTGGTACTTGGACAGTGGATGCTCACATCACATGACAGGAGAAAGGTGTATGTTCCAAGAACTACGTGAAAAGACTGGTGGATGTGTCACCTTTGGAGGCAACCAGAAAGGAAAGATAGTTGGAATAGGTAAGATTGGTAAGCATCCTTTTCCCTCTATTGATAATGTTCTTCTGGTTGAAGGATTGAAACACAACTTGCTTAGCATAAGTCAATTATGTGACAGTGGGTCTGATGTTTCCTTCAATAAAGGTGAATGTATGGTCAAGAACCCTGATGGGTCCATCTTATTCACTGCCAAGAGGCAAAATAATCTTTATAAGATTAACTTGGGGGAACTCTCAAATCAAAGTGTGTCATGTCTAATGTCTGTTGAAGATGAGCGATGGATCTGGCACAAAAGACTTGGTCATGCAAGTCTGAGATTAATCTCAAGACTAAACAAGCATAACATCGTAAGAGGTTTACCATAGATCGTGTATAGATTGGACGCTCTCTGTGACGCATGTCAAAAAGGAAAACAAGTTAAGAACTCTTTTGAGTCCAAGAACATTGTTAGTACTTAAAGACCACTAGAGCTGTTGCATCTTGATTTGTTTGGTCCAACAAGGACTGCTTCCGTCAGCGGTAAGAAATATGGGCTTGTCATAGTAGATGACTATACTAGATGGACATGGGTTAAGTTCCTTGCTCACAAGGATGAGTCTATCAAGGTCTTTACTATATTCTGTAAGCGCGTCCAGAATAAAAAAGGCATATCTATAAGCTAAATCAGAAGTGACCATGGAGGCGAATTTGAAAATGAGCTTTTCCAAAGGTTTTGTGATGAAAGCGGTATTCATCACAGTTTCTCTTCCCCTAGAACACCACAACATAATGGTGTTGTTGAGAGAAAGAACCGATCTCTTCAAGAGATGGCCACAATTCTGTTCCTAAACACTTCTAGGCTGAAGCTGTAAATACTACCTGCTACATTCAAAACAGAATATACATAAGACCAATCTTGAATAAGACTCCTTATGAATTGTGGAAAAGACGCAAACCCAACATTTCTTATTTCCACCCCTTCGGATATCAATGTTTTATTTTAAATACTAAGGATCAACTTAGTAAGTTTGATGCCAAAGTAGATAATGGAATGTTGTTAGAATACTTTGAAACGTCCAAAGGTTTTAGAATCTATAACTCTAGAACATTGATTATTGAAGAATCCATCCATGTTAAGTTCGATGACAAACAGCCTGATAAGAGAATATTAGAGCTAGCTGATTCTTTTGCAGATCTAAATCTGAATGATACAGAAGATCGTCCAACGCTTAACAAAGACGAAGTATCAGACGCAACTCAGGACGCATCATCGTCTCAACAAGTGGTTAACACCCCTCGTTCGTGGCAATTCAGGACTTATGACCCTGATGATCAAATCATTGGCAAACCAAATGTAGAGTCTGGACAAGGTCAACCTTCAGAGAGCAAGCTGACTCAGCCTTCATCTTTGAAATGGAGCCAAAGTCTGTGGACGAAGCCTTAATGGATGAATGTTGGATCCTCGCTATGGAAGAAGAGCTCAACCAGTTTCAACGTAGTGACGTTTGGATGCTGGTCTCTCTGCCAAAGGATAAGTCTGTCATTGGAAGCAAGTGGTCTATCGCAACAAGCTAGACAAGGATGGTAAAGTTGTACGAAATAAAGCAAGGTTAGTTGCTCAAGGCTACTCTCAAGTGGAAGGTATTGACTATACTAAAAATTTTCCTCCAATAGCTAGACTAGAAGCCATACGCATATTACTTTCATATGCTACACATCATAACATCATGCTTTATCAAATGGATGTAAAAAGTGCTTTCTTAAATGGTTTCATTAATGAAGAAGTTTATGTTATTCAACCGCCTCGTTTTGAAGATCAAAACCATCTTGAGCATGTATATAAGCTTAAGAAAGCTTTATATGGACTCAAACAAGCTCTTAGAGCCTGGTATGAGAGACACAGCACTTTCCTAATGGAGAATGGTTTCTCAAGAGGAAAAGTGGATAAACTCTTTTTATAAAAACAAGCAAAAACAATTTTATTGTTGCACAAATTTATGTTGATGACATAATATTTGGTGCAACTGATGAATCTCTTTGTCAAGAGTTTTCAGAGCTAATGCAGAAAGAATTTGATCTGAGTATGATGGCAGAATTGAAATTCTTCCTCGGACTTCAAGTAAAGCAAACATCGGACGAAGTGTACATTCATCAGACGAAGTACACAAAGGAGCTTCTGAAACGCTTCAAGTTGGACGATTGCAAACTAATGAATACCCCAATGCATCCAACGTCCATACTAAATAAAGATGACAAAGATAAAAAGGTAGACCAAAAGGTATATAGAGGTATGATTGGTTCCCTCTTATATCTGACTGCGTCTAGACCAGATATCATGTTTAGTGTTTGTCTATGTGCTTGATTTCAGTCTAATCCAAGAGAGTCTCATCTCTCAGCAGTAAAGAGAATCTTTAGATATCTCAAAGGTTCTAATAATATGGGTCCTTTGTATAAAAAATTTGATGAATACAGATTAGTTGGATTTTGTGATGCTGACTATACTGGAGACAAAATAGAAAGAAAAAGTACCAGTGGAGGTTGTCACTTCATTGGAGCTAATCTAGTATCATGGTTAAGCAAAAGGCAAAGCACAATTGCTCTATCAACTGCTGAAGCTGAATACATTGCTGCTGCAAGTTACTGCTCACAACTTCTTTGGATTAAACATCAGTTGGAAGACTACAACGTGTTTGTAAGTAACATTCCAATTATGTGTGATAACACTGCTGCAATTAATTTGTCTAAAAATCCCATATTGCATTCTAGAGCAAAGCATATAAAAATCAAACATCATTTCATTAGAGACTATATGCAAAAAGGAATTCTTGATATTCAATTTGTTCATACTGACCATCAATGGGCAGATATCTTCACTAAACCTCTAGTTGAAGATAGGTTCACATTCATAAGAAAATATCTGAACATGCATTTTGTTGATTAAAGGTGAGTCCAATGCATGCGTCCAATAATTGCCTTAGTCCAATACATGTGAGTCCAATATATGTATCGCTTGCTCGTCTAATGCATTAATTGAACTAAATCATTGTCGAGTGTAAAATTAATTCTCATTCCCTTAACTGAGACAGCTTAGTTTTCAATAAATTTCAAAACTACTTTTTACGGTTTCAAGGTCTGGAACGTGTGTCAGTCATTTAATGCACGTCGTTTCACCACCTTCTCTCTTTTTGAAAATACGAAAGGTTTTCTCTCTTCTATTTTATAAAAACCAAAACTTGTTAAAGATTGCATCTTTACAATCTCTATCTCTCTGAAAAACCTCTCTTTGCAAAAATCCCTCTTTTTAATTTCTTCTCTGAAGCTATGGCAACTTCTTCCTCCACCGTTACTGCTAAGGGTAAAGGAAAGACCTTTGATGCCCAGACTGCTGACGTTCTGGAAGAGTTCAAGTTCAACCTTCAATTTCTTGCTGATAATGGGATATATGTCTTTCCAAACAATCACGCCACTGGGTGGTCGAGTTTCTTTGAAGGTTCCCCTGTTATCTACCCTGTTCTGGTTAGGGAGTTCTGGATAAACCCTATAGTTTCTGCAAGGGAAATACGTAACAAGGTGATTGACACCGAGGTTATCGTTTTTGAAGCTACTATTTCCAACGCCATTTGGTGTGCTCAATCGGGAATAACTTGTGAGGACAAATGGGAAGAAGAACTCAGAGGTTCTAACGCCATTAAAGAATGTCTCTTGAAGAACTTGTCAGACAAGCTAATAGCCTAAAAAAGGACTGATAAGGCTAGGGTTCTTCATCAGATTTTGAGCAAGGCTATCCTACACAACGCTGGGTCGAAGGATAATGTTTCTAAGGCACATCAGTTCTGCCTAGTTCATCTGATTCTGGAGAGGCAGATAAATCATCCACACCTTCTGTTCGCCTTCTTCAAATATGCCATTGAAGGCTCTGGAAAGCACACCTCCATCATCTATGCTGCTCTTCTATCAAAAATATTTGAGAAATTCATGGTTTATGAAGACCTCATTAATCTGAATCCAGAACAACGACTCAAATACTATGGTATTCATGGAATAGATCGTGTGCATCGACCTAAGTTCAGCAAACAAAGCTTGGTGATGATGCAATTGGACTGCTTCAAGAAGTCCAAACAAGAAGGAAAGCTGAAGGGTGCTCAGACGCAAGGTTATGACGAAGCGTCTATCCAACAAGTCTCAGCTGGACGCTCAACTTCCCCTGCTCGTCCAAAAGCTAAGATTTCTTCTGATCGTCCTAAGCCTACCGTCCAACCCTCAAGAAAAAAGAAGGTGGTTCTAGCTTCTATTGATGAGGAAGATGAGGACGATCAGCCTATCTCCAAGGTGATCAAAGGTCCAAGGAGGGAGTCTGCTTCTGAAGCTTCTCAACCTAAGCCTATTGCAACAAGGGCAAGGACCACCAGATCCAAAACCAAAGGTAATACTGAACCTCAATCTAGTTTAGTTATTACTCCTGTTGTTGAGCAACAGCTTGAGGTTGAAGACCTGACCTTAGACTCTCAACCGTCCTTACCCCTTTCACCCTCCACCTTACCTCACACACAAACCCTTCCCTCACAATCCAAACCCCAAGATTGGTTCACACCATGGGGAGATCACCCCTTTCAACCATATGGTGCACCTTATCCCAACATGATTTACCCAAAAAGAAACTACAGATGCATTCCTAGAATTACCTTCAGAAACGAAAGCTCCAACTGGGCTGATGTTCAATGAAGGTTCCCTATCCTCTTCCACAAACACTCACCTCCCTCACCTCTCAACATCCCAAAAGCCCTATACCACCACTAGAATACCAATACGAAACACCTTCCACACCATCTCAAAACCCCTCTGGTCCACCCCCTGAACATGGCTACTACCCCATTCCACACACATCCACTGACCCTTTGCCAACTCAACTGTACAATGCTCTTGGACCCTTGGTTGTCTGCCTTGAGAAGAAGAAGTTTGCCCCACAAGGCTTTCCAGTGGTGCCATTACAATGTCAAAAGGCACGTAGTAATTCTGAATGAAGAAAAGAAAGGTTACAAAACCACAAACAAAAGAAGATCAAGGACGTATGGTCTAACCAACATCTTTCTTGATCAAGACGTCAAATTCATTCCAAGCTATCCCTCAGCCTGGAAGGAATATTCTGATGTTCGCGACTTTCTTCCCTACTACGCTGTCAGAAAGGAGTGTGACATGTTAAGAGAAGCCAAGATCCATTACAACTTGCCAATAAGATTTTGGTCCAGAAGCTCTAAAACAAAAGTAGGCGTTGTTCCTCCTCGAGCTTGTCCAAGAATTCCTATTCTGGACCCAAATAAAAATAAGGATGGACGCAAAAGGCTTGAGACTTGGACACTGCCTTACAAACATGCTTTTGATCCTCTCTTCTAGAAAAGACCAAGATATGATTCAGTAGAGCTAGCCTACATCTGACAGAAGGATCCTTTCCAAAGGTTTGACCCAGACGCTCGGATCTACTGGGAAAACTTCATCTGGAGATGCTCTTAAGAAGCATCTTTGTCTGGTCTCTCTATCGAAGAAAAGCAAAAGATTCGTGTCTTCCCAAGACAATATCGAATCTCTGATGCTGACTTCTTGATCATGGACGACATCTTTGGTATAATGCTGTATCCAAGAGACGTGCTTCCAGCACCTAAACCCAGATGGAGAGAAAATAGATATGATGATCCTGAGATCATCCTTGGAGTGCTTCCACCTCCGCCCAAACCTATCATTGATCCTAACTTTGCTGCATTCCCACTTGCCCCACCACCGGTTGTTTACGAAGAAACTAGGGACACCGAGATCGTCTATGAGGACCCTTCTCCTGAAATTCATGCCGAGGAAATGGAACAAGTTGCAAACTCAGTACCCTCTAGGTCTCAACTTATTCCCCTTTCAGTGGTCCACCCTGCTGATCCATCTCCCTCTCAGGCTCTCAGTGTAGTTCCTGATCAGAGAAATGCCGAAGCAACAAAGGCCACAGCTGAAATTTCTGTCTCTTCTATTCCTCCGAAGTTTCAAGAGTTCATCCAAAGGTCTATAGAAGCTAACAATGTTGTGCTGCTTCAACAAATTGCTGGCATGTTTCGAAATTTCCTCCCTAAACCTTCTCCTCCTCCTCCCCCTCCTCCTCCTTCGTCTTAAAACTTCTTTTTATTATTTTAAGACTGACTGCGATGTGGTTTTCCTTCCTTTGTCTGATGAAAAAAAAGGGGGGAGAAAAGGGTTTTTGATTGAAATAGACTTATTATATCATAGTAATCAAAGTATATCTTGGTTGCATATTCATTATATGTCTTGTTATATATCCTTGATTGCTTATTCTGTCGTACATGCTTTATATGCTTAGAATATTTGTCTTAGGGGAAGCTTTTCAGCTCTTTAGGACACTTTGTTCAATCAAATTAGTATGTTTTGTCATCATCAAAAAGGGAGAGATTGTTGGAACCAAAGTGTTTATGGTCCAATAATCCCTTATGTTTTAATGTTATCAAAGGACTAATTTCAGAAGAACAAAGATTTGTTATGGACTAACGCTTTATCTTAAGTGTGAAGGATAATATATATAAGTCCAAAGACTATCTAAGTCCAAAGACTTTCACTCGTCTGAACTACAAAACTGGTCTAAGTTCTTGCTCAGATCAGACGATAGAAAGCTGTATCAATAGAATCATTGAGTCCAAAGACTCTTGCAATCTTTGTGTAAATCGCTATAGTCCAATAATGCTTTAATTGTTCAGCGCGAATACATTTGTGAAGCTTTTTAATTTTATTATTCCTTGTAAAAAGGTTATATCCTTTGGACAAATATTCTTTGTAACTCTCGTTCAAACAAAAGCAAAAGCCAGACTGTCACTGTCACAAAAAGAAGTTGTCCTTCTCCTTTGACAAAGACAAAAGGCAACTGTCGAATACAAAGAGGATATGTCAGTCCCATTTCTAGCTATCAAGCCTGATAGTCTACTTTGCTGATCAGAAGCTTCAACGAAGCTATCAGACTAAACGGACCAATGCATTTAATGTATGATCAGAACGGATCTTTTTCCACCCGTTGAAGACTGAAGATTGCTAAAAGCCAAAAGGCTATAAATACCTCCACCCTTTGAAGATGCAAGGAGACCGAACTTGAGCAGAATACAAGCATACAAGAAAACACAAGCAATCAAGATAAAAATCAAAGCTTACAAGTTTACTCTGTTCTTAAACTTTCATACCACTCTCTGCGAAGAGTATTGTTTAGAGTTCTGAGCTTAATTTCAAACCCTCACACTTAGGGAGTCAGTAGAACAAAACCTTTTTCAAAACCTTAGTGGTTGAGCCTGTAGAGGCTTGTTTAGAAAGAATACTTGAGCCTGAAGAGGCATGTCTGTAAAAGAATACTTAGTGTTGCCTGAAAAGGTATAGAATACTTGTCTGAAGAGGTGTTGAATACTTGTAACAAAGGGTTTTTGATATAGTGGATAAAGCTCTCAAGTAGAGGGGACTGGACATAGCTCTTTGGTGAAAAGTGAACCAGGATATTATCTCCGTGTTCTTTTCTTTCCCTTATCTTCGCTTTAGTTTATTTTCCTACTAACGTCTTGGGATTGAATTGTTTTCTTATTACGCTTGTCTCTTTATCTTAATCGGACTAAGTGAGCGTCTAACCGGTGTTTGGAAACGCTTCTAGCGTCCTTTAAACGTTTTATCGTCCAACCTTGCAAAAACATATATATCTGCTTGCGAAAAGTTTTAAAAACTTAAGAAACACAATTCAACTCCCCTTGTTGTGTTTCAAACAGGTTCCTTCAGTTTCTTATCTCCTGTACTTCTCTATGTTGTATTTTATCTATTCTCGATCGCACGAGAAGATTCTGTTGAGGAGCTGTTAGAGGAGATTGATGGCACACCTGTTGAACCTAATGCTGGCGGGAGAGCCCCGGATCCCAATGTTGGGAGACTTTGAGCTGCTCTATGTAGAGGATGATCATCTCTGGAAGCTTGACTACTCTCAGCGACGAGTGGTGTATACAGGCTCGGTTGCCGTATACTCTAGAGCTTGGAAGTTCTCGCTATCCTTGTTAGAGTCGTGTTGGGGTAGCAATCTTAGTTTTGTTATTGCCAGTATATAGGGTTGAGCGAAATGTATTTTGGGGCCAGGAGAGGAGTCTGATGTATTTTATCTTTGTTTCCATGCTTTCCGTTTGTACTTATTGTTAGTTGTGTACTCTGAGGTTGGTTGTTGAAATCAGTTGTAAGCTCTATTGAGAGAGCCAGTACATTCATATATATACATGTTATGTATGGTTCTGGTATCAGTGTTGGTTGTTTTAATATTTCAGCATTTTATATAATCACGCAACGCTGTAACGTTAAGAAGTTGAGTTCGGGTTACTAAATGGAACCTCCGAGGAGGGGCTGTCTCACCTTTAGCCAGAACACACACTTTGACAGTTTAGCATAAAGTTGTCTGTCCTTCAGCACTTGTAGCACCACTCGAAGATGGTCTTGGTGTTCCTCTTTACTCGAAGAGTAAACAAATATGTCATTGATAAACACGACAACAAACCTATCTAGGAACAGTCAAAATATCCTATTCATATAGTCCATGAACACAGCCAGAACATTAGTCACACCGAAAGGCATAACCAAGTACTCGTAGTAGCCATACGGATTCCGAAAAGCATTCTTTAGTATATCATTCTTCTTCACTCTGATATGATGGTAACCAGATCGCAGGTCTATATTGGAAAACACAGTTGCTCCTCTCAAATGATCCATCAAATCATCTATCCTTGGCAACGGGTACTTGTTCTTTATCGTCATTTTGTTCAGCTGACGATAGTTCACACACAATCTTGAACTTCTGTCTTTCTAATTACGAACAGTACCGGAGCTCCCCAAGATGACGCGCTAGGTCTGATAAACTCTTTGCCTAGCATCTCGTCCAACTGCTTCTTCAACTCTACTGGAGACACTCGATAACGTGCTATCAAAATACGTCCAGTCCCCGTATGAACATGCCATTTTGTTCGAAGGGCTTTCATTTCATTTTAATTTTTATTATTATTATTATTATTATTATTATTATTAATTTTCGTTTTTTGAATAATAATAATAAAAAAGGATAAAATTTTGTTCCATTTTACTTCTATTTTTTCGTTTTTATAAAAAAAAAAAAAAAAAAATGCCCAACCACCCTTTTGGGCCCAAACCAGATCCATCTGGTAACTTTTGACCCAAACCCGGATCCGATCCCCATTTTCTTTCTTCCTTTTCTCCTCAAACCATAGCAGCCACGATCTCCCCTTCTCAACCTTCACAAATTATTCCCAATCCCATAACTTCAACATTCATCATCAATAGCAAAGGAAAATCATGAACAATAAGGGGAAAGTTCAAGCACTATAAAGGAACGTAGGGACCAGTAGCCAGGGGAGGATTTTTTTTTTTTCTCTTTTCTTCTCCAAAAACAAGAACATCCAGCACTGTGTCCACTGCCCTATGCGTGTTCCATACCCACTGCACGACCAGCCAGCCGCGTTCTCCAACCTCCGCCCAGCCAGCCATCGCGAGTGGGCTCAAGATCACATCGCAACACCACTCTTCCTCAGCCCCGAGTCCAGACAACTTGACAGAACACTATCATGATGACCCTGTGTGCATCTCGACCTTGCCGCCACTGCAAAACCTCCGGAGACCGCCACACCACCGCCGTCCTCGTCCCCTTCCAACTCTGTTGAGACACCGCTGAGATAGCAGAAGCAAGGACCCTGTTCCTCTTCTTTTAGGTTTAGGCTTCTTTTCTTTTTTATTATTTCTTTATTTATTTTATTATTTAGTTTATCTATTATTCATTTCATCTTATTTTGTTTTTTTTATTCTTTTTCTTGTATTTGGGTTTAATGAGATTTTGGGCTGCTGGGTGTATTTGAGTGTATTAGGTCAGTAGGCTTCTTTTTCCTTTTTTACAACTTGGGCTGCTGTTTGTATTGATCATAAAATGCTTTCTAAAAATAAAACATAACACACACATACACGAAAATAATTATTTAAAATAAAAGTGTTTTATTCAGATTTTCTTACAACTATCATTTGATTACATACGCTTATTTTCCAAACCCAAATATTTCCTTACAACGATAAACGAATTTAATTAGAATATGCTTTTTTTAAATTAAATACATTTATGATATGAATAAATTGAAAATTATTCGATATCTTTAAACAAAAGGATAAACTGAGATGCGACATCTTATTAACCCCTGATTTTAGGACAACTGAGTTGTGACAAAATGGTAACCCAATGCTAAAATAATAATAATAATAATAATAATAATAATAAAACACTAAATTAACCTTTTTTGTAATAAAAGGGTAAACTGATATGTGACATCTTGTTAACCCTTGGTTTTATGGTACCTGAGTTGTTGCAACTTGGTGACCCTAAGCTAAAAAATAATAATAAAACAATAAATTAAGCTTACTTAAATAAAATAGGTTAACTGAGATGTGACATTTTGTTAACCTTTGATTTTAGGACACCTGAGTTGTGACAACTTGGTGATCCTGAAATCTTCCAATTAAAGATTATTTCAACAAAAAAAAAATAATTAAAATCAACCAAACCAACAAATATTTAAAGAACTATATAGCTTTGAATTCCTCATCGCACCGAGGATACGTACGAGCAAGGACAACCTCTGTCAAGCCCGAAAATAAATTTAAATAAAATAGGTAAACCTTTTAGATTTTTTAATAGATGGGGCTTAAATAAATATTTTAAAAAGAAATATAGAAATTTTGCACACTTAACTTTAGGTAACCATTTTTCTAAATGGATGCTGTGGGATGCTAATACATTCCCTACACATAATCGACTCTCGAACTCTAAATCTGGTTTCAAAGATCATTTTTCTTAAAAAAGGTTTTTCTAATGTTTTCCTTAATAAATAAACTTTGGTGGCGAATTCATTTTTTAAACCAATTAATTTTTTTGGTTCGCCACTCCGGTTGCGATAGCTGGCGACTCCACTGGGGATTTTTTTAAGAGAGTCAAGCCTGATATAGCTACGTGTGCAAAATATTTCTTTTATCCCCTTGTTTTTTTTTTATTTCTTCTTTAATTTCTTTAGTTGTCCATATTGTAAATGTTTTTGTGGAATTTTAGGATAGAAGACCTTTTTTTTTTTTTTTTTTAATAAATATATGTTATTTGTTCCGCTGCTTGGGTAGCTTTAAATTCTGCTCCCTTCACACACAACACTTACACTTTTACACACACGTATGAGTGGGGCGCTATACCCGGGTCCACTACAAAAAAAAGGTCAAATAGCGATCGATGATTTGCGACCAACAGAGTCCATCGCAAATAGCGACCGAAACCGCGACGGACAACACTATTTTCATATGTTACACAAGGTATAATCTTTGCGACCGAATTAGCGGCCGAAATTCACGGTCACAAGAATTCGATCGCTATATCAGTCGCGAATATTAATAAAAACAAAGTCAAAGATGATGAATTTTTTTGCAACTGAATTAGAGACGAATTTAAATGCAATGGTAATATTGGAGTTATTTAGCGACCGATTTTTATTCCGTCGCCAAAGCGCGTTGGTTGAAACTTTTGGTGGAGCCATTTGGCGACCGACTGGAGACCGATATATAAATCGGTCGCTATGGCGCGGTAACTAAAATTTTAATGGATTAGCTTAGCGACCGACTGGAGACCGATTTTTTTCGGTATCTATAACTAATAACTTAAATCGTGTGAAACCCCCATTTTCTTCCTCACTTCCGCGTGAAACCGCCGCCTCTCCTCTCTGTCTCACTTCTGCCCCCTCGTTCGGCCACCATCGCATGCACTCCAATAATTCCTCTCTTCTCTTCCTCTCTTCTCTTCCCTTTTTTCCTCTCATCTCTTCTCTTCTTTTCCTCTCAACAGAAACAGGGCACTCCGGCCACCGTCTCCACGCCCACACTCCAGCCACAATCGCATGCACGCACTCCGACCACTGCTGCAACTCGAGAGGGGACAACTCGAGAAAACGGAGAGGAGAGACTGAGGTGAATTGAGCGCAGAGGAAGAAAAATACAGAGGGCAACACACATATAGAGAGGGGACTGACTAGCTTTTTCTGGATGCTAATAGGAGCAGAGAAGGCAAGGATAGTAACACAAGCTCTGGGTCAGGATCATTGGTTGGTAGTCTTCAATTTTCTTTTAATTCTTTCCTCTTATTATTCGAATTTGTAACCTCGCATTCATTGGGGCTAAATTTTGTTATTGGTAATCTTCACTGATTTCTAAGTTTGAACCATTAGGATCTATACCCATGTTTCCTGCTTATGATCGAACATTGTATTGTATCTTGCTTGTTGGATATTTTCGTAATGTTGTTTAAATTCAGATAATGCCGTTCTTATTCGCAAGAATCCCAAAGTCTTGTTCCTGGATGTGTTGATAGGATGTTATTCTTGAATTGTAAAATATATTAGATGCTTTATATTTCTGTTTGGTGCTGTGATTGCTTCTTGAAACCAGCCAAAAGACTAATGGATATCAATTTCTGTTATGGGTGATGTTATTTACTTGTGCAGTGAATCCATTGAATTGATTTCACATGAATGCTTGAATCTATGTAGTATTTAATCTAGAGAATCTCAGAATGCCCTTGGACTTGATTGTGGATGTGCTATTTCTATTAATTAGCTTAATATGCCTTCACTACTAGCCCAGGTTCATGTCTATGCTTTACTAATTTATTGTTCTGTTTTGGTCACATCAATGACGCACTGATATGTTCATAATGTGCTGGCTGCATGTCAACTGATAGAGAATGGGTCTTTTGGATATTCGATATTTTGTGTTGGTCGATGAATTTATAATGTTATGGGTATCATTTCCTCATCCAATTGAAGATATTTCGTGGGCACTCGTCAAAGTTTTAATCCATCTGAACCTCTTGGTCTTGTTTGCCCATGTTGTATAAGCAATACAATCATTTATGAATTGAATATTTGAACTATCATTCTCTGTTGAATAACCACCTTGCACAAGTGGAATAATTCATATAAGAGAATCTATTGCATAACCACCTTATTACTTTCATTTGAATCTACATATATTATATGTAAATTTACTTCTATCAATGTTATCTCAGGGTTCTTGAGAAAAGTTCAATTTAACAACTGCAGAATGGATGAGACACAATCAAGCTTACACTATGAAATTGAAATATTACTAGTAGGAATATTTCAATTGGTTAATAATCTATTACACATATGTTTAAGTTATTTTAAAGTGATTTATTTTCTGTTGCAGAATAGGTACTTGATCTATTCTTTCTTAGTCGAACCAGAGTCCCTTCGTCCCCTCTCCCTCTCCACAGGTAAGCTTTCTCCTTGAGTTCTCTGTGATTTTGACATTCTTAAAAAAATTGATTAGTTACTACACCTCATTGGCTTGCCTTAAAAAAAAATTTATTGATGCTTATGTGAAGTTTTGTGTTATTTGTTAGTGGAGAGCGGATCTCAATAGGATGTGATTGTGTCTGAAAGGCAGGATGCTGTTTGTGTGCTGATAATTTAGAAATTATGCATGTGATTGGCAATTATGTGTTGTTTGTTAGTGGAGAGCTGAGCTCAAAGGGATGTGATCCGATCCGAAAGGCAGGATGCTAGTTGTGTGCTAATAATTTAGAAATTATGCATATGTTTGCAAATTATGTGTTGTTTGTTAGTGGAGAGCGGAGCTCAATACGATGTGATCATTTCCGAAAGGCAGGATGCTGGTTGTGTGCTGATAATTTAGAATTTATGCATGTGTTTGCCAATTATGTGTTGTTTCTTAGTGGAGAACTGAACTTAATAAGATGTGTGATTCAAACTTTTTGCTAGAAAATTTTATTCAAGTTTTTGCAGTACCCCTAATATATAAGATAATGATTCTACTTTCTTAGAGTTAATTATTTACAAAAGCCTTAGTTTCCCGTTTGAGTTCCAATATTAATGAGTATGCTTACCTTCTTAAGGTACAAATGCTCATTGTATTGAATCTTGAATTGTCCAAGTGGGACAGTTTGGGGTAAAACCTTTTTCACACTCGTATAATAGTCATTTCCACGTTTAAATGTCTTATATACTTGATAAAATTTTGGTTTGATGCATCTCTTTTTGTTCTCCCGGTACATACTTGATCGTGGTAGATCAAACCCCGTTCAAGTCGTGTACTTGGGGACCGAAGGGAAATGCTGCCGAAATTTCATTAAGTATAAGGCATTTGGGCCTGGGAATAACTAGTATTAATCGAGTGTGGTAAAGGTTTTTTCTCGAATGGGATAGGTTCATACCTTGTCATAAGTGCAACACCCTTTCCCGAGTGTCACATTCCCGAACGTTTATAAGGCCGAAAATATTTCTTAATGTGGAAAATACGGTTTTCTTTTTTTTTTCTGCTTAACAAGATGCAATGGGATTTAGCAAAGGCAAATAATACTAATAACGAACTTAGGTTCGCCATACATTTCTAGAACAATATGCATAATAAATACAGGGACATAAACAGAAAAAGGAATAATACTATATACAGACATAAGTCTAATGTATAACTGATACAATAAGTACTAGGAGTCGTAGCTCCCAAAAGGTACTACAAAAACTGACATAGTCTGGCCGACAACAAAACTAGACCACAAAAAGAAGGTCCGCCTCAGGGCTCAAGGAAACTACTGGACTGAACCATCGTCACGTCCATCTGTTCAAACAGCAACAACAAGTACCAACAGAAAACATAAAGATATGGGTGAGATTCTCGTTCATCAACACAGCAAAACAGCAATAGTAAAAACGGGACGACTCACCGGGTAACAGCGTACCCAACATGCTTACAAGAATTCTCAATGTCAAACATATTAAGCAGTTGACAGCATAATATCATGTTAAGCAGTTAACAGCATAAAATAAGGTATTCTTAAACAGTACAACGATGTGTAACAGTAAATGTAAACATCAATAGCCATGCAATGCAATGCAATGTATATGACTCAATGTCAATGTCACTGGGTACTACTCTGACCACTACTCCATGGAGCTAACAAAACATTCGGAGAGAGTGAATGGGAGGACATGTTCCGTGCGCGCCAGCCTTGGGCAAGATGCTACAACATTCGTAACGTGCACGTATCTGGCTTTTACGGAAACACTCTCGACCAAACATGAAAAGTACGGCATCTAGTAGAGGATATCAGTGTATTGCACGGATTCGCCACGACACAAAAGAGCTACCAACTGGTCACATGTCAGCCCTTCCAACCCTGATACCTCCAAAAAGACCATTGAAGATCGTCACCGTAAGATTCGCACCCGCATCAAGGTGTAAGCTCAACTCCTAGGCTCAAGGCCTTATGACTATGCAATTGAAATGCCAATGCTTACACAAAGCAGATGCGATCAAGCAATGTCTATCCCCCGGATAAACCTCGAAGTCTACTAAGGTTCTCTTCCTTAGGAACTATACGTGTCTTTATTGAAAACAAAACCTTTATCCACCGGATAAATCTCGTGATCCCTCCGGGATCGAGTCATCACAAGACTGAAACAATTGAACGACTGATCGGGGATTGAATCACCGGTCCGTCATCGAACTACTGTTTCAAAACCCAAAACGTTTCATGTTTGTGTCTATGTCTTATGAAGTCATTGATGTATTAAGTCATCAATGGTATAGCATGTGGTCTTGTTCCACTACATACCATACTTAATTATCCCTTGTTTTCAACTCTAAGTCAATTACTTAACTTAGGTTTTTAAAACGTAAAACTTTACAGTTTGAGTTGAAAAACACTCTTTAACAAACCATTTCTCGCGAGGCGAAGGTCTATGTCGCGACGCGAGGCTGAGAAGTTATCTTTACTGCTTGGAAAGTCCTTCTGCTTCGCGAGGCGAGGATTGTATCGCGACGCGAGGCAGAGAAGTGATCTTTTCTATTCAGACAGTCTTTCTGCTCCGTGAGGCGAGGATTATATCGCGACGCGAGGCAGAGAAGCTGCATCTTCACTATTTAGGCGGTTCGCGGGGCGAGAACTGCTTCGCTACGCGAGGCCGAGAAGTTGCATCTTTGGTGCTTAGGCGGTTCGCGAGGCGAGACGACTTCGCGACGCGAGGCCGAGAAATTTCATCTTTGTTGCTCGGGTTAGTCCACTGTCTCGCGGGGCGAGGTAATGTTAGCCTGGCGAATGCCTTATCTTCCCTCTGTCTCGCAAGGCGAGACGGGGTTCGCTGGGCGAGTGCCCTGTTTCTCCTTTTCCTAACTCCTTCATTAATTCTTCTTTTGAAAAACTTAGTTTGATTAAAAGACCTATGGCTAAAGAAAAGACATTTTCCCACTTTGATGATACTTTAAAGGTTAAAACTTCATTTGATCTTTGGATCAAAAATCACTTTTGTTTCTCTTTGAAATCCTAGGTTATGAAATCATGTTTTGTTGCATCAAAACTTTGCCAAAACAAGAACAACATATGTTCTTATATTTTCCTCTTACTAAGGCCACAAGCCTACTCCAATGCAAAATGGAGACTTTACTTCACCAACAAGGTAAATGTAGCTCAAAAGCTCACATAATTATGGTAAACCACAATACACATTACTACATCATAATCAAACATATCCATCACACATCATGGTCTCATAACCAAACAATAAAAGTCCATACTTGATCTAGTGATCAAAGTAGGTTTTTCAACATACATGGAAATGATTTTCATTCAATCATATCTTCATCAGCATATGCTAAAGCACACTACAACATACTCAAGCATAAACTCATCATGACAATCTTGTTCTCCAAGAGAACTTATCAAAACTTAACATATAAAAGTGAACCCAAACTAAAGGGTTTCACCCACACATAAAATTAAACAACCATTCTCACTACCACCATTTTGGTGTGATGAGGTTCTTCTCCCCATACCTGTTGATAAGCAGATTCCCGGATCAAAGTCGGTTGATCAGTTTGTGAACCTCCTGATAATCGTCAATAACTACAACAACACAACAACCAACATTAAACAACAATCAAAACCAATCTCAACTATCATAACAAAGAGGATTTCGGCCACCCTAGGTTAAAAAGGTTAGGGATTGGTTTTGGTTTTCCATTTCATGGATTCAAAGGCATTAGGAAAGCTAAGGATGAAATCAAGTGTTAAAAATCAAAATTTGATGAAAACACTATCATCATTATCCAAAAGGGTTCGGCCAAAAATGCTTTTTGAGCTATGATGAGAGTTGAATCATAAGCTCTTAGGTTTTGGTAGAGATTGATGATGTGAGTTCAAAGAACTTGGTCTTACCTCAAAAGGATTTTTCTACAATTTCCTATGAATTTTCAATGTTTTGGATCTAAGAAATTCTTTTCATAAAAATGAAGATTGATCTTGAAATAAAGAAAGATTCAAGAAGCTAAGAGATCATAGAAGTGATCTTACCTTGAAATGAAGAAAGATTGCTCAAGGAATCAAGTGAATCCAACAAAAACTCAAGCTTTTCTAGGTGAAAATGGAGTTTTCTCTCAAGAACAACTATGGAACTCTAAAGGAAGAGGGGCTGTGCGAAAATGATGAAGTGAGGGGCTGAGTTCAGCCTCATAAAAGTTCACTTAAGGGTAAAAAGGTCATTTGCCAAAAGGGTATAATGGTAAAAGTGTAAAAGACTAAGGTTAGGGGCATTTTGGTCATTTTGCGTCCAGATATTTCCGAACGTCATGACGACTCTGGCATACTCTCCCAAGTGTCCTGGGATGATGTGATATCAAGATTATTTGTTGGCGAGTCCCGGTAAATCCATATGTGGCTCTGTTCGTCACCCGATTGAGGATTCCGCCCGAACAAAGGTCAGGAAGTGATTTTTCTGAAATTTTTACAAAATTTAACCAAAACGTAGATAATCGAATTCTAAGACTTATTGTCTCGTTCACGGGTCCATCTGAGGTCTTCTGAGCAGTAAAATCATACTGTCAGTGTAAAAACGCAGACCGGACTCCGTTTGAGTTTTCGACTCAAAACTTAATCGTAGCTTCCTACGATATCGTCGAGCATGACTGTGGTCTCGGAATATTTTATTTCTATTCCTAAGACCTCGAATAAAATAAAGACATTAAAATACTAAAGAATTAGAAAGCGTGAAAATCGGGGCGTTACATTCCTACCCCTCTTAAAAGAATTTCGTCCTCGAAATTATACGTACCACTTAAAACAAACTCGGATACTGTTGTTGCATGTCCTCTTCTCTTTCCCAGGTAGCATCACCTGTAGTCTCGTTCCAGATAACTTTGACCAACGCTATCTCCTTCCCTCGCAGTTTCTTTATCCTCCTGTCCTCGATCTTAACCGGCAATGTCTCGTAGGTTAGGTTATCCTTTAGCTGTACTGAATCAGACTCTATGACGTGACTGGGATCAGGAATATACTTTCGCAATTGCGAAACATGAAAAACATTATGAAGGTTGGATAGAAAAGGCGGTAAAGCTATTTGGTAAGCTACTGGACCTATCCGACGAAGAATTTGGTAAGGTCCAATGAATTTTGGAGTGAGTTTTCTGGACTTCAGGACCCTGCCCACCCCAGTCATCGGAGTGACTCTCAAAAACACATGATCCCCTTCCTCGAACTCAAGTGGCCTACGTCTTTTATCCGCATAACTCTTCTGTCGGCTCTGAGTCGTCCTCATCTTTTCTTGAATCAGTTTTACCTTCTCAGTTGTTTGTTGCACTAGTTCAGGTCCTAATGAAGCACTTTCTCCATCTTGGTACCAACACAAAGGTGTTCTGCAACGTCGTCCATATAAAGCTTCGTAGGGTGTCATCCCTATACTCGAATGATAACTGTTGTTGTAGGTAAACTCTATCAACGGTAGGAAATTCTCCCAACTTCCGGCATGTTCCAACACACACGCCCTCAACAGATCCTCTAACGACTGAATCGTCCTTTCCGATTGTCCATCAGTTTGAGGATGGTAAGCCGAACTTAATCGTAACTTCGTTCCTAAAGCTTCATGTAAACTTTGCCAAAAACGCGAAGTAAATCGCGGGTCTCTATCCGATATGATACTTGAAGGTACTCCATTCAGTCTCACAATCTCACTGATATAAATCTGAGTAAGCTTTTCCATAGAATACTTGAGATTAATCGGTAGAAAATGAGCTGATTTCGTAAGCCTATCAATTATAACCCAAATGGAATCGTATCCTTTAGGTGTCCTTGGCAAACACGTCACGAAATCCATTGCTATGCCGTCCCATTTCCACTCTGGGATATCCAATGGAAGTAACATTCCAGCTGGCCTCTGATGTTCAACCTTTGCTTTCTGACACACTAAGCAAGATGCCACATAATCGGCTACATCTCTTTTCATGCCTTGCCACCAAAACAACCGCTTCAGGTCTTGGTACATCTTGGTTTACCCTGGATGCATACTCAACTTGCTTCTATGAGCTTCGTCCAGAATTAACCTCCTTATCTTTGGGTTGTTTGGCACACAAACCCGTTCTCCTCGTCTTAGGATTCCATCTGTTCCTTCTTTGTATTCCGACGTCATCCCTTTCTTTAGATTCCTCCGCTCTTTCTCCAGATACTGGTCGTATACTTGTTTCTCCCGAATCTGATCCATCAGATCACAAGATACCGTAACCATACCTACACATAGTCTTCCTGGCATACTAACCACCGACAGATGCATATCCCTGAACTGTTCCAACAGCTCGTGTTCCTTAACCATCATGGCAGACACATGTAACACTTTTCTACTCAGGGCATCCGCTACCACATTAGCTTTTCCCGGATGATACTGTAACTGGAAATCATAGTCCTTCAAAAATTCCAGCCACCGTCTTTGTCTCATATTGAGCTCCTTCTGATCGAACAGATACTTCAAGCTCTTATGATCGCTGAAGACATTGAACGTCGAACCATACAAGTAGTGCCTCCAAATCTTCAACGCAAAGACTATCGCTGCTAACTCCAGATCATGAGTTGGGTAATTCTTCTCGTGCACTTTCAACTGTCTCGAGGCATACGCTACCACCTTCCGATTCTACATCAGAACACAGCCTAAACCTTGGTATGAAGCGTCACAGTACACTTCAAAAGATTCGCTTGGATCTGGCAATATCAACACTGGTGATGTAGTTAGCCTCTTCTTCAACTCCTGAAAACTCTGCTCACAGGCTTCAGTCAATTCAAATGCTTTGTCTTTCCTCGTCAATTGGGTAAGAGGTCCTACAATCTTAGAAAATCCCTCAATGAACCTCCGATAATGCCCAGCCAAACCCACAAAACTGCGTATCTCAGTCACTGTGGTTGGTCTTTCCCACTCAAGAACTGCTTCGACTTTCGACGGATCTACAGCAATTCCTTCCTTTGAAATTACATGACCCAAAAACTGCACTTCGTCGAGCCAAAACTCACACTTGGACAGTTTTGCATACAGCTGTTTCTCTTTCAGAACTTGAAGAACCACACTAAGATGCTCAGCATGTTCTTCCTGGTCTCGCGAATAGATAAGTATGTCATCTATGAAGACAACGACAAACTGATCTAGGTATGGACGAAAGATCCTATTCATATAGTCCATGAATATAGCTGGAGCATTCGTCACACCAAACGGCATCACAAGATACTCGTAGTGCCCATAGCGTGTTCGAAACGCTGTCTTCGGTACATCTTCTGCCTTCACACGAATCTGGTGATAACCCGATCGCAAATCAATCTTGGAGAAAACTGCCGCTCCCCTCAACTGATCCATCAAGTCATCTATCCTCGGAAGCGGATACTTGTTCTTAATAGTAACTTTATTCAACTGGCGATAATCCACACATAAACGAGATGTTCCATCTTTCTTTTTCACCAACAGCATAGGTGCTCCCCACGGCGACACACTGGGTCTAACAAACTGCTTCCCCAATAAGTCTACCAACTGTTCCTTCAAAGTTTCCAACTCAGCAGGTGCCATACGATACGGTGCCATAGACACTGGTCCTATTCCTGGCATAAGATCAATCGCAAACTCGATGTCCCGAACTGGTGGCAAACCTGGTACGTCTTCAGGAAAGACTTCCGGAAACTCATTCACGACAGGTATGCGCTCTAAGACTAGCTCGCTCTTGACTTCAAAAGAAGATAGTAACATGTATCCTTGAGCTCCTCTCCTTCTCTCAAAGAAGCATTTACTTGGTTGGCAGTCAAAAATCCAGAATTCTCACAACTTGGAAAAACTAAGGTTTTATTTGCATAGTCTAACATGATATGATTAGAAGATAACCAATCCATTCCTAAGATTACATCCATTTGCGAAAGAGGCAAACAGATCAAATCAATCAAAAATGTTCTACCTTTAACAGAAATAGAACAGTTCAAACAAACTTTAGCAGTTATAATAGGCTTTGCAGTAGGCGTAGAAATTACCAAATCAAAAGGTAAAGAAGACACAGGTAATCCCAACAGATTCACACAGTCATAGGCAATAAAGGAATGCGTTGCGCCTGAATCAAACAGTACAGTTAAGGTTTTACCTCCCATGACACACAGACCTTGGATCAAGTCTTCATTTTGAGAAGCTTCAGCACCTCCCATAGTGTAGACTCTGCCCTTCATCTTAGGCCTTGCAGCTTGGACATTGTTGACAGAATGTTCCAATTTTGGTTGCATGCATTCACGTGAGATGTGTCTCGGCTTCCCACACTTGAAGCAGATAATCCCTTTGATCGAACAATCTCTGGTGATGTGATTGCTCTTCCCACACTTCATGCACTTGGTTGGGGCGTTTCCAGACTGACTGAAACTCCCACTGCTTCCTCCAATAGAACGTTGTTGTCGATCTTGTTGCTTTGCATAGGGCTTCCATCGAGATTTGTTGTCTCGACCACCGCTTCCTCTCTGAAACTTGCTCGGTCCAGAACTCAGTACCCGCTTGTCCTTGGGCTCCAAACTCTCGATCAGACGACACTTTTCCATTAGCCTCGGAAAAACAGAAATTTCCAATGGAACTACAGCTCTCTTCAAGTCGATCCTTAGACCTCCTTCGAATTTTCTGCACTTCCACTCGTCTCTTGGGTTGTCCAGAAAGTAATTTGAGAACTTTGCTAGACTTTCAAACTTGGCCCCGTACTCAGCTACGGTCATTCCCCCTTGTCTCAGCTGGAGGAACTCCATCTCTTTCTCGTGTCTTGCGCTCACAGGAAAATACTTCTCCAGGAATTTTCCTTTAAAAGCATTCCAATCCACAGCTTGTTGATCATGCACCAGCATCTGACGGGCTCCTTCCCACCAGTATTCAGCATCCTCCACCAGCATATAGGTTGCATAGACAACCTTGTCATTCTCAGTACATCTCATCGCTCCAAAGATTTTCTCCAGCGTTTGGATCCAGCGTTCAGCCAACTCAGTATTGAATTCACCTTTGAATTGAGGTGGATTCCGACGAAGAAATTCGTCCAGTCCTCTACCTCCGGCAGCTCGTTCGTCACGTTGAACCATAGCAGCAGCCATTTCCCGTATGGCGTTCACAGCAGCAGTCAGGTTTTGAGCAGCCATTGCTACCTTCAAAACCAGAACTGTCAAACTCAAGAACCACAACTAAAGCAAACAACAGAGAAACACACAGAGAACACAACACAAACAAGACAGACCATAACCTACAACCCCAAAAAGACTCGGCCAGCTCTGATACCAAATAATGCAACACCCTTTCCCGAGTGTCACATTCCCGAACGTTTATAAGGCCAAAAATATTTCTTAATGCGGAAAATACGGTTTTCTTTTTTTTTTCTGCTTAACAAGATGCAATGGGATTTAGCAAAGGTAAATAATACTAATAACGAACTTAGGTTCGCCATACATTTCTAGAACAATATGCATAATAAATACAGGGACATAAACAGAAAAAGGAATAATACTATATACAGACATAAGTCTAATGTATAACTGATACAATAAGTACTAGGAGTCGTAGCTCCCAAAAGGTACTACAAAAACTGACATAGTCTGGCCGACAACAAAACTAGACCACAAAAAGAAGGTCCGCCTCAGGGCTCAAGGAAACTACTGGACTGACCCATCGTCACGTCCATCTATTCAAACAGCAACAGCAAGTACCAACAGAAAACATACAGATATGGGTGAGATTCTCGTTCATCAACACAGCAAAACAGCAATAGTAAAAACGGGACGACTCACCGGGTAACAGCGTACCCAACATGCTTATAAGAATTCTCAATGTCAAACATATTAAGCAGTTGACAGCATAATATCATGTTAAGCAGTTAACAACATAAAATAAGGTATTCTTAAACAGTACAACGATGTATAACAGTAAATGTAGACATCAATAGCCATGCAATGCAATGCAATGCAATGTATATGACTCAATGTCAATGTCACTGGGTACTACTCTGACCACTACTCCATGGAGCTAACAAAACGTTCGGAGAGAGTGAATGGGAGGACATGTTCCGTGCGCGCCAGCCTTGGGCAAGATGCTACAACATTCGTAACGTGCACGTATCTGGCTTTTACGGAAACACTCTCGACCAAACATGAAAAGTACGGCATCTAGTAGAGGATATCAGTGTATTGCACGGATTCGCCACGACACAGAAGAGCTACCAACTGGTCACATGTCAGCCCTTCCAACCCTGATACCTCCAAAAAGACCATTGAAGATCGTCACCGTAAGATTCGCACCCGCATCAAGGTGTAAGCTCAACTCCTAGGCTCAAGGCCTTACGACTATGCAATTGAAATGCCAATGCTTACACAAAGCAGATGCGATCAAGCAATGTCTATCCCCCGGATAAACCTCGAAGTCTACTAAGGTTCTCTTCCTTAGGAACTATACGTGTCTTTTTTGAAAACAAAACCTTTATCCACCGGATAAATCTCGTGATCCCTCCGGGATCGAGTCATCACAAGACTGAAACAATTGAACGACTGATCGGGGTCCGAATCACCGGTCCGTCATCGAACTACTGTTTCAAAACCCAAAACGTTTCATGTTTGTGTCTATGTCTTATGAAGTCATTGATGTATTAAGTCATCAATGGTATAGCATGTGGTCTTGTTCCACTACATACCATACTTAATTATCCCTTGTTTTCAACTCTAAGTCAATTACTTAACTTAGGTTTTTAAAACGTAAAACTTTACAGTTTGAGTTGAAAAACACTCTTTAACAAACCATTTCTCGCGAGGCGAAGGTCTATGTCGCGATGCGAGGCTGAGAAGTTATCTTTACTGCTTGGAAAGTCCTTCTGCTTCGCGAGGCGAGGATTGTATCGCGACGCGAGGCAGAGAAGTGATCTTTTCTATTCAGACAGTCTTTCTGCTCCGCGAGGCGAGGATTACATCGCGACGTGAGGCAGAGAAGCTGCATCTTCACTATTTAGGCGGTTCGCGGCGCGAGAACTGCTTCGCTACGCGAGGCCGAGAAGTTGCATCTTTGGTGCTTAGGCGGTTCGCGAGGCGAGACGACTTCGCGACGCGAGGCCGAGAAATTTCATCTTTGTTGCTCGGGTTAGTCCATTGTCTCGCGGGGCGAGGTAATGTTAGCCTGGCGAATGCCTTATCTTCCCTCTGTCTCACGAGGCGAGACGGGGTTCGCTGGGCGAGTGCCCTGTTTCTCCTTTTCCTAACTCCTTCATTAATTCTTCTTTTGAAAAACTTAGTTTGATTAAAAGACCTATGGCTAAAGAAAAGACATTTTCCCACTTTGATGATACTTTAAAGGTTAAAACTTCATTTGATCTTTGGATCAAAAATCACTTTTGTTTCTCTTTGAAATCCTAGGTTATGAAATCATGTTTTGTTGCATCAAAACTTTACCAAAACAAGAACAACATATGTTCTTATATTTTTCTCTTACTAAGGCCATAAGCCTACTCCAATGCAAAATGGAGACTTTACTTCACCAACAAGGTAAATGTAGCTCAAAAGCTCACACAATTATGATAAACCACAATACACATTACTACATCATAATCAAACATATCCCTCACACATCATGGTCTCATAACCAAACAAGAAAAGTCCATACTTGATCTAGTGATCAAAGTAGGTTTTTCAACATACATGGAAATGATTTTCATTCAATCATATCTTCATCAACATATGCTAAAGCACACTACAACATACTCAAGCATAAACTCATCATGACAATCTTGTTCTCCAAGAAAACTTATCAAAACTTAACATATAAAAGTGAACCCAAACTAAAGGGTTTCACCCACACATAAAATTAAACAACCATTCTCACTACCACCATTTTGGTGTGATGAGGTTCTTCTCCCCATACCTGTTGATGAGCAGATTCCCGGATCAAAGTCGGTTGATCGGTTTGTGAACCTCCTGATAATCGTCAACAACTACAACAACACAACAACCAACATTAAACAACAATCAAAACCAATCTCAACTATCATAACAAAGAGGATTTCGGCCACCCTAGGTTAAAAAGGTTAGGAATTGGTTTTGGTTTTCCATTTCATGGATTCAAAGGCATTAGGAAAGCTAAGGATGAAATCAAATAAAAATCAAAAATTGATGAAAACACTATTCATCATCATCCAAAAGGGTTCGGCCAAAAATGCTTTTTGAGCTATGATGAGAGTTGAATCATAAGCTCTTAGGTGTTGGTAGAGATTGATGATGTGAGTTCAAAGAACTTGGTCTTACCTCAAAAGGATTTTTCTACAATTTCCTATGAATTTTCAAAGTTTTGGATCTAAGAAATTCTTTTCATAAAAATGAAGATTGATATTGAAATAAAGAAAGATTCAAGAAGCTAAGAGATCATAGAAGTGATCTTACCTTGAAATGAAGAAAGATTGCTCAAGGAATCAAGTGAATCCAACAAAAACTCAAGCTTTTCTAGGTGAAAATGGAGTTTTCTCTCAAGAACAACTATGGAACTCTAAAGGAAGAGGGGCTGTGCGAAAATGATGAAGTGAGGGGCTGAGTTCAGCCTCTTAAAAGTTCACTTAAGGGTAAAAAGTTCATTTGCCAAAAGGGTATAATGGTAAAAGTGTAAAAGACTAAGGTTAGGGGCATTTTGGTCATTTTGCGTCCAGATATTTCCGAACGTCATGACGAATCTAGCATACTCTCCCAAGTGTCCTGGGATGATGTGATATCAAGATTATTTGTTGGCGAGTCCCGGTAAATCCATATGTGGCTCCGTTCGTCACCCGATTGAGGATTCCGCCCGAACGAAGGTCGGGAAGTGATTTTTCTGAAATTTTTACAAAATTTAACCAAAACGTAGATAATCGAATTCTAAGACTTATTGTCTTGTTCACGGGTCCATCTGAGGTCTTCTGAGCAGTAAAATCATACTGTCAGTGTAAAAACGCAGACCGGACTCCGTTTGAGTTTTCGACTCAAAACTTAATCGTAGCTTCCTACGATATCGTCGAGCATGGCTGTGGTCTCGGAATATTTTATTTCTATTCCTAAGACATTGAATAAAATAAAGACATTAAAATACTAAAGAATTAGAAAGCGTGAAAATCGGGGCGTTACAATAAGGAAGGAGATTGACGGAGATGTTGGAATAACCCATAATACATGCCACTGTAGGTTGCTTGAGTTGGCAGCAATGGAGATTCCGGAAAATTGGATGTGGATGTATTGTAGGTTGGATCGTAATAAACGTCTTATGGAAGAGTTCAGAGTTAGAGTTGGTGAGTTTATAGAGTTTGTTATTAGTCAAGACAGATTTATAAGGTGGGGCGATGATAAGTTGGGGTGTCCTTGCTCCAGATGCAAGTGTAAAGCTTTTAAATACGTGGATGAAGTGGTGGTCGATCTTTACGAGAAAGGGTTCATGGCTGATTACTATTGGTGGAGCAACCATGGTGAGTCCTTGCCAGATTTTACACCTGCAGTTTTCGAAGGTTCATACTATGGAAGTGGTGAGCAGAGGGAAGAATTGAATCCTTACGAGCAGATGATCATGGATCATGTTGGACCCTCAGTTGGTCATGCAATAGAACAAGATAAGGGAATGGGCTCCCAATACACAGACGAGGATCCGAATTTCGAAACTCAGATATTCTTTGACATCCTGGGTGCTACAAAAGCTCCATTGTGGGAAGGATGTCGGAAGCACTCAGAATTGTCAGCTTCTTTGGTAGCATTGAGCATCAAATCTGATTATAATATGCTAGAAGGTTGTTTTAATCGAATCTCCCAACTTATGGACGAGATGATGCCAGAGGACAACTGGTTTCCTATCAATTTTTATCAGGCTAAAAAGTTTGTGGAGAATTTGGGCCTTGGTTGTTTGAAAATTGATTGTTGCTTGAATGGATGTGTGTTGTACTACAAGGATAATTCGGCGGATAGCATAACACAATGCAACTTTTGTGGAGCGAATCGGTACAAGACAACCACTAGAAGCGGCGTTGAGAAGAAGACTTCTATTAAAAAAAGGTGGTACTTTCCGCTCGTCCCAAGACTTAAAAGATTGTACTCTTCAATGGCAACTGCATCTCACATGAAGTGGCACAGTGAGAATCAAAGGGAGCAAATTTATCTTGTGTCATCCATCGGATGGAGAAGCTTGGAAGCATTTTGATAGGGTGCATCTAATGTTTTCAAAGGACCCTCGGAATGTCCGATTGGGGTTATGTACGGATGGATTTAATCCTTTTGATCAATCTGGAAAACCTTATTCTTGTTGGCCGGTTATCCTAACTCCGTACAATCTTCCTCCTGGGATGTGCATGAAGCGGAAGTTTATGTTCCTAACAGTCATAATACCGGGTCCGTCTAATCAAAAAGGGAAGATTGATGTGTACTTGCAGCCGCTCATAGATGAGTTGACAACATTGTGGAATGATGGTGTGTTAATTTATGATGTATCATTGAGGCAAAATTTCATGATGAAGGCAGCTTTGATGTGGACAATCAATGACTTCCCAGCCTATGGGATGATGTCGGGTTGGATGACAGCGGGGAAGCTAGGTTGCCCAATATGTATGGATCGATCGAAGGCATTCACACTTAAAAATAGTCGAAAGACCTCATATTTTGATTGTCACCGCCAATTCCTTCCACTAGAACATCCTTAAAGCATTCAAGAAACGTGTCGCGGAGACTACATCCCCTCCACCGTGTTTGTTTGGTCCCAATGTATGGCAGAGAGTAGAGTCCTTACCGCTCATTCATGAATCGCAAGGAGAACATATTCCCGATTATGGTGTTAAGCAAAATTGGACCAAACAAAGTATATTTTGGAGGTTGCCATATTGGAGAATGCACCTTCTCTGTCATAACATCGATGTCATGCATACTGAGAGGAATGTGTTTATGAATGTGTTTGACACTGTCATGGACATCAAGGGGAGGACAAAGGATACAAATAAAGCCTGATTGGATTTAGCTGAAATATGTAATCGGAAGGAGCTTGAGTTGAAAGACCGTGGTGGTGGCAGACTTATGAAACCGAAGGCAAGTAATACACTAAGCAAACCCCAAAGAGTAGCTGTCTGTAAGTGGGTCAAAGAACTCAAGTTGCCTGATGGGTATGCTTCCAATTTGGGTAGATGTATCGACATTAGGGAGGCAAAGTTACATGGAATGAAGAGCCATGATTGTCACGTATTCATGCAACGGTTGCTTCCCATTGCGTTTGAGTCGTTACCGAAACCAATTTCGAACCCACTTATTGAGCTGAGCCATTTTTTTAGGGAGCTGACTTCGACAACACTATATGTGGAACAATTAAGGGTTATGGAAGAGAATATACCTGTATTGTTATGTAAGTTGGAACAAATCTTTCCCCCAAGCTTCTTCGATTCAATGGAACTTCTTCCAATTCACCTGCTTTACGTAGCAAGAGTTTGTGGTCCTGTCCAATATCGCTAGATGTATCCCTTTGAGAGGTATACAACCTCAAATATTTTTATTATAATTGTAAGTCCATGTCGTCCTCTTTTTATATGTTTGAATTGTATTTATACCTTTTAATTAGGTTTTTGCACTCCTTGAAGCACAAAGTCAAGAACAAGGCCCGATAGAAGGTTCCATTTGTGAAGCCTACTTAGTGGAGGAGACATCTACCTTTGCCTGTTATTACTATCCGGATGAAATTGACACAAAAAGGACTAGAATGCCACGTAATGTTGATTCAGGTGAAGGTTGTTCGTCTAGTCCTCCTATATCAATATTCAATTATCCAGGCAAATTTAGTGGCAAATCCAAAGGATATTTCTTGGACCAACGTGACATTAATGCTGCTCATTTGTACATTCTTCAAAATTGTGAAGAGGTGTCACCATATTTAGAGTAAGTGTGTACATTGTGTTTTATTAATTATGTTGTCATTTAGTTTCATTAATCACCTAGTTTTGAACCTCCATGTGTAGTATGTATGCCAATTTTCTAGGGGAGATCTAGCATGACATTTCGGGAGCTCAGATTGATCGGGAAATTACTTCTCACTTTCTTGTGTGGTTCAAACAATATGTAAGTTCGAGTGTCTTGAGTTATTACACAACTTTTTCTTCTATTAGTATGATTTATACGCTCAATTTTTAAAATTTGTAGGTTCTAGATCCAATAAATAATGCTCAAATCCCTTGTTGACCAATTTGGCATGGGGGCCTAAAAGATCGGTTACATCATGGAATCGTTACATTGTAAATGGATATAAATTTCACACAAAACAATGGAGTGAAGGAATGCAGTCATGTAATTATGGTGTTTGTGTACGAGGCACTGATGGTCAATTAGAGGACGATTTTTATGGGATTCTAACTGACATTATTGAAATTGAGTATACCGATTTCCCCATGATGAAGTTAGTTCTCTTCGGGTGTGATTGGTTTGATAGTACCCTTAACGTAGGGACAAAAATAGATAAAAATATGGCATTGTTGAAGTTAAGCAATCTCGTAGATATAATAAAGCGTACGACCCATTCATATTTGCACAACAAGGAGAGCAGGTTTATTACACGCCATATCCTGAGGGACATCAAGGCTGGTTGGGTGTCATCAAGATAAAAGCTCACAGTACAATTATTGATAACATAATCAATCAACATGAGAAAGATGTTCCTTACCAAGATGATGAGTTTGTAGGGCCCCACGTATCACTAGATATTACGCCAGATATAATTGATAATTCTCTCGCGGACGTTGTTGGCGGTGGGGAAGAAGTTGATAGAGAGTTGATGAACCAATCTGACTTGGAAGAATCTAGCGAAGACACATTTCAATCAAGTCAGAGTGAGAGTGATTTCAGTGATACAAATACAATTTAGGTAACTTATGTATTATTCATTTGTTATGTTTATTCGTTTTTGTTATAGTTAATCAATTAGTTAGTATTATGATGTTACATATCCTTTTTTTCAAATAGATGGCAGATTCGTCCAGAGGCAGAGGCTAGCATGATTGCAGAGTCCCTGTCAGAGGTCGTGGTAGAGGTCATGGCAGAGGTCGTTCTGGGACAGATTCTCCCACCATCGACCCGCCGACTTCTGACAGAGTCACTCCTGGCAATACATCTGCAGTTGGGCCCACGGGTGATGGATCGACACCAGTTACACCAGCCTCGGATGTCAGGACGTCGATTGGACCGTCATCATCAGTGGCGCCACATGAGAGCCAGGATTTGACTGACCGGAGGACGCTTCTTGTCCCTAGGGGCAAGAATGAGTAAGTTAATTTAATTTTATTATATATAAATGTGATTAATTTAATTTAAGGTCATATTTAAAACATTTTTTAATTAATTTTCCCGCAGCTTTATACCTGCAAAGGGCCCTTCCGATACCATTTCCAAGATCCTCAAACAAAAACTTGATGCTGCATGGCCTAGTTGGAAGGCCATCCCTCAGGACGTTAGGGACATGTTCTTCGAGAGTTTAAGGTAATAATTTATTAAAATATTTAATTACATTTACTTTAGGTTTAATGCTTTATTCTTAAGCTTGACTAATAAGTGTTTCTTGCAGAAATTGTATAGGTGGGCTCCACATATTGAGGACACCGTCAGGACCGGTTTTGAGCATAAGGGTTCTTTAGCTATGAAAAACACAATGAATAAGCTTAGAACCGGTCAGGATAAGGTTAACTGGATGGATCCGGTTATCAGGGAGGGCTTGGAATTAGGCCACTCCGAAGTTCAAGGAGAAGAGCACCACCGCCCGACATAATCGAGTTGTTGATGGAGGGGCATCTGCCTACATCGGCGGCTCTAAATTGGCCGCCGCCCACTTCGATGAGTTGGTAAGTTTAAATGATATTTTAGGACAGTACTTAGTTTCTATTTATTGCACATATTATGAATTTAAAAAATATCTAAATATATGTAGGCTGCGGAGTTACAGCGACCCCCGACCGCTATGGAGTTGGTGGAAAAGACCAAAAAGTTAAAGTCGGGGGAATGGGTCAATGATATGGCTCGTAACTATGTAGTATGTAAAAAACAAACTTAATTAAAACTTGTGATTTATTATTACTTGTTAATATTATAATTGTAACTAATGATCTTCTACTATACTTCGCAGGACACATATAATCATAGGCGGGATGAGGTCATATCACGTGCCTCACAAGATGAGGTTTTATCCAGTGAGGGCCCCCGATCTCCGATCTCCATCGACGACAATGCCATATATTTGGAGGTCGTCGGAGGTAGGAACAAGAAGGGGCATGTAACACCCTGCTTTTCACATCTATGTCTATATGTGTTAATACTTAATTATAGATGTTTGCGTATGTCGTTTATGCCTGTTTTTGATACATAAGTTCATAGTTGTAGTAGTTCAGCCTTTAGGATTATCGATCCATTCGAGCTCAAATAACATGTTTCACGGTTTTGGCCATATCTTGAGTTCTCGAAATCCAATTGAGGTGATCTTGGATGCGTTGGAAATCTTAGAGAATTATCTACAAGTCTTATTCAGGTGTCGAGGTCAAAAACACGTTTTCTGAAGGGGAAATCGATTTCCAAGTGAAGAAATCGATTTCCAAAAAGTGGAAATCGATTGTTTAAAAGGAAAAATCGATTTCTTTGATAAGAAAATGGATTTGGCCAATGGAAAATCGATTTATACGGGTGTAGAATCGATTCCCATGCGTGTCAGAGCTTGTGTACGCATTTGTGTTATCGGGCTATGCTGTGTACGGCCCATTCGTCCTAAAATGTCCCTAACAGTTATATATACATAGCGTATGGCCTAAACCTAGTTTCTAAACCTGATTACACTCACAAGTTGCCTCTTCTCATCCCTAAGAGCTCTCACTGATCTCTTGCTCTAGAAAACCCAAAAGGACGAATCCTGCTTTGGTGTTCTTCGTCAAGAACACGCCGTTGTTTGGCTAGTCTATCCCTGCTGCTGGAGTTAATCTTATAAGTTAGAAACCAAGGTGAGTTTCTAATCCTAGATTTATTTTCCCTTTCAATCCTTAACTTAAAGATCAACTCTGCTTTCCAGTGTTGCGATCGTGATCAAATGCTGAACCCGTAAGAAGGAACCATAGCAGAACTTGGCTCTGTTCTCTTTCCCTTAGACTGTGAATCGTCATACCAGGTATGGGGGAGAAAATTGGTCATGAATATGTGGGTTTTGGGCTAGGTTAAGATGAAGGAGTTAACCCATGAACCCTATGTATGCCTACGTATGCTTATGAATGTTGTTATGTTGTTTTCTGGCTATATGAGTATTGATTGATGAATAATTTGATGTTATAACATGTTTATAACTATGAGTTCATGATTTATATGACTGTTGATGAATTGATGATGATGAGCATGTTTTTTATGCCATGATATGGTGTTTTGTTAACCTTATACTATAAGAACATAGTTATAAGGAGAAAATAAATAGGCAATGTGAAATTGATGACCAAGGATTAGTTTGAGAACCCTTAGGTTATGATTTATGAGTGTTGGACTAATCAAATTGGTGATAAATAGCTTAGGCTTGAATGATATATCAATTAGAGAACATAGACTGGTCCGATAGCGGAGAAAACCCGCTACTGCATGATCTGACACCCAGAAATCGATTTCCAGCACATGGAAATCGATTTGAATCCTCCAAGAATCGATTTCCAAGGTGTGGAAATCGATTTGGCCTTGTAGAATTCGATTTCTAGGATCGATTTTCCGTGTTCAAAATCGATTGGGGAAATCGATTTGAACATGTTGAAATCGATTTTCATGTAATGGAAATCGATTTGAAGACTTGAGAAATCGATTCCAAAGATTGGAAATCGATTCTCACGTGACAGAAGCAGTTTTGACCCCTTATGCTTGATGGATAGTGTTATATAGGCTTGTTATGATCGAAGGACTTTAGGTTACCCTTAGTAGCTTAAGAATACTTGATCTTTGATCCTACTTAACACTAGGATGTAACTCCATGGTTTAAAATAGAATGAGTTAGAGAAGAACGTCATGAAATAATAAAGATGATAACGAAGATGCTGTTGATAATAGTAACGAGAAGTTATTATTAGTGATGATTGTTAGACCATCATGGATGATCAGAGTTAATAATCAATGTGATTGATTATGGTGGTGGATGGTTCGCATGTGTTTGCATATTGATGAACATTGCACGCATCATACGTTGAAGTTGATATGTTGGGTGGAAAGCAAACGATGAATCGCGATAGTGGAGGCCACGATGGGTGTTATCCCAGCCTTGAGGGTACATTGGGTATGGAAGTTCCAGGTGACATAGGCTAGCTACCTATTGTCGGAGTGACCTAATGAATAAGCTTGAGTACCCTGACTATCCACTATACGTTATCAGGATTAGTGAGAGTATTCGGGGATGGCCCATGGTCGGACATATTATCCACGTTGATAACCGGACATGTACTCCTAATCGTCTTTCCAGAGTTAGAGTTGTTGGCCACATGCATACGGAGTAGTGATGTTGCATTTGCATTGACATGCATCTTTGATATAGATATTGATTATACGTGTGTTGATTGATGTATGTTGTATGTCATCTTAATTACTATTCCATTCCGTTTACATATATTTATGATCGTATTTCTCACCCCCTATCTTTTGTTGTTCTTGTGCATATGATGTTGCATGTGTAGAGGAGGGTGAGCATGCTGACGAGGAGTGATCCCGTGGAGATCTCTCTTAGTAGTAGTAGTTAGGATTTACGTTCAGTTGTTTAGTTTTATTCCGATGTATTATCGGTATATGTATACCAACTCTGATATGTGACATCGGGATTTGGGTTATGTTTATTATTTATGTTTTCCGCAGTTTGTTTTAAAGGATTTGATTTTTTTCAGATTCCTACGTTTAAGTTATAGATGATGTGATGCACATTGCCCTTGAGAAAATGTTTTTATTTTAATTGTTATATTTTTTTTAAAGACATGTATGATTTTATTTATATAATTTATTATATGCGGGGTAGTGGGTGTCACAGGGCACATGTATGGCCTCGGCCACTTGGGCGATGAGTTTATTGTCTCATCATCTGGCACGCCTACTTCGTCTTGCGCAGGTACCGTCCCTTCAGAGCAGTTCGAGCAGATGCAGGATACCATTACAAAGCTTAACGCCGAGCTCAGGGAGAAGATTGAGAGGGAACGATTGATGGCGGAGCAGATTGCTCAGCTGACGCAGATGACAGTGGAGCAGGGTCAGTATCTACGGATGGTGATGGAGAATATGAGGATCCAGCCTCCTGTTGTGCCACCCCCTCATCCAGTTGTGCCTTCTCCTTCTCCAGAGGACGTTGCCGCCAATGATGACGAGGATGACTTTCCGCCTCCGCCTCCATTTTGATTTTTGATACATTTTAATTTGCTACATTTTTATTTTATTTAAATTATGGACGAGTTTTGTTTACATTAGGTTTGACTTTATAGATGACTTCTTGCCCCCTTCTCTATATTAAAGTTTTGTTTAATACATTTATAGCATTACTTAATATATTTAATATTTTAAATGTTTTTTTTAATTCTAATCAATGACAATAATTTGAAAAGAATCCAATTGATTCTTATGTATTATCATAATAATGAATTAAAAAGAATTTATTAAAAAAAATTTAAAAAAAAGGGAAAATTACAGCGACCGAATTAGCCACCGATATATCGGTCGCCGCCTTTTAAAAAAATCCACTCCCAATTTAGCGACCGAAATATCGGTCACTGGTAATATAAATAGTCACAGATTAGTGACCAAATTAGAGACCAAATATCAAGTCGCTAATTTTGGTTATCTGATATAATGCGACCAAAAGCATAGCGATCAAAATATTAAGTCTTGCGACGGATAGCGACCGAATTAAAATTCAGTTGCGGGGACCTTAGCGACCATGCCTTTCGCCACAACTACTATTCAGTCACAAATTCGGTCGCTAAATAAATTAGCGACCAAATTTTGATGTATAGCGACCAAATACTACGGTCGCAATTTTGTCATTTTTTTTGTAGTGGTCTGAGTGAAGCTTATGATAGGAGCGAGATTGATAGTGGTAGCCATTTTGGGTGTACTTCCTGTTTGGTTATCGTGAGAATCTCATCTAGAGTGTGACTCTTTCATGGATGCATGCATTTTGGATGTACATCATATTTGTGGTCAACATTATGAAATGGGTACTTAACTCTAGAGACCATTAAATAGTATTATTTTTTTTTTTAGAGTCACCCAAGAGATGATTAACGAGTTTAGGAAGCTTATGGACCATCAATTTAGGACATATGGAGCATTATGTTTGTTTCCTCTCATTCATGTAGTTACCTTTTAAAAAAAAAAATTAAAAAATTTAGCATTACCCCATTGCATTAAAACGCATACATTCACGCATGCATTGTTTGGGGTCATTCTTCTTTAATCATTATCACATTTTATCATTGTGCATTTTTATGCTCATCTTTAGAATGAAAACATGATAATAGATTAATAAAAGCTAAAGTCATTGCAACATCTTGCATCCATTCACATTCTATTTGGTTTCACAGATTGAGGTTGGGTCTGCTAGAGAATCCTAAGAATCCAAAGCTCAGTGGTGAGTATCATCGGTAAAAAATATGGAATCAAGTGGTGAGACATCGTCAGTAGTATTGAAGAAGACTTTGGCTTTGAAGGTCAAGAAGCCTGAAGTTGAGAGTTTGAAGACTTGTGCTAGCTTGATGACGAAGATTGAACACCTGACCTTTGATAGAAAGTACGGAAAGATTCTTGAGCTGCTAGAGGTAAATGTGCAAGTAGAGGCTATTAATGCATTGAGGCAATTTTAAGACCCTCCCATGAGATGTTTCACTTTTCAAGATTTCCAGATGGCCCCTACATTGGAGGAGTTTTCACAAATCTTAGGGTACCCATTGGAAAATATCAAGTCTTACCGATACTTGGGGCACTATCCCTCCATACAAACAGTTGCTAATGTGTTAAGAGTTCAGGTACAAGAGTTGCAAGGCAAGAAGTAGAATCGAAGTGGTTATGATGGATTTCCGCAAAAGTACTTACAGGAAAGGATGAGTCATTTGGAAAGAATTGGCGATTGGATTTATTTTATGAACGTATTGGCTCTCACTGTTTACGGGGTTATTTTGTTTCCACACATTGATGAGTACATAGATTTTGCAGTAATCAATGTCTTCTTGGCCTTGAGGAACAGGGGAGAAAGCCCCGTATCAGCCGTTCTTGCTGACACATATTGTACTTTCAATTATTGCTATGAGAAGAAAGGGAAGAAGATAGTATGTTGCTTGCCCGCCCTAGCCTTTATGTCTGGCTTATCACTCATGTCTTTAATAATGAGTGCAAAGTATCATGCCCAATTCAAGACTTCAAGATGTGTGATGTAGGGACCAAGAACAGTCGTCACTGGGCTCAAAATTTAGTGAATCTTAATAAAAAGACAGTTCGGTGGTACCCTCGATGGCAAGAAGTACATGAGGTGATTTATCAGTGTGGGAATTTTCCCAATGTACCACTCATGGGAACTAAGGGATGCATTAATTATAATCCGTCTTTGGTATTAAGGCAACTTTGATATCCCATGCTAAACCCGCCAACTAAAGAAATGGTGATTCCTTTTGTTCTTTATGAAAACGATATGGGGGATACCGAAATGCTTTGAAGAATCCACCAAGCCTGGGATCAAGTCATTCGAAAGAGCAAGGAGCTTGGGAAACGAAGTTGTGACACTGAAGAGGATTATCGCCAATGGCTCAGAGATAGAATTTAGAAAATTAAGTTGCCTTTCCATTGCTCGATGCCAATTGCTAAAGAAAGCATTGATAAGACACCTATATCAGTTCCTATTAGCCCTGAAGAGGTGGAAGAGCTTAGAGCAGCCCTATTAAAGTCAGAAGAAGAGAAGAAGATTTTTCAAGGAAAGTTGGATAAGGCCCTAAGCAAAAATAAGGCTTTACAAATGGAAAACACTCAAAATGAGCTAGTTCTCGACAAAGCAAATAAAAGAGCAAGGGTAGAAGAACAATGAATGTCTAAAACACAAGATTGCCTGAACGTTGCAAACAAAGAGTTAAGGCTGCATGGACAAGAAAAAGCTAAAGCTTTGGCCGATGCTCAATGGTGGAAAGAATTGTGGACAAAATCCAAGACAGCTGAAAGGATTGTGCAGAGGCAGCTTGAAGATTTGAAACAACAGTTAGAAAAGAAAGTGGCCGAGTATGAGAAAAGAGTCCAGGTTGAAAGGCAATACAGTGCAGATGTAGAAGGAGTAGTTATGGCATGTCAAGATGCACTAAGAAGGAAACGAGAAGATGCACAGGAATTGAGAGTTCGTTTGGGAGAACAAGAAAATCTAATCAAAGAGATCGGGAATGCAGGCATGTATTGGAAAGATCGTTTCACGAAGCTGGCAAGTCATATGGAGGATCAAGAGAAGATGGTCAAAGAGCTCAAGAACGAAGGCATGTTTTGGAGGGATCGTTATACAAAGTTGGCCTGGTTATCCAACCAAGCAATTGCGGATGTCCCAAGACTTTTGGGGATGGTTGATGGAATAATGAATCCACTTTCTACATCTGTTGAAATCTCTGATTTTATAAAATATTGTAAAAAATTGATAGAGGAGATGAAACAAAGGGCTGTAGTTGATGAAAATCGTGTGAGTTTGGATACATTGTACTTAATTCTGATAATCTTCAATAAAGATTGTGCTGCTTTATTTCTTGGTTCCATATTACTTCTCAATGAGGATTAGTACTTCCAAAACTGATGAATAATCATACCTGAGCAATGACACTGATGATTCTTCAGCATTGCCATCCTTTTCTTAAAAATAAAAAATAATAAACAAGATGGCAAATAAATAATAAAATTATGCATCCTCATTCATCATTTTTTCTTTCCCCATACTCATTACATGTCCATTGTTAGAAAGATATCAAGAAAACTGGCTCCTCGACACCCATATCGGACTCGGTCATAAGCCAGGATTATGGCTGAACTAGAAGTGACTCAGGAGCTCAAAGACGAAGTCAACCAGCTTAAGGAACATATGGGCCAGATACTGGAAATACTACAAGCTATGCAGAAGGAAAAAAGCACAGATGGGAATCCTTCGCCCTTAAACGAAGATCCTCCAACCACACTTACGCTCCCTCCAGGTTTTACTCAAGGGATGATAATGCCACGCACGATCTACTCCGGTAACCCAGCACAATCTCGAGAGACTCATGTGATGACAGACCCACCATACAGCCTTCCTCCGGGTTACACACCACCATTTGCTATCGATTCCCAAGGCAACAACCAAAATCTGCCAAATACTGTCCAAATGCAAGCACCTCCCACCAACACCAATGCAACTTCCCGAACACAACATGCCACTCTCCTAACCAATGACCACATATTCCCACACACCACCAACTTTTTAGGGGGTGCCAATGCCCAAGCTCCCCCATATACCTTCCAGACCGGTGCCAACCGAACCCAAGCAATACCAAACCCAACACCAGCCTACATACCACCATTCTTTCCCCAAAGGACAACCAATGAGAATCCCTTGAACTACCCATGGGAAAATCTCCAGTCTAAAGAGAAGTTTGAAATTCTTGAGGAGAGATTGCGGGTTATTGAAGGAGCTGCTTATGGTCTTCGGGATGCCTCAGAACTTTGTCTTGTCCCTGATGTGGTGGTTCCACCTAAATTTAAGGTCCAGAGTTTGATAAGTACAAAGGGACTACTTGCCCGAAGAATCACTTAACCATGTATGTTCGGAAGATGGCTTCATATGCCCATGATGACAAGTTGCTAATTCATTTCTTCCAGGATAGCTTAACTGGGGCAGCTTCGAATTGGTACACCTAGCTGGAACAAATTCGTATCCGATGCTTTAGAGACTTAGCTGATGCTTTCAAGAAGCAATACAAGTACAACATGGATATGGCTTCGGACAAGTTACAATTGCAGAATATGTCCAAGTAGAATACTGAGACCTTCAAAGGGTACGCCCAAAGATGGAGAGAGGTCGTTGTTCAAGTAGAGCCCCCATTATCAGAAAAAGAGATTGTTGCTATTTTCATAGATACACTCCAATCACCATTCTATGACAAAATGTCTTCAAGTTTCTCTGATATGGTGATCATCGGAGAGAGAATCGAAAGTGGAATGAGGAGCGACAAGATTGTCGAAAACTCAGTTGGGTCAGCTAGCGTGAGGAAAGTGCCTTTTGGGAAAAAGAAATAAGGGGAGGCCAAGTCTTTTGATCAAAGGGTAGCCAATAGAGGTTGACAAAACCAAGCATTCGCCAACTTTCATCCATCCTACCTGTAACATCCCGATTTTCATACTTTCTAAGACCGATAAACTATATAAATAAGTTTATATTTTTATCTAAGGTTTAGAAAATGAAATTAAATAAACTAAGACCATGTTCATACTCTACACCATCGTAGGGAGTTACGGTTAAATTTTGGGTTGAAAATTCAGACGGAGCCCGGTCTGCGTTTTTACTAACAGTATGATTTTACTGCTTAGAAGACCTAATTTTGACTCATGAACGAAACAGTTAGGCTTAGAATTGAATTTCCTACATTTTTTATAAAATTGGTTTTTCGCACTAAAAGTGAAATAATATAAGTTATTCGGGCGAAATCTCAAATCGGGTGAAGAACGAAGCCAAATAGGGATTTATCGGGACCCGCTAACGGATAATCATGAAGTCACATCAGGTCACATCACCTAAGAAAGCATGCCAGTGTCATGATGGTTTTTAAAAATATCTGGACGCGAAAAGACCAAAATGCCCTGACCTTTTTGTTGGTGTAAGCCCTAGAGGCCATTAGTCTTCTTTGAGATTTACATTTGAATCATGACTTTGATTTACATATATTCATATATGAGGCATTTCAGTTTATACTATTAATTGTTTAAACGAAGTAATCTCCTTAGAATAGTTATTTCAGTTCAATAGAACATCAAGTGCATGACTTGATCGTGAGACCTTATCGAACAATTTAAATACTATTCTTAAAATATCCGTAGTAAAGTATTATTGTTAATTAGGATGACAATAATACATCTAGACTATTATGTGGGTAGACTGATGACCACATCTTATGGGTCATGGATATGAGATATCAAGTCTTCACATAAGTATAAATATTAGAGTAATATTTATAGTGAATTGACCCACTATGAGAACGCTGCATAATAGTTATGTCAGTGTCATAAGTGCTTCTCATGGTAACCAAAGTGAAGTAGTCCTTCGACATGAAATCACTACGATTCCTACATGAGGAGTTGTAGGCTTTAATGCTACCAAACATTATCCGTAACAGGATGATTATAAATGTAGTTATTTGGCCTACAATGAATCATGTTGAGGGATTTGAGTGATGCAGACAGAATTCGTCCCTCCTACATAACAGGAGTAGTGTCATGGGCCTCTCAATAGAGTGAGACGTGAAAGTACATGGCCATGCTATAATGGGCTAATATGAGATATTGGGCTCATTTGTGATTGCATGTCTACTCGGGAATTGAGAAACAAACAATTGAACTTAACAAGGATGACACACTTATGCCTTGTGTTCAATTAAGACATATGGACGAAGGGACATTTACTACAAGGTTATTTTGGTTACCGTAAGGTATATATCGTATAACCGATATTCTCACTAATTGGGTAACAATGATGTATTGCTAGATACCGCTCATTGTTTATAATATTAAATGTGATTTAATTTTATTGCCAATTTATTGAGAACCTATAGGGTCACACACATAGAGCAAATAGTCGGAGAATGAATTAATTTATTAAATATGATTTAATAATATTAATTATAAGATTGGGCCTGTAGCGTACAAGCCCAATGAGGTTAGGTTAAGTGGGTGACAACTTATAATGCTGAGCACGTCACTTAAGCATTTA
The DNA here is from genome assembly GCA_039655645.1 of Ammopiptanthus mongolicus. Classification (NCBI taxonomy): domain Eukaryota; kingdom Viridiplantae; phylum Streptophyta; class Magnoliopsida; order Fabales; family Fabaceae; genus Ammopiptanthus; species Ammopiptanthus mongolicus. The sequence goes on along the minus strand of CM077351.1, from coordinate 51,858,211 downwards.
GTAGAGCTTACTGCACATAACCTAGTGGTCGTCACATCACCTTGGTAGGCGCGCCCCCTCACCCTTGTCGTCAGCTAGCACGACGTTTTCTCCGGCGGTGTTTTGTTCGCATGGACTACGTAGAGGTGCTACTCCATTGCAGTACTGGTGATAGCATTGTTCGTAGTGCTCGTGATCGATTGAGAAGGACTGTTCTTCCCTTGCAGTGATCGCGGTAAAGCAACGCTATAAGAGGTAAACACTACATCATGAGTCATGAACATTCGCATGGATCCTTTTTATTGGGAATTTTTCCGCTGCGTTTTTCGTTTTTAATATGCAAATTCCCAACAGTGGTATCAGAGACTTTTGCGAAACCATCATTCTCTTGTGTGTTTATTTATTATAACATGTTTTGTTTTTGAAAGATATGATCTTTAACATGTTATGCTTGAAAATCATAAAAGTGTTTTGCGAAAAATGTTTTTCTGAAATCCTTGTTTTGATTTGCGGCGACAGCAAGTGTTGTTGTCATGCGCACCTTACATCCAGACGTGTCATAATCGATTATGTAATCGATTATGAGGGCTCAAGTGTTGATCCCTAATCATCGTGGAAGTAACGCAATATTGGTCAGAACCACAATAATCGCTTATGTAATCAATTATGTAATCGATTATACAAAGAGTTTGCATGAACGTTCGTATAACAGATTGCATAATGGATTATGTAATCGATTATGCGACGGATTATGGTAGTACAATAATTGCTTATGGTGGTACAGTAATCGATTATGATAGTACAATAGTCATTTTTCTGAGAAGTCAGAATAGCAGTAATCGATTATGGTAATCAATTATGATATTTTTTGAGGAGTCAGAATAGCAGTAATGGATTATGGTAATCGATTATGAGGATATCAGAAGCGTTGTTTTGATTGGTTTTTGAAATCACTTAAAAATAATAATTAATAATAATAAATATTTTATTATTAATTTATATTATGTATTTGGTTGTGTATGGTGAATGGTTATGGCCTTAGTCCTTTTTCTTCTTTCTTTGGTTATTTTGAAATATGGCCTGCGTGTCGTGCCTTTCTCTTAAATTCCATATGTATATTCTTTTCGCACCTTATTCCCCTCGAATGTAAAAGAGGTTTCTTTCAATTGTAATGTTATGGTGGAGACAAGAAGACGACTTCAGAAAAGGACGACTCGATAGGTGATCATGCTTGGTGAAGCTTGTACGTTACTACGGTTTTAGATTAGATTCTCTTATTCGCTTGGGAGAATCAATGCGTTAGGGGCCATAACCATGTCACATTTGTTATATGCTATATATATATGAGATGCATGTTAGTATATAGTAGGTTAAACAGTTTAACTTATGGTGAGATCAAATTTATAAATAAATCCCTCAAAAGGAAATATTAAGTCGCGTTTAAATGTGCCTTCTGATGTATGACACACGTTAAGACTAATATCAATTGAGTGTAGGTCTGCCAAAGCAAAGTACCTTTGTATATACTAGTGAGACATGATGGGATAAATGTAATATCCAATTGTCAACCATTGGTCTGACTTAACTAAGCCAACTTCAATAGGAATGAAAAAGGGGCTTAGAGGCATGGAGTTGGGCATTAATCCATAAGATGGATTAGAATAAGAGTTATTCACCCAACTGATCCAAGAATTACATGAGATGTAATTGGAAAGAGTTTCCTACCTAAATAGCCTAGTTCTGGGCAATCAGCCAAAGCTGACTCAGGATGAAGTGAAATATGGATCTTGGTCCCACTAGAAAATCTTTCAACGGGATTTTCCGAGTCAATGGTGAAGGTCATTGATTTCAGTAAAACAGTGGGAGGCGTATTTAATGAAAGACCTTATTAAATATGTTTATGCATGATACTTATATTTTGTATATTTCTATTGTAGATAACCATGTCTGCAAACCACACATCAAATAACCTATCATTACGATCTGTCCTTGAGAAGGACAAGCTGTCCGGAACGAATTTCCTGGAATAGTACAGAAACCTGAGGATTGTCCTCAGGCATGAAAAGAAGCTGTATGTTCTTGAAGAATAAATCCCTGAGGAGCCACCGACTGCTAATGCTTCTAAGGCTGATAAAGATGCTTATAAGAAGCATCAGGATGATGCCTTAGACATCGGCTGCCTCATGCTTGCTACCATGACCTTTGAGCTTCAGAAGCAACATGAGACCATCGAGTCGTACGATATGATCGTGCACCTCAAAATGCTCTATCAAGGGCAGGCAAGGCATGAGCGGTTCGAGGTTTCCAGAACCCTTTTCAATTCTGAACTAGCCGAGGGAAGCCCTGTAAGTCCTCATGTACTTCAATTAATTGGGTACATTGAGAATCTTGAAAGGTTGGGTTTTCCTTTGGGCCAAGAGTTGGCCACAGACGTAGTTCTGCAATCATTGCTTAAGAGCAATAGTCAATTTGTCATGAACTACAATATGCATGATCTTGACAAACCGTTGCCAGAATTGTTGAGCATGTTGAGAACTGCTGAACAAAATATTAATAAAGGAAAAGGGAAGGCCATCATGATGGTCCAAGCTGGAAATGGTAAGAAGCAGCATAAGAAACCCATGGATAAGCATAAGGGCAAAGGCAAGGGCTTCCATGAATCTAAACCTAGCACTTTTAGCTTAAAGCCTACGGGTGGAGTTGCTAAAGAGGGCACTTGCCTCCACAGCGGTTAGATCGAACATTGGAAGAGGAACTGCCCAAATACTTGGAAGAGAGCAAGAAAAAGGGAAGTGAGACTTCCACCTCAGGTATATATGTTATAGAAGTCAATTTATCTACTTCTGCATCATGGGTATTAGATACTGGATGTGGATCTCATATTTGTACAAATATGCAGGATCTAAAAGGGAGTAGACCATTGGCGAAAGGCAAAGTTGACCTACGAGTTGGCAATGGAGCAAAAGTTGCTGCTATAGCCATAGGAACCTATGTATTGACTTTGCCTACTGGGCTTATTATTCAGTTGGAGAACTGTTATTTTGTGCCTGCTATTAGCAGGAATATTATTTCTGTTTCTTGTTTGGACAAGAGTGGTTTTCATTTTATAATAAAGGGCAAATGTTGTTCTATTTATTTAAATGAAATTTTCTATGCTAGTGCACAAATGTATAATGGACTGTATGTCCTTGATCTTGATATGCCTATCTATAACATTAATAACAAAAGGGTCAAACCGAACGAGTTGAACCCGTCTTACCTTTGGCATTGTCACTTGGGCCACATAAATGAGAAACGCATTTCCAAACTCAATAAAGATGGCTTATTGGACACTTTTGATTATGAATCATATGAGATATGCAAATCTTGTTTATTGGGAAAGATGACTAAAACTCCATTCATTGGTAATAGTGAAAGGGCAAGTGATCTTTTGGGCCTTATACATAGTGATGTATGCGGACCCCTAGACACATCGGCTAGAGGTGGTTTTCAATACTTCATCACTTTTACTGATGACTTCAGTAGATATGGATTTGTGTATCTAATGAAACATAAATCTGAATCCTTTGAAAAGTTCAAGGAATTCAAGAATGAAGTACAAAACCAACTGGGCAAGAATATTAAAGCACTTTGATTAGATCGAGGTGGTGAATATTTAAGCCTAGAGTTTGATGATCATCTAAAAGAGTGTAGGATATTATCTCAACTCATTCCTCCTGGAACACCACAATGAAATTGTGTATCTGAAAGGAGGAATCGAACCTTATTAGATATGGTTTGATCCATGATGAGTCTTGCAGACCTACCAAACTCCTTCTGGGGACATGCTTTATTAACAACAACTTTTACACTTAACCGTGTTCCATCTAAGACAGTTGAAAAGACATCATATGAGATATGGACTAGCAGACGACCCAATATGTCTTTTATGAAGATTTGGGGTTGTGAGGTTTATGTGAAACGACAAATTTCCAATAAACTTGAACCCAAATTTGATAGGTGCTTATTTGTTGGGTATCCCAAGGAAACCAATGGATACTATTTCTACAATCCTTCTGAAGGCAAAGTGTTTGTTGCCAGCATTGGTATATCCCTAGAAAAGGAGTTTATCTCCAAAGGAACTAGTGGGAGGAAAATAGAACTTGAAGAAGTTCAAGAATCACAACATAGCAATGAACCTATGATGGAATAGGAGCAACCTCCGCAAGATGTTGTGGAACAACAATCTGCGCCAGTAGCACAAGACACGCGTAGGTCTGACAGGATACATCACCAGCCTGAGAGATATGGATTTCGCATGACTCAACAAGGTGATGTTTTACTCATGGATCAAGATGAGCCTGTGACTTACCAGGAAGCCATCACTGGCTCAGAATCTAAGAAATGGCTAGAGGCCATGAGATCTGAAATGGATTCCATGTACACTAATCAAGTTTGGAACTTGGTTGAACCACCAGAAGGGGTAAAACCCATAGGGTGCAAGTGGGTTTTCAAAAAGAAAACTGACATGGATGGTAATGTACATACCTACAAAGCACGATTGGTTGCTAAGGGTTTCAAACAAATTCATGGCATAGACTATGATGAAACCTTTTCACCGGTTGCAATGCTTAAATCCGTTCGGATCTTGCTTGCTATTGCAACACACCAGGATTATGAAATCTAGCAAATGGATGTCAAGACTGCTTTCCTTAATGGAAATCTACTCCAGGATGTGTACATGACACAACCTGAGGGTTTTGACACTCTAGAGAATGCTGGAAAGGTGTGCAAATTACAACGATCCATTTATGGATTGATGCAAGCTTCCAGAAGCTGGAATCTTCGTTTTGATGATGCTGTAAGACAGTTTGGATTGAACAAAAATGAAGATGAACCTTATGTCTACAAGAAGGTTAGTGGGAGCATTGTTATCTTTCTAGTACTGTATGTGGATGACATACTACTTATTGGAAATGACATCCCTACCCTACAAAATGTAAAAACGTGGATAGGGAATTGCTTCTCTATGAAAGACCTAGGCAAGGCTACCTATGTGTTAGGTATCAAAATCTATAGAGATAGATCATTGAGAATGCTCGGCCTAAGTCAGAGTACATACATAGACAAGGTGTTAAAACAGTTTAACATGCATGAATCCAAGAAAGGACTCTTGCCTATGTCACATGGTATATGCCTTTCAAAGGCACAATCCCCTTCCAATCATGAAGAGAGGGATCGCATGAATAAGATTCCGTATGCATCTGCAATCGGATCTATCATATATGCCATGTTATGTACTCGACCAGACGTCTCCTATGCTTTAAGCATAACGAGCAGGTACCAGTTTGATCCCGGTGAAAGTCACTGAACTACTGTCAAGAATATCCTCAAATACTTGAGAAGAACTAAGGATACATTCTTGATCTATGGAGGTGAGGAAGATCTCGTTATAAAGGGTTACATTGATGCTAGCTTCCAAACCGATAAGGATGATTCCAGATCGCAGTTTGGTTATGTGTTTTGCCTGAATGGTGGCGCTGTGAGCTGGAAGAGTTCAAAGCAGGAGACAGTTGCTGATTCTACCACAGAGGCTGAGTATATTGCTGCTTCCAATGCAACAAAGGAGGCCGTTTGGATCAGGAAGTTCATTACTGAACTTGGTATTGTTCCTAGCATTGTCGATCCTATTGATCTCTGTTGTGATAACAATGGAGCCATTGCACAAGCCAAGGAACCTAGATCTCACTAGCGATCCAAACATATACTTAGGCACTTCCATCTCATTCGAGAGATTATCAATAGAGGAGATGTGAAGATATGCAGAGTACCAACACTTGACAATGTTGCTGATTCACTTACGAAACCTCTTGCTCAGCAGAAGCATGATGGTCACACTAGGTTAATGGGTATTAGATTTATGCCCGATTGGCTCTAGTGACAGTGGGAGATTGTTGGTGTAAGCCCTAGAGGCCATTAGTCATCTTTGAGATTTACATTTGTATCATAACTTTGATTTACATATATTCATATATGAGGCATTTCAGTTTATACTATTAATTGTTTAAACGAAGTAAAGTCCTTAGAATAGTTATTTTAGTTCAATAGAACATCAAGTGCATGACTTGATCGCGAGACCCTGTTGATCAATTTAAATACATTCTTAAAATATCCGTAGTCAAGTATTATTGTTAATTAGGACGATAATAATACATCGAGACTATTATGTGGGTAGACTGATGACCACATCTCACGGGTCATGGATATGAGATATCAAGTCTTCACATAGGTATAAATATTAGAGTAATATTTGTACTGGATTGACCCACTATGAGAATGCTGCATAATAGTTATGTAAGTGTCATGAGCGCTTCTCATGATAACCAAAGTGAAGTAGTCTTTCGACTTGAAGTTAATACGATTCCTACATGAGGAGTTGTAGGCTTTAATGCTACCAAACGTTATCCATAGCAGGATGATCATAAGGATAGTTATTGGGCCTACAATGAATCATGTTGAGGGATGTGAGTGATGTAGACAGGATTCATCCCTCCTACATAACAGGAGTAATGTCATGGGCCTCTCAATAGAGTGAGACGTGAAAGTGCATGGCCATGCTGTAATGGGCCAATGTGAGATATTGGGCCCATTTGTGATTGCACGTCTACTCGGGAATTGAGAAACAAATAATTGAACTTAACAAGGATGACACACTTATGCCTTGTGTTCATTTAAGACTTATGCCTTATGTTCAATTAAGACATATGGACGAAGGGACATTTACTACACGGTTATTTTGGTTACCGTAAGGTATATATCGTATCACCGATATTCTCACTAATTGGGTAACAATGATGTATTGCTAGATACCGCTCATTGTTTATAATATTAAATGTGATTTAATATTATTGCCAATTTATTGAGAACCTATAGGGTCACACGCATGGAGCAAATAGTCGAAGAATGAATTAATTTATTAAATATGATTTAATAATATTAATTATAAGATTAGGCATGTAGCGTACAAACCTAATGAGGTTAGGTTAAGAAAATAAAACGCTGGTTGCTTTCGGAAAATACTTTAATTAAATAGCTACGTTCGAAAACGCGGTTCTAAAAATTTTCTGCATGTATAGACAATACAAACTCAAGATGAAGAACTAAACTCCTTACAGCACATCGGTATTCACCTATTGTATAACATATTACAAACTTGAAAACATAAGTTCAAAAGCGTGCAGTAATATAAGACTACTCAAAATAAAAGACTCCTAAGCTGGTCGGCTTAAAGTAGCCATTGGGGTACAACCCAACGTCAACTTCATCAGAACGCTCCGTCATCCAAGTCCTCACGTCTCCGCGGGGACCTATGAACAACATCTGTACATGTGTTCCAAAAACACAACAAGGTGTCCAACATGTACAGGCAAAGGTGAGATACTCATATAATAAGTTTATCATGATAGCCGCACAGGCGACAAACAGCATAAATACAGTTATATGAACAGTTATTTATACAACACAATATAATATCTCAAACACAATCATGAGCTATAATAATGCATGAGACTTCAATATCATCTTTCTAATTCATGTACTCCGGAGATTCCTACTACCCAACATCGAGCGATAGGCCGTAGTAACACCCGTAACACAATTGGTCTCATGAGTCAGCCTCTCTATTTAGTGCAACACCCTTTCCCGAGTGTCACATTCCCGAACGTTTATAAGGCCGAAAATATTTCTTAATGCGGAAAATACGATTTTCTTTTTTTTTTTTTTCTTTTCACAAGATGCAATGGGATTTAGCAAAGGTAAATAATACTAATAACGAACTTAGGTTCGCCATACATTTCTAGAACAATATGCATAATAAATACAGGGACATAAACAGAACAAGGAATAATACTATGTACAGACATAAGTCTAATGTATAACTGATACAATAAGTACTACGAGTCGTAGCTCCCAAAAGGTACTACAAAAACTGACATAGTCTGGCCGACAACAAAACTAGACCACATAAAGAAAGTCCGCCTCAGGGCTCAAGGAAACTACTGGGCTGAACCATCGTCACGTCCATCTGTTCAAACAGCAACAGCAAGTACCAACAGAAAACATACAGATATGGGTGAGATTCCCGTTCATCAACACAACAAAACAGCAGTAGTAAAAACGGGACGACTCACCGAGTAACAGCGTACCCAACATGCTTACAGAATTCTCAATGTCAAACATAATAAACAATTACAGCATAATATCATGTTAAGCAGTTAACAGCATAAAATAAGGTACTCTTAAACAGTACAACGATGTATAACAGTAGATGTAAACATCAATAGCCGTGCAATGCAATGCAATGTATATGACTCAATGTCAATGTCACTGGGTACTACTCTGACCCCTACTCCATGGAGCTAACAAAACATTCGGAGAGAGTGAATGGGAGGACATGTTCCGTGCGCGCCATCCTTGGGCAAGATGGTACAACATTCGTAACGTGCACGTATCTGGCTTTTACGGAAACACTCTCGACCAAACATGAAAAGTACGGCATCTAGTAGAGGATATCAGTGTATTGCACGGATTCGCCACGACACAGAAGAGCTGCCAACTGGTCACATGTCAGCCCTTCCAACCCTGATACCTCCAAAAAGACCATTGAAGATCGTCACCGTAAGATTCGCACCCGCATCAAGGTGTAAGCTCAACTCCTAGGCTCAAGGCCTTACGACTATACAAATGAAATGTCAATGCTTACACAAAGCAGATGCGATCAAGCAATGTCTATCCCCCGGATAAACCTCGAAGTCTACTAAGTTTCTCTTCCTTAGGAACTATACGTGTCTTCTGAAAACAAAACCTTTATCCACCGGATAAATCTCGTGATCCCTCCGGGATCGAGTCATCACAAGACTGAAACAATTGAACGACTGATCGGGATCCGAATCACCGGTCCGTCATCGAATTACTGTTTCAAAACCCAAAACGTTTCATGTTTGTGTTTATGTCTTATGAAGTCATTGATGTATTAAGTCATCAATGGTATAGCATATGGTCTTGTTCCACTACATACCATACTTAATTATCCCTTGTTTTCAACTCTAAGTCAATTACTTAACTTAGTTTTTTTTTTTAAAACGTAAAACTTTACAATTTGAGTTGAAAAACACTCTTCATAAACAAACCATTTCTCGCGAGGCGAAGGTCTATGTCGCGACGCGAGGCTGAGAAGTTATCTTTACTGCTTGGAAAGTCCTTCTGCTTCGCGAGGCGAGGATTGTATTGCGACGCGAGGCAGAGAAGTGATCTTTTCTATTCAGACAGTCTTTCTGCTCCGCGAGGCGAGGATTATATCGCGACGCGAGGCAAAGAAGCTGCATCTTCACTATTTAGGCGGTTCGCGGGGCGAGAACTGCTTCGCTACGCGAGGCCGAGAAGTTGCATCTTTGGTGCTTAGGCGGTTCGCGAGGCGAGACGACTTCGCGACGTGAGGCCGAGAAATTCCATCTTTGTTGCTCGGGCTAGTCCACTGTCTCGCGAGGCGAGGCAATGTTCGCCTGGCGAATGCCTTATCTTCCCTCTGTCTCGCGAGGCGAGACGGGGTTCGCTGGGCGAGTGCCCTGTTTCTCCTTTTTCCTAACTCTTTCATTATTTCTTCTTTTGAAAAACTTAGTTTTATTAAAAGACCTATGGCTAAAGAAAAGACATTTTCCCACTTTGATGACACACTTTAAAGGTTAAAACTTCATTTGATCTTTGGATCAAAATCACTTTTGTTTCTCTTTGAAATCCTAGGTTATGAAATCATGTTTTGTTGCATCAAAACTTTGCCAAAACAAGAACAACATATGTTCTTATATTTTCCTCTTACTAAGGCCACAAGCCTACTCCAATGAAAAATGGAGACTTTGCTTCACCAACAAAGCAAATGTAGCTCAAAAGCTCACACAATTATGGTAAACCACAATACACATTACTACATCATAATCAAACATATCCATCACACATCATGGTCTCATAATCAAACAATAAAAGTCCATACTTGATCTAGTGATCAAAGTAGGTTTTCCAACATACATGAAAATAACTTTCATTCAATCATATCTTCATCAACATATGCTAAAGCACACTACAACATTCTTAAGCATAAACTCATCATGACAATCTGGTTCTCCAAAAGAACTTAACAAAACTTAACATATAGAAGTGAACCCAAACTAAAGGGTTTCACCCACACATAAAATTAAACAACCATTCTCACTACCACCATCTTGGTGTGATGAGGTTCTTCTTCCCATACCTGTTGATGAGCAGATTCCCAGATCAAAGTCGGTTGATCGGTTTGTGAACCTCCTGATAATCGTCAACAACTACAACAACACAACAACCAACATTAAACAACAATCAAAACCAATCTCAACTATCCTAACAAAGAGGATTTCGGCCACCCTAGGTTAAAAAGGTTAGGAATTGGTTTTGGTTTTCCATCTCATGGATTCAAAGGCATTAGGAAAGCTAAGGATGAAATCAAGTGTAAAAAATCAAAAATGGATGAAAACACTATTCATCATCTTCAAGTAGGGTTCGGCCAAAAATGCTTTTTGAGCTATGATGAGAGTTGAATAATAAGATCTTAGGTTTAGGTAGAGATTGATGATGTAAGTTCAAAGAACTTGGTCTTACCTCAAAAGGATTTTTCTACAATTTCCTATGGATTTTCAAAGTTTTGGATCTAAGAAATTATTTTCATGAAAATGAAGATTGATCTTGAAATAAAGAAAGATTCAAGAAGCTAAGAGATCATAGAAGTGATCTTACCTTGAAATGAAGAAAGATTGCTCAAGGAATCAAGTGAATCCAACAAAAACTCAAGCTTTTCTAGGTGAAAATGGAGTTTTCTCTCAAGAACAACTATGGAGCTTCTAAAGATGAGGGGCTGTGCGAAAATGATGAAGTGAGGGGCTGAGTTCAGCCTCTTAAAAGTTCACTTAAGGGTAAAAAGGTCATTTGCCAAAAGGGTATAATGGTAAAAGTGTAAAAGACTAAGGTTAGGGGCATTTTGGTCATTTTGCGTCCAGATATTTCCGAGCGTCATGACGACTCTGGCATACTCTCCCAAGTGTCCTGGGATGATGTGATATCAAGATTATCTGTTGGCGAGTCCCGATAAATCCATATGTGGCTCCGTTCGTCACCCGATTGAGGATTCCGCCCGAACGAAGGTCAGGAAATGATTTTTCTGAAATTTTTACGAAACTTAACCAAAACGTAGATAATCGAATTCTAAGACTTACTGTCTCGTTCACGGGTCCATCTGAGGTCTTCTGAGCAGTAAAATCATATTGTCAGTGTAAAAACGCAGACCAGACTCCGTTTGAGTTTTCGACTCAAAACTTAATCGTAGCTTCCTACGATATCGTCGAGCATGACTATGGTCTCGGAATATTTTATTTCTATTCCTAAGACCTTGAATAAAATAAAGACATTAAAATACTGAAGAAATAGAAAACGTGAAAAATCGGGGCGTTACATTCCTACTCCTCTTAAAAGAATTTCGTCCTCGAAATTATACGTACCTCTTAAAACAAACTCGGATACTGTTGTTGCATGTCCTCTTCTCTTTCCCAGGTAGCATCACCTGTAGTCTCGTTCCAGATAACTTTAACCAACGCTATCTCCTTCCCTCGCAGTTTCTTTATCCTCCTATCCTCGATCTTAACCGGCAATGTCTCATAGGTTAGGTTATCCTTTAGCTGTACTGAATCAGACTCTATGACGTGACTGGGATCAGGAATATACTTTCCCAATTGCGAAACATGAAAAACATTATGAAGGTTGGATAGAAAAGGCGGTAAAGCTATTTGGTAAGCTACTGGACCTATCCGACGAAGAATTTGGTAAGGTCTAATGAATTTTGGAGTGAGTTTTCTGGACTTCAGGACCCTGCCCACCCCAGTCATCGGAGTGACTCTCAAAAACACATGATCCCCTTCCTCGAACTCAAGTGGCCTACGTCTTTTATCCGCATAACTCTTTTGTCGGCTCTGAGTTATCCTCATCTTTTCTTGAATCAGTTTCACCTTCTCGGTTGTTTGTTGCACTAGTTCAGGTCCTAATGAAGCACTTTCTCCATCTTGGTACCAACACAATGGTGTTCTGCAACGTCGTCCATATAAAGCTTCGTAGGGTGCCATCCCTATACTCGAATGATAACTGTTGTTGTAGGTGAACTCTATCAACGGTAGAAAATTCTCCCAACTTCCGGCATGTTCCAACACACACGCCCTCAACAGATCCTCTAAAGACTGAATCATCCTTTCCGATTGTCCATCAGTTTGAGGATGGTAAGCCGAACTTAATCGTAACTTTGTTCCTAAAGCTTCATGTAAACTTTGCCAAAAGCGCGAAGTAAATCGCGGGTCTCTATCCGATATGATACTTGAAGGTACTCCATGCAGTCTCACAATCTCACTGATATAAATCTGAGTAAGCTTTTCCATAGAATACTTGAGATTAATCGGTAGAAAATGAGCTGATTTCGTAAGCCTATCAATTATAACCCAAATGGAGTCGTATCCTTTAGGTGTCCTTGGCAAACACGTCACGAAATCCATTGCTATGCCGTCCCATTTCCACTCTGGGATATCCAACGGAAGTAACATTCCAGCTGGCCTCTGATGTTCAACCTTTGCTTTCTGACACACTAAGCAAGATGCCACATAATCGGCTACATCTCTTTTCATGCCTTGCCACCAAAACAGCCGCTTCAGGTCTTGGTACATCTTGGTTGACCCTGGATGCATACTCAACTTGCTTCTATGAGCTTCGTCTAGAATTAACCTCCTTATCTCTGGGTTGTTTGGCACACAAACCCGTTCTCCTCGTCTTAGGATTCCATCTGTTCCTTCTTTGTATTCCGACGTCATCTCTTTCTTTAGATTCCTCCGCTCTTTTTCTAGATACTGATCGTATACTTGTTTCTCCCGAATCTGATCCATCAGATCACAAGATACCGTAACCATACCTACACATAGTCTTCCTGGCATACTAACCACGGACAGATGCATATCCCTGAACTGTTCCAACAGCTCGTGTTCCTTAACCATCATGGCAGACACATGTAACACTTTTCTACTCAGGGCATCCGCTACCACATTAGCTTTTCCCGGATGATACTGCAACTGGAAGTCATAGTCCTTCAAAAATTCCAGCCACCATCTTTGTCTCATATTGAGCTCCTTCTGATCGAACAGATACCTCAAACTCTTATGATCGTTGAAGACATTGAACGTCGAACCATACAAGCAGTGTCTCCAAATCTTCAACGCAAAGACTACCGCTGCTAACTCCAGATTATGAGTTGGGTAGTTCTTCTCGTGCACTTTCAACTATCTCGAGGCATACGCTACCACCTTCCAATTCTGCATCAGAACACAGCCTAAACCTTGGTATGAAGCGTCACTGTACACTTCAAAAGATTCACTTGGATCTGGCAATATCAACACTGGTGATGTAGTCAGCCTCTTCTTCAACTCCTGAAAACTTTGCTCACAGGCTTCAGTCCATTCAAACGCGTTGTCCTTCCTCGTCAATTGGGTAAGAGGTCCTACAATCTTAGAAAATCCCTCAATGAACCTCCGATAATACCCAACCAAACCCACAAAACTGCGTATCTCAGTCACTGTGGTTGGTCTTTCCCACTCAAGAACTGCTTCGACTTTCGACGGATCTACAGCAATTCCTTCCTTTGAAATTACATGACCCAAAAACTGCACTTCATCGAGCCAAAACTCACACTTGGACAGTTTTGCATACAGCTGTTTATCTTTCAGAACTTGAAGAACCACACTAAGATGTTCAGCATGTTCTTCCTGGTCTCGCGAAAAGATAAGTATGTCATCTATGAAGACAACGACAAACTGATCTAGGTATGGACGATAGATCCTATTCATATAGTCCATGAATATAGCTGGAGCATTCGTCACACCAAACGGCATCACAAGATACTCGTAGTGCCCATAGCGTGTTCGAAACGCTGTCTTCGGTATATCTTCTGCCTTCACACGAATCTGGTGATAACCCGATTGCAAATCAATCTTGGAGAAAACTGCCGCTCCCCTCAACTGATCCATCAAGTCATCTATCCTCGGAAGTGGATACTTGTTCTTAATAGTAACTTTATTCAACTGGCGATAATCCACACATAAACGAGATGTTCCATCTTTCTTTTTCACCAACAGCACAGGTGCTCCCCACGGCGACACACTGGGTCTAACAAACTGCTTCCCCAATAAGTCTACCAACTGTTCCTTCAAAGTTTCCAACTCAGCAGGTGCCATACGATACGGTGCCATAGACACTGGTCCTGTTCCTGGCACAAGATCGATCGCAAACTCAATGTCCCGAACTGGCGGCAAACCTGGTACGTCTTCAGGAAAGACTTCCGGAAACTCATTCACGACAGGTATGCGCTCTAAGACTAGCTCGCTCTTGACCTCTAAAGAAGATAGTAACATGTATCCTTGAGCTCCTTCTCTCAAAGAAGCATTTACTTGGTTGGCAGTCAAAAATCCAGAATTCTCACAACTAGGAAAAACTAAGGTTTTATTTGCACAGTCTAACATGATATGATTAGAAGATAACCAATCCATTCCTAAGATTACATCCATTTGCGAAAGAGGCAAACAGATCAAATCAATCAAAAATGTTCTACCTTTAACAGAAATAGAACAGTTCAAACAAACTTTAGCAGTTATTACAGGCTTTGCAGTAGGCGTAGAAATTACCAAATCAAAAGGTAAAGAAGACACAGGTAATCCCAACAGATTCACACAGTCATAGGCAATAAAGGAATGCGTTGCGCCTGAATCAAACAGTACAGTTAAGGTTTTACCTCCCATGACACACTGACCTTGGATCAAGTCTTCATTTTGAGAAGCTTCAGCACCTCCCATAGTGTAGACTCTGCCCTTCATCTTAGGCCTTGCAGCTTGGACATTGTTGACAGAATGTTCCAATTTTGGTTGCATGCATTCACGTGAGATATGTCCCGGCTTCCCACACTTGAAGCAGATAATCCCTTTGATCGAACAATCTCTGGTGATGTGATTGCTCTTTCCACACTTCATGCACTTGGTTGGGGCGTTTCCAGACTGACTGAAACTCCCACTACTTCCTCCAACAGAACATTGTTGTCGATCTTGTTGCTTTGCATACGGCTTCCATCGAGATTTGTTGTCTCGACCACCGCTTCCTCTCTGGAACTTGCTCGGTCCAGAACTCTGTACCCGCTTGTCCTTGGGCTCCAAACTCTCGATCAGACGACACTTTTCCATTAGCCTCGGAAAAACAGAAATTTCCAATGGAACTATAGCTCTCTTCAAGTCGATCCTTAGACCTCCTTTGAATTTTCTGCACTTCCACTCCTCTCTTGGGTTGTCCAGAAAGTAATTTGAGAACTTTGCTAGACTTTCAAACTTAGCCCCGTATTCAGCTACGGTCATTCCCCCTTGTCTCAGCTGGAGGAACTCCATCTCTTTCTCGTGTTTTGCGCTCGCAGGAAAATATTTCTCCAGGAATTTTCCCCTAAAAGCGTTCCAATCCACAACTTGTTGATCGTGAATCAGCATCTGACGGGCTCCTTCCCACCAATATTCAGCATCCTCCACCAGCATATAGGTTGCATAGACAACCTTGTCATTCTCAGTACATCTCATCGCTCCAAATATTTTCTCCAGCGTTTGGATCCAGCGTTCAGCCAACTCAGGATTGAATTCACCTTTGAATTGAGGTGGATTCCGACGAAGAAATTCGTCCAGTCCTCTACCTCCGGCAGCTCTTTCGTCATGCTAAACCATAGCAGCAGCCATTTCCCGTATGGCGTTCACAGCAGCAGTCAGGTTTTGAGCAGCCATTGCTACCTTCAAAACCAGAACTGTCAAACTCAAGAACCACAACTAAAGCAAACAACAGAGAAACACACAGAGAACACAACACAAACAAGACAGACCATAACCTACAACCCCAAAAAGACTCGGCCAGCTCTGATACCAAATAATGCAACACCCTTTCCCGAGTGTCACATTCCCGAACGTTTATAAGGCCGAAAATATTTCTTAATGCGGAAAATACGATTTTCTTTTTTTTTTTTTTTCTTTTCACAAGATGCAATGGGATTTAGCAAAGGTAAATAATACTAATAATGAACTTAGGTTCGCCATACATTTCTAGAACAATATGCATAATAAATACAGGGACATAAATAGAACAAGGAATAATACTATGTACAGACATAAGTCTAATGTATAACTGATACAATAAGTACTAGGAGTCGTAGCTCCCAAAAGGTACTACAAAAACTGACATAGTCTGGCCGACAACAAAACTAGACCACAAAAAGAAAGTCCGCCTCAGGGCTCAAGGAAACTACTGGGCTGAACCATCGTCACGTCCATCTGTTCAAACAGCAACAGCAAGTACCAACAGAAAACATACAGATATGGGTGAGATTCCCGTTCATCAACACAACAAAACAGCAGTAGTAAAAACGGGACGACTCACCGGGTAACAGCGTACCCAACATGCTTACAGAATTCTCAATGTCAAACATAATAAACAGTTACAGCATAATATCATGTTAAGCAGTTAACAGCATAAAATAAGGTACTCTTAAACAGTACAACGATGTATAACAGTAGATGTAAACATCAATAGCCGTGCAATGCAATGCAATGCAATGTATATGACTCAATGTCAATGTCACTGGGTACTACTCTGACCCCTACTCCATGGAGCTAACAAAACATTCGGAGAGAGTGAATGGGAGGACATGTTCCGTGCGCGCCAGCCTTGGGCAAGATGCTACAACATTCGTAACGTGCACGTATCTGGCTTTTACGGAAACACTCTCGGCCAAACATGAAAAGTACGACATCTAGTAGAGGATATCAGTGTATTGCACGGATTGGCCACGACACAGAAGAGCTGCCAACTGGTCACATGTCAGCCCTTCCAACCCTGATACCTCCAAAAAGACCATTGAAGATCGTCACCGTAAGATTCGCATCCGCATCAAGGTGTAAGCTCAACTCCTAGGCTCAAGGCCTTACGACTATGCAAATGAAATGTCAATGCTTACACAAAGCAGATGCGATCAAGCAATGTCTATCCCCCGGATAAACCTCGAAGTCTACTAAGGTTCTCTTCCTTAGGAACTATACGTGTCTTCTGAAAACAAAACCTTTATCCACCGGATAAATCTCGTGATCCCTCCGGGATCGAGTCATCACAAGACTGAAACAATTGAACGACTGATCGGGATCCAAATCACCGGTCCGTCATCGAACTACTGTTTCAAAACCCAAAACGTTTCATGTTTGTGTTTATGTCTTATGAAGTCATTGATGTATTAAGTCATCAATGGTATAGCATGTGGTCTTGTTCCACTACATACCATACTTAATTATCCCTTGTTTTCAACTCTAAGTCAATTACTTAACTTAGGTTTTTTTTTAAAACGTAAAACTTTACAATTTGAGTTGAAAAACACTCTTCATAAACAAACCATTTCTCGCGAGGCGAAGGTCTATGTCGCGACGCGAGGCTGAGAAGTTATCTTTAGTGCTTGGAAAGTCCTTCTGCTTCGCGAGGCGAGGATTGTATCGCGACGCGAGGCAGAGAAGTGATCTTTTCTATTCAGACAGTCTTTCTGCTCCGCGAGGCGAGGATTATATCGCGACGCGAGGCAGAGAAGCTGCATCTTCACTATTTAGGCGGTTCGCGGGGCGAGAACTGCTTCGCTACGCGAGGCCGAGAAGTTGCATCTTTGGTGCTTAGGCAGTTCGCGAGGCGAGACGACTTCGCGACGCGAGGCCGAGAAATTCCATCTTTGTTGCTCGGGCTAGTCCACTGTCTCGCGAGGCGAGGCAATGTTCGCCTGGCGAATGCCTTATCTTCCCTCTGTCTCGCGAGGCGAGACGGGGTTCGCTGGGTGAGTGCCCTGTTTCTCCTTTTTCCTAACTCTTTCATTATTTCTTCTTTTGAAAAACTTAGTTTGATTAAAAGACCTATGGCTAAAGAAAAGACATTTTCCCACTTTGATGACACACTTTAAAGGTTAAAACTTCATTTGATCTTTGGATCAAAATCACTTTTGTTTCTCTTTGAAATCCTAGGTTATGAAATCATGTTTTGTTGCATCAAAACTTTGCCAAAACAAGAACAACATATGTTCTTATATTTTCCTCTTAGTAAGGCCACAAGCCTACTCCAATGAAAAATGGAGACTTTGCTTCACCTACAAAGCAAATGTAGCTCAAAAGCTCACACAATTATGGTAAACCACAATACACATTACTACATCATAATCAAACATATCCATCACACATCATGGTCTCATAATCAAACAATAAAAGTCCATACTTGATCTAGTGATCAAAGTAGGTTTTCCAACATACATGAAAATAATTTTCATTCAATCATATCTTCATCAACATATGCTAAAGCACACTACAACATTCTTAAGCATAAACTCATCATGACAATCTGGTTCTCCAAGAGAACTTAACAAAACTTAACATATAGAAGTGAACCCAAACTAAAGGGTTTCACCCACACATAAAATTAAACAACCATTCTCACTACCACCATCTTGGTGTGATGAGGTTCTTCTCCCCATACCTGTTGATGAGCAGATTCCCGGATCAAAGTCGGTTGATCGGTTTGTGAACCTCCTGATAATCGTCAACAACTACAACAACACAACAACCAACATTAAACAACAATCAAAACCAATCTCAACTATCCTAACAAAGAGGATTTCGGCCACCCTAGGTTAAAAAGGTTAGGAATTGGTTTTGGTTTTCCATCTCATGGATTCAAAGGCATTAGGAAAGCTAAGGATGAAATCAAGTGTTAAAAATCTAAAATGGATGAAAACACTATTCATCATCTTCAAGTAGGGTTCGGCCAAAAATGCTTTTTGAGCTATGATGAGAGTTGAATCATAAGATCTTAGGTTTAGGTAGAGATTGATGATGTAAGTTCAAAGAACTTGGTCTTACCTCAAAAGGATTTTTCTACAATTTCCTATGGATTTTCAAAGTTTTGGATCTAAGAAATTATTTTCATGAAAATGAAGATTGATCTTGAAATAAAGAAAGATTCAAGAAGCTAAGAGATCATTGAAGTGATCTTACCTTGAAATGAAGAAAGATTGCTCAAGGAATCAAGTGAATCCAACAAAAACTCAAGCTTTTCTAGGTGAAAATGGAGTTTTCTCTCAAGAACAACTATGGAGCTTCTAAAGATGAGGGGCTGTGCAAAAATGATGAAGTGAGGGGCTGAGTTCAGCCTCTTAAAAGTTCACTTAAGGATAAAAAGGTCATTTGCCAAAAGAGTATAATGGTAAAAGTGTAAAAGACTAAGGTTAGGGGCATTTTGGTCATTTTGCGTCCAGATATTTCCGAGCGTCATGACGACTCTGGCATACTCTCCCAAGTGTCCTGCGATGATGTGATATCAAGATTATCTGTTGGCGAGTCCCGGTAAATCCATATGTGGCTCCGTTCGTCACCCGATTGAGGATTCCGCCCGAACGAAGGTCAGGAAATGATTTTTCTGAAATTTTTACGAAATGTAACCAAAACGTAGATAATCGAATTCTAAGACTTACTGTCTCGTTCACGGGTCCATCTGAGGTCTTCTGAGCAGTAAAATCATATTGTCAGTGTAAAAACGCAGACCAGACTCCGTTTGAGTTTTCGACTCAAAACTTAATCGTAGCTTTCCTACGATATCGTCGAGCATGACTATGGTCTCGGAATATTTTATTTCTATTCCTAAGACCTCGAATAAAATAAAGACATTAAAATACTGAAGAAATAGAAAACGTGAAAAATCGGGGCGTTACATTTAGGTCCGAACTCCAATTGTTCCAGGGTACCACGTCATAACCATATCCTGAATACGCCAGTCTCAGATCGAGTTCATTCGTGTTTGGCAGCCGATTTACCACGGCACGGGGTTGCTACGCCACCGGCCACTTGTGGGATCTTGAACACAGAATGCCCCTATAGACCTAGTGGTCTTGACTGATTTTATTCTCAACTACTAGAGTTGTAGCTCGGTTTCAAATGGCATGTCTGCCGGTTCATGCATGTACACAGAAAGTTTTCTGTTTTCTTCGCTTCATTCTTTCAAATGTCGAGACATAAAGTCCACGACTCGTTTCAAAAAGGCATTAAGCCCACTCAAATCATTCAAATGTCGAGACATAAAGTCCACGACTTGTTTCAAAAAGGCATTAAGCCCACTCAAATCAAAAACACAGGACACGAAGTCCGAGTGCTCAATCCACAAAACACTAGCCCCGACGTCTCGGCCACTAGGTTTGGGTTCGTCTCAAAGGTTCATCATTTTTCTTTTCGGTCAAACTTTCTCAAAACAACTTTGGAAAACAAAATACACTTTTGTTTTCTTGAAATAAAACATTTCCACATTTTCCGGGAAAATCACCTTTCTTGAAAACAAAACCGTTTTCTAAGGTTTCACGCCCTTTTTAAACACTTTACAGAATAAAACACCTTTTTGCACGACTTTTCACAAAACCACTTTTTAAAAGAACATACCTTTCAAAAGAACATACTTTTCAAAATAACATACTTTTCAAAAGAACATACTTTTCAAAAGAACATACTTTTCAAAAGAACATACATTTCAAAAGAACATACTTTTCAAAAGAGAACTTAACTTTTCTTGAAAAGCAACATGTTTTCCAAAAGCCACTTTTAATTTCAAAATGCGTTTTTCAAAACTTTGTTTTTGATTCCGAGTCTTTTAACAATTATCGAGACATAGCCAGTCCTATGCTCATCCAGAATATAAATATATATATATATATATATATATATATATATATATATATATATATATATATATATATCAACAGTTCAATATCACAATAAGATATCATCCAAGGCATCCATGCCACAGTTATATCAAATAACCAACTATGCACAACACTTAACATCCAATCAATCCAGGATATAAGTAAACATATAAATCAAGTCTTAATTCAATCATAACACACTAATCAATCATATGCCATGAGGCTACCAAACTCAAAATGAACTACCTCCCTTTACCTCACAAAGGAAGTTCAATGCAAACTCGATCGGTTCTCGGCTCCGGCTCCGGTTTCGTTTGCGTTGCCTAAAACAATCAAACACAATTCAATTCAAACAACAAAGCAACATCAATCTATAACATAAGTTTTCTTTCCCAAGAAGGTATAGGGTTCGGCCATGAAAAGATAAAAAGACTGGGGATCTCATTTGGTTCCAAACTTTTGGATGGTTGGTCCTTAAGCATGATTAACACTAAATCAAGTCTCATGACCCAAAAATTTGAGACAAAACTCATGGTTCTACACCCTAAATGTTTCGGCCATGAAGAGGAGAAATAGTTTAGGAGCTTTGGTTGATGTTTTGCTCTTGGGTTTAGGGTTCAAAGACATCAAGTAAGCTAGAACAAGTGTTGTATAGCCAAAAATTACAACAAAACCCATCCTTTCATCATGATTAGGATTCGGCCCTCCCATGGAATAATAGGGAGAAAATTTCTTTTGGGTTCATGCTTCTAGACACTCAAAGTACACATCATGATGGTTTCATAGAAATTGGTTTCATGATCATAGGATTTTTCTACAATTTTCTATGGATTTTCAAAGTTCTAGATCTAAACTTGGATCTTAATGAATCAAGTGATTCAAGATATGAAATAGAGAGATTGAGAGAGTTAAGATGAGGATCATACCTCCTAGGATCAAAGATTAGTGAAGAAGAAACAAGTTTTCACTCAAAAACTTCAACTTTTGAAGATCAAACTAGGATTTTTGTGAAGAACTTATGAAGAACACATGAAGAACTTCAAGAACTCTATGAATTTGGATGAACAAGTGAGAGAAAGAAGAGAGAGAGAGTGTGGCCGAAATGGCCAAGAGAGAGAAAGAGAGAAATATATATAATTGATGTCATGGCAAACTTGTAAATAACCAAAAGGGTAATTTGGTAATTCCTTCAAAGACTAGGGGCATTTTGGTCATTTCCCTTATAAATATCTAGATATTTCTAGAAAGGTAATGATGACATGGTGAGTCACAGGGTTAGAATGGTTATTCCATAAATTCTCAAGGGCAAAACGGTCTTTTCATTCAAGGGCAAATGGTAATTATGAAAAGGGTCAAGGGCATTTTAGTCATTTCACGTCAAGATATTTTCTAAACTTAATCATTACACTGATGAGTCATTGATGAGTCATAGCACACCATGTGACTTCAATCTTATCCGTAGCGGGTCATTGAAATCCCGTATTCAGCTCCGTTCTTCACCCGATTTAGGTTTTTGTCCAAGAAAGTCGTATGACGACTTTTATTTTGAATATTTTCAAAATAACCAATATTGTTGGAAATAAAATATAAAACCTAACTGTTTCGTTCACGAGTCGAAATTAGGTCTTGATAGTAGAAAAAGACCACTATCCGTGAAAAACGCAGACCGGGCTCCGTTTGAGCTTTCGCCAGAAACTTAACCATGGCTTCCTATGGTTATATAGGACATTCCTATCTAGTTAGAATATTTTATTGCCATTTCTAAGGCCTTGAATAAAATATAAGTTCATAAATACTGAATAATTAGGAAAACTCGAAAATCGGGATGTTACAGGTGACAACTTATAATGCTGAGCACGTCACTTAAGCGCTTTGTAGAGTTTACTGTGCATAACCTAGTGGCCATCACATCACCTTGGTAGGCGCGCCCCCTCACCCTTGCCGTCAGCTAACACGACGTTTTCTCCGGCGGTGTTTTGTTCGCGTGGACTACGTAGAGGTGCTGCTCCATTACGGTACTGGTGATAGCGTTGTTCGTAGTGCTCGTGATCGATTGAGAAGGACTGTTCTTCCCTTGCAGTGATCGTGGTAAAGCTACGCTACAAGAGGTAAACACTACATCATGAGTCATGACCATTTGCATGGATCCTTTTTATTGGGAATTTTTCTGCTGAGTTTGTCGTTTTTAATACGTAAATTCCCAACACTTTTTCACAATTACCATTTTACCCTTGTATGAAAAGACCATTTTGCCCTTAAGTGTGAAATTTGGGACTTCCTCGTCCTTCCTCTTCATAATCCCACACCCCCTTCATGAACACACTTCTCCATTGTCTTCTTCAACTTCAATGTTTCTTCCTCACTTTATCTCTTTCTCCTTAAGAGATCTTCAAGTATTTTGGGAAACAAAGTTGATACTCTTGATCATCTTCATCTTCTAAGAGGTATGGACTCCTAATTTGATCTCTCAATCTTCATATTCTCCCTTTAACCTTCATTTCTAAAGCTATGTTCAAGTTGAAACTTCAAACTTCATAAATTCATAGAAAATTCTAGAAAAATCCTTTTAATGTAAAACCAATTTCTATGAGCTAGTTTCATTACCCTCTTTCATTATCCAAAAGCATGTAACCAAAAGATTTCCCTAGCTCATATGGGTATAGAAGGCCGAAACCTATATATGAGAAAGTTTGAGTTTTTTTATTCAAGTTTTGAATAATGAGACTTGATTTAGTGTTATGTATGCTTAAGGATCATTGATCCAAGAGTTAGGAATTTTTAGACATCTCTAACCTATTTTTCTAAGGGATGGCCGAACCCAATCTTGGTTGGTTGAAGGGGTTTTGGTTCAAATCTTTGAAAAGTAATCACGGATTATGTCTTAATCATGCTTAAGGATCATTAATCCAAGAGTTAGTAAAGTTTTAACAGCTCTAGCCTATTTTTCTAGAAAGGGACCGAACCCTAGTCATATGAACTAGAGGGGTTTTGATTGGATTGTATTAATTTCTGGTTGTGATTTGTTATGAAGAATCAGACCGTGTTCGATCGTTCTAAAGCGTGTACGATCCCCAGTTGCGGAGCCACAGTCGGAGTTGCCTGAGGAAGCATGCAAGAAACTATTCAGGTGAGGGAAAAAACCACGATATCGTTGGGGAGGCAAGATTAAAATAATTTATGATATGCGTAGGGTGACCTAAACCCTACTAGTGGTCGAGTGACCGATAGGTTAATTTTATGATATATCAAGGTTGTATGCTGGGTGTTAGTATGCTTAATACAATATATGTGATATGTATGTTGTGCCTAGTAACATGCTTCGGATTACTTAAATATTTACCTATGAGTTGATGAGTTGATATGCTTGCATGAGTATTTACTACAATGAATATGATTATTGAGTCTGATTATGGTTGTTGATGATATGATGTTGTGATTACTGTTGTATGAGTAGAGATAGGCAATAATTTCTGATAAGTTGGGAGATGAACATGTGGTGAGGATTTTCAAGATATTATGTTGTGGTGCTCAACCTAGAGATTCTGTTGATATGTTGGTTATATCGGAGGAAGTTGGTCATAGTTGTGTATGAGTTGTGGTTGAGACACTAAGTTGTTGATCCCGAGATGAGTCGGTGAGGTTCATGTTGCATTGTTGTTGTTCATCAATGTGTTGGCGTACGGGCGATCGATCTTGCCTACGGGGAGATGATCGTACCCAGTAGTTGTGAACGAGCGAATGTCCCGACCTAGCCTGCGGGCGGGGGGATATGTCATTACCGTAAGTTGCGTTGTTGACGGGCGAATATTTCGACCTGGCCTACGAACGAGGGAATATGTCGTACCCATGAGACGAGTTGAGCCTGTGGGCTGTTGGCCAAACCTTGTATTACGGGGTGTGGCACGGAGATTAACGGGACAACTTGATCTGTTAGGATGTCGCGTCGTGATCGCGTACATATAGTCATTAGTTGCATGAGCGCGAGAGACAGTAGCTAAGAGAGCAAGACTTGGGATGTTGCTATCTCTATATCTTATTTTATAGCTGTTTCCCTACTTATGATGTATTACTGTTTCTTATCCCCTATTTCTCTATGTCGTATTTTATTTATTTTCGATCGCACGAGAAGATCCTGTTGAGGAATTGCGAGAGGAGATTGATAGCATACCTGTTGAACCTGATGCTGGCGGGAAAGCCTCGGATCCCAGTGCCAGGAGACTTTGAGCTGCTCTATACAGAGGACGATTGTCTCTGGGAGATTGACCACTTTCAGCGAAGAGTAGTGTATACGGGCCCAACTATCGTAAACGTTAGAGTCATGGTTGGGTAGACAGTCTTAGTGTTGTTATGGCCAATAAATGAGTTTGAGCGAAATGTATTTTTGGGGCCAGGAGAGGAAGTCGTATGTATTATATTTGTTTGCCATACTTTCAGTTATATATGTTATTAATTGCGTACTCTGAGATAGTCAATGTGATTGTAGGCTCTACTGATGGAGCCAATAATTTTATATGTATATGATATATAATCGTGGTATCAATGTTGATTGTTTTAAATAATTCCGCATTTTTATTAATCACGCTACGCTACAACGTTAAGAAGTCGAGTTCGGGTTACTAATGGGACCTCCAAGGAGGGGCTGTCTCACTACCATTATTACCCACTAACATCATGTCCTCAGCCTAACCATCCTTATATAGCTGGTGCCTCCCAAACTCCCATTCCCCAACCTCATCATACTACCCCTGCGACACCACAACAGCCAGCCTACTCCTAGGGTCAAAATTCTAACACAAACCAAAGAAGGACTAACTACCAGGAGAGGAAGCCCGTACGACTTGACCCAATACCTATGACCTACACTGAGTTATTGCCCCAACTCTTCAAAAAGAATTTCCTAGCACCTGTTCCAACAAAATCGGTACAACCTCTCTACTCTAAGGGCTTTGATGCAAATGCCAAGTGTGATTATCATGTTGGAGTAGTGGGTCATTCCACTGAAGATTGTAAGACCCTGAAGTACAAAGTCCAAGGCCTTATTGACGCGAAGTGGTTGAGCTTCGAAGATGATGTACCTAATGTGGGACACAACCCTTTGCCCAATCATGGAGGTTCAAGTGTCAATGCCATAGAAGAGCTTACAGAGGCGCTTCTCATAAGTTAGGTTACTCAGGTTAAAACTCCTATGGAAGTGATTTTTGATGGGTTATGCAAATTCGGGTTGGTGCAAGCTTCAGTCGAGAAAGGAGAAGATTAAGATGAAAAGATATTGTGCAGCTTCCATGGGAATAGTGGGCATTCAATCGAGGAATGCAGTGAATTCAAACGAGTCCTGCAAGAGTTAATGGATATGAAGTTGGTACAAGTTGCTCGCTAGTACAGTGACGTCAGCAAAAACATGACCACCGAATTTTCAGCTACTCGAAAGGGAGTAAAGGTTTGTTTCAACGGTTCTCAGCCAGTTTCTGAGCAAGCTGTGACTTATCCAAAACCCTTGGTGATCTATCACACTAAACGTGAGCCTCAACCAACTTTAGGTGGAATCGAGCCGCTCGTTATCCAAGTTCCACATCCTTTTCCTTTCAAAGATACCAAGGAGGTACCTTGGAAATATGATCTACAAGTCCGCACTCCTCAAGAGGATCCACCAAAGTCTCCCAAGGAGACCACTACTGTTACCAACGTCTCAGGGGTTGGAGGAATGACCCGAAGTGGTCATGTTTATACTCTAGAGTGTTGCGGAAGGAGCAATTTGGAGATGAAGGGAAGAATAGCAATGGAAAAGGGAACATGGAAGAAGCTTTGCCTGAGGAAGCCATGAAAAATGATGAGGTTCCAACAAGACAGTATGAGTGCTAAAAAGATGTATCCAATGAAGAAGCTTCCGAGTTTTTGAAGTTCATTAAGCAGAGTGAATACAGTTATACAGGGTGGTGGATCAATTGAATAGAACCCCAGCAAGGATATCATTATTATCCCTGTTGTTAAATTATGAGCCACATAGAAAGGTGTTAATGAAGGTATTAAGTCAGGCCCATGTCTCTCATGACATTACTGTCGACAAGTTAGATGGCATTGTACCGATGACGAATACCTCCTAAAGGAATGGGGCACAATAAAGCACTGCATATTTCTATAAAATGTCGGGATCACATCATGGCTAGGGTACTTATTGACAATGGTTCTTCCTTGAATGTGCTATCAAAGTCAATGGGACCCATATGAAACTGAGTTCAATGATATAAGAGCTTTCAATGGAACACGAAGGGAAGTTGTTGGGGAAATTGAGTTACCAATTCAGATTGGTCCTTGCACCTTTGATGTTCTGCTTCAGGTGATGGATATTGTGCCAACCTATAGTTGCCTTTTGGGACGACCGTGGATTCACCCTTCTGGAGTTGTACCCTCCACGTTGCATCACAAGGTGAAATTCATTACTGGTAATAAGTTGGTCATCATTTCAGGAGAGGAGGATATGTTGGTGAGTAAATCGGCATCAACCCCTTATATTGAGGCGGCCAAATAAGCTCTTGAGACCGCATTCTAGTCATTTGAGATTGCCAACACTACCTATGTGAGGGAAGGAGCCTTGCTTCCAAGGCCACGACTCTCTAGCACATCCATTATGGTGGCCAAGATCTTGCTCAAATAGGGATATCAACCTGGAAGCCCTTTGGGAAGAAAAGGCCTAGGTACCGCCAATGTCATGATGCCCATTGAAAATAAGGGTAGGTTTGGGCTAGGGTACAAGCCCACCAGAGCCGATAAAAGAAGGGTGATGGAAGAGAAGAGAGAAAGGAGGATGGCTCGGTTGGAAAACTGTAACTCCCCGATTTTCACGTTTTCTAATTCTCCAGTATTTTAACGTTTGTATTTTATTGGAGGGTTTAGAGAGTGAAATAAAATATTCTGACCTGATAGGAATGTCCTACACAACCATAGGAAGCTGTGGTTAAGTTTCGGGCAAAAGCTCAAACGGAGCCTGATCTGCGTTTTTCACGGAGAGTGGTCTTTTTCTACTATCGAGACCTAATTCTGACTCGTGAACGAAACAGTTAGGTTTTGTATTTTATTTCCAACGATATTGGTTTTTTTGAAAATATTTATTCTCAAAAATAAATAAGTCGTCATACGACTTTCTTGGGCGAAAACCTAAATCGGGTGAAGAACGGAGCTGAATACGAGATTTCAGAGACCTGCTACGGATAAGGTTGAAGTCACATAGTGTGCTATGACTCATCAGTGACTCATCAGTGTAATGATTACGTTTAGAAAATATCTGGACGTGAAATGACTAAAATGCCCTTGACCCTTTTCATAATTACCATTTGCCCTTGAATGAAAAGACCGTTTTGCCCCTGAGAATTTATGGAATAACCTCTGACCCTGTGACTCACCATGTCATCATTACCTTTCTAGAAATATCTAGATATTTATAGGGGAAATGACATTTACGCCCCTAGTCTTTGAAGGAATTACCAATTACCCTTTTTGGTTATTTACAAGTTTGCCATGAAGGCAAAATGGCTATAAAACCCTCACCCCACTTGGCCATGCGGCCACACCTTTTTTTTTATCTCTCTCTCTCTTCTTTCTCTCACTTGTTCTTCATGTTCTTCATGAGTTCTTGAGTGTTCATCAAAAGTTCTTTACAAAAACCCTACTTTGATCTTCAAAAGTTGAAGTTTTTGGGTGAAAACTTGTTTCTTCTTCACTAATCTTTGATCCTAGGAGGTATGATCCTCATCTTAACTCTCTCAATCTCTCTATTTCATCTCTTGAATTACTTGATTCATAAAGATCCAAGTTTAGATCTAGAACTTTGAAAATCCATAGAAAAGTGTAGAAAAATCCTTTTGATACCAAATCACTTTCTATGAACTAGTCTCATCATTCTCTTTCACCATTCAAGAGCATGAAACCAAATGAGTTTTCTAGCCTTTTCTTTCAAAAGTGGCCGAAATCTTAGATGTGAAACAGGTTGAGTTTTTGATTCAAGTTTTAAGGAATAAGACTTGCTTTAGTGTTAGGAGTACCTAAGGATCAACCATCCAAAAGATTAGAAAGTTTGGACAACTCTAGCTAATTTTCTTAGGGTAGGACCGAATCCTCTATGAGGAGGAATAGATGAGATTTGTCTTGTTTGATGTTTGATGTTTGATTGTTTGGTTGTTTGTAGTTGGTGACGATTATCAGGAGGTTTACAAACCGATCAACCGACTTTGATCCGGGAATCTGCTCTTCAACAGGTATGGGGGGTGAACCTCATCACACCAAGATGGTGGTGGTGAAGATGGTTGTTTAGTTTATGTGTGGGTGAAACCCTTTGGTTTGGGTTCACCATTCAATTTGGTTCTCTTGGAGAACAGTGTGTAATAAGTGTAGTTTATGCTTTAGTGTGCTCTAGCATATGTCTATGATGATGTGATTGGATGAAAATCATTTCCATATATGTTGAAAAACCTACTTTGATCACTAGATCAAGTATGGACTTTTATGCTTGATTATGATGCAAATGATGTGTGATGGACTTCATGCTTGATTATGATGCCATAATATGTTATTGTTGTTTGTCATAATTTAGATGAACATTGTGAGTTGTAATTTGTCTTGAGGGTGAAGCAATCTTCACATTTGTTCCTAATAGGCTTTTAGCCATAACCTTGAGAAAAAGAAGAGCATGAGTAGTTCTTGGACAAATCAAAGTTTTCAAGTAAGGAAAATGTTTTAATAACTTATGTTTTTCAAATAAAAACCATAAGTGATTTTGATCCAAAGATCAAACAAAGTTTAAATCTCAAAGTGTTTTCACCAAAGTGAAACATGTTTTATGCCTTATCCTTAGTTCATCTAGAAAATCAAGTAACTTAAAAGTGGATTAATGAAAAGTTTCATGAGAATCAATATAGTTCCATAAAGCTTTTCTTTAACAAGGTTAATGTCTTGTTTCAAGGCAATTTTCACCAAGCGAATCCAATTTCGCTGGGCGAAAACAGAGAAAATACAAGTTAGGCATCACTGTCTCCTTTTCGCTAAGCGAAATAATCTTCGCTAAGCGAATGAAGTGAATTTTGCTAAGCGAGCCATTTCTCGCCCAGCGATACAGGGGAGTTTACAAAGAGGTATTACTGCCTCATTTTCGCTAAGCGAATTTAACTCCGCTAAGCTAATTTCATGTTTCAGAAAATGCTAAAAATAGAGTAATTAGTTCAAATGTTGTTTCAAATCAAATGAGTTTCAATTGTAAATGTTGTTTTGTTTACAAAAGGAGTTTTCTAACTCAATCGTAAAGTTTTACGCGTGAAAAAACTAAGTTAAGTAATTAACTTAGAGTTGAACACAAGGGTTAATTACGTATGGTATGTGGTGGAACAAGACCATGTACTATACCATTGATGACTTAGTATATCAATGACTTCATAAGACTTAAGTGAATCAACACTTATTTCCCTAATTGAAAATCAAGGATTAATACCTTAGAAAGGCTTAAAAACTCATCTAAGAGGATTCTCAATCCTTATTCATAATGCTTAGGACTTGAGACTTAATTCATAAGACGTAACACAAACATGAAACGTTTTGGTTTTTGAAACAGTAGTTCGATGACGGACCGATGATTCGGATCCAGGTTAATCGTTCAATTGTTTCCGTCTTGCGATAACTGGAATGAGAGAGATCCTGAGACTGTGCAGGTATGAGACTGTACAATGGAAGGAATCCTGAGGCTATGCAGGTATGGGACTGTATAGCTAAGGGAAGGCATATAAGAATTGTTTGGTACTACCCATACCAACAAGATTTATCTTCTTTTCGGGAGCTTAGAACATAAGAATAAGAACTTTATAGTTAAGCGTGCTTGACTTAGAGTAATTATGGGATGGGTGACCTTCTGGGAAACTTCCTAGAAAGCGTGTGAGTGAGGACAAAAAACGCAGAAAAGGCTTGTGTTGGTTTGTGGGGACAGTCGGCGATTCTGAAAGCAGTCTGGATCATTCCAAAGGAATCACGAGATATTTATCCGATGGATAAATGTTTTATCTGATGGATAAATGTTTTATAAAACAAAGATGTGTGTAGTTTCTAAGGAAGAGAACCTTAGTGAACCTTGAGGTCTATCCAATGGATAGACATTGCTTTATCGCATCTGCTTTGTGTAAGCATTGGCATTTCATGTGCATAGTTGTAAGGCCTTGAGCCTAGGAGTTGAGCTTACACCTTGATGCGGGTGCGAATCTTACGGTGACGATCTTCAATGGTCTTTTTGGAGTTATCAGGGTTGGAAGGGCTGACATGTGACCAGTTGGTGATTCTTCTGTGTCGTGGCGAATCCATGCAATACACTGATATCCTCTACTAGACGCCGTACTTTTTATGTTTGGTCGAGAGTATTTCTGTAAAGCCAGATACGTGCACTTTACGAATGTTGTAGCATCTTGCTCATGGCTGGCAGAAACCGGAACATGTCCTCCCATTCACTCTCTCCGAATGTTTTGTTAGCTCCATGGAGTAGGGGTCAGAGTAGTACCCAGTGACATTGACATTGAGTCATATACATTGCATTGCATTGCATGGCTTTTGATGTTTACATTTACTGTTATACATCGTTGTATTATTTAAGAATGCCTTATATTATGCTGTTAAATGTTTAGCATGATATTATGTTGTTGACTGCTTAACATGATTTATATTGAGAACCTTTGTAAGCATGTTGGGTACGCTGTTACCCGGTGAGTCGTCCCGTTTTTACTACTGCTATTCTGTTGTGTTGAAGAATGGGAATCTCACCCATATCTGTATGTTTTCTGCTGGTGCTTGTTGTTGCTGCTTGAACAGATGGACGTGACGATGGTTCAGTTCAATAGTTTCCTTGAGCCCGGAGGCGGACTCTTTTTGCTGTTTTAGTTTTGTTGTCGGCCAGACTATGTCAGTTTTGTAGTACCTTTTGGGAGCTACGTCTCCTAGTACTTATTGTATTTTCTTATGTCAGTTATACATTAGACTTACGTCTGTATACAGTAATGCTGACGTTTCTATTTCTGTTTCTGTTCTGTGTTTGTTATACAGCATGTTCTAGAAATGCATGGCAAACCTAAGTTCGCTTATTAGTATTATTTACCTTTACTAAATCCCATTACATCTTCTGAAAAGAAAAAAAAAAAAAAGAAGAAGAAAACCGTATTTTCCGCATTAAATAATATTTTCGGCCTTATAAATGTTCGGAAATGTGACACTCGGGAAAGGGTGCTGCAAAAACCGTGAATACAAGGTCGAGAGGATTCCCATTTGGGACATACGACAGAGCTTCTACAGTGCAGGGTTCATCTTTCCAGATCAAGAGAGCTCCATTGAAGACGATTATCCCACTAATCATGGTGTCAACCTAGTGTATCCATGTCCTCCAGATGCAGAGCTCACTAATTAGGAGATCGTTGAGTTTCCTGAGACCATAGATGCTTTCTCAATGTAATTTCATAATGCTACTCCTTTAGCTATGCCTAATGCTTTGAAGGAGTTTTTTTTTTTTTTTTTTTTTTTGTAAATGGGCCTACTTGTTTCCATTTCAGAATAATTGATCAATAAAATGCATGTTTTCAGTCTCTTTTTTGGTTTTTGTTCCTTTACCTTATCTTCTACTTCAAACCTTCTTTCATTCATATTCTTTATAACAACCAACAATTTAGATATGAAAATGATGCTCTTGAAAATGACAATGTTGGTAACTCATCATATAGTTTCGATCATCTAATTAATCATACTGATGAGGATGTTGGTGATTACTGGGAAACCTCCCCTGAATTAATGAGATTAGTAGAGCATGAGGCTAAAGAAATTCAACCCCATCAAGAGCCAACTTAATTAATTAATTTGGGAACCGAGGATGATAAAAAGGAAATCAAGATTGGGACCTCCATGGAAGAAAATGAGCGAAACAGGTTGATCGAATTGTTATTCAATTACAAAGATGTTTTCGCGTGGTCATACCAAGATACGTCGGGGCTAGACCCTAGTATAGTAGAGCACAAGTTACCAATGAAGCCTGAATGTCCTCCGATCAAGCAAAAGTTACGAAGAATGAAAGCAGAGATGTCCTTAAAAATCAAGGAAGAGGTCAAAAGGCAATTGGACGCAGTTTTCCTAGAAGTTGCGAAGTACCCTCAGTGGGTTGCTAATATTGTCCCTGTCCCGAAGAAAGATGGGAAAGTCCGGATGTGTGTTGATTATCGAGATCTGAATAGAGCTAGCCCAAATGATGACTTTCCTCTGCCTCACATTGATGTTCTGGTTGATAACACTGCCCATCATGCACTATTTTCCTTCATGGATGGTTTTTCGGTATACAATCAGATCAAGATGGCTCCCGAAGATATGGAGAAAACTAAATTCATCACCTTATGGGGAACTTTTTGCTACAAATTTATGCCATTTGGTTTGAAGAATGCAGGGGCAACATATTAGAGGGCTATGGTGACCTTGGTCCATGACATGATGCATAAAGAGATAGAGGTATATGTAACGTCCCGATTTTCACGTTTTCTAATTCTTCAGTATTTTAACGTCTTTATTTTATTCGAGGTCTTAGGAATAGAAATAAAATATTCCGAGACCATAGTCATGATCGACGATATCGTAGGAAGCTATGATTAAGTTTTGAGTCGAAAACTTAAACGGAGTCTGGTCTGTATTTTTACACTGACAGTATGGTTTTACTGCTCAGGAGACCTTAGATGGACCCGTGAACGAGATAGTAAGTCTTAGAATTCGATTCTCTATGTTTTGGTTAAATTTCACAAAAACTTCAGAAAAATCACTTCCTGACCTCCGTTCGAGTGGAATCCTCAATCGGGTGACGAACGGAGCCACATATGGACTTATCGAGACTCGCCAACGGATAATCTTGATATCACATCATCCCAAGACACTTGGGAGAGTATGCCAGAGTCGCCATGACGGTCGAGAAAATCTGGACGCAGAATTATCAAAATGCCCCTAACCTTAGTCTTTTGCACTTTTATCATTTTACCCTTTTGGCAAATGACCATTTTGCCCTTTAGTGAGCTTTTTAAAGGCTGAACTCAGCCCTTCCAGCCCCTCATTCACGCAAAAACAGCCCTCCTTCCACACTCCATCTTCAACCTTGAGAAACTCCATTGTTGTTCTTGAGAAAAGCTTGATTACTTGTTTGAATCACTTGATTCCTTGAGCAATCTTCCTTCATTTTTAGGTAAGATCACTTCTATGATCTCCTAGCTTCTTGAAGCTCTCTTTATTTCAAGATCAAACTTCACTTTCATGAAAATCATTTCTTAGATCCAAAACTTTGAAAATCCATAGGAATTGGTAGAAAAATCATTTTGATGTGAAACCAATTTCTTTGAACTCACTTCATCATTCTCTACCTAAACCCAAGAGCTTATGATTCAATTCTCATCATAGCCCTAAATCCCCAATATGACCGAACCCTATGTGATGATGATGAATAGTGTTTTTCATCAATTTTTGATTTCTAACACTTGATTTCATCCTTAGCTTTCCTATTGCCTTTGATTTTCTTTAGGGTGGCTGAAAACCCTTAGGTAGAATTGTTGAGTTTTGTTTTGGTTGTTGTTTAATGTTTGATTGTTTGGTTGTTTGTAGTTGGTGACGATTATCAGGAGGTTCACGAACCGATCAACCGACTTTGATCCGAGAATTTGCTCATCAACAGGTATGGGGGGTGAACCTCATCACACCAAAATGGTGGTGGTGAAGATGGTTGTTTAGTTTATGTGTGGGTGAAACCCTTTGGTTTGGGTTCACCATTTAATTTGGTTCTCTTGGAGAACAAAGTGTAATATTTGTAGTTTATGCTTTGTATGCTTTGGCATGTGTTTTATGATGATGTTGTTTAGATGAGTAAACCCTTTCATGTATGCTGAAAACCTACTTTGATCTCTAGATCAAGTATGAACTTTTATGCTTGAGTATGATGCAATTATGTGTGATGAACTTATGTGCTTGATTATGATGTGTAATTGTTGTTTGTCATAACTATGTGAGTTTTGAGCTATAACTTGGTTAGTTTGTGTAGCAATCTTCACATTTGTTCCTAATAGGCTTTTAGCCATGACCTTGAGAAAAAGAAGAGTATGTGTAGTTCTTGAACAAATTAAGGTTTTGGTGTAAAGAAAAATGTTTTAGTAACCTATGTTTCAAAGGAAAACCAAAGTGATTTGATCCAAAGATCAAATGAAGTTTCAATCTTTAAGCGTTTTCACCAAAGTGAAACATGCCTTTTTATCTTAGTCATCTAAGTAACTAAGTGATTTTAAAAAGAGAAATTTCGTGAAAGTTAGCATAGGTTTCATAAAGACTTTACCTTCATTTTAGAACAAGGTTCATATTTTGCTTAAAGACAAATTTCGCTAAGCGAATTAAATTTCGCTAAGCGAAAACAGAGGAATTCCAAGTTGGGCATCACTGCCTTAGCGAATTTTGCTA
Organism: Ammopiptanthus mongolicus; assembly: GCA_039655645.1. Lineage (NCBI taxonomy): Eukaryota > Viridiplantae > Streptophyta > Magnoliopsida > Fabales > Fabaceae > Ammopiptanthus > Ammopiptanthus mongolicus. Next base: position 51,822,885 of record CM077351.1, on the reverse strand, counting down.
CGCGAATTATGTTTCGCCGAGCGATCTAGAGGAGTTTCAAAAGAGGTGTAACCGCCTCCATTTTCGCTAAGCGAATTAAGCTTCACTAAGCGAATACAATGAATTTCGCTAAGCGAATTATGTTTCGCCGAGCGATACAAAGGAGTTTCAAAGGAGGTATCACTGCCTCAATTTCGCTAAGGGAATGGAATTCCGCTAAGCGAATTTCACCATTCAGAAAATGCTAGAAATAAAGTAAGTAGTTCAAATGTTGTTTCAAATCAAATAAGTTTTCAATTGTAAAAGTTGTTGGGTTTACAAAAGGAGTTTTCTAACTCAATCGTAAAGTTTTGCGCGTAAAAAACCTAAGTTAAGTAATTAACTTAGAGTTGAAGACAAGGGATAACTAAGTATAGTGTGTGGTGGAACAAGACCATGTGCTATACCATTGATGACCTAGTACATCAATGACTTCATAAGACTTAACTGACTCAACACTTATTTCCCTAATTGAAAAATAAGGAATTAATATCTTAGAAAGGCTTAAAGACTTATCTAAGAGGATTCTCAATCCTTAGTCATAATGTTTAGGACTTGAGACTTAATTCATAAGACGTAAACACAAACATGAAACGTTTTGGGTTTTGAAACAGTAGTTCGATGACGGACTGGTGATTCGGATCTAGGTTAATCGTTCAATTGTTTTCGTCCTGTGATAACTAGAATGAGAGAGATCCTGAGACTGTGCAGGTATGGGACTGTACAGTGGAAAGAATCCTGAGGCTATGCAGGTATGGGACTGTATAGTTAAGGGAAGGCATATAAGAATTGATTGGTACTACTCATACCAACAAGATTTATCTTCTTTTCTGGAGCTTAGAACATAAGAACTTTATAGTTAAGCGTGCTTGACTTAGAGTAATTATGGGATGGGTGACCTTCTGGGAAGTTTCCTAGAAAGCGTGTGAGTGAGGACAAAACACACTGAAAAGACTTGTGTTGGTTTGTGGGGACAGTCGGCGATTCTGAAAGCAGTCTGGATCATTCCAAAGGAGTCACGAGATATTTATCCCATGGATAAATGTTTTATCCGATGGATAAATGTTTTATAAAACAAAGACGTGTGTAGTTCCTACGACAGAGAACCTTAGTGAACCTTCAGGTTTATCCAATGGATAGACATTGCTTTATCGCATCTGCTTCGTGTAAGCATTGGCATTTCATGTGCATAGTTGTAAGGACTTGAGCCTAGGAGTTGAGCTTACACCTTGATGCGCGTGCGAATCTTGCAGTGACTATCTTCAATGGTCTTTTTGGAGGTATCAGGGTTGGAATGGCTGACATGTGAGCAGTTGGTGATTCTTCTGTGTCGTGGCGAATCCGTGCAATACACTGATATCCTCTACTAGATGTCGTACTTTTCATGTTTGGTCGAGAGTGTTACCGTAAAGCCAGATACATGCACGTTACGAATGTTGTAGCATCTTGCTCATGGCTGGCAGAAACCGGAACATGTCCTCCCATTCACTCTCTCCGACACTTTTGTTAGCTCCGTGGAGTAGGGGTCAGAGTAGTACTCAGTGGCATTGACATTGAGTCATGTACATTGCACTGCATTACATGCCTGTTGATGTTTACATTTATTGTTATACATCGCTGTTCCATTTAAGAATGCATTATATGGTGCTGTTAATAGTTTAGCATGATATTATGTTGTTAACTGTTTAACATGATTTATATTGAGAGTTTTAGTATGCTGTTTAACTGTTTAACATGTTGGGTACGGTGTTACCTGGTGAGTCGTCCCATTTTTACTGCTGCTGTTTTGTTGTGTTGATGAACGGGAATCTCACCCATATCCGTATATTTTCTGCTGGTACTTGCTGTTGCTGCTTGAATAGATGGACGTGACGATGGTTCAGTTCGGCAATTTCTTTGAGTCCAGAGGTGGACTCCTTTTGCTGTTTTACTTTGTTGTCGGCCAGACTGTGTCAGTATTTGTAGTACCTTTTGGGAGTTACGACTCCTAGTACTTATTGTATTTCTTATTATCAGATATACATTAGACCTATGTTTGTATACACTAATGTTGATGTTTCCGTTTCTGTTTTCTATTTTCTGTTTCTGTATTTATCATACAGTATGTTCTAGAAATGCATGATGAACTTAAGTTCATTTATTAGTATTATTTAACTTTACTAATTCCATTACATCTTTATGAAAAGAAAAAAAAAATCGTATTTTCCGTATTAATAAATATTTTCGGCCTTATAAACGATCGGGAATGTGACACTCGGGAAAGGGTGTTGCAGTATATGTGGATGATATGATTGCAAAGTCCAAATCTAGAGAAGACCATGTTGACAACCTGCGAAAACTATTTGAACGATTGAGAAAGTATAAGCTCAGGTTGAATCATGCCAAATGTCCTTTTGGGGTGAAATCCGGCAAGCTTTTGGGTTTTGTGGTCAGCAAAAAAGGAATAGAAGTCGATCCCGACAAAGTTCAAGCAATCCTTGATATGCCGGCTCCTCGACCAGAGAAAGAAGTTCACGGGTTTTTGGGAAGTTTGAATTACATTGCTAGATTCATCTCCAAATCAACCACGGCGTGTGAACCAATCTTTAAGTTGTTACACAAGAATCAAACTGTGAAGTGGAATGAAGATTGTCAAAGGGCATTTGCAAAGATCAAGCAATACTTGTTAGAACCTCCTGTTTTGGTTCCCCCAGTTCCCAGAAGACCCCTTATTATGTATCTGACAGTGCTAGATGAATCTATGGGTTGCATGTTAGGGCAGCATGATGAAACGGGTAGGAAGGAACATGCCACATACTATCTGAGTAAGAAGTTCACCAGTTGTGAAGCCAAATACTCATTGCTAGAACGGACATGTTGTGCTTTGGCATGGGCAGACTGTCTTTTGAGACAGTATATGTTGTGTTATACTACTTGGTTGGTTTCAAAAATGGACCCAATCAAGTATATATTTGATAAGCCTGTTCTCACCGGAAGGATCGCCCGATGGCAAGTCTTATTGTTAGAATACGACATTGTCTACGTCACTCAAAAGTCAGTGAAAGGAAGTGCTCTTGCAGATTATCTAGCTAATCAACCTGTAGAAGATTATGGTTCAATGCAGTATGACTTCCCATATGAAGATATAATGGCCCTATTTGAGGACAAACAATCGTCAAAGGAGGAAAAGTGGATTCTATTATTTGATGGAGCTTCCAATGCATTGGGGCATGGAATCGGGGCCATACTGATCTCTGCAGAAAATAATTTCATTCCAATTATGGCCAGACTTTGCTTCAACTGTACCAATAATATAGCTGAATATGAAGCTTGTGCCATGGGGATTCAAGCAGCATTAAAATCAAAAGCAAAAATTCTGGAGGTGTACAGGGACTCTGCCTTGGTCATTCATCAATTAAGAGGGGAGTGGGAGATTCGGGACGCCAAACTAATCCCTTATGTTGAACACATCAAAGGTTTGGTTGAACAACTTGAGGAAGTCAACTTTCATCATATACCTCTGGAGGATAATCAATTAGCCGATGCGCTATCTATTTTGTCATCAATGTTCAAGGTGAGCGATGGGAAAGACTTGCCATTCATTAAAATGAAAAGTCGTGACCATCCTGCATATTGCCTTGCAATAGAAAAAGAACCTGATGGGAAGCCTTGGTTTCATGACATTAAATTCTTTCTAAAAAATCGAGAATATCCCTCAGGTGCTTCGAAAAACGATAAAAGGACTCTGAGAAGACTCGCAATGAGTTTCTTCTTAGACGGGGAGGTGCTTTACAAAAGAAACCATGATATGGTACTTCTAAGATGTGTTAAGGCAAAAGAAGCAGAACAGATAATCAAACTGTGCACGAAGGATCCTTTGGGACTCACGCGAATGGTCATGCAATGGCAAGAAAAATCTTAAGGGCCGGTTATTATTGGTTGACGATGGAGGCTGATTGTTTTAACCATGTGAGGAAATGCCATAAATGCCAGACATATGCTGACAAGGTCCATGTGCCACCTACGCCTCTGAATGTTCTAACAACACATGGCCCTTTTCAATGTGGGAAATGGACGTCATAGGACCAATTGAACCAAAAGCCTCGAACGGAAATCGTTTCATCTTGGTCGCAATTGATTACTTCACAAAGTGGGTCGAAGCTGCTTCTTATGCGAGTGTGACTAAGAATGTGGAGATTAAATTTGTTAAAAAGGAGTTGATATGTCATTATGGGTTGCCAAGCAAGATCATCACTGATAATGGTACTAATCTGAACAATAAGATGATGAAGGAGATGTGTGAGAGTTTCAAAATTCAACATCATAACTCTTCACCATTTCGACCAAAAATGAATGGAGCGGTAGAAGCTGCCAACAAGAATATCAAGCAAATAATTCAGAAGATGGTAGTGACTTATAAAGATTGGCAAGAGATGCTCCCCTTTGCTTTGAATGGTTATCGTACTTCTATCCGTACCTCAACTGGGGCAACTCCGTATTCTTTGGTTTATGGGATAGAAGCAGTACTCCCAATTGAGGTGGAAATCCCCTCATTAAGAGTTCTAATAGAGGCAGAACTAGAAGAAGCTGAATGGGTCCAAGCACGATTCGATCAGTTGAACCCCATTGAAGGAAAGAGATTAACTACCTTATGTCATGGTCAACTTTACCAGAAAAGGATGATGAAAGCCTATGGGAAAAAGGTGCACCCTCGACAATTTCAAGAAGGAGATTTGGTACTAAAAAAGATCCTACCAATCCAAAGCGATCCTCGTGGAAAGTGGGCTCCAAACTACGAAGGTTCCTATGTCGTGCAAAAGGCCTTCTCTGGAGAAGTCTTGATTCTTACGAATATGGATGGAGAAGATTTGCCACTGCCTGTGAATTCAGATGCTGTAAAGAGATATTTCGCCTAAAAAAGAAGAAAAAGAAAAAGAAAAAAAGGAAAAGGAAAAGGCTCGCTAGGCTAAAAACCCGAAAAGACAGTCTAGGCAAAAGTTAGAGCAACCTGCAAAAAAAAAAAAAAAAGATTGATAAAAAACCCGGTAGGTTGAAAACTCAAGATGAGCAACCTACGCAAAAGTTAGGCTAAAAAAGGAAACAGGTGAAAAGTCTCCTCAAACTAATAAACTAGGGCAGTTCTAGTGAGGGCAGACCACGGGATACTCATGATTGGGGCAAGCCAAGTTCTCAGAAAATGATTATTGGATAGGAAAGGCCATGTGTTGAGCACCCACACTAGTCATTGTAAAGAGTATCACTTGAAAAGCTGCGATTCTTCCCTGTCTTTTGATAAATGTTTCAAGCCTCAAAGTTATTATGTTGTTTGTCTTGTACCCTTTGCATTGTTGCTATAATAACATTGCCTCCCACTACCACCTTGTTTTTTTTTTTCCTTTCTCTATCAATTCAACATGCCTCTTAAGCATATACTGAAATGTGAAACATTGTATCCGTGAGGTAAAAAAAGAAAAGAAAAAAGCGTTTGAATTCCTTTTGACAAAGCCTGAAGGGTCAAGGGAAGCCAAATGTTTTCTCGACTAATGAAAAGAAACAATCAGGTAATCCGTTTGTGGAAATAATCCCTACAAAGAGACGCATTTGTCTTGAAGCCCATCCAATCTATGCACTCAAAGCACCCACCAAACAAGCACAGAGCTCGTTCTAGTTCATCCCTGAGACTGATTGTGACCAGTACGAGGCAAATGGTGGTTTGCTAAAATAGCAGAGCTTTAATCAAACACATACTAAAAATATCGCATGCATCATACATCACATGCATATGCAAAATCAGCATCATTATTGCATTTAAAGTTTTTGTGTCCTCGTACCCACATATTTCCGGGTCCCCATACCCATTGTTTAGGTTTTCGGGTCCCCATACCCACATCCTTCCGGGTCCCGGTACCCATTCAAGTTTAGGGTCCCCGTACCCATCATTTATGTTTTCGGGTCCCCGTACTCACATCCTTCCGGGTCCCCGTACCCATCGCATTTGAGGGGCCCTGTACCCATTTAAGTTTTTGGGTCCCCGTACCCATTTAAGTTTCAGGTCCCCATACCCACGTCTTCCCAGGTCCCCGTACCCATCACCTTTCCGGGTCCCCGTACCCATTGTTTAAGTTTTGGATCCCCGCACCCTTTGCCTTTAAGGGTCCCTGTACCCATCGCATTTCCGGGTCCCCGTACCCATTGTTTAAGTTTTGGGTCCCCGCACCCTTTGCCTTTAAGGGTTCTCGTACCCATCGCATTTCCGAGTCCCTGTACCCATTTAAGTTTTCGGGTCCCCATACCCATCACCTTTTCGGTTCCCCGTACCCATTGTTTAAGTTTCCGGATCCCCGTACCCATCACGTCGCCCTAAGGGTTCCTGCACCCGATGTTCTCAGACAAAATTGGAGTTCTTGTGTTTACTCGTCACTTACAATGATAATATGCAAACGATGATTATGCATATTATCTACTAAGAAACAAGTAAAGAGGGGTAGCTGTGAACACCCCATTTTGTCCAAAGGGCTTTTATTTCATTTTATTTTTATTAATTTTATTTTTATATTTTTTATTAATTTTCATTTTTTGAATAATAATAATAATAATAAAGGATAAAATTTTGTTCCATTTTATTTCTATTTTTCATTTTTATAAAAAATAAAAATACAAACAGGATGACCGACCACCCTTTTGGGCCCAAACTAGATCCATCTGGTAACTTTTGACCCAAACTCGGATCCAATCCCCATTTTCTTTCTTCCCTTTCTCCTCAAACCCTAGAAGCCACCACCTCCCCTTATCAATCTTCACAAATTATTCCCAATCCCATAACTTCAGCATTCATCATCAATAGCAAAGGAAAATCAGGAACAATAAGGGGAAAGTTCAAGCAGTATAAAGGAACACAGGGAACGGTAGCCAGGGGAGGATTTTTTTTTTTCTCTTTTCTTCTCCAAAAACCAGAACATCCAGCACTGTGTCCACTACCCTATGCATGTTCCATACCAAGTGCATGACCAGCCAGCCGCGTTCTCCGACCTCCGCCCAGCCAGCCATCGCGTGCGGTCTCAAGATCGCATCGCAGCACCACCCTTCCTCAGCCCCGAGTCCAAACAGCCGTGACAGAGCACTACCGCGACGACCCCATGTGCATCTCGACCTCGCTGCCGCTGCAGAGCCTTCAGAGACCCCCACATCGCCGCCGTCCTCATCCCCTTCTAACTCTGCTGAGCCGCCACTGAGATAGCAGAAGCAGGGACCCTGTTCCTCTTTTTTTAGGTTTAGCCTTCTTTTATTTTTTATTATTTGTTTATTTAATTTATTATTTAGTTTATCTGTTATTCATTTTATCTTATTTTGTTATTTTTTTTTCCTTGTATTTGGGTTTAATGAGATTTTGGGCTGCTGGGTGTATTTGAGTGTATTGGGTCAGTAGGCTTTCTTTTTCCTTTTTTACAACTTGGGTTGTTGTTTGTATTGATCATAAATTGCTTTCTTTAAAAATAAACATAACACATACATACATGAAAATGATTATTTAAAATAAAGTGTTTTAATCAGATTTTGTTACAACTATCGTTTGATTACATACGCTTATTTTCCAAACCCAAATATTTCCTTACAACGATGTACGAATTTAATTAGAATATGGTTTTTTTTAAATTAAATACATTCTTGATATTAATAAATTGAAATCTTTAAACAAAAAGGTAAATTGAGATACGACATCTTGGTAACCCTTGGTTTTAGGCCACCTGAGTTGTGACAACTTGATAACCCAATGTTAAAAAAAAATAATAATAAAACACTAAATTAACCTTTTTTAATAAAAGGGTAAACTGAGATGTGACATCTTGTTAACCCTTGGATTTAGGGCACCTGAGTTGTAACAACTTGGTGACCCTAAGCTAAAAAATAATAATAAAACAATAAATTAAGTTTAATTAAATAAAATAAGTTAACTGAGATGTGACATCTTGTTAACCTTTAATTTTAGGACACCTGAGTTGTGACAACTTGGTGATCCTGAAATCTTCCAATTAAAGATTATTTCAAAAAAAAATAAAAATAATTAAAATCAACCAAACCAACAAATATTTAAAGAACTACGTAACTTTGAATTCCTCATCGCACCTGAGGATATGTAAGAGCAGGGACAACCCCTGTCAAGCCCGAGAATAATTTTAAATAAAATAGGTAAACCTTTTAGGTTTTTTAATAGATGGGGGGTTAAATAAATATTTTAAAAATAAATATAGAAATTTTGCACACTTAACTTTAGGTAACCATTTTTTTAAATAGATGTTGTGGAGTGCTAATACCTTCCCTACACATAATCGACTCCCGAACTCTAAATCTGGTTTCAAAGACCATTTTTCTTAAAAAAGGTTTTTCTAATGTTTTCCTTAATAAATAAATTTTGGTGGCGACTCCATTTTTCAAACTAATTCATTTTTTTGGTTCGCCGCTCCGGTCGCAATGTGGTTGCGACACCCCGGTATCAAGTCTATAGCAAACTCAATCTCCCTTTCCGGCAACAGTCCAGGAACATCGTCTGGGAACAGTTCTGGGAATTTTCGCACCAGAGGCAGCGCTTTCACATTAAGAGTTTCCTTCCCTTCTAAGGAGAACAACACCACATACTCTTTAGATCGTACACCCGTCGGGATACCTTCGCTAGCAGGCGTCAACCCAGATAGCTCGAAAAAACAAAGGGTCTTTTTGGCACTGTCCAAGACTACATAGTTAGCTAAAAGCCAATTAATGCTTAGGATAACATCAATCTGTTGCATAGGCAAACAGACTAGGTCTAGAAGGAAATATCTATTTTCTATTGTGATTGGGCAAGGAAGAAATAGATAACCCTAGTGATCCATGCATTCCAAAGAGATAAACGAATGGGTAGCCCCTGAATCAAACAACACATATAAGAGTTTATCTAAAACTAAACACTTACCTTGAATTAGATTTGGGTATCGAGAAGACTTAGCTCCCCTCACGGCTAACACTCTCCCTGTGGCTTGTGGTCTTGCATTTTGCCCGGCCACACCGGATGGTCTTGCACCTCCATGCCTAGAGTCTTTAGCCATATGTCCCTGCTTCCCAATTGCAAAGCAAGTCATTGGTCTTCTTGGGACTTGGCTTCTACAGCCTCTAGCCATATGAGGTCCTCCACACTTGTAACAACCTTGTAGTCCTTGGCTTGCTCCTTGCCTCTGACTTCCTGCCTCTCCAAACCTTTGCACAATGGAAAAAGGTAACTATATATATATATATATATACAAACGTGGTTTGCCCCATCAATAGGGCGATGGTAGTATATCATTGCACTACATAACTGAAACTGAAAATACAACAAGTACATCAAAAGACTGCCAAAGCTCTCATAGTCTCACCAGAACTCCCCACCCACTCCTAAAATACATCAAGATAAGCTTGCCTTTCAACCTAAAGTGGACACACCGGCGTTACCGCGGCCTCAGCGACGCGGATACCTGGAGCTACCCTACCCCTCACCGTACAGGCGCCTATAAACCCGCAAGGGTACATACTTAGACGAGGAAATAGACACGACGACTCTCCGCCGAAGGTAGATCCTCAGATACTACTCCGACCTCCTCATCTATCCACACAGCACAAAACCTCTCCTGTTGGTGATGTGAGACGACTATGGCACCACCCACATAAAGTCTTGTTCGCGGGGTCTCGGTGAGTGCCACGTTTATGGAAAAGGAAGAAACTGGGTCACTTTGTACGGTCCGATGATGTCCTTAAAAGATGGAGTACTACTCCTAAACCACAAGCTAACTGGTCTAGTATATACGGTCATAAACGTGGCAGGGTCCACTTGCCATCCCTCATCATCGGGATAGATGATCTCAATATCGCCCAGCAACAGTATCCGCGGTGCCGTCTGGATGAACGGGTGTGCTCTCGGGTTCATCTTTCCTCTCCTCTGGCTCGTCTTCTTCTCGTAGGTGAAGCAACAAAACAAATAAGAAGAGACAAGAAAATAAGAATACAACACATCATATAAACAGGGATAAAGCAAAGTAGATTATATAACAAACACAAATGTCTCCCAAGTATATGGTAACTACTGTCATCATCCTAACTAGATGTACACATATTCTTTCTATGCATGCCGGCCGGTACTAAACGCCCCCCTTGAACAAAGATATCAGATACGCCCGCACATCAGACAAGTTAGTTTGCTCCGGTAATCTATTCTGCTCGCCGTGATCCATAAGAGTGCATCACCACTCCACTATCCTAGACAGAGAGGGCTATTTGGGATTCTTCGGAAGATCTACCGGCAGCTGGAAAGACTCAGGGTCCAATCGGGATACATTACTTAGCCAGGACTACCACGACACGATAGGCGCTACCATATCGGTCCTCATGTGGGCACAGCTGCGTCCAGTATATCCCCGAGATCTCACAGATCTTCCCTTCCGTTTTCCACACCCGCACTCGGTGCATTAACCTCATGTGCCTCATGCCACACGGCCCGTTACTTGGTAACTTATGCAGATTCTATGCATGTCATCCATCTCCTTAAGCTGATATCGCACCATATGCAAACTCGATACTTGCGCCAAGCGCATCTCACATTAGGATCTCACAAGCATCTCAAATCTCCAACCATAACTTTAACTCACGACTATCAGCTCAACGACTAACATCGGTTTCATAGCCCTAATCATGCTAAACCACCAACTTCTCATGCAGATACACAAACCAAGGCAATATAACAGTTATCATCATGTTCAAAAAACAGTAAGCATATCAATGAAATAAGCATGCCATAACAGGTATCACATTTCTCACATAGCAATTAGTGTAACACCCCAGTTTTCGCTTGCTTGTTATAAAGGATTATTATATATGTTATCCTTGTTGTTAGATATATGTGATATATATGTTATGCATATGTGTTAGAGGTTTGGGGGTCGTGTTTTAGGGTTGTTAACCTTAGAAAACAAGCCTTTTGGTGATCCTGACAGGATAGCATGCCCGTGCTCCCGTGCAGCATGCTCGTGCCAGTTGATCAGCATGCCCGTTCTCATTGTCAGCACGCTCGTGCTCTACGCGCGCACCAGAAACGTGTTTTGGGCCTTAGGTCGACCCGTTTCGCTCTAATCCTTTTTATACCTCTTTTGCTCGACCTAAAACTCATAGCCGTCAATCCTAACCTTAGAAACAACCAGTTGTGACCTTTCTCTTGGGTTGCCATTGAATCCTTGAATGTTCCCAATCCTTGTTTGGGTGTTCTTCGTCAAGAACACATCCCTGTAGTGTTCTTCATTGCGTTTAGCGATAAGCTTCAAGCATAGTATTACTCTGCGGTAAGGTAACCAACCCTGTTCATCCCTTTCTTTGAATCCTTTGGGTTAGTATTGAACCGTTTTCTCCCTGTCAAACCAGACTTCGTTGTTCATGTGCTAGTGCTGTGAACGGCAACTAGCATATTAGTTCCCCAAGGATCTAATTGAGGTATAAATATAATCCTCATATTAATTCTCTTTCCTTTCTTTGTGTGGGAGTTAACTACCTTTGTCTTTTCTTGATGTTCTTTGTCAAAGATCGTTGAACTTGTTGAACCCGTTGGAGGAGTCAAGTGTGGACTTCACTCTTATTAGCTCATAGACTGGAATCGTCATGCCTGGTATGGGGAGAAAGGATTAGTATAACATATAGGTTCTACGGTAGCATCAGATGAGGGTTAACCCATGACCCTATTTGTGTGCTATATACCTTAGTTGCTATATGAAGTTGTCATGGTTGTTTATACATGATGTGTATTGTTTAAATGATTTGTATGACCTTGGCATAACGTTTATGGTGTTATTTATGATGTTGTTGATAAACCATGATTTTATGAATTGGTATGATGGAAACGGCAGTTAAAACTATGTTTATAAAAGACATAAGGATGTTAGCGCTAAGCCTAAAACTAGGATTAGTCCAATTGATGGGCATAAACCATAAAAGATATTGATGAGGGGTGAGATTAATGCCAAAGGATTAGTCAAGAACCTTAGGATTGATTTGGAGTGTTGAAATCTACAGAAATCGCTAAGTTCCCAGAACTGAAACGCTGTAACAGTGTTGAGCACGCTCGTGTTCAATATAAGCACGCACGTGCTCTATTCCCAGAAAAGCCAGCACGACTGTGCTCTCAGCAGCATGCCCGTGTCGCAAAAATGAGAAAAGTGACGCTATTTAGCACATTCGTGCTCTTGTGCAGCAAACCCGTGCCAGTTGGCCAGCATGCCCGTGCTCAGGCTGTGCCACTATCAAAATTAAGAAAACTTCACTATTTTTAAATAAAAAGAGATTTAATAACCTTTTGAATTAAAAATATGATATAAGAGATTATAAAACATGACCTTGAGGATAGTTAATGAACTAGGATAATGATATGGTAAGATGTAATAATGGAGGTGGTTATTGATGTTATCGGCAACGACATACTGTTATTGATGGTTGTTGGTTAGATCATCCTTGATGCTTATTGGTCAAGTTTGATGTTGATAAATCACCTTTGATGCTTATTGGTCAAGTTGATAGCCTGTGTTAAATGGTGTTGATGGAGGTGGTTGTCATGTTGTTTGTGTGTTAACATTGCATGCATCATGACATGGTGTTGTTAGTTTGGGGGAAGTTACGATGACTAAGGAGTTCGTCCGAGAGTATGGCGAACTTGCCGTCCGCGGGGATTCATCCGAGTGGTCCATCCGAGAGTATGGTGGATCGGCTATCCAAAGGGTTCACCCGTGAGTTTGGTGAACTGCCGGTGTTGGTGCTTATTGGCCAATGTGGATATGTACTCCTAAATCGTCTTACTGAGTTAGTTATTGGATCCACATTGCATATGGATTAACGGATTGTGTCGCATAGCATGTCATAATGTGATATGATGGAGTATGTTATGTTATATGTTATATTATGATGTTTTACATGCTGCATGATCATCTTGCTAACTTCTCTATTATCGCTTACGTTTATATGTACAGTTCCTCACTCCTTATCTGTTATTGTTGTTTTGCATGTACCTTTGGTTATGCAGAGGATGGTGAGCAGCCAGTTGAGGAGTGATCCCGAGGAGATCGCTTGCTTATAGTATTAGTTTAGTTTATGTTAGTTGTTTTCCGATATATTATCAGTAGTGGTTACCAGCCCTGATATGTGACATCGGGATTTGGGTTTTATTTTATGCTTATGTTTATGTTTAAATGTTTTTGGATCATATGATACTTGTTACCCCTTTGGTTTTAATGTATGGATTTGATTTATATGATCTATTTTAATATTATCGTAAGTGGGGTAGCAGGTGTCACAGTTAGCACTTAGGCACATAGCAAATAACATATACATCCAATCAATTAGCACAAGTTTGCTAACCTAGTGTGCTAAACTCAACTATCCTAGCCCGAAGTATAAAAAACCTAGGGTTTAGGTACTTTACGAGGGCTCAACCTCAAGTAGTGTTTAGGGTTCCCCCACACAACATAAAAAATTAACCAAACAGTTATATAGACTACTCTTACCTCCCCGACGTGTGTAACTCTTTATCCCTACCTGAACTGTCATGCGCGCTTTCCCGTACGAGCTTCCAAACACAACTTCGCAACCCGCACTCTAGCATGCTTCTCAACAAGCTACCAACACTGCCAAAGATACCCCCAGCATGCTCATTGGGCCAACAATCGCCCCGAGCACACGCACGGGGTCTAGAAACAGGCGAAAACTCAGAGACAACAACGAAAATAACAACAGACAATTGCAGGGTCCGAATAAATGAACCCAAAGGAAGTAACCACGAAAAGTAGGAGGAAGAATTCACCAACACAACTGCTGGACTCCCTTCACGCAGATCCACCACTCTCCCCTCGCGCGACTCCTCCAGCGATTGATTGGGCGAAAAGGCTCATAAAACCCTAATGTGTCAGCAAAGCTTCATTAGGTTGAAGAATGAGGGAGAAAATGGTAGAAACCAAGTTAAACACTAAAAAGAACTTAGGATTGACGATGTCAGCACCTCAATTTACCTCAATGAAGCTTGAAATCAAAGTCGCACCCTAGGAGAATCCGAAGCTACAATCACGAGTATGTAGTCGGAATAGGGTTTCAACGAACAATCGGAGCGGAACAACTTAAGAACTCACAAGATACTCTCTGGACTTTCAGAGAACTCAGGGTAGAAGAAGAATCAGGAGAAATTCGTGTTAATTGAAAAGAAAAGAAAACTTAACACTTTTAGGTATCTTGCCAGCATGCTAAAGCGTGCAGAAAACCAATGTTTGAGCGTTCCTATGCTTGGGTGTGAGGCTTCTCCATGCTCGAGTGTGGATCCTCGTCCACTCCGCCTTCTCCAAGGCCTGACACATGTTCAGCACGCATCAAAACTCAGAACAGCTGCGCTACCACTCATTATGCTTGAGCGTGCACTTCTCCCACGAGAGAGCATTGGCACGCTCTGGCGTGCTCCTCTCCCATGCTTGAGCGTGCTGCTCAACTGGGAAGAGGCTTCCAAACCTCTGATCTCTCCCGTTTCTCATGTTATGCCTTAAGCACTTCCAACATGATTTAAGTCTAGTCCTAAACATCCAACTAGACTTACAATTAACACACAAACAATCACACAACCGAACAAACGATCAAGGTTATCCACCTTAATTAGGGTTACAGGAAGTAGGGATATTACACTCAACCCCAAAAACCAGTTTATAGGGTGAGGATTGTCCAAGCTTATATCTTATTAGGCACTATGTCTAGTCAAAGTGGGATTTGGATTTTTCCCGCTATGTATTATTTAAATATTTTTTCCCAATTGTTCCTTGTTTTTCATTTTTTTTTCATTCTCTATGTACAACTCGAAAAATCTTGTTAAGGCCATTATTTGTTTATCTTAAATTAGTTATTTCCACCTTAATAGCCGATTGTAGTAAAACAGTCAACAAATTGTTAGAAAGCAAAGGTAGGATTTGATTGTAGAAGATAATTTGGCACTTTTCCCATATTATTAAACCAAAACCGATTTTTGTATTAAATTTCATGATAAACTATATTCTGTGCAATTTGTCCTTCAATAGTCCCTGGCATGACCAGCTAAGGAAGAACTTAGTAGAAAACAGAGAAAAAAAAAAAACGGAGAAAGACAGAAATATGCCGACACCTAACTGAAGCTGCAGTGCCAAATATATTGCCAACTATATAGTTCCAGGCAGTCCTTTTCAGATGCCTAATGAGATCATCTGGTTTCTACTTAAAAGCAGGTAATAATTAATTAGCTGGTTTTAGATTGAAAGATCTTCGCGAGATTTACTTGATTTAAGATCTATATTATATAATATTTGTTTAAAGTATAGAGTTTAATGCTTAATGAAGACTTTGTTATAAAATATAACATGAGACCCTTTAAACTCTTCTATAGCCTTGAAGGATGCATCATTCAATTTGTAACCGAGCTAGTAATTGCACTGGTCAAAAATTTCTTTAGGGTTATTTTTATGAGTGTAAATAGGGCCGAAAATTTCATGGATGCGTTTTTAATATAATATAATTCGAGTTTAATTTTCTCCATTATCAATGTAAAAAAAATTTATATTACCAATCAGTTATATATAATTGCATGTGTCTTGTAAGATAGTTATTATAAAAATCAAACATTTTTAATGACATAATAATATAAAATTGATTGATGTACACAAAATTGTTTATATTGATAAAAGATAAGTCCATATAATTTAATTTATAACTAAAACTAATAAAGTCTTTAATTTTGATGAGCTGTCCATGTAAATTATTTTACACTATTTACAAATCATATATTACTACATACAACATTCTAAACGATAAGATAATGTTAGTTGATAGTATAAAAAATATTTATATTGAGAATGAATCATAATTAAATCCTAAAACTAATATGGAATTTTAACATTCTTTTGGAATAAAAATTTAATTGGAATGCATCGTCAATATAAATATATTTTACACTGTCAATCGATGATAAATTGACACAATTAAAAATGTTTGTCACTTATTATAACTACCTTAAATGTCACATATAGGATAATTTGTGATTGTTGTATGAATTCGAACTGAACCCATCCGATTAATTTCGGATTGGTTCAGATCGGATTATCAGGTTACATTATTTTTAATTAACTTAATTTAAATTTTTGAAAAATGGTAAAAATTAGAGAAAATAAAAAAATATATATAGAAAAAATATTATGCTAACAGAAAAATTAGCACTTGTAGCAAATTCATAATATGCAAGCGTATTCATAAGAAAATTTTTAATTGATAGCAAATGCAATAACATATTATTAACAAATTGATCGTAAGAACACCACCCTAGCAAATTCATAAGCAATAAAAAGACATCCAAAATTTCTATATCAACTCTTGTACCAGTTAAGGCTGTAATGGGATCAGTTTGGATCGGATTTTGGGTAATTTAGCATTTGAATCCGATTTGAACCAATCCCATTAAATTCAAGTTGGTTCGGATCGGATTTTTGGATTATCCTATTTTTTAATTAACTTAATTTTAATTTTCGAAAAATATTAAAAATCTCTAAAAAATTAGAAAAAATCAAGAAAATATAGATAAATTAGTACACCAACAGAAAAATTAACACTTGTACCAAAAAATTTTTGGTGTGAGAGAGAAATACAAAAGAAACAAAGCAACAACTAAATAGTGAAATGGACCCCTAAGCGATCCTTCAAGAGAAGCGACCTGACCCCAGGAGAGCAGGGGGGTCCTTCCAGCAAATCATGCCCATGCACTGGTTGGCTGCATACTTTGCAAGGTGGTCTGCAACAGTGTTTGCTTCTCTGTACACATGCATGATAGACACATACCAATCACGCTTAAGGAGGTGGTCAATATCTTTGATAGTTGAGGCATAAGCATGTAAATCATAACTTTTGTTGGCCTTAAAGAAGTTGATAACTTCCATGCAATCAGATTCACATAGCACCTTCTTAAAACCTTCAGCCCAAGCAAGAGTTAAACCATTCTTTAGAGCCAAAAATTCAGCGTGGAGACTGTCCCCTATCCCTTCAAAACTTGAGAAACCAATATGCCAAGTACCCTCAGCTGATCGAATAAGCCCACCTGATCCCATCTTAGATGTTGTATAGTTGCAGCTACCATCAATATTTAACTTCACCATATCAACAGGAGGAGGAGTCCATCTAGTTGCACTTCTTGTTGCATCTGATGAAAGGAAAGTACGAAAATCATCATGGGAAATGAAAATCTTTCTCATAACAGTGTTCACATCCCACTTATAATCACTCATTACCATTTGGTTTCGCCAACACCAAATCCACCAAGTCCCGCTAGGAAGAGAGTACCCATGTCACTCTCACACTGATCCTTGACCCAGTTAATAACAGTTCCATGAAACACAAATCGCTGCTTGTGAAACTTACCAACCGGAAGCCAAATTTCTCTGCTATGAGCGCAGTCCCTGAGATAATGATAAATATCCTCTACATTACCAGAACACCTTTGACAAAGAGGGGAAGAAGCTAAGCCTCTTTTATGCCTCATGTCATTTGTTGGAAGCGCATGATGGGATATTAACCAAATGAAGAACTGGACCTCTGTAGGCGCCCCTAACTTCCAAATCCAACCCCAATCACCATTTTGGAACAAGTTTCTCGACTGATGCATGAACCAACCATAGCCCGAGGCAGTAGTGTAAGACCCCTCTTTACTTTCTTTCCAAGCCCAACCATCTAACAAGTCATGATGAAGTTGCATAGGAATAGGGATGTCTCGAATCAGGTCCTTAATGTTATCAGGCAACACGGCAGCCAAGTTTTCCAGTGCCCAAGTTCCATTTGCCCAAGAGTCCCTCACACAAAGTGTTGTATCTGATATGTTAACGAAGTCCACAACATTACACAAAGGTCCCATCCCTGTCCAATCTTGGTATCAGAAAGATGTTTCTCCAGAATTAAATTTGTACTCAAACTCTTCCTTTAACAAAGTTGCCCCCCTTTTAATCCTCCTCCATGTAACTGAGGGAGCAAACTTTTTTATTAGTGGACCAAGGAGAGTCTCCACTAAGATATTTATGGGTAATAACTTGGACCCAAGGTTTGTCTCTCTCATGAAGACAACTCCAAACCAGCTTCCCCATCAGGGATATATTACTCAACCGAGTGTCTCGAATGTCCAAACCGGCAAAAGTTTTAGGTGCAGTCACAGTGTCCCACTTTACAAGACTCCAGCCGCTTCTTGTCTCATCTCTCCCCCATATAAACCCACGGGTCAAAGTATCTATGTTGTTACAAATATTCAAAGGTAGAAGATGAGTTTGCATAGGATACACGGGTATGGAAGACGTCACCGATTTAGCTAAACAAATCTTTCTTGCCTTGTTCAAGAGACATCCTTTCCATCATGCCATACGCTTCTGAACCCGTTCCACTATAGAGCTATAATGTTTTTTCGTAGCTCTACCTTGGATCATCGTGAACCCCAGGTATGGGCCTAGGTCACGAACAAAATTTATTTGAGAAAAACCAGTGAGATCCTATTGGCGATCTCTCAGAATATTAGAGGAGCACATAGCTTTTGTTTTTTGCATATTAACTTTCAGCCCACTAGCATTGTAAAACTCCCTTATAGTATCCATTGCCAACTTAACCTGAGAATTTTTTGCATGACAAAAGAGCATAACATTATCAGCAAATAACAAGTGGGACAAGCTTGACCCAAGGTTTTAAATTGTGGTTGCGGTCACGGATGCGATTGCGGTTGCGGCCGCTGCGATTGCGGCCGCTAGGATCGAAATGCGGCCGCTTCGGCGTGAAATAATTTTATATTTGCACAAAATGTAAAAAAAATTATATAATTATTGAAATTCTTTATATATACTTTATTGATAGTGTTGTATAAATTTCAATTCATTTTTAAGACATTGCATTATCTTTGTGAATAGTTTAAATTTAATTATAGTGAAACTAATATTATCATGAATAAACCTTTTAAACACATATATAAATACTGAATTAATAAAGAAGTAAGAAAGTGACAAACTTAAAAGTGCACAAATATATACAAATCACAAATAAAAAGAAACTAGTCTAACATAAAATAATACGTCCAGCTGTAATTTTGATTCTGAAAAACGTCACATTGTCACCATTTAGAAATACATCTTCAATCTTCACTACAAAAAAAAATGATAAATACAAGCAAATTAATAAATTCAAAATAATAATAATAATAATAATAATAATAATAATAATAAATAATAATAATAATAATAATAATAATTAACAAATATATGAATCAAAGGTAATATAGATAGAGCTTACATGATACTTTCTACCAGATGGTGGAATGACGTGGAGGGTCATAACCTTTATTTTCACTTTGGCTATCATCTTGTGTAACTCCTTGCCCAAAGACATAATAAAAAAATCCACCACTTGATTGTTGATGATAAGGATCTTGATAATTCATTGATGGTTGGTGGTATGAGGGAGCTTGATCACTTGCATATGGATTATATGTGTTGAAATAAGGATATTGATAAGAAGGTGGATAAGATTGTTGACTACTCTGAGAAGAATCATCAATACTAAAGTCACTAAAACTTTGTGCAATACTAGAAGAGGAAGAATCTTCAAGTGGAACATTATGTTTTCTTTTTCTTCTCCTAGAATGTGACCCACCTCTTCTGCTATCAGGTAATGAACTATCAGAAGGAGTCATATCAGTCAAGCTCCTATAACACCTATTATATGGTGAATCCTGATATTGATCATTTTGAAATTGCTCATCATCATCATCATTATCACCACCATCACCACCACCTTATTCAGCTTCAACATTACCACCCCCATCACCACTATTATTACTTGGTGGACTTAAACCGCCACTATTTTCATTAGAATCATCATTATCATCAACAACTTCCACATCTTCATCATCTGTATCCGTTATAGGCAACTATTCTGCATTTTGTACACCATCTAATAGTGGATTTTCTCTCTCTTCAATCCATGGAGATAATGCATCATCTTCTTGAAATATATAATCAAGATTAATAGGATTAAAACTTGCTTCAATTTCATCTTGACTTTTTCTCATTTCATGCCTCATTTTCAACTTCATGTTGTAATGGGTGAAGACAAGCTTTTGTAACTTTTTATACTTCAGTCTATTCCTTGTCTTCATCTGGATATAACTAAATGTGCTCCAATTCCTCTCACAATATGTGGCTGAAGTTGTTTGACTGAGAACTTTTATAGCAACACGTTGAAGTTCAGGAGCACATGAACCAAAAATCAACCACCATTCAGCTTTATAAAGAAGCAACAAAAATTAAACAAATTATTAGTTATATAATAAAAAACAAAGGTAAAGTTGATTGATTGATAAAAAATAAAAATTAATATTTTACCTGGATTCATCTTAGACCAAGCTTTTTTAGCTTGAGGCGTACCAAATGTTTCACTCATTTCTCTAAAAAGCATTAACTGTATAATATAACATAATATGTCAATACGTCAATATATATTGATAAACAATTATTCATAAGATTAAAAATATAAATATTCACTACTAACCTGGTTCAGAGCTTTAATTTGATCATCCATGTCCCTTTCTAATTTGGTGATGACCCTACTCATTCCTTCAAATGTTTCTTTATAGACATCATCTCCATGTTCAACTCCATATTGAAATTGCGGATTAAGAAAATAACCTAAAAAAGGATAATTTGTGGATGAAATTATTGTAAATATAAAATTACTTGACAAAATTAAATTTATAAGTTTTATTAACATACCAGTAGAATGAAGATCAGAATGCATGAAACTCCAGCGCTTGTCTATTATATCATTGTACCTGGAATGATAACGAGAAACTTGTTGAATTGCTTGTTTAGCTCGATCAATGGCTTCATATATAAAACCCATTGTTGGTTTCTCGTCACCATCAACAAGTCTCAAAACTTTTATTATAGGCTCAAACACCTTCAATATGTCATTGACCTTACTCCAGAATTCACTTTCTTGAACAATTTTCCTTGCTTCAAATGTTGGTCCAGTTTTCTCCCTACTAAATTTGGATCTTCTAAACTCTTCAGAGCTGAACATGTTTCTTAGACCTTGCTTTTGCTTCACAATTGCTTGAAGTTGTAGAAATTGTGTTGCAAATCGGGTAACACCAGGACGAATAATTTCTCTACTTCCAGTATATTTTTTCATGAGATTTACAGTCCATATATGGTTATAGATAAAAGTTGTCACTATCTTTGCATCATTTAAGGACTTTTGTACATTTTTCTTTTTCCCTATATCCTCCACGTAAAGATCTAAACAATGAGCCGCTTAAGCAGACCAATACAAATGTGGCCTTTTCTTCATTAGTTCTTGACCAGCTGCTTTTAATGCTGCTTCATTATCTGTAACCACCTGAACTACAAATTCTTCTCCCACTTCTTCCACAACTTTATCTAATATCTGAAAGTAGTATTTGGTATTTCTACTGTCAACACCAGAAGCATCAATAGATTTCAAGAAAATCGTCCCCTTACTACAATATACCAAAAAATTCATAATATGAGTATGGTTGATACTGTCTGTCCAACCATCACACATTATTGTTACTCCTTTTTTTTCCCATGTACTCTTCAACTTATTCAACCACGCACACATGTTCTTATATTCATTCTCTAAATATACATCTGAGATTTCATAAGGCGTCGGACATTTAACCCCTTTACCTACCTCGGCAGCTGCTACGATCAAATTATGCAACCAAGGAGAGTTAGATAAATTCATAGGTAAACGCTCATAAATTATGAACTTGCTTACAGCCTCTCCAAGCTTCTTCCTCAATGTCTTCATGAAACCCTTACTGATTTTTGGTTGCTTCATGCTTTTGCTCCTAACAAGGTCAATATTTGTAGATCTCAACTCAAAAGAGACATCTTGAGGAATGGAAGAGCCACCTACACTTGCATGAGAGCTTCCACCTTGTTCATATATATTTTCATGCCCTCCTGTTTGTTGCCTGAATCGTTGCCTATCTTCCCATTCCTGTTGTGATCTAAGGCTTTCTTGTGTAGCAAACCTCATTTGCTCATCATTAAGGTAATGCATATCATCCTCTTCATCATCTCCTCTCAAACGTGCTTCAAATTCGTCTTTTCTTTTCTTGGAGTCATTTTTCTTTGCTTCCATCAAGGAGAAGTTTCATCATATTTTCTCTAACCATTGTGTTCACTCTAGCACAACCAGCCACTTGTCCTTTCATATGTGCTATATGTTGTTTCAATCTTGTAATGCCACCTTTTATTGTTTTGTGACAAAGTTTGCATTCGATGTTGTTCCGACTTCCAGCTATTTGTTTTCCAAAATGCCATCCAATATCTTCACTTGGAGCATCCTATGATCTTGAAGTGGGAAATTCTTCTCTTGGTGGCATTGTGTATATTTTATATTACCTATTCAATATTTATAAAATAAATATCAAACTGCTTGAAAAAAAAAAAAATATCAGACAATAATTGAATCAAACTTACAACTTTAATATAAACTAGTAATTAGTTAAATACAAATAATCTAATTACTTACCTGTAATGTAAATAAATAACAATTTAACATAAAATATAAGGTTCTAATTGACTAAATACAATAGATCAAGTTAATATATTGCGGAAAAAAAATAGATCAAGTTAATATGTAATGGATAATACTGATAGACATCAAATAAGCACATCGAAAAAACGGTATCTTCTCCGGTATCCCCAATAATTTTGGGATAAAAATTATCTAGCCCAACTAGAATGCATTACCTCAATTAAATTTGTTATATTAATGGTCAAGTCAAATGGTTCTCACCATTTGATTGGACCACCTAGATAAGATAAATTTACACTTGAGGTACCAAAAAATTCATCAAAAAAAAATTGACTGAATAAAAATGATTAACCGAAAAAAAAATTTACTGATAAAAAAAATTGCTTCCCTTTACCCTTTGAATCCCACTACCTTCAGGAATGTTCCACTTCACTCATTAATTACCTAATCTTCTCTCAGACTCTTAACTCATAAGTCTCTGAGTCTCGATTCTCTCCCTTTCAAGCCCCTTCATCACTCTCTTCTCTGCCCCTCAAGCCTCAACTCTGTTTCTGTGTCTTCTCAAGAAAATCGAAGCCCTCAAGCTGCCGCATGCCAAATCGCCGCGACGCCGCCCACCACAGTCACAACGTCACCCACCACCGCACGGACTCACGGCGTCAACCCCTTTCACCCCTCTTTTCTCTGCCTCAATAGGCCCTCAACTCTATTTCTGTGTCTCAAGAAAACCGAATCCGCATGCCAAAATCGCCGCGACGCCGCCCACCACCGCCACGGCGTCACCCACCACCGTCACCTACTTACCCTCCCAAGTCCCACCACCGTCACCTATTCCCTAAGTGCCAAGATCAAACACAAGATGAGAAAGCAGAGGACAACTCACCAAAACCAGATAATGGCAGATCGATCAGATTCAGAGTTTCAGACCGAGACAGCAAAGGAGAACCAACACAGGCACACAGATCTGGCCGGCGTGACCGAGAGGCAGTAGAGGACAACCGCCGATGGAAGATTTCTTCACTCTTCAGATAGATCGGGGGCGAGGCAGAGTGTTGAGGCAGAGCAAAGTCATGGGCTGATCTTGATGGAGATGAGAGAGTACGAAGAAAAGAGATGAAGCATAAAGGAAATGAATGATACAACTACAATCTTATCATAAATGTATATGATGTCTGAAATTTTTGGTTTTGAAAATATCATGGAACGGAACGGGGTGATGCGGTCCGTTACGGATCCGAGGTGGCCCCGTTGCGGGCAAAATGCCATTACGTTACGACCGTTATAGGAGATTTTGAATCTCAACGCAATTGCGGCCCGATGCCGTTGCGGCCACCGCCGCATTCGCAATATTGCGGCCGCAATACGTATTGCGGACCGCATTTTAGAACATTGCTTGGACCACCCCTAGAAACCCGAATTGGAATCCAAGTTCCCAAATTCACCTTGTGCTTAATACTAAGGGCTAATCTCTCCATACAAAGCACATCAAGATATGGTGATAAAGGGTCCCCTTGACGAAGACCCCTAGAGGACTTAAAACTCTCTAATTTTTCACCATTCCAAAGAAGTGATAAATTTGCACCCTTCACACACCACATAATCAAAGAGATAGTTATTTCTAGGAAACCAAATTCTTTAAGCGTCAATTCCAGGAAATCCCAACTCACTCTATCATAAGCCTTTTCCAATTCTATCTTGAAGGTAATGATACCCTTTTTAGACTTTGAGTGATGCATGTAATGATCACCTCTTGAGCAATAATAGCATTATCCTTGGTACCACGGCCAGGAATAAAACTACTTTGCAAAAGGCCAACAATTTCATCAAATAAGGGCAAATTCTTTGGACTAAAACTTTAGTAATCACTTTGTAGTCAACGTTACAAAGAAACTTCTTCATATAAACTAGATGATCTATTTTGGGAATAAGGACTATGAGAATCTCCGCAATGGATGCATCAGAGAAACCCCTAGACACTGCATTTCTGACAAGGAGCCAAAGATCATCACCCACAATATCCCAAAAATGTTTAAAGAAAAGAGGTTGAAAACCATCAAGGCCCGATGATTTATAAGACTTCATACTAAACACCGCCCTCCTAACCTCTTCTTTACACACTACAGAAGAGATAGCGTTACAGCCTTGAGCACTAAGCTTGGGCCCGAGTGGTACAACAAAGCTCTCAGGATTTGATGCTAAAAGGGAGGCGAATAAAATCTTATAAAACTCAATAGCTGCATTTTTAACAGCAAAGGATCTGTGCACCAACTTTCATCATTCAAATAAATGCCATGCAGCTTGTTTCTTCTTCTCCTAATAATTGTTGGAGTGCGAAAAAACTAGGTGTTTCTGTCACCAAGCTTGACCCACTTTTCACGTGACTTTTGGTACCATAACAACTCTTCCTGCTTTAGAGTATCTTGGTATTCCTTCTGTAACTTCCCCTCAAGGAAAGTAAGGCTATAAATATCGGAGGACTCTAGGGTCATTTGGATCCCCTTAATTCGCGCTTCAAGCTCTCTTTTTCTCTTAAAAATATTACCAAAAGTCTGCTCATTAAACTCCATGGCATCTGTCTTCACATGATGAAGGTTATTTGGGACCCTATGACCTCCCCTACGCTATGCTTGATCCACTACAGCTGGAAATTCAGGGTGGGTTAGCCAGGCAGCTTGAAACCGAAAAGGTCTCAAGTTCTTACTAGGAATACACCCCTTAAACCTCAACAAAATGGGACAATGATCCGATTGATGTCTGAAAAGATTTTCAACAAAAAGCCTCTGGAAATTTTAGACACCAAGCACTATCAGAGAGTGTGCGGTCAAGTCTCTTAGAAATGCTTCTCTTCCCTAGAGCCTTTCTATACCAAGTAAACTTGTGACCTTTAGCCCCTAAGTCAATCAAATTACAGTGCTCCATGATATCTGAGAATTTAGATGCTCTATTAAAAGAAAAATGACCTCCATGAATTTCTGAAGGATGAAGCACCTCATTAAAGTCTCCCATTAAAAGCCAAGGATCAACAATACTTCTTCTCAGATTCCAAAGATAAGTCCAAAGGTTCTCCCTCATAACTGGGGTTGGGCTCGCATATACAGCAGTGCAACACCATTGTTGAGTCCCATTCTTGAAAGTAGCCGTTACTGCTTGATGGAAGTAGTCAACCAAGGTTATACTGAAGTTTCTTCCTTTCTCAACCAAGATCCAAATACCCCCTGCATGGTCCTGAGCTTCAAAATGACCCCCCAGATTTATAACCAAGCCTGTTCCAAAATCTGTCTGCCCTATTAAAAGCACAAGGAGTTTCCATAAGCATAACCACATTAGGCTTAAACCTATGAACCATATATCTCGTGTGGCGCATACCCTCTGAATTGACAGCGCCTCTGACATTCCAACAAAGAATAGAAAAATCTTCGAAAGCAGACATTAAACTAAATAGGAGAAACAAGATGAGAGACGGGGATAAGTTTTAGTGTCCTCCATATGTACTTCAAATCCCTGTTGCGTCTCTAAAACCTCCTCCCAAGACTCCGGCACGTTATCCTCTTGTTGGAGCATGCTATCGGTACTCGTGGTTGGTTCCTCGGGTTCATCTATGAACTGAAAATAGTTGGGACCCACTTGACCAATATTCATTGCAGTCTTAAGTAACATTTGGGTCAGGCTGAAACGTTGATTAAGGCTTAGATGTATTCCCTTTGACTTTAACTTGGCTGGGAGAATTATTAGAGTCGTGCATGATCTTTTTTGGATATATTTCACTAGAGACAAATAGTAATTCTCATCACCTTTTTGGTTAGTGAGTGTACCATTTTTCGAGTGTGACATTCCCGAACGATTATAAGGCTAAAAAATAATATTAATGCGAAAAATACGGATTTTCTTTCTTTTTTTTCTTTTCATAATGACGATGAAATGAGATTTGTTATATGAGCACTAATCAATTAAACTTGGGTCACCATGCATTTCTAAAGGTCATAGAGAAATAAAGTGCAGAAATATAAATAATACTAAATATAGACATAGGTCCAAGCCTAACTGTAAAATAGGTACATAAATAGGTACTAGGAGACGCAGCTCCTCAAAAGGTACAACTGACGACTGGACATGGCCTGGCCAAAACAAAATAACATAAGGAACCCCCCTCTGGACTTAAGGTAGACGCTGAGCTAAGTCGTCGTCATACCCATCTTCTCAAGCAGAAACAACAACACCAGCAGAGAACAAATATAGATATAGGTGAGATTCTCGATCATCAACACAGTAAAACAGTAGAAGTAAAAACGGGACGACACACCAGGTAATGACATACCCATCATGTATACTAAGCATCTTAATATATATCATTTAATCAATTACCAGCATGAAACATCTCCAAAGACAGAATAACGATGCATATCAAGTAAATGTACTCATCAGCAGCCATGCAATGCAATGCGATGTACATGATTCAATGCCATATGCCACAAGGGATAAACTCTGACCCCTACTCCATGGAGCTAACAAAACATCAGAGAAAGTGAATGGGAGGATATGTTCCGTGTACGCCAGCCTTGGGCAGGATGCTACAACATTCATAACGTGCACTTATCTGGCTTTTACGGAAACACTCTACACCAAACATGAAAAGTATGACATCTAGTCGAGGATATCAGTATATTGCTCGGATTCACCACAACATAGAAGAGCTCCTAACTAGTCACATGTCAGCCTTTCCAACCATGATACCTCTAAGACTATTTATGATCGTAACCGTAAGATTCACACCTGCAACAAGGTGTAAGCTCAACTCCTAGGCTCAAGGCCTTACAAACTCATGCAATGAAATGCAAGTGCTTACACAAAGCAGATGCGATAAAGCAATGTCTATCCACTGGATAAACCTCAAGGCTCACTAAGGTTCTCTTCCTTAGGAACTATATACATGTTTGTATTATAAAACTTTTATCCATCGAATAAATCTCATGATCCCTCCAGGATCGAGTCATCACAAGACTGAAACAATTGAACGACTTTCTTGAATCCGAATCACCGGTTCGTCATCGAACTACTGTTTCAAACCCAAAACGTTTCATGTTTGTGTTTGTGTCTTATGAATTACATCCCAAGTCCTAAGTGTTATGAAGAAGGACTTAGAATCCTCTTAGATAAGTCTTTGATCCTTTCTAAGGTATTAATTCCTTAAGTTTCGAGTAATAAAATAAGTATTGATTAACTTAAGTCTTATGAAGTCATTGATGAACTAAGTCGTCAATGGTATAGTGTATGGTCCTGTTCCACCATAGGCTATACTTAATTATCTCTTTTCTTATGCTCTAAGTTAATTACTTAACTTAGGTTTTCATGCGTAACTTTACAATTTAAATTGAAAACTCTCGATTCAAGACTTTGTAAACCAAAACCTTCCTAATTGAAAACTCATTTGATTTAAAATAAATTGGATACGTGATTGATTTAAAGTATCTCAACTGATTTGAAAAGGTTTTTCCTCACTAACTTAGTGTAAAACCGTGTTCTAAGTTAGCGTAAAAGAAATGGAACTTTCATTTAGTTTTCAAACGATAATTCAATTAATTCAAAATTGAGGACAAAGTCCTCTTTATGCTTTGAGGATTGAATGTTAACTTTGTTTAAAAAGAATGTGACATCCTACTAAACCTAAGGTAACTTCATATTAAATTTACCTTCATGAAATTACTTTCATTATTTTATTTTCAAAACACTTACTTAATTGAATAAACTATGACTAAAGTATTTTCACATTAGTTAAAAACACTTAATGCCGAAACCCTAATTGATCTTTGGATTAAAAACACTTCTTGTTTGTTTTGAAATATAAGTTACTAAAACACTTATTAGCTTTCAAAACATTGAAGTTCAAGAACAAACTCATGTTCTTCCTCTTTTTACTAACCATGGCCTAATACCATCACTTAGGGGATGTGAAGATTTTGCTTCACTAACTTGTCAAGTAATAGCTTAAAATGATCCCAATATTATGATGAACAAGAATCATACATCATTCAACCATAAACAAGCATAAAAATCCTTACTTGATCTAGAGATCAAAGTATGGTTTTCAACATACATGAAAACATTTTTCCATCCAAGCATACATCATCATACACATATACTAAGCATAGAAACATTATTACAAACTTGTTCTCAAAGAGAACTTCACAAAGAAAGTCGTGAACCCAAGCTAGGGTTTCACCAAAACAAAACATAAACAACCATTTTTATCCTCCACCAATTTTGGTGTGATGAGGTTCACTCCCACATACCTTTAATGAAGAGGTTTAAGTGAAAAGAAACTCCAAGCCCTCAAAACAAAGACAAGGCCGAACCTAGAGGAGAGAAAAAGGCGAGATCTTGAACTTGTTTTCATGAAAAGAAGAACTAGAAGATGATTATTCAAGTTAATAAGTAAGGAAATGAAAAGGAAAAAGGATTTAGAAGCTTACCCCCATAAGAACAACTCCTAGGTTTTGGATGGTGTTATTGAGGTTGAAGAACAACTTCTCCAAATCAGGAAACTTCCTTCACCAAAGTTGATCCTTAGATCAGGACAAGGTGAAGTATGGTTTTAGAATTGAAAAAGGAAATTTGGTTGGTGTTTTATAGTGAAGAACCGAATCTATGATGAAGAGAGAGAAGAGAGGATTTTTCAAAAACTAAAGAAATGGTGTGTTTGATCTTTGGAATATGAGAAATGAAAGTGGATGGGTCTTTTTGACATAGAATGGTCGAATGGCCTTGGTGACTTATCACCAATTTCAAGTTAAAGTTGATAGAAAATTGTGTAAGGAAATGAAGGGCCAAGATTTGATGAAGTACATAGGTGTTGACACCATATTCAAAGTTGTAGTGATTAACCAAAAGTGGGTGGTTTGGCTTTTTCCATAAAAGGAAAAGTTGACAAAGGTGTAACTTGTCATGAAATGATAAAAGATAGCTCCTCATGAAACGTGATAAGCAGTCTCAACTTCTCTCGACTCTAGGCCGGAGTAACCTCCCGATCCCGGGCCGATTACTCCCCGACCCTGACACGCTTCCCAAGATAAAGCGGTCCCGATTAAAATAATAATATTTTTATCGGCTCCAACCCAAAACAGCATAACAGGCTCAAAACAATATCTTATGATCATTAAGCTCATAATTGAAATTCAATTATGAATTTCCAATTATTAACTATTTTTACGATTATTAGTAATTAGGTTTTGTTCTCGGCCAAGTTATTCACACAAATAGATAAAAGACAGATACATGGATTTTGGGATGTTACAACACTACCCTCCAAAAAGAAATTTCGTCCTCGAAATTTACCTTAGAAGAGATGCGGAAATTGTTCCCTCATCCTATCTTCCAACTCCCAGATGGCATCACGTGAAATCTCGTTCCAGATAAACTTGACCAAGGATATCTCCTTTCCTCATAGATGCTTAACTCTTTTGTCTTCAATCTTGACAGGCAGTGTTTCATAGGTCACGTTATCCTTTAGCTATACTGAATCAGGCTTTCTAACATGACTGGGATCCGGAATATATCTTCACAATTGTGAAACGTGAAAAACATTATGAAGGTTGGATAGAAAAGGTGGTAAAACTATTTGGTAAGCTACTGGACCTATCCGACGAAGAATTTGATAAGGTCCGATGAATTTTAGAGTGAGTTTTCTGGACTTAAGGACCCTGCCAACCCCAGTAGTTGGAGTGACTCTCAAAAACACATGATCACCTTCATCGAATTCAAGGGGACTACGTCTTTTATCCGTATAGCTTTTCTGTCAGCTCTGAGTTGTCCTTATCTTTTCCTGAATCATTTTAACCTTGTCAGTTGTTTGTTGCACTAGTTCAGGTCCTAACGAAGCACTTTCTCCATCCTGATACCAACATAAAGGTGTTCTGAATCGTCGTCCGTATAAAGCTTCATAGGGTGCCATCCCTATACTTGAATGATAACTGTTATTGTAGGTAAATTCTATCAATGGTAGAAAACTCATCCAACTTCTGGCATGTTCCAACACACGCTCTCAACAAATCCCCTAAAGATTGTATCGTCCTCTCTGATTGTCCGTCTGTTTGAGGATGGTAAGCTGAACTCAGCCGTAACTTTGTCCCTAAAGCTTCATGCAAACTCTGCCAAAATCGTGAAGTAAAATGCGAGTCTTTATCTGATATGATGCTCGAAGGTATCCCATGTAGTCTCATAATCTCATTGATATAAATCCGAGTCAGCCTCTCCATAGAGTATTTGATATTGATAGGCAGAAAGTGAGCTGACTTCATAAGCCTATCTACTATCACCCAAATGGAATCACACCCCTTAGGTGTCCTTGGTAAACGCATCACAAAGTCCATTGCTATGCCATCCCACTTCCACTCTGGGATGTCCAACGAAAGTAACATTCCCGCTGGCCTTTGATGTTCAACCTTTGCTTTCTGACACACCAAGCAAGACACCACATAATCAACCACATCTCGTTTCATGCCTTACCACCAAAACAACCGTTTCAGGTCTTGGTACATCTTTTTAGACCCTGGATGCATACTCAACTTGCTTCTATGAGCTTCATCCAGAATTAACTTCCTCAACTCTGGGTTATGTGGCACATAGACCCGTTCTGCTCGTCTTAGAATCCCATCTGCTCCTTCCTTGTACTCAGACGTCAACCCTTTCCTCATATTTCCTCGCTCTTTCTCTAGATACTGATCATATACCTGCTTCTCCCGAATCTGATCCATCAGATCACACGACACTGTAACCATGCCCACACAAAGCTTTCCCGGCATAGTGACCACTGACAGATGCATATCTCTGAACTGTTCCAACAACTCATGTTCTTTAACCATCATGGCAGACACATGTAACACTTTCCTACTCAAAACATCTGCTACCACATTAGCTTTCCTCGAATGATACTGTAACTGGAAGTCGTAGTCCTTCAGGAATTCCAACCACCGTCTCTGCCTCATTTTGAGCTCTTTTTGATCGAACAAGTACTTCAGACTCTTATGATCACTGAAGACATTGAACGTCGAACCATACAAGTAGTGCCTCCAAATCTTCAACGCAAAGACCACCGCTGCTAACTCCAGATCATGGGCAGGGTAGTTCTTTTCGTGCACTTTCAACTGCCTCGAAGCATAAGCTGCCACTTTCCGATTCTGCATTAGAACACAGCCTAACCCCTGGTATGAAGCGTCACAGTGCACTTCAAAAGGTTCACTTGGATCTGGTAACACCAATACTGGAGAAATAGTCAGCCTCTTCTTCAGCTCCTGAAAACTCTGCTCACGGGCTTCAATCCATTCAAAAGCTTTATCCTTTCTTGTCAACTGGGTAAGGGGTCCTACAATCTTAGAAAATCCCTCGATGAACCTCCGATAATACCTTGTCAAGCCCACAAAAATACGTATCACAGTCACCGTTGTTGGCCTTTCCGACTCAAGAACTGCTTCAACCTTTGACGGGTCCACTGCAATCCCTTCCTTTGAAATCACGTGACCCAAAAATTGCACTTCGTCGAACCAAAACTCACACTTGGATAGCTTCGCATACAACCGTTTCTCCTTCAGAATCCGAAGGACGAAACTAAGATGTTCAGCGTGTTCTTCCTGATCTCGAGAATAGATTAGTATGTCGTCTATGAAGACAACGACAAACTTATCTTGGTAGGGACGAAAAATCCTATTCATATAATCCATGAATATGGCTGTAGCATTCGTCACCCCAAAAGGCATCACAAGGTACTCGTAGTGCCCATAGCGTGTTCGAAACGCTGTCTTTGGTACATCATTTGCCTTCACATGAATCTGGTGATAACCCGATCGCAGATCGATCTTGGAGAAAACTGCCACTCCCCGCAACTGATCCATCAAGTCATCTATCTTCGGGAGAGGATACTTGTTCTTAATGGTGACCTTATTCAACTGACGATAATCCACACACAAGCGAGAAGTTGCATCTTTCTTTTTCACTATCAACAGCACAGGAGCTCCCCACGGCGACACACGGGGTCTAACAAACTGTTTCCCCAATAAATCTTCCAATTGTTCCTTCAAGGTTTCCAACTCTGCAGGTGCCATGCGATATGGTGCCATAGACGCGGGTCTTGTTCCTGGTATAAGGTTGATCGAAAACTCGATGTCCCAAATTGGAAGCAAACCTGGTACATCTTCTGGAAAGACTTCCGGAAACTCGTTCACAATAGGTACATGTTCTAAGACTAGCTCGCTGTTGACCTCCAAAGCAGATAGCAACATGTATCCTTGAGCTCCTTCTCTCAAAGAAGCCTTTACTTGGTTGGCAGTCAAAAATCCAGAATTCTCAGAACTAGGAAAGATTAAGGTTTTGTTTGCACAATCTAATAGGATATGGTTAGAAGATAACCAATCCATCCCTAAGATCACATCCATTTGCGAAAGAGGCAAACAGATCAAATCAATCAAGAACGTCCTATCTTCTATAGAAATAGAACAGTTCAAACAAACTTTAGCAGTTATAACAGGCTTTGCGGTAGGTGTAAAAATCACTAAATCAAAAGGTGAAGAAGACACAGGCAATCCCAAAAGGTTCACATAGTCATAGACAATAAAGGAATGCGTTGCACCTGAATCAAACAGTACAGTTAAGGTTTTATCTCCCATGACACACTGACCTTGGATCAAGTCTTCATTCTGAGAAGCCTCAGCACCACTCACAGTATAAACTCTGCCCTTTGCCTTAGGCCTTGCTGCTTGCACATTGTTGACAGAAGGTTCAGCTTTTGGTTGCACACGGTCGCGTGAGATATGCCCCGGTTTTCCACACCTGAAGCATATTATCCCCTTGATTGAGCAATCTTTTGTGACATGATATTCTTCCCACACTTCATAAACTTGTTTGGGGCGTTCCCAGATTGACTAAAATCCCCACTACTTCCTCCTACAGAACGTTGTTGTTTATCTTGCTGTCTCGGATAGGGTTTCCATCGAGATTTGTTGTCACGACCACCATTGCCTCTGTGGGACCTAGTCGGTAAAAAACTCTGTGCTCGCTTATCCTTGCTAGGCTCCAAGCTCTCGATCAGGCAACACTTCTCCATCAGCTTAGGAAACACAAAAATCTGAAGAGGAACCACAGCCCTTTTCAACTCATGCCTCAAACCCCCTTCGAACTTCCTGCAATTCCATTCTTCTCTTGGGTTGTCCAAAAAGTAGTTCGAGAACTTTGCCAAATTCTCAAACTTGGCTCCGTACTTAGCTACAGACATTCCTCCTTGTTTCAGTTGGGGAACTCCATCTCATTCTCGTGCCTCGCACTTGCAAAAAAATACTTTTCCAGAAACTTTCCCTTGAAAGCATTCCAGTCGATAACCTGTTGATCATGCATCAACACCTGACGGGCTCCTTCCCACCAGTATTCAGCATCTTCCACCAGCATATAAGTTACGTAGACAACCTTGTCGTTCTCGGTACACCTCAAAGCTCCAAAGATCTTCTCCAAAGTCTGAATCCAACGCTCAGCTTGTTCAGGATCAAACTCACCCTTGAACTGAGGTGGGTTCCTAAGGAGGAATTCATCCAGTCCTCTACTCCCAGTAGCTCTTTCATCACGTTGAACCATCATAGCATTCATCTCCCGTATGGCGTTTACAGCAACATTCAGGTTTTGAGCAGCCATTGCTACCTACAAAACCAGAATTGTCAATCTCAAGGGACCACAGCACAACCAACGCAAACAACATTATCTTCTTTACGGAGATAACAACAAAGAAACACAGAGAGAACACACAGCACAAACAAGACAGAACAAAACCACAAACCTAAAAGACTCGGTCAGCTCTGATACCAAATAATGTAACACCATTTCCTGAGTGTCACATTTCCGAATGACTATAAGGCCGAAAAATAATATTAATGTGGAAAATACAGGTTTTCTTTCTTTTTTTCTTTTTATAATGACGATGAAATGAGATTTGTTATATGAGGACTAATAAATTAAACTTGGGCCACCATGCATTTCTAAAGGTTATACAGAAATAAAGTGCAGAAATATAAAAAATAGAAAATACAGACATAGGTCCAAGCCTAATTGTAGAATAGGTACATAAATAGATACTAGGAGACGCAGCTCCTCAAAAGGTACAACTGACGACTGGACACAGCTTGGCCAAAACAAAACAACATAAGGAGTCCCCTTTCGGACTCAAGGTAGACGCCGAGCTGAGTCGTTGTCATGCCCATCTTTGCAAGCAGAAACAACAACACCAGCAGAGAACAGTTACAGATATGGGTGAGATTCCTGATTATCAACATAGCAAAACAGTAGAAGTAAAAACGGGACGACACACTAGGTAACTACATACCCATCATGTATACTAAGCATCTCAATATATATCATTTAATTAATTACCAGCATGAAACATCTCCAAAAATAGGAAAACGATGCATATCAAGTAAATGTACTCATCAGCAGCCATGCAATGCAATGCGATGTACATGACTCAATGCCATATGCCACAAAGGGTAAAACTCTGACTCCTACTCCATGGAGCTAACAAAACATCGGAGAGAGTGAATGGGAGGACATGTTCCGTGTACGCCAGCCTTGGGCAGGAAGCTACAACATTCGTAACGTGCACGTATCTGGCTTTCTAAGGTATTAATTCCTTGAGTTCCAAGTAATGAAATAAGTATTGATTCACTTAAGTCTTATGAAGTCATTGATGAACTAAGTCATCAATGGTATATTGTATGGTCTTGTTCCACCAAAGGCTATACTTAATTATCTCTTTTCTTATGCTCTAAGTTAATTACTTAACTTAGGTTTTCATGCATAACTTTGCACTTTGAGTTGAAAACTCTCGATTCAAGACTTTGTAAACCAAAAACTTCCTAATTGAAAACTCATTTGATTTAAAATAACTTGGTTGCTTGATTGAATTAAAGTACCTCAACTAATTTGAAAAGGTTTTTCCTCACTAACTTAGTGTAAAACCGTGTTCTATGTTAGCGTAAAAGAAATGGAACTTTCATTTAGTTTTCAAACGATGATTCAATTAATTCAAACCTGAGGACAAAGTCCTCTTTATGCTTTGAGGATTGAATGTTAACTTAGTTTAATATGAATGTGACATCCTACTAAACCTAAGGTAACTTCATATTAATTTTACTTTCATGAAATTACTTTCATTATTTTATTTTTAAAACACGTACTTAATTGAATAAACTATGACTAAAGTAAAACACATTTTCACATAAGTTAAAAACACTTAATGCTGAAACCCTAATTGATCTTTGGATCAAAAATACTTCTTGTTTGCTTTGAAATACAAGTTATTAAAACAGTTATTAGCTTTCAAAGCATTGAAGTTCAAGAACAAACTCATGTTCTCCCTCTTTTTACTAACCATGGCTAAATACCATCACTTAGGGGATGTGAAGATTTTGCTTCAAAATGATCACAATATTATGATGAATAATAATCATACATCATTCAACTATAAACAAGCATAAAAATCCTTACTTGATCTAGAGATCAAAGTATGGTTTTCAACATACATGAAAACATTTTTCCATCCAAGCATACATCATCATACACATATACTAAGCATAGAAACATTATTACAAACTTGTTCTCAAAGAGAACTTCACCAAGAAAGTATGAACCCAAGCTAAGGTTTTACCCAAACAAAACATAAACTACCATTTTTATCCTTCACCAATTTTGGTGTGATGAGGTTCACTCCCACATACCTTTAATGAAGAGGTTTAAGTGAAAGGAAACTCCAAGCGCTCAAAACAAAGACAAAGTCGAACTTAGAGTAGAGAAAAAGGTGAGATCTTTAACTTGTTTTCATGAAACGAAGAACTAGAAGATGATTACTCAAGTTAATAAGTAAGGAAATGAAAAGGAAAATGGATTTAGAAGCTTACCCTCACAAGAACAACTCCTAGGTTTTGGATGGTGTTCTTGAGGTTGAAGAACAACTTCTCCAAATCAAGAAACTTCCTTCACCAAAGTTGATCCTTAGATCAAGACAAGGTGAAGTATGGTTTTAGAATTGAAAAAAGAAATTTGGTTGGTGTTTTAGAGTGAAGAACCGAATCTATGATGAAGAGAGAAGAGAGGATTTTTCAAAAACTTAAGAAATGGTGTGTTTGATCTTTAGAAGATGAGAAATGAAAGTGGATGGGTGTTTTTGACATAGAATGGCCAAATGGCCTTGGTGACTTATCACCAATTTCAAGTTAAAGTTGATAGAAAATTGTGTAAGGAAATGAAGGGCCAAGATTTGATGAAGTACATAGGTGTTGACACCATATTCAAAGTTGTTGTGATTAACCAAAAGTGGGTGGTTTGGCTTTTTCCATAAAAGGAAAAGTTGACAAAGGTGTAACTTGTCATGAAATGATAAAAGATACCTCCTCATTAAACGGGATAAACAATCTCAACTTCTCCTGACTCTGGGCCATAGTAACCTCCCGATCCCGGGCCCGATTACTCCCCAACCCTGGCACGCTTCCCAAGGTAAAGCGGTCCCGATTGAAATAATAATATTTTTATCGGCTCCGACCCAAAACAACATAACATGCTCAAAACAATATCTTATGATCATTAAGCTCATAATTGAAATTCAATTATGAATTTCCAATTATTAACTATTTTTACGATTATTATTAACCAGGTTGTGTTCTTAGCCAAGTTATTCACACAAACGGATAAAAGACAGATACAGGGATTTTGGGATGTTACAGTGAGAATACCTAAGGGACCACGTGGGTCTTGGCCACCTTTAGGAGTCACGTGTTTGTTCGAAGGCGCCTCCTCCCTACGAGGTCATTTTTTAGTCCAAATTTTTTGTCCATGTGCTGGCTTGTTAGGTCCCACCTGTGAATGCTCTTTATTAGGCAATGATTGATTGTTATTGTGGCCATTAACATCAAACTTGATTTGGTGTTAGGGCCCACTCAATCCTTTCTCATCTTAAACTAAGGAAACAAATTTATTTCTATTATCATTTGCATTAAAGCCCTGAGTTTTCTCTTTACCATTATGTCCAGCTTTCTGGTTCCATTTTTTCCTCGATACTACGAGCTAATCACCATGATATGGTTCTTTAGATTGCGCTAACTGACTTGATGAGGAATTAATTGGATTTTGATCCTTCGCAATAGGGGTTGCGCCACCCTTTCCCACCAGAACCTTTGTTTCCACGGCGGTGTCATTCATCACAACATTTGTTTCAATTATTGTAGTTCCTGGTACTCCTTTATCATCACCTTTTGTAAATTCCTGAGGTGGGACAGAGCAGTTCCTGGTATGGTGACCATAACAACCACAATTACTACAGACGATATGCAAGACTTCGTATTCCACTTTGTACCAGTTTCCTTTTACCCAAATCTTCCCTACTACAGGCTGGTCTAGATCAATCTCAACACAAATTCTTGCAAAGCGCCCTCTTTCACAACATGTAGTATTCTTGTCAACTTTTATTGGAGTGCCTACTCCCGAGGCTAGGGCTAATAAAAGACTTTAATCATAAAAAACCATATTCATACCTGAGATCCGTATCCACACTAGCGTCTTCTCTACCCTAGCTGTGGTGGAGATAAACTTCGGAGTACAAGGAGCAATCGCCAAGTAGTGGTCAAAAACCATCCAAGGGCCCCTTTTAATCATCTTCTCACGATCAACTTCTCTTTCCAACTTCACCATGTAGAACCTATGGTCCACATCCATGAGGTCAAAATGCCCTGCCAATTTCCATAGAGTAGACAGCTTATATTGCATGGTTCTATACCCCACACGCTTGCCTAGAAGTTTAATGACAAGAGCCTCCTGCCATGGTTGACAAAGTTCGTTGAACATCTCTTCATCATTATGAAACTTTAGAAGAAGTCTATTTACACCTTCCAGTTATTTTCTAACATGACCAGTGGCCAATAGTTTTGTTTTTTCTCTAGGTGGGGGTGCAATTTTATTACCCATTAGTTTGTCCCTAAAAGAACAGGCTATCACCTTATTCTGTTCTTCTCCATTCCCGTCTGGTGGCTTTTCCAGTGGCGGTTGTGGTGTTGGTTGCCATTGTGCTAAAAAATTCATAAGGTCCATTCTTGTACCGAATTCATAATACACTAGCATATTCATAAGCAAATTATTAATTCATGGCAAATTCAATAACAGATTGTTAACAAATTCATAAGAACACGACACTAGCAGATTCATAAGCAATAAAAAGACATCTAAAATTCCTAAACCAACTCATGTACCGGTAATACCAGTTTACCAAAGTCCAAACAACAAGAATATTACATCCAAAAACATAAATTTAATATTATATCTGTTAGCTCTTGCAACATGACAAATTTAATACATCCAAACAACATGACAACCTATATATTTAAGCATTAGAGACGGTCTTCTTCTCAAACCATTATATCCACTAGGCACTAGCTCCTACATTATATGAAAAAATAGGTTAATACTAAATATGTGTTTGATACATTCAATGAGTTGTAAAACAATGAAATTATGAGTTACAATAATCCAAGGCCATAAATTGACTACTATGAACCACAATTTTTTGCTTTTTTTTTTAGCTGAATAAATTATTTTTTTTTGAATATGCACAATTTTCTACTATGATGCATTAGTCCCCAAAAAATCAAATAAAAGAATAATACAAAAAATATATATAATTAGATTTTAAAATATATCAAATAATTATGTAATATATATAATAACAAAAAGTGAAAAAAAAAGTAAAAAAAATATATATTAATTTAATTTTATATTGTCATTAGTTTGGTTTGGGTTGGACAGATCCAAAAAAATTTAATCTGATACCCGAACCGATTGTCTTCGAGTTAAACATTAAAGAACCAATTCGATCTAGGTGAATCATTTCAAACCACCAAAATCGATTTGGTTCAGTTTGTATCCACCAGATTCACGGATGAAATCAAATCCTCTTACAACCCTAGTATCAGTAGTACCACTTTACCAAAGTCCAGCCAACAATAAAAAAGGTAAATACTAAAATAGATAAACAACATGGCCATTAATATTATATCCAAAAACAATAATTTAATATTATATGCATTAGTTCCTGCAATATGACAAATTTCGTACGTCCAAACAACTAGACAACTCTAAATTTAAGCGTTGGAATCAGTCTCCTTCTTAAAACATTATATCCAGTAGGCACTAGCACCTGCAATATATGAAAGAAATAGGTAAATACTAAATAAGTATTTGATATAATGATTGAGTTGCAAAAGAATAAAATTATGAGTTTTCTTAATCCAAGGCCATAAATTGACTACTATCAACCAAAGTTTCCTGCTACAATGCATTGGTCCCTGACAACTCTAATAATAGAATAATACAAAACAAATGTATAAGTAAATGTCTAAAAGATATCAAACACTACAAGCAAAAGGGTCATTACCGACGACCATAAGCCCTCGATAATGGCCTAAAACCGTCGGTAATGGACAATTTCTGACGGACAATCGACGACCAAAACTCCTCGGTAATGCATACCAACGGCCTAGTGCAAAAGCAATCGGTAGAGTACCAGCGGGCAAAACTGTCGGTAATATCGTAGGTAATTACCAACGGCTTGGTTCGTCGGTAACGTCAAACAAATATCGACAATTATTTGCAAAGGCCATCAATAAGTAACACACGGTACTGACGACCAAGTTAGTCGATAAGTTCCTTATGTTAGATGCAAAAAGTTATCTAAACCTACTTAGGGAATTTGAAGATATTTAGTTGTTGTGTAAACCACATGGGAAAACCTGCATGTATACAAGTAGATTGTTCTTGTTCACTTATGTTTTCAGATAACAAGAATGCGTTGTACAAATTGGACAATACACACATTTTTAGCAGAGTAGTATATATTATATATTACGTAATTGAAAGAAAAGGATATGCAACACATACTCAAGGTATGACTTAACTTCGATGCAATTAATCAACACATGAACATGAGCCAACTTCCTCTCTACATCCGTTAACCAATGGGTCAACTCTTTCCCGAAATGACGACATGGCTGACAAAAGACTGATAAGGCTAACATATGTCTTTCACTTTCATTTTCCATTTCATTCCTACTATTTCTCGATAACAACATGAAGTTGTTGAAATAATGAGCACAAAAATGGGTTGTCTCGTGGTGTAAGTAAGATGCACAGATTGATCTTTCAACCCTAGTCTTATTTTTTGCCAATCGTTTTGAATCACCCTTTAATCTATAAAATAACAAGTTGATAGTTATATATATTACATTTAACTTCAAATGGAAAAATATCTAATTAAAATTTGAGGATAGTTATATTACCTTTCAAATGGATACGTCCACCTATATTGAACCGGTCCACCAAACCTTGCTTCATATACGAGATGAACAGAGAGATGCTCAATGGAATCAAAAGAACCGGGGGAAATATTCTCTCCAACTTGCATAGAATGATTTGAATGTGTTGCTCCATCCTAATCAATTCACCGTCCCTTAACATTGCAGGACATAAATCCTTAAAGAATTGACTCCGTTTAGTAAGTGATTTCAAGACATGGCCTGGCAACGAACTAAAAGCAATAGGAAGTAAACATTCCATGAATACATGAAAGTCATGGGTTTTCATCCTATGCATCCTTCCCTTGCTGACATCAACACATCTTGTCAAATTGGAAGAATAATCGTCTGGCATCCTCAGTTCTGTTATCCACTGACAAGCTGACTTTTCTTCCTCAGCAGATAAACTATAATTGGCTTCGGGGTTTTAACATCTTCCCATTAGCCTGCCGCTTCAGCTCCAAGTCTAATCGCTTATATTACAGAGCTAGTCCATTCTTGCCTTCTTATTATTTTTTATCTTGCCACTCACATTCATGACTGTGTTGTATATTGTCAAAAAAATTCTTCTCTATGTGCATAACATCGAGATTATGTCTCAACAGATTATCTTTTCAGTACGGGAGATCCCAAAAAATACTCTTTTTTGTCCAATTATGCAACTGCCCATATCTTCCTTTCTGAAATCGATTTCAACTTGCTGAAATCGATTTCTTCAGCTGGAAATCGAAATCGATTTCCCCTTCCAAAACGAGTTTTTGGTCCTAACATCTGAAATAATACTTGTAGATAATTTTCTAAGCTTTCTAATGCATCCAAGATCACCTCAATCGGACATCTAGAACTCAAGATACGACCAAAACTGTGAAACAGGTTACTTGGACTCAAATGGGTTGACCATTCCTGAAGGCTAAACTACCCCAACTATGAACTTAGGCAGAAAAAACAAGTGTAAACAACATATATACAAGATATATAAGTAAGGATTAAAACATATAAACATAGGGGTGAAAAGCAGGGTGTTACATTTCCCATTGGTCTCCAAGTACAATACTTGACCGCAATACCGCGATCAAGTTTGCACCCAGAGGACATAAGGAAATGTATCGGACCGATTTCCTCAAATATAAAGCATTAGAAGTAATCAATAACTATTATACGAGTAAAGAAAAAGTTTTTTCTTAAATATTGTCCTCCTTGGACAATTCAAGGTTCCATGTATGTAGCGATACCTCTATGTGAGTACACTTGCTCAATAATATTAAACCTCAAACGGGAAGCTAAGGTTTTGCTCAACTATTAACTCGTCTAGAAAATAAAACTTTAACCCTATGAGGTAATTTTACCTTTTGTACTTGAAATTCAACTTCATAGGGTATGCAATTGTTCAAATCCCCGCACTTTAGCGACATAGGTAAAGTGCATAAGAGACTGATAAAATTGGCAAACAAATTCATAATTAACTATTCTAAATAAATTGTGCATATAAAAAACAATTCCACAATTTTCATATTTTATTTATATTTTTTTTACGTATTATGAGACTTAACACCTATTATAAATGCTAAGAGAAATTGGTGTAATTTGTTATTAATTTTTTTAAATTATTTATGTATTTTATTTTCAATTATGCAATCTATTATTTAGTTATATAAATAATAATTTCATAAATTTCATAATTTTAAAATTTTATTTATTATTCGTACCTTTTATAACTATTTATTTTATTAACTTATTCAATATTTAATTTTTAAATTTTACTATTTAGTCTTGTTACGTCGAGAGAGCCGCTGCCGAACCACATTCAATCTGTTGTGACCCAGCCACCACCGAACGAGTCGCACCACTGGTACATCCCAAAAATCATATATCTGTCTTTTAACTGTTTGTATAAATAACTTGATTGAGAACACAATCTAATTAATTTTAATTGTAAAATTAGTTAATAATTGGAAATTAATGTTTGAATTGCAATTATGAGCTTAATAATCATAAAATGTTGTTTTGAGCCTGTTATGCTGTTTTGAGTCGGAACCGGTAAAAATAATATTATTCTAATCGAGATCGCTTTACCTTGGGATACGTGCCAGGGCCTGGAAATAATCTGGCCCGAGGCCGGGAAGTTACTCCGGCCTAGAGCCGAGAGAAGTTTATAACTGCTTTTCACATTTCACGAGATGTTGTCACCTCTTAGTCATAATCATGACAACATGTCTACTCCATAAAAAATAGAAAAAAAAGTGAATCTACCTGTTTTGGTTAATCTTACCACCTTTTAAGAAGGAAGCAACGACTATGTACCTTCATCAATCCTAACCATCCAATTACTTACACTAAATGTCATTAGGAACTTAACCAAAACTTTGGTTATACAAACCATAAGGCCATTCGGCCATACCACCACCAAATCCTCTCTAATCTCTCTCTGCACGGTTCTTCGTCATAAACCACTAACCAAATTTCCTTTTCATTTTCTAAGACCATATTTCATCCTGACTTGATCCAAGGATCAACATTGGTGAAGAAAGTTCCTTGTGTTTGGTGAAGTGTGTTCTTGAGTACCAAGAACATCAAGATAACCTTCAAATTGTTCTTGTGTTGGGTTCGGCCTTCTTGTGATCTTAGGGATTGGGGTTTTCTTTCACTAATATCTCTTCACTTAAGGTGTGTGGGAGTGAACCTTATCACACCAAAATTGGTGGAAGGTGAAAATGGTTGTTTTGTGATTTATGTGGGTGAAACCCTAACTTGGGTTCACTACTTTGTTAGTGAAGTTCTCTATGAGAGCATGTTTGTAATAAGGTTTCTATGCTTATTATGTGCTTATGATAATATATTCTTGGTTGGAAAAATGTTTTCATGTATGTTGAAAACCATACTTTGATCCCTAGATCAAGTAAGGATTTTTATGTTTTTTTATGGTTGAATGGTGTATGATTATTGTTCATCGTATTATTGTGAGTATTTTGAGCTATTACTTAACATGTTGGTGAAGAAAAATCTTCACACCCTTGGAGGTATAGCAGTCGGCCATCATAGAAAGAAAATGATGAACATGAACTTGTTCTTGAACTCCAATGTTTTGGAAGCTAGTAAGTGTTTTGATAACTTGTGTTTCAAAAACAAACAATAAGTAGTTTTGGTCCTAAGATCAAATAGGGTTTTCGGCCATCATGTTTTTAACTAGGGTAAAAATATGTTTTTACTTTAGTCATAGTTTAATCAATTAAACAAGTGATTTGAAAATAAATGGTAAAAGTAATTTCATGAAAGTAAAATTAATGTAAAGTTATCTTAGTATTAATATAATGTCACAATCTTTTTGAAAACTAAAATAAGTTAATGTTCAA
Source organism: Ammopiptanthus mongolicus (assembly GCA_039655645.1). NCBI lineage: Eukaryota > Viridiplantae > Streptophyta > Magnoliopsida > Fabales > Fabaceae > Ammopiptanthus > Ammopiptanthus mongolicus. The sequence goes on along the minus strand of CM077351.1, from coordinate 51,778,556 downwards.
CTTTCAAAATTATAATGAGGATCTAATCATAACGTTTTGATTTAATTGAATCATAGTTTCGAAGTTAAATGAAATACTATTTCTTTTACGCTAACTTAGATCGTGGTTTTACACTATGTTAGAAAAGAAACCCTTTTCAAATTAATTAAATCGCTTTACTTCAAGTAAGTAACTAAGTCCTTATAAATCAAATGAGTTTTCAATTAGAAATGTTTTTGGTTTACAAAGTCTTACATCAAGAGCTTTCAATTCGATCATAAAGTTTTCACGCACGAAAACCTAAGTAATTAACTTAGAGAAAAAGGAAAGAGATAACTAAGTATAGGATATGGTGGAACAAGACCATACACTATATCATTGATGACTTAATTCACCAATGACTTCATAAGACTTAAGTGAATCAAGACTTATGATATGATCATGGAAAATTACCAAGAGGTTTTCTCCACTAGTTTTAGGACTTTGTAATAGAATAGGAAAATATGTAATAAAAGTAGGTCTTTTTGTAGTTTGACTTTTGTAGTTTGACTTTTTGGTCATGGACTTGTAAATGGGCCAAGATGTAGCTATCAAGGCCCACACTTCATGAAGGAGGCACGCATAGCTTAGAAGCTTAGGCAAATAGGCGCTATCTTCACTTCATACTTTTGTGAAACATATAAATATCCAAATGTAAGCATTTTGAATCATAATGTGAATTTTAGGAATTTATCTCACGCTTGAGATCTAGAGAGAGTTGAGAGAGAAAGTATCCTCTTGAAGGTTCTAGAGTAGAACCTTGTGATTCTCATCAAGTGCTTCATACTCTTATGACGGATCTTCCTCGAGCTTATCACTCCATCTAATCCATGGAGTTGTGGCGCTTTCTTCCAATTCCCTTCCCCTTCATCTTTTCCCTTTCCTTTTGATTCTTGTTGCCTCACGCCTAAAGCCTTAGGCTTATTCTAGTTTTCACGCAATTTTGCTTTATTTTGCTTAAGAATTGTGGATCCGTGATACTTGTGATTTGATGATCAAGCTTAGGCTTGAGGTGAAGCTAGTTTTCTAAATTTTCCTCAAGATCATCAAAGATGAACATGTTTGGTTTTCCCTCCAAATTAATGTTTGAATTTTTTTTTTTTTCAATTATGGTTCAATTCTCCTAGAACGATCCTACAATCAATAGATCCTCCTTGGATCATAACATTTGGTATCTAGGAGAGTTAGAAGCTGAAAATTCAAAAAGTGGCGCAAAATTCAAATTTGGTTTTTTGCGCCAAAACTTAAATTTCAAATTTCTTAGATCTAGATCCTTTTGTTCTTGATCTTATGTTCTAATTGTGTTGTTTGAGACAACCCCTTTTCTCGGAGGTCCTATTGGTAACTCGAATTCAATTTCTTAACATCGCAGCATAACGTGGTAATATAAAAATGCGAAAATATTAAGACATTCAATACACTGATACTATAAATGACTTATACATAAGTAAGAGTATTGGCTCCACCAGAAAAGCCTACAACAATTGATGTCAATTATAAAAGTCTCAGAGTACGCAACTAGAAAGATAAAATGAAAGCATAGCAGCAGAAATAAAAGTATACACGACTTCCTCTCCTGGCCCCAAAAATACATGTCACTCAACCCATATACTCGCCAAAACAACTACAACTACTAGCCCCTAATACCTAAAGTCCTCCAGCACCGGGATCTGGTGCTCTCCCGCCAGAGTCTGGTTCTACGGGTATGCCATCAATTTCCTCCGACAGTTCCTCAACAGGATCTTCTCGTACGATCGAGAAATAATAAAATATGAAATCGAAAAATATAGGGGATAAGAAACAACAATTCATCATATATGGGAAAACAGCTATATAAAATAATTTATATAGATAGCAACACTCAATAACACAACAGTGACAACCAAACAACTCCCAGATAATTTTCACTTAACTGTTGTCTCTCACACTCATGCAACTAACGACTATATGGACGCGATCACGACTCGACATCCCCAATAGATCAAGATGTCTCGTTCATATCTGTGCCACCCCCAGAAATGCAAGGTTCAGCCAACAGCCCGCAGGCTCAACTTGTCTCATGGGTACGACATATTCCCCCGCCTACAGGCCAGGTCAGAATATTCGCCCGTCAACAATGCAACTTACGGCAATGACATATCCCCCCGCCCGCAGGCCAGGTCGGGACATTCGCCCATCCGTTAACAACTAATAGGTACCATCATCTCCCCGCTGGCAAGATCGGAATCGCCCATACGTCAACACAATGATGAACAACAACTATGCAACATGAACCTCACCGACTCATCTCTGATCAAACCGCGACTTATAAATAACCACGACCAACTTTCCTCCGGCTTAACTAGGTATCGACTTTATATCACAACATCAACAGATCAACTGTATCTCTAGGTTGAACACTATAATATATCCTCGACTTTCTCACCACACATTCATCTATCAACTCATCAGAACTTACTGCCTATCTCTACGCAAGCATCAACAGTCACAATAGCACATCAATAGCAACCAGGAACAGATTCAACAATAATATCAACTCACAGATAAATAATATTTAATTAATCATAAACATATAATAGGCATAACATAAATATCACACATATCATATTAAACATCCAATCACAGATCATACAACCCAGATATACAGTAAAATCAACCTAACAGTCAAACGACCTCTAGTAGGATTTGAGTCGCCCTACGCATGGCAATATATATATTATTTTAAATCTTGCCTCCTCGATGATATTGTGGTTCTTTCCCCCACCTTGGTGATGTTCCCGTGAAGCTATGGCTACGACTCCGCAATCGTCAATCGGGTGCGTGATCCAACGTTCGAATCCTGTCTAATCCTTTACAACAAAAAACAACCAGAAATTAATACAGTTAAATCATAAACCCCCTAGTCCAAATGACCAAGGTTCTGCCCCTATTTAATTAAATCTGCTAGGGATGTTGAAATTCTATCAACTCTTGGATCAATGATCCTTAAGTATACCTAAGACATAATCCATGATCAATTATCAAATATTTGAACCAAAACCCCTTCAACCAAAAACATAGGGTTTCGGCCATCACCTCTAAAAATAAGTGAGAGTTTGATTTGGCTTCCCAATCACTTGGATTACATGATTAGGGAATGAAATAGGTGAAATCAAGAATCATTTCACAAAAATTGAACCAAAACCCATTTCCCCCAAATAGTAATAGGTTCGTCCTCTCTAAGATAAATAGGCTATAAAAACTATTTGATTTCATGCTCTTGGATTATGATAATAGAGGATGAAACTAGATTATAGAAATTGGTTTGGCATTAAAAGGATTTTTCTACAATTTTCTAGAGATTTTTGAAATTTGAAAGCTTAAATTTGATACTCATGAAATTTAATAGATAAAATGAAGATTGAGAGCTCAAGGATGAAGTCTATACCTCTTATATGATAGATGAGAATTAGATTTTCAACTTTGCTTCACAAAGTTTCTTGAGAATCCTTGTGGAAGCTTGAGAAAAATGAAGGTAAAGTGAGGAAGAAAATGGAGAAATGGAGGAAGAAGAGAAAAGAAAGGAAGAAGAAGAAGAAGATTGAGGGGAGAGAGAGAAGAAGATGGCCGAATTTGAGGAGAGAGAGAGAGTGAGGTGATGCAACTTTTTAGATATTTTAGGGACACAAATGTCCTTTAGGAAAAAGACTAAGGGCATTTTGGTCTTTTTGTAGTGTCAACGCGTTCAGATATTTTCGTTTGTCATCATGATAGTGACGAGTCATGGCACGTTTCCTGAGGTGATATGACTTGATGTGACATCAATTTTATCCGTTAGCTAGTCCCGGTAAACCCCTATTCGGCTCCATTTGGCTCCCGGTTCGAGTTTTCGCCCAAATAGTTTATATTATTTTTATTTTTGAAGGTCAAGACCCATTTTTGCGAAAATGTAGGAAATGTGATTCTAAGACTAACTGTCTTATTCACGGGTCCAAATTAGGTCTTGATAGTAGTAAAACACTACTGTTAATGAAAAAAGCAGACCGGGCTCCGTTTGAGTTTTCGACCCAAAATTTAACCATAGCTTCCTACGATATCGTAGAGCTTGACTATGGTCTTAGTTTATTTTATTTCGCTTTCTAGACCCTCCAATAAAATACAAATATGTAAATACTATTTAATTAACAAAAACTTGAAAATCGGAGTGTTATATTACTACCCCCTTAAAAAGAATTTCGTCCTCGAAATCGATGTACCTTTTTTAAAATAGGCTAGGATATTGTTGCCGTATGTCTTCTTCGCATTCCCAAGTACCAACGGAATTTGTTTACCTCTGAGTTCCTTTATCCTTCTATCCGCGATCCTTATAGGTAAAGCCTCATACTCAAGGTTCTCCCTCAATTGTATTGACTCTGTTTCTAATATGTGTGATGGATCGGGGTAATACTTTCTCAATTGAGAGACATGAAAGACATCATGAAGATTGGATAGGTTTGGTGGTAAAGCGATATGATAGGCTATAGGGCCAATTCGGCGAAGAATTTGAAATGGTCCAATGAATCTAGGGGTAAGCTTTTAGATTTTATTGCTTTGCCGATTCCAGCTCTTGGAGTCACTCTCAGAAAAACATGTTCTCCTTCCTGGAATTAGAAAGGTCTTCTCCTTTTATCGCTGTAACTCTTCTGTCTATCCTGTGCGATTTTCATCTTTTCCCTTATCCTATTAATCTGTTCCATCATCTGTTGTACTACCTCCGGTCTTAACACTTGACTTTCTCCCGTCTCAAACCAACACAATGGTGTTCTACACTTTCTGCAAAACAATGCTTCGTAAGGTGCCATACCTATACTTGAATGAAAACTATTGTTATAGGTGAACTCAATCAACGGTAAAAACTCATCCCAGCTTCCTATGTGTTCCAAGACACAAGCTCTCAGGAGGTCTTCCAATGATAGAATCGTTCGTTCATGTTGACCATCCGTTTGAGGATGATAAGCAGAACTCAACCTTAACTTAGTTCCCAAGGCCTATGTAACTGTTTCCGGAATCTAGATGTAAATCTAGGGTCTCTATCGGAAACAATACTAGAAGACACTCCGTGTAACCTTACTACTTCCTTGATGTAGATTTGGGTTAACTTCTCCAACGTATAACTTTCACCAATAGGTAGGAAGTGAGCACACTTTGTCAACCTATCGACGATTACCCAAATTGCATCATGCGTCTTGTTAGATCTTGGCAGACCAGCCACGAAATCCATAGATATACCATCCCATTTCCATTCTGGGATATCTAAAGATTGTAGCAGTCCTGCTGGCTTTTGGTGTTCTATCTTCGCCTTCTGACACACCAAGCAGGCCAACACATACTCAGCTACCTCCTTCTTTATTCTGGGCCACCAAAACATTTTCTTTAAATCCTTGTACATCTTGGTAGCTCCTGGATGAACACTCAACCTACTCTTGTGTGCTTCTTCTAAGATCATTCTTCTTAGCTCTATATCCATTAGCACACAAATTCTATCTCCGTACCTCAAGACTCCATCTTGATTCATCCTAAACTCAGAAGTTCTACCTTCCACTACTTGTTCCTTCACTTTTTGAAGATACTGATCAACACTTGCTTCTCCTTGATCGTCTTCAAAAAGTCGCTCGTTACTGTGACCATTCCTAGGTGTATCTTACCTCTAGATAATTCCGTACTTAGATTCAAATCTCTGAACTGTTCCATCAGTTCTAGTTCCTTTACCATCATATCAGATACGTGCAAGGACTTCCTACTTAACGCATCCGCTACTACATTCGCTTTTCCTGGATGGTATTGTATATCGAATTCATAATCCTTTATGAATTCCATCCACCTCCTTTTGCCTCATGTTTAACTCCTTCTAATCAAATAGGTACCTTAAGCTCTTATGGTCACTGTACCCTATAAACTTAGCTCCATATAAATAGTGTCGCCATATCTCTAAAGTAAACACTATAGCTGCTAATTCCAATCATGAGTCGAATAATTCCTCTCATGGACTCTTAGCTGCCGTGATGCACATGCTACGACTCTACTTTCTTGCATTAGGACACAGCCCAATCCTTGGTATGACGCATCACAGTACACGTCCAACTAACCGAAAGAATCCGGTAAGGTCAGTATTGGTGATGTAGTCAACCTCCTCTTCAGCTCTTGGAAACTTTTCTCACACTCCTCCGTCCATACAAAGGATATTCCCTTCCGTGTTAGCTGCGTCATTGGCAACGCGATCTTCGAGAATCCTTCAATGAACCTTCGGTAATATCCAGCTAAGCCCAGAAAACTCTGTATCTCACTTACCGACTTAGGGCTTTCCCATTGTACTATAGCTTCAACCTTTGTTGGATCTACTACTATCCCATCACGATTAATCACATGACCTAAGAATTGCACTTCTTCTAACCAGTCACACTTGGACAACTTTGCATAAGCTGTCGGTCCTTAACACTTGAAGCACAATCCTAAGATGTTCCTGATGTTCTTCCCGATTCAGGGAATAAATAAGAATGTCATCGATAAATACAACAACAAACTTATCTAAGAATGGTCGGAAAATCTGGTTCATGTAATCCATGAACACTGCTGGAGCATTAGTTACACCAAAGGGCATAACCAGATACTCGTAGTGTCCATACCAGCTCCTAAACGCCATCTTCGGTATACCCTCCCTCTTGACTCGAATCTGGTGATAACCAAATCTTAAATCAATCTTCGAAAATACTACTGCTCCTTTCAACTGGTCCATTAAATCATCAATCCTAGGCAACGGATACTTATTCTTGATTGTCGCCTTGTTCAGCTGTCGATAATCCAGGCACAGCCTTGAACTTCCGTCCTTCTTCTTGACGAACAGAACCGGTGCTCCCCAAGGTGAAGCACTTGGTCTTATAAACTCCTTATCCAACATGTCGTCCAACTGCATTTTCAACTCTGCTAACTCTGCTGGAGCCATTCGATAAGGTGCTATCGAAATCGGTCCAATTCCTGGTACGAGATCTATAGCGAATTCTATCTCTCTTTCGGGTGGTAAACCCGGAACATCATCAGGGAAAACTTCCGGAAACTCTCGCGCTATAGGCAACGAATCCAACTTAGGAGATTTCTTAGCTTCCATAGAGAGTTGCAACACGTGTTTCTGAGATTTACTACCTAGCTTACTATCATTGGCAGGCATCAATCTAGATTGCTCAGGGAATGATAAGGTCTTTTTAGAACAGTCTAACACTACAAGGTTAGCCGAAAGTCAATCCATGCCGAAAATTATATCAATTTGTTGCATAGGCAAACAAACGAGTTCAATAGAAAAAGTTCGATTCTAAATGACAATAGGACAATTTAAACAGACAGTTATGGTTGTCAAAGAATTACTGGTAGGAGTAGAAATAGTTAGGTCATGGGGAAGTAAAGAAATAGGCAATTTTAAATGATCCACACACTCTTGGGATATGAAGGAATGAGTAGCACCCGAGTCACACAATACAGATAAGAGTTTACCTGATACTAAGCACATACCTTGTATGAGATCAGGGGATTGAGAGGATTCAGCTCCTCGTATGGTAAATACCTTTCCGGCTGCTTACGGTCTCGCTGCTTGTTGTCTGGTTCCTTGGGTCCTGGTCACTGGGCCCTGCCCGCCTGTGTTGTACCTCCCTCCTTGTGTACATTCGGGCACTATGTGACCTACTTGGGCACATCGGAAACACTGGCGAGTCTCCCTTATCGGACAATCCCGGATTGGATGTGATCCTCCACACCTAAAGTAGCCTCTTGGTTGGAGTTGTCCTTCAGTTTGACGGTCATAAGGCCTCCATCCTGTCTGGAATCTTCCTTTTCCTCCTAGATGGTCAAATCTCCGAGTAGGTCCTCTAACTCTGCCTTGCTTCAACTCTCTCTTCTTGTCAATGTTCTCGATAACTGAACATCTCTCCAGCATATCAGGCAGTTGGGTGATATTCAATGGAGCAATCACCCTCTGCAGATCATACTCCAGACCGTCCTCAAAACGCCTGCAAACCCATTCTTCATCGGAGAACCTCAGGTAAAATTCAAAAAATTTGAGTAGCGCCTCGAATCTTGTAGCGTACTCACCAACAGACATGGTCCCTTGCTTTAGACCCATAAAATCTTTATCTTTTTCCCTTCTCATCATCCTGGCGAAATACTTCTCCAGGAAGCATTCCCGAAATAGTCCCCAGTTGATAACTCTGTCTTCTGCTTCAAGCATCCTCAGCTTGCCTTTTCACCACAGTTCTGCACCTCCCATCAGCATGAAGGATGCATAATTCTGTCCTCACGAAAATCCATTGCCGCAACGATTTTCTACAGCTCTTGTATCCAGATTTCAGCTCCTTCTGGGTTGAAGTCGCCATTGAACTGCAGCTGCTTCCCTTTCAGAAAAGTATTCACTCCGATGTCTTCCATTACGACTTCACCTCACTGATTCTGTCTCTATTGTTGTTGTATGGTCAACTGTAATAGTTGAGCGTTCTGCTGCGTCTGATGCAGCATTACCGTTGTCAGTTCCGTAACTGCCCTCAGGGTTTCGGTTGATTCTATCCCACCACCAACATGGGAATTTCCTTCGTAACCATTCCCGAGTTCAGCGGCACTCGTTGTGACCCTTCCGCCACGTCCTCTAGGTCGTCCGCCAGCCATCTAATTCCCTATGGAAGAAATTATCAGCTCACATTTGTAAGACATACAAGACCATATTATCAAATGCATGCATCATATGCCTCACAGATGTTCGAACAGTTACCTCTTATGATAACTCACGTATCGGACACTCTACCCAACTTCTAAGCATAGTCAATATATACCCAATGTGGGTTTAACTAGACACGGCCAGAAATTACAACCTAACCCAAGCCGTCCTTGATTAAGAATCAAATTGCTCTGATACTATAAAATGAGACAACCCCTTCCTCGGAGGTCCCATTGGTAACCCGAACTCGATTTCTTAACATCATAGCGTAACATGGTAATATAAAAATGCGAAAATATTAAGACATTCAATACACTGATACCATAAACGACTTATACATAAGTAAGAGTATTGGCTCCACTACAACAACTGATGTCAATTATAAAAGTCTCAAAGTACGCAACTAGAAAGATAAAATGAAAGCATAGCAGCAGAAATAAAAGTACACACGACTTCCTCTCCTGGCCCCAAAAATACATGTCACTCAACCCATATACTCGCCATAACAACTAAAACTGCTAGCCCCCAATACCTGAAGTCCTCCAGCACAGGGATCCGGGGCTCTCCTGCCAGCGTCTGGTTCTATGGGTATGCCATCAATTTCCTCCGGAAGTTCCTCAACAGGATCTTCTCGTATGATCGAGAAATAATAAAATACGACATAGAAAAATATAGGGGATAAGAAAAAGCAATTCATCATATACGGGAAAACAACTATATAAAATAATTTATATAGATAGCAACACTCAATAGCACAATAGTGACAACCAAACAACTCCCGGATAATTTTCTCTTAACTACTGTCTCTCACACTCAAGCAACTAACGACTATATGAACGCGATCACGACGCGACATCCCCACCAGATCAAGATGTCTCGTTCATCTCTGTGCCACCCCCAGTAATGCAAGGTTCGGCCAACAGCCCGCAGGCTCAACTCGTCTCATGGGTACGACATATTCCCACGCCCGCAGGCTAGGTCGGAATATTCATCCGTCAACAACGCAACTTACGGTAATGACATATCCCCCCGCCCGCAGGCAAGGTCGGGACATTCGCCCGTCCGTTAACAACTAATAGGTACCATCATCTCCCCGCAAGCAAGATCGGAATCGCCCATACGCCAACACAGTGATGAACAACAACTATGCAACATGAACCTCACCAACTCATCTCTGATCAACACTTAGTGCCTCAACCACGACTTATAAACAACCACGACCAACTTTCCTCCGGCTTAACCGGGTATCGACTTTATATCACAACATCAACAGATCAACTGTATCTCTAGGCTGACCACTATAATATATATATCCTCAAATTTCTCACCACACATTCATCTCTCAACTCATCAGAACTTACTGCCTATCTCTACTCAAGCATCAACAGTCACAGCAACACATCAATAGCAACCAGGAACAGATTCAACAATAATATCAACTCACAGATAAATAATATTTAATTAATCATAAGCATATAATAGGCATAACATAAATATCACACATATCATATTAAACATCCAATCACGGATCATACAACCTCGATATACAGTAAAATCAACCTAATGGTCAAACGACCTCTAGTAGGGTTTAGGTCACCCTACACATATCAATATATATTATTTTAAATCTTGCCTCCCCGAAGATATTGTGGTTCTTTCCCCCACCTTGGTGATGTTCCAGTGAGACTCCGGCTACGGCTCCGCAATCGTCAATCGGGTGCGTGATCGAACGTTCAAATCCTATCTGATCCTTTACAACAAAACACAACCAGAAATTAATACAGTTAAATCATAAACCCCCTAGTCCAAATGACCAAGGTTCTACCCCTATTTAATTAAATAGGCTAGGGATGTTGAAATTCTACCAACACTTGGATCAATGATCCTTAAGCATACCTAAGACATAATCCATGATCAATTATCAAAGATTTGAACCAAAACCCCTTCAATCAAAAACATAGGGTTCCGGCCATCACCTCTAAAAATAGGTGATAGTTTGATTTGGATTCCCAATCACTTGGATTATATGATTAGGGAATGAAATAGGTGAAATCAAGAATCATTTAACAAAAATTGAACCAAATCCCATTTCCCCCAAATAGTCATAGGTTCGGCCTCTCTAGGATAAATAGGCTAGAAAGCTTATTTGATTTCATGCTCTTGGATTACGATATTATAGGATGAAACTAGATTGTAGAAATTGGTTTGGCATTAAAAAGATTTTTCTACAATTTTCTAGATATTTTTGAAGTTTGAAAGCTTAAACTTGAAACTCATGAATTTTGATGGAGAAAATGAAGATTGAGAGCTCAAGGATGAAGTTTATACCTCTTAGATGATATAGGAGGATAAGGTGATCAACTTTTCTTCACAAAGTTTCTTGAAAATCCTTGTGGAAACTTGAGAAAAATAGAGGTAAAGTGAGGAAGAAAATAGAGAAATGGAGGAAGAAGAGAAAAGAAAGGAAGAAAAAGATGATGGAGGGGAGAGACAGAAGAAGCTGGCCGAATTTGAGGAGAGAGAGAGAGTGAGGTGATGCAACTTTTTAGATAATTTAGGGACACAAATGTTCTTTAGGAAAAAGACCAAGAGCATTTTGGTCTTTTTGCAGTATGAATGCGTTCAGATATTTTCGTTTGTCATTATGACAGTGGCAAGTCATGGCACGCTTCCCGAGGTGATGTGACTTGATGTGACATCAATTTTATCTGTTAGCGGGTCCCGGTAAACCCCAATTTGGATCCGTTTAACTCCTGGTTTGAGTTTTCGCTCAACTACTTTATATTATTTTTATTTTTAAAGGTCAAGACCCATTTTTGCAAAAATGTAGGAAACGTGATTCTAAGAGTAACTGTCCCGTTCAGGGTCCAAATTAGGTCTTTATGGTAGTAAAACACTACTGTCAATGAAAAACGTAGACTGGGCTCCATCTGAGTTTTCGACCCAAAATTTAACCATAGCTTCCTACGATATCGTAGAGCTTGACTATGGTCTTAGTTTATTTTATTTCGCTTTCTAGACCTTTCGATAAAATACAAATACGTAAATACTAATTAACAAAAAGTTGAAAATCGGAATGTTACATTGTTTGTTGTTATTTGTGTTTGAATTTTCGAAATCTACATTCAATTTGTGTTAGTTTTGTTAATTCTCTTGAATTTGAATTTTTCTTGATGTTCATGAATGTTCTTCATTGTTCTTGAGATCTTTGAAAACTTTGCTTGATAGATCTTGATGAATTTCAAAAGTGTTGGTTAACTTGTTGATCAACCACTTAAATGAAAGATCTAAGCATCAAATTGTGAAATCTAAGCTTGAATTACTTGGATTCAACTTGCTTCTTGCAAAATCACTTGTGAAAGGCTCTTTTGATGTTACATTTGTGTTAATTGTTTAGTTTAGGCTGTTTTTGTAATTTGGAAAAGTCAGTGGCTGTTTGTTTAAAAAAAAAAGAGTTCAGAAATTATCGAAAAGGAAAAAGAGTCCAAATCTGAAAAAAAATCCAAGGATCAAAACGTAATTTCAAAAAAAAATTGGGACAAAAATGCAAATAGCAAAAGTTTAAAAAAAAATTGTTTGTAGAAAAAGACTTGCCACTATTCAGCCTTGACACTTTGTGTATGAGCCTACTTGGACAAGAAATATTCGAAAATCAACTCATCAAGAAAAGTTCACTTTCTACTTTTTTCTTATTCTTTCTTCTTCTACTTGTTTTCTTTCTACTCTATTTGAGTGTGCTATTTCTTGTTGAGCATTTTTATTTTGTCTTTTAAACTTCTTGGTTTTGTTTTTGTAGTTTTCTTTCTTTGCATTTCTTGTGAGTGATTACTCTTGGTTTGGTTTGTTTACAAGTGTATTTGGCTTATATCTTGGAATTGCTTGTTTCTACTTCAAGAGCCTCTAATTGAGACTTTAGAGTGAAAAAAGGCAAGAGTGTACATTTTCTAAAAAGCCTATTTGTGTGAAACACGAGTAAATATCTCAAGAGTGAAACACTTAGTTGAGTGGTGAGGTCCATTTTATTTTTGCTTATTGTTGAATTGTAATCATGTCACAAACAAGAGGTGATAGTGGAGGTAGTACACCACCTTCACCTAGAACCGTAACATATGATGTGAAACTCCAAAGAATGACAAGACATTTGGAAAAGCTTCTTCAAAGGCAAAGTGATAAGCTTAATGAAAGACTTGAAGGCATTGAAAGATCAAGGGGCACAAGAACTAGAAGTCCAAGACAAGGGAGTTCTATTCATGAGAACTCATCACATGAAGAAAATGAAGATGAAAAGGATGAGCAAAGAAGAAGGAGGCCTAGAAGAAGACATGGAGAGTATGGTGAGAATAGAGTGAGGAGACAGAATGATAGGCTTGAAGGTGTAAAAATAAAAGTGCCAACGTTCCAAGCTAAAAATGATCCTGAATTGTACTTAGAGTGGGAGACAAAAATAGAGCAAATTTTTGCATGCCAACACTATAGTGAAGAGAAAAAGGTTAAGGTGGCATCCATAGAGTTTGTAGACTATGCGTTGATATGGTGGGATCAACTAATTAAGGATAAAAGGAGGAATGGAGATGAACCTTTCTACTTGGAGAGAAATGAAGGCCATAATGAGGAAGAGATTTGTTCCTCTACACTATCATAGAGAGCTCCATAACAAGCATCAAAAGCTTAATCAAGGCAACAAGAGTGTAGATGAATATTTCAAGGAAATGGAGGTTGCATTGATTAGATCAAACATCAACGAAGAAACAGAAGCAACCATGTCAAGGTTCCTAAATGGTTTGAATCAAGACATCTTGAACATAGTTGAGTTGCATCATTATGTTGAAATGGAAGATTTGGCGCATCAAGCAATCAAAGTGGAGCAACAATTGAAGATAAGGAGATCCTACAAGAAGCCATTCTCTAACTATTCCTCAACAAGTTGGAAAGATTCTAAGAAGGAGGAAGACTCCTCCAATGCCAACGGAGCCGCGACCAACATTGGTAAAAATAGGACAAGGCCCAATTCTTCTGACTCTAAATCTCCTTCTTCCCTTACTCATCTTCATGCACCTAGAACTAGGGACATAAAGTGTTTTAAGTGCCTTGGAAGAGGCCACATTGCATCTCAATGCCCCTACAAGAGAACCATGATCTCTAGGGGTAAAGAACTTGAAAATAGTGCATCATCATCATCTTACACTAGTGCATCTTCTACAAGTGAGAGTGAAAACGATTGTGAGATAAAACCTATTGAGGGCGATTTACTCATGGTAAGAAGATTACTAGGAATGCATATTAATGAAAATGATGAGAGCCAAAGAGAGAGCATTTTTCAAACAAGATGCATGGTAGAAGGTAAAATTTGTGCATTGATCATTGATGGTGGTAGTTGCACCAATGTAGCTAGCACCATCTTGGTGACCAAACTTGGTCTGAAAACAATTCCTCATCCCCAACCATATAAACTTCAATGGCTAAATAATGATGGTGAATTAGTAGTGAATCAACAAGTCTTGTTGAATTTTTCCATTGGTCATTTCAATGATGAGGTTCTTTGTGATGTGGCTCCTATGGAGGTGAGTCATGTTATACTTGGAAGGCCATGGCAATTTGATCATAAAGTAATTCATGATGGCCAAACTAACACGTTCTCTTTTGTTCATAAAAACCGCACCATTAAACTTGTGCCACTTTCTACAAAAGAAGTGTGTGAAGATAGAAAGAAAATGAAAATCAAAAGAGATCAAGAGAGAAAAGCCTCCAAGGAAAAAGAAATAAAGAATGAGTTTGCGGTAAAAGAGGAGAAAAAGAAAGAAAGTTTACTCATAGTAAAAGAAAAGGTTGAGGAAGAGTTATTAGTCGACCAAACCCAAAAACTTTCAAATAATTGTTTGTCTACTAATACTGCTACCTTCCCTATTTGTGTAGACCCTCTCGTGCACATTAAGATTGTGGAACCAAGGCCAAAGCCTCAATGTCTCATCCAAAGGGAAAAATTATAACACAACTTGAGCATCATTCCAAAGGTTCCTAACTCTCATAACACAAAACCAAAAAGAAAACCCAAAAGCTTCAATGGCTTTCACAATCATTTGAAGGGTTTATGGGAAAACATTCAAGGGGCTTTTGAAGAGGTCATAGCCTATTTTGCTTGGGCAACTTGGGCCATTTTCATACACGTGGTCTTTGACCCCGATGGATAAGTTGAGACAAAGAAAGTATCAAATTCCAATAACAATTGTTTTTTTTCAACTTCCATTAAAATAAAACTCATTAATTGTATTGTGATGTAAGACTCAAAGTCTTCAAATTCGTGGACGAATTTCTTCAAGAAGGAGGGGATGATATGATCATGGAAAACTACCAAGAGGATTTCTCCACTAGTTTTAGGACTTTGATATAGAATAGGAAAATATGTAATAAAGGTAGGACTTTTTGTACTTTGGCTTTTTGGTCATGGACTTGTAAATGGGCCAAGAGGTAGCCATCAAGGCCCACACTTCATGAAGGAGGCGAGCATAGATAAGAAGCTTAGGCAAATAGGCGCTAGCTTCACTTCATACTTTTGGGAAACATATAAATACCCAAATGTAAGCATTTTGAATCATAATGTGAATTTTAGGAATTTATCTCACCCTTGAGATCTAGAGAGAGTTGAGAGATAAAGTCTCCTATTGAAGGTTCTAGAGTAGAACCTTGTGATTTTCATCAAGAGCTTCATACTCTTGTGGTGGATCTTCCTTGAATTTATCACTCCATCTAATCCATGGAGTTGTGACGCTTTCTTTCACTTCCCTTCCCCTTCATCTTTTCCCTTTCCTTTTGATTCTTGTTGCCTCATGCCTAAAGCCTTAGGCTTATTTTAGTTTTCACGCAATTTTGATTTACTTTGCTTAAGAATTGTGGATCCTTGATATTTGTGATTTGATGATCAAGCTTAGGCATGAGGTGGAACTAGCTCTCTAAATTATCCTCAAGATCATCAAAGATGAACAAGTTTGGTTTTCCCTCCAATTTTAGTTTGAATTTTCTTTTCAATTATGGATCAATTCTCCTAGAACAATCCTACAATCAATAAATCCTTCTTGGAACATAGCATTTGGTATCTAGAGCTAGCCTCTAGGAGAGTTAGAAGCTGAAAATCCAAAAAAAAAAAAAAAATTCAAAAAGTGGTGCAAAATTCAAATTTGGTTTTTTGGCGCCAAAGCTCAAATTTCAAATTTCTTAGATCTAGATCCTTTTGATCTTGATCTTGTGTTCTAATTGTGTTGTTTGTTGTTATTTGTGTTTGAATTTTCAAAATCTACATGCAATTTGTGTTAGTTTTGTTAATTCTCTTGAGTTTGAATTTTTCTTGATGTTCATGAGTGTTCTTCATCTTGAGATCTTTGAAACCTTTGCTTGATAGATCTTGATGAATTTCAAAAGTGTTGGTTAACTTGTTGATCAACCACTTGAATGAAAGATCTAAGCATCAAATTGTGAAATTTAAGCTTGAATTACTTGGATTCAACTTGCTTCTTGCAAAATCACTTGTGAAAGGCTCTTTTTATCTTACATTTGTGTTAATTGTTTAGTTTGAGCAGTTTTTGTAATTTGGAAAAGTCAGTGGCTGTTTGTTTGAAAAAAATAGTTCAGAAATTATAGAAAAGGAATAAGAGTCCAAATACTTGGAACTCAAGGAACCTCTAACTTAATAAAGATTAAGGGACTTATCTAAGAGGATTCTCAATCCTTCTTCATAACACTTAGGACTTGAGATAATTCATAAGACACCAATGCAAACATGAAACGTTTTGGGTTTAAATAGTAGTTCGATGATGGACCGGTGATTCGGATCCAAGGTAGTCGTGATCAACTGTTTTAGTCTTGTGATGACTCGATCTTGGAGGGATCACGAGATTTACCCGATGGGTAAGAGTTTTAATATATTAATAACGTGTATAGTTCCTAAGGAATAAAACCTTAGAGAATCTTGAAGTTTATCCGATGAATAGACATTGCTTTATCGGATCTGCTTTGTGTAAGTATTGGCATTGTGTTGCATGAGTCTGTAAGGCTTTGAGCATAGGAGTTGAGCTTACACCTAATAGAAAAAAATAATATATATAAAATAAATATTATAATAAATAGAGAAAAAGATAAAGAACACCGATAAATATTTATAGTCTGAGACGTGTGAAATCACACTGTCCTTAAAGATTATTTCGTCACAATAGTAATGATAAAGTGAATATCCCCTAAGATTTAATAGATTCTTCCGGAATAACATTATTATGAGTATTCAGAATAGCAAAAAAGATATCAACTATATACAGTTAAAAAGTAAAAAGAAAGGAGAAAGAAAAACTTTAAAAGAAAATCTCTTTGTAACAAAATAAAAGCCACTTAACATTGAAACTAAAACAAAAGAAAGAAATTTCTATCTTTCTCTATCTCTTTCTCAAAAGCTCTCAATATAAACTTTCATAAAACACGCATACACCTTAGTGAAGTAGAAGAATGGCTAATATATATTCCTTTTGTGCATTTGCTACCTTTTATTTAAAGCCATTGTACCGTTTGTAATATAGAGAAAAACTGCACAGTTTTTTTATTATTTAATAAGGATATAAATGCCATAAAAGATAGGATTAAATGTTATTATATAATACAATCAAAAGCATTAAATAATAATAAAAAGAAATCAAATCATCAATAAAAAAGTTATAGAAAATAAATGACAATAAAACAAAATAAAGTGTCAATTTAAAAACCTTAAATATCAAATTATTTTGAAATAAATTTTCCAATAATCCCCAACATATTTTAAAATAATTTGTGAAAAGAATAAAACTCTAGAGTTGATCATATAGACGTTAATGCTTCTGTCAATTTTTCTCGAAACTGGACCATAGCTCTAAGATGAGTCAACCGTTTCCATTACATTGACATAATATATGTAGGAACAAGTCTACGATCAAGCAATCATATATATAAAAGCTTAAAAAGTTTTACAAAAGAACCATATACATGTTCTCTCAAAAAATCTATGTAGTTAACAAATAGTTAATCACAAAAACTACCATTATTATTTACCCAAAAAAAAACACTATCATCATTATAAAATCTGAAAATAGTTTTTTCAAGATACACCAATCGTTTTTCTTTTTGAAAAAAAAGTAATTTGATATGGTGAGCAATTTTTTTTTTCGCGAGACAACTTTTTTAAAGAATAACAGAGTATCATGATGCAATCTAAGTATGCCAAAAATAAAAATAATGAATCCTTAGCAAAGCCTAATAATAAAATTATATAACTCTAGGAATTTAAAACCTGCAATAAGCGTAATTGCCACAATGAATCATCAACGAAACCATTCCTCCATATTTTTCCACACGTGACATAGTCGGTGTATGAGCATCAAATAATGGGGAGTTCAATAAGATGCTAGCTACTATCAACAATAATACCGTGACCATATAAAAAATAAATCCTTGATATTATTGTCAAATATGGTCACGAACTCGGCAAATCAAGAACAAGCCACGATCTCACGAACAGAAACTCACGAACAAGGTTGCATCGAACATAGAACCATCGATCACGAACCACTAACACAGTAATATAGCCTGAGGCGTGTGGCGGCACACTATCCTCAAGGATTTATTCACCTAAGACTAAAATCCCCGCGGATTCAACAAACTCTTCTCAGAATAATCTCAAGTAACAAAACTACGATAAAAATCCATTGTTCACCCTGGAAAGTAACTTCAATACAAAAACAAGAGTCTCCCAAAAAAGCCAGTATATCACACACGGAAAAACCACCGCTTCGAAAGATATTTATAAAGCCTTTTTCATAACAATGATAATAATGAGCAAGGAGACGTTATCAAAATAATGAGCAGCGGTTATAAAAGTAATGCTCCAATGAGAACAAAAGCAAAGCAATAAAGTATTTTATTTCCAAAAATTTTAAAAATTAAACGACAACCTTTCAGGTGCATAAATGGTAATCAGACAATCTTTATAGCATTGTTTAAATTTCTATTATCACCAAATGGATTCAAATAATTAAGTAACATTTATTTTATTTTAAAATTGAATTAAAAAACAACATAAATCAATTGAATTTAATCAAAATAATTAAATCTAAATAATCGGATTTAATTTAAAATAATTTTAAAATACTTTTGAAATACTTATAACACAACAACACCTTGATGCGGGTGCGAATCTTACGGTGAAGTTTTAAATAGTCTTGGAGGTATCAGGGTTGGAAAGACTTACATGTGACCAGTTGGTAGCTCTTCTGTGTCGTGGCGACTCCGAGCAATACACTAATATCCTCAACTAGATGTCGTACTTTTCATGTTTGGTGTAAAGTGTTTCCGTAAAAGCCAGATACATGCATGTTACGAATGTTGTAGCATTAGCCCTTGGCTGGCGTACACGGAACATGTCCTCCCAATCACTCTCTCTGACTTTTGTTAGCTCCATGGAGTAGGGGTCAGAGTTTTTCCCTTATGGCATACGGCTTTGAGTCGTGTACATCGCATTGCATTACATGACCGTTGATGGATATATTCATATGTTGTATTATATTATCCTGTCTCGATGTGGCTTGGAGGAAGGGTCATAGAAATATCATTTGTGAATCAGACTCTCAAGAGGCTTTAGACTCCATTACTAATGGAGTTCACCTCTGCCATCCTCATGCTCCTCTCATTAATCAGATTAGGCAATTTCTATCTCGACCTTGGACTCTTATTATGCAACATATTCTTCGTGAAGGGAATTTTTGCGCAGATTGGTTGGCTAAGCATGGTGCCTTTATGGATCAAGGCTTTATGGTTTGGGATGTCAGTCCTCTTCAGCTTCATTCTTTCTTACTAGCTGATGCCTTAGGTGTTGTAAGTCTTAGGCCTTAGTTTCCTTGTTTCTGTTTTCTTTCTTCTGCTTTCTTCTTGATCAAAAAAAATATTATCCTGTCTCGATGATGTCTTATGTTGTATGATATGCATGATTAATACGTTGTTATTTTGCGTGTCATACCTTTTTTACTTCTACTATTTTTCTGTGTTGATGAATAAGAATCTCACCCATATCTATATCTTTTCTCTGCTTGTGTTTCTGTTTCTGCTTGAGAAGATGGGCATGACGGTAACTCAGCTCAACGTCTACCTTGAGTTTGGAGGGGGACTCCTCCACGTTGTTTTGTTTGGGCAGGCTGTGTCCAGTTGTTTGTCATATCTTTTGAGGAGCTAAGTCTCCTAATATCTACTTATGTATTTACTTTCAGTTAGGCTTGGGCCTATGTCTGTATTATGCACTCTTTTTTGTTTTCGCACTTTATTTATGTTATGACTCTTGGAAATGCATGACGAAGTTAAGTGTAATTAAGTGTAATCATTATTGCTTATTTTACAAATTTTATTTCATCATTACGAAAAGAAAAAAAAACAGAAAAACCGTATTTCCGCATTAATATTATTTTCGACCTTATAATTGTTGGGAATGTGACACTTGAGAAAGGGTGTTACAACCACCGCATGAGCCGCCTTTTATTTTTATTATGTTCAGGTATCCAACTTAAGCTTATATTGATAATTAATTTTTTATTTTAAGCTTATGCCTATAATACTACGTCAACGATTTAGCAAATTTCAAGTAGCTACCAAGTTATAAAACTTGTGCATGCAATTCCTTATAACAAATTTCAACAAAAAAGGGTATGGTCAAGCTTTTTGTGCTTAAGAAAAAGCATATATATCACCAAGCATATATAAACATACAATATTTTGTGCATATAGCATAACCAATATTATGCAAGCATACATAAACATGTCATTCACCAAATATAATATTAAGTTCACCAAGCATACAGTTCACCGATTTTGTACAACCATACAATAACAATAACAGTACCAGTACAAGATAGGTATTTTGTGAATACAGTATCACAAACACATGCAATTCAACAAGCATACAATACCAATACAATAACAAATAAATATTTTTTTTGAAAAAAGTACCTGAGAGGGAGACCGAGACAAAGGGAGACTCAGAGAGAGAGGGAGATCAAGAGTGGTGGTGGTGTCGCCTGAGAGGGAGGAGAGTGATGGTGGTGTCGCTTGTGTAGAGGAGGGATAAAAGTCAATGTAATGGGGAAAATGAAATGGGAAAACGAAGAGAAAGTAAAAGGAGAGGACTTACCTTTGCAAAGAAGCTCCTAGTGGTGGAGGGTGTAGAGAAGCTCGTGATGATGGCCGGAGTAGAAGGAGCTCGTAGTGGTGGTCTAAGCGTGGTGGCTGAGAGAAAGGAGAAGAAAGGCTCGCGTGGTGGTTGAGAGAAAGGAGAAGAAGGAGCTCGCGTGGTGGTTGGCCTGAGAAGGAGAAAACGGAGCTCGCATGGTGGCTGGTCGGAGAAGGAGACGAAGATGAGGGGGAAACTGAGAGAGAGTCGTCGCAAAGGGGAGAAAGTAATTGGGGAAGGAAGAGACGCACATATTAGTGATGCTTATTGTCGTGACCGATATAGAGAAGGAAACGGAGAGGAAGAGATTTTATTAAAAACCATGTAGAGTCGCCACCAATTTTATTTAAACTTGGGAAAAATTGGAAAACCTTTAAAGAATGCTCTTTGGAACAAAATCGAGCTCGGGAGTCGCTTGCACATAGGGAAGGATGGAGACTTAACCCCACAGCACCCCTAATACAGCCGTAAAAAAACGGTTACCCAAATTAATTGTGCAAGTGATTGAGGAATTTTAACCTATTTATTTTACCCCAAAAAATATTTACAAGAATAGAAAAAGAACTATGAATCCATATTTACAAAAGAAAAAAATTGTTTAAAAAGAAACTTATTTTTGTTTAGTGATTGTTGATTTTGTATTTTAATATTTCAATATTAAAAAGTCCTAAATAAGGTTGAACATGACACATAAGTTCACAGAGCAACCTCAAATCTAAGGGATTGAACATGACACTTTTCATAGAGCAATCCCACAAAACAAGTTTAAATGTTCCTAATTAGTTATTTCTATTTACATAATAATAATAATAATAATAATAATAATAATAATAATATATTTAAGTTGAAATGACGCACAAATTAAAGGAAGGGAATAAAGAATTAAGCATGCTTTAAAAAAAAAAAACTAAATTAACACAAGCATCTAAGTTACTGCTACTGGGACGAATGGTTAACAATAGCAAATCCCAAACCCAATTTGTTCCTCACGTACAAACTTTGAACATATAGTTGGGTTTTCTTAAAATTCAAAATAAGATGGATTCTTAAATACATAGATAAATGACAAAGGCAACATCGCCAAACACTATACAGGTAAAAGGTCCAGCAATCTCCCAAAGCATAACCCCTTTATATTCATTCATGACCAAAAACTTGCATTCAAATTTCATAAAACAAGACCTGTATAGGAAGCATGAACATCGTCATCTTGACATATTCAGAAGTCACAACCCCTAAAAAAACACATTTTGCATCATGATAAGAACAAAGGACCACAACCAGATTAACGGTGAAGCAATCATAGAACTCAGTAGCCAAACAAGTGATCATTCAATTTGCTGAAATGAATTAATATGCCAATAAAACTTTCCGCATCAAAACAACTTGAATTGGTCAAGACATTTTATCAAACAACCACGATGCAATCAAAATAACCAAAAGACTTGAGAAATACAAGTGTATTACCAACCCAGCAACCAAGACAATTAATGCCAATTGATTCAATTTCACATTCATCAACCACATTTTAGCAAACTAAAACAGAAGAAAGGCACTAGGTGAATCAATAATCATCACGTACAAGGAAGCCACAAACGAAAAATAAAGATGTAAAGTAAACACAATAGAAATGGAAACTAAGCTAAAGAGGACGCATATTCAGCTGGAACACATAGAAGCTTATGGAACATCATATGTAAAGTAATTCATGATTTCATTCAAACAAAATATCTCAATGTTAAGATACAAAACAAAGAACTTTCAGAAGGCATTTTACCACCCAGGGACCTTCAATACATATGCTCTTTTGCGGCCCCAACCCCTTGATTCTTCCTCCCCTTCTACGACCTGAGGTTTTTCTATTCACTCAGTGTTCTCCTCAAGTGCAGTAAATCCATTCCCCCCCCAAAAAAAAAGAACAAAAAAGAATATAATGAAATTTCTTCTGAAGTTTGCTTCTTTTATCACTATGGATGTCACTGTGTGTGGGCGTTTTTTTTTTCTTCCCCCGTCTCTATTTGGATCAATTTTTTTTCTCCCCCTATTTTAAGTTCCTCTCTGTGTAGGCCTCAATTTTGTGTCTGACCCCCCTTCATGTCTGCCTCTGTAGGTTTTTATGGGTAGAATTTGCGTCCTCCTCTGCATTCAATCCCCTGCAAATCAGCAAAACCAAATTAATTTTATGATAGAGAAGCAAAATGGAAAAGGACGATATTTACCTCATAAATTCTTGCGCTGCAATGCGTTAACCATCCGAGGAAGGAAAGAAATCACGCCTTCCCCTTTTCACATCTTAATCACACCCTCCTTGATCTTTTCGAGCACAACCGCTTGAGAGATTTTCGGAGATTAGAGAAGATGCATGTCCAGCCAGGAGAGAAGAGTCTTCCGGATTTCGTGCGTGAACTCAATCTGGTATTGAGTGCGAAACCTCCATGGGAAATGGGAGAGTTACATGGCTGCTAGGGTTTCAAAGGGGAGAAGGGAATAGAAGTTTTGATAGGTAAGAGAGAAAAAATGGATCCGGGTCATGGGTTAAAGGAGATGTGTCTAGACTTTGGATTTTAGCCCAAAAAACTTTATTCTTTTATTTTTTTTCTTTATTAACAGGACAAAAAAAAATAATGACTAAATCAATAAAACGCTTCTAATTTTTATTTTCTAAAGACAAGCTGTAATAATAAAAGTATTTTTGTGATTTTCTCTTCTTCTTTTTTTCTAATAAAACTAAAAAGAACTCTATATTTTTTTCTCAAAAAAAGACATTTTATGATTTTGACTCTTTTTCCATTTTTTTGGACTATTTTTCTAAATTTAGGCAAAAAAAACTAAAGGGATCCGATCAAAATGGGGTGTTCACACTTATCGACGCTATTCTGACGGCCAGGCCCGTTGATAATAAATAATTTTCCTTACCGACAACATTCCGACGGCCAAGCTCGTTGGTAACTCAAAAAGAGTTGTTGCACTCGTAACACTAAACGCTGCTAATCGACGGCATGGTCGTCGGTACTAAATAGCTTCCCTTACCGACGGCCGAGTCCGTCGAAAACTCAACGGGACAATTTTCACGCCTATTTGCGCCCAATTTATCGAAGAGACTACAGATAGTCTATCCATCGATAATATTTATTTTTATTACCGATGGCTGTGAACACCCCATTTTGACCGGATCCCTTTTGTTTTTCACTTAAATTTAGAAAAAAATCCAAAAAAAATTAAATAAAAGAGTCAAAATCATAAAAATGTCTTTTTTTGAAAAAAATAAAATAAAAAGGATGGAGTTTTCTTAGTCTTAGGAAATAAAAAAAGAAAAAACGCAAAATATTTTGTTGCAACTTGTCTTAGAAAAGTAAAACAGAGACATTTTATTTAATCATTTAGTCTTGTTTGTTCTATTAATAAAGGGAGGAGAAATGAACAAAAGTGAAAAAAAAAAAAAAGAGTTTTGGGTCCGAGATAAGCCAAAGATCCTTGGTCTCATTTACCCTTAAACACTTGTTTGAGCCTCTTATACCTTTCTTTTCTTAACCCTTTACCATGGCCACATTACAACCTTTAAAAGTTCATTCTGATCAATGAGGAGTTGCTCTTATTTTCATAAAAATCTTAATCTTGAGACAAAGTATTCACACCTTCCATAATGTTTTGCTCCATGAAAAACAAAAAAAGAAGGAAAAGAGAAAAGCTCGTTAGGCTGAAAACCCGCATGGGCGGTCTAAGCAAAAGTTAGGGCAAAAAAAAAAGGAAGGAAAGAAAGAAAGAAAATGAAGAGGGGTAGGTTCAACTTTCTACATAGTTCAATCCAACCCTTTTTTTTTGGTCAAATCTTTTGGTTGAATGTGACCTTACACTGGGGCAAATTTCCTCGTTGTTCAAGTCAGCCCTACACTGGGGCAAAATTTCTGTGTTGTTCAATTCAGCCCTACATTGGGGCAAATTTCCATGTTGCTCAATCGGGACATTTTTTCAAGTTTAAGTGGGGCCTACACTGGGGCAAATTCCCTGTTGTTCAAGTCAGCTCTACACTTGGGAAAATTTGCCTGTTGTTCAAGTCAGCCCTACACTGGGGCAAAATTTCGATGTTGTTCAATTCACCCCTACATTGGGGCAAATTTTTGTGCTGCTCAATTCACCCCTACAGTGGGGCAATTTTTCATGTTGCTCATTTTTTCCAAGTTCAAGCGAGCCTTACACTGGGGCAATTTTGTTTTGGCCCTCAAAGGGTCACATCGGTCGGTAAGTCTTGATCCATGACATGATAATAAAAAAGACCCACCTTGAGGCACACTCATTTGATTTTCTTGCACTCAAGCTTTCAAAATCCTCAAAGAAACTTTTAATCAATCTCCTTCTGGAGTTACTTGTCGATCCATGCATGTCCATTAGGTAATGCTTCATGATAACTGAACATCGGATCAACAATGTGATTCAACAATCCAATGGCAATCTCCCCAGTTACCGTTCAAGTCACAAGGAGTTCAAAAAGGGTGGAAGATGACATTCTCATGGAGCAATCAAGATTGTGAGGCAGCTTGATTTTCAATTTGAGGCTTGGAAATGAAAGGAAGGTGAATAGTAGTGGTGTTCAAGATGCTACATTCTAAGGCAGAGTGAACATGGTCTCGCATAGATTCAACATGTCTAAGAAAGTCAGGAGATATCTAAATAATGGTTTGATTGGTTGAAGCTCGTTAAGAAGCACTCGGTTGAAACTCGTTAAGAATCACTCGGTTCAATTTATCTGCATGGTTTCTCCTGTGTGAGACGGTGTCCATTTGGACCGCCAGTGCAGATGTTGTGAAAAAAATGAAAAAGAAATAAGGGAAAAAGAAAAGGATAAAATTGTGAGCCTGAGTCAATTTGACTACCAAGTTGAGATTTTGTTTTCAAAAATCACGAGTCTGTTTCCAGCTGACCTGTGAATGAAAAAAAAGAAGAAAGGAAAATGTGAGTCCCAAGTTGAGAGTTTGTTTTCAGTTCACTTGCGTATGGCAAAAAAAAAAAAAGTGAAGAAGAAAAAATATTGTAATTCTGTTGACTCACAAGGCTCATCTCTGGCTCATGGCCTAATTCAAAATTTTCTCTGGCTCAAAGCCAATTTCTACTTGTTTAAAGGCTCACAACCCTCCTTCTTGGCTCAAAGGTCAGCTGCAAATTTTTAGGCTCAAGCCTGTTTCATAAATTTTCTGGCTCAAGGCCAATTGCATATTTTTTCGGCTCAAGACCTACTTCACGTTCTGGCTCAAGGCCCGCTACATAAAATTCTATCTTACAGCTCACTTCATAAAGTTTTTTGGCTCAAGGCCTACTCACTGTTGCATGGAGCTTTCTAGCTTGTGGTTCAATTGATAAAGTTAATTACATAATTCTTTTTGGCTCAAGGCCAATTACATAATTCTTTTTGGCTCAAGGCCTACTGCATGAAGTTTTCCAGCTCGTGAATCAATTGTTTAGGCTCAAAGGCCCGCCGTATAAAATTCTCGGGTCATGACCCCAATTCATAAAGATTTTAGCTCAAGGCCACTTGCATAATTCTCTTTGGCTTAAGGCCCATATCATAACAGTTTTCTGGTTCAAGGCCAATTGAATAATTCTTTTTGGCTCAAGGCCTATTACATGAAGTTTTCCAGCTCATGGCTCAATTCATAAAGTTTTCCGGCTCAAGGCTAATCACATAATTCATTTTTTGAGCTAAGAGGCTCACCGTATTTATTTTTCGAGCTAGGAGGCTCACTGCATTCGAGCTAGGAGGCTCGCTGCATTCTTTTGGAGCTAGAAGGCCCATCACATTTTTCTTTTTTGGAGCTAGGAGGCCCGTTGCACTTTTGAATTTGTCATTTAATTTTTGGGATCAGAGGCCCACTGTCTTTTAATTTTCGAGCTCAGAGGCTCATTGGCATTTAATTTTTGGGATCAGAGGCATACAATCATTTAATTTTCGAGCTCAGAGGCTCATTGCAATTTAATTTTTGAGATCAGAGGCCCATTGTTATCTAATTTTCGAGCTCAGAGGCTCATCGTAATTTAATTTTTTGGGATCAGAGGCCCACTGTCATTTAATTTTTGGGATCAGAGGTCCACTGTTATTTAATTTTCGAGCTCAGAGGCTCATTGCCATTTAAATTTTGGGATCAGAGGCCCATAGCCATTTAATTTTCGAGTTCAAAGGCTCATTGTCATTCAATTTTTAGGATCAGAAGCTCACTGTCATTTAATTTTAGAGCTCAGAGGCTCATCGCAATTTATTTTTGGGATTAGAGGCCCATTGCACTTTTAATTTGCTGTCATTTGCTTTTCGGGATCAGAGGCCCATCACACTTTGTTTCTTTCATTTGCTTTTGTACCTATATCATTTGCATTTAATCCCTTTGTGTAATGGCATGCATTCCGGGATAAAATGTGTGTTCTTTTTCTTTACTCGTTCCTTACTATGATCACATGAAGAGTCACAACTCTTCATGTCCTCTAGTAAGCAACAAGTAAAGAGGGGCAACTGTGAACACCCCATTTTGACCAGGTCCCTTTTGTTTTTCACTTAAATTTAGAAAAAAATCCAAAAAAGAATAAAAAAAAGAGTCAAAATCATAAAAATGTCTTTTTTTGAAAAAATAAAAAGGAGTGGAGTTTTCTTGGTCTTAGGAAATAAAAAAAGAAAAAACGCAAAATATTTTGTTGCAACTTGCCTTAGAAAAGTAAACCAGAGACATTTTATCCATTCATTTAGTCTTGTTTGTTCTATTAATAAAAGAAAAAAAACAAAAAGAAGAAGAAGAAAAAAATAAAGTCTTTTGGGCTTAAACCAGACCTGCTGTTGACCCACTACCCAAACCCGTTTTATCCTTTCCCTAACCTGGTTTCTCCTTCCTCTTTCACCTAGAACCCTAGCCGTGGCAGCTTCAGTTCTCTACCAAGAGGGAAATCGCGCATCATCAATCATCTTCATGACCAAATCAAGGTCCCAAACGTTACTTTCTTATTCCAAATCGCGTTCTCATTCTCAATCCCGTGAGTTGCGCGAGATAGGTATCTTCCCTTTCTTTTTTCATCCTCAAATCAAGCACTAATCAGATCTGATTTCATTCACTGGTAAGCGAAGATTGATGCAGAAGATAAGCATATGTTCGTCTTTATAAAGCCTCAAGAACGCAGCAACAAGAAAGGAGGTATTTGGGGAGAGAGCAGTGCACACATACAAAGGGTATCACCTGCTGATAGAGAGGAATACACAGAGGCACACTCAGGAGTGGAGACAAAAAAGAAAGGGGGACGAAAACACTCATATACAGTGAGGAGAACAAATTGAAGGAGAGAAACTGATTCAAGCAAATTTTCGTTCTTCATGTTCGAATCTGCGTATTAGCATATCAACGCAGAGAGGGGGGGCACGATTTCGGGTTTTGTAAAGGAGGAAGCTGCACTTGAAGCCAGGAAGGTTGTCGTAGCAGCAATCAGAGGCTGAGTTCGTGAATACAGAGAGTTGGGGGTTGCTGAAATCTCATCTGAAATTATTCATACGGGCTCCAATATTATTTCTTGTTTTTTTACTCTGCCTTGGACTACCATGTTGTTCCTCTTGTCCAAGTCTGCAAGTCATGCTACGCTACATGTGCTGATGATTAAAAGGAGAATATGAGTCTTGGTCACAACACCTTTGAGAGGTAATCTACATGTGAGCAATTAAGAGGTTAGACTGAAACGTTTCAATGTGTTTAGGTAAGTCCTCTTTGTTTAATTTAAAATAATAATGAGCCATTTCATTTTTTTTTCCTTTTTTTTTGTGTGTGTTCATTTGTTAAGAAAGTAAAAAAAGAATAAAAAGTGTTATATGTGTTTAGTTTTCAGTCAATGGGGTAAAATGGATATTTTAAAGTTTATCAATCATTTGCACAATTAATTTGGGTAACCGTTTTTTTTTAACGGGTGTGTTAGGGGTGCTGTGGGGTTAAGTCTCCATCCTTCCTTATATGCAATCGATTCCCGAACTCGATTTGGTTCCAAGGACCTTTTGTTTTGAAGGTTTTGCAATTTTTCCTAAATTAAATAAAATTGGTGGCGACTCTACTTGTTTTTATTAATTCTCTTTTTTTTTGCCATTTCCTTCGCGATTTCGGTCGCGACAACGGCCCTTCCCATCGGTAATCAAGTCAGTTATATATTCACATGATACTGATGAACCAAATCATCGTAAATGATGAAGTTACCGACGACTGTAAAGCCTTCGATAAAAGGCCGTCGATATACGCGGGTTTTCTTGTAGTGAAATAAATGATGTAGTAATTAATAACAATTGAAAAAAAGAGTTAAAAAAATAATATATTAATTTTATATGGTCATCGATTCGGTTCGAGTTGAAGGGGTTCAAAATTTTTTGGTCTGATACCCGAATCGATTGTTTTGGGGTTCAACATTTAAAATTTAATTCAATCTGATGAACTGATCCAAACCACCAAAGTTGATTTGGTTCATGTAACATCCCTCCTTCGGGTGTCACTTTCATAACCCAAAACAACAAAAGACACGAGATAAAAGATTTGCTGGTTTACTTTCGGAAAACAGGTTTTCTTTACTCAGTTCTTATTTCCCATTAAATCCTGAAAATCGTGAGAAATATTTTTCTTCTTACAGCATGATGAACAAATGCTCAAGACAACATCAACATAACTCAACAATATTTCATCAATTAACACTATACATAGTGGACCTTGGACAACTCGTCCGTCTCCAAAAGGAAAACTAACAGAAATGAACACCACAAGTCTACGAACTAGATAGCGATAGTTTGGAGATCACATCTCCAAAACCTTGGCCATCAGTAGCCACTAACAACTGACCAAAAAGTCACTACCTCATAAAGAAACCTAAGCTGATCTAACAAAAGGAGTCTACAGATAAAAAAGTACACTACCCTGACATCAGTCGTACCAATGGGACTGGGTCTCGTCGTCACCAATCCACACCTCTCCATCAAGCTCTAGGGTTCCAGAGCGATTCAAAGGACTGTTAACAATCATCTATACATGTATCCAAAAACACAACAGGGTGTCCAACATGTACAGGCAATGGTGAGACACCAATATATGAACTCAAAATACGACAACTACATACCCAAAACACAGACAGTAGATTCAATAGGTGTATCAAACACAGTTATTAAGCATGATAAACATAATACAGAATATCATGATCATCCAGATAATTCAAGGGTCTCATACCCAACAGTCAGCTGCATTTTCAAAACATATGCATGACACTTCCAGATATATCATCTAATACTCGATTCTTAATTTCTGGAAATCCCATCACCTTTCAAAATAGCTGATCAGGCTCGGGGTACATCGGCCATCAGGCAGCAATGTCTAGCACCAACGTGCCATAATAACTAGCACCAACGTGCCATCGCTAGCACCAACGTGCCATCGCTAGCACCAACATGCCATAACTAGCACCAACGTGCCATAACTATATTGTCCAACTCACGGCACAATATATATATCGAATGACATAAATGCACCGCCAGCTTCCCTATTATTAAGGTCCCCCATTTCACGGCACGTTTGCTAAAATATATGCATGAGAAAACCTTTGTTTTCGTAAGTTTTTTTGTGTCGTATCATTATTTTCTTATTGAAGCTCAAAGCTATCAACCACCACAACTTTTAGCCTTTTAAGTCTTTTCAACATTTTCTCAAAAGGGACACACAGTCCAATTAACCAAAAGAGGACACACAGTCCAAAAACACCCCAAACCCAAAAACACCAACCGATGCACTAGTCTCGGATTTTGGATTCTAGAGCATCCAAAACGTTCACAAGCCTACAGGACCACAAGGATTGTCCACAAGCTTACCGGACCAAAAACTGACACGGATCCTTGATCCACGTGTTCTGCAGAACACTAGAACCCCGACGTCTCGGTTTCTAGGTTCACATCCAAATTAACCTTTTTCTTTGAAACACAGAAGCCACATCTCCGAAGCTTACACTCGAAGCCTTCGGGATCAGTTTGCGATAAAAACCAACTCTTAGATCAAAACCATTTTTCTTTTGAAAACAAACTCTTAGCAAAACCTTATCACTTCAAAACATAGTTCATGAACAATCTTGGTCAAAACTATTCTCCTTTAAAACATCTTAGTAAACCACCAAAACCTTGAAATATAGTTTGTAAAAACTCTTTTCTTTTGATAAGCAATCTGCTTCTGAAACTGATCTTTTGGAAATACGATTACTCGAAGTACCTCATTTTATCCTTTCACATCTATTGGTGATTTTTCTAAGAAACTTCCATCTTTAAAACTGACTTTTCCTAAAATTTGTTTTCAAATTTCTATCATTGCATCTCTCTATTCCATTAATAAAATATATTTCATTTTTCTTATTCCCCAAAACCAAAGTCAAGATGCGTTGTCTTCAAATCTTTTCCAAACTCATAACTTTCTTATATCATTTCTTTTCATTAATGCACCATATTTTGCTTTCTCATTCTTTAACCAAAACGTCTATATACGTTTTCTTTGATTTCTTTTTTAACACTTGTAACTTTTTATCCGCTTAATCAAATGTTTCAAGCTTTTTGAAGCTTTTACCTTTACGTGGTCTGAACTCTAACCGTTGTTAGGTTCCTTCACACACAACATCAATCACCAATTCAATCAATACATCATACTAAGCATACATAGGCATAATTCAACATGATTGAGCATAATAAAACGCAATCACACCTATTTAAGCAAAATCAAGCATAAGCATATATAATCAAACAATAAATAAATCACTCCACAAAATAATTACAATACAACACAGTTACACATTTTCACCCAATAAACAATACAGACAGTACACAACCGTCGGAAATTAAATTCCTCAGGTTATCTCCCCTTACCTCTCAAAGTATCCTCCGGATGAAAAGTCGCCCGATCGATCCGCGAAATCTTCCGATTTCTCGTGCGATTACCCAATCACAACTAACAAACACATAATCCATTCAACATTAACATTAAACAACATAAAATCTCCTAATCTCATCTATATAGGGTTCGGCCTTAGCTAGAAAAATTGGCTAGGGAGCTCCAAAAATTCCTATCTATTGGAATCAATGCCTACTAGGTGTGATAAGACTAGATTCAAGCTTATTACACCAAAACTTCAACCAAAACACTACTCACTCAACATTGGAAGGTTCGGCCACTTATACCCATTTGAGCTAGAGAGCTCTTTTGGTTTCAATCTCTTGGATTATGAAAGAAGACAATGAATCTAGTTCAAGAAAATTGGTTTGACATTAAAAAGGATTTTTCTACTATTTCTTATGAATTTTTGAAGATCAATGGTCAACTTGAATAAAGCTTGAAACACATGATTTTCATGGAAGAATATGGATATTAAGAGAAGAAGGATGAAGTCCATACCTCCTAGATGATGAATATGATCAAGATAGCCAACTTCCTTTCACAAATTTCTTGAAGAAATTTCTAAGAAAATGGAGAAAGAATGGTGAAATGTTGAAGAAGGAAGAACAAAGTGGTGAAGGGAAATAGGAGGGGGAGGCCGAGTGGGGAAGGGTGTGGGACAAGAATGTCCACCCAAAATTTCATTAAGGGTATAATG
Source organism: Ammopiptanthus mongolicus (assembly GCA_039655645.1). Classification (NCBI taxonomy): domain Eukaryota; kingdom Viridiplantae; phylum Streptophyta; class Magnoliopsida; order Fabales; family Fabaceae; genus Ammopiptanthus; species Ammopiptanthus mongolicus. The sequence goes on along the minus strand of CM077351.1, from coordinate 51,745,995 downwards.
GTCATTTCCCATAAGGACCTAATGGTCATTTCCTTAAAAGATCAAGGGCATTTCGGTTATTTTACGTCCAGATATTTTGAAAATCATCATGACATTTGACATGCATTCCTAGGTGACTTGACCTGATGTGACTTCAAGATTATCTATTAGCGGGTCCCGTTAAGTCCATTTACAGCTCTGTTCGCCTCCCGGATCGAGTTTTCTCTCGAATAGTTTATATTGTTTTCACTTTTTAATGTCAAGAACCAATTTTAGCAAAATTGTAGGGAATTGAATTCTAAGACTAACTGCCTTGTTCACGAGTCAAAATTAGGTCTTTTTAGTAGTAAAATACTACCGTCAGTGAAAACGCAGCTCTGTCTGAGTTTTCGACCCAAAATTTAACCGTAGCTTCCTATGATCGCATAGAGCATGAATATGATTTTGGTTTTCCCAAAATCATTTTCTAAAACACAGATAAAAATATAAACTCATTTATATAGTTTACTGGTTTTAGAAAGCATGAAAATCGGGGAGTTACAGTTCAGTTCGGATCCACCAGATTCGTGGATCCGATCAAATTGGCTTAGAGCCTTATCCACTTTGTTTTTCTATTCCCTTGCCATCTCTATTAGTAAATTCTCCCTTTTTATTTTCACCATTTCTGCTTTGCTATTTTCCCTTTTCCCCCACTTTATTAAATTTTTTTACGAAATATACTTTACCTAATAATGAGAACAGCAAAAGTAGTAATAATAAATTTATATATTTTAAGTTAGTTAATAACATGTTTTTTTACGTTATTTTACACGTATCACCTAAATGATCAGCCAATTTTACCATACACCACCAATTCAATCATATAGCTTATAAGCTTTAAGCTAACAACTTTCAGTTAGCTGACTAGCTTTTAGCTAGCCTTTCAGGTTTTATCTAGTTTTTCAACTAGTTTTAGCAAACAAAGCCTATATTAGTTAGGTAAAAGAGTATTGAGATATTTTAAATTTTGATTTTTTTTTTTTAAGTTACAACCAGAGTTTTAAAATATTTTTAATTAGTTTTAACATCTTAATTAATGTCTCAATAAATCTTTTTCTTTAATTTAAATCAATTAATTCACTAACGATAATACAGCTTAATATAATTTTATTTGTATTAACATTAATTCTTGTTATTAACTAACTTATTAAAATGTAATTTTGAATATTTTTTATTTCTTATAAAATAAATAAACAAAAAATTTATTTTGAAAAAAATTTCTTTTTATTTATTTTGTAAATAATAAAATATATTTTAATATAAAAAATTTAAAAATAAATTAATAAACTGTCCATATATAATTAGTATCAATATAAATAAGATATTTTGACGTATCATTGTTAGTAAATAAATAAATTGGAATTAAAGGAAAACTCTATTAAAACATTAATTAAATTTTAGAAACTAATTAGAAAGATTTTAAATTTTGTAGGGGTAATTTAAAAATAAAAAAAACTAAAATTTAGCGAGATAGCATATTCTTTTGGCTATTATGTGTAGAAGACAAATGAACCAATTAAAGAACGATATCGTAATCATAAGCATATTTTAATGATTTAATCATCATAATATCAATGAAAATATATTATATATATAGCATTTCTCAACTCTGAAAGCAAATCCTTGGCCGTGCGGAATATGCAATTGGGCTGTAAAGTAAACGCAAGAAAAAAGGCTGCAAGGAATTTCATCCACACTTCTCTTTTAAAAGGGTATTTATATAGGTGTATTGTGTAGGGAGAAAATATGGTTGGAAAGAGAAAATCCATTTTGTGTGTCCAATAGATTCCTCTATAAAAATTAGTGATTACTAACAATGGTGGATACTTTATACCTATAATATAATTATAAAAAAAAAAAAAAAACAGAAGTGTATATCTCTAGCTGAGCAATTAGGAAGCAAGAAATTTCAGCCCGAAGGTTAAAATAGGAGGATGCCATAATCTTAAATTCCCAAATTAGGAGAAAAGGGAAATTTGTGAAAAAGGGAACTCCCTAGGAACTTACCCAAAAGAAAAAGCCTTTTAGCTTGCTGCAAGCTAAAGTGTACTATTGTACTATAATACAACTAGGTACAACTCAACAAAGCTCATTTTAGATGTCCATTTCATGGATTAGGCTTCATAACATGCGGATGCTTCTGGTCGCAACATTTGGCAGCTGCATTGGGTGATATCTAGTATCTCAGAAGTAGACAAGAAAGAACACAATGTCTCTTCACTTTCTAAACTTTTGGTGGGAACTTGGTTCGCTTTGCCCTCACCACCTCTGTTGGTCGTAAACGTGTTCATTTCTTCTGCCCAAGGGTGTGGAATGTTTTTTATAATGAAGGTATGGATTATTCATCATCGTTAGTAGTGATTAATTTCCGTTGGGAATCTGTTAGGTATATAAAATGATTTCTCTCCTCCTAACTAAATTTTTTTCATATACAAGAGTCAAGATTCAACCCCTAACCATATGCTTAAGATGTTCGAGTTCCTTACTATTCGGACCAACCACATGTTGATAACAGGTGTGGAATGTGAATCATGGTTTGGATATTTTCATTAAATTTATCGGTTCAAATGGGAATAAATACATCAGAATTTGTCACATATAATGTGAAAAATCAAGGCATGGATTGCCCTCCAACTCAATTAGACGGCAGTAAAAATTATTGGATCCAGTTGACTTAACAAAAAGGAGGATTAGACGGAGCCTTAATGGGAAGACATGAAATGAATTTGGCCATTCTTGTTTGGTATCTTCTTAACATTGATTCTCCTTGATCGGGTGAAAAACGTGAGCGGAGAGACTGTTTCTTAGCTATAAGTTTTACGGATCACAGAAAATTCCTGGTTAAAAGCTTGACTAATGGATGAAGTTTCTAAACAGATAGAAGCTAAAAGTAAGTGGTAAATAGCTAGTGTTAAAGACAATGGATTGTAAAAGGGGCATAAAATAAAAGGAATCAAAGTGAAAGGTTGAAAATAAAAGACTTGGAAACTGCAGACAGTAAAGACTAAAGAGCAGAAGTGTAAATGAAACAAAAAGACAATAAATGAATTTGATACACACAAGAAAACTCACCGATTTCATATTACGCCAAATTCGGGATTTAATAACTCATACTTTATAGTGATATCCGGTGGAAACACTTTAAAACAATGTCGTTGAGGTATTTAATAGCACATAACCAAGAGGAATGAATTGTCTCCCATGACTTTCCCATCCAGTGAAATCCCCACCATCCATCAAAAAGGAGAGAGAGAGAGTCTTTACAATATAATAAAGGGGGGAGAGGAGGTTTAAGGGTGGGATTTCGCCACATTATTTCCTCATGTTATTTTTCCACGGGAGAGAATCTGCTCCCATAACCACGGAAACGAAATTAAATGATACAACTTTATTAGTATTATACTAAAGAAACACTATGTTTACTTTATTCCATTTTTTGAGAAAAATGCCCTCACACTTTAATAGCGCGTTTACGGAGAAGCGCTATTTAAATTTAGAGCTTTAATGGCATTTCTTCGACAAGCGGTGTTAAAATAATGTCTATAATAGCGCCTACTTGAGGAAACACTATCTTCCCCAATATTAAAAACAAAACCACCTAGGTGATCAAACTTTCTGCACATTAGTTGACACAGTTCATGAACGTACAATAAAACTCTGCACAAATAACCCGATATTCAACCTTCAACGCATAGAAAACTATTAATAATAAATTCTGCATTAATATCTATTGAACCAACACACTAATATATTAAAACAAACTCTCCTATAAATAACTCTCCTCTATGTTCTTATCCTTCACACAAATTTTATAAACTCTCATTCTTCTCTGTATTCTTCATTTCTGGAACTTTCTTTTGACTTATGAGCCACATTTCTAGACCACAGACGAGGTCGACACTCCCATATCTTTTTTTCGTATGTCATGAGACTAATGTCCAGAAGAGAGGAATCCCTCTTAAATGTCATTGAAATAACCAAAGTAAACTCTAGAATGAGAGTTGAATGGTGTTTACCAAAAGCTTTTTCTAAACAGAAATTCTTTTCGCAAAGATAGAATAAACAGATGCTTGAAAGCAGATTATAGACGCTTGAGTGCATCTGAAGAACACAGAGATTAAAACTACTTTGATAAAAACAAACTTGTTTAGATAAACAGATTGACCCCTGGTTAGATTACATACAAACAATTAAAGCTAAATTAAGAGTTTAAGGGAAGAGATAATCACATAAAAAAATTATACTGGTTCATCCCCAACCTTGGGCTATGTCCAGTCCTTGGCTAAACCAAGAGTTCCACTATAACTGATCAGGTTACAGACGCAAGTATTCTTTGAACACCTAGCCTATCTAGGTTCAACACGAGTATTGTTTGCACACCAGACCTCTCCAGGCTCAACAAGTATACTTCAGATAGCCGCTTCAGGCTTCACAAAGTAATAAATTTTTTTGGAGCAACAACTTCAGATTACAATGTCGAGTCTCCAAGCGTCTGATATGGCTTTTAACCTTAAGTTTTGATGAACCTAAACATTTATAGAATAATTAAAGATAAACCCTGTGAAATCTTCTAATGAATCTGTGCTAGTGTACAAACGTCTCATTGATAAGACAAAACTCAAGTTTATTCAAGTGTCTGCTTGTTTATAACTTCGTAGTCAAAGCATCTGAGCTGTCGCACTCATTCCTTATCCGTTGTCAAGCGTCTGAGCCAGATAAAGACAAAATTCAAGTTCAAGCGTCTTATGCAAAGTTAGACAAGTCTTCATAAAGACTAAAGCAAGCGTCTAATAGTCAAGCAACTCAAAGCTTGCATTTCAATCGCGTCTTGACGATCTTCTTGAAGGAACTGATCTGAACATATTAAATATGTTGCGAATGTAACACCCCCCTTGGGTGCTACATACTCGAACTCAAAATGCGGAATAAATCAAGAAAATAAAACGTTGGTTGCTTTCGGAAAATAATATGATTATTTAGCTACACTCGAAAACGCAGTTTCTAAAAATTTTCTGCATGCATAGGTAAAACAAACTCAAGATAAAGAAATAAACTTCACAACACACATTAATAATTAAGGTGCACAAAACATAAACATAACATAGGTTCAGGTCTAATATATATCCTATTACAGACTTAAGAACATAAATTCCATGTATGTGCAGTAAGACAATATTAGACTGCTACAAAAAGGACTCCTATGCTGGTCGGGCTAAAACTAGCCATTGGGATACAACCCAAAGTCAGTTTCTTCAAAAGTCTCTGTCAACTGAGTCCTCACGCCTCCGCGGGGACCTATGAACAACATCTGTACATGTGTTCCAAAAACACAACAGGGTGTCCAACATGTACAGGCAAAGGTGAGATACTCATATAAAGTTTATCACGATAACCGCACAGGCGACGAACAACAGTATAAACATCCACAGATAAATACAGTTATAGAAACAGTTATTTATATAACAATATCTCAAACACCATCATGAGTTATAATAATGCATGAGACTTCAATATCATCTTTCTAATTTATGGACTCCAGAGATTCTAACTTCCCAACATCGAGCGATCGGCCGTACTGACACCCGTAACATAATTGTCCTCATGAGTTGGCCTCTCAATTTAGGTCCGAACTCCAATTGTTCCAGGGTACCACGTCTCACCATATCCTGAATAGTCCAGTCCCTGATCGAGTTCGTTTGTGCTGGGTAGCCGACTTACCACGGCAAGGGGTCGCGAGGCCACCGGCCACTTGTGGAGTCTTGACACAAAGAATGCCCCTATAGACCTAATGGTCTTAACTGGTTCGATTCTCAAATACGAAAGTTGTAGCTCGGTTTCAAATGGCAAGTCTGCCGGTTCATGCATGTACACAGAAAGTTTTCTGTTTTCTTTTTCGTTCATTCTTTCAATTGTCAAGACATAAAGTCCATGACTCATTTCAAAAGGCATTAAGGCCATTCAAATCAAAAACACAGGACACGAAGTCCGAGTGCTCAATCCACAAAACACTAGCCCGACGTCTCGGTCACTAGGTTTGGGTTCATCTCAAAGGTTCATCATTTTTCCTTTTCGGTCAAACTTTCTCAAAATTCTTGAAAATAAAACATTTCTTGGTCAAGGAGAACATTTTCCGGGAAAAACACTTTCTTGAAAACAAAACCTTTTTCTAAGGTTTCACGCCTTTTTAAAACGTTTTTCGGAAACAAAACTCGTTTTGCACGACTTTCCATAAAACCACTTTTTCTTTTCAAAAGGACATCACTTCTTCAAAAAAGAAGATAACTTTTCTTGAAAATGCAACACGTTCTCCAAACACCACTTTTTGATTTCAAAACGCATTTTTCAAAACATTGATTTCGGATTGCGAGTCTTATAATAATTATCGAGACATAGCCAGTCCTATGCTCATCCAAGATATATATATATATATATATATATATATATATATATATATATATTAAACAGTCCATAATCACAATAATATTCATCAAGGCATCCATGCCACAATTCTAAATCAAATACTCAAGTACAAACTCAATCAAGTACATAAGTCAACCATTCATAACTACCAATCATCAATTAACAACACTACATGCCATATAACAACTCATATACCATGCAGCTATCAAACTCAAATGACTACCTCCCTTGACCTCACAAAGTGCTTAGTCCAAACTCGAACGATTCTCGGCTCTGGCTCTGGTTTCGTCCGCGTTGCCTAGGACAATCAAACACAAGTCAATTCAAACAACAAATCAAGATCAATATACAACACAATAAATAAATTTTCTTCCCCTAAAAGGTCTAAGTTTCGGCCATGAAAGGATAAAAAGGCTAGGGATCTCATTTGGTTTTTTGGATGGTTGGTTCATGAACTTAGTTAATACTACTACAAGTCTTAACACTAAAAAATGTGAAACAAAACTCAAGGTTTTGTCACATGAAGGTTTCGGCTATTTAGGGCAAAAGAGGTTAGAAATTGATTTGGTTTTCCATCACTTGGATTCAAGGACAATAGGAAAGCTAAGGATGGAATCAAGAGTTAGAAATAAATGATTTGATCAAAAACACTATTCACTCAGGAACATAGGGTTCGGCCATATTGGGGGTTATGAGCTAGGATGAGAATTGAATTATGAGCTCTTGGGTTTAGGTAGAGAATGATGAAGTGATTTCAAAGAAATTGGTTTCCCATTAAAAGGATTTTTCTACAATTTCCTATGAATTTTCAAAGATTTGGATCTCAAAATGGGTTTTCATGAAAATGTATTTTGATCATAAGAATGGAAGAAGATTGATCAAAGATTCAAGGTTTTTCTTCAATGATTCAAAGATTTCTCAAGGTAACAATGGTGGTTTCTCTTAAAGGAAGAAGATGAAGTTCTTGGTTCTCTTTGGGGGGCTGGGCTGCATGAATGAGTCTGAGGAGGGGCTGTTCCAGCCTTCTAATAAGTCACTTAAGGGCAAAAAGGTCATTTGGTTCAAGGGTAAAATGGTAAAAAGTGAAAAAGGTTAAGTTAGGGGTATTTTCGTAATTTCGCGTCCAGATTTTCCCGAACGTGATGACGACTCTAGTATGCTCTCCCAAGTGATTTGACATGATGTGTTATCAAGATTATCTGTTGTCGGGTTCTGGTAAGTCCATACGCGGCTCCGTTCGTCACCCGATTGAGGATTTCGCTCGAACGAAGGTCAGGAAGTGATTTTTTGAAATTTTTGTTAAATTTAACCAAAACACAAAGAATCGAATTCTAAGACTCTTTGTCTCGTTCACGGGTCCATCTGAGGTCTCCTGAGAAGTATAATCATACTATCAGTGTAAAAACGCTGACCGGACTCCGTTTGAGTTTTCAACTCAAAACTTAATCGTAGCTTTCTACGATGTCGTTGAGCATGACTATGGTCTCGGAATATTTTATTTCAATTTCTAAGACCTTGAATAAAATATAAGTTCATAAATACTGTATAATTAGGAAAAGCTTGAAAATCGGGGTGTTACATTACTACCCCTCTAAAAAAAATTTCATCCTTGAAATTACGTACCTTGAAAAAGATCGGGTTACTGTAATCTCATCTTGTCCTCGAGCTTCCATGTTGCGTCTCCAGTTGCTTCATTCCAAACGACTTTGACTAAGAGAACTTGTTTTCCCCTGAGTAGCTTGATCCTCTTATCAACGATTCGCACAGGCGATGTCTCATAGGACAAGTTTTCTCGTAAATGTACTATATCAGGTTCAATTACATGGGACGAATGAGGAATATACTTCCGAAGTTGTGAGACATGGAAAACATTATGAATGTTGGATAAAAAGGGTAGTAAGGCAATCTGGTAAGCTACTGGACCAATACGACGAAAAATCTAGTAAGGTCCAATGAATTTGGGAGTGAGTTTTTTGGACTTTATAGCTCTACCTACCCCAGTCGTAGGCGTGACTCTTAGGAAGACGTGTTCACCTTCTTGAAACTCGAGGGGTTGTCTTGTTTTATCTGAGTAGCTCTTCTGTCTGCTCTGTGCCGTCTTCATCTTCTCACGGATTTGCTTAATCTTTTCCATTGTTTGTTGCATAAGTTCGGGGCCTACAATCATATTCTCTCCATCCTGGGGCCAACACAACGGTATTTGGCACTTTCATCCATACAAAGCTTCATAGGGTGCCATCCCTACTAGAATGATAGCTGTTGTTGTAGGTGAATTCGATAAGAGGCAACATATCATCCCAACTTCCACCATGGTCGAGAACACAAGCTCTCAGCAAATCTTCTAAAGATTGTATCGTTCTCTCTCTCTGTCCATCAGTCTGAGGGTGATAAGCTGAACTTAGCCTCAACTTTGTTCCTAAAGCTTGATGTAGACTTTGCCAAAAACGTGACGTAAACTTTGGGTCTCTATCAGAGACTATGCTTGACGGCACTCCATATAGTCTGATTACTTCTCTGATATACAGCTTGGTTAACTTCTCTACTGAGTAGTTGATCTTAACAGGTAAGAAGTGTGCTGACTTCGTTAACCAATCAACGATCACCCATATTGAATCAAAACTCTTAGAAGTTCTCGGTAGTCCTACCACAAAATCCATTGAAATGCTCTCCCATTTCCATTCGGGTACATCCAAGGATTGAAGCATTCCTCCAGGTCGTTGATGTTCTACCTTTGCTCTCTGACTGGTCAAACATGATGCTACATATTCAGCCACTTGCTTCTTCATTCCTGGCCACCAAAACTTATGTTTCAGATCTTGGTAAATTTTGATTGATCCAGGGTGAATGCTCAGCTTGCTCTTGTGTCCTTCTTCTTGAATCATTTTCCTCATCTCCGGGTTACTAGGTACAGAAACTCGTCCATTGCATCTCAAGATGCCATCAGTTCCCAGGCTGAACTTTGCAGCCTTCTCTTGTCCAAGTAATTCCTTTTTCTCTTGGAGGTACCCATCAGTTGCTTGTTGTTCACGGATCGTCTCCATTAGTCCACTAGATACCTTGATCATCCCCAAACTAATCTTCTCATGCTTCACTTCCAGAGCTAGATTGAGATAACGAAACTGTTCTATCAATTCTAGCTCTTTAACCATCATCGCAGAGATGTGCAGGGTCATCCGACTTAGAGCGTCTGCAACGACATTTGCTTTCCCAGGGTGGTATAGCAAAGTGAAGTCATAGTCTTTGAGAAACTCCATCCAACGTCTCTGCCTCATGTTCAGTTACTTTTGATCAAGCAAGTACTTCAAACTTTTGTGGTCACTGAAGACGTCCAACTTGGATCCATATAAGTAGTGTCTCCAGATCTTCAATGCAAAAACCACGGCAGCTAACTCAAGGTCGTGCGTCAGGTAATTCCTCTCACTAGTTTTCAATTGGCGTGAAGCATACGCTACAACCTTCCGATGTTGCATAAGCACAAATCCTAATCCCTGTTGCGAAGCATCACATTACACTTCATACGGTTCGTCTGGTTTAGGTAATACTAACACTAGTGAGGTTGTCAAACGTTCCTTCATCGTCTGGAAACTTTCCTCACATTTCTCTATCCATGTAAACGGTTGGTCCTTTCTCGTAAGTTGAGTCAACGGCGCAACAATTTTTGAAAATCCTTCGATGAACCTTCTGTAATAGCCAGCTAGTCCAACGAAACTGCGGATTTCTGTCACGGTCTTGGGTCTCTCCTATAGAAGTATTGCTTCTACTTTTGTAGGATCGACAACAATCCCTTCCTTTGTAATCACGTGTCCCAAGAATTTGACTTCATCCAGCCAAAACTTGCACTTGGGCAGCTTTGCATACAACTTCCATTTGTGAAGTATCTGCAGAACTTGTCGCATGTGTTCCTAATGCTCCTCGGGACTTTTCGAGTAGATAAGAATATCATCGATGAACACGATGAAGAACTGATCCAAAAACGGACGGAAAATCCGGTTCATGTAGTCAATGAAGATAGCAGGCGCGTTCGTCACTCCGAAAGGTATCACGAGGTACTCATAGTGACCATAATGAGTCCTGAATGCAGTCTTAGGTACGTCCTCATTCTTTACTCTGATATGGTGATAACCGGATCTCAGATCAATCTTTGAAAAGACAGCGGCTCCCTGGAGTTGATCCATCAAATCATCTATGCAGGGTAGAGGATACTTGTTATTGATCGTTATCTTGTTAAGTTGACGGTAATCCACGCAGAGTCTCGAACTCCCGTCTTTCTTCTTCACCAACAACACTGGTGCTCACCATGAGGACACACTTAGTCTCACAAACCGCTTAGACATCAGGTCCTCTAGTTGAGTCTTTAACTCGGCTAACTCCGTAGGTGACATCCGATAAGGAGCTATAGAGATCGGACCGGATCGTGGAACTAAGTCGATCGCAAACTCGATGTCTCTCACAGGTGGCAAACCTGGTACGTCCTCTGGAAAAACTTTCGAAAAATCTTTCACAACCGGCACATCACTCAAGACAACGTCCTTCTCGGTTTCTAAACAAGATAGAAGCATGTATCCCTGAGCTCCTTCTTTCAAAGAAGCTCTTACTTGGTTAGCAGTTAAAAATCCAGAAATCTCAGGGTCAAGAAAAACTAAGGTTCTATGTGCACAGTCTGCAAGGATATAGTTGGAAGATAACCAATCCATGCCTAGGATCACATCCAATTGAGTCAAAGGCAAACATATTAGGGCAATAAGAAAGTTCTTATCGTGAATAGCAATATGACAGTTCAAATATACTGTATTAACAGTAACAGGCAAATGCTCTCCCATTTCCATTTGGGTACATCCAAGGATTGAAGCATTCCTCCAGGTCGTTGATATTCTACCTTTGCTCTTTGACTGGTCAAACATGATGCTACATATTCAGCCACTTGCTTCTTCATTCCTGGCCACCAAAACTTATGTTTCAGATCTTGGTAAATTTTGGTTGATCCAGGGTGAATGCTCAGCTTGCTCTTGTGTCCTTCTTCTAGAATCATCTTCCTCATCTCCGGGTTACTAGGTACACAAACTCGTCCATTGCATCTCAAGATGCCATCAGTTCCTAGGCTGAACTTTGCAGCCTTCTCTTGTCCAAGTAATTCCTTTTTCTCTTGGAGGTACTCATCAGTTGCTTGTTGTTCACGGATCATCTCCATTAGTCCACTAGATACCTTCATCATCCCCAAACTAATCTTCTCGTGCTTCACTTCCAGAGGTAGATTGAGATAATGAAACTGTTCTATCAATTCTAGCTCTTTAACCATCATCGCAGAGATGTGCAGGGTCTTCCGACTTAGAGCGTCTGCAACGACATTTGCTTTCCCAGGGTGGTATAGCAAAGTGAAGTCATAGTCTTTGAGAAACTCCATCCAACGTCTCTGCCTCATGTTTAGTTACTTTTGATCAAACAGGTACTTCAAACTTTTGTGGTCACTGAAGACGTCCAACTTGGATCCATATAAGTAGTGTCTCCAGATCTTCAATGCAAAATCCACGGCAGCTTACTCAAGGTCGTGTGTCGGGTAATTCCTCTCACGAGTCTTCAATTGGTGCGAAGCATACGGTACAACCTTCCGATGTTGCATAAGCACAAATCCTAGTCCCTGATGTGAAGCATCACAGTACACTTCATACGGTTCGTCTGGTTTAGGTAATACTAACATTGGTGAGGTTGTCAAACGTTCCTTCATTGTCTAGAAACTTTCCTCACATTTCTCTCTCCATGTAAACGGTTGGTCCTTTCTCGTAAGTTGAGTCAACGGCGCAACAATTTTTGAAAATCCTTCGATGAACCTTCTGTAATAGCCAGCTAGTCCAACGAAACTGCGGATTTCTGTCACGGTCTTGGGTCTCTCCTATAGAAGTACTGCTTCTACTTTTGTAGGATCGACAACAATCCCTTCCTTCGTAATCACGTGTCCCAAGAATTTGACTTCGTCCAGCCAAAACTTGCACTTGGGCAGCTTTGCATACAACTTCTCTTTGTGAAGGATCTGTAGAACTTGTCGCATGTGTTCCTCATGCTCCTCGGGACTTTTCGAGTAGATAAGAATATCATCGATGAACACGATGAAGAACTGATCCAAAAACGGACGAAAAATCCGGTTCATGTAGTCCATGAAGATAGCAGGTGCGTTCGTCACTCCGAAAGGTATCACGAGGTACTCATAATGACCATAACGAGTCCTGAATGCAGTCTTAGGTACGTTCTCGTTCTTTACTCTGCTATGGTGATAACCGGATCTCAGATCAATCTTTGAAAACACAGCGGCTCCCTGGAGTTGATCCTTCAAATCATCTATGCAGGGTAGGGGATACTTGTTATTGATCGTTATCTACACTGGTGCTCCCCATGAGGACATACTTGGTCTCACAAACCGCTTAGACATCAGGTCCTCTAGTTGAGTCTTCAGCTCGGCTAACTCCGTAGGTGACATCCGATAAGAAGCTATAGAGATCGGATCGGATCGTGGAACTAAGTCGATCGCAAACTCGATGTCTCTCACAGGTGGCAAACCTGGTACGTCCTCTGGAAAAACTTTCAGAAAATCTTTCACAACCGGCACATCGCTCAAGACAACGTCCTTCTCGATTTCTAAACAGGATAGAAGCATGTATCCCTGAGCTTCTTCTTTCAAAGAAGATCTTACTTGGTTAGCAGTTAAAAATCCAGAAATCTCAGGGTCAAGAAAAACTAGGGTTCTATGTGCACAGTCTGAAAGGATATAGTTGGAAGAAACCAATCCATGCCTAGGATCACATCCAATTGAGTCAAAGGCAAACATATTAAGTCAACAAGAAAGTTCCTATCGTGAACAGTAATATGACAGTTCAAATATACTTTATTAACAGGAATAGGCTTTGCAACACCCTTTCCCGAGTGTCACATTCCCGAACGTTTTTTTAAGGCCGAAAATATTTACTAATGCAGAAAATACGATTTTTCTTTTTCTTTTCTTTTCATAAAGATGTAATGGGATTAGTAAAGGTAATAAATATTACTAATAAGTGAACTTAGGTTCACCATGCATTACTAGGACATACATACAATATTATAAATACAGAAACAGAAAACAAAAACAGAAACATCAACATTACTATATACAGACATAAGTCTAATGTATGACTGACATAAGAAAATACAATAAGTACTAGGAGTCATAGCTCCCAAAAGGTACTACAAAAAAACTGACATAGTCTGGCCGACAACAAAACTAAAATAGCAAAAAGAGTCCGCCTCCGGGCTCAAGGAGACTACTGAACTGAACCATCGTCACGTCCATCTGTTCAAACAGCAACAGCAAGTACCAGCAGAAAACATACAGATATGGGTGAGATTCCCGTTCATCAACACAACAAAACAGCAGTAGTAAAAACGGGACGACTCACCGGGTAACAGCGTACCCAACATGCTTACAAGGTTCTCAATATAAATCATGTTAAGCAGTTAACAACATAATAGCATGCTAAACATTTAACAGCATACTATAAGGCATTCTTAAACAATACAGCGATGTATAACAGTATATGTAAACATCAATAGCCATGCAATGCAATGCAATGCAATGTATATGACTCAATGTCAATGTCATTGGGTACTACTCTGACCCCTACTCCATGGAGCTAACAAAACATTCGGAGAGAGTGAATGGGAGGACATGTTCCGGTTTCTGCCAGCCATGAGCAAGATGCTACAACATTCGTAACGTGCACGTATCTGGCTTTACGGTAACACTCTCGACCAAACATGAAAAGTACGGCATCTAGTAGAGGATATCAGTGTATTGCACGGATTCGCCACGACACAGAAGAATCACCAACTGGTCACATGTCAGCCCTTCCAACCCTGATACCTCCAAAAAGACCATTGAAGATCGTCACCGTAAGATTCGCACCCGCATCAAGGTGTAAGCTCAACTCCTAGGCTCAAGGCCTTACAACTATGCACATGAAATGCCAATGCTTACACAAAGCAGATGCGATAAAGCAATGTCTATCTATTGGATAAACCTCAAGGTTCACTAAGGTTCTCTTCCTTAGAAACCACACACGTCTTTGTTTTATAAAACATTTATCCATTGGATAAAACAATTATCCATCGGATAAATATCTCGTGATTCCTTTGGAATGATCCAGACTGCTTTCAGAATCGTCGACTATCCCCACAAACCAACACAAGTCTTTTCAGCGTGTTTTGTCCTCACTCACACGCTTTCTAGGGAACTTCCTAGAAGGTCACCCATCCCATAATTACTCTAAGTCAAGCACGCTTAACTATAAAGTACTTATGTTCTAAGCTCCCGAAAAGAAGATAAATCTTGTTGGTATGGGTAGTACCAATCAATTCTTATATGCCTTCCCATAACTATACAGTCCCATACCTGCATAGCCTCAGGATTCCTTCCACTGTACAGTCCTATACCTGCACAGCCTCAGGATCTCTCTCATTCCAGTTATCACAAGACAGAAACAATTGAACGATTAACCTGGATCCGAATCATCGGTCCGTCATCGAACTGCTGTTCAAAAACCAAAACGTTTCATGTTTGTGTTTACGTCTTATGAATTATGTCTCAAGTCCTAAGCATTATGAATAAGGATTGAGAATCCTCTTAGATAAGTCTTTAAGCCTTTATAAGATATTAATCCCTTGTCTTTCATTTAAGGAAACAAGTGTTGATTTCACTTAAGTCTTATGAACTCATTGATGTACTAAGTCATCAATGGTATAGTACATGGTCTTGTTCCACCACATACCATACTTAATTAACCCTTGTCTTCAACTCTAAGTTAATTATTTAACTTAGGTTTTTCACGCGTAAAACTTTACGATTGAGTTAGAAAACTCCTTTTGTAAACCAAACAACTTTTACAATTAAAAACTCATTTGATTTGAAACAACATTTTAACTACTTACTTCATTTCTAGCATTTTCTAAAAGAGTGAAATCCGCTTAGCGAGAGTACATTCGCTTAGCTAAATTAAGGCAGTGATTCCTTTCTCGCGGGGCGAACAGAAGTTTCGCGTTGCGAGGCTGAGAGTTATATTTGCTCCTTATACAAATCCTCTGTATCGCGAGGCGAATATTATCTCGCGTCGCGAGGCAGAGAACTGTATTTCAAACCGACCTTCTGCATCGCGAGGCGATAATTGTCTCACGTCGCGAGGCAGAGCTGCAATTCTTCACTGCTTAGGCGGTTCGCGGGGCGAGAACTACTTCGCTACGCGAGGCAGAGAAGCTGCATCTTTGCTGCTCGGGCTAGTCCACTGTCTCGCGAGGCGAGGCAACGTTAGCCTGGCGAATGCCTTATCTTCCCTCTGTCACGCGAGGCGAGACGGGGTTCGCTGGGCGAGTGCCCTGTTTTCACTTTTCCTTAACTTCTTCATTAATTCTCTTTTGAAACACTTAGTTTGATTAACAAACCTATGGCTAAAGAAAAGACATTTTCCACTTTGGTGACACACTTTAAAGGTTAAAACTTCATTTGATCTTTGGATCAAAAATCACTTTTGTTTCTCTTTGAAATCCTAGGTTATGAAATCATGTTTTTCTTACTTCAAAACCTTGCTAGATCAAGAACCCATGTTCTTATATTTCCTCTTACTAAGGCCACCAATGAAAATATAGCTCAAAAGCCTACTACAACACATGAGACTTTGCTTCACCAACAAAGCAAATATAGCTCAAAAGCTCACACAATTATGATAAACCACAATACACACTACTACAACATAATCAAACATATAAGTTCATCTTACATCATGGCATCATAATCAAGCATAAAAGTCCATACTTGATCTAGTGATCAAAGTAGGTTTTCCAACATACATGAAAATGATTTTTCTTTCAATCATATCATCATCAACATATGCTAAAGCACACTACAACATACTAAAGCATAAACTTATCATGACAATCTTGTTCTTCAAGAGAACTTAACAAAACTTAACAATTAAAAGTGAACCCAAACTAAAGGGTTTCACCCACACATAAACTTAAACAACCATCTTCACCACCACCATCTTGGTGTGATGAGGTTCTTCTCCCCATACCTGTTGAAGAGCAGATTCCCGGATCAAAGTCGGTTGATCGGTTTGTGAACCTTCTGATAATTGTCACCAACTACAAACAACCAAAGAATCAAACATTAAACAACAATCAAACCAAACTCAACAATTCTCACAAAGAGGGTTTCGGCCACCCTAAAGAGAATAAAGCTAGGAATTGATCTTGGTTTTCCATTTCATGGATTCAAAGGCATTAGGAAAGCTAAGAATGAAATCAAGTGTTAGAAATCAAAAATTGATGAAAACACTATTCATCATCATCAAGAAGGGTTCGGCCCTAATGTTCTTTTGGAGCTATGATGAGAGTTGAATCATAAGCTCTTGGGTTTAGGTAGAGATTAATGATGTGAGTTCAAAGAACTTGGTCTCACATCAAAATGATTTTTCTACAATTTCCTATGGATTTTCAAAGTTTTGGATCTAAGAAATTCTTTTCATGAAAATGGATCTTGATCTTGAAATAAAGAGATATTCAAGAAGCTAAGAGATCATAGAAGTGATCTTACCTTGAAATGAAGGAAGATTGCTCAAGGAATCAAGTGATTCTAACAAGTGATTCAAGCTTTTCAAGAAGAAAAATGGAGTTTCTCTTCAAGAACAACAATGGTGTTCTTCTTTGGGCAGAAATTTCGTGAATGAGGGGCTGGAAGGGGCTGAGTTCAGCCTTAAAACAAGTCACTTAAGGGCAAAATGGTCATTTGCCAAAAGGGTAAAATGGTAAAAGTGCAAAAGACTAAGGTTAGGGGCATTTTGGTCATTTTGCGTCCAGATATTTCCGAACGTCATGACGACTCTGGCATACTCTCCCAAGTGTCCTGGGATGTTGTGATATCAAGATTATCTGTTGGCAAGTCTCGGTAAGTCCATATGTGGCTCCGTTCGTCACCCGATTGAGAATTCCGCCCGAACGAAGGTCAGGAAGTGATTTTTCTGAAATTTTTACGAAATTTAACCAAAACGTAGAGGATCAAATTCTAAGACTTACTGTCTCGTTCACGGGTCTATCTGAGGTCTTCTGAGCAGTAAAATCATACTGTCAGTGTAAAACGCAGACTGAACTCCGTTTGAGTTTTTGACTCAAAACTTAATCGTAGCTTCCTACAATATCGTCGAGAATGACTATGGTCTCGGAATATTTTATTTCTATTCCTACGACCTCGAATAAAATAAAGACAATAAAATACTGAAGAATTAGAAAACGTGAAAATCGGGGCGTTACAGGCTTCGCAGTTGAAGTTGTGACAATCAAATCAAAAGACAACGAAGAAACATGCAAGTCCAATTGTCTCACACAATTCGAAGAGATGAACGAAAGTGTCGCACCTGAATCAAATAGTACAGTTAGGAGATTACCAGCTATGATGCAACTACCTTGTATGAGATCATTAGATTTGGAAGCATCAGCGCCACTCATGGTATAAACCCTTCCCCTCGCTGTTGGTCTAGCAGTTTGAACATTGTTGACAGTCAGCTCGGGTTTTGGTGTAGGACACTCTCTCGCGAAATGTCCTATCTTCCCGCCTTGGAAACATAGAACTCCCTTCAGATCGCAGTTGTTAGCTTGATGTCTGTCTTTTCCCACAATTGAAACATCTCCGGACTTGGCCTTGGTTCTGGTCGTTTCCGCTCCCTCCACCGCAAGCAGAAGCGACAGGACGATACGATTGTTGTTTCTGACTATTCCCTTGATGTCAGGAATACGGCTTCTTCTGGGACTGCTTCCCTTTCTGGTTCTGGTACTGGTTCAGGTTTCTGGACCTAGACGGCCTTCCTGCAGTACTCTTGTTCTCTCTTCCTTGTCTCATCTTCTCGACTTTTCTGCACTTCTCCACCAAGGCTTGGAAGGTACGGATCTCTAGTGGTAACACTGACTCCTTGATCTTGAAGCACAGACCTCCTTCGAATCTCTCGCATTTCCAGTCCTCGTCAGGTTGGGCTTGGAAAAAGCGGAAATACTTGGCGAGTGATTCAAACTTCGCCGCATATTCCCCTACAGTCATGTGCCTCTGCTGCAGCTTCAGAAATTCCTGCTCCTTCTCGGTCCTAGCACTTTGGGGAAGTACTTATCCAAAAACTTGGTGCGAAATACTCCCCAAGTGATCTCCTGGTTGTTGGCTTCTAGCAGTTGTCTGGTTCCTCCCCACCAATACTCTGCGTCACCCAGAAATAGGAAAGTGGCATAGTCCACCTTCACTCCCTCGGGGCAGTGCAGCATAGCAAAAATCTTCTCTATCTCTTGCAGTCATAGGTCAGCCTTCTCCGGGTCACAGTCCCCATGAAACTAAGGAGGATCATGACACCGAAAATCGACTAACCCCCTAGCATCAGTAGCAAGATCAGCTCTTTGTTGATTCTATTGAGCCATTGTATCTTTCTGTTGAGCAACGACAGCTGCCATATCAGCCATGGTCTGGATAGCCCGATTATTGTTGTTGTCATCAACATTGTTATCAGCAGTGCCACGACCTCCATCACGTCCAATTCGAAGATTCATGTTTCCCTACAAGGCAAACCAAGCATACCTTAATAAGGAAACATATTCAAACCAAGGAAAAGGGAAAACAAATTACTCGCCAGGAGAACCCATGCTCGCCAAGCGAGCCAGAACCTCCGCTTGATCAGCAAAGTACAGCTTCTCGGCCTCGCGACGCGAAACCCAGTCTCGCCTCGCGATCCAGAAGGCCAGCTTGAGCAATAAAGAATAGCCTCTCGGCCTCGCGACCCGAAACCAAAGCTCGCCCTGCGAAAAACAAAGATCACACAACACAAACACAACAGACTCACTTCCCAAGGATTCTCGAAAGACTCGACCAGCTCTGATACCACTAATGTAACACCCCCTTGGGTGCTACGTACTCCAACTCAAAATGCGCAATAAATCAAGAGAATAAAACGCTGGTTGCTTTCGAAAAATAATATAATTATTTAGCTACGTTCGAAAATGCGGTTTCTAAAAATTTTCTGCATGCATAGGTAAAACAAACTCAAGATAAAGAAATAAACTTCACAACACACACTAATAATTAAGGTGCATAAAACATAAACATAACATAGGTTCAGGTCTGATATATATCCTATTACAGACTTAAGAACATAAATTCCATGTATGTGCAGTAAGGCAATATTAGACTGCTACAAAAAGGACTCCTATGCTGGTCGGGCTAAAACTAGCCATTGGGATACAACGCAAAGTCAACTTCTTCAAAAGTCTCCGTCAACTAAGTCCTCATGCCTCCGTGGGGGCCTATGAACAACATCTATACATGTGTTCCAAAAACACAGCAGGGTGT
Source organism: Ammopiptanthus mongolicus (assembly GCA_039655645.1). Classification (NCBI taxonomy): domain Eukaryota; kingdom Viridiplantae; phylum Streptophyta; class Magnoliopsida; order Fabales; family Fabaceae; genus Ammopiptanthus; species Ammopiptanthus mongolicus. The sequence goes on along the minus strand of CM077351.1, from coordinate 51,726,167 downwards.
CCAATATGTACAGGCAAAGGTGAGATACTCATATAAAGTTTATCACGATAACCGCATAGGCGACAAACAACAGTATAAACATCCACAGATAAATACAGTTATAGAAACAGTTATTTATATAACAATATCTCAAACACCATCATGAGTTATAGTAATGCATGAGACTTCAATATCATCTTTCTAATTCATGTACTCCGGAGATTCTAACTTCCAAACATCGAGCGATAGGCCGTAGTAACACCCGTAACACAATTGTCCTCAAGAGTCGGCCTCTTAATTTAGGTCCAAACTCCAATTGTTCCAGGGTACCACGTCTCACCATATCCTGAATAGTCTAGTCCCTGATCGAGTTCATTCGTGCTGGGTAGCCGACTTACCCCGGCACGGGGTCGCGAGGCCACCGGCCACTTATGGAATCTCGACACACAGAATGCCCCTATAGACCTAGTGGTCTTAACCGGTTCCATTCTCAACTACGAAAGTTGTAGCTCGGTTTCAAGTGGCACGTCTGACGGTTCATGCATGTACACAAAAATTTTTCTGTTTTCTTTTTCGTTCATTCTTTCAATTGTCGAGACATAAAGTCCCCGACTCATTTCAAAAGGCATTAAGCCCATTCAAATAAAAAACACAGGACACGAAGTCCGAATGCTCAATCCACAAAACACTAGCCCGACATCTCGGTCACTAGGTTTGGGTTCATCTCAAAGGTTCATCGTTTTTCCTTTTCGGTCAAACTTTCTCAAAATTCTTGAAAACAAAACATTTCTTGGTCAAGGAGAACATTTTGTGGGAAAACACTTTTTTGAAAACAAAACCCTTTTTCTAAGGTTTCACGCCTTTTTAAAACGTTTTTCGGAAACAAAACTCGTTTTGCACGACTTTCCACAAAACGACTTTTTTTTTCAAAAGGACATCAGTTCTTCAAAGAAGAAGATAAACTTTCTTGAAAAGGCAACACGTTTTTCAAAAACCACTTTTTGATTTCAAAACGCGTTTTTCAAAACTTTGATTTCGGATTTCAGGTCTTTTAATAATTATCAAGACATAGCCAGTCCTACGCTCATCCAGGATATATGTATATATATATTAAACAGTCCATAATCACAGTAATATTCATCAAGGCATCCATGCCACAATTCTAAATCAAATACTCAAGTACAAAATCCATCAAGTGCATAAGTCAACCATTCACAACTACCAATCATCAATTAACAACACTACATCTCACATAACAAGTCATATACCATGCAGCTATCAAACTCATATGACTACCTCCCTTTACCTCACAAAGTGCTTAGTCCAAACTCGAACGATTCTCGGCTCCGGCTCCGGCTTCAGTTTCGTCTGCGTCGCCTAAAACAATCAAACACAATTCAATTCAAACAAAAAATCAACATCAATATACAACACCAATACATAAATTTTCTTCCCCTAAAAGGTCTAAGGTTCGGCCATGAAAGGATAAAAAGGCTAGGGATCTCATTTGGTTCCAAACTTTTGGATGGTTGGTTCATGAGCTTAGTTAACACTACTACAAGTCTTAGCACTCAAAAATGTGAAACAAAACTCAAGGTTTTGTCATATGAAGGTTTCGGCCATTTGGGGAAAAAGAGGTTAGAAATTGATTTGGTTTTCCATCATTTGGATTCAAGGACAATAAGAAAGCTAAGGATGGAATCAAGAGTTAGAAATCAAAAATTTGATCAAAAACACTATTCACTCATGAACATAGGGTTCGGCCATATTGGGGGTTATGAGCTAGGATGAGAATTGAATCATGAGCTATTGGGTTTAGGTAGAGAATGATGAAGTGAGTTCAAAGAAATTGGTTTCCCATTAAAAGGATTTTTCTACAATTTCCTATGAATTTTCAAAGATTTGGATCTCAAAATGGGTTTTCATGAAAATGGATTTTGATCATGAGATTGAGAGAGATTCAAGAAGCTAGGAGATCATAGAAGTGATCTTATCTAAGAATGGATGAAGATTGATCAAAGATTCAAGGTTTTTCTTCAATGATTCAATGATTTCTCAAGGTAACAATGGTGGTTTCTCTCAAAGGAAGAAGATGAAGTTCTTGGTTCTCTTTGGGGGGATGGACTGCGTGAATGAGGCTTAGGAGGGGCTGTTCCAGCCTTCTAATAAGTCACTTAAGGGCAAAAAGGTCATTTGGTTCAAGGGTAAAATGGTAAAAGGTGAAAAAGATTAAGTTAGGGGTATTTTGGTAATTTCACGTTCAGATTTTCCCGAACGTGATGACGACTCTGGCAAGCTCTCCCAAGTGATTTGACATGATGTGATATCAAGATTATCCGTTGTCGGGTCCTGGTAAGTCCACACGCGGCTCCGTTCATCACCCGATTGAGGATTTCGCTCGAACGAAGGTCAGGAAGTGATTTTTTTTGAAATTTTTGTGAAATTTAACCAAAAAATAGAGAATCGAATTCTAAGACTTGATGTCTCGTTTACGGGTCCATCTGAGGTCTCCTGGGACGTAAAATCACACTGTCAATGTAACAATGCTAACCGGACTCCGTTTGAGTTTTCGACTCAAAACTTAATCGTAGCTTCCTACGGTGTCGTTGAGCATGACTATGGTCTCGGAATATTTTATTTCCATTCCTAGACCTCTAATAAAATATAAGTTCATAAATACTGTATAATTAGGAAAAGCTTGAAAATCGGGGTGTTACAGCGAACATATTTAATAAGGTCACAAAAAGACTTCAAGTTATTCAACGATCTTTTATTCGAAAAGTCAAATGGAATAAAGCAACATCTTCTTTACATTGTACTTGACACCATTACCTTTAGAACGCAACAAAGTTACTTTACAACAACCTATTTTGATTATTGTGCTAAAGAAGTACTCTGCGGTGCAGAAACCCTAATGCTACTCTGATCACTCTGCTTCTACGCTAAAGGAGTGTACTTTAGTAAATGTATGCCCTCAACATCTTCAAAACATTTAATGCTTCATCAGAACGACTCTATTGCATTAATGGTTTCTCTGAAGACTTGAAGTAAAGCAAGTATTGAAGATGAAATGTCTCACAACAGATTTTATTGCTGTGAAGACTATACATAGAAGACTCTGAAGAATTGAAGAACATACAACGACGAGATCGTTCAAGCTAAGCAACTCTCATTTATTGCTAAAGCTTTTAGTTCATTCATTCCTTCATTTACTTCACAATCATTTGTGAATCCTAAGAGAATATATTGCGCAGTCATACCCTTCATATGCTGCTTCAAAACAAACTATTTCATTTGTAAAGCCTGAAAAGGCTAACTGAAGAATACTTGTTGAGCCTAGAGAGGCTAGGTGTGCAAAGAATACCTATGTCTGTAACCTGATCAGTTATAGTGAAATTCTTGGTTTAGGCAAGGACTGTACGTAGCCCAAGGTTTAGGGTGAACCAATATAAATCACTGTGTGTGATTATCTCTTCCTTTAACTCTTGATTATTGCTTATATGTTTTAATATTTACATCTAACCAGGGGATAAAACTGTTTATTTAAAGCAAAGCCTTTTGTTTATTTCTACACGTTTTTCACACCTTCATACACGTCCAAGCGTCTTACATCTATTTTATAACATCTCTTCTTTCAGCTTTTCAAAGAAGGTTTCTGTTTTTGAAAAATATTTAAGTAAACACTATTCAACCCCCCTTCTTGTGTTTATTGTGTTTATTTCAATTGGCATTAGAGCTCAACCTCTTGGTGGAGCACCTTAACAAGTTTTGAGGAAAAATTTCCTGGACGAACAGAAACATCATGGATAGACAAGAAGCACCTATAGCTAAAGCAACTTGCATGACCAGGCCTCCCTTCTTTAATGGAACCAATTATCTTTATTGGAAGGAATGTTTCCACTGGTTCATAATGAATACAAACTCCAGATGTTGGAATTTGATATTAAATGGTCCTTACATTCCTTTTCTTGATAATGGTCAGGCAAAGCCTGAAGATGATTGGACCGACGCTGAATGAACTAAGTGGGACTTGAACCACAAAGCTCGTTACTTACTTATGTGTGCTCTAAGTCAAAGTGAATTTGAAAAAGTTCATGCTTGTGACTAAGCAAAACAAATTTGGGACACCTTAGCGAATCTCCATGAGGGAACTAGCAAGGTGAAAGAAACCAAAATAAGTATCCTAGTTAGGGAATACAAATTGTTTACTATGGATGAAGGAGAATCTTTCCTTCAGATGGTTGGTAGGTTTGAAACCACACCAACAATCCCAAGTCTCTTGGAAAAACTTACTTTACCCAGGACAATGTTACTAAAGTTCTTAGAAGTCTTCCAAAACCTTGGAGACCTCTTGTTACTATCATTACCCAAGCAAAAGATCTAAATGTTTTGACCATGTATGAACTGAATGGAATGCTACAGGTTCATGAGCAAGAACTAAATCATAACAATCCCATTAAAAGGGAAAGTCCATTACTCTCAAAGTTGAAAAGAAAATCAGCAAAGAAACACCTAAAGCTCTAAACATTAATGAGCCGTCTGATGACTTAGATAAATCTGATGAGGATTCTGTTGATGAAGAGATATCTCTTCTCACCAGAAAGATGAAGAAACTTTGAAAAAAAAAAAAAAGCTTCAGAAGGGAACGAATATTCAGACGTTTGCATAAAGATAAAAATTACAAAGAAAGTAGGGCTTCTGAAAAGAACCCCATTGTGTGTTATGAATGCAAAAAATCAGTTCACATGAAGTCTGCCTGCCCCCAGCTGAAAAGTCAACCCCAAAACAAGTTCTTCAGAAAGAAGAAGAATGGATGATGGCCAGATGGGAAGATCTAGATGAAAGTTCAGCTGAAAGTTATGCTGAAGCAGAAGAAGAAGCAAATCTCTGCTTGATGGCAGAAGCAGACTCAGAATTAGACACTGTAACCTCTAAACTTGATGACCTACAGGACGCTTATGATGAATTAGTGGAAGAACCCACTAGCTTAACCAAAGCCTTTAAAGCACTAAAAAGACAGTATGTTAAGCTCCTAACAGAGCATGAACATAAAAGTCAAGAGTGTGAAAAATTGTCTAAGGAAAATCTAGTGCTTAAAGCTAAAAAGCCTCAAGTAAAGATCTCAACTGAGATGCTACAGTCTGAAGAAGTGTTACTACTTCAACACAAAGTAGAAGAACTCACTTTAGATCTTTCCAGATTTGTTAATGGTAGAGAGAATTTGATTAAGCTTCTTGGCTGTGAAAAACACTCCCTGAACAAATCAGGTATAGGATTTGAAGAACAGACGTATCATAAGATGACTGTTAAAGTTTCAATTCAGAAAGCCACACCTTCATATCATAATGTTAAACCTATTTTAAATTATGATAAACCTGTTTGTAATTTCTGCGAAAAATCTGGACATATCACGTCCAAATGTTTTCATTCAAAGAAAAGATATCCATAGACCATTAGAACTAACAAAAAAGGACCCACAAAAATACGGGTCCCCAAAGTACTGATTGTTCCTGTTCAAATATCCTTAATAGGACAAAGAAAACACCTGTCATGGTACCTGAATAGTGGTTGCTCACGACACATGATAGGAGAAAGGTCTATGTTCCAAGACCTCCAACAAAGACGGTGGGCATGTTACCTTTGGAGGTAACCAGAAAGGAAAAGTGGTTGGAGTAGGCAAAATCGGCGGTAAACCTCCTCTACCCTCTACCTCTAATGTCTTATTGGTTGAAGGATTAAGATATGATATGCTTTGCATAAGTCAATTATGTGATAGTGAATTTATTGTCTCCTTTTTCAAGGATGCTTGCATAGTCAGAGACAGCAGTGGCAAATACCTCCTCTCTGTTGATGAGTGTGATTTCACCTTATATTTCTTTACCATTCTGTATGCATTTTCATGATAGTTTAGACATTTAGCTTAGCATTTTGTTGGATTTTCTCTTGAATGGATTATGTTGCGGTTTGGTTGGTGCTTATGAAAAAGCAACTTGGATCAAGTCATATGGAACAAACATGAAGAGAGGAAATTAAAAAGCTTGAAAAGGTGCAAAGCAAAAGCTATCATGGCCTGGGCATGAAGCCTGTCACGGTTGTGATGTGCAAAACAAGAAGAAAAAAGCCTTGAAGAAACAGAGATGATCACGGCCTAGCCATGAAGGCTATCACGACCGTGATCCATAAGTGAAGATCCAGTTTATGAAGATAGAGGCTGTCACTGCCTAGTCGTGACAAGCATCACGGCCGGGATGCGATAGAGATCATATATGATTTTTTCTGATTTTGGGCTTGGACTAAAACATGACCAAAACTATAAATAAGGTCTTTAGGCTCGAAATTAGGGAGGCTTCAGTGTGCAATTGGTGGCTTTGGGTGTAGAATTAGGATTTCTCTTCTTCCCCTTTTTCTCTTTGATTTTTATTATGTTTTTCTCAATAAAGCTTGCTATGTTTCTGGCAACGCTTGAGTGGTTTTCTTATTTCTAGGAATTGGGGCAATGCCCAAGACCTGTTTATGTGAATGAATTGACGTTTCCATTTTATTGATTTCAATTGCTTTTGATTCAATTTCTATCATTTTAATCCTTGTGAATTAGTTGGCCACTATTTGCATGTGTTAGATATACTAGGGAGGGACTGAGAAGGGAACCTAGGTATTGGGTCTATAGGAGTTGAATTTAGGACTAAAATCACCAGAGTTAGAACTGGTCCTTCGAGGGTTCAATGATCGTCACAAACCTTAATGGGTCCAAATTAAATACAATTACCACGAGAGCAGGAGTTGGTTTATTTGGGTATAGTTCTTGTATCTCGAAAGGGAACATTAACTTTATAAGGATAAATTCGTCTTCAAGGCAATTTTTAATTAATAAAGGGGTAGTCGATTTAGAAGCATAAGCAGCTTTGTGGTAACCAATTCTTGGAAATTCCTTTTCCTATATTCAGAACCCAAATCCTGATTTCGCAAACCTTTCTTTATTTGAATTATTTTGTTACTTGGTTCTGTTTTCTCTCAAATATTCATTCCCTTTTGTTTAGTTAAGTCAGTTTAATAATTAATTTTTATTCATAAACACGGTCTCTGTGGGTTCGATATCTTTTATTACTTGATAACAAAATCGTACATTTGCGGATTTCACACCATCAAGTTTTTGGTGCCATTGCCGGGGACTGTGCTTTCTTGAATATCAATTCAATTTTGAAATTGATTTTTATGAACATTCTTTTTATTTTTAATTTATCTCTTTCACTCTTTGCAGGTGATTATTCTCTTTTATGCAAAGATCTCAAAGTCTTGGAACTCTTCTTGAAGTAGATCCCGAGATTGAAAAGACTTTTCATAGACGGAGAAGACAACAAAGGCAGAGAAAAATTGGCTCTCATACCAATGGCAAATCAACCAGATGACATACCACTGAAGGACTACGCAGCCCCAAATGGTAGGGGTTTGTGATTCGGGATTGCTAGGCCTGAAATAGAGGCGGACCATTTCACAATATTGCCATAGTTGATAAACATGATAATGAACTGTTAGTTTGGAGGCTTACCTTCTGAAGACCTGAGCGAGCATGTGGAGATATTCTTGGAATTCTGTGACCGTATCAGAGTCCAAGGCGCTTCAGCTGATGCTATCCATCTGAGGTTATTCCCCTCCTTTTTAACTGGCAAGGCTATGAAGTGGTTGAAGTCGGTGCCCGCCAACATCTTTACAATATAGGACCAACTTGAGCAGGGGTACTTGGAAAAATTCTTCCCACCGTCCAAGACAGCTTATCTATGAACCCAGGTCATTGGTTTCTTCCAAAAGGATGAAGAATCCTTATCTGAATCTTGGGATCGTTACAAAGGACTGCTAGAGGCTTGCCCACATCATGGGCTAGAGAAGTGGCTATTAGTGCACACTTTCTACAATGGATTGGAATATTCTTCGAAGATGTCGCTTGACTTCGTAGCTGGTGGAGCATTGATGAATAGGCCATTGACTAAAGCATTCAATATAGTTGACCGCGTAGTCACCAACCATCATCAATGGGCTGCTGAAAGAGGTAATAACCCGAAAAAGCTCGAGGGAGGTAAGTATGATGTAGGTGACTATACTCTGTATTGATGTTTTGATATATGACAATCCAAATGAATATTACATGAGTTATAACTTGTTTTATAAAGACTAATCATTTAAGTGTGACTCATGAAGCATAAAGTTAAGTGCATAAAAGAGTGGAGTTCAAAGTATATCATGAAGATAAAAGATTCAAAGGAGATCAAGAGAAGACAAAGCATCAAGACTATAATAAAGGAATATTAAATGCTGAGATGACTTTGTAAGGGTAAACCACTTTACATCTTGATAAGCTCTCAAGCTAAAAATGGAAAACTATATTTTAGAAAGAACAATCATTAATAAGTTTTTCATAAAGAAGTTTTCGAAATGAATAAGAAAAGGAAAAAGGGAAATTAACTGATAATATACACCTGTATATTACACCCATGTATGTTCAGTTAATTAATAAACTTACAGTGAAAAACGTGTTATACACCTGTGTCGTACACGTGTGTATTAACTGGTTCTTGAAGAAATTGTGTTATACAAGATTACATACACCTGTGTACTACATAGATGTACTGAGGCCTGTAAGTCAAATCTTGTTATACGACGTAAACACAGATGTACTGATTGAAATAGACAAATGTAAACACTAGAAGGGGATTGAATTGTGTTTACTAGATTTAAAGAGAAATAGAAAACTTTTTCGCAAGCACAACCAAGAGCAGACGAGTGTTTTAAGATAGAGCAGTCAGACAAGCAACTTGTTTGAAGGTTTTTGCAGAAAAGCACACAATCATGCAAGATGAAAAACGGATTGATAAACACAGTTATAACCTCCTTAGTTAAAAGACAGTTAAGATAAATAATCAAACTAAAGAGATAAGGGATAAAGAGATTAAGCACAACAGGTTTATCCTGGTTCACCCCTTAATAACTGAGGTTACATCCAATCCTTGGCAGCACCAAGTTTTCTCAACTATAACTGATCAGGTTACAGGACAGACAAGTATTCTTTGCTTACCTAGCCTCTTCGGGATCTAACACAAGTATTGTTTTCTCACCTAGCCTCTTCAGGCTCACTCAGGTTTGTTTAATAGAGGATGTAAATTAATTACAAATTGCAAGTCTTTCACAAGCACTCAGATGAGTGTATTAAATGTGAATGTCTGAAAGACTGCGTATTAACTTCAAATGATTGAAGAATAAGAAGTGGAATAATAACGATATAAATGCACAGAGTAATTGCTCTTTGAATGCTATGATGGTTCTCTGTTGGAATCTTCAAAGTCTTCTTCATTAAATAGTCCTCAAGGGATTGAAGCCATTAGAGACATTCCTTGAAAGCTTGGCTTTTTGCAGATCCTCATTAAATGCAAATAGAGTTGTTCTGGTCAGCCATTAATGCTTGAGGAATGTTGCTTGTTCTCTAACATAAGAAGGACACAGTTTTCTGATACACCATCAATCATATCAGCTCTTTACAAATGCTTTTTGTCCTTTGCAGGCAAACTTTCCCTTTGTGTGTAACTTGCAGTTGTACTTAGGGATAAAGTACTTTTGTTGTACTTTCATTCTAAGATACGAGAATACTTTATTGGCTAGACTTCCGATTTTATTGAGCCTCGAGAGAGAAGTCTTTAGTATTTTCAAACTGATAGGACAACTAAGAGAAGTCTTCAATCTCGAACGAGTTTCTTCACCATAACAGCAAACGGGTGAATAGCTTCTTTAGACGGGTTGACTTTTAGTATCAGAAAGTCAACATCTCTTTGTACGCTTTAGACATGTGAACTTCCTTTGTTTAGACAGGTGATTACAAGCTTGTGCTTAGTACAGACAAGTGATTAATGCTTATCATATTAATCTGCATACAAATTAGACGGGTTATCAGCCACAAATGAATTTAATTAAATCGTTGAATAAATATTTAGTTTTCATCAAAACTTAGGTAAATGCACATCAGACATTTTGGAGACTCAACATTGATGTCTGAAAATCACGAATCCAATCTGTTTTGATCTTAACTGATTTGTTTTAAATGTCCAACAGGTCTATTTTTTTTAATTGATTATACAAGGACATTATACTAACACTTTTTCATAGCTGAGATCATTGAATTACAATCACACTTTGAAAATCAAAGAGAGCTTATCTTGAGAAAAAGTGAGAAATGTAACATCCCAGTTTTCAGAAACCTTAATTGAGAAAGATGGCCTAGATTGAGTATGTATATTTTATCGATAATTATTATCATGGCTTGAAAGAGTGTTTAGAGATTAGGATTAAGAGTAGGAATGGTTTGGATAAGAGAAGGATGAAGGGCAAGGATCAGGAGCAGAATGCTTAAGCGTGGACAAGTGTAATGCTCAAGCGTGCTAACACTTTAGCGTGGAGAGCCTTGGACGCTCAAGCATGGACCCTATGACCAGTGACTGGTAATGATGGAATGTAAAGTGACACATGTCAGTTACGTGTTGTGGCTGGAACGTGATAGGCGTTGCCTTGGCGGTGAGGAAACGTCAACACTCAAGCGTGGGAGAAGCCAACGCTCAAGCGCTCGCAGCAGAGTTTTACCTGTATAAATACTTGCTCATTTTCACCATGGACGAGTTTTACAAACCTCATACGTCCAGAGAGCATGAGTTAGAGACAGAGACAGGTTCCAAGGTTTGTGATTAAAGTTGTGATCCGTTCGTTCGTTCGATTTTAGTTCCGATCATGTTTTCGTGATCAACGCGACTCCTACTCCAATTCTATCAGTTCGCTTTTGTGATTCGACGAGGGTAAGTCGAGGTTCTGTATCTACCTACATTGTACCTATACAATGTTCTCTTTTGGTTTAAGCATCTTTTCACGGTTTAACTTTGTATTAGGGTTAATGCTATAGTCTACGTGTCATTTCTGTGATTAGGGCAAGTTTGGAAGTTCCGTGTGGAACCCTTTTGGAGCAAGCAGGATGCGGCTGTGGAGGGTTAGAGAGGAGCAAGGAGTGCTCATTGTGTTCGTGATTATCACCACTTTCGCTATCAGGTGGGGAGAAAGAGTTACACACGTCGGGGAGGCAAGAGTAGTCCATATAGAACCCTAAACCTCACGTGAGGTTGAGCCCTGACAAAGTACCTAAACTCTAGGTTTAGCCTACTTTGGGCTATCACCGTTATATTTGATACCCTAGGTTAGCAGATTTGTGATGCATGATAATATGTGGCCTGTGTTGATAAATGCATACATGTTATTTATGATATTTGATATTTGCAAGAGATGCATGATGTGTTGATGATAATGGCATGTTGGTATGTATGCTTTTTACTACTTTATGGAGCATGTTGATAAATGATGAACTGTTGCATTATATCTGGAAATGCGTGTATGTATGAGATTCGGAGGTTTAACATGATTAGGGCTTTGACCCCATGGAGGATGTTCGAGCTGATAATTGAGATTGGAGGTATAGTGGAGCTTGGAGCTCATATGTGTACAAGTGGAGCTTGGAGCTCTTATGATTACAGTGGAGCTTGGAGCTCGTATGTGTACCTACGGATCTTGGAGCTCATGTTGCTAAGAGCAAGTTTGCATGTGTTGCGATATCAGCTTAAGAGAGATGGATGACATGCATGGCATATGCATTTAATGCCAAGTGGTGAGCCGTATGCTGTGAGGCATACGAGGTTGGTGCACCGAGTGCGGGTGCGAAAAATGGAAGGGAAGGTCTAAGAGACCATGGGAATATACTGGACGCAGGTGTACCCACATTAGACCGGTATGGTAGTGCCTATCGTGTCATGGCGGTCCTAGCTTAGTATGGATATCCCGACTGGACCCTGAGTCTTTTCAGTTGCCGGTGGATCGTCTGAGGAGGCTAACCCTCTTTGTCTGGGACAACTGAGCGGTGATGCACTCTTATGGGTCACAGCGAGCGGAATGGATTAACGGAACAAACCAACTTGTTGTCCGATATGCGGACGTGATGTTGCCCTTAGTAGGGTGTTTAGTACCGGCCGGTATGCATAGAAAGAGTATGTGTACATCTAGCTACGGAACGACTGTGGCGTCGTGATTTTTAGAGAAGATTGTGTTTGCTTTACGTTCTGCATTGCATCATCCCTGTCCTAGATGTGCTGTATATCTTATCCCCCTATATTTTCTTGTATGTTATGCTTTGATCTGCGAGTAGACGACGAGTTAGTTGGAGCTGACTATGGACCCGAGGATGCATCCCTTCCTCCAGGCAGAACCGGGGATCCCGATGCTAGGCGAGCTTGAGATCGTCTTCCACGATGAGCAGGGGTGGCAGGTCGACCCCTCTATGTTTTTGACCGTGTATACCGGACTAGTGAGCATGCTGTTCCGAGGTGGTACTCCACCACGAGCAGACATCATGGGACCGTACAGAGTGGTCCAGTTTCTTCTGTTTCCCCAGATATGGCACCCACCCAGGGTGCGAGAACAGGATTTTATGTGGGTTGCCCCGGCATCATCTCATGTGATGAGTCGCAGAGGCTTTGTGCTGAGAGGACAGCGTCGGAGGTCAAAGTGGTATCTGAGAGACGCCAAGCATAGGCGGATGGTTATGCCTAGTTCTTCCTCAGATTATGTGCCCTTGCGGGTTTATAGCCGTACATATGGGGAAGGACAGGGTAGCTCTTGACTTTCATGTCATGGAGGACGTGACGTCGCCAGTGCGTCAGTCGTAGGATGTGAGATGAGGTCTTTTTGATGTATTTTGAGAGGGGAGGGGGAGAGTATGTGAGTTTGAGTGTTAGAGTCCCTTGATGTTTATGTTGTATTTTCGTTTTATTATATACTTTCGTCTGTATATGTACTTAGCCTTACTGATGGGGCCACCATGTATATATCTGCACTGTGAATGTGCTTTTGTTTATCCTGTTGTGCTTACTCCGATATTGTGCGCTTTTATATTGAACGTATGTAATCGTTGGTTTTAATAAGCGCGTAATAATATCGTTAAGCTATAGTTAATGGTATAAGTGAGTTCTAAAATAATGGGATTTCCTCAAGTGGAACTTGGGGACGTCACATTAAGGTGGTATCAGAGCAGGTTGGTCCTATCTGGATTGTGGAAGTCGGGGACCAAGATTGTGAGGTATTAGGAAGTTGAACTGGCAGAGTTTGTCATCTCTACAAGAGAGTACGACTGTGTCTATAGGGGTAGAATGAATGCTATTGATTGTTGTAATGCTAGTAGGAATGATAAGTAGATGTATGTATTTATGTTGCTTATCATGTTTGAACTCTGTGCTAACGGTTACTTGAATTAGGAACCAATAGCTCGAGGAAGAGGTAGAGGCCGAGGTAGGGTCGGACCCAATGGGGTTAGGAGGCTGAAGCTTCACATATAGGGAATGGAGTCAAGTCGCTGGAAACCCTCAGAACTATGAGGGATATGGCTGCTGCTATGCTCAAGCAAACGCAATAGAATACCTAACTCATCCAGTTAACGCGTGAGAATCAACATCAACAACGGAATGGTAGGCATGAAGATGCTGGTTTGGATGCCTTCATGAGGTGACAACCTCCTCAGTTTAATGGGGATTACAATCCTGAGGGGGCAGACCTGTGGATTCAAGAGCTGGAGAAGATCTTCGCAGCGATGCACTGTGATGAAGTTCAGCAAGTTTCTTATGCTTCTTTCATGTTGGTGGGAGGAGTAGAGATGTGGTGGAAATGGAAGCGGAGACTGTTTGAAGCTAAAAGGAGAGCAGTGATTGTTTGAAGCGGAGACTGTTTGAAGCGGGGGCTATTCCGAGAATGTTTCCTGGAGAAGTATTTTCTTACGATGACTAGGAGAGAAAAGGACAAGGAGTTTCAGAGTTTGAAGCAAGGCAACATGACAATCGGGGAATATGCAACAAGGTTCGAGGCGTTGGTCAAATTCTTGGAGTTTTATCAGCGGTAGCCGGACGAGGAATGGATGTGCCGCAGGTTTGAGGACGATTTAAAGTACGAGATTCAGATAGCTACAGTGAAGTAACACCCCGATTTTGCACTGCTTTTAAATATCAATAAGTGAATAATTAATTTTATATTTTATTCGAGGTTTTAGAAAATGAAATAAAATAAACTGAGACCATATTCATGCTCAACGCTATCGTACGAAGCTCCGATTAAATTTTGAGTGAAAAACTCAAACGGAGCCCGGTCTGCGTTTTTTCAGTGACAGTAAGATTTTACTACTCTCAGGAGACCTAATTTGACCCATGAACGAGACAGTTAGTCTTAGAATCGAATTTCCTACGTTTTTTTTTAAATTTAAAAAAAAAAAATCAGTTCCTACCCTTGATTCAGACAAATTCTACAATCGGGTGAAGAACGGAGTTGAATACGGATTTACCAGGACCCGCTAACGAATAAACTTGAAGTCACATAACCTTGGGATGCGTGCCAATGTCATGATGAGTTTTGAAAATATCTGGACACGAAAAGAGTAAAATACCCCCGACCTTTTCTTAAATGACATTTTAGTTCTTGAAGAAAAAGACTAAAATGCCCTTAAGTGACAAACTTTTGGACACTTTTGCCCCCTCTTTCTCACGCATAAGGCCAGCCCAAAGAGAGCTTCACCATTTCTTTCTTCTCATTTCATATTCTTCCTTTTCTTCCATTTTTCCTTAAGAGAAAGCTTGAGTTTTATGAGGAAAAAGTGTGATTCTTGACCAATCTTCATAATTCAAGAGGTAAGATCACTTATACGATCCTTAAACCTCATGAATCTCTTCCTGTTTCAAGTTTGAAAATCTTGATTCCATGAGTTTCAACTTCATGAGCCAAATTTAAAAATTCCTAGAAAATTGTAGAAAAATCATTTTAATGTGAAACCAATTTCTTTGAGCTAGTTTCATCACCTTCTACCTCTATCCAAGAGTATGTGATCAAACACTAATCCTAGCCTAAACTTTTTAGAGAGGCCGAACCCTAGAAAATTTTGGGGAAAGATGGTTTTTTCCAATTTTTGTTCTTGAACACTTGATTCCATCCTTTCCTTTCCTACGATCTTTGAATCTTAAGTGATTGAAAAACCAAATCAATTTCTAACCCTTTTTCCTCTTCATGGCCGAAACTTAGAGCATGAAGAACCATGAGTTTTGTTTCAAAATTTTCAGTAATAGCACTTAATCTAGTGATAAGTATGCTTAAGAACCAAGCATCCAAAAGATTGGAACCAAATGAAACCCCTAGCCTTTTTTCAAAATTTTGGCCGAACCTTAGACCAATTTTGGGGGAAGGAATTTATGTTTGATGTTGTTATTTTGTATTGATTGTCGTTGAGAATTGAATTATGGTTGATTGTGTTAGGCGATGCGGATGAAAACGGAACCGGAATTGAAAACAATTCGGGAGTCGACTTAGAATGCTAAAGAGGTAAAGGGACTTATATCATAATGAGTTTGATAGTCTCATGGTGTTTTGATTATTAGAAGTGTTATTGTTGAATTAAGATTGATATGTATATATATTTATATATCCTGGATTGGTGAGAGCAATGTGCTGTATATGATTGGTTATTTGAATGTGAATTGTGGCATGGATGTCCTGACTAAGATATATTGTTGTTGTTGAATTGAGATTGGTGTGTGTGTGTGTGTGTGTGTATATATATATATATATATATATATATATATATATATATATATATCGACTAGTTAAGAGCATAGTACTGGCTATGGCTTGATAAAGATGATTAAAATAATCGGAAATCGAAATCGGAGTTTTGAAAATGGATTTTGAAATCAAAGGAAAGTTTTGAGAAATGTTTCGTTTTAACAAGGAAAGTAACTTCCTGTTTAAAATGTTAGATCCTTTTTGAAAGAAAAATCGTTCAAGGAAAGTTTACTCAAAATGAAATTTCTTTTAGAAAATGTTTTTAAAAGAGACGAAAACTTTAGAAAAAAACAGATTTGCAAAGAAAAAGAGTTTCCCTGGAAAATGATTGCTTGGAGGAAAATGTTTTAGCTCTTGACAACGAAGTGGAGTTTTGTTTTCCAAAAACTGTTTTGTGAAAATAAGACCGAGAGAAAAGCGGTGATTTCCTTTTTCCCCTTAAGATGTACGCAAACCTAGTGACTGAGATGTCGGGCTAGTGTTTTGTGAATTGAAGATTTGGACTTCGTGTCCTGAGTTTTGAATGAACGGGCTTTATGTCCTTTAAAATGAGTTGTGAGTTATATGCCTCGATAAGAGAAAATGAACGAAAAAGAAAACATAATTTTTTGTTTACATGCATGAAATGGCAGATGTGCCATATGAAAACGAGCCACAACTCAAGTAGTTGAGAATATGAGCCAGTTAAGACCACTAGGTCTATAGGGGCATTCTGTGTTCGAAACTCCACAAGTGGCCAGAGGCATCGCGACCCTGTGCCGTGGTAAATTGGTTGCCCAACACGGATGAACTCAATCAGAGACTGGACTATTCATGATATGGTTATGATGTGGTAGTCCTGAACAATTGGAGTTTGGATCTAAATTGAGAGGCCGACTCATGAGATCAATTGTGTTATGCGAGTATTCACGACCTATCGCTCGATGAAGGGAAGAAGGAATCTCCGGAGAACATGAATTAGAAAGATGATATTGGTCTCATGCATTATTACAACTCATGATAGTGTTTGAGATATTATGTTATATGAATATCCGTAATTACAACTGTATTTGTATGTGAATGTATCTATTGTTTGTCGCTTATGCGACTATCATGATAAACTTGTAAAATGAGTATCTCACCTTTGCCTGTACATGTTGGAAAATCTGTTGTGTTTTTGGATATATGTACAGATGATGCTTAGAGGTCCCTGCGGACACGGGAGGATTCAGACAACGGAGTCTTGTGAAGGAATAGAAAGGAGATCCCTCCGAATTCCTCTAGGAATCGGAGCTGACTATGGGATTGTTCCCAATGGTTACTTTTAGGCCGACCAGCATAGGAGTGTTACTTTTGGGGCATTTATATTTTTTTTACTTGCTGCATGTATGTTGAACTTATGTTTTTAAGTCTGTATTATGTTATACTAGACATGAACCTATTTTATGAGTTTAAACTATGTTTCTAAGATACTTATATGCATCGGGATAATTGCGTCATGACTATGTTGTTATGGATATTGAACGTTGATATGTGTTATAAGGATTATTCCTTTGTCTTGAGTTTGGATTACTTGATGTATGAAAATAATTTTTAGACCCACGTTTTCGAACGTAGTTAATTAATTAAAGTATTTTTCGAAAGCAACCAACGTTTTTATTTTATTATGTTTTCCGCAATCGAGTTCGAGTATGTGGCGCCGAGCGGGCGTTACATTAGTGGTATCAGAGCTGGTTGAGTTTTTCGGGAATCCTTGGGAAATAGGTTTGTTGTGTTTATATTGTGTGATCTCTATGCGAACTTTGTTTGAATTGTTTCTTTGTTGAAGCAATGTGTGTTGGCACACGAGCTTATGCTTCCTTATTAGGGTATGATTGGTTTGCCTTGTAGGGAAACATGAATCTTAGAGGCGGTCATGGCCACACCAACGATGGTGATGGTCGCGGCACTGCTGACACCAATGCTGATGACAATATTAATAGGGCTATCTAGGCCATGGCTGATATGGCGGCAGCTGTTGGTTTACAAACATCTACTATGGCTCAACAGAACCAACAGAATCAACAGATGGCCGATCTTGCTACTGATGCCAGCGGTTTAGTCGACTTTCGGCGTCATGATTCTCAACAGTTTCATGGGGATCCTGATCCGGAAAGGGCTGACTTATGGCTACAAGAGGTGGAAAAGATATTTGTTGTTCTGCGCTGTCCTGAAGGAGTGAAGGTTGAATATGCTACATTCCTGCTTCTGGGTGATGCAAAGTATTGGTGGGAAGGAACCAGACAACTGCTGGAAGCCAACAACCAGGAGATCACTTGGGGAGTATTTCACACAAGTTCGTAGACAAATACTTTCCCCAGAGTGCCAGGACCGAGAAAGAGCAAGAATTCCTGAGGTTGCAGCAGAGGGACATGACTGTTGGGGAATATGCGGCAAAGTTTGAATCGCTCGCCAAATATTTCGGCTTTTTCCAAACCCAACCTGATGAAGACTGGAAATGCGAGAAGTTTGAAGGAAGTCTGTGTTTCGAGATCAAGGAGTCTGTGTTACCGCTAGAGATCCGTAACTTTCAAGCCTTGATGGAGAAGTGCAGAAAAGTCGAGAATATGAGAAGTGGAAGAGAGAGCAAGAGCACTGTGGGAGGACCGTCTAGGTCCAGGAATCCGAACCAATACCAGAATCAGAAAGGAAAGCAGTCCCAGAAGAAACTATATTCTCGACCCCAAGGGAGTAGTCAGAAACAACAATCTTATCGTCCTGTCGCTTCTGCCTACGATGGAGGGAGTGGAAACGACCAGAACCAAAGACAAGTTCAGAGATGTTTAAAGTGTGGGAAACTAGGACACCCAACTGAGAACTGCGAGCTAAAGGGAGTTCTATGTTTCCAATGTGGGAAGATAGGACATTTCGCGAGGGATTGTCCTACACCAATGTCCGAGCCGACTGTCAACGATGTATGGGCTACTGACCAACGGCGAGGGGGAGAGTATATACCATGAGTGGCACTGATGCTTCCAAATCGGATGATCTCATACAAGGTAGTTGCATCATAGTTGGTAATCTCCTAACTGTACTATTCGATTCGGGTGCTACACATTCATTTATCTCTTTGGATTGTGTGAGACTTTGGACTTGCCTGTTTCTTCGCTGTCTTTTGATTTGATTGTCACTACTCTAACTGCTAAACCTGTTACTATAAATACAGTATGTTTAAACTGTCCTATTGTTGTTCATGATAGGAAATTTCTTGTTGACTTAATATGTTTGCCTTTGACACAATTGGATGTGATCCTAGGCATGGATTGGTTATCTTCCAACTATATCCTTTTAGACTGTGCACATAGAACCTTAGTTTTTCCTGACCCTGAGATTTCTGGATTTTTAACTGCAACCAAGTAAGAGCTTCTTTGAAAGATGGAGCTCAGGGATACATGCTTCTATCCTGTTTAGAAAACAAAAGGGACGTTGTCTTGAGCGATGTGCCGATTGTGAAAGATTTTCCGGAAGTTTTTCTCGAGGACGTTCCACGTGTGAGAGACATCGAGTTTTCGATTGACTTAGTTCCGGGATCCGGTCCGATCTCTATAGCTCCCTATAGAATGTCACCTGTAGAGTTAGCCGAGCTGAAGACTCAACTAGAGGATCTGTTGTCTAAGCGGTTCGTGAGACCGAGTGTGTCCCCGTGGGGAGCCCCAGTGTTATTGGTGAAGAAGAAGGACGGGAGTTCAAGACTTTGCGTGGATTACCGTCAACTCAACAAGATAACGATCAAGAACAAGTATCCTCTACCCCGCATAGATGATTTGATGGATCAACTTCAGGGAGCCGCTGTCTTTTCAAAGATTGACCTGAGATCTGGTTATCACCAGATTAGAGTAAAGAATGAGGACGTACGTAAGACTGCATTCAGAACTCGTTATGGTCACTATGAGTACCTCGTGATGCCTTTTGGAGTGACGAACGCACCTGCTATCTTCATGGACTACATGAACCGGATTTTCCGTCCGTTTCTGGATAAGTTCATTATTGTGTTCATCGACGATATACTTATCTACTCTAAGAGCCATGAGGAGCATGAAGAACACTTGCGACAAGTCTTACAGATTCTTCATAAGGAGAAGTTGTATGCAAAACTGTCTGAGTGTGAATTTTGGATGGATGGAGTAAAATTCTGAAGGCACGTGATTACGAAGGAAGGAATTGTCGTTGACCCTATGAAAGTGGAGGCAGTACTGTTTGGGAGAGACCCAAGACTGTGACAAAAATTAGTAATTTTGTTGGTTTGGCTGGTTATTACAGAAGATTCATCGAAGGATTCTCAAAGATTGTTGCGCTGCTGACTCAACTTACGAGGAAGGACTAACCGTTTACGTGGACTGAGAAATGTGAGGAAAGTTTCCAGACGATGAAGGAACGTTTGACAACCTCACCAATATTAGTGTTACCCAAACCGGACGAACCATATGAGGTATACTGTGATGCTTCGCATCAGGGTCTAGGATGTGTACTTATGCAACATCGGAGGGTTGTAGCTTATGCTTCGCGCCAGTTGAAGACTCATGAGAGGAATTTCTCGACGAATGACCTAGAGTTAGCTGCTGTGGTTTTTACACTAAAGATATGGAGACACTACTTGTATGGATCCAAGTTTGATGTCTTTAGTGAACATAAGAGTTTGAAATATCTGTTCAACCAGAAGAAACTTAACATGAGGCAAAGACGTTGGATGGAATTTCTCAAAGACTACGACTTCACATTGCTATACCACCCTGGAAAAGCAAATGTCGTTGCAGACGCTCTGAGCCAGAAGACCCTGCATATCTCTGCAATGATGGTTAAGGAGTTAGAATTGATAGAAATGTTTCGTGATCTCAATCTGGTTATGGAATTGAACCATGAGAAGATTTGTTTGGGAATGATCAAGGTATCTAGTAGACTGATGGAGACGATCCGCGAACAACAAGCAACGGATGTGTACCTCCAAGAGAAAAAGGAGTTACTTGGACAAGAGAAGGCTGCAGAGTTTGGCTTGGGAACCGATGGCATCTTGAGATGCAATGGACGGGTTTGTGAGCCAAGCAACCCAGAGATGCGGAAAATGATTCTAGAAGAAGGACGTAAGAGCAAGTTTAGCATTCACCCTGGATCAACCAAAATGTATCAAGATCTGAAACAGAAGTTTTGGTGTCCAGGAATGAAGAAGCAAATGGCTGAGTACGTAGCATCGTGTTTGACCTGTCAGAAAGCAAAGGTAGAATATCAACGACCTGGTGGAATGTTTCAATCCTTGGATGTACCCGAATGGAAATGGGAGAGCATCTCAATGGATTTTGTGGTAGGTTTGCCGAGGACTTTTGATTCAATCTGGGTGATCGTTGATAGGTTAACGAAGTCAGCACACTTCTTACCTGTTAAGATCAACTACTCAGTGGGGAAGTTAACCGAGCTGTATATCAGAGAAGTAATCAGACTACATGGAGTGCCATCAAGCATAGTCTCTGATAGAGACCCAAAGTTTACTTCTTGGTTTTGGCAAAGTCTACATCAAGCTTTAGGAACAAGGCTAAGACTGAGTTTAGCCTATCACCCTCAAACCGATGGACAGACGAAGAGGACGATACAATCTTTGGAAGATTTGCTGAGAGCTTGTGTTCTAGACCATGGTAGGAGTTGGGATGATATGTTGCCTCTTATCGAGTTCACATACAACAACAGCTATCATTCTAGCATAGGGATGGCACCCTATGAGGCCTTGTATGGACGAACTTTCCAGACACCGTTGTGTTGGTACCAGGATGGAGAAAATATGATCATAGGCCCCGAACTTGTGCAACAAACAACGGAAAAGATTAAGCAAATCCGTGAAAAGATGAAGATGGCATAGAGCAGACAAAAGAGCTACTCCGATAAACGAAGACGACCCCTCGAGTTTCAAGAAGGTGAACACATGTTCCTGAGATTCGCACCCACGACTAGGGTAGGTGGAGGTATAAAGTCCAGAAAACTCACTCCCAAATTCATTAGACCCTACCAAATTTTTCGACGTATTGGTCCAGTAGCTTACCAGATTGCCTTACCATCTTTTCTCTCCAATATTCATAATGTTTTTCATGTCTCACAACTTCGGAAGTATATTCCTGATTCGTCACATGTAATTGAACCCGATATAGTACATTTATGAGAAAACTTGTCTTATGAGACATCGCCTGTGCGAACCGATGATAAGAGGGTCAAGAAACTCAGGGGCAAACAAGTCCCCTTGGTCAAGGTTGTTTAGAATGAAGCGACTGGAGACACGACGTGGGAGATCGAGGACAAGATGAGACTACAATATCCCAATCTTTTTCAAGGTACGTAATTTCGAGGACGAAATTTTTTTTAGAAGAGTAGTAATGTAACACCCCGATTTTTCACTGCCTTGAAATATCAATAAGTGAATAATTAAGTTTATATTTTATTCGAGGTTTTAGAAAATGAAATGAAATAAACCAAGACCATATTCATGCTCAACGCTATCGTACAAAGCTACGATTAAATTTTGAGCTGAAAACTCAAACGGAGTCTGGTCTGCGTTTTTTCACTGACAGTAAGATGTTACTTCTTAGGAGACCTCAGTATGACCCGTAAACAAGACAGTTAGTCTTAGAATCGAATTTCCAACGTTTTTGTTAAATTTAAAAAAAAAAATCAGTTCCTACGCTTTGTCCGGACAAAATCTGCAATCGGGTGAAGAACGGAGTTGAATATGGATTTACCGGGACTCGTTAACTGATAAACTTGAAATCACATCAAGTCGCATCACCTTGGGATGCGTGCCAATGTCATGATGAATTTTGAAAATATCTGGACGCGAAAAGACCAAAATACCCCCGACCTTTTCTTAAATGACATTTTAGTCATTGAAGGAAAAGACAAAAATGCCCGTAAGTGACAAAATTTTGGACATATTTGTCCCCTCTTTCTCACGCATAAGGCCAGCCCAAAGAGAGCTACACCATTTCTTTCTTCTCAATTCATCTTCTTCCTTGAAATTCTTCCATTTTTCCTTAAGAGAAAGCTCGAGTTTTGTGAGGAAAAAGTATGATTCTTGACAAATCTTCATCATTCAAGAGGTAAGATCACTTCTATGATCCTTAAACATCATGAATCTCTTCCTATTTCAAGTTTGAAAATTTTGATTCCATGAGTTTCAACTTCATGAGCCAAATTTAAAAAATTCCTAGAAAATTGTAGAAAAATCCTTTTAATGTGAAACCAATTTCTTTGAGCTAGTTACATCACCTTCTACCTCTATCCAAGAGTATGTGATCAAACATTAATCCTAGCCTATAATTTTTAGAGAGGCCGAACCCTAGAAAATTTCGGGGAAAGATGGGTTTTTTCCAATTTTTGTTCTTGAACACCTGATTCCATCCTTTCCTTTCCTATGATCTTTAATCCAAGTGATTGGAAAACCAAATCAATTTCTAACCCATTTTCCTCTTCATGGCCAAAACTTAGAGCATGGAGAACATGAGTTTTGTTTCAAATTTTTCAGTAATAGTACTTAATCTAATGATAAGTATGCTTAAGAACCAACCATCCAAAAGATTGGAACCAAATGAAACCCCTAGCCTTTTTTCAAAATTTTGGCCGAACCTTAGACCAATTTTGAGGGAAGGAATTTATGTTTGATGTTGTTATTTTGTATTGATTGTTGTTGAGAATTGAATTATGGTTGATTGTGTTAGGCGATGCGGACAAAAACGGAACTGGAACTGAAAATAATTCGGGAGTCGACTTAGAACCCTAAAGAGGTAAAAGGAGTTATATCATAATGAGTTTGATAGTCTCATGGTGTTTTGCTTGTTAGAAGTGTTATTTTTGAATTGAGATTGATATATATATATATATATATATATATATATATATATATATATATATATATATATATATATATATCATGGACTGGTTAAAAGCATAGCACTGGCTATGCCTCGATAAAGATGATTAAAATAATCAAAAATCGAAATCGGAGTTTTGAAAATGGATTTTGAAATCAAAGGAAAGTTTTGAGAAATGTTTCGTTTTATCAAGGAAAGTAAGTTCCTTTTTGAAATGTTAGATCCTTTTGAAAGAAATAGTAGTTCAAGGAAAGTTTACTCAAAATGAAATTTCCTTTAGAAAACGTTTTTAAAAGAGACGGAACCTTTAGAAAAAACAGATTTGCAAAGAAAATGAGTTTCCCTGGAAAATGATTTCTTGGAAGAAAATGTTTTAGTTATTGACAACGAAATTGAGTTTTGTTTTCCAAAACTCTTTTCTGAAAATAAGACCGAGAGAAAAGCGGTGATTTCCTTTTTCCCTTTAAGATCTATGCAAAACTAGTGATCGAGACGTCGGGCTAATGTTTTGTGAATTGAACATTTGGACTTCGTGTCCTGAGTTTTGAATGAACGGGCTTTATGTCCTTTAAAACGAGTCGTGAGCTAAATGCCTCGACAAGAGAAAATGAACGAAAAAGAAAACAAAATTTTATGTGTACATGCATGAAACGGCAGACGTACCATATGAAAACGAGCTACAACTCAAGTAGTTGAGAATATAAGCCAGTTAAGACCACTAGGTCTATAGGGGCATTTTGTGTTCGAAACTCCACAAGTGGCCGGAGGCATCATGATCTCGTGTCGTGGTAAATCGGTTGCCTAACATGGATGAACTCAATCAGAGACTGGACTATTCATGATATGGTTATGACGTGGTACCCCAGAACAATTGGAGTTCGGATCTAAATTAAGAGGTGTAACGCCCCCTCAGCGCCCCATACTCGAACTCGATTGAGGAAAACATAAACAAACAAAAAAGCTAGTTGCTTTCGGAAAATACTTTAATTAATTAACTACATTCGAAAACGTGGGTCTAAAAAAAGAAATCTTCATACATCAAGTAATCCAAACTCAAGACAAATGAATAATTCTTATAACACACATCAACGTTCAATATCCATAACAACATAGTCATGACGTAATTATGCCGAAGCATATAAATTTCTTAGAAATATAGTTTAGACTCATAAAATAGGTTCATGTCTAGTATTTCATATTACAGATTTTTTTTTAAACAAAGGTAAGGAGCCTCGTTAAAACCTTCAGATGCAAAACCCTCCTTAGGGAAAAAAAATCATGAAGGAAAAAGAGAACTCCTCCTTAATTTTATTAAAAAAGGAAAAAATATAGGATGAATGGGGGGACTTAATACCAAAACCCATGAAAAATACCAAATCCTCTATCAGAGGATAAAAAATCCAAAAACAAAGAAGATCACCTAAATCTATAATTAGGAAGGCTAAATCTATTTCTAAAATGGTCATCACTAATAAAACTAGGAATTAAATTCCACCAAATTAAGCTAGTGATAGAGAGACCAAAATTAGCTAGTTTGTCAGCACAAGCATTCCCCTCTCTATAAATGTGAGAGCAGTGAAACCTCATTCTCTTTGTCATTTCTAAACAATTCAACCACCGATTTCTTAGCTTCCAAGGAACCAAAGAAACATTCTTAAAAGCTGAAACCACAAGAAGGGAGTCACATTCCAACCAAAGATTAAACCAACCTTTGTTGAAAGCAAATTCAATATGAAACATAACACCAGATAAATCAGCAAAAAGAGCTGAAGCAGGGCCCAAATTTATAGCAAAACAGCCAAGCACAGCTGCACTCCTATCCCAGAAGATCCCACCACAAGCAGCTATACTAGGACACCCTTTAGCAGCACCATTTGTATTACATTTGATGACATTACAACTAAGGGGTAGCTAGATCACCTCCTGAACCTTTGGAGCAGAATCAAGATGACCACTAACCTTGAATTGTCTTAGCAACAACAATTACAAAACTGAATTAGACATAACACCCAAACTAGAGTTTGCAGAAAGAGAAACCTGAGAAATGATTATGTTCTTAGCAGAATGGAAAGAGACTGTTTGATCATCAAATCTCAACTTATTTCAGCAAAACCAAACTGTATTGATGATATTGGGAATGCCAACACCAACTAAATCCACAACTTGAGAGCTTCAGCCTCTCCTCCAAACCCCTAGAATAGAAGAAAAACTAGAAGTGTCAATCTGATAACCAAGACAGCTTCCAAACCAGTTCCATAGCCACATAGCAAAAGAACAATCCAAAAAAAGATGCCTAGTTGATTCAGCTGAAAGACCATATAAGCTGCAAACAGAAACAATCACACAGCCTCTACTCTTCCAATTCTCATCTGTTGGAAACTTATTATGCATAATTCTCTAGAAGGTTAATGATTTTGAAGGAGGAATAAAATTTCTCCAAATCAGTTTTGTCCAGGCTGCAGGTTGACCTTTTCTAGCATGAAAGTTATAAGCCTCCTTGAATGGCAATGTGCCTGAATCTGTGAACCTCCATCTAGGCTGATCTTCACTAGGATGAATAGGAAGAATAATCTTCTCAATTTCAGACTTCAAAGCAGGAAATCGGATGATCAAAGAATTAGGCACACTCCACTTCCCATCAATAATGAAATCACTGACTTTAGCCTTAAGAAGGTTTTGCATCTCCACTGGAATTTCCAATAGATCAGCAACTCTATTATTCAACCACTTATCTAACCAGAAATGCACCTTGTTCCCAGTGCCAATTTGCCAATCAGTATTCTCAATAACAGAAGGCAGCATTATTTTCAAACCGGGCCAAATTGAGGAGCTGATGTAAGAAGTGCTTTGCTTACCATTTTTAAAAATTCTAGCTCTCATCAGAGTAGACCATTACTATCAGAATAAAGAAAATCCCAGGCCAACTTTAGCATACCTGCTTAATTGATGCATTTGACAGATCTTATACCAAGGCCTCCCTCCAACACAGGTGAGCAAACTTTGCTCCAAGCCACAGTGACTATCTTATTAGTATTTATGTCTCCAGCCCATATAAAATTCCTTATCCATTTATTTAAGGTACTCAAAAAAGCAGCAAGTCAAACATATAGTCTGAAACTGTATAACAGCATGCCTAAAATAATTGATTTTACTAACTTCACCCTTCCCATGATGGAAAGCAAAGAGCCTTTCCAAGAGGTTAATTTAGATTTCACCTTATCAACAATAGGCATTAAATGAGATTTTCTAGGCTTCCCTTTGAAAAGGGTAACACCGTGGTAATAAAAAGGGAGAATACCTGTTGTGAATCCCAACATAGATGCAATTTCCCCAATTCTAGATGCAGATATTGGCCCTGCATAGAATCTGGACTTTTCCTACTAATAGCCTGACCAGAAGCTTGAGCATAACATTGAAACAACTCCAATAGATTAGTCAAATTCTTCTTAGAAGCTTTGCAAAAAATCATTACATCACCTACATATAAAACATGACTTGGCATACAAAAACCTCTAGGACCAGCCATAAGTTGTAATTTCCCTTCAGCAACTAGTTTAGATAAACCTCTACTAAAGACCTCTTCAGCCAAGCAAAAGAGAAGTGGCGACAAAGGATCCCCTTGCCTAACCCCTCTCTTACAATTGAAGAAACGAATAGCATGGCCATTTATAGAAATAGAAAGCTTGGCTGAAAGAAGAATAGTTCTGATCCAGCCACAAAACTTACTATTAAAGCCAAAAGCATTAAGAACTTTCAAAAGGAAATTCCAATCTATAGTGTCAAAGGCTTTTTTGATGTCAATTATAATAGCTAACTGACCACCATAGGACCTTTTTTGCAGCAAGTTTATTGATTCAGAAGCAAGGCCAATGCAATCACTGATTTGCCTACCCTTAATAAATCCTCTCTGGTTGCCAGAAATGATGTGAGGGGCTATAGCAGCCAGTCTATTGGCCAAAACCTTTGTGATGACTTTGAATTGGAAATTGGCTAGAGCAGTAGGTCTAAATTGCTCAACTTTGTTAGCACCATTCAGTTTTGGAATAAGCACAACAACATTCGAATTTAAATTAGGCATGATCTAGTCCTGTTGAAAAAACTGAACAGTGGCATTATAGACATCATTCGCAATAATTCCCAGTAAGTATGTAGAAGAAGCCACCAAATCCATCAGGTCCAGGGGCCCCATTCCCATTCATAG
This sequence comes from Ammopiptanthus mongolicus, assembly GCA_039655645.1. Lineage (NCBI taxonomy): Eukaryota > Viridiplantae > Streptophyta > Magnoliopsida > Fabales > Fabaceae > Ammopiptanthus > Ammopiptanthus mongolicus. Next base: position 51,698,459 of record CM077351.1, on the reverse strand, counting down.
AGAATACAACATTTTTTACCTCATCTAATAAAGGAAGAGTTGTCAGCAAAGCATTGTCTTGATCAGTAACTAGTGAAGGAATCACCTCATCAACTATATCCATATTGGTGCAGTCATTTGGAGTAGCAAACAAATCCATATAATATTGCAAGATATGGTTCTCTATATCATCTACATCATATAGAATATCATCATTCTTCCTCATGATAGAAATCTGCTTTGTAACATTTCTTATTTTTACAATTCTGTGGAAAAATTATCTGTTTCTGTCTCCTTTTGTATGCCAACTTACTCTGGACTTCTCATGCCAATAGTCTTCTTAATAAGCAAGGATTTTTTGCAGCTCAAATTGAGGATCCTTCTCCTGAGAAAACAGATCCTCTGAATCACCATTAGTATCAATTTGATTCTGAATCCTATCTACTTCTGCTAAAGCAGATTTGACCTGCACATGGATATCACCAAAACAAGTTTTGTTCAAGACCTTAAGCCCGGCTTTAAGGTTTTTTAATTTTCGAGATAAAATTGCCATAGGGCAGCCAACAACAGGGGTCTACCAAACCTCTTCAATTAGTTTATAACAGTCAAGGTGTCTAGCCCACATTTTCAAGAATTTGAAAGAAGAACCATATTGCTTCTCATCTCTCTTCAAGGATAACAAGATAGGGCAATGATCTGACTTGCTTTTAGTTAGTGTGCAACAAGCCACTCTCGACCAAAAATCAATCCAATCATTATTGCAAACAGACCTATCTAATCTCTTCTCAGTAAGATGGTTACCTCTTCTCCCATTATTCCAGGTGAATTGTGATCCCCTTGTCTTAATATGAACCAAACTATTCTGATCAGACCAAGCTCTAAACTCATCACAAGAAGTTTTATTTGGAAGACACCTGCCTCTTTGCTCATGAGAACTAGTAATTGCATTAAAGTCACCAATGAAGCACCATGGAGCCTTTTTGCTGTAAAGTAGTCAACTCAGACCATAAACATCTCCTCACATGAAAATCAGTTGAAGTATAAATGGCTGAGATAAAAACATCTTTCATATCAACCTTCACAGAAAATGACACTTGTTGGGAGGAAGAAGCTATGAGATGGAAGGGCTCTGCTAGGGTTTGCATGAAGCTTTAGAGTTTTCGACGTGATCAGCCGCACTCTAACCCTTTGGCTTCATGGATTGCCCTTGGAAATTCTTGTTCCCGAAATCCTCTTCCGCTAAGGCTTCTCACGAGACTGGTTGTCCTCATTCACATTCGTCTTTTGTTGTTCCAACCTCGTCCCCATCACGTATTCATACCAAATTTTTTGCTCAAGCTTTAAGCAATGCATGCGACATACCACTTAGCCAGTTGCCGGTTCCTTGCATTAAGGGTGATGATATTGCAATCAAAATTCCTCAGGCAGAGTATATAGCTGGTGTAGAGAGTTTTAAAAACAATCTTCATGGAAGGTTGGTTTTATCTAAGGATGATGCTTCGGTTAAGGCTCAAGACTTACGCAACAACTATTGAGCTTATGGAAAGATATCTCGGATTGGAAGATGACACCTATTGGGAAAGGATTTTATGAATTTTCCTTCTCGTCGGTAGAGGATTTAAGGATGGTCTTTGCTGGTGGTTCTTGGAATGTTGCACCTGGTTCTTTGCGTCGCTTTTCTTGGACATCGGATTTTTGCCCTAACTTGGTGAAGCAGACGAATTTTCAAGGATGGATTAGGATCTTTGGATTACCACAAGAATACTGGCGGCCAAAAATCTTGTTTTCCGTTGCGAGAGGCATTGGTATCCCTTTGTCATTGGATGATGCGACTGTTAAGAAGAATTTTGGCCATTTTGCTCGTGTATTAGTGGATATTGACTTGGTTAATCAGCTTACTTATAGAATCTTGGTCGAAAGAGAAGGGTTCACTTTCTGGGTGGACATAGAATATGAATTTCTACTTGCATTCTGTTCTTTCTGCTCTGTAATTGGCTATTCTGTAGAAGGATACAAAAAGAAAAATCCTAATCTTGATAGGAGAGACAATAATAATATCTTGCAACCCAAGAAAGTGGTTTCTAAATATGTGCGTAAAGCTGCAATTGATGATGCTAAGCCTACTCTTAAAGGAAAACAAGATCAAATTCCTCAGCCTTTGCTGCAGGGTGAAACAAGTAAGCAAAATAACAATGTCTCGAATAATATTAATATCCCTAATGTTATCTTTGAGTCAGACTATCCTGTTATTGAAATCATAAATGTTGATGAGCAATTGCATAGGGCTAATCTCCCTTTATCTCCATCTGCTATTCATGTAATTAAAAGGGTTACTGATAGCTCCCCCACAAGGAATCAATGCTCTGGTTCAAATTAGAAGTCAGAAACACATGTTTCCAATTCTGTAACAAGTGAGCATCATCCTGGTTCTCAGAATGAGGTTAATGTGAGTTCTGTTAATGTATTGGACACTCCAGAAGTTCATAATAATTCTGTGGTTAACAAAGATTGTCGAGTGGTATACTATGGGCTGATGCAATTGAAGAATCAGATGAAGAGGTTCCTACTGACAATCAAGGTAGAGTTGAGGTATATCTTAATAGTCCTACTAATCATGATCAAGAGCCTGAATTTACTAAGGTTCTTTCCAAGTCCCAAAAGAGGAAGATGAAGAAATCGAGGAAAAAGGGTATGGAATCTGATGTAATCAGAGTTACAAGGTCTAGTGAGCAGGCCTCCATTTTGGTGAGCAATGAAATTGTTGTACTGGAATGTTAGAGGATTAGGCAACCAAGTCACAAGGTTGGTCCTAAAGAAATTGGCATATATTAACAAGCCGGATTTCGCTTTATATCTGAGCCTTGGATAGCTTCTTCTAAACTACCTATTGGTTATTTGAAAAAGCTGAAATTAAAATTTTTTGCAGAAAATAGTAGAGGTCCTTTGCTTCCCAATCTTTGGTGTTTATGTGCTTAATCATTTTGATCCCTTGGTTGTAGCTTCTTCCTCCCAACAAGTGTCGTTTTCTGTGAAGGTTGATATGAAAGATGTTTTTATCTCAACCATTTATGCTTCAACTGATTTTCATGTGAGGAGATGTTTATGGTTTGAGTTGACTACTTTACAGCAGAATTTTAAGGCTCCACCGTGCTTAATTGGTGACTTTAATGCAATTACTGTTTCTCATGAGCAAAGAGGCAGGTTTCTTCCAAATAAAACTTCCTGTGATGAGTTTAGAGCTTGGTCTGATCAGAATAGTTTGGTTCATATTGAGACAAGGGGATCACAATTCACCTGGAATCATGGGAGAAGAGGTAACCATCTTACTGAGAAGAGATTAGATAGGTCTGTTTGCAATAATGATTGGATTGATTTTTGGTCGAGAGTGGCCTGTTGCGCACTAACTAAGAGCAAGTCAGATCATTACCCTATCTTGTTATCTTTGAAGAGAGATGAGAAGCAACATGGTTCTTCTTTCAATTTCTTGAAAATGTGGGCTAGACACCCTGACTGTTATAAGCTAATTGAACAGGTTTGGAAGACCCCTGTTGTTGGCTGCCCTATGGAAATTTCATCTCAGAAATTAAAAAACCTTAAACCCAGGCTTAAGGTCTAGAACAAAACTTGTTTTGGTGATATCCATGTGCAGGTCAAATCTGCTTTAGCAGAAGTAGACAGGATTCAGAATCAAATTGATACTAATGGTGGTTCAGAGGATCTGTTTTCTCAGGAGAATGATGCTCAATTTGAGCTGCAGAAAATCCTTGCTTATGAAGAAGACTATTGGCATGAGAAGTCTAGAGTAAGTTGGCATACAAATGGAGACAGAAACACAGAATTTTTACAGAGAATGGCAAAAATAAGAAATGCTACAAAGCATATTTCTGTCATGAGGAAGAATGATGATATTCTATATGATGTAGATGATATAGAGAACCATATCTTTCAATATTATATGGATTTTTTTGATACTCCAAATGACTGCATTAATATGTATATAGTTGATGAGGTGATTCCGTCACTAGTTACTGATCAAGACAATGCTTTACCTACTACTCTTCCTCCATTAGATGAGGTAAAAAATGATGTTTTCTCTATGAATGGGAATGGGGCCCCTGGACTTGATGGATTTGGTGGCTTCTTCTATCATACTTACTAGGGAATTATTGCTAATGATGTCTATAATGCCACTGTTCAGTTTTTTCAACAGGATTGGATCATGCCTAATTTAAATTCGAATGTTATTGTGCTTATTCCAAAACTGAATGGTGCTGATAAACTTGAGCAATTTAGACCTATTTATCTAGCCAATTTCCAATTCAAAGTCATCACAAAGGTTTTGGCCGATAGACTGGCTGCTACAGCCACTCACATTATTTCTGGCAACCAGAGAGGATTTATTAAGGGTAGGCAAATCAGTGATTGCATTGGCCTTGCTTCTGAATCAATAAACTTGCTGCAAAAAAGGTCCTATGGTGGTCAGTTAGCTATTAAAATTGACATCAAAAAAGCCTTTGACACTATAGATTAATGCTTTTGGCTTTAATAGTAAGTTTTATGGGTGGATCAGAACCATCCTTTTTTCAGCCAAGCTTTCTATTTCTATTAATGGCCATGCTATTGGTTTTTTCAATTGTGAGAAAGGGGTTAGGCAAGGGGATCCTTTGTCCCCTCTTCTCTTTTGCTTGGATGAAGAGGTTCTTAGTAGAGGTTTATCTAAACTAGTTGCTGAAGGGAAATTACAACTTATGGCTGGTCCCAGAGGTTTTTCTATGCCAAGTCATGTTTTATATGCAGATGATATAATGATTTTTTGCATAGCTTCTAAGAAGAATTTGAATAATCTGTTGGAGTTGTTTCAGTGTCATGCTCAAGCTTCTGGTCAGGTTATTAGTAGGGAAAAGTCTAGATTCTATGCAGGGCCAATATCTATATCTAGAATTGGGGAAATTGCATCTATGTTGGGATTCACAATAGGTATTCTCCCTTTTTATTACCATGGTGTTCCCCTTTTCAAAGGGAAGCCTAGAAAATCTCATTTAATGCCTATTGTTGATAAGTTGAAATCTAAATTAACCTCTTGGAAAGGCTCTTTGCTTTCCATCATGGGAAGGGTGGAGTTAGTAAAATCAATTATTTTGGGCATGCTGTTATACAGTTTCAGACTATATGTTTGGCCTGCTGCTTTGTTGAGTACCTTAAATAAATAGATAAGGAATTTTATATGGGCTGGAGACATAAATACTAAGAAGATAGTCACTGTGGCTTGGAGCAAAGTTTGCTCACCTGGGTTGGAGGGAGGCCTTGGTATAAGATCTGTCAAATGCATCAATAAAGCACGTATGCTAAAGTTGGCCTGGGATTTTCTTTATTCTGATCGACAATGGTCGGTTCTGATGAGAGCTAGAATTTTTAAAAATGGTAAGCAAAGCACTTCTTACATCAGCTCTTCAATTTGGCCTGGTTTGAAAATAATGCTGCCTTCTATTATTGAGAATACTGATTGGCAAATTGGCACTAGGAACAAGGTGCATTTCTGGTTAGATAAGTGGTTGAATAATAGAGTTGTTGATCTAATGGAAATTCCAGTGGAGATGCAGAACCTTCTTGAGGCTAAAGTCAGTGATTTCATTATTGATGGAAAATGGAGTGCGCCTAATCTTTGATCAACCGATTTCCTGCTCTGAAGTCTGAAATTGAGAAGATTATTCTTCCTATTCATCCTAGTGAAGATCAGCCTAGATGGAGGTTCACAGATTCAGGCACATTGCCATTCAAGGAGGCTTATAACTTTCATGTTAGAAAAGGTCAACCTGCAGCCTGGACAAAACTGATTTGGAGAAATTGTATTCCTCCTTCAAAATCATTAACCTTCTACAGAATTATGCATAATAAGCTTCCAACAGATGAGAATTTCAAGAGTAGAGGCTGTGTGATTGTTTCTATTTGCAGCTTATGTGGTATTTCAGCTGAATCAACTAGGCATCTTTTTTTGGATTGTTCTTTTGCTCTGCGGCTATGGAATTGGTTTGGAAGCTGTTCTAGTTTTTCTTCTATTCTAGGGGTTTGGAGGAAAGGCTGGAGCTCTCAAGTTGTGGATTTAGTTGCTGCTGGCATTCTCAATATCATCAACAAAGTTTGGTTTTGCATAAATAAGTTGAGATTTGATGATCAAATAATCTCTTTCCATTCTGCTAAGAACAGAATCATTTCTCAGTTTTATCTTTCTGCAAACTCTAGTTTGGGTGTTATGTCTAATTCAGCTTCAAAGGTGTTGTTGCTAATACAATTCAAGGTTAGTGGTCATCTTGATTCTACTCCAAAGGTTCAGGAGGTGATCTGGCTACCTCCTAGTTGTAATGTCGTCAATGGCTGCTTGTGGTGGAATCTTCAGGGATAGAAGTGCAGCTGTGCTTGGCTGTTTTGCTGTAAATTTGGGCCCTGCTTCAGCTCTTTTGGCTGAGTTATCTGGTGCTATGTTTGCTATTGAATTTGCTTTCAACAAAGGTTGGTTTAATCTTTGGTTGGAATGTGACTCCCTTCTTGTGGTGTCAACTTTTAAGAATGTTTCTCTGGTTCCTTGGAAGTGAAGAAATCAGTGGATGAATGCTTTAGAAATGACAAAGAGAATGAGGTTTCACTGCTCTCACATTTATAGAGAGGGGAATGCTCGTGCTGACAAACTAGCTAATTTTGGTCTCTCTGTCACTAGCTTAATTTGGTGGAATTTAATTCCTAGTTTTATTAGTAATGACTTTTTTAGAAACAGATTTAGCCTTCCTAATTATAGATTTAGCTGATCTTCTTTGTTTTTGGATTTTTTATCCTTTGATAGAGGATTTGGTATTTTTCATGGGTTTTGGTATTAAGTGCCGCATTCATCCTGTATTTTTTCCTTTTTTAATAAAATTAGGGAGGAGTACTCTTTTTCCTTCATGATGTTTTTTCCCTAAGAAGGGTTTTGCATCTGAAGGTTTTAACGAGGCTCCTTACCGTTGTTAAAAAAAAAAAAAATACTTAATAAAGCTAATCACAATCAAATTATTTCATTTAAGCTCACAACACAACCCAAATACACTTATCTGAATCACATATAACATATATTATCATGACTCACCACATCATCAAGTTTTCACAATTTGTAAATATATTAATCAAAGATCATCCTAAATTTTCATAATCTCCAGCTATTCATTTTATACCGAGGTTGCCACCCTCACCATCTCCAGATATTTAATCATCATATGTACATAGTATATACACATGCTGCACATGAACACAATTTCAAGTGAATCCACAAACGTAACTTTTCAAATGTTGCACATACTTGGAGTTTAGTAGAAGGTGTCAAATGACTTGGATTGAGCAAACAGTCATACTTTCAAAATCCTTTAGTTACCCTAACTCAATAAATCTAAAGATAGTGATTTGAGACTAAGTACTGGCCATTCTCACAATAACTACTTAAAACAATCCTCACGTGACCTCGACTAATTTCTAATTTGCTATCAGTACCGTAACTTGAACAACTGGCCTCAGAATCACCTCATCCTTGACATCTAACCTAATTTATGGATTTAAGGCTTGTAAGAGGTGGTTTGGTCAGAAAACCCAAGCAGGTTTGATTAGAGTCTCTTTTACAGCCTCCTAGTTCAGCTTAAACTTTCAGTGTTTAGCTCCAATGTAAAAATAGAGTTTATGATGTCTTATTTATCTAAATTTTTACATAAAAGGTTCTTTTAACATATCAAGGTTTCCTACCAAAACACAGGCTCAAATTCCATCTCTAGGCACAACTTCTGTGATCCACCCCCAATAGGCTCAGTTTTAGTGTTAATTTGCAATTTAAAGTCAAATTTGGGCTATACTTGTGCTACAAGGTTGCTAATTGGTATTCAAGCTTATTTAGTGATACAAAGCTTTGGGGGGAGGTTCCCTATCATTTTCACCTCTGGTTTGGGTCTGCACTTGTTAGTCGTCCTTAAAGCCTTAAAAGTTCATCATTTGGTTCTAGTGGTCCAAATGTAGTTGCACTCATCAATTTTACTTGGAAATTGGTATACTACCTTATTTTAGGATATAAAATCTGTTTTCAAAAGTTATAGCCCCAACCCATTACAGAAATGACATTAGTACTAATACCCCTTTTTGGAGACTATTTGCTTACTTTTGGGCACTAAAAGTTAAAATCAAGTTCCTTAATACCATTCAACCTAATTTTTCACATGGAGAATCCTTATACCATAGAAATAGTGTACCAAATTCCAAAGTCAGATTCAATTCCTAACTTCAATTATTACCGACATTCGGTTTTTGGCCATTACTTGTGTATTTTACATTTTCGTGGCATATTCGAGTTATGCTAAACATTTGACTTGGTTTTTTTTTTTTTTTTTATATATATACAACCTAATTCGATCATAGGAATTTATGGATAAAGGTTCCATTCAAAAACTCCTTCTGGTTTGAGAGTCGTACCATTATACCCCTTTTCGGCTTAAACTAGCTTCAATTTGAAACCTATAAGGCAATTCTAAGTTATAATGCTTACATTGGTTTCTCCCCTTGCATCAAAATATGTTCTTACCTATATGGACTATTGGTGAACGGTTTGTGGAATTTCTACATTAGATTTGATTTTTGACCCTTTAAGCCACTCATTTAAGCCTTAAAGTCATGAATTTGGGTCTACGGGTCCAATATGATCTATTGTTGTCTAATTAAGCTGAATTCTGATTTACGCATAGGGTTTGGTACAAGGAAACTGTAGGAGAAAACCTTGTATCAAAATCTATTTTTAGTTTGGGAATTATGCCAGATTGAAGTAAGGCTTTAAATAGTGTTTTGGTACATTGTACTATAGGTTCATTATAGGCTATGCTCATAGTTTGGCCCTAAAATTTGGCGAACATCTTTCTTATGCTACTTCTGAGTTGTGGCAGAAAGAATAGACATTTTAGTTTGATTATACATATTTACTATCATTTGACTAAAGGTTTGAGTCCAAAGTAATTCATTCACACTTTTCCAAAGTAAACTCATACTAGGTTGAAGTAAGCACTAAGTGGCTAACCTTCCCTACAACTAATTCCACGTTTTACTAGGTTGAAAATGTTCATACTTCGGTGCAATTCTGCATAATTATGCAGAATCTATGCAAAAACCAGAAAAGTCACAAGGGGTTCCACCAACACTTGTATTCATGCTCATTGATCCACTACCTAAGTGCTCATATATACTCTTTCCTATTCAAAACAGATGCAAATCTGAATGATTTCACACCAAATTAGTAGCAATTTAGCTACTGAATAAGAATGAGAAGAAGCTTAAGATGTTGCAAGCTACTGGAGAACGGTCTACTAAACCTTTTCCTAACTAGTCTTGTGTTAAAAAAAAAAAAGCTTCATTTTTTTAGCATATATGATTCCTGAGCTCATACTAGCACTCTTAAGCCTACTTTGGTTTGTGCATTCAACCACAAAACTTACCAGATCATATCCAACTAAAAAAAATCATTGCATTATTCTCTCTATGTACCATAATAGATTATGCTTATAAATGTTAGTGCTAGCTGCTTCAAAATAACCATCAATACAAGTATCAAAACCATTTGAAAAACATAGCTTTCAGAGGAATGTGTAAACATTAACACCATGTCATCCACCTATTGACTAGTCTGGAAAATGTTTGGTCTGAACTGTTGAAACATAAACTAAGAAAAACAATAGCAAGACTGAAAAGCATTGAAGCATTAATCATTAGTACCAGCAATCGGGCATATAGGCAGGCATATAGCCCATAATTCAAACATCATATGAATACATGATATTGAGCCTCTGCATTGAAAAATTAATTCAATTACACACCTATTCCATATCAAAGCATGTAATTATTCCATGCAACACATGGCATATCTCTATAAAGTTTTACATTATCATATTTACTGTTAACATAACATCTTTCATACTCAAAGTATAATTTATAACCAACATAAATATTCCTTCCTTTCATCGAAACCGATTTCCTAATCCACTAATTAAATCGGTATCCATATCGAACACAAGAGCACATCTCCAACATGTAAGGGAGGGAGGGCTATAAACCAAATATTGAGCAAAATGTTTTCAACATATTCGTGACATCTTTCTAAACAAGTTTCTTAGCTTCCAGGGTAAAAATCAATATCACTACTTTTGGTCATTCAAGACATGTAACCAGCACAAAAGTATCCCAAGAGTATTTCAACAAGTAACTAGAGCTAGCAATCTTCAAACCATCAAACAAATAATAGTGCAAATTAGACAATCAACTACTGAATCATCTAATCAAATAGTACTTTGATGTAACATATATATCCATTGGTGATTAGACAAGCACATTAAAAAGTAGTTCAGAAAAGTGAAACACCATATAGCAGCCACAACTCATTAAAAAAAAAAATGAACATTTCCACATCATTTAACAAAAGGTTATTCACAACCACTCACCCAACATTAATCTAGCAAAAATGTGAATTTAAACAATCCAAAGTCCAAATGCAAAGAGGGTTAAAAAAAAAAAAATTTAGGATCACAATGTCTAGATAAAATAGCTTAAGATATATGTTTCCGTGATGCACATAACAGGTAATCAATGTCACAACTCATCACCTATTGCAATCTCCACACAAAATAACACCGCAATAGTAATACCAAAACATATTCCATTATCAGCTTTTCTACCATGATGCTTGAGTTGCCTCAACTTACAGCTGCTTTACCGGGAATTACGTATCGCCGTCCCCAGCAGGCACTAACACATCTGCAACCGGGCGTTACGTACCGTCGTCCTCGGTGCGGTGTACTAATTTAGGATGCATGACCACTAGGCATCCCAGCATATGATCATTATCTCAATGTCATAAGCTCTAATGGGCGTTACGTATCGCCGTCCCCAATAACCTTTCCATAATCAAATCTCGTGCAACTGGGCGTTACATATCGTCGTCCCCAGTACACTCTCACGGTTAAATCTCGCGCAACTGGCCATTACGTATCACCGTCCCCAATGCGACTTGTAGAACCAATTCAAGCATCAGATAGATCTAGCAATTCACATCAGTCTAAAATACACAAGTAATTGCACAAATTGCAATCAACCAAAATACAAAATTATTCCAAACACTTACACTTTGTTTTTATTGCTGACTGGTACATCCCCGAGATAGTGCCGTGTCGACCTGAAAAACAAAATAACTAATCTAAAACATAGTGTTTCGTAAATCCCATTTTTTTTAAAAATAAAAAATAAATGAGCCTAAGCTCTGATACCAACTTTGTCACGACCCAAAACCGAAGCCGTGACTGACCAGAGGGTGGGACAAAGTCCCATCTCCGAAACCTAAAAGTCCAACACAACAAAATGACTATATCTTTCCCAAAATCAAAAAATAACCCTCATCATCACTTTCTAAAGTTTTAAAAAAACATTATTCAAAAGACAACATTTGGAGACCATTTCCTTAACAAAGTAATAGGTCCAAGTGTAAATAAAAGAGTTATAGAAAACCAAGTTTGTGAAAAAAAAAAATTAAGACATTTTGTGTGGCATAGCACTAGGAAGCCCACTCAAGATGTCGGGGTGGCTCGGGTTGGTCCAACAGCTCCTACACCTGCATCTGAAACACTAAGGAAATGAGTTACATAAACTCAATAAAGGCATGAACTAAAATCATAGCATAAGATAACATCAAATGTGAAAATGAAACAAGATTACATAATTAGAATATGAAATGCACAAGGTTCTCATAGTGGGTCTCGTCTCCATGTCATACATTACTTACACAATTCAGAAAATATTTCAACTCACATCAATTCCATATCTCCTATATTCCCATGAATACATACATTCCCATGAGATTGGTTCCAACAATCTCCCCCTTTTTGATGATGAAAAAATATACTAAATTTGATTGAACAAAGTTTTTCTCTAAAGAGCCAGAAGGCTTCCCTAAGAACAAGCTTCTATCAAGTATAGCATTTTATTAGCATCTAACAAATACAGATATGACGGTATATCATATTTAGCATATAAGAGCAAACATGTAATTTATATAAAGATCATAATTCCCTTGTCTTTCTTAATGTTTCAATCATAATTCCCTTATCTTTCTCCCTCTTTTGTCATCATGCAAAAGGTGAAGTGAGACCATCATAGTTTTAAAAATATTTCAAAGACAGAAAAGGAAAAAGAAACTAAGAAGAAGAGGGAGGGGGTGGAGGAGGTTTAGGGGTTGTTGGAAGAAGCCCTGCATCATGGTAGCCATTTTAGACAGCAATTCTGCGTTGTTTGCTTGAAGAGCAGCTGATATGGATCTCTGAACAAAATCTTGAATATTTGGAGGAATGACACTGAAATCTAAAAGTGAAGAGGGATCAGCAGGATGTACAACAGAGATAGGCACTGGCTGAGTGCTTGGATGGTCAGACATATGCTCCTCGAAGTCTCCTATTTCTTCTTGGACCATCTCAATTTGAATTGGCTCTGGAGGAACTGATTATACCATTGAGGTTCAAAGTTATCCTCAATGTCTGTGCAATAGAGAGGAATCTCAAAGAGATCGTCCAGAATCATGAAGGTGACATTCGAGATTCTGAACTTACCTCGGACGGTCGGGGGTCTTAGACTTGTCTTCTTCACTTATACCAGACGAAGAAGCTTGAGTTGTGCACCTCCGATATGCCATTCCCAAAAGGTTTTGGCATCATGATGTCCATGCTACCAATAGTGTTTCTCCATGATACTGGGAAAAATGGACTCGTCCTTGCGAAGCACTATCCAAAACATTGGGTTAAATGTAAAGGGATATGGTTTCACATTTTTGGCTAGCCTTTATCTCTCATCCTTGTCCTTATTCATATCCAACATTGGAATTCTAGGACAGGCACGTGGAGGTACAACTCCCAGCTTTGCCTTTGCAGATTTCTTCCACCGGCTCATTGGAAGATCATGAGCAATCTTGGCTTCCTTTGACATCTCTAGCTCATTTTTGCAGGCGTGATAAGGCAGCAGATCCCTTATATCAAAATATTCTTTGAAGATCGAGGGATAAGCAGGAATGAACTTGACGTCTCTATCCAAGATGAATTTCGGCAGCCCAAAAGATTTGGACCTTTGTTCATTGTAGTTTCTCCAGCCACGCTTCTGCTCAAAAAGTGGGATGATATGGCATCCAACACTGTAGTGGCACCACTGGAAGGCTTTATCCATGATAAAATTTGGATAAATCTTCCGAGGTGGAAACCTTTTTTGTTCCATATGGATTAGCAACGATCCATTAAAGGTAAAGGGTTGGCTAGGCAAGGGCTCACTAGAGAGTTGGTAGGGGTGAGAGATATAACTTATAGGAGTAGGAAAGAATGGGGGCTCATATTCATCTTCTGATGGAGGGATTGGACCCTTAGGATTTTTTGTGAGGGTAAGGAGTGAGTGTTTAAAGAAAAGAACAGGAAATTTTCTTTTGACCACAACCCAATTCGAGCTTTGGTTTTCAAAGAGGGGTGTGGGATCAGAGCATGGGAAGGTTTGTTTTAGATATTTGGGTATAGGGTAAGGTGCTCCATAAGCAATGAAAAGTTTATCTCCCCAAGGAGTGAACCAGTCTTGAGGTTCAAGCGGTGGTGATGAGGGTTGCGAGATTGTGTCTATGTGTTGATTAGGAGAGGATAAGTTTATGGGGTCCTGAGGTGAGGGTGATGGTGATTGGTGAGGAGAAGTTTGTGGTGAGGTTACTATTTTGGGAAAGGGTGAAGATGAGGTGCCCAGACTTTGTTGAATTTCAGACACTACCTTTTCAACCACAGCGGGTTGTTGACCAATTGGAATAATAACTGAACCAGATGGAGAAAGGTGTTCAGTGTTACCTCTAGCCATGGACACGGTGTCCTTGGTCCTTGAAGACCTTGGCCTTCTTAGAGTCAACTTTGGAATTGGTGCTTCAGCTGGAGTCTGTTGTTTCTGTGCCTTGATCACCTTGGATATAGGTTGATCATCATCATCTTCTTCTTCACAGTCGGAAGAACCAGTTTTCTCTTCAGCTTCTGTTGGACGGACAGAAGGTTGGTTTTTAGTGGTTGGACGAGCTTGCCCTATTTTACATCCATTTGCCAATGTACGATCATCAGACTCATTCTATGCCTGACTTGTACCAGCATCTTTCATCTGATCTTTTTTTCTTGTTCTTGTCTTTCTCTTCCAAGAAGGTTGTTACAATATTAAGCTTCATCTTCATCAGGCTTTGCTTCCGAAAACCGGGTTGAACCAGACCTTCAATCCCATGAACTCCAAAGTATTTCAGCTTGCGTTCTGGGGATAGAGTTGCCAAGTCATTGTAAATGAGATGCTTCTCAAATATATTTGACAGCAAAGTAGCCTAGGAAATGGCTGTGTTCTTTCCAGACCCTTGAATGATGGCCTTGACGATTCCAAAGATAAGGCGAGGGAGGTTAACTTGCCTATCTAACAAGAGATGAACCAAGTAGAACTTAGGAGCATTTGAAACCGAATCTTTAGAGCCTGCTTTGTGGATGATTGACTTGTTGAGAATCCGATGAAGAACCCTAGCATTGTTAGTCATTTTAGAACTAACTAGCTTGTCAGAAATGTTTCTCAGCAAACATCCTCCGATGGCCTCTTGACCTCCCCAGTCATTTTCCCAATCATCCTTATTAGTTATTCCAGACTAAGCGCAACCAGTAGCATTTGAGATGGTTGCCTCCGATATTATTACCTCAGTATCCAAGACTTTATTTCTGATTTCCCTTGCAGTAACAGTGGGATTTGTCCAAAACTCCTTTTTCAGCGCATGGTAAATCACAGGAGAACCTTCAAAGAAACTATTCTATCCAGCAACTTGCATATGTGTGGAGATATCAATCCCGCGGTCAGCAAAGAACTTCAGGTCGAACTTGTACTCCACGAGAATCTCAGCATTCTCAACAACCATAGACTTTCCCTTTCCTTTTGCAGAACTAGAAGCACCCATTGTTGCAAAGATAAGAGGGTAGAGGTTTTTCGCAAAAGGTTTTAGAGAGATAGAAGGTTGAAGATGAAAATACTTTGTAAAGGTTTAAACTTTAAAAGAGCTTCCTTTTAAAAATAAAACGTTTCACATTTTTCTTTTTGAAATAAATTAAAAAGAAAAGAAAGGAAAGGTGTGAGGTGACGTCCGCATTAAATGCCTAACACATGTTCCAAGTTTGAAAATTGTAAAACAGCAGTTTGAAATAATGAGAAGAAAACTGACTCAATTAAGGGAATGTGAATTTAATTTGCCTTAGGAAAAGATTTAGTTCATTAAATGTTATGGACGATCAAACATAAACATGTAAAGCACATATATTGGACTATCATTCATTGGACTCTATCATGTATTGGGCGCATGCATTGGACTCATGATCAGTCTATAAAATGCATGTTCAGATGCTTTGTTATGAATGTGAACCTATCTTCAGCTAGAGGTTTGGTGAAGGTATCTGCCCATTGATGGTCAGTATCAATGAATTGAATATCAATTACCCCTTTTTGCACATAATCTCTAATGAAAAGATGTTTAATCTCTATATGCTTAGCTCTAGAATGCAATATAGGATTTTTAGATAGATTTATGGCAGCTGTATTATCATACATGATAGGTATGTTAATTACAAACACGTTGTAGTCCTCTAACTGCTGTTTGGTCCAAAGAATTTGTGAGGAACAACTTGCATTATCAATGTTCTCAGTTTCAGCAGTTGATAAGGCAATTGTGCTTTGCCTGTTGCTTGACCATGAGACTAAATTGGCTCCAATGAAGTGACAGCCTCCACTGGCACTCTTTTGTTATATTCAGTCTCCAGCGTAGTCAGCATCATAGCATTCAACTAACCTATACTCATCATATTTCTTATAGAGCCGACCCAGATTAGTAAAACCTTTACAGTATCTAAATATGCATTTAACTACTGAGAGATGAGACTCTCTAGGATCATATTGAAAACGAGCACAAATACAAACAATGAACATAATATCAAGTCTAGACGCAGTTAGATATAAGAGGGAACCAATCATACCTCTATATACCTTTTGGTCTACCTTTTTATCTTTATCGTCTTTGTTCAGTATGGACGTTGGATGCAAAGGAGTGTTCATTGGTTTGCAGTCATCCATTTTGAAGCGTTTCAGAAGCTCCTTTGTGTAATTATTCTAATGAATGTACATACCGTCTGATGTTTGTTTAACTTGTAATACTAGGAAGAAATTGAGTACTCCCATCATGCTTATTTCAAACTTTCTCTGCATAAGCTTACAAAACTCTTGACAAAGAGATTCATCAATTGCACCAAATATAATATCATCAACGTAAATTTGAGCAACAATAAAGTTATTTTTAACAATTTTCCTAAACAAAGTTTATCAACTTTTCCTCTTGAGAGACCATTTTACATTAGGAATGTACTGAGTCTCTCATACCAAGCTCTAGGAGCTTGTTTGAGTCCGTATAAAGCTTTCTTAATCTTGTATACATGACTCAGGACGGGTTTGACCTTCAAAACCCGATGGTTGCATGATATAAACTTCTTAATTTATTAAACCATTTAGAAAATCACTTTTTACGTCCATCTGGTATAGCATGATGTTATGATGTGCAACATATGATGGTAAAATGCGTATAACTTCTAATCTAGCTACATGAGCGAAGGTTTCAATGTAATCAATACCTTCTTCTTGAGAGTAGCCTTGAGCAGCTAACCTTGCTTTGTTTCTAACAACTTTGCTATCTTTGTCCAGCTTGTTTCTATATACCCATTTTGTTCCTAAGACTGATTTGTCATTTGGCAGAAGGCCCAGCATCCAAACGTCACTATGTTGGAACTAGTTGAGCTCCTCTTGCATGGCAAGGATCCATCCTTCGTCCATCAAGGCTTCATCCACTGACTTTGGTTCCACCTCAGAGATGAAGACTGAATCAGCTTGTTCTCTGAAGGTTGACCTAGTCCAGACTCTATCACTGGCATTGCCAATGATTTGCCCCTCAGGGCGGTAAGTCCTGAACTTCCAATCAGATTGGGTATTGTCCACTTGATGAGACATTGATGCGTCTAAAACATTTTGTGTTGTGTCTGATGATCCATCTTCTTTGATTGTTGGACGATCTTCCGTGTCATTTAGACTCATATCTGCAAAAGATTTGTCCAGATTTGATAATTTCTTATCAGTCTTCTTGTCATCAAAGTTAAATGAACAGATTCTTCTACAACTAAAGTTCTCGAGTTATGTAGTCTAAAAGCTTTTGATGTTTTAGAATATCCTAACAATATTCAATTGTCTTCCTTAGCATCAAACTTACCAAGTTGATCTTTGGTATTTAAAATGAAACATTGACATCCAAAATGGTGGAAATAAGATATGTTGGGTTTGCGTCCTTTCCACAATTCATAAGGAGTCTTATTCATGATTTGTCTTATGTATATTCTATTTTGAATGTCGCAGGCAGTGTTAACAGCTTCATCCCAGAAGTGTTTGGAGACTGAATTATCATTGAGCATTTCCCTAGCCATCTCTTGAAGAGATCAGTTCTTTCTCTCAACAACACCATTTTGTTGTGGTGTTCTAGGGGCAGAGAAATTGTGATAGATACCACTTTCATCACAGAACCTTTAGAATAGCTTATTTTCAAATTCACCTCCATGCTCACTTCGGGTTGAGCTTACATATGCCTTTTTCATTTCATACACATTTGCAGAGTACAACAAAAACCTTGAATGGCTCATCCTTGTGAGCAAGGAACGTAACCCATGACTATCTAGTATAGTCATCAATAATGACAAGCCCATACTTCTTACTACTGATAAAAGCAGTTTGTAACATCCCTGATTTTCTGTAACTCTAATCAAGTTGGTTAATCTTGATTAGGGCTTTGGCTGGTTGTGTGACTTGTTTGCCGTTAGTTTAAGGCTTAGTTGAAAGCTTAAGAATAGGCATGAATCAGGTTGGAAGTGCTTAAGGTGTAACACGAGAAACTAGGAAAGTCATAAGTTTGGAGGGCTCTTCCCAGCTGAGCAGCACGCTCAAGCGTGGGAAGAGTGCACGCTCAAGCATGCCAACGTTTAGATGTTGGCATGTTGCACGCTCAAGCGTGCTGAGTGCGTTTGCCAGTTGGTATGAGTTTTGACACGTGTGAGACACGTGTTAGGCCAGGGAAAAGGCAGTGTGGACGAGGCTCCATGCTCAAGCGTGGAAGAACCCCACGCTTAAGCATGGCCACACTCAAGCGTGGCATTTCTGCATGCTTAAGCGTTCTCAACAGGATGCCATAAGTGAAAGTTTTCACTTTTACTCACACTGAGCCATTTCCCAACTTTTGAAGCTCGAAGTGCAGTGGGTATAGAGAGATTCTGAGATCCTAATGACAGAGAGTTTAGTTTGAAGGTGATCGAGGCTTCAGAACATGATTCTGACAATAAGGTAAACTCGAATCCCTAACAAGCATTCTTCGTGTGTCTTCGAGTTTCTACCTTTTGTCTTGAGCTTTAAAAGGCTAACACTATTACCTATGTGTTGTCCCCGTGATTAGGGCAAAATTCGTGCTCGTGGTTGTACGGATTTCAAGGTGTTCTCGCGGATGTTCCGAAGCTGTTCTTGGTGAGTAGGCTGCGAGCTCAAGCTTGTTGCGGGTGATTCGGCTGCGAGCTCAAGTTCGCGCCAATTTTCAAGTGTGTGGGGAGAAAGAATACTGCTGTCGTCGGGAAGCCAAGAGTAGCGTAGTTGTTGATATTGCTATGTGTAGGGGAGCCCTAAACCCTACTAGAGGTTAAGCCCCGACAAAGTACCTGAACCCTAGGTTTAGCTTACTTTGGGCTATCACCGCTAAGTTTGAACCCTAGGTTAGATAACTGTTGATCGAGGATGAAATGTGTCGTATGTTGCTATGTTGATGAATGTGATACTTATTACCTGTCTACTGCATATGCAACACCCTTTCCCGAGTGTCACATTCCCAAACGTTTATAAGGCCGAAAATATTTATTAATGCGGAAAATACGATTTTTCCTTTTCTTTTCTTTTCATAAAGATGTAATGGGATTAGTAAAGGTAATAAATAATACTAATAAGTGAACTTAGGTTCAACATGCATTACTAGGACATACTGTATACTAAATACAGAAACAGAAAACGAAAAAACAGAAACATCAACATTACTGTATACAGACATAAGTCTAATGTATGACTGACATAAGAAAACACAATAAGTACTAGGAGTCGTAGCTCCCAAAAGGTACTACAAAAACTGACATAGTCTGGCCGACAACAAAACTAAAACAGCAAAAGAGTCCACCTCCGAACTCAAAGGGACTGCGGAACCGAACCATCGTCGCGTCCATCTGTTCAAGCATCAACAGCAAGTACCAGCAGAAAACATACAGATATGGGTGAGATTCCCGTTCATCAACACAACAAAATAGCAGTAGTAAAAACAGGACAACTCACCGGGTAACAGCGTACCCAACATGCTTACAAGGTTCTCAATATAAATCATGTTAAGCAGTTAACAACATAATAGCATGCTAAACATTTAACAGCATAATATAAGGCATCCTTAAACAATACAGCGATGTATAACAATAAATGTAAACATCAATAGCCATAAACATCAATAGCCATGCAATGCAATGCAATGCATATGACTCAATGTCAATGTCACTGGGTACTACTCTGACCCCTACTCCATGGAGCTAACAAAACATTCGGAGAGAGTGAATGGGAGGACATGTTCCGGTTTCTGCCAGCCATGAGCAAGATGCTGCCATGAGCAATATGCTACAAAATTCGTAACGTGCACGTATCTGGCTTTACGGTAACACTCTCGACCAAACATGAAAAGTACGGCATCTAGTAGAGGATATCAGTGTATTGCACGGATTCGCCACGACACAGAAGAATCACCAACTGGTCACATGTCAGCCCTTCCAACCCTGATACCTCCAAAATGACCATTGAAGATCGTCACCGTAAGATTCGCACCCGCATCAAGGTGTAAGCTCAACTCCTAGGCTCAAGGCCTTACAACTATGCACATGAAATGCCAATGCTTACACAAAGCAGATGCGATAAAACAATGTCTATCCATTGGATAAACCTCAAGGTTCACTAAGGTTCTCTTCCTTAGGAACTACACACATCTTTGTTTTATAAAACATTTATCCATCGGATAAATATCTCGTGATTCCTTTGAAATGATCCAGACTGCTTTCAGAATCGCCGACTGTCCCCACAAACCAACACAAGTCTTTTCAGCGTGTTTTGTCCTCACTCACACGCTTTCTAGGAAACTTCCCAGAAGGTCACCCATCCCATAATTACTCTAAGTCAAGCACGCTTAACTATAAAGTACTTATGTTCTAAGTTCCCGAAAAGAAGATAAATCTTGTTGGTATGGGTAGTACCAATCAATTCTTATATGCCTTCCCTTAACTATACAGTCCCATACCTGCATAGCCTCAGGATTCCTTCCACTGTACAGTCCCATACCTGCACAGCCTCAGGATCTCTCTCATTCCAGTTATCACAAGACAGAAACAATTGAACGATTAACCTGGATCCGAATCATCGGTCCGTCATCGAACTACTGTTTCGAAAACCAAAACGTTTCGTGTTTGTGTTTACGTCTTATGAATTATGTCTCAAGTCCTAAGCATTATGAATAAGGATTGAGAATCCTCTTAGATAAGTCTTTAAGCCTTTCTAAGATATTAATCCCTTGTCTTTCAATTAAGGAAACAAGTATTGATTTCACTTAAGTCTTATGAACTCATTGATGTACTAAGTCATCAATGGTATAGCACATGGTCTTGTTCCACCACATACCATACTTAATTAACCCTTGTTTTCAACTCTAAGTTAATTACTTAACTTAGGTTTTTCACGTATAAAACTCTTACGATTGAGTCAGAAAACTCCTTTTGTAAACCAAACAACTTTTACAATTAAAAACTCATTTGATTTGAAACAATATTTGAACTACTTACTTCATTTCTAGCATTTTCTGAAACATGAAATTCGCTTAGCGAGAGTACATTCGCTTAGCTAAATTAAGGTAGTGATACCTCAATTGAAATTCCTTTCTTGCGGGGCGAACAGAAGTTTCGCGTCGCGAGGCTGAGAGTTATATTTGCTCCTTATACAAATCCTCTGTATCGCGAGGCGAATATTGTCTCGCGTCGTGAGGCAGAGAACTGTATTTCAAACCGACCTTCTGCTTCGCGAGGCGATAATTGTCTCGCGTCGCGAGGCAGAGCTACAATTCTTCACTGCTTAGGCGGTTCGCGGGGCGAGAAATACTTCGCTACGCGAGGCAGAGAAGCTGCATCTTTGCTGCTCGGGCTAGTCCACTGTCTCGCGAGGCGAGGCAAGGTTAGCCTGGCGAATGCCTTATTTTCCCTCTGTCTCGCGAGGCGAGACGGGGTTCGCTGGGCGAGTGCCCTGTTTTTCATTTTCCCTAACTCCTTCATTATTTCTTCTTTTGAAACACTTAGTTTGATTAACAAACCTATGGCTAAAGAAAATACATTTTCCACTTTGGTGACACACTTTAAAGGTTAAAACTTCATTTGATCTTTGGATCAAAAATCACTTTTGTTTCTCTTTGAAATCCTAGGTTATGAAATCATGTTTTGTTGCATCAAAACTTTGCCAAAACAAGAACAACATATGTTCTTATATTTTCATCTTACTAAGGCCACAAGCCTACTCCAATGAAAAATGGAGACTTTACTTCACCAACTAAGCAAATATAGCTCAAAAGCTCACACCAATTATGACAAACCACAATTACACCTTATTACATCATAACCAAAACATACAAGTCCACCACACATCATAGTCTCATGACCAAGCATAAAAGTCCATACTTGATCTAGTGATCAAAGTAGGTTTTCCAACATACATGAAAATGATTTTCATTCAATCATATCATCATCAACTTATGCTAAAGCACACTACAACATACTCAAGCATAAACTCATCAAAACAACCTTGTTCTTGAAGAGAACTTAACAAAACTTAACACATAAAAGTGAACCCAAACTAAAGGGTTTCACCCACACATAATTTAAACAACCATCTTCACCACCACCATCTTGGTGTGATGAGGTTCTTCTCCCCATACCTGTTGAAGAGCAGATTCCCGGATCAAAGTCGGTTGATCGGTTTGTGAACCTTCTGATAATTAACACCAACTACAAACAACCAAACAATCAAACATTAAACAACAATCAAACCAAACTCAACAATTCTCACAGAGGGTTTCGGCCACCCTAAAGAGAATAAAGCTAGGAATTGATCTTGGTTTTCCATTTCATGGATTCAAAGGCATTAGGAAAGCTAAGCATGAAATCAAGTGTTAAAAATCAAAAATTGATGAAAACACTATTCATCATCATCAAGAAGGGTTCGGCCCTAATGTGCTTTTTGAGCTATGATGAGAGTTGAATCATAAGCTCTTGGGTTTAGATAGAGAATGATGAGGTGAGTTCAAAGAACTTGGTCTTACCTCAAAAGGATTTTTCTACAATTTCCTATGGATTTTCAAAGTTTTGGATCTAAGAAATAATTTTCATGAAAATGAAGATTGATCTTGAAATAAAGAGATATTCAAGAAGCTAAGAGATCATAGAAGTGATCTTACCTTAAAATGATGGAAGATTGCTCAAGGAATCAAGTGATTCCAACAAGTGATTCAAGCTTTTCAAGAAGAAAAATGGAGTTTCTCTTCAAGAACAACAATGGTGTTCTTCTTTGGGCAGAAATTTCGTGAATGAGGGGCTGGATGGGCTGAGTTCAGCCTTAAAACAAGTCACTTAAGGGCAAAATGGTCATTTGCCAAAAGGGTAAAATGGTAAAAGTGCAAAAGACTAAGGTTAGGGGCATTTTGGTCATTTCGCGTCTAGATTTTCCCGATCGTCATGACGACTCTGGCATACTCTCCCAAGTGTCCTGGGATGTTGTGATATCAAGATTATCTGTTGGCGAGTCTCGGTAAGTCCATATGTGGCTCCGTTCGTCACCCGATTGAGAATTCCGCCCGAACGAAGGTCAGGAAGTTATTTTTCTGAAATTTTTACGAAATTTAACCAAAACGTAGAGAATCAAATTCTAAGACTTACTGTCTCGTTCACGGGTCCATCTGAGGTCTTCTGAGCAGTAAAATCATACTGTCAGTGTAAAATCGCAGACCGGACTCCGTTTGAGTTTTCGACTCAAAACTTAATCGTAGCTTCCTACGATATCGTCGAGCATGACTATGGTCTCGGAATATTTTATTTCCATTCCTAAGACCTCGAATAAAATAAAGACATTAAAATACTGAAGAATTAGAAAGCGTGAAAATCGGGGCGTTACAGCATATGTGTTACTTGGCTTATTGGTATGCTATGCTTGCTATGTGGTTGCTATTATTGCTGCATATATGGTTACGCTACGGCTGTATGCCAGTGTTGTGTTGTTGAGTGGCTGTGAGCCTAGTGTGATCGAGTTGATACCGTGGATGGTTCCACTGATATTATATGTTGTGCTGGTTGAGTTGGAGCTTTGACTCGTGGACGTGTGGCATGGTGGCGGTGTCTATGTTGATGTGTGGCATCATGTTGGATATTGCTGAGTGTTAGGTGTGAGGATCTGGTATCATCTCGTTGAGGTTTTTTATTGCATATCATAGAGGCCAAGTGGCGGGGCCGTATGATGGTAGTATGGGCTGTCAATGTCATGCGAGGTTAGTTATACCTGAATGCGGGTACAGAAAGTTGAAGGGGCGGTCAGTGTGTGGCCTTAGGGATGCTGTCGGTCTCGGGAATAATCTACAGTGACGGATGGGGTTGCTCCTATCGTGTCGTGATGCCCGATCCAATCCTGTTTGCTTGACTAATCCCTGAGCTGTTCCATGTTCTAGGCTAACGTTCCGAGGCAACCAAGACACCCCAATTCCGGGCTCGGAAGGGGGATGCACTCTTATTGGTCATGGCGAGCGGTTCGGTTTCTTGGACAAACTAACTCCTGTTTCGGTCTGGAACTTTGTGTTGTGAGATTTGGCCGACATGCTGCATGGGATTAGTATCCCAACTTAGAGATGGATCTGAGTGAGATATCTATGGAGATGGATGCTTGTTGCATGTGGTGTAGTTGTGCAGGAATGGGACTCCACACCACGAGGATATCATAGGGCCTTCCAAAGTCGTGCAGTTTCTACCGTTCACCCAGATGTGGCATCCGCCGAGATGTCACGAGAGGGACTACATGTGGCCGGCGCCAGCGACATCTCATGTATCCAGTCGGAGAGGGTTCATGAAGCGAGGCCAGCGGAGGAGGTCCGAGCAGTACCTGAGGACCTACAGGCGACGTCGGGTGGTTGTGTCTAGCTCTTCTTCTGAGTACGAGCCGTTGTAAGCTTACTGGCGTAATCATGGAGAGCGGCCAGGGTAGCTTCGAGTATCCACACCATTGATGGTGGGATACTGCCAGTGCATCTCAGGGTGTGAGGTGAGCGCCTTTTCATGTATTTTTTTGAGAGGTGGATGGGTGGTAAAGCTGTTGAGCTGTGAGAGCTTTTCTTTTTGGATGTATATGTTTCCATCTTTCCTTTTGATGTACAAAGGTATGTTTCTATATACAGTATATCAGTGCCCTACTAATGGGGCCACAGTTTATGCATGGTTATGTATATAGTTATTTTATCTGCGTTTTACTCCAATCGTTTACCTTTCTGTAGCACCCCGTTTTCGTGATTAGTATGTGGGACATAGATTCAGCATGTTTAAAGGCTTAATTATGTTCCTTACGTGTTGAGGAAGCTATGGTCAAAATTTGAGACAATTTGACCTAGGAATGAGCTCAAAAAGGGCAAAAACATGGAAGAATGGGCCCAGAAAGCGAAGAAAGGCTAATCGAGTGATTAATTAATTAATGGAGGGTTAACATGTTAAAACTAGATGGGGACTTGAGTACAATAGGCTTTTACGGATAGCCAACAAATAATATAGAAAAATATTCCGGCAGTGAGGTATGCGGGAAAATGCGGAAGAAAACACCCGGGCATGACAACGGGGCGACACGCTTCAACACATGTGGGTGACACATGTCACAACTGGGCACGTGTCACCAAGAGGAAAGTGGCATGGGGGACATCCATCAAAAGGACACATGGATTCCACTTACTACTTTAATTTGACACCTAGTTTTGCAAATACTAAACCTAACACCTAACCAAACATGATCTAAAACAAATGAAAGAAAGGTAAGCCCATCTTCTTCATTTCAACTAACGGATCAGCAAGAGAAGTGAATAAATTCACTCTCAAAAATAGCCATTGTTGAAGAGTTTAAGAGCTTGGTTGGAGTTGCTTCAGTCATTCGAATTTTAAACCGATCGCGTATTCGGGTTCGTAGCTGTGACACCTACGTACTGCTGTTATTGCATGTGAGTTTCCTTGAGGTAATTCAGTGTCGACATTGCCAACATTTACCTTTCTTTTAGTCATTTAATTCTATTTCTTCTGCATTCTCCTTCCTACTATCGTTTCGGTGCGTTTAAGGCATTTACGGTGCGCTATTGATTGTTTGAGGAATTGTACAAAGACTCACGTTGGGCTTAAGACTGTGAGGGACAGTCTCTATTCATGGTAAATTCCCGCTCTCTTTTCATGTTTGTCTCCCTTGGGTTCATTGATTCGGACCTTGCAATTGTTTATCGTTTTTTTCATGATCGTTTCTGAGTTTTTGGTTGTTTTCTAGACTCAGTGCATGTACTCGGGCCGATTATTGGACCAACGTGTATGTCGGGGGTATCTTTGTCAGTGTGAGGATCCGTGTGGTGTATTCGTTGAAAAGCGACGGTTGCGGAGTCGCAGGCAGGAGTCGTACGGGAAAAAGCGCATAGCAGCTAATGTAGGAAGAAAGAAATTGTTATCATCGGGAAGGCATGCATAGTATAGTATGTATGCATGTGTAGGGGAGCCTTAAACCCTACTAGAGGTTAAGCCCTGGACAAATTACCTAGACCCCATGTGTAGGTATTTTTGGGCTATCACCACTAAGATAATAACCCAGGCTAGATGACATGATTGTTGAGGTTGATATATTGAACTGCCTATGTGATTATCTGTTTATCTGTCAACGTGATGATATCTATATTGGCATGCTTATTGCTGTGATATTTTATTCTTGTGATTGGCTGGATGATTGTTGATGAGAGTATGGTACCGTCGCTATTATGACCGTGGAGCTATGGCTCGTGTACGCAAGGCGTCGTGTTGATGTTGATCTTATCATGGATGCAATGCATCGTTGTTATGGCAGAGTGCTTAGGCGTGAGGTTCCGGTATCAATTTGTGATGGATGTTTGTTGCATATCATATCATATTTGATCCCAATGGGGGATGCCCAAATAGGGGCGAGATGTGTACCACCGATCTCGAGGCGGGATGTCCAATTGAGGACGTTATTGATCCTTACGAGGATGTCCAATTAGGGTGGGATGTATTGATCCCAACGGGGATGTCCAATTGGGGATGTTAGTGATCCCGACGGGGATGTCCAACTGGGGACGTGATGAATTCGGCCGAGATGCATATAGGGATTAGTATCCCTCATAAATGTTTTGATTTGAGAGAATAACATTTGAGATGGTTGTGTTGAATGACTCGGGAGATGCTTGTTTTGAGTGTTGATTGTTGTATGTGATGCATGCTACATGTTTACATGTTATACCGCCGCCTCTCTCCCATGTTTGATGATATGCATGTTTCTTATCTCCCTGTCTTTTCTCGGTGTGTTTCTTCTATTTTGTGGGAAGACCCTGTGGAGGAACCAGTCGCTAAGGAATTGGAGGGCACTCCTTATGAGCCTGATGCCGGTGGATGAGCCATGAACCCCAGCCTCAAGAGGTTTTGAATTTCTGTACCAGAGAAGGATACGAGATCCTCATTAGAGTATGTGCCCCTGCGGATCTATAAGTTCACATGTGGTATGGGATAGGGTAGTTCAGGACATCGCCGTCATCGATGACGAGATGCCGCTAGTGCGTCTATATAAGAGTGTGATGTGAGGGTTTTTTGATGTATTTTGAGCATGGGTGGTGAGTGCTGAAAGCACAAAAGTCTTTCTCTGTCTTTTGATGTATTTTGTTTCATTTCAGTGTCAAATGTACTGATGCTTGTATATATTTCTACTATAGCCCTACTGATGGGGCAACCGATGCATGTATATATTTCTTTACTGCGTAACTCTGTTGTATGCAAGTTTTTCTTTTGTTTCTGCTTCTACCTTTCCGGTTCGCTTCATTTTCTAAATAAAGTGCGCTAACATTTACAATACGGTTAAGGTTAGTTAATATCTTAGGTTCTTTAATGGGACGGCGGGTCATCTCATTTGGGGGTATCAGAGTAGTTTGATTCTAAATTGTGGACTGCGTGGTCTAGGATGTGTACTGGCCTTATTAGTTGTATCCACATCGGATGCCTACTATTTCTAGATTTTGGGTAGAGTGTCCCATATGCGAGTTACCATTTGTGATAACGGTTTCGTTCGTTCATAAGGCATATAGTATGTGTACATGTTTATGTAGTATTGTATCTCTTATGAATGTGAAGTTCTCACAAATCTACCATGTGCACCCAAATGAGGAGTGGGTGTCTAGGAAGTTTGAGGATGGGTTGAGGCCCGAACTGAAGAGGACGATGTTACCTTTTGAAATCACCCAGTTTCCAGTCGTGGTGGAGAAGTGTACGATATTCAAGGGACATGATCAAACTAGAGTTATACGACCACAAGCAAAAAGCGGAGGACCATAAGCAAACAACAATTTATGGAAGGGGGAATACTAGTCGAGGGCAACCAGGATTTTCCACACGTTTCCGATGCGGCACACTGCATCTTGTTAAGGATTGTCCTCAAGCACCCAGTGTCAACTGTTTCTGTTGTGGCAAGTGGGATCACTATGCCAGTGAGTGTCGACAAGGGGATACTGGTAGAAGTTAAGTGCCGCTACAAAGTAGAAGAACCCAGGATGCGAGAACAAGACAACAAGCAGTGAACCAGCAGGGTAGACTGCAGATACCGGGGAGAGTGTTTGTTGTGAGATGGTCTGAAGCCTCTCGAAGTCCCTATCTAATACAAGGTAAGTGCCTAGTAGCTAGGAAACTCATAGCTGTTTTATTTGATTCAGGGGCTACACATTCTTTTATATCACTAGCTTGTATGGATCACTTAGACTTACCTGTTTCATCTTTACCATATGACTTAACTGTTTCTACACCTACGGGTGATTCCCTTACAACCTTATTTGTTTTTTTGCAATGCCCGGCTATCATAGAGAACCGATCTTTTCTTGTGGACCTAGTCTGGCTACCTATGCAGCAGATTGACATTATCTTAGCCAAGGACTGGCTTTCGGCCAACCATATTGTACTTGACTATTCAAATAAAACCCTTCGTATCTCCGAGCAATCTAGATCATTGCCTGCTAATGATGGTGTGTCGAGAGGTGTACGATCAGGACAATGCATGTAGTTGTTTTCCTTGGAGGTTAAGGAGACTCTTAGTCTAGATGCTTTACCGGTGCCACCTAAGAGAGATCAGATAGAGTTCGCAATTGATCTTGTACCTGGAATCGGACCGATTTCGATAGCACCCTATTAGATGACCCTAACAGAGTTGGCAGAGTTGAAGAAACAACTGGACGACATGTTGAAACAGTTTATAAGACCTAGTGTTTCACTGTGGGGTGCACCAGTGCTGTTCGTTAAGAAAAAAGATAGTAGTTCAAGGCTGTGTGTGGACTACAGATAGCTCAACAAGGTAACGATCAAGAATAAGTACCGGTTGCTAAGGATCGATGACCTTATAGACCAGTTGAGGGGAGCAATAGTGTTTTTGAAGATCGACTTGAGATCCAGATATCATCAGATAAGGGTGAAGGAGGATGATATACGGAAGATGACTTTCAGGAGTCGGTACGGGCACTATGAGTACTTAGTTATGCCTTTCGATGTGACTAATGCTCCAGCCATGTTCATAGACTATATGAATAGGATCTTCAGACCGTACCTTGATAAGTTTTTGGTCGTTTTCATTGATGACATTCTTATCTACTCTTCAGACAAGGAAGGGCAGCAAGAACACCTGAGGGTTGTACTTCAAGTTCTTTAGGACAGACAACTCTATGTCAAGTTGTCTAAGTGTTCGTTCCGGCTGGAAGAGGTACAATTCCTTGGACATGTGATCAACAAGGATGGCATAGTAGTAGATCTTGCAAAGGTTGAAGCTATGGTTAAGTGGGAAAGCCCTAAGACGGTATGTGAGATCCGAAGTTTTCTTGGGCTAGCAGGATACTAAAGAAGGTTCATCGAAGGATTTTCGAAGATTATTTTACCTCTAACGCAGTTGACGAGAAAAGGAAGAGTGTTTGAATGAACAGAAGAGTGCGAGGCTAGTTTCCAAGAGCTAAAAAAGAGGCTAACTGCATCTCCGGTACTAGTCTTGCCAGATCCATCAACATCGTTCGACGTGTACTGTGATGCATCATATCAAGGCTTGGGTTGCGTACTCAAACAGTTAAGAGTGGATGAACAGAATAACCCACCCATGACCTAGAGTTGGCCACAATAGTGTTTGCATTGAAGATATGGAGACACTATCTCTATGGTGCTAAATTCAGTGTGTTTGGCGACCATAAAAGTTTAAAGTATCTGTTCCACCAAAAGGATTTGAACATGCGCCATCGGAGATGGATGGAATTCATAAAGGATTATGAGTTTGATCTGAAGTACCATCCAGGGAAGGCCAAGGTGGTAGCAGAGGCATTGAATGGGAAATCTTTGCATATATCCGCTATGATGGTGAAGGAGTTGGAACTGATGGAACAGTTCAGAGAGCTGAATCTAGATGTGGAGCTATCCAAAGACAAGATGAGTTTAGGAATGGTCACTATCACCAGTGATTTCCTGAACTTAATCTGGAAAAAGCAAGGCGAAGATCAATACCTACATGAGATGAACCAGATGGTGGAAGAAGGTAGGACATCAGAGTTTAAGAGGGGTACTGACGGGATAGAGAGATTAGGAAGCTTATCTTAGAAGGGGCACATAAGAGCAAGCTAAGCTTTCATCCAGGGGCTACGAACATATACCACGACCTGAAACAGGATATTCTAGTGGCCAGGAATGAAGAAGGAGGTAGCAGAGTATGTCCAATCCTGTTTGGTGTGCCAAAAGGCAAAGATTCAACACCAGAAGCCAGTAGGATTGTTCCAATCACTGGACGTCCCAAAATGGAAATTGGATAGGATTGCAATGGACTTTGTTTCCGGACTGCCAAGGACGCAAAAGAGGAGCGATGCAATTTGGGTAATCGTTGACAGGCTTACGAAATGTGCAATACCCTTTCCCGAGTGTCACATTCCCGAACGATTATAAGGCCGAAATAATATTAATGCGGAAAATGCGGTTTTCTTTTTTTTTCTTTTCACAATAATGTAATGGGATTAGTAAAGGTAAGTAATAATAAACAAACTTAGACTCACCATGCATTTCTAGCAGTCATACAAAATTACATACAAAATAGAAACAATAATGTATACAGACATAGGTCCAAGCCTAACTGATAATAAGTATATAATAAGTACTAGGAGTCACAGCTACCCAAAAGGTTCAATAGACACTTGATACAGCCTGGCCAAAACTAAACAGCAAAAGGAGTACCCATCCGGACTCAAAGTGTATGCTAAACTGAATCGTCGTCGCACCCATCTTCTTAAGCAGAAACAGCAATACTAGCAGAGAAGATATACAGATATGGGTGAGATTCCCAATCATCAACATAGCAAAATAGCAGAAGTAAAAACGGGACGACGCCCCAAGTAATAACATACTTAACATACATACCATAAATCTCAATATATCATGTTAATCAATTAGCGGCACAAAATAAGGCATTCTCGAAAACAGAATAGCGATGTACAACAAGTAAATGTAATCATCAACAGCTATGCAATGCAATTCAATGTAAATGACTCAATGCCATATGCCACAAGGGTAAAACTCTGACCCCTGCTCCATGGAGCTGACAAAACATCGGAGAGAGTGAATGGGAGGACATGTTCCGTGTATGCTAGCCATTGGCAAGATGCTACAACATTCGTAACGTGCACGTATCTGACTTTACGGAAACACTCTACACCAAACATGAAAGTACGACATCTAGTCGAGGATATCAATGTATTGCTTGGAGTCGCCATGACACAGAAGAGCTACCAATTGGTCACATGTCAGCCTTTCCAACCCTTATACCTCCAAGACTATTTAAAACGTCACCGTAAGATTCACACCTGCATCAAGGTGTATGCTCAACTCCTAGGCTCAAGGCCTTACAACTCATGCAATGAAATGCCAATTCTTGCACAAAGCAGATGCGATAAAGCAATGTCTATCCACCGAATAAACCTCAAGGTTCACTAATATTCCCTTCCTTAGGAACTATACACGTCTTCGTATTACAAAACTTTTATCCACCGAATAAATCTCGTGATCCCTCTAAGATCGAGTCATTACAAGATGGAAACAATTGAACGATTGGCCTGGATTGGAATCACCGGTCCGTCATCGAACTACTGTTCCAAAACCCAAAACGTTTCATGTTTGTGTTTTTGTCTTATGAATTACATCTCAAGTCGTAATTATTATGAAGAAGGATTGAGAATCCTCTTAGATAAGTCTTTGATCCTTTCTAAGATATTAATTCCTTGGATTTCGAATAATGAAATAAGTATTGATTCACTTAAGTCTTATGAAGTCATTGATGAACTAAATCATCATTGGTATAGTGCATGGTCTTGTTCCACCATATACTATACTTAATTATCTCATCTCTTTTGCTCTAAGTTAAGTAAATAACTTAGGTTTTCATGCGTAAAAATTTACGATTTAAAGTTGAAAACTCTCGAGTTGAAACTTTGCAAACCAAAACCTTTCTAATTGAAAAACTCATTTGATTTGAAATAACTTTGTACTTGCTTAAAGTAAAGTACCTTAACTAATTTGAAAAGGGTTTTTCCTTACTAACTTAGTGTAAAACCATGATCTAAGTTAGTGTAAAAGATAATAGAATTTTCATTTAGTTTTCAAACTACGATCAAATTAGTTCAAACTTGAGGACAAAGTCCACTTTATACTTTGAAGATTGATTGTGAACTTGGTTTTAAAATGAAGGTGATATCCCATCAAAACTTAAGGTAACTTCATATTACTCTTTCTTCCATGAAATCACTTTTATCATTTTACTTTTAAAACACTTAGTAAATTGGATGAACTATGACTACTAAAGTAAAAATACATTTTCACATTAGTTAAAACACTTGAAGGTTGAAACTCTATTTTATCTTTGGATCAAAATCACTTCTTGTTTTGTTTTGAAATATAAGTTTTTTTTTGACAAAAATAGGGCCTCATTAAAACGTTATGATGCAAAACCCTCCTTAAGGAAAAAACATCATGAACGAAAAAGAGCACCCATACTTTTATTAAAACAAATGAAAAATAGTACAGAAAAACAATGGGGGGACATAAAACCAAAACCCATTGAAGCAAAATTACTTAAACATATAACTAGGTAAACCAATTCTATTTCGATAAAAATACTCATTAATGGAAGTTGGAATGGTGTTCCACCAATGGAACCCAGAAAAATTAAAATCAAGAGACGCAATTGTATCTGCACAGCTATTTCCCTCTCTATAGATATGGGAAACCCGAAAAACCATCCTAGAAGTTAAAGATAAACAATTTTTCCACTGGTTCCTTAAATCCCAAGGAACAATGTCAAGAGACTTAAAAGGTAAAATCACTAACATAGAGTCACACTCCAACCAAAGGTTATGCCAACCTTTTTTAAAAGCAATCTCAATAGCAAACATGGCACCATAAATTTCAGCTTGCAAGGAGTAACTCATTCCAAGATTAACTGCAAAACAACCCATAGATGCCCCACTTTTATCTCTGAAAATACTACCGCAAGAAGCATAACCAGGAGAACCTTTTGCAGCCCCATCAGTATTGCATTTAATCCAGAAACAAGGAGGGGCAATCCAAAGCACCTCTTTAGGCAAGCAATCCTTCCTAGGATTTATTGTAATCGAAAAAACTTAAGGAAGGCAAACTCAACAATGTCTGAACTAGCATGACCCTTGCTCCAATTTTCAGATAGATTAACATTAGCAGAAATGATGTTTTGAGTAGAGCTCAAACTTACCTTGTTGTCATCAAACCTTAACTTGTTCCTACAAAACCATATACCCCAAAAACAATTGACAATGGCAGCTGAAACCACCTCTTTAGCCTGACCAGACCACAACTTTTCACAAACAACAACAATGGAATGCACAGAATAACTCTGCTCCAAATACATTTGGCCCACTGAACAGACTGACTAGCAGGAACAAGAAACTGATAAGCAGATTTGAAGGACAACTCACCCGAGGAAGATAACTTCCATCTCAAGGAATCCTCACCCAAGTCAAAAGGGATGCAGACAGATCGCAGAACATCATTGATGACAGGGAACTTATGTAACAAAGAAGCAGGAACTGACCATTGGCCATCAACTATAAAATCACTGACCTTGGTAACAAGTTGAGTGTGAATATGAGCAGGGATATTCAGGATAGAAACCAATGGATTAGGAATCCATGGATCAGTCCAAAAATTGAATGCCTCACCTGAACCAAGTTGCCAGGCACCATGCTCCAAAACTGTAGATAACTGCTGTTTCAGACCAGACCATATGGAGGAACTTATGTGATATTGAATAACAGCCTTCCCCCTAAAGACCCTTGCCCTCAACAAGCAGGCTCACTGATCTTTAGATTGAACAAGCTTCCAACATAGCCGCAGCATTGCTGCTTCATTAACTTTCCTTAAAGACCTGATGCCAATGCCACCCTCAATGGTAGGCCTACAAACCTTCTGCCAAGAAACCGTGCAAATTTTCCTGCAGTTCACCTCCTCAGACCAAATAAAGTTTCTAATCCATTTCTCAACTAGTTTCAGCAATCGCACTGGCCAAGCATAAGACATGAAACTAAACAACATAAAACCAAAAACACAAGACTTGACTAATTCAACTCTACCAGCTATAGATAAGAGGGAGGCCTTCCAAGCAGATAATCTTGCTTTGACTTTATCAGCAATGGGCTGCAGATGTATAACTTTTGGTTTAACCTTGAAAATTGGAGTCCCTAAGTACACAAAAGGTAATCTACCAATAGCAAAACCAAGAGTTTCAGCAATAGCAGCCTGTCTTCGAATAGAGATAGCACCTGGATAAAAATTCGATTTACTTGGATTGATAAACTGGCCAGAAGCAGAACCATATCTATAGAAAAGAGCCATCAACTCTTGTAGATTTCGTTGCGTACCTTTACAAAACAGCATTACATCATCAGCATAAAGGACATGAGAAGGAACCTTGCATCCCCTTAGACCAGAGATAAAAGACAGATTCCCTCCTTGAACCAGCTTAGTGATACCTCTACTTAAAACCTCTTCAGCTAGGCAAAAGAGCAAAAGGGACAAAGGATATCCTTTCCTAATACCCCTCTTACAAGAAAAGTAGCCTGTGAGCTTACCATTCACAGAGATAGACAACTTAGCTGAAGCAAGAATAACCTCAATCCAGCTGCAAAACTTGGTGTCAAAACCAAAAGCCCGTAGAACTTTTAGAAGAAAATACCAATCCAAAGTATCAAACGCCTTCTTAATATCAATTTTTAGAGCCAAATTACCACCAAAGTTCCTCTTGTCAATCAAGTTTATCACCCCAGAAGTAAGGCAAATACAATCTGAAATCTGTCTTCCATGAATGAAACCTCTTTGATTGGGAGAAATGATGTGAGGAGCAATGAAAGCTAGCCTATCAGCCAACACCTTGGATTTTAAACTTGAAATTAGCCACAGCAATTGGCCTATACTGCTCAATCCGATCAGCCTCAGGCACCTTGGGAATGAGAACAACAAGATTAGCATTAAAATTAGGCAAGATCCAGCTAGATGTAAAAAATTGAAAGACTGCATTAACTACATCATCCTCGATAACATTCCGGTAAGTTTGATAAAATTGAGCACCAAACCCATCAGGACCAGGAGCACCCTCATGATTCATACCAAAAACTGCCTGCTTAACCTCTTCAGCCGAAGGAATAGCAGTCAGCAACTTGTTGTCATCCACTGAAACAGAACTTGAAATCACATCATCAACAAGACCATTATCCACACAACTGTTTTCTAAGCAGAAGATATCCTGAAAGTATTGAACCACATGATCCTCAATCTGAGAAACATTACTAAGAATTTGATCCCCACACTTCAGCATGCTCATTTGCTTAGCTACATTCCTAATCTTGGTCATTTCATGAAAAAACTGAGTGTTCCTGTCACCCTCTAGCTGCCATTTAATCCTGGACTTTTCATGCCAAAAATCCTCCTGATATTGCAAAGCCATTCCTAGCTCGAGCTGAGCAGATTTTCAAGATCTCGAAGGGAGTCTGACATACCATCTACATCAAGTTGCTGCTGAATCGAATTCAACTGCTGTTGAGCATTGGAGACATTAGCATGCACATCCCCAAACACTCCTTTATTCCACACCTTTAATCTATCTTTTAAAATCTTCAACTTCTGACACAAAACAAACATTGGACAACCACCAATATTACAATCCCAAGCCTCCTTAACAATCTCTAAACACTGCGGATGATGTGACCATATTTTCATAAACTTGAAAGAAGAACTATGTAAAGAAACATCTTTCTGCAAATCTAACAATAAAGGGAAATGATCCGACCTTGATTTTGTTAAAGTGCAACAAGAGATACTTGTCCATGAATTTAGCCAAAGATCATTACAAATAGACCTATCCAACCTCTTTTCAGTCAAAGCCCTCCCCCTCCTACCATTACACCAAGTAAATTGATTACCTCTGGTTGGAAGGTGGATAAGATTGTTGCAAGCAATCCACAGGTGGAATTCTTCACAAGCTATTTTTGATGGACTACCACTACCTCTATACTCATAAGCTCCAAGGACAGTATTGAAATCACCAATGAAACACCAAGGCAAACTATGATTATCCTGCAAATCATTCAAATCCTTCCAAGCTGCCTCCTATTCAAATAACAAGTAGAATCATAAACTGCGACAATGCCAAAATCCTGATTATCCACCTTCACAGAAAAAGCAATAAGCTGAGAAGAACTGGAAACAACATAAGGCCACCACTTCTCAGAACACAGTAACCATAAGGTTGGGATACTATGCTGCCTATCATTAACAGCAAAAACACTGAGTCCAAGATTACTCCAATACCTAACCGGAACTTTGTGCAAATCCATCCAAGGTTCAGAAATGAAAACAAAGTCAGGTTTGTTAGCACAACAGAGCTGCTTCAAAACCAACCTAGTTGAGGAGTTGGCTAAGCCTCTAACATTCCAATAGAGGCACTTCATTGAGCAAGAAACAATGATCCTGCCCTTGAATGGGTAATAGGCACATCAGCTTTGGCATTATTTTTCTTTTGTTTCAGTCTCTTCTTTTGAGATTTTGACAGAGTTGGCTCTAAATCAACCACATTTGGTTGACATGGATCAACCATTTGTCGGTTACTAGTTGCATTCATTTCTTCAGTAACCATGTCATCCCAATTCCTATTTAACACATTCAGATCGTGTTGCACAGTAGGAGGAAGTTGCTGCAAGTCATGCTGAAGAGCAACTTGAGAAGACGAACTAATTAAAGGTCTAACCTGAGACTCAGGTGTGTTCTTGACCATAACCGACTGAGATGGACTTGTGGATGGCACCCTCGGATTGACTGTCTCCTCAAACACAGTCTCAACTGAAACCTCATCATCCTCAGTCACCTTATTCCCCAAAGGAAGAGGGTTATCATTCCTTTCCAAAACCGGAATATCAAATCTGCTAAAATCTCTATCAATCACAACATCAGGTCCCTTCACGGGATCTAATTCTAGAACTGCTATACTAGCACCTCCTTTAAAAACATCATGCCCCAGTAAAACACCTTTTCCTTTATCCTGTGTGTCAAGATCGCCTTTCTTATCAGCAATTTTTGGCACATAGCGAGAAATCAATTTCTTGGTGCCTAAGTCAGCCTTTGTAGCCTTTATCCTCTTACAATGAGAATCAGTGTGACCAATAACAGAGCAATGAGAACAAAACATTGGCAATTTTTCATATTCAACATTGACCAAAAATGCAAACTCCTCTCTCTCCACCATAATAACGTCTCTCAATTGATTTTTCAAATCAAGATCAACAAGAACCCTGGCAAAGTGACCAAAAGACCTCTTAGTTGTTGCATCATCAAAGGATAATGGGGTACCAATGCCCCAGGCAATAGCAAACAAAATCTTTGGCTTGCAATACTCTTGAGGAAGATCAAAAATACGAATCCAACATTGAGCATTGGATTGCTTAGCCACGTTAGGAGTGAAATCTGGGGTCCAAGAAAACAGCCTCAAGACACCCGGATTAAGGGACCAAGAACCAACTGCAAGAACTTTGCACAAGTCCTCTATTGATGAGAAACTAAACTCATATAAGCCCATACCAATCGGGGTTAGCTTCCATTTGTTGATAGGCTGCCAAAGCTTCAATAACTTGACCCGCAAGTCATCTAACTTGTACGGAGAATCACCCTTCACAAGAACCAATCTACCATGCAAATTATTTTTGCAGCTTTCCACCCCGGCAATATATTCATCTTGAGGAATCTTCACAGCAACAACATCTCCCTTCAAACAAGGAGTAGGGAGTTGACTCAAAGGTATATCACACGCATTGGACAATGCTTATGCAAAAGTTTTGGGAGGCAAAGAAGAGTCCCGTAAGGAGGAGAAAGGAGGAGGTAACGGAGAGGAAGAAGGAGGAGGGAGAGGCAGAGGAGGGGGAGGAAAAGCAGACTTCGGGAAGAGGACATGCAACTCACACCGAGATGAGGCAGCCATGGAATCCTAGTTTACCATGAAAACCCTAGCAGAGCATGCAAACTCATCTTTCTAACAACGTCTTACGTTTAAACGTTTTGAAAAATTTTCTGTTTATTGAATTTCTAACTTTTAAAAACATTGAATGTTCAAGAACAACTCATGTTCTTCCTTTTTCTTAAGGTCAAGGCCGAATGCTCCCACACAAGGGATGTGAAGATTTTGCTTCACCAACTTGTCATGTCATTGCTCAGATGCTTACAATATTACAATGAACAAGAATCATGCATCATTGAATCATAATCAAACTTGATCTAGAGATCAAAGTATGGTTTTCAACATACATGAAAATATTTTTCCATCCAACCACACATCATTATAAGCACATACTAAACATAGAACCATTATTACAATCATGTTCTCCAAGAGAACTTCATAGATAAAGTAGTGAACCCAAACAAAAGGGTTTCACCGAAACAACCATAAACAACCATTTTCACCTCCCACCAATTTTGGTGTGATGAGGTTCACTCCCCATACCTTTTGGTGAAGTAATCCTCCAGATGAAAGTCGTGTGACCGGTTCGCGAATCTCCCGATTATTCGCCCGAATAGTCAACACCAACTACAATCACATAGTCATTCAAACATTAACATCTAACAACAAGAATTCTTCCTATTTCCATCAACATAGGATTCGTCCATGGGTTTTTAAATTTAGCTAGAGATGTCTGAAATTTCTTATCTCTTGGATGAATGATCCTTAGGTATACCTAACACTAAAACAAGTCTCATTACTCAAAACTTGAATAAAAAACTCAAGCTTTCCCAACATATGTGATTCGGCCTTATATACCCATATGAGTTAGAGAACTTTTTTGGTTACAAGCTCTTGGATTATGAAAGAGGATGATGAAACTAGCTAATAAAAATTGGTTTGACATTAAAAGGATTTTTCTACACTTTTCTATGAATTTTTGAAGTTTGAAGTTCAACTTGAACAAAAGCTTGAAAAGCATAGTTTCAATGGAAGAAAATTAAGATTAAGAGACCAAAGAAGAAGTCTATACCTCGTAGAGAATGAAGGTGATCAAGATAATCAACTTTGCTTCTCAAAGTTCTTGAAGTTTCTTAAGGAAAATGGAGAGAAAAAGATGAGAAAGTGTGATGAAGATGATGTTATGAAGAGAAAGTGATTGGAAGGCCTTCATGAAATGGAATTTCATGTGGGGTTAAGGTGAGGGTAAAAAGGTCCACAAATTTTCACTTAAGGGGCAAAATGGTCTTTTCACACAAGGTTAAATGGTAATTATGAAAAAGGTTAGGGGTATTTTGGTCTTTTCACGTCCAGATATTTTCTAAATCATCATGACACTTGGCATCCATCCCAAGGTGATGTGACCTGATGTGACTTCATGTTTATCCGTTAGCGGGTCCCGTTAAATCCATATACTGCTCCGTTCGTTATCCGATTGAAGATTTTCCCCGAATAAAGCGTAGGATCTGATTTTGTTTAAATTTAACAAAAATGTTGGAAATACAATTCTAAGACTAATTGTCTCGTTCACGAGTCAAAATTAGGTCTTTTGAGAAGTAAAATACTATTGTCAGTGAAAAAACATAGACTGGGCTCCGTCTGCGTTTTCGACCCAAAATTTAACCGTAACTCCCTACGATAGCGTAGAGCATGACTATGGTCTCAAATTATTTTAATTCACTCTCTAGACCCTCTAATAAAATACAAACACATAAATACTGTTTATTAATATTATAAAGCTTGAAAAATCGAGGTGTTACATTACTACCCCTCTTAAAAGAATTTCGTTCTCGAAATTTAACGTACCTCTTAAAATAGACTCGGATACTGTCGTTGCATGTCTTCTTCTCTTTCCCCGGTAGCGTCACCTGAAGTCTCGTTCCAGATAACTTTGACCAAAGATATCTCCTTCCCTCGCAGTTGCTTTACTCTTTTGTCCTCGATCTTAACAGGCAGTGTTTCATAGGTCAAGTTATCCTTTAGCTGTACTGAATCAGACTTTATGACATGACTAGGATCCAGAATATATTTTCGTAGTTGCAAAACATGAAAAACATTATGAAGGTTGGATAGAAAAGGTGGTAAAGCCATTTGGTAAGCTACTGGACCTATCCGACGAAGAATTTGAGAAGGTCCGATGAATTTTGGAGTGAGCTTTCTGGACTTAAGGACCCTGCCCACCCCAGTCGTTGGAGTGACGCTCAAAAACACATGATCACCTTCTTTGAAATCAAGGGGCCTACGTCTTTTATCCGCATAATTTTTCTGTCGGCTCTGAGTTGTCCTCGTCTTCTCTTGAATCAGTTTCACCTTTTCTGTTGTTTGTTGCAGTAGTTCAGGTCCTAATGAACCACTTTCTCCATCTTGATACCAATATAAAGATGTTCTGCATCGTCGTCCGTATAAAGCTTCATAGGGCACCATCCCTATGCTCGAATGATTACTGTTGTTGTAGGTTAACTCTGTCAACGGTAGGAAACTCTCCCAACTTCCGGCATGTTCCAACACACATGCCCTCAATAGGTCCTCTAAAGATTGAATCGTCCTTTCTGATTGTCCGTCAGTCTAAGGATGATAAGCCGAACTCAGCCATAACTTCATTCCTAGGGCTTCATGTAAACTCTGCTAAACCTTCGAAGTAAAACGTGGATCTCTATCTGATATGATGCTTGAAGGTACCCCATGTTGTCTCACAATCTAGCTGATGTAAATCTGAGTCAGGTTCTCCATGAAATACTTGATATTGATAGGTAGAAAATGAGCTGATTTCGTAAGCCTATCAACTACTACCCAAATGGAATCGCACCCCTTAGGTGTCCTTGGCAAACACGTCACAAAATCCATTGCTATGCCATCCCATTTCCACTTTGGGATATCCAACGGAAGTAACATTCCCGCTGGCCTTTGATGTTCAACCTTTGCTTTTTGACACACCAAGCAAGACACCACATAATCAGCGACATCTATTTTCATGCCTTGCCACCAAAATAACCGCTTCAGGTCTTGGTACATCTTGGTCGATCTTGGATGCATACTCAACTTGCTTCTATGAGCTTCGTCCAGAATTAACCTCCTTATCTCTGGGTTATTTGGCACACAAACCCGTTCTCCTCGTCTTAGGATTCCATCCGCTCCTTCCTTGTATTCAGACGTCATCCCTTTCTTCAGATTTCCTCGCTCTTTCTCTAAATACTGGTCGTACACTTATTTCTCCCGAATCTAATCCATCAGATCATATGACACTGTAACCATGCCCACACAAAGTCTCCCAGGCATACTGACCATGGAAAGATGCATATCTCTGAATTGTTCTAACAGCTCGTGTATCTTAATCATCATGGCAGACACATGTAACACTTTCCTACTCAGAGCATTCGCTACCACATTAGCCTTCCAGATGATACTGTAACTGGAAGTCATAGTCCTTCAGAAATTCCAGCCACCGCCTCTGCCTCATGTTGAGCTCTTTCTGATTTAACAGGTACTTCAAACTCTTATTATTGCTAAAGACATTGAACGTCGAACCATACAAGTAGTGCCTTCAAATCTGCAACGCAAAGACCACAGCTGCTAACTCCAGATCATGGGTAGGGTAATTCTTCTCGTGCACTTTCAACTGTCTCGAGGCATAAGCTACCACTTTCTGATTCTACATCAGAACACAGCCTAACCCCTGGTATGAAGCATCACAGTACACTTCAAAAAGTTCACTTGGATCTGGTAACACCAACACTAGCGAAGTAGTCAGCCTCTTCTTCAGCTCCTGAAAACTCTGTTCACAGGCTTCAGTCAACTCAAAAGCTTTATCCTTCCTTGTCAACTGGGTAAGGGATCCTACAATCTTAGAAAATCCCTCGATGAACCTCGAATAATACCTAGCCAAGCCCACAAAACTACGTATCTTAGTCATTGTGGCTGGTTTCTCCCACTCAAGAACTACTTCAACTTTTGATGGATCTACAGCAATTCCTTCCTTTGAAATCATGTGACCCAAAAACTGCACTTCACACGAATCTGGTGATAACCCGATCGCAGATCAATCTTGGAGAAAACTGCCGCTCCCCTCAACTGATCCATCAAGTCATCTATCCTCAGAAGAGGATACTTATTCTTAATGGTAACCTTGTTCAACAGGCAATAATCCACACATAAGCGAGAAGTACCATCTTTCTTCTTCACCAACAGCACAGGTGCTCCCCACGGCGACACACTGGGTCTAACGAACTGCTTCCCTAATAAGTCCTCCAATTGTTCCTTCAAGGTTTCCAACTCCGCAGGTGCCACACGATATGGTGCCATAGATACGGGTCCTGTTCCTGGTACAAGATCAATCGAAAAATCGATGTCCGGAACTGGCAGTAAACCTGGTACATCTTCAGGAAAGACTTCCGAAAACTCGTTCGCGATAGGCACATGCTCTAAGACTAGCTCGCTCTTGACCTCCAAAGAAGATAGCAACATGTATCCTTGAGCTCTTTCTCTCTAAGAAGCGTTTACTTGGTTGGCAGTCAAAAATCCAGAATTCTCAGAACTAGGAAAGACTAAGGTTTTGTTTGCACAGTCCAACAGGATTTGGTTAGAAGATAACCAATTCATTCCTAAGATTACATCTATTAGCGAAAGAGGCAAACAGATCAAATCAATCAAAAACGTTCTATCTTTTATAGAAATAGAACAACTCAAACAAACTTTAGCGGTTATAAAAGGCTTTGCAGTAGGTGTAGAAATTACTAAATCAAAAGGTAAAGAAGACATATGCAATCCCAAAAGGTTCACACAGTCATATGCAATAAAGGAATGTGTTGCGTCTGATTCAAACAGTACACTTAAGGTTTTACCTCCCATGATGAATTGACCATGGAAAACCCAACTCTTGAATCAAAACCACCTTTCGTTTTGAAGAACTTTGGTAAAACACAACATTTTGAAATACAGTTCATGAAAAACTCTTTTACTTGGATAAAACCATTTATTTCAAGACTAGATTTCTTGAAATACTTTTACTTGAGAGAATTCGCTCTATTACTTTAAAAACGGACATCACGGTCGATGTCTCCAAAACGTACTTTTTACTTTAAACCTTACTTTTCTTGAAACTAAAGCTATTTTTCTCCTTTTTCCCTTTATGTCAACTCACTTCCCAATAAAGTCTATTTTATTTTCTTTATTCCCCAAAGATATCCATTCCATTTATTTTTCCAAAATTCTTTGAAACCTTAGCCTTTTGTTTCCTTACTTTACGTTCCGAGCTTTTTAAAGCTTTTAACCTTACTCGATTTTTATCCCTAATCGGTGTTAGGTCCCTTAGCACAATATCAATCATGGCAAGCATAAATAGCATCATTCACCATAATTAAGTGCAACCAAGCAAAATCATGCATAATCAGGTATAATCAAATATGAGCAAGCATAAATAAATCACTCCATATCAACACAGCACATTTAGAGACATTACAACCATACACAAATACAGCATGCAGCTGTCGGAAATTGAATTCCTCAGGTTTGTCCCCTTACCTGTTGAAGTTTTCCTCCGAGCAAAAGTTGTCCGATCGGCTCGCGAATTCTCCCGATTCCTCGTTCGATTACTCAACCACAACTATATACACACAATCAATCAAATCATCAACATCAAACAACATAATTTTCCTCACTTTCCTCTATCTAGGGTTCAGCCAGTCTCTAATCAAATACGCTAGGGAAGTTTTTTGGTCACATGATTTTGGATTCAAAACCCTCTAAGTGTGATAGAACTAAATCAACACTTCCTAAACAAAAATTTGAACAAAACTTCAAAAAGGGGGGAGGTTCGGCCCTTCATACCCATATGGGTTAGAGGAATCCTTTGATTACAAGCTCTTGGATTATGAAGGAGGGCAATGAAACTAGCTCATGGAAATTGGTTTCACATTAAAAGGATTTTTTTACAATTTCTTATGAATTTATGAAATCGAGCTTCAAATTGAGAAAAAGCTTCAAACATAAGATTCAATGGAGGAAAGATGAAGTTTGAGAGCTCAAGAATGGAGTCCATACCTCCTAGATGATGAAGATGAGCAAGGTTGTCAACTTGCTTCACAAACTTCTTGAAGATTTGTTGAAGAAAAGGAGAGAAATGAAGAAGAAATGAAGGGAAGAAGAAGAAGAAGGAAATGAAGAGTGAAAAAATATGATGAAGGGGGCGTGGGAAGTAGGAAGGGAAAGATAAGGAGGTTTCACTTTTTGACTTATGGGTAGAATAGACTTTTCACCCTAGGTTTCATGGTAAATATGAAAAAGGTTTGGGGTATTTTGGTAAATTCGCGTCCAGATATTTTATGAAACCATCATGACACTGGCATGCATCCCTGGATGACTTGACCTGACTTGACTTCAAGATTATCCGTTAACGGGTCCCGATAAATCCCTATCCAGCTCCGTTCGTCACCCGGTTTGATAATATGCCCTAATAACTTATATTATTATGATTTTTAGTGCGCGAAACCAATTTTAGCAAAATTGCAGAGAATTCGATTCTAAGACTAACTGTCTCGTTTACGGGTCCAAATTAGGTCTTCTGAGTAGTAAAACACTACTGTCAGTGAAAACGTAGACCGGGCTCCGTCTGAGTTTTCGACCCAAAATTTAACCGTAACTCCC
Source organism: Ammopiptanthus mongolicus (assembly GCA_039655645.1). NCBI lineage: Eukaryota > Viridiplantae > Streptophyta > Magnoliopsida > Fabales > Fabaceae > Ammopiptanthus > Ammopiptanthus mongolicus. The sequence goes on along the minus strand of CM077351.1, from coordinate 51,653,747 downwards.
TACGATAGCGTAGAGCGTGACTATGGTCTCAATTTATTTTAATTCACTCTCTAGACTCTCCAATAAAATACAAACTCATAAATACAGTTGATTGATATTAGAAAGCTTGAAAAACCGGGGTGTTACACATATGCCACCACTTTTCCTTCTTGCATGAGGACACAACCCAATCCTTGATATGACGCATCACAAAACACGTCAAAACATCCTAATGGATCTGGAAAAACTAACACCAACGACGTGGTCAACCGATGCTTCAGCTCCGAGAAACTTTGTTCACAAGCTTTCGTCCACTCAAACGCCTTCCTTTTTCTCGTTAATTGTGTCATAGGCAATGCAATCTTAGAGAATCCTTTGATAAACCGCCTATAGTAGCCCGCCATCCCAAGAAAACTGCGAACCTCGCTCACAGACTTCGGGCTTTCCCACTTAACTACCGCTTCAACCTTAGCAGAATCCACCATGATTCCATCCATGTTCATCACGCGTCCTAGAAACTGTACTTCCTCTAGCTAGAATTCACACTTAGATAGCTTCACATATAACTGCCTATCCTTTAGCACCTGCAGCACCACTCAAAGATGCTCTTGATGTTTCTTTTTACTCGGAGAGTAAATAAGGATGTCATCGGTAAACATGACAACAAACTTATCTAGGAACGGTCGAAATATCCTATTCGTATAGTCCATGAACACAGCCAGAGCTTTAGTCACACCAAATGGCATAACCAAATACTCGTAATGCCCATACCGACTTCGAAAAGCAGTCTTCGGTATATCCTCCTTCCTCACTCTGATTTGATGATAACCAGATCGTAGATCGATCTTGGAAAACACAGTTGCTCCCCTCAACTGATCCATCAAATAATCTATCCTTGGCAACGGATACCTATTCTTTATCGTCACTTTATTTAGCTGACAATAGTCCACACATAACCTTGAACTCCCATCCTTCTTCTTGACGAACAGTATTGGAGCTCCCCATGGCGACGCACTAGGTCTGATGAATTCCTTGCCTAACATCTCATCCAACTGTTTCTTCAACTCTGTCAACTCTGCTAGAGACATTCGATAAGGTGTTATCGAAATAGGTCCAGTTCCTGGTATAAGATCTATGATGAACTTGATCTCCCTTTCCGGTGGTAACCCTAGAACATCATCCGGAAATATCTCCGAAAATTCCCACCCAATCGGCAGCGCTTCCCTGTTCGGAGTTTCCTTCGCTTCCAAGGAGAACAGCACCATGCACTCTCCATATCGTATACCCTTCGGAGTACCTTCATTAGCAGGCATCAATCTAGATTGCTCAGAGAAACAAAGAGTCTTATTTGAACAATCCAGTATCACATGGTTAGCCGAAAGCCAATCCATGCCTGAAATAACATCAATTTGCTGCATAGGCAGACAGACTAGCTCAAGAATGAAATGTCTATTTGCTATTATGATAGGGCATTTCAAACACACAAACAGGGTAGTCAATGAGTCACCAGTAGGTGTGGAAACAGTAAGGTCATAGAGTAAAGATGAAACTGGTAACCCTAAATGATCCATGCATTCCATAGAAATAAACGAATGAGTAGCCCCCGAATCAAACAACACAGATAAGAGTTTGCCTGAAACCAAACACTCACCTTGAATCAGATCTGGACATCGAGAGGATTCAGGTCCCCTCACGGCAAGCTCTCTTCCCGTGGCTTATGGTCTCGCAGCCTGTCTGGTCACACCGGACGATCGTGCATTCCCTTGCTTGCAGTCCTTAGCCATTTGTCCTTGCCTTCCACATGTATAGCAAGTTATGGTCCTCCCGGGCGCTAGACTTCTGTAGTCTCGAGCCATATGTGGCCCTCCACACTTGAAACAACCTTGCAACCCCTGAGTTGCACTTGGCCTCTGATTTCCAGCATCTCCTGCCCTCTATGCTGGTCTCTGATATGGCCCCCAGCCACTCTGAAATCTTCCACCTCTTCCTCTCTGGTTACTATGGATAGGTTCTCCGCTCCTTGTCGCCATCTCTCTTCTCCTTTTGATGTTCTCAATTGCCAAACACCGATCCAGCATGTCAGGGAACATGGTAATCCCCAACGGTACTATAGCCTTTTGAATCTCATATTTCAACCCGTCCTCAAACCTGTGGCACATCCACTCCTCGTCCGGATACTGAAAACTTTGAGAATTTAAGCATTGCCTCAAACCTTACTGCATATTCCTCGATTGTCATGTTGCCTTGCTTCAAACTCTGAACTCCTTGAACTTTTCCCTCCTGGTCATACGAGAAATACTTCTCTAGAAAACATTCTCGAAACAGCCCCCAAGTTACGGCTCTTCCTTCAACTTCAAACAACCTGTGCTTCCCTTTTCACCACATCTCTGCTCCTCCCACAAACATGAAAGAAGCATAAGAAACCTTCTGAGCCTCATCAAAGTGTGTCGCTCCGAAGATCTTTTCCAACCCTTGAATCCACAACTCTGCCCCCTCGGGATTATAGTCCCTATTGAACTGAGGAGGTTGTCGCCTCATGAAGGCATCCAAACCAGCATCTTCTGTTCTAACATTCCACTACTGTTGTTGATTCTCACGGGTCAGCTGAATGAGTTGAGCATTCTGTTGCGTTTACTGTAGCATAGCAGCAGCCATATCCCTAATAGTTCTGAGGGTTTCCAGCGACTCAGCTCCATTCCCAGTATGTGAAGCTTCAGCCTCCTGACCTTCATTGGGTCCGGTCCTAACTCTGCCTCTACCTCTTCCTCGAGCCATTGGTTCCTGATTCAAGTAACCGTTAGCTCAGAGTTCAAACATGATAAGCAACATAAGTACATACATCTACTTATCATTCATACAAGCACTACAACAATCGATCGCATTCATTCTACCCCTCTAGACACGGTCGTACTCCCTTGCAGATACAACAAACTTTGCCAGTTCAACTCCTAATACTTCACAGTCTTGGTCCCCGACTTCCACAGTCCAGATAGGACCAAACTGCTCTGATACCACCTTAATATGACGTCCCCAAGTTCCACTCAAGGAAATCCCATTATTTTAGAACTCACTTATACCATTAATTATAGCTTAGCGATAATATTATGCGCTTATTAAAACCAACAATAACATATGCTCAATATAAAAGCGCATAACATCAGAGTAAGCACAACAGGGTAAACAAAAGCACATACAAACAGTGCAAATATATACATGGTGGCCCCATTATTAGGGTTAAGTACATATACAGACGGAAGTATATAATAAAACGAAAGTACAATGGAAACATCAAGGGACTTTGACACTCAACTCACATATTATCCCCCTCCCCTCCCAAATTCCATCAAAAAGACCTCACCTCACATCCTACGACTGACGCACTGGCGACATCACGTCCTCTATGACGTGAAAGTCAAGAGCTATCCTGTCCTTCCCCATATGTGCGCCTATAAACCCGCAGGTGCACATAATCTGAAGAAGAACTAGACATAACTATCCGCCTATGCCTGGAAGCTCTCAGATACCGCTCTGACCTCCGACGCTGTCCTCTCAGCACAAAGCCTCTGCGATTCGTCATGTGAGATGATGTTGGGGCAGTTCTCCCCACCTAATAGTGAAAGGGGTGATAATCACGAACACAACAAGCACTTATTGCTCCTCTCTAAGCCTCCACAGCCACAGCCTACTTGCTCTAAAAGGGTTCCGCACGCAAATTCCAAACTTGCCCTAATCACGGAAATAACACTTAGACTATAGCATTAACCCTAATACGAAGTTAAAACCGTGAAAAGAAGCTTAAACCAAAAGAGAACATTGTATAGGTACAATGTAGGTAGATACGGAACCTCGACTTACCTCGTCGAATCACAAAAGCAAACCGATAGAATTGGAGTAGGAGTCGTGCTGATCACGAAAACACGATCGGAACTGAAATCGGATGGACGAACGGATCACAACTTGGAATCAAAGCTTCAAGAACGTGCCTCTGTCTCTCTCCATGGTGAAAATGAAGAACTATTTATAGAGGTAAAACTCTGTTGAGAACGCTTTAGTGTAACATCCCAAAATCCAGAACTAGTAATAATTAGACTTTGAGAAATTAAGATAGTAATTTATAAGCTTAGGGGTAATTAGATGCCCCTATACTAGCCTAAGATAAGTTAAATAATGCACCATTAACATTTTGAATAATAATATTTTGAAATATTTATTTAAAAACCATAAAGGATATATTATACTTTAATATAATATAGTGATACTTTAATATAATATAGTGATATTTAATAAAATAGAAGTCTTGAGAAGCATTAACCTGCACAAGATATATGCAAAAAAAAAAAAAAAAAAAAAAAAAAAAAAAAAAAAGAAAGAAAAAAAAGAAAAAAAAGCTGAATGATAAGCTTCTAAGATTAGTTGTTGTCCTTATCTAATAAAAATAGTAAAGATAATAAGATGATTCTTTTATGTTGAAAGTATAGGAACCTAAAGCTATATATTTAACGCTGCCGAACTGAAAAATAAAGAAGGGGAGAAGAACAGCAACTATGCCGCACAGACCAAGAAAATCAGAAGGGAGAAGAAGAGTTATCGGTGAAGTGATAGAATTTGTTTGAGGTAATATTTGTAACTTTTGGATGTGTATAAGAGGTGCGTAGAAATACTCTTTCTCACCCTTTCTATGGTGTAAATTGTCTTAGGGTTGGGTTATGCTTTTAAAAATATGTTTTTTTGGAAAATAATCTTGTGTTTGGTCAAATCCTGATTTTCTAAATTTGGGGGTTTTCCTTCTAAGGTGTTTCTGCAGTCAATTAAATGTTTATTATTGAGATTGATGCTTTGATATGAATGATGAGTACATGATTTGGTTGATTGACATGATATATTTGATTATATATGAGGATAATGATGATTTTGCCATGATTCAATAATTGTTAAATGTGATGAATGTTGTTTGCTGTAATACCGCCTATGATAGGGATATCAAAAGTAACACTGCCAATGAATTGGGGTGTCGAAATATGAAATATCGTCATAATGGGGTATCGAAAGTAACATCGTCACATATTGGGATATCGAAATGAGTAATACCACCAGTGTATAATGATTGGTATCGAAATGAGTAATATCACTGAAGAGAATATGACATTGAAATACCTTCATGAGTAAAGTAGGCAATGGGACACCATTGTTATATGTGCAGTTTGAAAGTCATATGACATATAAGGATATTTGAGATTATTTGATATATGAAATCTTGTCATACTTGATTTATGATGTGCTAGTGATGACTGTTTGCTGCCAATAATAATTTATATTATTATTATTATTATTTTGCTATACATTATTTTGAAACTAGCGGGTACCATAGATAGTTTTTCCGGTTACTGTACCGGCTGAGAACAATGCTTTTGCGAAAACCTTTTAAACTGTATTTCTGTTCACTGGGATTTTATATCTCATTAGTAGTATTGTTTTCAGAACCTGAGGACGTCTCTGTTGAGCAGTCAGACGTTTTGAAGACTATCTCTTTAGTTTTAGAGCTTGGTTAGTATTGTATGGCATATGCCAGGATGACCTTTATTCTCTTTTAGTTATTTTCTTATGCGAGATGTTATAGACGCCCTGTTTTGAGGATTTGAAACTGATTGTTATTTCGGTTTTTGAATTAGTGTGAACAATTATTTTGTGTTATTATTATATTAAGTATTTATTCAACATTTATTAAAGAAAATTTTTATTTACCTTGTTATTATTTAAATTAATTATTTTGGGTTACTAATGTAACGAAGGACGTTACATTTAGCGTTCTAGCTGTCCACGCTTTAGCGTTCCAACGCTAGAGCGTTGACTTCTCCCACGCTTGAGCGTTGACGTTTCCTCACAGCCAAGGCACCGCCCATCACGTGCCAGCCACGACGCGTAACCGACACGCGTCACTTTACCTCCAATCACTGCCAGTCACTGGTCAAAGGGTCCACGCTTGAGCATCCAAGACTCTCCATGCTAGAGCGTTAGCACGCTCGAGCGTTACACTTGTCCACGCTTGAGCGTTCTGCTCCTAATCCTTGCCCTCCATCGTTCTCTTATCCAAACCATTCCTACTCTTAATCCTAATCTCTAAACACTCTTTCAAGCCATGATAATAATCATCAACAAACATATAAATACCCGATCTACCTCAATTAAGGTTTCCTAAAACTGGGATGTTACACAGAACAACCTATAGGCTTAAGGAGATAAAGAGTAAAGACTTTGGATTGGATGTGCCAATAACAAGAGGAAGGGCAAAAAGGATCAAGGAACAACTGAAACACCAAGTGACTTACTTTCTCAAGGCCAATGTTAGTGTTAAAAGAGAACCATATTTTTTACATCTCTTAGTGGTAGAAATCACGTAAGTCATTAGATTTTTGGGTTGTAATAAATAAATACATTGACTTTTGTATAGTTGGCCTTATTAGGGGCTTGGCGGTGGGGCCCTACGTCTTAGTTGTAATTGGTTTGGTTTTTGGAACCTTGCATATAAAAGGCTCGTTGTAAAGAATATTTGGAAGTTTTTGGCCATAATTATAAATTGAGAGTTTGGAGCTTGGTGCTCCTCTGTATTCTTTGTGAACCTTCAAGAATCTTATCAAGAATTTCATGTCTTGTGGCGATTCAATTGCACTTATCATTCATCCTTGAATGCGGCGTGTTGCATCAATCTTCCATCTCCTAACCTTTCCACTTTGTAAGATTTTCTTTCTTCTTCTCGGATTGCCCTTAGGGTCATGTTCTTGAACAAATTTGGACATTTTTGTGTTCTTGATCCAATTGACAATTGAATTCAAGGAATATTCTACTCTAGTTCATATTAGTATATCACTTAAATGATGAAGTTAATGGCATTAATTATTATTGAAAAACCAATTAGACGTTACTTGTAAATGAAGAATCAAAATGAGTATTTAATCAGCAAAGAATTGATCTTTCCTATTATAATTTTGTTTTCATGAATAAAAAATTAAAATTATTGTAAAATAAAATTTCAACTGGAATGTACCAGTAGGATAGTAGTCAGAGCACGTTGATACTGGAGCACACTGACAGGCAACAAATGCCGGAGGATGTTGGCAAGCGAGTAGGAGCTGAACTAGAATTAGAATTTGAGGCGTGGCAAAATAAAAAATTTCAAAACACCAAAACTACAGATTAAATTTTAAGGGTGTGCATAAAAACTCTAATTTTTGGGGGGCTATATGATCTCCCTTAACTTAAAGTCTTAAACATAGCTTTGGCCCTGCAGGTGCATAAGAATTTTGATATTTTTTGGGGCCATGATCACCCTTAACATTAAAATAGTTCTGGCCCTGTGGGTGGCAATAATTGCTGGACGGAACTATGATGTTAATGGTTGCCAATTGCAATAGATGAGTTGGACATCAGTAATGGTTGCTCGAAGATGCATGCTATCAACAATGTTGACAGAACATGCCGGCAAAGATTACATAGAATAATTAATACGCATGAAAGTTATAGCGTGAACACATTTGATAAGGAATATCTGTACATTAATCCTCATAATGGAGGCTTGATCATACTTGGCTGAATTGGTTGAGTGCAATATGTTGGAGGTTTCGTTCTTTGCTGACTGGATGGAGTGAAATATGCTCTAAAACTCTACTAAATTCGATAAATTTACAAATAATAAAATATAGCAAATTATTACTTATATATAACTTTATTCACCATTAAATACAATTCCAAAATGATTTTAGTGATAAAAAAATCATGTAATAATTATAAAGTTCAATAAACACTCGTAATTAGATTATTTGTTATTATTAGACTAGTACATCCGCGACGAGCTTTTTCTGAACAGCATCAATGATGAGTTTGAGTGATTCTTCTAAATCATCACAAAGGATGTAAGGATCTGGAATGACACTTGGGTCCACCGTTATAGAAATGGTCATCTTATTAGCATAACTTTGGAAATGGATGGTCAGTGCCTGAAAAAAAGAAATCAAAAGGGTGTGCATTAATTTATTACCTCTGCTAAATGTTTAGCAATCTAGCAAGTTAGATCATGCCTGGTGGTAGTAATAATTGTGAGTGATTGAAGTCTTACTTGCGGGTTTCCATATACACTGGGAGCAATGTATGCCACGGGATGACCATAGAAGCCAATTTCTTCCACGGGACCAAGCATGTTAGAGAAGGACATAGTGGTGTTGAAGAGAACTCTTCCTGTTATGGCAGCAGTGACCTACAGGCAAGTCCTAAATGTAAAAATAATAAAATATTCTGTAAAAGATGAAAATTGCAAGAACAACTACTCTGATCAATGTAGCTAATTGCTCCATAATAAAGTAACATGCAGATACTTCTCTCTTCTACTAATTGTAGATCGTACATCATTTTATTTTTGTTAGAAGATCAAGTTAAAAAGTTACATATATAGATGAACCTCTCAACATATACCTTAACACCAAATAAACTGAGTACCAATTTTGCACAAACGTAAGTGCAAATAGCTTCCAAAGAGTGCTTCTTCCGGTCGATTGTGGCCTTGGCTTGACGAACATATTCCAATGGATCTTCTTGTAAAGCAATGGAAAAAGGGAGGATGATATATCCTATCCCATTACCCCATTTGGCTTTTGACTTCTCAGCCATCATATCTGCCAGATCCTAATTAACATAATGTTTGAAGTAATTAATCACAGGCATGCAGTGATTCATGGTTTAGAATTGCTTTTGCCCTACAGAAAGCAAAATAATTAGGAGAAATATGAATGACAGAGGACTATATGCTCTACCTGTGAAATATTTGCAGATATATGATGATCGAAATGATAGATTAGTATATCAAAATGCAAACACCAAAAAGTAACAAGGGAAAACTTAAATTTTCTAATTAGAAACAGAATAGAAGTACTTCATAACAGATAGAGATTGAGTTATGAAAGACTCTCCTTAATTTAAAGTCAGTAATTAAACTATTATATGAGAAATATACTGCATTAAGTATATTAGCTATACGTACAAATCAACTTCTTTGGAATACGTAGTTTCTACATCTATATATATATATATATATATATATATATATATATATATATAGAAAGAGGTATATTATCTCCAAAAGAATGTTAATTTGGAAACCAAATTCACCTGGATTCCTGCAACTTGTCTAATGTTAACAAGAATTGCTGCCCTAAGGCGAATGTTCTTGAGGATACTAGCTCTCTGCTTTGGTGCACCATCATTTGCATCCACACCTGCTTGGAGGAAAATGTGGTAAAACAAAGCATTTTTGAAAAACACGTACTTAGTATTTAATTTTCTTTTTCGTAGAAATGACTTGCAAATTTCAACATTTTGGTAGTTTTAGTAAATAATAGTATACAAGTCAAGAAAGATTAAGTACATTAAATATTGCATGAAACGGAAAAACCAAATACAAATAAGAAAGAAATAGAAGCTTACCGCACTCCCGATTCAAGTAACGAGTTAGACCAGCTTGCGTTACCCCCAACAAAACATCATTGATAGTCTAATTATAGACAATTAACAGAAAACTATTATCAAAAACCTCCTCCGTTGTTTTTCTGGGTGTTCTGTGTATAGTAATTAATTAAGTAGCATTCTTACATGGAAATAAAGCAGAAGAAAAGTGGAGCTTTGGAATAATGTAATTAGTTCTCTGTCAGTGCTGCAGTGAAGTTTAAATGTTATATATGTTTTATACGAAATTATCAATTATTCATTGGATTTAAATGGTATATATATATACACGGATCGTGTAAAATGTTTTTTTTTTTTTGGCTAAAATATATTTTTGGTCCCTTATCTTTATTTTAGGTTTCATTTTGGTCTCTCTTTTATTTTTTGTTCCACAATGGTCCCTTATTTTGCAAAGTTATATCAATGTGGTCCTTTTTTTCCGACATGGTCCCGTTTTTATTTTTTTGTTCCAAAATGGTCTCTTATTTTACAAAAGTTATATTAATGTGGTCCTTTCCGTACCACAATTTAAACGGAAAAGACCACATTGAAACCTAAAATAAAAATAAGGGATCAATTCGGAACAAAAAATAAAAGAGGGACCAAAATGAAACCTAAAATAAAGATAAAGGACCAAAAATATAATTTAGCCATGTTTTTTACATTATCAATCAACTAGAAATTATCACATCAGTCAAATGATTGACTCTTATCCTAACTATCTTAAAAGTCACTCATATCATGATTTCAAATTGGTTGACAATGTAAAAAACTTTACAATGACAGTGTATCCCAATTAAACTCACATGACTTTAATTTAGATACTCTATCAATGTAAGGTTTTTTGCACTATCAATCAATTAAAAATCATCTTATGTGTGACTTTTAAAATAGTTATGATAAGAGTCAATTTTTAATAATGAGTCAATTTATGATCGGTTAAAAATGTAAAACATCTTTACACTACCGACCAATTAAATCTTAGGTAATATTATTCTATTGTAAATCTTTGCGTACCTTTATAATGTATACTATTTTTTAAGCAAAAAAAATAAATAAATACTCATACTTATTTGTTGGTACAAGCAATACTTGGAAATTGACTTTTATCAGTGAAAAAAAGTACAGGGGAGAAGTTACCGTTTTCATTTCATTCTTCACGAGTTTGATATCATCCATACTAACTGTGCGGTGCACGAACCGCTTGGTATTGAGCTCGACCCCCGGTGCACCTTTAAGAGGAGTCCGCGTGTCTATGATGATAAAAATAGACAAAACAAATAGCACCAAATCCACCGCAGTGTGCCAAATCAGAACCAGCCCCCACCAAATAGCCAAGAAAAACCACCAGAATGAGCTTGAACTATAGTCTGAGCCAGTTCTCTTCTTGGCTGGCACCGTTGGTAACGCATCAGGGTCAGATGTTTTGCGAGTAGAAGCAAGGAGAAGTGACATGAGAGAGGCACCATCCCCCATGGAATGGTGGATACGGAAAATGCCAACTGCTTCTGCATCCGAGGTTTTCATGTTGAGGAGGTGTAATTCCCACAGTGGCTTGGACAGGTCCAATGGGGTTTTGGTAAAATTGGAGATATAGTCTTCAACAAATCTATCTGGGAACTCTATTTTGGAATCTATTTCTGGAACTATGACATGGTTGTCTATGTTAACTGTTGTCGTGGTCCATCTGGTTTTCCTTCCCTTCTTAACCTGAAGAAGATCCAAAAGGAAAACCGTAAGATTAGTGACCAAGTGATTAGGAATAAAAATATGTGGATGTTTAATGAATAGAGATGATCGGTAATATTCAACAAAATAATATTCTTGGCTATCGCGGATGTATCTTAGGTATAATCACATGGGGTGAGACCTACCCTATAAAGAGACTCATATTATGCAAGTATGTTTGAGCCTATATATGCAAGAATTTTTGTACATGACTATAAAACATATTTACTTTTCGGTTTCAGCTAGAACTAGAATATAGATGTGGCATGGTTTGCACCTTCAATTGGTGTCATCAGGGTTTTGAATTGCGGTCATTGAATTGCGGTCATGATCGCATTGTGATCGGTATGACCGGTACGGTCCGAAATCACGACTTAATGAGGTTGTGACAGAGATATTGCGGCCACATCACATGAACACTGGGTGTAATTATAACAAATACTAAATATATATGCAAAAACCATATGATAAGTTAAATTTCGTTACGAGTATTATGAGGATTATACCGAAGGTGAAAGATTATAATTTACACTAGAGTTTTGGGTTTAATACCATCAAATGTCCTAAATGATGTGACTATCCACCTCCAAAAAATGGAATTTCCTCTTAATTAAGTAGCTAATCATATATCAACCCAATACTAATTAAAGGTGTAGGGAAGCTTACTCAAAGGTGTTTACTATGATTATTCTACACTTGAGAACTATTTGGTTTACATGACTCATACTCCCGTATAAATAGTTACAATGGTCATACTTAAGTGTAGGAGTCGTTTACAGGTATCGAATCCCCCTCTCCAACATATCCAAACTACAAGGAAGTTGCTTCAATGAGGTAGCTTTTATCCAAAGAACCCAACAAGATACACAAAACATTGGTGCCATCGATGGAGATACAATAACTGCTATTCCTATTTTCTATCAGTAATGCAGAAAGCACTTTTAACATCGTTTAAAAAAGAATTTTAACATCGGTTAAGGAGGCGACGTTAATTCAAGGTATGTCAAAAGTGTGACTTTTAACATCTGTTATCAACCGATGTTCTACATGCCATCTAATGTTCTTTGCGTCATTTACATTAGCGAACAATCGCTTCAACCATGGAATTATTGGAAGATACCACAACACCTTTGCAGGAGGACACTTTGTGATCATATCACAACTAGAATCACGATCCTTCACCTTGTATCGTGATACCCCACACTTGGGGTACGTAGTCGTTCATCCCTTCATACACATCCATGTATTGTATGCAATCATTAGGGCATGCATGTATGTTCTTATACTCTTTACCCATCGGACATAGTACCTTCTTCGCCTCATAGTTACGGTCCGGCAATATGTTGCCTTCTATAAGCATGTTGTTCAACAACTCAAGCAATTCGGTGAAGCTTTTATCACTCCACCCATTTCTCGCCTTAACATTGAACAATTTTAACACCGGATACAAAGGCTTATCAGCATCATTGCACAAAATATCATACACACGTGCTCAATGAAAAGACTCTTGTCCAATATCACGGCTCATGTTCTCTAGTCGATCATCCTTCATATCTACGTCAACTTCCTCACTTTGGGATACACTTGGCATGTTTAACAAGTCATCATCATGCCATATCCATCTTGTATAACTCTTGTAAATCCATTCACAAATAAGATGATCACGTATTTGCTTAACTTCACATTTTCTCATATTCAAACATCTGACACAAGGACAATTAAACCTTCTATTACTATCAGGAAGATTTCTTTGAGCAAATTCAAGAAACTCTTCCACTCCCTTCCGATACTCATCACTTGTGTGTCTACTAACCATCCAACTACGATCCATATCCACGTTTTTTAGATATACACACATTTATACAATATGAGCACGAGAGGGGAGACTGGAAGAGCAGTATTTGAAATTGTAGGCCTAAACCCTAAGTCCTATAATAGAATCTAAACCCCTTGACTATTGATCAAACCAATCCAGATAACCTAAGTTTTTAAAAGAACCCAAACCCCTCAACTATTGAGATTTTAGAAGCAAAGCCTAAAAGTCTTCGCTCAATTTGTAAGCTCAAGAGTGTTTAAGTTTAAACAAAACTCAAAATGCATAGTTGTACAACCTCCTATGAACAGTGTACCCTACTAACACCAGCTATAAGTTTTCAGCTAGTTTATCAGTTATTTTTGTCAAACAGAACCTAATATTTTCACTAGTTTCTTTAAGGGAGAGTAAGCACCTTATTAAATATATTTTTTATTTTGTTGGTCAGAAAGATACATTCATCACCTCATTTCATTCTTTCATAAAATATTCAAATCATTAAAACAGAGACAATGCTAAACACTAACTAACACAGAAGGATTACCAAGTAGAAGGGAAATGAAGGAGAGGACTTACCAAGTAGAATAGGGGGTTGCAGTGGTTCAGTTGCAAAAAAGAGGGATTTGGGGTGGTTCAGTTCCTGTGGTTCTAAGCATTGTAGCCAAAAAAAAGTATTTAGCAAACAATATGGGGATTTAGGGCTTTAGCAAATAAAAACAGGGAAGAGAAAGTTACCTTTGCGCCGGAGGAAGTAGTGGTGATGGTTTTACGGTGGCTCACAAATGAAGGATAAAGAGCTCAGTGAAGAGAAGAAGCTAGGTCGCGGGACTGAGAAATGTTAACGTTGAAATGTTAGGGTGCGGGACTTAGAGGGATTGAGAATGTTAACGTTATACATTTTAATGACTTTTAACATTGGTTGTTCAAAAAACCGATGTTACAAATGACTTTTAACATTAGTTGTAAAGCAACCGATGTTAAAAAGTGACTTTTAACATCGGTTGCTTTACAACCGATGTTAAAAAGTTAGGACACGGTGGCAATCTTGTAAATAACTGGTGGAGGGGAGAAACTTTTAACATCGGCTGCTTTACAACGGATGTTAAAAGTTTCTCCCCTCCACCAGTTGTTTGCAGGTTTGCCACTGTGTCTTCACGTACTTTTGACATCGGTTGTTAGGGAACCTATGTTAAAAGTGTGTTCCATGCACAATTTATTTACAAGTTTGCCACCGCTTCTATTTTTAACATCTGTTTATCATTACCAGATGTTAAATCCCTGACGTGAAAAGTGTATTTTCCACTAATGTATCATGGCTAACGCATGCATAAAGAAAACAACTACAAATTAAGAACAATAACAAGATGGAGCGGAAACCTATGTTACTACAGGTCAAGCTCACAGTCACCCTCCTCTCAATGCATTCGTTCTAATATTCATTGAGTAAAGACTCCTACCTGAAATCAATCTGCTCTCCCTAATGCTACAAGAGGTGGGGACTTTTAGTCTAGCTCCCACCAACCAGGGATTGTACAAGATGTTCACCCAACAATAATGACAATTGAAAATGATGCAAGATATGGTGTGGATCACGAAGCATGGGTTGACAGGCACATCTATGTTGAAATGCAGCCTCATACTGACTGTGAACCACATACAAGGCCTTAGTCTTCCGCTTGTTGAGTCAAAGACCCTCTTGAACTAAGGTTTTAATGATGAAAACTTTCTGATACAAATTTCAAGTGTTCTGAGATTTGTGTGGTACTGTCAGTTGCTTGTAGAAAATAGTTTAGAATAGAACCACAACTGATTGATTAGAAAGGAAAACACATGAAGCTTTAAAAAGAAAGTCGTCTTACCAATCAGAATGGTAGTCATCTTATGGTATGAAAGGAAGAACGTTTGAAGACTTGCACAAGATAATTAAATAAGATGATTCAATGCATCAAAAGATACGAGCTTCTTGTAATGATGAGAAGACTCAATATTAACATTATACGAGTCATGGTCAAGATCAAATGACACGAGCATCATATTAGATGATACGATAAGACGAGACAAGGTACCAGAAGACATGAGCTAAAGGATAAAGATCAAACAAGTCAGTATCAATGACCTGAACATATGAGCTAAAGATTTAAGATCAGACAAATCAAGATCAAAGACCAGAAAACACGAACTAAAGATTTAAGATCAACTCAAGCCAAAAGTCAAAGATCAAACAAGCAAAAGAAGTTTAAGGTTAGATCAAACGATACAAGCTCATTGTTAATATAAGACGCTTCAAAGTCAAGAACAGAAGATACGATCTCACAATCAAGATAAGAAAATTCAAGATTAGAAAATGTAGCTCACAAACGAAGAAACCAAATGCTCTCAATATCATAAGAGTGTGAAGTAACAAAGCAATTCAAATTAAAACAAAGTCCTTCAACCGATCAAAGTTTTGACACTTGAAGAATTTCAAGTTATAAGTACTACAGAAATTTTCAGTATACTCAAGCCCGAAGTGCAAAAAGAAGAACTATGATCATGATATTGTTGCTTTTGAAAAGACTGTACAATAGTATTATTTGATTATATTTATGAAGTCTCAACAAAAAAGTACGATATTCAAAGGCAGTTCGATTGTTAAAGTCTTAAAGGAAGAAGAAATAGGAAGAGGTGAAGATAAAAGTAGCATCTGATGAACACATCGGTCTCTTTTCCACTAGAAAATCAGTCTGATGAAAAGCGAGATAAAATATTCGCACAGTCTGCTCAAGAACGTACCATCAAAAGATTCAATCTACAAGGTCAACGTCTCTAAGCTACTTTTCACTCACACATATAATTAGGAAAAACAACTTTACCTTGTGCCGGAAAGTTGCAAAAAGGTGAAGACCATCTCTAAACTGTAATAATCAGCTATATGAGGTAGAGACCATTATATATACACAAGGGGATTCAAATCAAATTTAAGAGAGATATAATGGACCAAAATCTTACGCTTACTGGGAAAACGCTTTCTGCATATTCGAAGTCCATCCTTTGTCTTCTACTCCTAAGTCTGAGTGCTTCAATGTGTAAATCCAAATAGGAGTATCAATTTGCTCAAATCTTAATGGTTTATCCATTCTAGAAGTGTTGTTGAGCTGTATATCGCAAACACTTTCTATTCTACATCTATTGTAATTCTCCCAAGTTATCTAGGCAAAGTTAGTGTTGGTTGAGAGTGAAGAATTCTATAGAGATCGTTTAAAACAAAGAATATTGGGTGTTGAAGAATGTTAGGACCCCAAATGAGAATGTAGGCCCAAATGGGCAGCTAGTGCATCAGCTGCCTAAGCCCAAGGTATATGTGAGGGGAAATAGGAGGGGAGAGAATGAGAGTGCTGATGTGGCAGGAGGTGAGGAAAGGGTGCCAACCATGTAAGGGAATTCGGTTATATAGGGACTGTGTAGGGAGAGAGAGGGTATCTTGGAAAATCATTTTGGTTTAGCATGGGCAGAGAGCTTTGCTCTTTGTAGGAGTTTTGCTCTGTGGCAGTAGGAGGTTTCTCCACTGTAATTTGCTCTTTTCCAGCAATAATACTACTATATCTCAACTTTCTACTATTTCATTTCTCTTTTATAATTTAGGTTCCTATCAAACTGGTCCGACCTGCCGGATACGTCGTGACGGGATCAACGCTTTAAGGAGAACAGAGGTGGGGGACGAATGCCACCGAAGAAGATGGAGGCGAGGATCGCAACATTAAAGAATGAGGTTACCAACATTAAATCTATACTCACCAATATGTAGCTCAAGATGGACGAGAATCACGAGAAACTCATGGCGATGTTAAGGAAAAGTCTGGGCCAGAAACGACAAGAGGGTGAGGAGATATCGAAGAAGGACGGAGGTCAGAAAACAACACCAAAAAAGGGGAATGAAGAATGGGGAAATCTTTCACCATCGGAAAACCCAGATGGTAAGGGAGTCGAGGGACGAAGCGACTGGACCCATTCGTGGGTAAAAAAGGAGTGCGATAGAGCCAACCAGTGGGAAGCTTCGCAGAAAGTTTCTCAACAACGGAAGCTGTCAAAGGAGACGCAAGAACAACCAAAGATAGCGGATAACACTCCCTATATGAGTATCAGAATAGAAAAAAGGAGAAGAATCGAGGGAGAGAGTCGAATAAAACAGGGCCCGGTTGCCCTTAAACCACCGCCGAAACTGCTGGACACCGATCCACGAGCAGTGGCCACTCCACAGCCAGAGCCGCCGGTCACCAGTCTACTTGGGGTAGGAAATGGGTCTATCTCAGCTGAGCCAATTTGTATGCATACCAAACAGTTCTCTAAAAACTTCACCATGGTGTTGTTTCACTATGATGGGCGGGCTAGTGAGTGGATAAAGCGAGCTATCCAGATCATTGCTAGGAAGCAAACTAAATGGTGGTATGCTAAACGCTTTTTGCCTCCAGATATTGTGGCCCCGTATGACTACATCTTCATTTGGGACAAGGACCTGGGTATGGAGCATGTTGATACAGAGGAGTACTTGAAATTGGTGAGGAAATATGGTTTCGAGATCTCACAACCTGGTCTAGGTTCGAGTAGTATTTTTACTTGGCATATGACGACCCATGCACAGATGAAGTCGCCAAACCCCAACCCACATGCAACGGGCCTTTCCGAGCTGAAACCATCGGACTTCCACTCGCCGGCGATAGCCACTGGGTTGCTATGGACAGAATCGCCATGGATGAGTGCTATGGGAGAGTCGACTCTGGCGAGGGAAGAAGATAAGGCAGCTGATGGGGGCATCTGTAAGTTGGGAATCATTCCAACCATAATGGGCCAGGCCCAAATTAATGATATCATTTGGGTTCAGGAAAGAAAAGTCTCAGATAGCCCCATTCAAGGTTTAATGTCATTGGGCCCAATCCAAAACTTACCTAGTACAAATCAGAATATAGGAGACTTTGCACAGCCTTTCTTTACTTCTGCCTTTGCTGATCCCATTCCATCACCAACGTACTTGGAAACAAGTGCTACGCTTATAATCTGTGAATTGTTGGCCAAGTGTTCGGAATGCTCTGCCAAAGGAATGACTTCCATTTCAGATTCTTTACTACTCAAAGAAAGTCCTTTTTCTGACAACCCTTACGACATGGCCTTGGAGAATGCAATTGATTATGAATTGGAACTGTTTGTTGTTGTATTTGTTGGGGGTAGTGGAGTTGAAAAATCTACTCATCTAGCTAAGTTTGCTTACTGGGTTCTGCAACACAACATTAAAGTCAAGATAGCTTGTGATACTTTTCGATCAAGAGCTGTTGAGCAATTGCGGATACACAAACGTCGACTCCCGAACCCTATATTAGAGAAGGGTCATGAAAAGGATCTTGCTCTAGTGGCAAGACAAGCAACTCAAGAAGCTTGACGGAATGGTTCAGATGTGGTTCTAATTGATACAGCTGGTCGTATGCAGGATAAAGAACAATTGATGAGAGCACTATCAAAATTGATCTACTTTAACCATTCTGGATTGAACTTATTTGTGGGAGAAGCACAGGTTGGTGATGCTGTAGTTGATCAACCTTCAAAGTCCAATCCGAAGCTAATGACATTGAATTTCTTACACAAGGACCCTGTGGGGCGACACAAAGGTCAAGTGGACAATACTGTCATGATTTATCACTTGTCAATTTCAGCTGATTTTGTGGGCTGGCGAACACTAAACCTTTGTCTTCATCGAATAGAAGAAGGAATCGTCAATGACCTTCCTATGAAGGTGAAGTATTTTGTTACTTATATGTTGTATTGTCATCTTCATTGTTCGCATTGTCATCTTTGCAACTGTGGTGTTGGTCGACTGGATCACCATTGTCTTTGGGTAGAACAATGCATTGGACTAAGGAACAACCGTAATCTCTATTGGTTTGTCTTTTCAGTAACTATTTCATGCATCTATGTGTGCTCCATCTCAATTTGTTACATCAAGGTTTTGATACATCAAGGTTTTGATAGATCATTATCTTGGGATAGTTTGGAAGACTGGGAAAGAACATTCATCATCCGATATATTAATGGCATGTTATTTCATCCTTTGGTGGTTTGTGGATCGACAAATTCCTGGGGGAATACTAAATAGCAAACAGAACATTGGTTTGTCTTTAAGTAGATTTACAGAGTATTCTACATTTCATGGCCAGTTCTTGGATGTGAACATAGCTTCCAGCCGCTCTCTTTCAGCAAACACGTCATTGTCTTGTTTGAAAATTGACCTACATTGTTCAAGTAAACCTCAGCACTATGGCTTTTGTATGTTGAAGGGATATTACCAAGTGAAGCTTCATTTTGTTAAGATGCGGTTTTCTGATGACCAGAAATTCAGCAGCCTTGGAAGAAACCCTGTTAGTCAGCTTTTAATTCAGTCGAAAGGAAAGGCTATGGGAGAAGCTACATGGGAGGAAGAGTTCGATGTTAAGAGCCCAATTTTCAAGCTCAGACTTGAGGACAAGTCTGTTTTTCAAGAGGCGGGCAATGTTAGGACCCCAAATGAGAATGTGGGCCCAAATGGGCAGCTAGTGCATCAGCTGCCCAAGCCCAAGGTATATGTGAGGCAAAATAGGAGGGGAGAGAATGAGAGTGCTGATGTGGCAGGAGGTGAGGAAAGGGTGCCAACCATGTAAGGGAATTTGGTTATATAGGGACTGTGTAGGGAGAGAGAGGGTATCTTGGAAAATCATTTTGGTTTAGCATGGGCAGAGAGCTTTGCTCTTTGTAGGAGCTTTGCTCCGTGGCAGTAGGAGGTTTCTCCACTATAATTTTCTCTTTTCCAGCAATAATACTACTATATCTCAACTTTCTACTATTTCATTTCTCTTTTCTAATTTGGGTTCCTATCAAAGAAGACTACAGAGGATGTAGGAAACAAAGAATACTGGTTATAGAGAACCCTTAAGAGGCCCTGTGAAACATAGAATACTTGTATTAAGCTTGAGGAGGCTGAGGTAAAAGAATACATGTACATTGACGTTGAATAGTGAAAAATCTCATGAAGTGTGAGGACTGGACGTAGCCCGAGGATTATTTGTGTGAACCAGGATAAATCGTTATGTAGTATCTCTATCTCTCTTTCACTCTATTTTTTATCTTAAATTTTTATCAGTTCATATCAACAAAAAGAAAATTCATTTTGAACTTTGAAGAAGCCATTTGAACAAATTTTCTTTGTGAAGTGCAGTCTTCTGAACAGAAAGTTTTTTGAAGTTATTTTTAAATTTATCAACAAAAAGAAAATTCATTTTGAATTTTGGAGAAGCCATTTCAACAAATTTTCTTTGTGAAGAGCAATGTTCTGAACAGAAAGCTTTTTGAAGTTATTTTTAAACTTACTATCTTACACTCCTTCATTCTGAAAGTTCAGTTTATCAGTAAACAATTTATGTTCACACACTTGCTCATTTATAAGACTATATCATAACTATCCTGCATATCAGAAAGCAAAGGATTTTTGTTTATTCAACTAACCAGCTAGACATCTTTTTGAACACCAAGCGTGAGCTTGAGTAAATATACAAAAAGCCTCTTTGAGAAGTACTTCAACATGGAGGAGGTACTCCAAGAATGGCCTAAGGGGGCCATCATGGGAAAATCTTATCGGTAACCCCCCCTAAAGTCCCCCAAAGTTAAATCCAAGATGAGGTGTAGCCTATAGATTTCTCTTACCTCCCGAAACATTTTGATGAGTGGATAAGTCTAAGTTTTGTAACTGCCACTACACATTTGAACATAGTATATATAGATAATTATGTTGACCTTAGAGATGCAATTGAGACCCTCATTCAGTGAGGACTATTGCAAAACTATGTTCAAAGAGAAAGAAGGGCAAACCTTTGAAGTTTTAGAGCACATACAATAGAAAAGAGAGTCTAATCATCTCTACAACAAATGACCTCACATGACGATTGCTCACTACCACAAACCATGCCTGCCATTAGAGGGGTGACTCACCCCAGCATAGTGACAACTGACAAGAGAACCAATGAGCTCACAAGGAGCATTAACACCATTTTTGGTGGTTTTGCTGGCAGAGGATAAATAAGATCTACATGGAAGAGACACTTGAAAGTTGTGCTCAACATAGCATCATGCCTAATTACCAAAAAGGGACGTAGGTCTCAGACACCAATAATAAGCTTCATTGTAGATGATGATAAGGAAGGAGTAATCCACTACACCAAAATTTGTTTGTAGTGGAAATTATTTGATGACAATAAACTAATTGGCAGCATTTCATCATCTGACTTAAAAATTTGTTGTCAATGAATATTATCCATTAAAAAATATTTTATAATGACATATCATAAAAGTTGCCGGTAAAGGCCAAGAATTTATACCAGCTAATTTTCCATCCATCACGTCTTTCTCACCTCACTACTTTCCAACACCGTTGTGATTTCAAGTTCAAAATCCCCAAAGAACTCGTGATTCTGACAAGCTATCGGATTGAGCCTAATTTTTATCGATTGAGTGATTTCTACAATCCCCAAAATCCTCGAAGGATTGAGCCAAATTAGGTTCTCACATTTATCGATTCAATTTTTGTTAAGCATTTCCCATGAAATTGTTGTGAATGAAGCCATGAACAATTCTCGTGATCGAATCGAACCTGATTTTTTTTCCTTGGATTTTTGAACATATAGTGAAAGTGAGAAGAACGAATTTATGAACTGCATCACTTTATATCTCAGGTGAATCGCAAATCACAAAACTCTTAACTTTATGTCACAATTTCCCTCCATCTTCATTCACTTGTGTTCACTTTGCAACCATGCTAAGATCTTTTGATGATTTTTTTTTCTGATTTATTTTATTTTATTTTGTTTCATTTTTTATTTTTTTTATGTTTACTTTTAGACGGTGGGAGTTTCAAACAAAATGCCAGATAGGCTCTGATTTTGATTATTAATATATTGTTTTGCTTGCTTTGATTCTTATCGTAAAGAATATTTTTCTAAATCTTAAAGTTATTGTTTGAATTCCAGATATATGCTCCAACATTTACACTTTGTTTGGTATGATGGAAAAAGGAGGGAAAAAAAAAGAAGGAAAGAAAGAGAAGGAAAAAATGATTTTTCCCTTGTTTGGATTGGAAGGAAAGTGGAGGGAAGGGAAAAAAATATGTGGGATCCACTCCAATTTTTTTAAATCAAAAAATTTTGGAGGAAAACACGTAAATCGAAAAATTAATCATTATTTTTGATGAAAATATCAAAAAACTCATTCTTTTATTTATTTAAATATTATTATTATTATATAGGAATATTTATGTCATTTCACTAATATATTTTTTCTTTCCTCTCACTTTCTACACAACCAAATAAGAGGAAAGAAAAATTTTAGTTTTCTTTCCTTTCATTTTCTCTCATACCAAACAACTAAATAATCCTCTCATTTTTCATTTTTTTTCTTCTCTTTTCTTTTTTCTTATTTTTTTTCTTTCACTTTTTCTCCTATAACCAAAAAAAAGTGTTAGGAGGGGTAAAATATGTACTGGGCAATCAATAAGTATATTGACATTTACGGGTTTGAGTCCATCCAGGTGCGCAGTTTGTACGAATGTTTTATCTGCCACTTTTGTCCCTCCTTTTTCCCTTGGATTTTTCTCACCCCCCGTTAGTGGTCGCTTCTGGTTGGATCTTTAGTACATAATAATTTAATTCAGTATGGTCTTTAATTTACTGCTTTGGATCAATTTCAAATTCCATAAATTTCTAATATCGTCTGACGAATCTACTTTATGGAATCTGAGGAGTTCTTATTTATAAAACATTTGATAGTTCTTATTTTTTGTTATGGATTTAATTAAATAAATTTTTTTTATAGAATTAATTTTAGTATGGTTTATTTAAAATGTTTGCATATTATTATTTAAGATTTTTAGCAACAAATATTATTGTTATTAAAGTTTTTTTAATCAAGTCATGCATAATTTGAATGCAAATAATCTTAAATTTCCTAGCAAAAGTAATTGAAGGGAAAAGCGGCGAGAGCTTTTAGCAGCAATAAAAAAGCTGGTAAATGAACTTAGAAGGCAACTCAAAAATCATATTTAGTGGCCATTAAAATTATCGACAATAATTATCTTTATAACTTCTGACTTTAACCGACAATTAATTGGGTATTTACCAACACTCCTTACAATTGTCAAGAATGCGTTTACCAACACTGGATACGCCGATTAATTCATAATTTCAGGTATAGATTTTGGCGGCCAATATTATTGCCGCTAAAAATCCTAATAATTATCACTAAAAGTGCATTTTTTTGTAGTGATCTTCTGCCATAACAGAGTGATATAAATCATATAATGTATTGAAGGAAGGAGTAATCCTGGGCCGGGCCATAAAGGTATGAAGTGATAAAATGTATTCATTTGTTTATGTTTTGGGAGGTTAAATAGTGTCACTTGGTTATTGGATGTTTTAGCTGTATTGGCGGGTGTTTTTGGGGTGGGATTGGCTTAGTGCCTTTGCTTGTATCTTTGTTCTTGTAATGGGTTTGAATTTGTGTAACACACCGATTTTTCGAGCTTTCTAAAATCAGCAAATTGTATAAATGAGTTTATATTTTATCGGAGGACCTAGAGAATGAATTTAAATAAACTAAGACCATAGCCACACTCTACGCTATCGCATGAAGCTACGGTTAAATTTTGGGATGAAAATTCAGACGGAACTCGGTCTGTGTTTTCACTGACAGTAAGATTTTACTGATCAAAAGACCTAATTTTGACTCGTGAACGAAACAATTAGGTTTAGAATTGAATTTCCAACAATTTTGATAAATTTGGTTTTCCGCACTAAAAAATTAAATAATATATGTTATTCGGACGAAATCTTAAATCGGGTGAAGAACGGAGCTGAATATGGATTTACCGGGACCCGCTAACGGATAAACTTGAATTCACGTCAGGTCAAGTCACCTAGGAAAGCGTGCCATGACTCACCAGTGTCATGATAACATTTGAAAATATCTGAATGCGTTCACATTGCGAAAAGACCAAAATACCCCTAACTTTTTTCTTAATTACCATTTGTCCTTGAATGAAAAGACCATTTTGCCCCTTAAGTGAAAAAGTTTGGGCACCCTTGCACCTCCCTTCACCTCACACGCCCCACCTTCATGAACACTCCATCAACTTCATTTCTTCCTTTCTTTCTCTTTTTTTTCTTAAGAAATTCTCAAGGATTTTTGTGAAGAAAAGTTGGTGATCTTGCTCATTTTCATCCATCAAGAGATATGAACTCTTCCTTTGATATCTTAATCTTCATGTTCTTCCATTGAAACCTTGTTTTTCAAGCTTTGTTCAAGTTTAAACCTCAAACTTCATAAATCTCTAGAAAATTGTAGAACAATCCTATGATCATGAAACCAATTTCTATGAACCCTCCATGATGTTTAGATTGAATATCTAGAAGCTTGAACACGAGAAATTTCCTCCCTATTTTTCTAAGCATTGGCCGAAACCTATAGGCTAAGAAATCTTGAGTTTTTTATTCAAGTTTGTGTAAAGAGACTTGTTTTAGTGTTAGGTATACATAAAGATCATTCATCCAAGAGATAAGAATTTTTAGACATCTCTAGCTATTTTTGGAGCAAGAGGCGGAACCCTAGACCAATGAAAATAGGGAAATTTGTGTTGTTAAATGTTGATGTTTGAATTGATTGTATGAATGTAGTTGGTGTTGTGTATTCAGGTGAATAATCGGAAGATTCGTGGACCAGTCGGACGACTTTTCATTTGGAGAATTACTTCAAGAGGTAAGGGGACATAACCTGAGGAATTCAATTTCCGATGGCTATGTACTTTCTGTATTGGGTGAAAATGTGTAGTTGTGGTGTATTGTAATTATTTTGTGGAGTGCTTTATTTATTGCTTAATTATGCTTGCTTATGCCTAATTGTGCTTTAGTATGTTTAGTTATGCTTACTTGTGCTCAAGTATGTTGATTATGTTATGTATGCTTAGCATGATGTGTTAATTAATATAATGATTGGTATTATACTAAGGAACCTAACATTGGTTAGGGTTCAAAATCGAGTAAAGATTAAAAGCTTCAAAAAGCTTGGGATGTAAAGTAAGTGGATAAAAGGCTAAGAGTTTTTAAAAGGAATTTGAAAATAAAGTGGATTTGACATCTTTTGGGGAATAAGAGAATGATATATATATTTCATTTAGAAATGAGAAGACATAAAGAGGAAAAATATCTTTAATTCAAGAAAAGTAAGTTTTTAAAATAAAAAGTGCTTTAGAAATAATCAGTCGTTTTTAAGGCGATGAAACCAATAATTTTAAGCAAAAGTATTTTCAAATAATCCAGTTTTGAAACAAATTGTTTTACCAAAGAAAAAGGGTTTTTCAAGAACTGTATTTCAAAGTTTTGGTAGTTTACCAAAGTACTTCAAAAAGAAAAGTGATTTCGATCAAGAGTTTGTTTTTATGGAAAAACCGATCCCGAAGGCTTTGTGTGTAAGCTTCGGAGATATGGGTTTTGTTTTTGTATTTCAAAAAGAAAAAAAAAGTTAATTTGGATATGAACCTAGAAATCAAGACGTCGGGGTTCTAGTATTCTGTAGAACACGTGGTCGAGGATCCATGTTAGTGAAGTGGTCCTATAAGCTTGTGGACAATTTGTGTGGTCCTGTAGGCTTGTGGACGTTTTGTATGCTCTAGAATCCAAAATCCGAGACTGGTGCATCGGTTTGGGATTTTTGGGTTTGAGTTGTTGGACTGTGTGTCCTTTTTGGGTTTTGGACTGTGTGTCCTGTTTGATTAATCGGGCTGTGTGTCCCTTTCGAGAAAATGTTGAAAAGACTTGAGAGTCTAAAAGTTATGGTGGTTGATAGCTTTGTGCTTCAACGAGGAAATAATGATACGACAAAGAAAAACTGACGAAAACAAAGGTTTTCTCATGCATATGTTTTCTGGAAGACGTGCCGTTTAAAATGAGGGGACCTTGGTGGCAAGGAAACCTAGGATGACTTCGGTCATTGTGTATCATTTTGCCTTGATGGACAATGGTGTCATACGTGTTTTGGGAACGTATTGTGCCTTGAGTTGGACAATATAGTATAACCCGATTGTAATTTGTTAAGTACCTCTGATTGCACCCCCATATGAGAATCGCGTAGTGTCACGGGATTCATGTACTTGTTTATAGCACAGTGGTGCTAGGCATTGTTGCCTGGGGGCCAATGTATTGCGAGTCTGATCCGCTCTTTGAAAGGTGATGGGATTTCCGGAAA
The DNA here is from genome assembly GCA_039655645.1 of Ammopiptanthus mongolicus. Classification (NCBI taxonomy): domain Eukaryota; kingdom Viridiplantae; phylum Streptophyta; class Magnoliopsida; order Fabales; family Fabaceae; genus Ammopiptanthus; species Ammopiptanthus mongolicus. The sequence goes on along the minus strand of CM077351.1, from coordinate 51,627,454 downwards.
TTAAGAATCAAGTGTTAGTTGATATATGTGGAAGTGTCATGCATACGTTTTGAAAATGACGATGACTGTTGGTCACGAGACCCTTGTATTTTATCTTATTATTATGATATCCTGTGAGATGTTTATCATGTTTAAAAATGGTGTTTGACACATATATATATATATATATATATATATATATATATATATATATGAACTGCTGTTTGTACTTGATGTACGTAGTTGTCGTTTTTTGAGTTCATATATTGGTTTCTCACCCTTGTTGTATCCTTGGATATGCTTTTTTTCTTTTGGGCATATATTATTATCTGTATACAGATGGGACCGGAGAACATGGGCCTAGCTCACTCAGGGGTTCGCTCCCTCACTTTTGATCAGCGCGAGGACCCGGCTGCGTGGGTCATACACCCGGGAGCCAGTAATGCGGCCTACACTGGACCCATTTGTACTCTGCGCAGGAACGTCGAGATGGGACCTCAAGAGAGGACGCATATCGTGGAGACCATCCAGATCCCCCTACCGCTGATCTAGATGATACTGCAGTATCTGGTAGATCAGGGATCGTTGTAGCACGAGATCACAGCCGCGCAGTCCCTGCAGCAGCAGCCGCCCTTGAATCCTCCTCTTCCATTCGTCTTAGTACCAGAGGGGCAGGCGGAGAAACAGGAGGAGGATCCGGAAGAAAATCCTGAGGAGGACCCTTAGGAGACTCCTGAGTATCAGCCTCAGAGAATGGGGATGCTCCGACTGCGGGAGCCGGGGAAGCAGGGATGATCAACGGGGATGTAGATTCCCCTGATCTCTCATCTGATGTTGATGTTGGACCCTCCTTTGGGGGACTGTCCAACGGGTTTCACTAGATGTAGACCAGCTTAGAGTGTTAGTTTTGAGGTAGTGATTTTTGGATAATCTGTTATCGGCTACTGATGACCATGAGTTTTAGAGATATGGTTTCCAAACGGTCGCTGCCTAGTTTTAGGATTGATAGCATTTTATTTTCTATTAGTTATCTTTCGAACGGACATGTTGTCCAAAGTTTATTTATATACATGACTCACTGATGATGTATATATATACATACATACAGAGTTATGTTGATGTTTATCTTGAGTACTTGTTAATTGCCGTTGTAAGAAGAAAAAATGTTATCACGATTTTCGAAGTAAGTATGATCTAAATAAAGAAAACCTATTTTTCGAAAGTAACCAGCAAGTTTTTTTTTTCCGTATTTCATGTAGTTTTTGGGTCACCATGTGATACCGGATTAGGATGTCACAGTTTGGACGGCACCCTTTTAATAATATCTTTTGCTAATAAAAAAAAAATTAAGTCTTCTTCATCTTTTAGAAGTTGACTCTGACTGGTTTGGAATTAATCTTTTTGAGATATTAGAGTTATCATTTTACAAACATTTTTTTTTACGGGCAGAATTCCCTGCTTCAAATGGAAAGATTACTATTCATAAAAAAAAATGGAAAGATAACAAAGTATTCGATGGAATTAAATATTCGGTAGTATTGCTATTACTAACTAAAATAGCAGAATAAAAAGAGTGAAGAGAAAAGTTTATATCTCGAAAGAGTTTAGAAAAATGAAGAAAATGCTCAATCGGAAATTACATGTTCATTTGTGCAAGCAAGTATGTTTGATACCCAAACGGGGAGGAAGGGAGGAAGAGTGAGATGACCAGATAAAGGAAACCCAAAAAAAGAAGAAAACAAACTATTTAAAGAAGCAGCATGATATGAAGATTAGATTATATAGGGGGTGTTTGAGCTTTCTCATGCTATAAATCTACTCTAAGTAATTTTTCTATAAAAATAACACGTTTTTAAGTTATACTTATGTTATGCATAGGGATAGTTTACAAGATAAGGTTAGGAGAGTCAATTACCAGCTTGCTAGTGAACCTTGGATGCTTAAGCAGGGTTTGACATAAACCTTCTTTAATGACTTGAGGATTGATGCTTGTCTTGCAACCCATGATGGCAATGATATAACAGTTTAAGGATGGCATATGGAACAGTTGTGCCGCTGGACTCAGTGGTTCACCGCCTCTTGATGCCATGTTTGCTTGTCCTTCTCCACCTTCTGTCATAGACTTAATGTACATGAAATGTATCCATAAACTTTTACAACCCTCAAGGCCAAGGGGGCACAAGAGATGATAATAAATTAATATAATCAAATACACAATTAATATATTTATTAAAGGGTAATGGCTTTTCTCAAACGTGAGTGGATTGCGTGTTAATTGGAAAGTGGATGAAGGAGTATTCAAGATTGGATGGATGACTACTCTCTTCTTGCTAGCTTTCTATGATATACAGTGTTTAAAACGACAATCTCAGTATGAAACTCTTTTGCTGAAGAAATTTTTTTTTGTTTTTATTATTTTATTTTTTATTAATAATTATAAAATGTAACGTTATTTTATTTTATTTCTTTTGTCGGAATACTTGTAAAGAAAATATTGTTTTTATTATTTGCTATATAAATATTTAAAGGAGTTTTCTTATATTCGCTTGCAAAATCTATCTATTAATCATCTTATTATAAATAAAGAAAATATTAAATAAAAAATAATGCATTTAATATCTTGAAAATGTAAAAAATACTCAATATTTTTTATTTACACTAGTGCAAAATATGCATTCAGTTTAAGACTTTCTACTTCAGTGCCCTGCATAACCGTAGTAGAAAGTCTTGTTTCCTGAGCGCATTCACTTTCCACTACGATTGCATTTAGAACCGTAGTAGAAAGTCTAATTTTGAAATAACCTAAACAATTCTCTCCCTGATGCGCATTACAACGTTACTCTCTGCTCTCTCGCGCCTTTCATCTTAAACCCTTTCCCTCCGTTTGGCACCCACCACCACCACCACCGTTTGGCACCATCACCACCACCCTCGTTTTCAACTCTTCATCGCGAGCCTTTCTGCTGCTTCTAGGTTTCATAGAACCTGAGATTAAACAGTTCTCACTTCGCACAAACCCCACTTTCTTCTCACTTCGCACAAACTCTTCTCCTCCGAAGACCGCTCCATACTGGTAAGCTCCATCATTATTTGGGTTTTTTTTGGTTTTGTTTTGATTTCTAGGTTTGGGTTTAGGTTTGATTTTTCCCTTTGTGTTTTTCAGATACTGGTAAGCTCCATATTACATTCCCTCAAGTAATCACTACCACACCACCACGCCACCACGCCCTTAGGTAATCCCCACCATGCACCCTGTGTTTTTAGGTATGCGTGGTTGTTTTATTTATTGAAGTTAAACTCTATTTTGGTCCTTTATGAATCAGTGTTGTAGAAATATTTACAAATTTAACTTTCAGCTCATGACCCACACAGTGAATGCTTATGTTGCGTCTTAATCTCTTACCTTCAATCTTTGAATGATGATGCTTTATCTAAGGTGGTATTTGTTTCAAGCTATGTTTACATATTTGTTTTCATCAGCAAGTGAGTCTTTACATTCGCCAATTCCTCACTATTAAACTTGTATTGATAAAAAAAAAAAAATAATACAACTTGACTTTTCATATTTAAAAGAAAGCAGTAAACTCTATTGGGCATTCATTACTAGTGTATTGTTTTTTGTCTAAATAGGCACATGGATGATGCATTGGGCATCCCTCCTTCGCATAGCGAGTCGGACACTCAGGCGCCGTCAAGAAAAAGAGGTAGACGTGCCATAACACTTAAAAAATTGACCTCGCACGTACTGGTGATCAGAAGTTACATATAGACTTTGATGAGCTTGGACACCTGATAGGTCCAGAAGCTTCACGGTTCAAGACTTTTGTGGCCGTCCAAGGTAAAAGCAGGGCTAACATTCTTTCTGAGGATTGGGATAATGTGTCGGAGATGGTGAAGAACCAGATTTGGGGAAGTATCATGGTATATCACTTTTACTATCTATGTTTGTATTTATTGTGTTTAGTCATATTTTTTATCACTAACTAATTTCTCCATTTTGTTGTGTAATGTAGCTCACCTACGATGTGTTGAATACTGAGCAAATGAAGAATAGATGGATTTCTTATGCGTGTGGGCGCCGGAGGTAGTTTAAGTCAGACCTCACTACCAGATTCATATATGAGCAGTCAGACAAAATTGCTTGTGAGATGTACCCGTTCCTTGATGAGGATACGTGGTAGAGGTTTGTTGAGATCCGACGAACCCCTGCCTTTGAGGTTAGTTGCCGTTAATTATAGTTTTTTATTGTATCAGGCAAATTTATTTATTTTTACTGACTTCAGTTGTTCATGTGTTATTTATAACGGGAGAAAAGAAAAAAGACCCAGGCAATCCAGAAAAAGAATGTTCATCCTCACAGATTGTCTCGTGGGGGCTATCAAAAACTTAGGGATCAATTGATGGTAGAACAACGTCAGAAGGAATTAGAAAGGCAATCCGATCCTTTGCATGATCCCTCGGTTGTTGTTGATCCTCCAACTACACCCCCACGTCATGTCACATGGATTGAAGCACGACAAAAACCATCTGGGGAGTATACATCTGAGTCGACAAGCGTTGTTGCTAACAAGATTGTAAGTAAATATCCAATTTTAATTGTAATTGTAACAAGTTTACATACCATCTTACACATTTTGTCAATTATATGTTGTAGGAGTCTTTGGTTGAACAAAGCTCCCAAGGATCATTTGTTCCTAGTAGCTCGCATTGAGATATCTTGGCTACCGCCCTTGGGAAGGTAGACCACCCTGGTCGTGTCCTTGGTATTGGAGGGTTTGTAGGCATGCGGACGTACCACGAAGCACGATCACATCATGACGACTGCAGTGCCGTCTGAGAGGAGGTCAGGCGGGAGGTCCTTCTGCACGTTATTGCTACTGTTAGACGGGAGTTCTTCCTCAGATTATGGCGGACCTTAGACGGGAGGTTTATCCTGAGATGGTAGCAGAGTTTAGACAACATATGTCATCTATGGGTCTTCCCTAACAAACTCCGGGTGTCCAACCTTCTGCTAATGTGAGCACAAAGGGGAGCTGTGATGATACACATGTGTTAGCTGAGGAGCCTGCGCATGAGGATAATATAGATGGGGAGGATGAGGATGTTCGTTAGCTACATGAGGATGAGGATGATGCACGTGCACCAAAGGTATTAATTCATAATGTTTTATATGTCTTTCAATTCGAGTAACTTAACTGATGTTTACTAATGTTTTATTGTTGTGTAGGACGTTGAGAAAGCTGATCCACCTGAAATTTCTCCGTTATTACAATTGGCTGGAGTGGAGATGAAATATATGTCGGAAGATTTATTTCTGCCTTTGGAGCACGATGGCAGCGAAGGATTAAATGGGATTTTTCTAATCGTTGGAAAAGATATGGCCGATTTATACATGGATAGATGGCTTTGTGTTAACGTTCTACAATTATGGTGCACGTAAGTACTTTTATTTGTAGATCAGTTTTATAATTAATAAGTATCAATCTTTTATAATGAAAATTAATTTGTCTCATTATCTTAGAGGGCTATGCATCGCCTAAGTGTCTCAAATGACACCAGCCACTTGTAGGGATACCTGGACCCTAGCAGGACTCCGGGTAAGATTATGAATGCGGGAGTGAAGATATACATCATGAAAACGATTCGTAACAGCCAAAAGGAGTGTTATCTAGCTCTATTCCTCGACAAGGATCATTGGCAGTTAGCGATTCTTTACCCTCGCCGGAATGAAGTCGCCTTCTTGTGTTCATTGCACCATACCCCACCTACAGTTCTTAAGGAAGTAGTTGATACGTAAGTAAGTTTCTGTTACTCTTAATTTGTAATATTACCCTTTGTTTATCTATATGTATTAATATTTGATGTATCAATGTATGTTTATCACAGAGCTATGCAGTCATGTAATAGTTTGGAAGGTAAAAGTAGGGTCAAGAGTAAAAATCCTCAATGGATTTGCCCACGTGTAAGTAGTTAATCTGAGATTCAATTAGATGTTATATATATAATAGTAGTTATATAACCTTATATTAATTTATTGTTTATCATTTGTTGTCTCATCGACAAAGTGGCGGCTGAGAGTGTGGATATTATATCATGAGACATATGTTCACTGTTGTCTCCACGAGTATCACTCCTCAATGGGCGGAGGTAATTATTACTAGATTTTTAAGTACAAGAGTTAGTTAAATTATTATGTTTGTTTTATTACTTGATGAACAAAATGTTTAATTTAATTTTCTTATGTTATGTGAACTTGTAGAATTTCAACAATCCGGCCTCGCTATTTAACGATGATATTCAGGACATCAAGAAAAAATGGGCAAGCTTCTTTGTTAGCTATTGTAAAGATCATAATGTAGCTTAGAGGTATTTATTAGTTTGACATTCATATATGTTTTGTAGGAATCATATATATAGCTTAATTAGATATATTTAGTTTTAACACTTTGTTGCCATATTTGTATATATATCTCTATTATAACACTGATATATATATATATATATATATATATATATATATATATATATATATATATATGTGTGTGTGTGTGTGTGTGTGTGTGTGTGTGTGTGTGTGTGTGTGTTTTTCTGTTAACACTTGGTTTGGTTTGCCATTTGAATTGGATCTGACTGGTTGTATAGAACTGAATGAGAAAAGGAAATGGAAGAAAGGAAAACATAAGAGATTATTAAAAAAAAAAAGACTTAATGAAGTTTTTGATCCCTGAAAATATAGGGTTTTTTGGTTTTAGTCTGTATCTTTTGTTTGCTTTGCTTTTGGTGTTTGTAACTTTTAAAATTTTGTTTTTTATCACTGCCATCAACTCCAAACGTTAACTGCTGACGTGACAGACGGAAGTTCACGTCATCACTGACACCTGGCAAAATAATTACTTTTTTATTCCATCTGTCTGACATGCCAGGACCAAAAACAGAAATTTAAAAGTTACATACACCAAAAACAAAACAAACAAAAGATAGGGACTAAAATCAAAATCCCTATATTTTCAGAGACCAAAAACTTCAATAAGCCTTTAATAAATATGATTTCATGTAATTTATGAATTTATTTGATTTTTTGACAGATGAAGAAGAATTATATTATTTTTGAGTGGGCTGATTTTGAAGCAAATAATTCTCCAAGTGTAGATACGGAGGACGTCACTTTGTTACCTTGAGCACATGTTGAAGAGCTACAAAAAAGAGACAGAAGTTGTAGTTGAAGGTAGCCAATGAAAGAAAAAAGTCTCAAATTTTGATAATGTGCATGAGAATTGTAGTTGAGTTTTGCTTATTTAGTATTTTCAATTGTCAAGTATAACAGAAACCACTGCAAAAAATAGCCATACTAGCCATGACACTGCCAATTGAAAATACAAAATAAGCAAAACCCAACTCAAGTTCTCAAGCAAATTATCAAAATTTAAGACTTTTTTCTTTCACCGACCAGCTTCAATTGCAAATGTTGTCTCTTCCTCTGTAGTTCTTCAACATGTGCTCTATGTATCAAAGTGAAATCCTCGTCATCTACATTCCAAGGATTATTTGCTTCAAAATCCGGCCCCTAAAAAGATTACAATTCTTCTTCATCCATCAAAAAATCAAATTAATTCATAAATAATAAGAAATCATTTTTATTAAAGACTTAATGAAGTTTTTGGTCCCTAAAAATATAGCGCTTTTTGGTTTTAGTCCCTATCTTTTGTTTGTTTTGTTTTTGATGTCTGTAACTTTTAAATTTTTGTTTTCGGTCCCTGTCATGTTAGACAGATGGAATAAAAAAATAATTATTTTGTCACGTATCAGTGCTGACATGGACTTCCATCTGTCACATCAACAGTTAAAGTTTGGAGTTGACGGTAGAGACTAAAAACAAAATTTTAAAAGTTACAGACACCAAAAGCAAAGCAAACAAAAGATAGAGACTAAAACCAAAAAATCTATATTTTCAGGGACCAAAAACTTCATTGAGCAAAAAAAAAACACATTTTTTACTACGATTGTGACCATAACCGTAGTGGGAGTAGAAAGTGACTTTCTGGATGACTTTCTTTGTCCAGAAAGTCATTTTCTACTACGGTTTGTAGACTTAACCGTAGTAAAAATGTAACTTTCTACTATGATTCACCAACCAAATGAAAAGTTTCTACTTTCTATAACGCGTCTTTTTACTATGGTGATTCAATCGTGGTAAAAAGTCAAAATCAACCGTAGTAAAAAATACGTCCTGCAGTAGTGTTAGTAAGAGGAAGATTTGTATGAGGGTTAAGTTTTACGGATTCAAAATTATGCTATTTTAAAAAAAAACACAAAACAAAGTTGATATCTTTTTTTTTTTTAAAAAAAAAAGAGAAGCTGAAAATTAAAAACATTTTCCTTAACCAAACACAGCTAGTTTCTGACTTCCTAATTAATTTTGCTGAATTTGCTTAAGTTTTTCTCGAAATTTTAGATCTATTATGTGAGCATAAATGCTTACCTATTTTTTCTGGTATAGATGTGATTTTTATTGTTAATAATATGTCCGACTCTCTGCACTAACAGGTGGACGATAGAAACAATTATGTTCGCTTTAATACCATGTCGCTCCCAACTGAATGTTATTCCATCTCTTTCTCAAACCTAGAGTTATCTACTTATTCTGATAAAAAGCATATATGTTTGAAAAAGAAAGCGATTTTCATCCCAGAAAAAAGAATAAATAAACGATCTTCAAAGATATAGTATTAAATTTGCTGCTATATAGAGGGAGAGGATTGAAGGAAAAATGACGAGAAAAGAGAGTTTACTCTACCAGGGAGAAGATGTAGTGATGGGAGAAACTAGTACCTGGATGAAAGTGAAACCAAGCGTTCTATTCACTTCAAGCTTCGCCATGAAATTTACATGGACCTCCCATGCTCTGCTGAATCTGTAGCATCTCTGTTCTGTGATGCAGAGTGACCATTAAAGAATTGCTTCCATCTGATGTTTGACCAAGTCGGAGAAATCACAAACGATTAAAATATTTCAAGCTCAAAGGTGCTTAATATGATTCCCGATTATGAGAAATTATTATTTTATGTTTTCGAGCAAATAATTAACCTTATTATTATATAAAATTTAATAAAAATGCTCGCAAGTACGATAACAAAATTCATACAGTTCAGATCGTGGTTTTCTCTCTCCAATCTTGAATTTCTCTTTCCAATCACTAACTAAGTAAACACAATTTGATTGGTTGAAATTAAATTAGTCGCAAGTTGTATAAAATAAATGAGTTTAATTGTTATATGTTGATAATTTAAATTTTTTTTACATAAATATCAAATTATAAATTATCACATTAGTAAATAAATTTGATCCTTTTTTCTAACTATCTAGCTCAAAAGTCACTACTGATTGGTGATTAGTTGACAGTGTAAAAAATTTTATATTTTCAATATATAACAATTAAACTCAAAATAATTTGGTACTAAACAGTAACACTCAATTTAAAAATCAAAATATAAGTAATATATGTGAGTACAATCTTATATTACATTTCAAGAGTGCTATAATTTCTAGAACTAGAAGGACACACTCAAAAGCCGGTAAATAGGCCAATTGTTTGTGCCGGAACCAATTATAATCAATTATTTGCTCATCTCTTATATAAAAGGTTTGTTGATTTCGAAGAACAATTTTTATTAGTACGAATTTAAATTTGTACCTTTTGTACGAAAGACCTATTGAGTCTCAAAATATCTCATGTCTTCAAACCCTAGTTCTGATCAATAAAAATCACTCTATGATTGGATGAATTATGCGAAAATGCCGATGAATTGCTTAAGTGCGCAGGAAAGACATGTTAAATAGACGATCATTAAAAGTTCCAAGCGTCTTATTCAATTTTCTTGCACTGGCCGAGACCTGAATGTTTGGCAAACCGAGTATTCTAGGTAAAAGGCCGAGTAACTCTTTAGCATTCCACAAAGTTATTCAGAACCTCACACTCAACAGGAAGAGTAAGCAAGCCAGAACAAAGTAACTCGACGACCGAGCATACGTATATACAAATTTGAATATTTATGACTCCAATCAAATATCAAGGATCTTATCCCGTAAGATGCGGAACCACCTTAAGTATGGACAAGTACTTGAAACATCTGATCTATCCGGAAGGTGTTAGTTAAACAAGAATGCCAGAGCTCACTAACAGATAAGAGCTCTCTCGGAGCTCACAAACAGATATGAGCTTTACCTTTTCCTACGGATGAAGTTATCATTAAGGCACTATAAATAGAGCCTTACTCTCACAACTTAGAACTACATAGCTTTGATTCCTTGACTGGGATACGTAGGAGTAGGATTCACATTCTATCAAGCTATACAAATACTTTCTAAAAATTCTTGAGGGAGATAGTAGAAGTTAGGTGTGAGATACATCTTCTACTCACGAAAGAATACTGGTGTCCATGGGGTCGAGGTAAACTTTCCCTGGTCACACTGAAATATTGATTAGATGGTGCGTAACAGGAGCTGTAATGGAGGTAATAGGAAGAACGAGGGAGGAGACAAAGGAAATAGGAGGAACGAGGGAGGAGATGGAGGAAATAGGAGAGATAAGGGAGATGAGGAAGGTAATAGAAGGAGTGAGGGAGGAGTTGGAGGAGGACCGGAATATGAGGTCCAGGAACCAGATGCTGAGCAAACGACACATCCATACACTGACCATTCTCTGGAAAACAACTCGTTAATCCTAGAGATGAGGGCTCAGATGGATGCGCTCAGACAAGAGAATGAGCATATCAGGCAGGACTAGTGCCGCTCGGAAAGAGACCATAGCTGGGAACGAACACCAACATCTTTCTAGTCAACTGCTGATGAAAGAACCAGATATCGTTCCCAACATGAGACATCTCACAAACATCAAGAGATGTCTCACCACCAGATATCGTTCCTCAGCAAGATAGGGTCCGTATGGATGAGATTCCTTTGCAGGTTAACCTGCTGGTTGGAGGTTCCGAAGTTCCCAGGCATCACTTCATTGATGGCATCATGGAGACCCCACTCCCCAGAGGATGGAAACCACTCGATACTGAAAGGTATGACAGCAGAACTGATCCCGAGAATCATATTGATGCCTTTGTTACGCAAGTCAGCTTAATAACCAATGATGATGCAGTTCTATGCCGAGTCTTTCCTGCCTCTTTAAAAGGCATGACATTGAATTGGTACATTCAATTACCACTGATATAAGTTGATTGTTTTGACACTTTAATGGCCAAGTTTAGTGCTCAATTTACCACCAGCCGAGCTCATCGTTTGACCTCGGCAGTGTTGGTAAATCTGAGACAATAAAAAAAAAAAGAGTCTTTATGGAACATCATGGATCGCTTCAGCGAACTAGCAGCCTGCATTAGAAATCTGAATTTGGACACTGCTCTTAATGCTTTATTAATGGACCTCAAGTCTGGACCTTTTTATGATCATTTGGCTCAGAAACCGCCTGCAAATATAGATGAGTTACGTGAAAGGGCTGCAGGGTATATTCAAATGGAAGAAGTTGCAGAGTTCAAAGCTAAAACTCGTGGGGACCATGGAGGATCTCAAACAACAAAAGAAAAAGTGAAACATAACAATGACAAAGGAAAGGTTAAGGTGGTAGATCGGCTTTCAAAAGGGCCGAAGTATGATTTTACACCCCACTCAATGCCGGAAGAGCTCGGATCCTAGAATAATTTTGCCATTTGGAGTTAATGCAACTTCCAAAACCCGCGCAAACCCCACCAGCTGCTGATAGAAGCAAACACTGTCAGTATCACCACAATTCTTTATTTTTGACATTTAATAGCGCTTTTAAGCACTATTAAATAGAGCGCTATTAAAGGTTGACACAAACAGTGACGTCTAAAAAAGCGCTATCTAAAGTAGAAATGACAACGCTTCCTTAAGGAAGCTATCTAAAACCCAGGATTAGATAGCGTTTCCTTGAGTAAGCGCTATCTAAAAGCCAAGAATAGACAACGCTTTCTCAAGGAAGCGCTATCTATTATTGGTTTTAGATAGCGCTTACTCAAGAAAGCGCTATCTATTATGATTTAGATAGCGCTAAAGCGCTATCTTTTCCTATATATTTTTTTTTAATAATATGCTCTATTTTCTCCCCACTCTTCCCTGCACTTAGCAAAACCCAGACAGCAGTACAGTATACATAATTGGCACAGTATAAATAAATTCATTTCATTCATTAAAAATGTTCCAATATACACAATATACACAATTCAAACTATAATTCAAACATGCATATTACAGTATACAATCCCAGACATTACAATATATACACTACACTAGCTAGCTATTAGTTCAAAATTTCTTCATCCTGCAAAGCATCAACTTGCAAAATTGGAGACAAATCATCAAACTATTAAATGAAGTTGAAGTATAATTCAATGTAATCATCACAAAGCACAACTTAAATATAACACTAAAAAGACAAACTTAATTACCTTGATTCATAATAATATAGTTACACCACTCATCCAAAATTTCAAATATTTAATCATCGATGTATATGTCATAGTTACTATGAGGAAAGTACTGCATGCAATAGAAAAAGTAAATTAAGTTAGAATCAAAGTATATTCAAATGGTCCAAATGTAAGTGTAATTAAACTGAAATTACGTACTGGAGATGAGATTTGAATTTGGTCATGAGCGATGATATCCTTAAGAACCTTAGAACGTAGTATCCACAGTCTGTGTTGTTGTATTGGTGGGTACACTATAAAACAAAAATAATAAGTTAATTAGTTTTAAATTTAAATAATTGCATAATTACAATGTGAATAAATTAATACCTCTACAAAGATCCATTTAGTCTTTGATGATTTTGAAGATCGGGACTTGGCTCCCCTTTTGCATCCACGATGAATTGTTAAAGCACTGAAATGCAAAAACAAACAAATTCGTTAAGGTACACGTACAATTTGAATCACAACATATATGAGATAAATTTCAAATCATTTTTCTTACTCTTTAACGATTGTCATAAGCATTTTCCGCTGTGTAAAGGGTACATGCAATGGATCCAGGTAGTAGATTGTGCCTTCATTAGGATTGATCGCTAACAATACCCAATGTCCCCTACAAAACAAGAAAATGAGTTAGCAAATCATAAGCAGATAATTAATCACAATAAAATATAGTACCATGTCATTAATTAACTAAATGACTCACACTGCATTCATAGGTGCCAGAAACAGGGAATTGCCATCTGGACTTGCTAGCTCAAGGCGTTCAGCTATGTACTGTTTTTGCCCAGATATATATGGATGTAAAACTGTTTTATCTGGGCATAAGAATACAAATCTCCCGGTGTTATTCGCGGGGATCAACATCTCTCGGTATAAGTACCTTAAAACATGTATAATAAGCGTTAATATATATTTAAATCATGAAGAATAAAAGAAGTTATATACTTTAAAGTTTGATGTATTACCTGAGATATACACTAATACCAGTCTGACTGATTTCATCACGAGTGATAATATCCTCGATTTCGTCTTTCCCCACTGATAGCGTATGTTGATAACCCAGAATTTCTTCATCCATCTCCAATTCTATTACGCGGCTCAAGCCTTTTTTTTACCAGAATCCTCATGTAGGATATACAACCATATGAGCTTGCTGCTATAGGAGGCCCGGAGGAGGACTGCTGCATCTTAGGGGATGTAATGGACCCCTTTGTATGCTCCTTGTTAATTATAAGACGTCGGGACTCCACAATCTTCTTGCCCTTGTCCTTGGATTTGGATTTTTCAGAGATAACCTACATATTACAATAAAGTAGTTAGTGACCACCCAGTTTAATAAATAAATATATACAACATATCATAATGGATAGTAATTATTAACATACCTGCACGAGGTTGATTGGCCATGCGACAAAGGTACCTATTGCATGATCCACTACCATGACATCAGCATGCTCAATTGGTACAGGCAATGGTGCATGCCTCTCCAGTGCAACTTTAATCTTCACTTTCACATGGCCAGGAAGTAATGGTAGGTTATGCAATGTGGCACACTCCTTATTAAAGACCATCGCCCTAGTGACAATATGATGAGTTGGGTGTCGTAGATACAAATTGCACAGTTTTATGCCCTAAACCAATGATAAACGAAATATTAATTAATTAGTATGAATTAGACCTTCAATGCAATACATAAAATTAAAAAATTATCATTGATAAGTATTACTTCGGGAAGAGGTATATGCGGTTGCACAACGGTGCAACTATCTCTGACATTGTGCGGGATAGGGGTAGGAGGATCACCAGCTGGCTCATAATCAGCACATCCCTGCTTATCCTGCTTGCTAGAATTATAAGAATGCATGACACACGCTTACTTCGTGCTACAGGGTGAGGGTCCTATCCTATCCAAGATTGTAAACTCGGCATTATATTATTGTAGTATGTCCTAATTACTTCTTGTTCTAAGAAACTTTCAGCAACATTTCCCCTTAGTTCTCCAAGCACACAACTTAATTCAGGTGATATTATGACCCAAATTAAGTGTACGTGTACCCAAAGAACAATGAGAAAATACAAACCAATGAAATTTTCTTAGATCAGAAGTAATATTTAAGGCATACAATAATATGTATTGAATGCGAAGTTTACAATCTTAGACTGTCCACTTTGGACAATTCAAGAACAAGTTGTATACTATGCCATGGCACAATATACAAATCGTTCTTGAACAGGAAACTAAGCTTAATGCATGTGCATACCAATAAAAAATAAACATGCCTACTGCTATAAAACATAGGGGAATAACATATATGTGTACCAGAGAGGTGATGGACAAAGAGGTGATGGACAGAAGTGTCTGAGAGAATCCAAAATCCAAGTTTGATTCACAAGGTCAAGTATAGGCTTGATATAATTTCCTGAAATATTAAGGGACAACATGCATATGACATTGAACAAATAATCAATTCAAAAGTAAAAATAAGATAGGGTCATATATATAGGGCCAGTTTATTGAAGAGGATAAAGAACACAAGGCTAAAGGATCATTTTTTATTCTCTATTAAATGTTTCAGAATTTAATTTGACCTATTTCTTCATTAGGGAAGATTTCTTCTGTAATAGGTCTTATCTTCCTTTTTATAGATTTAGATGAATTTTCTTTGCATGGGTTTTAGTTTATATCCTCCGATGGTTTCTTTGTATTTTTTTCTTTTCTTATTAATAAAAAAGCATTAGGAGTACTCTTTCCTTTATGGTGTTTTTATCCCTAATGAGGGTTTTGTGCCTAAAGGTTTTAATGAGGCTCCTTTTGCTGTTTTGCTTAAAAAAAAAACCTATTGCTTGTGGTAGGATTCATATTGAACAAACTTGTTTCATACACCAAACTGGAGTATGAGATGTTCATTTTCTATCATCCTAGATCTTTGATTCCATATTTCTATCTATTGCAATATGGAAAAGGAAATTTCCAAAACTTTTCATGAACCTTATCCTAGTGGACAGAGTATTATCCTTCTTCTCAAACTATGTACAGTTCATTAAATTCCAATACCCTTTATAATGTAATATTTCTTACAATAAAGTACCAAAGTAAAGATTCTCAATTCTGCCTTAGAAACCAGGTATCTAAGGATGTACACTTCTTTAAATTCGAATAACATTAGTAATGTAGATTCTCATAAATTAAAATACCAAAGATTCTCATCATTTCTGTATTTAAAACCTAGGTATCTAATCACACAAGGCAGTCCAAGCAGGCCATTAACCCCATTAACCCCTGTGCAGTGAGAGTTTCAAGGGTCAGAGTTAAAAAGTAAAAAACCATTGTATCCAAAAGGGTTAGTAGCTAGTAGTACTCCCTCCCAGTTCACGTGGTTATGTAAGATAGCCACCATTATTGGAAGCTTACCATGTCAGATAGTGATTTGCTAAATAAAGGGGTTATGTAAGGCACTCAAACTCAGTCACAATACAAAACAATAACAGAGAAGAAAAAATACCAATGACTAGTGCAGTAATAGAACAGTAACAGCTTGCAGTCACACGCTCAACTTCACAAATGCATTGTGTCTTTGCCTACACCTTCACAAATGGAGTAACGGTGGAATGGGAGAAACCCTAACAACAGAGAGGGAAATGAGAGAGCTTACCTGAGAGATAGGCCGAATGAGAGAGCTTACCTGAGGGAAGGAGGAAGAGAAGCTCGTGCGAGGGAGGGATGTGACCTGAGGGAGGGAGGGAGAGAAGCTCGTGCGAGGGAGGGAAGGAGAAAGATGGAGAAGCTCGTGCGGTGGTGTTCGCGTAGTGGTGGTGGCCAGAGAACCAAAATGGTGGTGGTGGTGGTGGTGTTCGCGCGTGGAGGAGGCAGGGAGGGTTTAGGGAAAGGTTCGAAAGAAAGACTGAGAGTGAGTAGGGGAAGTGTACGTTAAGGAATTAGTAACTGATGATAAATTAAAAAAATTTGAAAATGGGAATAGATAGCGCTATCTAAAGTTTGCGTTTAGATAGCGCTTCCTCAAGGAAGCGGTATCTATTCCCAGGATGTGGAATAGATAGCGTTTCCTTGAGGAAGCGCTATTTAAACGCAAACTTTAGATAGAGGAAGCGCTATTGTAAGTTCACCGCCTGTTTTTAATAGCGTTTCATTTAAAAACGCTATTAAAGGTGCGATATTTAATCCCTTTTCTGGCGTAGTGACTATGGTCATACCACTGAAGAATGTTGGGCTTTTAGAGATAAAATTGAAGAGCTGATCCAAGCAGGGCATTTAACTAACTTTGTCCAGAGAAATAATGCTAGCCGACCACAATACAAAGGTCGAGCTCATCAGGGAGGCCAAGGACAAGGTCGAGGAATAGCACACAATACTATGGAGGACAGGAGACAGAATGATAACAATGAAGAAAATTGAGGTATAATAGGAGTCCTTAATACCATAGCCGGAGGATTTGCAGGAGGTGGTCCTACAAGTTCCACCCAAAGGCGTCACCTAAAGGTCATTTGAACTATAAATTCAGTATCAAAGAAACCTTCGAAGTCTAAATCTTCACCCCCGATCACTTTCATAGATGAAGACTTCAAAGGTGTTGATCCGAATCAAGATGACCCCATGGTAATCACTATTGAGATAGCCGATTTCACGGTCAAAAAGACTTTAATCGACCAAGGGAGCTCGACAGACATTCTATATTATTTAACTTTTAAGCAGTTAGGCATACCTAAAGAAAAAATTAAGCCCCATGACAACAACTTAGTGGGGTTCGTGATAAATCTCAATTCTGTGCATTTTAAAGGGGGTATTTGGGGTGATATTCGATGCATTTTATCATATATATTTTTGTATTTCACCCTTTTTACTTAAGTCTTGACAGAATTGATGTTTAAAGGCAGTTTGATGAACTTATGAAGATTAATGAAGGTTAGAGCTAAATTGGGTAGAATACTAAAGTTCTGAGATTAGCACGATCGTGCCATGCGAGAGCACGCTCGTGCCAACTTTCCCAAGCCATCCATCCAAACAATGCCTTACGAAAAGAATTAAAGCTGACCACTGAAGATTTAGCACGACCGTGCCAAACATCAGCACGTCCGTGCCAAAGTGAAGAAAGGCCTGACTCAGAGAAGCAAGGCCTGACAGAAGCTAGCATGGTCCCAATCTCAAAGAGCACAACTGTGCCAAACATCAGCACGCTCGTGCCGCAGCCCGTGCACTAGAATGCTGATTTATGAAGTTGGTACGCTCTTACATATTTGAGCATGACCGTGCTAACTGATGAGCATGGCTGTGTTGCTTGTACAGAAGAGATTTCTGCATGTTTGCCTCGTCACCGTTTTGATCATAACTTGAGCTCTGGATGTCCGATTGAGGCGTTCTTTGTGGCGTTGGAAAGCTTATGAAAAGATCTACAAGGATGTACAAGATGACATTCAGCACGGTCGTGATAAATCCCGTGCACTATGATGCTATTTTATGAAAAGGGAGCACGACTGTGCTTTTGGCGCAGACAGCAAATTTTAGGGTTTTTCTCCTATTTTTCCTATAAATAGAGGCATCTATATCATTCTCTTCATCAATTATCAGTTGTAGACTTATTTTAGTAGTTTTTAGCTTTCTAATTTATGGTTTTTGTAGTTTTGATTTCTAGAATAGGATTGGCACCTGAAGATTAAGTAAGAGACAACTTCTCCCTCTTCAATTCTTCAGGATGCGTTTCCCGTTGTTGACTTTGGTTTTCTGTATTACTATGAGTAGCTAAATTCACCACTGGAGTTGTGGTGGATCTTGTGTTAGTAAAAACTCCTTTTGCTATGTCTTAGCTTTAATTCGAATTCTGTTTGATTTCGAAGTTACTATCTGATTAGATTTATCTTATTGCTCTTCATTCCATGTTTAGGATTAGCTACCCTTTGCATGCTCTTAATCAATTGATTTATATTTTGAATATCAAGCCCAATTAAATTGGAAGATCTATAGGATAAACGAGGATAATTAATTTAGCAGCGACCGTACTGCAATTGTTACCTTCCGGTTATTTAAACTTCTTAGTTCTTTATGCTTTCCATGTCGTTCGCAACTGCTGCCTGACAAACAGTAAGTCCGTTCTTGGAAAAAAAAAAATCAAGGATTGATGTAACACCCCGATTTTCGCTGCTTTCTAAGGTCGGAAAGTAATATAAATAAACTTATATTTTATCCGAGGTTTAGAAAATGATTTTGACTAAACCAAAGTCATATTCTTACTCATTGTAGGGAGCTACAGTTAAATTTTGGGTTGAAAATTCAGACGGAGCCCGACCTGCGTTTTCACTGACAGTAAGATTTTACTAATCAGAAAACCTAATTTTGCCTCGTGAACGAAACAGTTAGGTTTTATATCTCGTTTCGAACAATATCAGTGATTTTGAAAATTTCAAACTAATAAGTTCTACGACTTTCTCGGGCGAAAAACCTAAATCGAGAAATCGACGGAATCGAGAACGGACGTGTGGGGACAAAACCGGACACCAGATGAGGGACACGAGTCACCAGGGCAGGATGAGTCACCACCATGACTCACCAACGTCAGCATTGTGATTCTACAAATATCTGAGATATTTAGGGCGAGAAAAGACCGTTTTGCCTCTAGGAACTGATGGAATTACACTGGTGCCACATGACACATCACCCATCATCATCATTACTTCTAACAAATATCTCGATATTTTTGGTGTTTTTAGTGGTGAAAAGACAATGCCCTTAACTTTTTCCTAAATGACATTTTTGTCCCTAAAGGAAAAGACCATTTTGCCCTTAAGTGAACAAACTTTGGACCACCCTATCCTTCCCTCTCCCTCACGCATATGGCTTCCTTCCTAAGGCGATTCACCATTTCCTCCTAACTTCATCTTTTCTCCTAAGTTTTCTCTCATTTTTCGAATTGAAGCTTAAGGAATTTTAGTGAGGAAAAGTGTTGAATCCTTGCTTTGTTCTTTATTCAAGAGGTAGGGTTACCTTCTTTGATCCATAAACTTCAAGTTCTTCTCTTATTTCTTGTTTGAAAAACCATGATTTCACGAGTTCCAACTTCTAGAACCAATCTTCAAAAATTTCTAGAAAATTGTAGAAAAATCCTATGATCATGAAACCAATTTCTATGAACTCACCATGATGTATACAATGATCATCTAGAAGCTTGAACACAAAAGAAATTTCCTCCCTATTTTTCTTAATAGTGGCTGAACCCTAAGAGATAAGGAATTTTATTTTTTTGATTGTTGAAGTTTGAGTTGATTGTGTGAATGTAGTTGGTGTTGAGTGTTTGGGCGAGTAATCAGAATATTTGCGGATCGAGTTGGACGATGTTCATTTGAAGGATTAACTTCAAGAGTTAAAGGGATTGATAGCCTCATAAGGTTGATTGTTGTATGATTGTGATGATATTATTGAAGTGATGTTAATGATTTTCTGGTGATGTAAATGTTTGAATTATTTGGTGAATATGTGATTGGGTATTGAAGCATGAATTGTGGCGTTATTGCCTTGGATGGGATATATATATATATATATATATATTGAGATTTGATGAATATAGATGTATATATTGAATTGTGATTTCTTTGACTGGATTGGTTGAGAGCATAGCATCGGCTATAACTTGATAATGAAAGATTAAGCTACTTAAAAGTCTTAATCAAAGATTGAGAAAAGTTTTGGTTTAAGAAATGAAAAGCTTTTAAGTGAAATGGTATAATTACCAATTTTACTAAAAAGCCACTAAGTTAAGAACTCAAAAGGAATTTCAAATAAGACTTAAGAAGTTGAGAGTTAGTGAGGAAAATAGTGAAAAGTTGCTTTATCGTTATTTTCTAAACATGTTGTACACAAAAAGAAAACCTTGAAAAGTATTTAGTTTGTCAAAGGAAGAACATTCTCAAAGAATTTGACCTTTCAAAAAGAAAAAGTCTCTTTCAAAAAATTTTGCTCCAATGAAAATGTTTAGAAAAATGTTTCAAATGATGGGACCTTTAGAAAAAGGGTTTTCAAGTCAAAATCCTTTTGAAAATGAATTTTGAGGATTTAAGCTTTTAGAAATAGCTTTTCAAAGGAAAAACGTTTCAAAAATAAGTTTTAGAGCGAAAATGAGTTTTGGTTTATACCAAAGAGATTTTGAGTTTTGTTTCCAAGATTTGATCAACGAAAACGAAAGTTTGATGAAACTGGTGATTACCCCTTCACGTTGTGAAGCACATGAACCTAGTGATCGAGACATCGGGCTAGAGTTCTATGAATTGAGCACTCGGACTATATGTCCTGTGTTTTGAAATGAACGGACTTAGTATCCTATATGCGAGTCTAGTGTCCGCGACATCGACCTAGTACTTCGTGAATTGAGAACTTGGACTACGTGTCCTGTATCTTGAATGAACGGGCTAAATATCCTTTAAAATGAGTCATGAGCTGTGTTCCTTGACAAAAAAAAAAAAGAACGAACGAAAAAGAAAACAGAAAGCCATGAGTTGCATATATAAGTTGGCCGACATGCCATTTGAAATGAGCTACAACCCAGGTGGTTAAGAATATGAGCTAGTTAAGACCACTAGGTCTATAGGGGCATCCTGTGTTTGCCGTAAGAGGCCGAAGGCATCGCGACCCCGTGCCGTGGTAATCGGTTGCCCAACACGGATGAACTCAATCAGAGACCGGACTATTCAGGATATGGTTGTGACGTGATACCCTTGAACAATTGGAGTTCGGACCTAAATTGAGAGGCCGACTTATGAGGACAATTGTGTTATGGGAGTATTCATGGCTTATCGCTTGATGAAGGGAAGTTAGGAATCTCCGGAGAACTTGAATTAGAATGTTGATTGAAGTCTCATGCATTCTTTTAAATTATCTGGATTGAATGGGTGTGATCCCATAAAGTGAGATTATCTTGTTGTGATATTATGTTGAATGTTGATATTCTATAGCATGACTGTGCTGTATATCGATGTATTATTTGCATTTTGTTTTACTTGTTTGGCTATTATGATAAACTTGTGAACGAGTATCTCATCCTTGTCTGTACATGTTGGACACCCGATTGTGTTTTTGGATATGTGTACAGAGGTTTCTCAACGGTCCTCGGGGTCACTTCGGGACCCTGTAGCTTGAGCTTCTTGAAGTCGACGATGAGACCCAGTCTCAATTATACGATGTATGTTAGGTAGTATCCTCTCTTGTTCTTAGAGTTCTTTTATCAGACCAGCTCTTAGGATTTGATCTTTAAGTCGTGTCTTTCGACTGTGACTGATTATGTTGTGTATTAAGAAATTGAAAAGATGTACGCCTTATGGCGAAGTTGAATTACTGTTATAGATGATGAGTTTCAATTTGTTTCATTCTGGTTGGTAAAGTTTTATTTTGGTATCAGATTTCCGCAACTACTCTATAGAGTTATTTTCGAAAAAGTTTTTATTTAACCGAAAAAGATAATTTGGGTTACAAAATGTGATACCGGGTTGGGGTGTTAGAATTGACAACCACATGATAGTAATAGTTAGAGGTACCAATAATCAAAGAAGGGAATATTGAAACCAGATAGAACTAGGATTTGGGGATATCGAAAGCACAAGTGAAACCACGGCTCTAGGCTCTTTTATTCTTGATCTCTTAACTCCTTTTATCTCTTATCTTATCTTTTATTGCTGCTATGTCATCATCTTTATATTATTTAGTATTTCGATAAGTCTGAATAGCATAAGGATTTCCCTATTTTAGTTCTTGTTTTATCACTATTATATCACAATTAATTTCTTGAGTACGATATCTGGACTTTCGTCCTATATTACTTCTGCGATAGGGTACACTGCCCTTAAGTGTGTTTTGAACGCAACAAGTTTTTGGCGCCGTTGCCGGGGATTAATTTTTGATATTTTGTGATTTTAGTGATATTGGAAGAATGAAATCCTAGTTACTTTAGACAAAAAGAATATATTTGTTATTTTATATGTGTGTTAACAGCCTACTTGTAGTTGATCTTATTTTGCATAACCATGGGTGAGAGGATAACTCTTGGAGATTATTTCACTATCAGTGACTGTGGTCTATGGGTGCAGAAGCTAGCAAACAATCCTTGGATTAATAGTGAGAGCAATCCCAACAGGAGCCAGTATAATTATGTCTATGAGCCACCTTACTTGTAAAATCAGTGGCCAAGACAAGAAAAGCAAGAAACAGTTTGGGATGAGATTATGGAGCGGAGCAATAATCGATTAGACGCTATACAAACTCAAATTTGCCTCCTATCTATGTTGCTAACTCAATCAGTCCAAAAACCATTGGCCCCTCAAGTTAAGCTCAATCTGTAGGAAGAAGCCCAAGATGACACTTCTAAGGATACTATCAACATAAATGAAGAGCTTGGAGATGAGCAACTTTATCAACTTTGGATTAGTACCCTTCCATCTATTGGGGACAGACATCCACAGAAGAAGTTCCTACTGAAGGGGACAACTCTGAAGCTCGAGCACAGCCGTACATAGTTGACAGTGTGCTAGAAGAGTTAGTTGAAAGAACCACAGAAAAAGACAAAGCTCCTGCTGAAAAGAGCAAGTCTGATGGTGAGCACGGTCGTGTACCAACTGAAGCATGACCGTGCACCACTTCCGGTGAGCCAAAAACGGTAAAAATCAACAAGGATCTAGAAGAAATTTTTTTAACCATTGGTGATGCTGAAATTGAGGTTAAAAAGAGTAAGGTAACATTAAATAGTGGTATCAAAGAGGATGTTTTAAAAATGTTAAATTCTAAAAATCCCTCTCAATATTTCTCTCCTTTGATTTCTTATTATTCTGCTAATGATGATGTGGTTGTTGCTAACAACTTTGAGTGTGTAAGGATATCGAAAGAAAATCTTATCTTGCAGGATCTAAAAATATTGGTGGATGATGGAAAAGCAAAAATGTCATCATCTTTTAAAGCACATCCACCAAGGGGAAAAAAGAAAAATAACATAAACCACATGGTAAGGAAGCTAAGAAGGAGCAATGCGTTAGATGTTACACTTGCACTTGAAGAGCCCCCTGATTGATCACTTTTGAGGTACCGTCAAACTAATGATGTTAAACAAGCGCTTTGCGGGAGGCAACCCGAGTTATTTTATTTATTTTGTTATCTTTATTCTATTTTTAAGATAGTTTATTTTATCTTTAGGATCGTAAAAAAATTTTATAAAAAAATAAGGATCGGTACTTCTCTTCTCATTCTCTGCACTTGTATTTCATGATTAAATGTGTTGCATTAAGAACACTATAAGTTAAGTGTGGGAAGGAAAAATATTCATATTTTGGATATTGCTGCATCCAATTATTTGGCTTAACTCTCCTTTAAAAATTAAGGAAACCGTTACAAATTCTTTTTTGAAAAATTGCTTTGATAGTCTCATAAGTATGTTTGAAAAAAGTTGGTCTTTTGGAAACTGATAATTGGCAGAAAATTCTTTGATTGAAAACTTTTTCATTAGACATAGCTTCTAAATGTGAGATTTGAGCTGTTATGGGGTTAAGTTACATTGACAACATCATTTGATATTAACTCTTTTTCTTTCATGAGTGCGATTCTCAGGTAATATATTCTAGAACTTGTCCTGAGACCATCTTGAGGCGAATTTGACTTATATGCATGTGGAACTCTAGTTGGAACACTCTTCGGTATTTTTTTTCTGGCCCGCATTCTTCGTTAAACACTTCCTTTAGTTCCCCAATTTGAGCCTTTATGAAAAATTCTCTTCTTTGGTCCTTTTTTGCAAATTGAAAATTGTTTTTTGGTGACCTTTTAGAAGTATAATAGAGCAATAGTAGGAATGTGTGATGGTGGATCCCTTTTCAAAAATAAAAATGTTAAAAATAAGCTGGCAGCAAAAAGAAAAAAAATGCTTCTCTCTCTTCTAAAAAAGAAAAAGAAAAAATATCTATGAAAATAAAGTTAGAGAGAAAGCAAGAAAAAGAAAAATCTTATAGCAAAGGAAAGAGGGAAAGGTTGAAGAAAAGTAGTAGATCCTTGAATATTGGGTGAAAAGGGTGCTAATGCACTCTATGTTCTTTTATGCTTCAAGAGGTTATTACTTTGTTTTCGTGGTTTAGTCCTTTGAATATCCATTTCTTTCTCTACCGTACCTAATGCCTTGGCCCTGTTACAACCCATGAAAGACCTCTTCCTTCTTATGCATGCACGTGAATCATTTTGTGGATATTTGGTCAATGGACAAGCCTATGGTAATGTATTTATTTGAGAATCTTGAGTGCTTTTATATCTTTGCCCAATACACTGAAAGAATGTGAGTGGAGTGATCTTTGGTCTTTTAGAAAGTTTGATTTCAAGGAATTTAAAGTTCTAATTGGGTAATCTCTTGACTTTCTTTTGAAAATTATACTTGTTTGACTATCTTCGCAATTTTGAAAACTCTGTTTGTTTTGGGTTCCCTTAATTTAAGTCTGAAGCTTCTTTTGAAAATTATTTTAAGTCAGATAATTGCTTGAGGACAAGCAATGTTTAACTGCGGGAAGTTGATAAACCTCAATTCTGTCCTTTTTAAAGAGGGTATTTGGGGTGATATTCGATGCATTTTATGATATATATTTTATCGTATTTCACCCCTTTTACTTAAGTCTTGACAAAATTGATGTTTAGGGACAGTTTGATGAACTTATGAAGATTAATGAAGGTTTCAGAGCTAAATTGGGTAGAATACTGAAGTTCTGAGGTTAGCACGGCCGTGCCATGCGAGAGCACGCCCGTGCCAACCCTCCAAAGCCATCCATCCAAACAATGCCTTACGAAAAGACTTAAAGTTGACCTTTGAAGATTTATCACGACCGTGCCAAACATTAGCACGCCCGTGCCAAAGTGAAGAAAGGCCTGACTTAGAGAAGCAAGGCCTGACAGAAGCTAGCACGATCCCAATCGCAAAGACCACGGCCGTGCCAAACATCAACACGCCCGTGTACTAGAACGTTGATTTGCGAAGTTGGTACGCCCTAACATATTTGTGAAAGGCCTTACATAATGAAGAGCACGACTGTGCTGACTGATGAGCATGCCCGTGCTGCTTGTACAGAAGGGATTTCTGCATGTATCCCTTGTCACTGTTTTGATCATAACTTGAGCTCTGGATGTCCGATTGAGGCATTCTTTTTGGCGTTGAAAAAAATACGAGAAGATCTACAAGGCTATTCAAGATGACATTCATCATGGTCGTGCTAAATTCAGCATGGCCGTGCTCAATCCCATGCACTATGACGCTGTTTTACGAAAAGGGAGCACTGTCGTGCTAAGTTCAACATGGCCGTTCTGGCAGCGCTGACAACAAATTTTAGGGCTTTTCTCCTATTTTTCCTATAAATAGAGGCCTCTGTGCCACTCTCTTCATCAATTATCAATTGTTTACTTATTTTAGTAGTTTTTAGCTTTCTAGTTTATAGTTTTGTAGTTTTGATTTCTAGAGTAGGATTGACACCTGGAGATTAAGTTGGAGACAACTTCTCCCTCTTCAATTCTTCAGGATGTGTTTCCCTTTGTTGAATTTGGTTTTCTCTATTACTATGAGTAGCTAAATTCAGCACTAGAGTTGTGGTGGATCTTGTGTTAGTAGAAACTCCTTTTGCTATGTCTTAGCTTTAATTCGAATTCTGTTTGGTTTCAAAGTTACTATCTTATTAGATTTATCTTATTAGATTTATCTTATTGCTCTTCATTCCATGTTTAGGATTATCTACCCTTTGCATTCTCTTAATCAATTGATATATATTTTGGCTATCAAGCCCAATTAAATTGGTAGATCTATAGGATAAATGAGGATAATTAATTCACCAACTACCATATTGCAATTGTTGCCTTCCGGTTATTTAAACTTCTCAATTCTTTATGCTGTCCATGTCGTTCGCAACTGCTGCCTGACAAATAGTAAGTCCGTTCGAGGAAAAGAATATCAGTGATTGACAACCACAAGATAGTAATAGTTAGAGGGACCAGTAATCGGAGAAAGGAATATTGAAATCAGATAGAACTAGGATTTGGGGGGTATCGAAAGCACAAGTGAAACCACGGCTCTAGGCTCTTTTATTCTTGATCTCTTAACTCTTTTTATCTCTTATGTTATCTTTTATTGCTGCTATATCATCGTCTTTATAATATATACTATTTCGATAAGTCTGAATAGCATAAAGATTTTCCTATTTCAGTACTTGGTTTATCACCATTATATCACAATTAATCTCTTGGGTACGATATCTGGACTTCCGTCCTGTATTACTTCTGCGACAGGATACACTGCCCTTAAGTGTGTTTTGAACGCAACAGTTCCCTGGAGAGCAAGTTGACACACGGGGTTATGTAGATCTATTAACTAATTTTGGTAGTAATAAAGGATCTTGGACGATCACGGTTAGATACCTCATTGTTAACGCTGTTACTATGTACAATATTCTGATTGGTCGACCATCCTTGAACGAGCTGGGGGCAGTAGTGTCTACTCCACACCTCACTACGAAATTCCCGAGCATAATTGGGAAGATAGTTGTGATCAAAGCAGGTCAAATGGTAGCTCAGAAATGTTATGTGGTCAGCCTCAAAGTCCAAAAGGAAATAGCAGTCGAAGATGATGAAACAGAGAAAACAATAACGAAGGGAGTAGAGTCTATTAATTTTGTAGAAGTTGATCCCCGAGGTGAAAAGCAAGATCAAAGAACCAAGCCTACTGAATATGAGTAAAAGCTACAAATAGGTAAACAGCCAGAATAATGGACAAAACTCGGAATCCAACTAGATCCCGAGTTAAAAGAGCAAATCATGCAGGTGCTAAAAGAACATGTGGATCTTTTTGCTTGGACAACCTTAAACATGCCAGGCATAGACCCCAATTTTCTATGTCACAGATTGTCCATATGTCCAGAAGCAATACCTATAGCCCAAATAAAAAGAAGACTTGGTGAAGAAAGGAGAAAGGTGGTTGAGCAAGAAACAACAAAGTTGGTCTCTGCCAATTTTATCAAGGACCAACTTTGTTGTTTCTAACTTTGTTGAGCAAGAAACAACAAAGTTGGTTTCTTGCACAACTTGGATGGCAAATGTTGTTCTCGTTAATAAAGGTAATGGGAAGTGGAGAATGTGCATTGACTGCACAGACTTGAACAAAACCTGCCCAAAGGACGCTTATCCTTTGCCAAATATAGATCGGCTTGTTGACGGGGCTTTAGGATATAGAATTCTCAACTTGATGAATTCATATTCAGGATACAATCAGATCTGGATATATCCACCTGACGAGGACAAAATCGACTTTATGACCGAAGGATCTAATTATTGTTATCGAGTGATGCCATTCGGTTTAAAGAATGTGGGGGCCAATTATCAGAGGCTAATGGGCAAAGTTTTCGAAAAGCAGATTGGCAAGAACATTGAAGTTTAAGTGGATGACATAGTCGTAAAATATGATGATCCAAGTTGTCACCCAGCGGACTGGAAAGAAATATTCTCGGAAATCCGAAAACGTAATATGAGATTGAATCCCGAGAAGTGTACTTTTGGAGTTTGAGGTGGAAAGTTTCTGGATTTCCAATTAACCTATAGAGGTATAAAAGCTAATTCGGATAAGTGCCAGATAGTTATAGATATGAGAAGTCCTCAGAATATCAAAGAAGTTCAAAGATTAGCTGGAAGACTTGCTTGTTTATCTCGGTTTCTTCCAAGGTTAGCCGAAAAAGCAAGACCTTTCTTCAAACTGTTGACAAAGCCACAACAATTCCAATGGGATCAAGAATGTGAAGCAACCTTCTTGGATTTCAAAACCTTCTTGTCAGCTCCACCAATTCTAACTCGGCCACAAGCCGGGAGAGAATTACTTCTCTACTTGTCAGTTATCGAGTATGCCATTAGCGCAGTAATTGTTCGGGAGAATGAAAAACAACAGGTTCCAGGGTACTTCATCAGCCGAGTACTTCATGATGCAGAAATTAGATACCAAGTTATTGAGAAATTGGCATTAGCTCTTGTGACCGCGGTTAGGAGATTAAGACCTTATTTCTAGAGCCACCAAATGATCGTCAAAACCGACCATCCGATAAAGCAGGTCTTGAGGAAACTAGAACTAGCAAGGCGAATGATAGCATGGTCCGTGAAGTTATAAGAGTTTATTTTGAAATAGGAACCCATAGGACCCATGAAAGCACAATTTCTTTTTGACTTTATAGTAGAATTGACACCAATACCGAATACTGATGAAGCATGGTGGACTTTATAAGTCGCTGGGTAAAAGGGAGTGGAGCTGGAGTTAACTTGGAAGGACTTGGAGAACTTATTCTCGAGTAGTCCTTGAGGTTTGATTTTAAAACTTCAAACAGTCAAGCAGAATATGAAGCACTTATTGCTGGTTTGAAATTAGCTAAGGAAGTGGGAGCTCAGTTGGTTAAATGCAAAAGCGACTCACAGCTAGTCGCTGGCCAGATTATGGGAACCTATCAGACTAAGGATCCCCAGTTGATGATATATTTTCATAAGGTATTACGAATGGCCAAAGACTTTGACAAACTAATCATTGAACATATACCTCGAGAGGATAATTCTTGAGCTAATCTATTGTGAAAACTGGCAAGTACTAAGAAGCTAGGTCAACATAAAACAGTTATTCAAGAAACTGTGATGGAACCTACTTTACACCCTAAAGAGGTGTTGGTGAATCAACAGGTAAACCGGGAATGGATGACTCCAATTTGGAATTATCTAAACTTGGGTATTCTACTTGAGGATGAAAATGAACGTAGGGGAATCAGACTCAAAGCCAGTTATTATGCGATAGATGATGGAGAACTTTGCAAAAGCGGCTTTTTAGTACCTTTGATGAAATGTTTGAATAGAGAAAGAGCTAATTATGTGATGGATGAAGTACATAAATGGGTTTATGGAATGCACTCTGGAGGAAGATATATGGCCGCCCGATTTATCCGAGTAGGATACTATTAGCCTACTATCAGAGCTCACTGTGCCGAGTGGACAAAAAAGTGTGATCAATGTCAGAGATTGGGGAACTTATCTCATTATCCCCTAGAGGAACTATGTAACACCCCGGTTTTCGCTTGCTGTTATATAAGTGTTGTTATATATATTATCCTTGTTATTATATATGTGTTATGTGTTGTTATGCATGCGTTAGATATTTAGGACGTGTTTTAGGGTAGTTAGACCTTATAAACGAGCCTATAAGTGATCTTGTCAGGGTGGCATGCCCGTGCTCTTGTGTAGCACGCCTGTGCCAGTTGTTTAGCATGCCCGTGCTCCCGTGCAGCACGCCCGTGCTAAAATTTAGCACGCCGGTGCTCTTCACGCCCACCATAAATGCGTTTTGGGCTCTTTTGGTCAGCCCGTTTCGCCTTAATCCTTTTTATACCTCTTTTGCTCGACCTAAAACTCATAGCCGTCATTCCTAGAGTTATAAACAACCGTCTGTTATCTTTCTCTTGGGTTCCCATTGAATCCTCGAGCGTCTTCAATCCTTGTTTAGGTGTTCTTTGTCAAGAACACATCCCTGTGGTATTTACTGTTGCGTTTGGGGTTATGCTGCTAGCTTAGTGTTACTCTGAGGTAAGGTAACCAACCCTGTTTATCCTTTTTCTTTGAATCCCTTGAGTTAATGTTGAACCGTTTTGTCCCTATCAAACCAGACTACGTGGTTCGTATGTCAATGCTGTGAACGGCAGCTAGCAGATTAGTTCCCGAGGGATCTAATCGAGGTATATGCATAACCCTTGTGTTAATTCCCTTCCTTTTCTTGTTTGGGAATTAACTTATCCTTTTGCCTTGATGTTCTTGGTCAAGCTCGTTATACCTGTTGAACCCGTTTCGAGGAGTCAACCGTGGACTTCGCTCTTGTTGGCTCATAGGTTGGAATCGTCACGCCAGGTATGATGAGAAGGGATTAGTATAACATATATGTTCTAGGGTAGCGTAAGATGAGGGTTAACCCATGACCCTATTTGTGTGCTATATGCATTAATTGCTGTATGAAGTTGTTATGGTTGTTTATACATGTTGTTAATTGTTTAAATGGTTTGTATGATTATGGCATGACGTTTATTATGTTGTTTATAATGATGATGATATGCCATGATTGTATGAGTTGGTATGTTGGGACTGCTGTTAAATCTATGTTAATAAAAGACATAGGGATGTTAGCGCTAAGCCTAAAGATAGGATTAGTCTAATTGATGTTCATAAAACATAAAGATGTTGATGAGGGATGAGATTAATGCCGATGGATTAGTCAAGAACCTTAGGATTGATTTAGAGGGTTAAAATCTGGGGATTCGCTAAATTCCCAGAAGTGAGACGCTGTAACAACGTTGAGAACGCCCATGCTCTTTGCCCAGTAAAGCTAGCATGACCATGCTCTCATGTAGCATGTAACACCCCCCTTGGGTGCTATATACTCGATTTCAAAATGCGGAAAACATCAAGAAATAAAAACGTTGGTTGCTTTCGGAAAACTTTAATTAAGTAACTATGTTCGAAAATGCGTGTCTAAAAATTTTCTACATGCATCAAGTAATTCAAACTCAAGAAAAAGGAATAAACCTTATAACACACATCAATATTTAAGACTCATACTAAAATAATCATGACGTAATTATGCCGAGGCATATAAGTTTCATAGAAATACAGTTCCAACTCATAACATAAGTTCAGGTCTAATATATCATATTACAGACTCAAAACATTTGTTCAACATACATGCAGCAGATAATATGAGACTGCTTCAAAAATAAAACTCCTAAGCTGGTCGCCTAAAAGTAGCCATTGGGATACATCCCCAAAGTCAGCTCTGATTCCCAGAAGAATTCGGAGGGATCCTCTTTTCTGCTCCGTCAAAAGACTCCATCATCTGACTCCTCACGTGTCTGCAGGGACCTATGATCAATATCTGTACATGTATTCCAAAAACACAATAGGGTGTCCAACATGTACAGGCAAATGTGAGATACTCATTTTATAAGTTTATCACGATAGTCGCACAAGCGACAAACAACAGATACAATCACATATAAATACAGTTATAAAAACAGTTATTCATATAACACAATATCTCAAACACTATCATAAGATATAATAATGCGTGAGACCCCAATATCATCTTTCTAATTCATGTACTCCGGAGATTCCTACTTCCTTTCATCGAGCGATAGGCTGTAAATACACCCATAACGCAATTGTTCTCATGAGTCGGCTTTTCAACTTAGGTCCGAACTCCAATTGTTCCGGGGTACCACGTCATAACCATATCCTGAATAGTCCAGTCTCTGATTGAGTTCATCCGTGTTGGGCAACAGGATGCCCCTATAGACCTTGTGATCTTAACTGGCTCATATTCTCAACTACTTGAGTTGTAGCTCATTTTCAAATGGCACGTCTGCCGTTTCATGTATGTACATAGAAAGTTCTGTTTTCTTTTTCGTTCATTCTTTCTTTGCCTAGGCATATAGCTCACGACTCGTTTTAAAGGACATTAAGCCCGTTCATTCAAAACATAAGTACAGTTCCTTACTCCCTATCTGTTACTGTTGTGTTTTGCATGTACCTTTGGTTATGCAGAGGATGATGAGCTACCAGCTGAGGAGTGATCCCGAGGAGATCGCTTGCTCATAGTATAGTTTAGTTATATTAGTTGTTTTTTTGTAACGCCCCGATTTTTCAAACTTTAAAATATGAATTAAGCAGTATTTATGCGTTTTTATTTTATTGAAGGGTCTAGAGAGTGAAATAAAATAATCTGAGACCATAGTCACGCTCTACCCTATGATAGGAAGCTATGGTTAAAATTTGGGCCGAAAACTCAGACGGAGCCCGGTTTGCGTTTTCACTGACAGTAGTGTTTTACTACTATCAAGACCTAATTTTGACTCGCGGACGAGACCGTTTGTCTTATAATTCGATTCTCTACAATTTTGCTAAAATCAGTTCCTGACGTTAAAAATGGAAAATAATATAAAATATTCGGGCGAATACTCAAACTGGGAGATGATTGGAGCTATAGAAGGATTTAATAGAACCCGCTAACGAATAATCTTGAAGTCACTTCAGGGCAATGTCAACTTGGGACGCGTGCCAGTATCATGATGATTTTCAAAATATCTGGACGCGAAATGACCAAAATGCCCTTGGTCTTTTAATGAAATTACCAAAATGTCCTATAGTTAATTACAAAGTTACCCTTGAGTGAAAAAATATCTACCCTTCACTTTCTCACTCTAGGCCATTCGGCCATTCCCTTTCTCTCTCTCTTCTCTCACTTGTTCTTCAAGTTCTTCATTTCCTCCAACCTTTTCTTCACTTTGAATCTTGAAAAAGTTGAAGTTTTTGGTGAAATCAAGTTGTTTTTCTCTTAAGGATTAGCATCAAGGAGATATGAACCACTACAAGAAAACAGTCATTTAGCTGCAAAATTTAGCGTCGGCCACGACTCGGACGCTAATTTCGGGAGTTAGCGTCGGCCTCTTGGACGCTAAGCCGTCGCGAGGATGCGAAAATATTTTTTAAATTTTTTAATGCTTTAGCGTCGGCCTGGCCGACGCTATAGACCGACACTAACTGAATTTATTATTCATAGCGTTGGCTGGCCGACGCTAGTGTTCAAATAACCCACCTCAGTGTCTGCTAGATCAGTCTCACTCTCACTCTCGCCGCCTCTCATCCTCCATCTCCCAAACACACAAACCCTTCTCTGGAAACCGTGACGGAGACCACCGCGATGGAGACTGAGACCGAGACGGAGACCACCGCGACGCCGTCACGACGAGACCGAGGCTGAGTTATCAAACGGCGAGCACAAATGGTCATCCCTCTCCCCCGGCCCCTCACTCACGAACGGCGAGCACCACGGCGCGGACACGAACGACGCCTCAGTGACCACCACAGCTGGAACAACTATCCCTTCTCACGGTTCATTTTCCAACTCTAACAACCACTGTGTTTGATTTCCCCTTTTGGATTTACCCTGCTACCTCACTATGAGTGGCTGAGATTCTTTGTTTTATTATGTGTTTGATTTCCCTTTGCTGCTATCTCCTAGGTTGTTTTTATTAACATGATGAGTTATTACTCTATTTTGTGATTTCTTTGCAAGTTAGAACATCTCATTTTATGGAGCTTATTGTTTCATTGTTTGGGGTTTGATGAACATGCTCATAAGCTGGTTGACAAATTTATTTTATTTTGTCAGATTGATAAATTTGAGGGTTCAATTTAACTGTAGGTTGAATCTCATCTTTTGCTATAAACATGTTGTCCTGTAATAATAAGGAGGAAATCATTTTGGTTATTTACTTCTGTTTTAGCATTATCTTGCTACTGGTCTAGAAATAAAGATATTATTATAAGTATTGTGGCTGAACATTTGAGAAAATAGTGGGTTGGATGTAGTATCCTTAGGTGCCAATCCTTTGACCACCAGACTCAAGTGTAGTACCAAGTACAATCTTACCGGTGCTATTGGATCCTGTGAAAGCAAGCTACAAAATAAAATCAAGCAATTATTAGTTTCAACTAGCGCCTATTTGGCCATATAGGCATAAATTAGGAACTTACTGCTAGCTAG
The DNA here is from genome assembly GCA_039655645.1 of Ammopiptanthus mongolicus. Taxonomy (NCBI): domain Eukaryota; kingdom Viridiplantae; phylum Streptophyta; class Magnoliopsida; order Fabales; family Fabaceae; genus Ammopiptanthus; species Ammopiptanthus mongolicus. The sequence continues at coordinate 51,593,373 of CM077351.1, read as the reverse complement.
GTATCTGTTCTTCTAGCATAGATCTTTTCATTTTTGTTTACCTTGTGTTTTTGTAATGATATAATTGTGGTTGATATATCTTGTAGTTTCCAGCCAATTGAATTTGTTATTCTGATCAATTCTCCCTCTACAGGTCTCTGACTGAACCTATCTATGTTGGTCATGTTTTGCAACATGTCTGAGTTCTACTTTGGGTTCATTAAATTTAAGAATATTGCTTATTTATCTTAAGGGAGAAAATAAAGGCACCACCCACCACCCCTATCAGCCAACATTATTTCCCTCATGTTAAATAAGGATTGGCCTTCCTAATTGCCTCCTATTTGAGATTTTTAAAAAGGGAGAATCATGTTGATGAAATTACATTGACCTCTTTAGTTTCATAAATTACACTATATATATATATATAGTAAAAATGATTTTTAAATCATATGTAAGGCTATAATTTGTTGTAGGAACTAGCTAATTTGTCTCCATTCATTGTTCACAAAACATGTTACAATTAGCAAGGGGCAGGAAAACTAAAATACGTTTTTAATTTATTAAATTATAAATTATTAGCCATTCTTTTCTACTTCCATCTCCCAAATAGGCTTAAACATGTTTTTTGGGCAACGAATAGAAAACTTGTTGTGAGAATGACACTACTCTCATGTTTGTCGTTTTAGTGCATTTTCTTTTTTCATTGTTGTTTAGAGTTGCTATATCTGGATGTTGAAGTATATTGGATCAAAGATTATTAGTTGGTTGAAGTAATAATACAAGATTCATCTGCTAATACATCAATGCCAACTTCTCAATCTGCTGGTATATGTCATTAACATGGTGTGGATGTGAGGATAACTGAAAAATGCCTATATGGTGCCAAGACCTAATGTCCATAGTTTCACTTACACTCAATTTCACAAATGAATTATTCAGACATTCCTCAAGCTAAGGAATCGAGAAACTCTAACCAATGAATTGCATTTGATAAAATGTTTCTTTTAAATGTGTGAAATGAATACCAGAAATTCGAGGGAGATGTTATTTTCATGTAATTATTTATTACTAGAAGAAAGTGGGCTCTTTCTTTCCTTGGGTTTTCAGATATTGCTTAATGTGCATGACTATTGAACCTAGGCTGTAGTAGTTTAGCTCTTGCAAAATATGCATAAAGTATGATTCTCAACTGATGTGAAGGCTCAATTAGAATGCAGTAGGCATTGTATATTTTCAGGTCATGTGTTCCTGATTCTTGAAAGATATGTTTCCCTTTAGTTTGGTAAGAATATATGAGTCAATTGCAGAACTACCAATTATATTTTATGCTCTAATTAGTGTTATTTTCTGTTTATGTGATAATAGTGCAAAAAAAATAAAATTTCCTACGAGAGTTCACTATTCTGGCTTGTAGTTTGAGCTCAAACAAGAATATACGTGGCCTAAAGCAACAAGGGCACACTATGATTATTAGAACAAAATATTTGGTAATGAACCTGTAGATTAATTGACACACTTTTATTTAGGTTCTATCGATAACCCTTCAACACTTGGGAATTGAAAAGTTGAATCTTGTGAATTTTAATTTGTAGCTTGTACCATGCAATAAGGACAAAGGAAAAAAAATAAGATGAGTACAAATAATTTTATATGTGGGGCTAGTAGAGGAAATTTAATTTGTAATGAATGGTTGCCAAATGGTAGCTACTAGCTCATACTTTCTTTGCATTTCACGGGTAGGTAAAGTCTTACCTTAAAGCTTTGGTATCAGGCATATTTTATGATGCCTCTTTGTTGGTTGTTGCGTAGTTGATTTTGTTGTGGAGCTTAAGTTACAGTGCATTAACTATGACCTGATGGTTGTTTGGTGCCACCTGTTGTGTTATGTTGGACCTCTTTGATTAGTTTCTTGGATTTGAGAATGATGTCATGGTCACTAATGCCCTCAGGGAACATGAATTAAATTTTGGAAAGCCTACTTACTAATTTTTTTTATCTTTTTGGAATATATACTTCATAACCATGTGTTTAATTTTATTAAACGTCTGCCTCCATTGATATGAGAAACAGCTCAAAACTGGCTTCCTCATCCAAAAATAGAAAGCTGATCATTCCCTTTATTTATTTTTATGTTACATTTTTTGTGCTGCAATATTGAGGTTTATGTGACAAGTTGATAATATTAAATTGATAGTATCATTATGGTAGAAGAAGACGTCAAACATGTAAGTAACTTATGTGCTTCTAATTTTATTTTGGCAGGACTGTTCGTGACACTTGGAGATTACATTAGGAGTTTGAGGTGTGTAGGCCAAGTTTTTTTTTATTTAGCTATGTTTATGTAATGTGTTATATGAATTGATATGTTGTTTGTTAGTGGAGCGTAAAGCTCAATAAGTGTGATTCTGTCTGAGATGTTGGATACCGGATTGTGTGCTGGTAATTTAGAAACTGTGCATGTGTTTGTCTGATTGAATTGTTGTTTCCTAGTGGAGAGTAGAGCTCAATAGGATAAGTTGTTAATATAATGTTATTTTTATCATATACCCAATTTTATTTGATCTTATATATACTGTTATTTATACTAAATGGTTGATAATTATATGTTTGCCACATAGAAAATGGATCGTAGCTGGATGTATGTTAGGGTCAATCCTGATAGGAGAGGTTTGAAAGATGATTTTGTTAGTGGAGTTGACGAGTTTGTCGAGAAGGCTAAGGAACAACCCTACTTTTTGTCTGAGGGAGGGATCAAGTGTCCTTGTGCAAAGTGTAAGTGCATGAAGCTATTGACTCCAAGCGAGGTGAAGGTTCACTTGTACAAGCGTGGGTTTAAACCAAATTATTGGATCTGGACTATTCATGGAGAAGTGGAGCCAAATATTGATGAAGGGGGCCATTCAAGAAGTAGTGGACATATGGATAATGAAGACCACTTTGTGTCAATGCATCAGATGGTGTATGATGCTTTTAGGCCATTTCCCGATGTCCCGCATGTCAATGCTAACATAGAAAACGAGACATTAACTGAGGAACAAACACCCAATGACGAGGCTCAACGATTTTATGATATGCTAATCTCTGCAAACCAGCCCATTTACGAAGGAGCTACCGAATCTAAGTTATCAATATCTGTTAAACTTTTGGTAGCTAGATCTAACTACCATGTTCCTGAAAAGTATATAGATTATTTTGCACAAATGCTTGTCGATGTAGCTCCAACAAAACAATATTTACCCGGAAACTATTACCAAGCAACAAAGTTGGTGTCTAAATTAGGGTTGAAGGCTGAGAAGATTGATTGTTGTGTGAATGGTTGCATGTTATATAGAGAAGGTAACAAATCAAGAGAATGCAATTTTTGTCATGCTGCGAGATATGTTCCTTGAAAGAATGGGATGGGGAAATACAATGATGTTCCGGTGAAAAGAATGTTTTATTTGCCTATCATTCCCAGGTTACAAGGATTATATGCATCAATGGATTCTGCGGCTCAAATGAGATGGCATCATGAGAATAGGAAGAATTCGAACGTCTTGCGCCATCCATCTGATGGGAAAGGCATGGAAACACTTTGATGATGTTTATCCATATTTTGCCAGTGAGCCAAGAAATGTAAGACTGGGTCTATGTGCTGATGGGTTTACACCTTACATCCAAGCGTCTACTTCTCCATACTCATGTTGGCCGGTAATAGTTACGCCTTACAATCTTCCCCCTGAAATGTGCATGACCAAACCATACATGTTTTTGACTTGTGTCATACCTGGACCATCTAACCCGAAATCAAAGATAGATGTTTACTTGCAGCCCTTGATTGATGATTTGCAAAAATTGTGGAGTTATGGCGTTTTGACTTATGATATCTCCACGAAACAAAACTTTGTCATGAGAGCATGCTTAATGTGGACAATCAATGATTTTCCAGCCTACGGTATGTTATCTGGATGGGGAACACAGGGTAAATTGGCATGTCCTTATTGCATGGAAGACACAAAGGCTTTCACCCTGAAATATGGTGGAAAAAATTCTTGGTTTGATTGTCATCGTCGATTCCTACCAGCAGATCATTCTTTCAGAAGAAGTAAAAGGGGTTTTAAAAGAAACATGGATGAGAAGGATGGTCCACCTTACATGTTAACAGGGCAACAAATCTGGGAATTTGTTCGTGATTTTCCAAAAGTGACAGAGGTTGATTGGGGCAAATTGCAAGGGTATGGTGAGTTTCATAATTGGACCAAACAAAGTATATTTTGGGATTTGCCATACTGGAAGGACAACTTGTTAAGGCACAACCTTGATATGATGCATATAGAGAAGAATTTCTTTGATAATGTGTTTAACACTGTCATGAATGTTAAAGGTAAAACAAAGGACAATGAAAAGGCAAGAATGGATATATCTGTGTTCTGTGCACACAGGGACTTGGAGATGTAAATCTTACCTAACGGAAAGATGGGGAAGCCAAAGGCAAACTACACTTTGTCACCAGAAGATGCAAAGTTAGTGTGTAAATGGATTACGGAACTGAAAATGCCGGATGGCTATGCTTCAAACCTTGCTAGGTGTGCCGATGCATCCAAGGGTAAGATGCAGGGGATGAAAAGCCATGACTGTCATGTATTCATGGAGTGTTTACTCCCAATTGCCTTTCGTTCCTTGCCAGAATGTGTATAGAAGCCACTGACTGAATTAAGTCGATTCTTCAAAGACCTATGTTGTAATACATTGAGGACGGACGACCTAGTTAGATTGGAGCAAAATATTCCCATCATCATATGCAAGTTGGAAAGGATTTTTCCACTAGGTTTCTTTGATTCAATGGAGCATCTCCCGATTCACCTTCCTATTGAAGCAATCCTTGGTGGTCCGGTTCAATATCGATGGATGTATCCATTTGAAAGGTAATTAAATTATTATTTTTTAAATATTCACATCTTGATTTATTAGAACTTCAGAGATGTATGGTCATTTTACAAGCAGATTCATGGGAGACTCAAAGCGGTCAGTGAAAAATAAGGCTAGAGTAGAAGGAAGCATATGCGCTTTTTACTTACACCATGAGACAACCTATTTTTGCTCTCATTATTTCAAGACCTTCAGCTTGTTGCCAACCACAAGTTTTAGGAACGATCCTCGATCGGGACATGAGGGCATCCACCCAACGTTGTCACTCTTGAACAAATCCGATCGTCCTAACGGGAAGCCTCAACCCTATTATCTGACAGATAATGAATGGAATTCCGTTCATATACATGTTCTGATCAATTGTCATGAGATTAAACCATATCTTGAGTAAGTAAAATTCGTATCACATCAAGTATGTGCTTGACGCATTGTATAGTGTAGAGTTACTTATCAATTATGTGCTTGATGTTAGTGCATTCTTGCAATATCACTGCAACGATGAACAAGATGCTTCTGGTTGTATACATGCCGAATTTGCCGAATGGTTGAAGGCATATGTAAGTATAATATACACGACTAATATAATTATTGATAACCACACTCTCTAAGCATATTTGTATATTCTATATAGGTTCATGATGAGAGGAATAGGGTGATCAACACAGATATATGGGCATTAGCTTGGGGTCCTTTATCCAAGGCAATATCGTGGCACAAGTACTTTGTTAATGGGTATAAGTTTCACACTAATGCTTGGAGTGATGGTAAAAAAACCATAAATTGTGGGGTGCACGTAAAAGGTCTTACCGAAGGAGGAGAAGATGATTTTTACGGCATCATCCAACATATCATGGAATTGGAATACCATGGTTTGAGTAATAAGATTGCTGTATTTTACTGTGAATGGTTTGATCCAACAAGGACTAGAGGCACACGGGTACATCCACAGTATAATATTGTTGATATTAAGATGAATAGACGATATGGTCGGTATAATCCGTTCATCCTTGCAGAAAAAGCAAGACAGGTATATTATGTCCATTATCTAGAAATGTGTAAAGACCTACGTGGTTGGTCTGCAGCAATCACCACAAAACCATGGGGTCATGTGGAAGTTGAGGACATAGAGGATGAAGTGCCTTATCAGGCTGATGAGATGTCACCAGTTGCACCAATTACAGAAGTTGAACCATTACATGGCTTACTTGATGAAACCATAAATGAGTTTGAACAGATAATTGGTCCTAATAACGATCCAATGGACGAGGATGGTCAATCAGAATGTAGTGATGAAGATGGGCAGAATGGGGTGGACGAGGATCAGGGCAATTATGAGGATAGTGACGAGGATTAGTTTAGGTCAATTTTATAATATGTATTTGACTATTTTTTTGATAAAATGTATTTGAATATTTTAATATGTATCCTAATATGCACAAGTCAACTTTATATATATGTTTAGAATGTTATCTAACTATTTTAATGTGTATGATTATATTATATGTATGGTATGTATGTCTATATGTTATATTTTGCACTACAGTAAATGGCAGGACAAGGTCGGGACAAGATGTCTGTCAAAAGATCAGGTCGAGGGAGGCTTATCAGACCTGGCGATCTTGCTGCACTGACAGAGCGCACGCGCCGCCAGAGACCAGTTCCACCACCACCTTCCCAGCCTACATCACCAGTGGTCCATCCTAACCCACCACAACTCCAGCCGAGCACGACACCACCACTGTCCCAGCCGACACCTCCAGCAGTGCAGCCTACCACTGACGTCTTCACTATGATGCCTACTCCGGGTTATGTGCCATTTGGACAGTTTGAGTTTGGTTCATCTTCATACCGCAATCCACATGAGCCTGTGTTGCAGCAGCCTCCCCATGAGGAGGTAGACCGACAAGAGGAGGACCAAGAGGTCGACGAGGAGGTGGAGCAGGACAGGCACGACCCTCTTCATCAGGGTCCGAGGGAGTACCAGATGGACGCGGACGGGAAGATCATCATACGTCCTTTTGGTCGAGGGTAAATTAAACCTCTCTTTGTTTCTATATATATGTGTTAAGCACTTAGTTTTATGTTTGCATTTGATTTGACATTTGTCATTGATCATGTAATTGTTTGTAGGTGGACTCCATCATCATTTGCTACTAATGCGATTAGGTGTGCCATTGAGGCACAATTTCGAGGTCCTCATCATTGCTGGACTGTGACCCCTATCGCAGTGAGGAACTTTTGGTGGCCTAGATTTAAGGTAAATTTTGTATATTTAACGCACTAATAATGTATTCATGTTTTAAGCATTCTATATTGGGGGATGAAGTTGCATAACATGCATAGGTACATTGTAAACTGATAATGTATCATTTGGCTGTAGTATTTACAAGAAACTTGCATAACTTGTTATGGTGCATTAGTTAGTGTTATGTTTTATAACTTTATATGTTGTTATCCTCTTTGGTCTCTCTTAGTCTTCAACACATTGGATTTGATGGATTGATTCCTTTATCTTTGTGGAACCTCACTCAACTCACATTTTTGGAACTCCATTACAACAACCTTACTGGTGAGATCCCCCCATTACTTTTTTCAAACCTTAAACATATCACTCATTTGTACAACAAACACAAGGTAATTGGAAAATCTTACTGATTTAGCTTTGTCATCAAAACATGTTCTCTGTTTTTTCGTACCTATTGTATATATCAATACATTGAAGAGTGTTCTCGTTTATTGATTATGAGTATGATGAATCTGGTTTTCTTGTTGCAATTACTATACCCTTTGTTGTATTATGTTTATATAACTTTATATGTCAACTTGTTATGGTGCATTAGTTTGGTGTGAAACTCTAATTTTTACATGCCTTCTTCCAATTAAGGGTCCTGTCTTGCTCATATATTCCTAATTAACTCATAAAGTAAAGCTATATCTGACTCACTATTTTGATTAATTGCAGGAAAAGGTTTCATGGGATCCTTGTCATCATGACACTATCTATAAGACATTTACACAAAAATGTGCAAAACATCATTCCGATATCCTCTCGAAGGCGAGGAAGGAGGGGAAGAAGCCTAGTTGGATGGGGGACGAGGCATGGGCTGGTCTTCTGGACTATTGGGGGAGTCCTGACTTACAAAAGATTTCAACACAAAATAAGACCAACCGGGCTTCTACCAGAGGTGGAGCAGTCCACACGACAGGCCGCAGACCTCACCATGAGGTGGCGCTAGACATAGTATGTATTCATTCAACATTCTCCAGTCTATTATCATATATTGTGTGCTCTTTATAAATATGTGTTGGCTGTTTGGGTAGGCTGAATCACATAGGGGGTCCGTGGATCCTGCTGAGTTCTTCAAGATCACCCACCAGAAAAAGACTGGCGAATGGGTCGATAGCCGCTCCCAAAGAGCATATGTAAGTTGTTGGTAATACATTATTTTTATATAACTTGGTTATCAAACAAAATATGTATCTGAGTAGGTTATGTTTTTTTTTTTACTAGGAGGAGTATCGCGAACGTCTCAGCCAGATACAAACGCAGGTTGGTGAGGCCTCAGCGGGTGGGACGCAAGAGGTGGATGGGGAGAAGAAGCTTGACTTGTGGTGGGAGATTGCTGGTGGCAGGACCCGAGGCCGATGTTATGGCACTGCAGACTTGTCTTTGAATGTCCATCGTGGTATATCTTCATTGACTCAGGAGTCTCGAGCACCATCTAGTCGCAGTAGCGAGTCTCATAACGATGAGGTCATCAGAGCCAGGGAGGAGGCTGCCAGAGCCACGGAGGCGGCTGTCAGAGCTACGGAGGAGGCTGCGAGAGCAACGGACGAGGCCGCCAGAGCTAGGGAGCACAGCGCCAATATTGAGGGCCAGTTTCGGATTGTGATGGAACGCCTAGCAGCTTTGGAGCGCAGTAGTGGTCACCAGCACCGTCCACATCCCGATTATGATGATGATCTTGATGACCATTCGGTGGATGATGATTCGTCACATGGTCGACGCCGTTGATTTTGTTTTCACGTAGTATTGACTTTGATATGTACTTTTATGTACTTTGTGTAAAACACAATTTACTTTGATGTGTACTTTTCTCTGAAATACTATTATTAAAGTTAAATTTTATGTTGATTTGGTATTTAATGTCTGTGTTGAGGTTTATATTTTTATGTTACATTTCCAGGTTTTGTAATTCAACAGCTACTAATTTACTAATTTGTGCCAAAAAAAAAAGGTTTGCGTCGGCCTAGCCTTCGCTAAGTTTTGCGTTGGTCTAGTCAGGCCTTCGCTACGTTTAGCGTCGGCTAAGCCTTCGCTAATATTAACGTCGGCTAGGCCTTCGCTAATTTTAGCGTCGGCTTAGCCTTCGCTAACCAGTTATGCCATAGCGTTGGTTTAGCGTCGGTTTTGGCCGATGCTAACCTAGCATCGGCCTTTTCCTGTGTGTTCTAGCTGCCAATTTGCGTCGGTTTAGCCTACGCTAAAATAGCATCGGCCGTTAAGGCCCTCCGCTAAACGTATCGACGAACGAAAAAGCGTAGGCCACGACACCGTCGCATAGCCGACGCTAAAGTGTCAATTAGCGTCGGTTTTTCGCTTGTAGCATGGGCTTTTGGCCGACGCTAATCTCTGTTTTTCTTGTAGTGAACTCCATCCTAGCTCTCTTAATCTCCTTATTTCATCTCTTAAATTTCTTGATTCGTGGAGGTTAGAGTTTTGATTCATAAACGTCATAAATCCATGAAAATTTGTAGAAAAATCCTTGTAATACCAAACCAATTTCTACGAGCTAGTTTTATCATTCTCTTTCATTATCCAAGAGCATGTAACCAAAAGATTTTCCTAGCCCATATGGGTATGTAGTGGCCAAATTGCCTATGTTGAAAAAGTTTGAGTTTTTGATTCAAGCTTTGAACAATAAGACTTGTTTTAGTGTTAGGTATATCGAAGGATCATCCATCCAAGAGATACGAAATTTTGGACATCTCTAGCTAATTTTAAAATTATAGGGCCGAACCCTAAGTTGGTGAGAATAGAGGAAATTTGTGTTGTTAGATGTTAATGTTTGATTGATTGTGTGATTGTAGTTTGTGTTGAGTATTCGGGCGAATAACCAGAAGATTCGCGAACCGGTTAACCGACTTTCATCCAGAGGATTACTTCACCAACAGGTATAGGGAGTGAACCTCATCACACCAAAATTGGTGGAGGTGAAAATGGTTGTTTATGTTGTTTTGGTGAAACCCTTTTGTTTGGGTTCACTACTTTATTTGTAAAGTTCTCTTGGAGAACATAATTTGTAATAATGGTTCTATGTTTAGTAGGTGTTTATGACGATGTGTGATTAGATGAAAAATATTTTCATGTATGTTGAAAACCATACTTTGATCTCTAGATCAACTAAGGATTTTTATGCTTGATTATGCTGCAATGATGTATGATTGTTGTTTGTCATCATATTGTGAGCATTTTTAGCTATAACTTGACAAGTTAGTGAAGCAAAATCTTCACATCCCATTTGAAGGAGCATTCGGCCTTGGCTAAGAAAAAGAAGAAGATCATGAGTTATTCTTGAGTATTCAAAGGTTTTGAAAGCAAGAAAATGTTTTAATAACATATATTTCAAAGAAAAACAATAAATGATTTTAATCCAAAGATCAAATGGAGTTTCAACATTCAAGTGTTTTACTAAGGTGAAAATACGGGAAAAGATGAATATCGCAAGGGATAGGAAGAAAAGCTACACCGACAAGAGGAGGAGACCCTTGGAATTCCAAGAGGGCGACCATGTCTTCACGGGAGTGGACAGGGCAACCAAATCCAGAAAGCTGACACCTAGATTTATACGATCGTTTCAGATTCTTCGACGAATCGGCCCTGTAGCCTATCAGATAGCTTTGCCACCAAATCTGTCAAATCTTCACGATGTCTTTCACGTCTCTCAACTTAGAAAATATCACCCTGATCCATCACACGTGTTAGAGCCCGAATCAATCCAACTGAAAGAGAACCTTGAGTACGAGGCTTCACCTGTTCAGATTATGGATAGAAGGATCAAGGAACTGCGCGACAAGCACATTCCGTTAGTCAGAGTGGAATGGAACCCAGTGACTGGTGATTCAACATGGGAGCACGAAGCTGAAATGCGCCAGAGTCATCATTATCAGTTCCCAGGTATGCGACAGAAATTTCGGGGATGAAATTTTCTGTAAGGGGGTGGTAATGTAACATCCCAAATTTCTGTAACTCTAATCGAGTTGGTTAATCTCGATTTATGTGCTAGTTTAAAGCTTAGTTTGAAGCTCAGGAACAAGCTTGAACACGATTGGAAGTGCCTAAGGTGTTAAACGAGTAACTGTGGGAGCTAGAAGTTTGTAAGGCTTTTCCTAGCTGAGCGTCATGCTCAAGTGTGGGAAGGGAGCACGCCTTAGCGTGCCAACGCTCAAGCGTTGGTAGGTTGCACGCTCAAGCGTGCTGAGTGCGGTTGCTAGCTGGTGTACTTTTTGATGCGTGTGCTACACGTTTCAGGCCAAGGTAAAGGCGGAGCGGACAAGGTTCAACGCTCAAATGTGGAGAGAACCTCACGCTCAAGCGTGGACACGCTCTAGCGTGCAGGTTGTCCACGCTAAAGCGTGCACAATAGGTCAAGATCGATGAGTTTCTCCCTCCTTCTCACTTTGCACGAATTTCCCTTGAGTTCCAGAAGCTAGAGAGAGAAGCTCTGAAACTTTAGTGTGAGAAAGCTTGAGGTTGAAGGTGATCGAGGCGTTGAAACGTGATTCTGACTACACAGTTGCATTGCGGCGAAGTTATCTACAACTCTGAAGGGTTGGTTTCTCGATTCGTCCAAGGTAAACTCCAATCCCTAACACGCATTCTTTGCGTTCTTGGCGTTCTTCGAGTCTTTACCTTTTTCTTTGATCTTTTGAACTTGCCTTAGGGCTAACACTGTTGTATACGTGTTGTGCTCGTGATTAGGACAAAGTCCGCGTTCGTGATTGTTCGGGTTTCAGAGGTGCAATCGCGGCTGTTCTTGGAGGTGCCATTGAAGGGCTGCAAGCTCAAGCTTGGAGGAGCAAGTCAGTGTTCGTGTTGATCTTCATTCTACGACCGTTCAGGTGGGGAGAAAGAGTACTGCTGCCGTTGGGAAGGCAAGAGTAGTGTAGTTGTGTTTCTGCTATGTATAGGGAAGCCTTAACCCTACTAGTTGTTGAGCCCCGATAAAGTACCTAAACCCTAGGTTTAGCTTACTTTGGGCTGTCGCCGTTAAGTTTGGAAACCGTAGGTTAGCAAACTGTTGATTGATGATGATCTGTTTCGTATGACTGTTATGATGATGACTGCTGTTGCTATCTGTCTAAGTGCCTATATGCTACTTGGTATGTGATATGCTGCTATGTGCTATTGTTGATATTTGTCACGTCCCGAACTGCTTTTAGGATTGCAGCTGTCCCCACAAACCAACATGGGTCTTTTCAGCGTGCTTTGTCCTCACTCACACGCTTTCTGGCATTTCTGTGCGGGGAGTGATTGCCGGTGCATGAGACACGGACAACAAGCGGCTCCTGGCAGGCTTCTAGGCAAAGGGATACATGAATGAACCGAATTCACATCGGAATGAGAGGGATCCGCTCTGATACCATTTTATTTCAGTCTCTAGACCCTCCGATAAAATACAAACGCATAAATACTGTTTAATTCATATTATAAAGCTTGAAAAATCGGGGCGTTACACTGTGCAGGTATGGACTGTAAAGTTGAAGGAAGGCTTATAAGAATTGCTCCTTACAGCACATCAGTATCATAATATAAATCCTGGTCTAATATATAAGTCATTACAAACTTGAAAACGCAAGTTCAAATGCTTGCAGTAATATAATATAAGACTGCTCAAAATAAAAGACTCCTAAGCTTGTCGGCTGAAAGTAGCCATTGGGATATAGCCCAACATCAACTTCATCAGAACGCTCCATCATCCGAGCCCTCACGTCTCCGCGGGGACCTATGATCAACATTTGTACATGTGTTCCAAAAACACAATCAGGCGTCCAACATGTACAGGCAAAGGTAAGATACTCATATAATAAGTTTATCACGATAGCCGCACAGGTGGCAAACAGCATAAATACAGTCCTATGAACAGTTATCTATACAACACAATATAATATCTCAAACATAATCATGATTTATAATAATACATGAGACTTTAATATTATCTTTCTAATTCTTGTACTCCGGAGATTCTAACTTCCCAACATCGCGCGATAGGCCGTAGTAACACCCGTAACACAATTGTCCTCATGAGTCGGCCTCTCTATTTAGGTCCAAATGCCAATTGTTCCAAGGTACCACGTCATAACCATATCCTGAATAGTTCAGTCCCTGATCGAGTTCATTCGTGCTGGGCAGTCGACTCACCACAGCACGGGGTCGGGAGGGCACCGGCCACTTGTGGAGTCTCGACACACAGAATGCCCCGACAGACCTAGTGGTCTTAACCGATTCCATTCTCAACTACTAGAGTTGTAGCTCGGTTTCTAATGGCACGTCTGCCGGTTCATGCATGTACACAGAAAGTTTTCTGTTTTCTTTGCATTCATTCTTTCAAATGTCGAGACATAAAGTCCACGACTCGTTTCAAAAAGGCATTAAGCCCACTCAAATAAAAAACACAGGACACTAAGTCCGAGTGCTCAATCCACATTTATTCTTTCAAATGTCGAGACATAAAGTCCACGACTCGTTTCAAAAAGGCATAAAGCCCACTCAAATAAAAAACACAGTACACGAAGTCCGAGTGCTCAATCCACAAAACACTAGCCCCGACGTCTCGGCCACTAGGTTTGGGTTCATCTCAAAGGTTCATCAATTTCCTTTTCGGTCAAACTTTCTCAAAACAACTTTGGAATACAAAATACGCTCTTGTTTTCTTGAAATAAAACATTTCTTGATTAAAGAGAACATTTTCCGGGGAAAACACCTTGCTTGAAAACAAAACCATTTTTCTAAAATTTCACGCCCTTTTTTTTTTAAACACTTTACAGAATAAAACACATTTGCGCGACTTTTCATAAAACAACTTTTTACTTTTCAAAAGGACATACTTTTCAAAAGAACATACTTTTCAAAAGAGAACTTAACTTTTCTTGAAAAGCAACACGTTTTCTAAAAACCACTTATTGATTTCCAAAACATGGTTTTCAAAACTTTGATTTCGACTCCGAGTCTTTTAACAATTATCGAGACATAGCCAGTCCTATATATATATATATATATATATATATATATATCAATAGTTCAATATCATAATAAGATATCATCCAAGGCATCCATGCCACAATTATATCAAATAACCAACTATGCACAACACTTAACATCCAATCAATCCAGGACATAAGTATGCATATACATCAAGTCTTAATTCAATCATAACACACCAATCAATCCTATGCCATGAGGCTACCAAACTCAAAATGAAATACCTCCCTTTACCTCACAAAGGAAGTTCAATGCAAACTCGATCGGTTCTCGGCTCCGGCTCCGGTTCCGTTCGCGTCGCCTAAAACAATCAAACACAATTCAATTCAAACAACAAAACAAAATCAATCTATAACATCAAAACATAAGTTTTCTTCCCCAAGAAGGTATAGGGTTCGGCCATGAAAGGATAAAAAGGCTAGGGATCTCATTTGGTTCCAAACTTTTGGATGGTTGGTCCTTAAGCATGATTAACACTAAATCAAGTCCTATGACCCAAATATTTGAGACAAAACTCATGGTTCTACACCCTATATGTTTCAGCCATAAAGAGGAGAAATAGGTTAGGAGCTTTGGTTGATGTTTTGCTCTTGGGTTTAGGGTTCAAAGACATCAAGTAAGCTAGAACAAGTGTTATATAGCCAAAAATTGCAACAAAACCCATCCTTGCACCATTAATAGGATTCGGCCCTCCCATGGAAGAATAGGGAGAAAATTTCTTTTGGGTTCATGCTTCTAGACACTCAAAGTACACATCATGATGGTTTCATAGAAATTGGTTTCATGATCATAGGATTTTTCTATAATTTTCTATGGATTTTCAAAGTTCTAGATCTAAACTTGGATCTTCATGAATCAATTGATTCAAGAGATGAAAGAGAGAGATTGAGAGATTTAAGATGAGGATCATACCTCCTGGGATCAAAGATTAGTGAAGAAGAAACAAGTTTTCACTCAAAAACTTCAACTTTTGAAGATCAAACTAGGGTTTTTGTGAAGAACTTTTGATGAACACTCAAGAACTCATGAAGAACATGAAGAACAAGTGAGAGAAGATGAAGAACAAGAGAGACAAGAGAGAGAAAGAGTGATGGCCAAAATGGCCAAGAGAGAGAAAGAGAGAAATATATATATATTGATGTCATAGCAAACTTGTAAATAACCAAAAGGGTAATTTGGTAATTTCTTCAAAGACTAGGGGCGTAAATGTCATTTCCCCTATAAATATCTAGATATTTCTAGAAAGGTAATGATGACATGGTGAGTCACAGGGTCAAAATGGTTATTCCATAAATTCTCAGGGGCAAAACTCTCTTTTCATTCAAGGGAAAATGGTAATTATGAAAAGGGTTAAGGGCATTTTAGTCATTTCACGTCCAGATATTTTCTAAACGTAATCATTACACTTATGAGTCACTGACGAGTCATAGCACACCATGTGACTTCAACCTTATCCGTAACGGTTCACTGAAATCTCGTATTCAGCTCCGTTCTTCACCCGATTTATGTTTTCGCTCAAGAAAGTCGTAGGACGACTTATTTATTTTGAATATTTTCAAAATAACCAATATTGTTGGAAATAAAATATAAAACCTAAATCTTTCGTTCACGAGTCAAAATTAGGTCTTGCTAGTAGAAAAAGACTACTATCCGTGAAAAACGCAGACCGGGCTTTGTTTGAGCTTTCGCCCGAAACTTAACCATGGCTTCCTATGGTTGTGTAGGACATTCCTATCTGGTCAAAATATTTTATTGTCATTTCTAAGGCCTCGAATAAAATATAAGTTCATAATTACTGAATAATTAGGAAAACTCGAAAAGCGGGGTGTTACATTGCCGGTACATGTTGGACACCCTATTGTGCTTTTGGATACGTGTACAGATGCTTCCCAACGGTCCTCTGGGTCACTTTAGGACCTTGTAGCTTGAGTTTCTTGATGTCGATGACGAAGATGTATACTGTTGACGACGAGGCCCAATCTCATTGGTACGATATATGTATGCTAGGTAATATACTCTATTGTCCTTAGAGTTTTTTTTATCAGACCAGCTCTAACAATTTATGATGTTTAAGTCAAGTCTTTCGATTATGGCTAAATATGTTGTGAATTAAGAGATTGAAAATATGTATGCCTTATGGCGAAGTTGAATTATTTTGGTAGATGATGAGTATCAATTTGTTTCCATCTAGTTATTAAGGTTTTCCTTTGGTATCAGATTTCCACAACTACTCTATTGAGTATTTTCGAAAAAGTTTTAGTTAACAAAAAAAAAAAAATAGGATACGAAATGTGACACCGAGGGGGTGTTACAAGTTTTACGTTGAAATCTGTCACAGTAGCGTCGACACGCCCGTGCTGAATAGAGCACGGTCTGAGCTACACCGTACTAACTATTAGCATAGCCGTGTCAGAAAATGGACAAATTTGATGATGTTTGGCACGCCCGTGCTAATGTTGGCACGCCCGTGCCAAAAGGGAGCACAGTCTGAGCCGTACTGTGCTACTTGTTAGCACGACCGTGTCGGAAACCACACGAATTTTGACGCTGATTTGGCATGGCCATGCCAATCGAGAGCACGCCCGAGCTCTATGTCAGATGCGTTAAAAAATAAAATTTTTAAACAGAGAATAGTACAACACTATATATATATATATATACCATTATAACACCTTAGTGCGGCTAGAAACCCTATTTGCAACCTAAAACATGGTTTTGCTTGCCTTTGAGGATTGAAAAGCGTGGAGAAGATGATCCTAGAGTAGAAGGAGCCTAGAGTAGGAAGAAAGGGGGAGATTCTTGAGAAGCTTCTTGGCATGTTCGTGACCAAACGCTTGGAGCTTCTTGGAGGTCTTCATGAGGTGACTAGAAATACTCTTTCTCACCCTTTCCATGATGCAAATCTTTTTGGGGTTTGGGTTATGCTTTCAAAAATATGTTCCTGGAAAATAATCCTGTGTTTGGTCAAATCCTAATTTTACAAATTTGGGGGTTTTCCTTCTAAGGTGTTTCTGTTGTGAATTAAATGTATATTATTGAGATTGATGCTATGGCATATATGATGTATACATGATTTGGTTGAATTTACATACTATACTTGAGTTATTTGATGATACTGGTGATATTGGCATGATTCAATACTTGTTAATATGTTGAAAATAGTGGGCACCATGGTTAGTTTTTCCGGTTTCCGTGCCGGCTGAGAACAACGCTTTTGTGAAAACATTTTATAACTGTATTTCTATTCATTGGGATTATAAATCTCATTAATAGTGTTGTTTTCAGAGCCTGAGGACGATCCTGTTGAGCTGCCAAACGCTTGAAGAATATATTTTAGTAATTAGCTTGGGTTAGTTGCATGGCACATGTCAGAAGAACTATTATTATGGTTTAGTTATTTATTTATGCGAGTTGTAATAGATGGCTAATTTTTTAGGTTTAAACTTATTATGTATTTTCGTTTATTAAATTGGTATAAGTATTTATTTTGGATCATTATTATATTATGAAGTTATTCAGTAATTATTTGAGAAAATTTTTATTTACGATGTTTTATTTAAATTATTATCTTGGGTTACTAACGTAACGAGGGGCGTTACATTTTTTGGTATCCAAGCAGTTCAATCCTAAATTGGACTGTGGTATTGGGTTGTTTTTCAAAAATCAAATATGGGCGCATAGGACTGCTTATTGCGACGCGTCTAATAATGGTTTAGTATATGTTTTGATGCAAGAGGCCAAGGTTGTAGCTTATGCATCTAGGCAGCTTAGAACCCATGAGATATATTATCCTACACATGACCTTAAGTTGGCAACAGTAGTTTTTGCTCTTAAAATTTGGAGGCACTATTTTTATGGTGCTAAGTTTGAAGTTTTTAGTGACCATAAGAGCCTTAGGTATCTGTTTGACCAAAAAGAATTGAATATGAGGCAGAGGAGGTGGACGGAGTTCCTTAAGGATTATGATTTTGAGTTGAAGTACCACCCGAGGAAGGATAACGTAGTGGCCGATGCCCTTAGTAGGAATATACACATGTCTAGTTTAATGGTGCAAGAGATGAATCTGTTAGAGGAATTTAGAGAGTAGAATATTGATGTGTCTTTGAATGCTTTGGGTTTGAGGTTGAATAGGTTGGAAATTCATAGTGACCTTAGGGAAGAGATTAAGCATGGACAACTTTTAGACCAGGAATTGTTATCTTTGTTGGGACATGAGAGTTATGAGTTATCTACTGATGGCTTAGTGATGTTTAAGGGTAGGATCGCTGTTCCTAAGGAGGGGAGCCTCAAGGAAAAAGTGTTAGAGGAAGCACATAAGGGGAAGTTCACCATACATCCAGGGATAACTAAGATGTGCCAGGACCTTAAGAAAATGTATTGGTGGTCAGGAATGAAAAAGGATGTGGCCATTTTTGTGTCTAAGTGTTTGGTATGCAAAAGATTAAGGTAGAGCACCAAAAACCTTCAGGTCTGTTGCAACCTTTAGAAATTCCTAAGTGGAAGTGGGAGAGAATATCCATGGATTTTGTGATGGGGTTACCTAGGACTCGTTTGGGTTTAGATGCCATATGGGTAATAGTGGATAGGTTGACCAAGTCTGCTCACTTTTTGCCAATTAAGGCAACATATAGCTTGGATAAGTTGGCAGACTTATACATCACGGAGATAGTCAAGCTTCACGGTATACCCACCTCTATATTGTCAGATAGAGACCCGAGATTTGCCTCTAGATTTTGGAGAGCTTTTTAGCAAGCCTTTGGTTCTAAGTTGAGTTTTAGCACAACTTATCACCCCAGATAGATGGTCAGTGAGAAAGGACCATTCAAACCCTTCAGGACATGTTTAGAGCGTGTGTTTTAGATAGAGGTGGATGTTGGAATAAGTTTTTACCTCTCACAAAGTTTGCATATAACAATAGGTATCACGCTAGCATAAGCATGGCACCCTATGAAGCTCTTTATTGAAGGAAGTTTAGATCCCCTTATGTTGGTGTGAGGTAGGTGAGAAGACCTTGATAGGACCTGACTTAGCTCAGCAAACCACAGATAGGATTGAGTTGATTAGGGAGAGAATGTGTACTGCGCAGATTAGGCAGAAGAGCTATGCCGATAAGAGGAGAAAGCCTTTAGAATTCCAAGAAGATGAACATGTATTCTTGAGAGCCACTCCTAAGCCCGGAGTAGGAAGGTCCATGAAAGTCAGGAAGCTAAATCCGCAATTCATTTGTCCCTTTCAAATTCTAAAAAGAGTTAGGCCCATTGCTTACCAATTGGCTCTTCCATATTTATTGTCAAACCTTCATGATGTTTTCCACGTACCACAACTCAGAAAATATGTACATGATGAGTCTCATACAATAGCTCCTGAGTCAGTACAATTAAGAGATAACTTGGTCTTTAAGCCCAAGCCTAGTCAGATCGTCGACAAGAGCACTAAGACTCTGCGGAATAGGAAAATTCCTTTGGTAAAGGTGGTTTGGGAAGGATTAACTCCTGAGGAAGCTACTTGGGAACTCGAGGAGGCTATAATGCGTCAGTATCCGGATCTTATTAATCGAGGTACATTACTTTTTCGTCTTGTTGATGTACTAAGTTTTGGGGAGTGCTGAAGTATGCAGTTAATTTCGGGGACGAAATTCTTAAAGGAGGGGAGAAAATGTAACATCCCAAGAATTAAATAAAAGTATAAGAGACTTAAACCTTAGCAAATAAAAATTAATAAAGTGTTAGGGAGGTCTAGAATAGTTGACTTTGAACCTTAAGGGTAGTGAGTTGACCAAAAGAAGAAAAGAGAGAAGTTTTATGTTGAAATCTATCACAGTAGCGTCGGCACGCCCGTGCTCACATTCGGCATGCCCATGCTGACTAGAGCACGGTTTGAGCCGCGCAGTGCTAACTATTAGCACGGCCGTGTCGGATGGAATGAATCCGAATGTTACCTTAAGTAGTATTCATAGTTCATGGCCTGTTCTCCTGGTAATTTACAACCTACCTCCTTGGTTGTGCATGAAGTGTAAATACATTATGTTATCTATGATGATTTCGGGCCCCAAACAGCCAGGAAATGACTTAGATGTTTATCTAAGTCCCTTTATTGAAGACTTGAGAAAGCTATGAGTGGAAGGCATTGATGTGTTTGACGGGTATTACCATGAGACTTTCAAGATGTGTGCCATGTTATTTTGCACCATCAATGACTTTCCAGCATACAGGAACTTGTGTGGGTATAGTGTTAAGGGGCATAAAGCATGCCCTATATACCTTAGGCATCGAAGATTTCTTGGACCTACTCACCCTTATCGTAGATTGAGAAAAGATTTTAATGGATGCCAAGAGAATGAAATTGCTCCAACCGCCTTAATCGGAGAGCAAGTTTATCAACAAGTGAAGGACATGGATGTTTATCTTTGAAAAGACCCAAAAGAAGGCTACTGAGAAAAATATATGGAAGAAGAGGTCGATCTTCTTTGATCTTCCATACTGGTGCAAACTTGATGTAAGACACTCTATTGATATGATGCATGTGGAGAAAAAAGTTTGATAGTGTAGTCGGAATGCTTCTCAACATTCAGGGCAAGACAAAGGATGGTGTGAATGCTCGTATAGATCTGGTTGCAATGGGTATACTAGAGCAGTTAGCTCCACACTCATTAGGGGGTAAGCGAACTTATTTTCCCCCAACATGTCATACTTTATCAAAAAAAGAGAAAATAACTAGGTTAGACATATCATAACTAGGTTGTGCTTATTCTTCAATGCTATATGTAGCAAAGTCATTGACCCTCAGAACTTGTATGAGTTGGAAAATGAGACTGCTATTATCTTATGCCAATTGGAGATGTATTTTCCTCCTTCAATTTTTGACATCATGGTTCATTTAATTGTTCATCTAGGGAGGGAGATTAGATTGTGTGGCCCCATTCATTTAAGGTGGATGTACCTAGTTGAGCGATACATGAAGATCTTGAAAGGGTATGTGAAGCATCCACACCGTCCTGAAGCATCTATTATTGAAAGGTACGTTGAAGAAGAAGCTATTGAGTTTTGTGTAGACTGCATGTCAGAAGTGGAACCTATAGGGCTTCCTAAGTCTTGTCATGAGGGAAGATATGATGGTAAGGGTACACGAGGTATTACTATTAAGAGAATGGGTCGATAGGAAGTGCTTAAGCACATTTGTATATATTGAATAACACTGATGAGGTTGAACCTTACTTATATGATCCCAAAACCATTGTTAAGCATAATTACCCTCGAATGAACGAAAAATGGTTGTTGAACAAGCATAATAAGATTTTCTTAAACTGGTTTAAAGAAAAAATTGCGAAGGATAACACTGCTTCTGATATATTAAAATGGCTGGCACATAGGCCTAACTTTGATGTCATATGTTGGAGTGGATATGATATCAATAAGTTTTCCTTCTATACAAAGTCCCAGGATGACAAGAGTACCGTGAAAAACAGTGGGGTTATGGTCGTGGCTGAGTCCATGCACTTCTCTAGTTCAAAAGATACAAACCCTGAGACGACTCCACTTACGTAGGATAATCCCATTATTCCCAAGCTCCTAATATTATTAACTATGCCTAGCCGTATTAAAGCGATAGCATGGTATCCAAACAGCGTTGCGGAAACAAACGATAAACAGATAAACAATAACGACAAGCATAGAAAACCATCAGAGTAAAGCGCAAATGCCTAACAATATATATATATATACACACACACACATACACACACATAGAACATGCGTAACTTAGCCCCGTCAGTAAGGCACTATTCAAAATATACAAACTATATGGGCATAAACATAAAAACTGAAAAAAATACAACCAAAAGCAAAAGAAAAGGCTCTCAGATCTCGCCAACACTCCCCAACCCATGATCAAAAGTACATCAAAAACCTCACCACTCAACCTTAGAGACGCATTGGCAGGCCCTCACCATCAGCGATGAGGATGCCCTGAACTACCATGTCCCTCTCCGTGGGTATGCCTATAAACCCGCAAATGCCCGTACTTAGAAGAGGAACTCGACATGACAATCCAATCCTACACCTCAAGATTGCCCTTAGACACCAATCTGTACGCCTATGCTGGCCTCTATAGACAAAGCCTCTCCTACTGGATACCGCCGAGGACTAGGGTGCCACCCACAAGTAGTCTCGCTCTCTCTGCCTCGGAGGATGCCACATCCTAGGGAAGGGAAAAAACAGATACACGCGGTAGGGTCCGATGATGTCCACGTACGGTGGTGTACTGCTCCGAAAGATCAAGCTGACGGTTCCTGTATATACCACCAAAAGGTCAAAGGGTCCACCCGCCATCCCCTCTTGTCGTGATAGACAATCTCAATGTCGCCTAGCACTGGTATCCGTGGTGCCCCCGTGATGAACCGGTGAAGTCTTGGGTCCATCCTGTGTCTTAGTTGGCTTGTCGTCTTCAAGCGAACCCAGAAACAAACAAACAGGGAAAAACAGTTGAGAGATAAGAAATACAGCGTACGCATAATCGGAAATAACTGTAATAGTGCAACAAAATGCAGCATGTAATAGATAGCAGCTATAGCATGCATAACAGTTACCGCAGACCGATGAGTTAGGATTTACATTGGTGGACCTTGACAAGGTAGGTTATAAGGAAAAGTCTTTCATCATGGCATTCCAAGCAAATCAAGTGTTTTATATGAGTGATCCTTGTAACAAAAGGTAGTCAATGGTTCTCCAAGGAAAAAACATGCATAATGGTAGTGAGGAAAATCAAGATTCAACTATTGATATTCTTTATACTCCTTCTTTCTCAACACAGATGCCTACTTTCAATAAGGAAAATGAAGTGGACGATGTAAATGCCGCTCGTGATGATCATCATGAAAGGATATGGGAGAACATTACTGCTTGACCATAGTGTAAGTTATGTTTAAAGTGATATTTATAAGTTATGTTTATCTTGATAATTATAAGTTAAGTTATTTATGTTATTTATCCATGTTTAATTTATGTTTAATATGATATTTATTAGTTAAGTTAAGTTTGTTATTTATACATTCTTACTGACATAATTTATTATTTTTTGTCTAAACAGGCATAGATAGTAGATCCCTCGGACATCCCTCCTTCATGCAGCGGGTTGGATACCCCATCGACAAGTAAAAAGGGTAGACGTGCCACATGGTTAAAAAGATTGGTCGTTAACCGTAGTGGTAATCAAAGGATAAAGGTTGAGTTTGATCGAGACTGCTTGCTTGCCTATAGGGCCAATGGAAGATTAGTTTAAGAGTTATGTGGCCGTCTTTTCCAAAAGCAACGTTAGTATTCTTATTAAGGATTGGGACCATGTACCGACGAGCGTGAAGGATCAGATATGGGATAGTATCATGGTATTTTACTTTTACCTTCTTTGTTTATATCTATTTTATTTCACCATATTATTATCGTACACTAATTCCTCCATTTTGTTGTGTAATGTAGCTCACTTTTGAAGTGTCGGATACCGAGCGTATGAGGAGAAAATGGATTTCGTATGCGGGTGAGCGTTGGAGAGCATTTAAAACACAACTAAGCGAGAAATACATACATGGGCGTGCAGACAAATTTCCACTTGAGATGTACCTGTTCCTTCATCAGGAGACGTGTGATAGATTTGTTCAGATCCGACTAGACCCCACCTTTCAAGTTAACTTGAGTTATATTTTTTTACTTGGCCAATCAAATTAATTTTATTAATTTACTGAATTCAATTGTCTGTTACTTATGACAGGAGAAAAGGAAAAAGTTGCAAGAGATCCAGAGTAAGAATATCTATCCCCATTGTTTGTTTCGTGGGGGATACAAAAAGCTTAGGAGGAAGATGATTGAAGAGAGGAAGAAACAACTTTTGGAAGAAGCATCCCAAGCTAATTCTACGGCTGATCCACCTTCAGAAGTTGTTGATCCACCTCCACCCCCACGCCATCATACATGGAAGAGAGCCCGACAAGGACCATCGGGATAGTATACATCCAAGGAGGCACGCCTTCTTGCTAAAAAGATTGTAACTATATATTCAATTCTAATTGTAATTGTAAAAAGCTTATCCATCATCTTACACAAATGTGACAATTATATGTTGTAGGATTCCTTGGACGAACAGAGCACATAGGGAACCTTTGTGTCTACCGGACGCCAAGATGTCTTGGCTGTTGCGATTGGGAAAGCGGACCACCCAGGCCGTGTCCTTGGTGTTGGATGGGGTGTGGGCATTCACCAATATTACGGACCATCTTCTTATCATCGGCCTAGGGAAGATATCGAGTCCATCAAGGCGTAGCTTTGAGATGAAAAAAAACGAGATCTTGGACCTAAGATTAGACGGGAGATTCTCCTAGAGTTGGCATCTATGGGTTTTTCCTAGCAAAACCCAACTGTCCAACCTTCTGTACATGTGAGCACTAAGGAGTCATGTGATCATTCACATCAGCTTGATAAGGAGGTGGAGGATCGGTGTGAGCTGTATGTTGATGATCATCATGATCGCCGGTTAGTGGCATTTGGGAGGGTAGTGGTTGAAGATGTTCGAGATGCTGATGCTCGAGTCTCTGTTCCCACTGAGGAGGTTCAAACAATGGGCTAGGCCCTCAATAATTTCATCCCTTGGCCGAGAAGCATTGTGAAGTTTTTTGTCTCAGCCAAGGTATTCATGTAATTGTTCAATTTATTATATTTTTCTATATTTACAATTAAAATAACTTAATTGTGTTTACCAATGCTTTATCTTTGTTGTTTAGGATGTTGGAAAAGATTTTCCACCCAAAATGTCGGATCTGAGAAGACATGTGAATAGGAACCACTCTCTAAAGAGAACATTAAGGACATCACGGAGCGTTGGGCAACTTTCTTTCTTGAGATTATTGAAACTTAATTAATTGTGACATATGGTTTCTTTTTTCATTTTTATGGAAGACATATGGTTTCTTTGTTATCTTTGTTGTCATATATATGTATTTAGTTGAGTTTGTTAAATCAATAGAAGACTTTTGCTTAATCAATATAGTAGTTTGGCTGACTTAGTATAGTAATTTAGATTCTGTTATTGTTGGGAGTCTATTATTGCTGGGATTCTGGTTGTATGAAATATGGCTAAGGATTGTAACTGGTGTAAAACAGATTGTAAAAAAAAAATGCACTTTCAACATCGGTTCTGTGCCAGAACCGATGTTGAAAGTGCACTTTCAACATTGGTTATAAGCTAGAACCGATGTTGAAAGTGCTTTTTTTAAATAAATAAAAAAAACTGTTGAAAGAGCACTTTCAACATCGGTTATGAGCTAGAACCAATGTGGAAAGTTATCTTTCAACAGATTTATTTCTGTTGAAAGAGCACTTTCAACATTGGTTCTGGCAAATAACCGATGTGAAAAGTGCACTTTCAACATCGGTTATGACCAGAACCGATGTTGAAAGTGCTCTTTCAACAGAAATAAATCTGTTGAAAGATAACTTTCCACATCGGTTCTAGCTCATAACCAATGTTGAAAGTTATCTTTCAACATCGGTTGTTATCTGATGTAGAAAGATCGCACATTCTACATCTCATGTTTCTACATCGGTTCCATAACCTATTAGAAACACATTTTTAAACGATTTAAAAAGTGTTTACTGCACTAGTGATAGCCCTACTGATGGGGCCGGTTATGCATGTATTGGTATAAAGTTATCTTTACATATCTATGCTTGACTCTGGATGTTTACCTTTTCCATAACGTGTTGTTTATCATTTTTATTTTACTCGCTTCCTGAATAACGTGTTAACGTTATAATAAGATTAAGGTATAGTTAATAATATAATTATGGGACTAATGTGATTACCTTACATAAGTGGGGTTGTTTCATTTTGGTGGTATTAGAGCAGTTCGATTCTAAAAGGACTGTGAGTCTAGGAAGTGTACTAGCTTCGATGGTTGGTATCTGAGGTATGCCAACTAGATTAGTAATGGGTAGAGTCTGATGCATAAGTTATCGAGTGTGATAACTGTTTTATTCATAAGGCATATAATATGTTCATCTATTCGGAAATATTGTATGTCTTATGGATGCAAACTAATGATTCCTTTTTATAGGAAGCTAAATGGCTTGTGGACGTGGTAGAAGGGGAGGTATACCTGCTGAGATAGGAGATTTCAATCACAATGGAGATACCTCTAGAGTTGGAAGTGGTGGAGACACATCGGAATGATGAGAGCCATGCGGGACTTGGCTGCATTTATGTTGCAACATACGCAACAAACTGCTCACTTTATAAAAAGACAAGAAGAGAGAGAAGGAAGACAACATCAGCTGCACCTAGAAAAGGTAGATGAGTCAGTGGACACCGGGTTGAATGCGTTTATGAAGGGAAATCCCCCACAATTCCACGAGGAGTGCAACCCAGAAGCGGAAGAGTTATGGTTACAAGAGATAGAGAAGGTCTTCGTAGCCATCCATTGCAGAGAAGACCGGAAGGTCACGTATGCTACTTTTATGTTGGTTGGAGTTGCAGAGGCTTGGTGGAAGAATAAGATAAGACTGTTAGAGGCTAGAGGGAGAGTTATAACCTGGAAGCTGTTTAAGGAGATTTCTCTTGAGAAATATTTTCCGACGAACGTGAGGCAGGAGAAGGAGAAAGAGTTCTTGAGTTTGAGACAAGAGAAGATATCAGTTGGAGAATACGCAATGCGGTTTGAGACATTGTTGAAGTTTTCCCAGTTCTACCAAGTGTACCCTGACGAGGAGTGGGTGTGTCGGAGGTTTGAGGACGGGTTGAGGCCCGAGTTGAAACTAGCTATGCTGTCCTTGAGCATGAGATCTGAAACAGATTCTGGATCACTTTTTGAAATCTATGTTCAGGGACAAAAAATCCATGAAACCACACAAAGTGTAAGTCCAAAATGAAGCCCCAGAAGTCTATTTTTAAGATCAAAAATAATTTTCACAATCGGAGATCTATGCAAAGAGTAAAACCAAAAATAGTAACACATACTCAGAAAATTTGAAAATGAAAATATTACAAACCAAATCATCAAACATCAAAATAGAGAACCCTTTTAACACATAGGGTTTTGTAACAAAAAAAGCCATAAACAACCACACATAATGTGTGATATGATTCACTCCCCCATACCTTAATGAATATCTTTAGGGTGAGCTAAACTCCAAGCTCCAAGAAAAGAAAGTGGCCGACACCTAGATAGAAAGAAAAGGTAAGATCTTGAATTTGTTTCGCAAAATCATGAACTAGAAGGAGTCCACTCATGATTTAAAGTAAGGAAATGAAGAGAAATTGAATATCAAAGCTTACCCAAGGAAGAACACTCTGAAGATCAAGATGGTGTTTGTAACACCCCCCTCGCGGGTGCTACATACTCGGACTCCAATGCGGAAATAAATCAAGAAAATAAAACGCTGGTTGCTTTCGGAAAATACTTTAATTAAGTAGCTACGTTCAAAAACGCGGTTCTAAAAATTTTCTGCATGCATAGACAATACAAACTCAAGATGAAGGAATAAACTTCATATCACACGTTGATATTCACTGTTCATAAAAATGTAAACATAACATAAATCCTGGTCTAATATATAACATATTACAACTTGAAAACATAAGTTCAAAAGCGTGTAGTAATATAATATAAGACTGCTTAAAATAAGAGACTCCTAAGTTGGTCGGCTAAAAGTAGCCATTGGGGTACAACCCAACGTCAATGTCATCAGAAGCACCGTCATCCAAGTCCTCATGTCTCCGCGGGGACCCATGATCAACATCTGTACATGTGTTCCAAAAACACAACAGGGTGTCCAACATGGACAGGTAAAGGTGAGATACTCATATAATAAGTTTATCACGATAGACGCACTGGCGACAAACAGCATAAATACAGTTATATGAACAGTTATTTATACAACCCAATATAATATCTCGAACACAATCATAAGTTATAATAATGCATGAGACTTCAATATCATCTTTCTAATTCATGTACTCCGGAGATTCTAACTTCCCAACATCGAGCGATAGGCCGTAGTAACACCCGTAACACAATTGTTCTCATGAGTCGGCCTCTCTATTTAGGTCCGAACTCCAATTGTTCCAGCGTACCACGTCATAACCATATCCTGAATACGCCAGTCTCAGATCGAGTTCATTCGTGTTTGGCAGCCGATTTACCACGGCACGAGGTTGCTACGCCACCAGCCACTTGTGGGATCTCGAACACAGAATGCCCCTATAGACCTAGTGGTCTTGACTGATTAAATTCTCAACTACTAGAGTTGTAGCTCGGTTTCAAATGGCACGTCTGCTGATTCATGCATGTACAAAGAAAGTTTTCTGTTTTCTTTGCGTTCATTCTTTCAAATGTTGAGACATAAAGTCCACGACTCATTTCAAAAAGGCATTAAGCCCATTCAAATCCAAAACACAAGACATGAAGTCCGAGTGCTCAATCCACAAAACAATAGCCCCGACGTCTCGGCCACTAGGTTTGGGTTCGTCTCAAAGGTTCATCATTTTTATTTTCGGTCAAACTTTCTCAAAACAACTTTGGAAAACAAAACACACCTTGGTTTCCTTGGAACAAAACTTTTCTTTATCAAAGGAAACATTTTTCGAGAAAAACACCTTTCTTGAAAACAAAACCGTTTTCTAAGGTTTCACACCCTTTTTTAAACACTTTACAGAATAAAACACATTTTGCACGACCATTTTTTACTTTTCAAAAGAACATACTTTTCAAAAGAGCATACTTTTCAAAAGGGAACTTAACTTTTCTTGAAAAGCAACACGTTTTCCAAAAATCACTTTTTAATTTCAAAACGCGTTTTTCAAAACTTTGTTTTCGATTCCGAGTCTTTTAACAATTATCGAGACATAGCCAGTACTATGCTCATCCAGGGTATAAATATATGTATAGATATATATAGATATATCAACACTTCAATATCACAATAAGATATCATCCAAGGCATCCATGCCACAGTTATATCAAATAACCAACTATGCACAACACTTAACATCCAATCAATCCAAGATATAAGTATACATGTACATCAAGTCTTAATTCAATCATAACACACTAATAACTCATATGCCATGAGGCTACCAAACTCAAAATGAACTACCTCCCTTTACCTCACAAAGGTATTCACTCCAAACTAGATCGGTTCTCGGCTCCGGCTCCAGTTCCGTTTGCATCGCCTAAAACAATCAAACAACAAACATCAAACAAGACAAATCTCATCTATTCCTCCTCAAAGAGGGTTCGGCCCTACCCTAAGAAAATTAGCTAGAGATATACAAACTTTCTAATCTTTTGGATGGTTGATCCTTAGGTAAGCCTAACACTAAAACAAGTCTTATTACTTAAAACTTGAATAAAAAAATCAACCTTTTTCACATCTAAGATTTCGGCCACTTTTGAAAGAAAAGGCTAGAAAAATTATTCGGTTTCATGCTCTTGAATGGTAAAAGAGAATGATGAGACTAGTTCATAGAAAGTGATTTGGTATCAAAAAGATTTTTCTACACTTTTTTATGGATTTTCAAAGTTCTAGATCTAAACTTGGATCTTCATGAATCAAGTGATTCAAAAGATGAAATAGAGAGATTGAGAGAGTTAAGATGAGGATCATACCTCCTAGGATCAAAGATTAGTGAAGAAGAAACAAGTTTTCACTCAAAAACTTCAACTTTTGAAGATCAAACTAGGGTTTTTGTGAAGAACTTTTGATGAACACTCAAGAACTCATGAAGAACATGAAGAACAAGAGAGAGAAAGAGTGATGGCCGAAATGGCCAAGAGAGAGAAAGAGAGAAATATATATATATTGATGTCATGGCAAACTTGTAAATAACTAAAAGGGTAATTTGGTGATTCCTTCAAAGACTAGGGGCATTTTGGTCATTTCCCTTATAAATAGCTAGATATTTCTAGAAAGGTAATGATGACATGGTGAGTCACAGGATCAGAATGGTTATTCCATAAATTCTCAGGGGCAAGTAAAATGGTAAAAGTGTAAAAGACTAAGGTTATGGGCATATTGGTAATTTCGCGTCTAGATTTTCCCGACCGTCATGACGACTCTGGTGTACTCTTACAAGTGTCCTGGGATGATGTGGTATCAAGTTCATCCATTTTCGGGTCTCGTTAAATCACTTTACGACTCCAAACGCCTCCCGATTCGGCTAAACGGCCGAATATAATATAATATTATTATTTTTCGGACGTCAGCACGAATATTAACAAAGATGTAGGAAATTAAATCCTGAGACTTACTGTCTCGTTCACAAGTCCAAATTAGGTCTCGATAGTAGAAAAAGGCTACTATCCGTGAAAAATGCAGACCAGGCTCCGTTTGAGCTTTCGCTCGAAACTTAACCATGGCTTCCTATGGTTGTATAGAACATTCCTATCTGCTCAGAATATTTTATTTCACTCTCTAAACCCTCCAATAAAATACAAAAGTTAAAATACTGGAGAATTAGAAAACGTGAGGCCGTTACATCCACATCATTCCTCTGATTCTGTCTCTATTGTTGTTGTATGGTCATCTGCATAAGTTCACCGTTTTGGTGCGTCTGTTGCAGCATAACGGTTGCCAACTCCACGACTACCCTTAAGGTCTTAGTGGATTCCGCCCCAACACCCGTGTGGGAAGTCTCTCCATGTCCATTGCTTGGTTCAGGTGTTCCCTCTGTGGCCCTTCCGCCATGTCCTTTAGCTTGGGCTCTTCTACCGCGTCCTCAAGCCATTTAATTTCCTGTAAAAGAAATTATAAGCTTTTATTCATAGGACATATAATATTATTGAATAAGTAAACATACTATATGCCTTATGAATAAAACAGTAATCACGCACGATAACTTGCGCATCGGACACTTTACCCATCCTCTAAGCATAAACGGCACCCGCTGTGGGTCCAACTAGACACGGCTAGTAACAACTTCCCAGACTTGCAGTTATGATTCCAAACTCCACAGTCTCCAGTTCCAACAAGGATTGTGTAGCATCAACGACCCTCAAGGCCCGTTATCGAACCAAATTGCTTTGATACCACCAAAATGAGACGTCCCCTTGCCTCATTAAAGAACCTAGTTAACTAACCCTGATTACGTTATAACCGTTAGCGCGCTTATTACACATACGTGGGTATTTAAAACTTTAAACATACAAACCTACTGTACTTATACTGTACATATAGTCATCATCATTAGAGTGCACAACCATAAAGAGGAAACATGGTATAAAGATATACAAACGACTTCCTCTCCTCGCCCAAAATACATCCAAAGATAAAGACTCACTGGCCATATACACTTAGTACACTAACATACGTTTCTTCAACCTCGATGACGGATACTCCTCGCTTGTTCTCATCATACAGTCACTTAAGATATCCTAAGATTTGGATTTGTGGCTCTCCCACCAGCATCGGGCTCGTACAGAGTTCCATCCAGCTCTTCATTGTTTGGTTCTTCTACCGATTCTTCTTACAATTTTAAGAAACATACAATATAGAGAAAACAAGGGGTAAGAATTGCATCTCATCACAGAGAGGGATAAAGGTAAAGCAGATACATTAATAGCACATCCATACACACAATCATCACCAACAACCATCCTCGGGGTTTATTGATCTTAACTACTCATCTCACACTCTCATGCACCTAGAGATGACATGAAGATGGGGTCACATTCCTATGTCACAACGTATCCCCTACCAAGCAGGATACTCATCCCCTACCAAACAGGGTGGAAGTCAAATGTCATCCGAGCAGCAAGTTCCGTTACACCCACATATACATTACATCCCCTACCAAGCAGGATGCTCACCCCCTACCAAGCAGGGTGACACTATTCCCCATTCCTGATAGGAATAGTTGTCCCGGTGTCAAAAGGCGCATCGGAGATCTCAGAAGCTCACAGCAGACCTACCAAGCATCTATTTGTAGTTACGATTTGACCTTGCGTAATCCTAGATCTACGCTGATGTGACATCACCACACGATGCAAACTAGCATGAATCCTCACGACTCATTCCGATCAATCGCTTAGCAACTCAACCTCATCACCCAACACAATGAACACCAACATTCCCTACCAAGCATAATGTTCACGACTATCCATAATCCTCAATCATTTCACCAGGTTGAGTGTCGTAGCTTATTTCCACCAAATGATCTTATCTCACACATCACCCAATTCACAACGATCATCGCTTAGCTCTAAGCATACCAACAGTCACATATGCAGTATCATGTTATCACCCAACATATCATCAAACGAGACAATAAAGCAAATTATCGTAACATCACCAAATAGGACGATAAAGCATATTATCACAAGCATGGTAAAACACGTATTCACAAATACGGCATAGGAGGCATATAAGCATGTTAAGCATGCGACCTCCATCAACATAGTATCAACCTACGCTGATAAACCTACAATGTCTAAGCCTACATCGGTACCTTTTTTCGGTAGTTGCCAATGTGGACTTAGGTGTTGTCGATTACTCAACCACTAGTAAGACTTAGGATCCCCTATGCATATCAATGTATTCTACTCTACTCTTGCCTCCCCGATGAGTGTAATCCTTTCCCCCACCTTAGAGCGGTTGATGCAATGATCACGAACACAATCATGATCACACCACCACCACCGCGGCTACCTCCTTCACCACGAGCACCATCCTGACCTCGAAATTTGCCTTTCAAGAAATCGAGAAACCAATCTGTGGAACTCGTAGATCGAAGCCCTGATCATAATGGTGTAGTCGGAATCACAGTCCGATGCCTCAATCTTCCACTGGATCATTTTCTCTCCCTAGAATTCCCTCTCCCTCTCTCTTTAGCTTCTGGACTTAGGAGAAATTATGAGAATTTCGTCCAAAAAAGAAGGAAAAGGAAAAATTGAGTGGTGCTGTTAGCCTGTCCATGCTTGAGCGTGGCAAGACTCCATGCTTCAGTGTGGGCACGCTCTGACATAGGGAAAATTCCATGCTTGAGCGTGGGGCGCTGATCGCCACATTTCTGCCACGCGTCGCATGCGCGCTGACACATGCACTTCCACGCGTCCCCCCTTCCACGCTTTTACATGCAACTACCCACACTCAACGGTTAATATTTGAGCATGGGGTTTCTCCACGTCTAAACGCTGGACGCTGATTTACTCTGTTCTTTCACGTTTTCCACTTTCTGGACTCGTTCCAAGGCCAAATTGTCCCAAATTTGAACCATGGCTTCCTCAATACATAAGGAACCTAATTATTCCCTTAAGCATGCTTAACTAATATTCCATACACTAATCAAGAATAGGGGGTGTTACATAACACTTACAAACATATCCAACACACATATCATCAAGCAATATTCTATTTTATAAAATATATGTGTATGACATGTTTCCACAATTAATATTTGGCACTTCAAAAAACAATATTCGGCATCATCAAAACATAACATTGAAACCTATGGGGTTTCACAAAAAGTAGAAACTCCTTTGTCAAATGGATCAAGGCATATACCCATTGGTTAAAGGGAAATAAAAATGATTTGACAAGAGGTGACAATGTCATCACTTTATCAAAAAAGGTGACAATGCCTTGTGAAACGTGAAAAGAAGTCATGAACTACTCCCGACTCTGGGCACGAACATCTTCCCGGCCCTAACACGTATCCCAAGGCAAAGCGGTCCCAATTAAAATAATATTTTTTTTGGTTCTGACTCGAAACAGCACACAGGGGCCACAACAACATTTTATGATTATTAAGCTCATAATTGAAATTCAAATATGAATTTTCAATTATTAACTATTATTATGATTATGATTAATCCAATTGTGTTAGCAGTCAAGTTATTCACACAAAGAGTTAAAAGACAAATATAGTTTTTTTGGGATGTTACAACACTACCCTCCAAAAAGAAATTTCATCCTCGAAATTTATCTTAGAAGAGAGGCAAAAACTGTTCCCTCATCCTATCCTCCAACTCTTAGGTGACATCACCTGAAGTCTCGTTCCAGATAACCTTGACCAAGGATATCTCTTTCTCTTGTATTCTTTATTCTTTTGTCTTCTATTTTGACATGGAGTACCTCATAGGTTAAGTTCTCCTTTTAAATATACTGTATCAAGTTGACGACACAGAAAAAGATCATCAAGGCAAATCCTTGTAAATTTTGAAACTAGAAATCCAATACGAAGATTCGAAATTGAAAGGGAACAAAGATTATAGGTATTGGACAATTTCCTATGTCGAATCGATAGAAAACTATAACTCCCATTCTGATGGTGGTCCTGACACACCTTTCGAAAAAAACAAATCGGGACAAGAAAGCTTTTCCAAGAGTATAGAATTCACACCAAAACCACTCTGGGTCATTTTAAAAGATAACGATAAAATTTGTGAGCTCCCTTACTCAAGGTAACTCTTATTTAACTGGCAAAGAAATAGAAAATCAGAAATTCTCAACTCCAAGAAGTTTTTAAGTTCTTGCCTACGAAGGCCAATGGGATATGATTAGAAAGTAATCAATCCATTTTCAGAATTATATTCATTTGCGAAAGAAGCAAACGAATTGAGCTTACTAAAAGTCTTAGTTCGCAAATAACTGAGAATCAAAATAATCTTGATCAAAATGATCTATTCATCAAGGAATGAAAATAGTCAAATTGGAAGACAATGAAGAAACTAGAAATTTCCATTGTTTGACACAAAAACATAGGCAATCGAAGTAGAAATGATGAAATCAAATCAACTTAAATCAATTCAGATCAATCCAAATCAAAAGAATAATGAACACATAAGCATCCCAACAATTTTTAAACTTGTCATAGACAATAGAAGTGAAACTGGTCTGAATCATACAGTATAGTTAAAGGTTAACCTGCTATGGCACAATCTTCCTAGACAAGATCATCAAATCGTGACGCTCTAGCTTCACTCGTCGTGCTGACTCTACTCCTTGCTGATTGCATGGCGGTTCGTACCTCGTTGGCTACTGACTGCACCTTGTGTTGATCACAGGTTTTAGAAACATGCGTCAGTTTTCCACACTTGAAACAGATGATGCCTTTGATGGTGTAGCACCTTGTTTCATGATCGTTCTGCATTTCTTGCATCCCGGTGTAGAAGTCATTGGCTGGCTAAACTTACTACTCCCTCTAAAAGGTTGTTGCTCGCAACACATACGACATGACCGGGCCTTCCACATCGGAAACAAACTACTTCCTTTGAGTTGTAACCTCTTTTTGTATGGTTTCTACCACACTCTTTGCATCATTACGGAGGTACTACGAACTGACGAGTTCCCTTGCTACTCCTTTCGTAAGATTGTTGTTGCTGCAACTAATTCCTCAGTGATATTGCATACGTTTCTTGTTGGAACCCGGTGTTACTGTTGCCCCTTGTGAACATAGACGATCCAAGATGACATTGTCTCTCTTCGCGAGTGTTCATCAAAGCTTCTGTTAGGAAGCACTCGTCCATCAAAACTGAAAACGCTTTGACCCTTAAGGTAGCACTGCTCCTTGAATCTTTTTCTGCAAACCTTATTCAAACTTTATGCACTTCCACTTCTCATCGGGATGATGTTGGAGATACCTCGAAGATTTTAATAGGAAATCAAAGTGATCAGCATACTTGTGACGCCTGAGGCTGACGAGAGCGAGGAGTGATCGCCGGTGCATGAGTCACAGACAAGGAGTGGCTCATGGCAGGCTTCTAGGCAAAGGGACACATGAATGAACCGAATTCACATCGAAATGAGAGGGATCCTGAGACTGTGCAGGTATGGAACTGTACAGTTCAAGGAAGGCTTATAAGAATTGATTGGTACTACTTATACCAATAAGATACATCTTCTTTTCGGGAGCCCAAAACATAAGAACTCCATAGTTAAGCGTGCCTGAATTGGAGCACTTGTGGGATGGGTGACCTTCTGGGAAATTTTCCAGAAAGCATGTGAGTGAGAACAAAGCACGCTGAAAAGATCCGTGTTGATTTGTGGGGACAGTTGACAATCCTGAAAGCAGTTCGAGACGTTACAATACTCCTCCACAGACATTCCTCTTTGACATAGCTGTAGAAACTCCATTTCTTTCAACTCGTCTCATACTTGTTGGAAGACAGTCGTCCAGAAACCCGTTTCAAAGACTCTACAAGCGACAACTCGGCCCTCAGCTTCCAGCGACTAGTAGCTACTCTCCACCAAACTCAGAACAAGTACACATAAAAGAAAACAAAAGCATCACTATACTATCCAATATCATTTCTTCTCATAAATAATAGTGTAGAGAATAACAAACAATTGTTGTCTTCCTTTCGGAAACACAACACAGAGAACAAACAACACAAAAGGATACCCCAAAGTCATCATCCTTTCCAACATTGCATCCTTTCGAAAACAACAACACATAAAACAAACAAAGAACAAATAGAGAAAACACAATACAAACGATGACAGACCAAACCCCAAGGCCGAAAATACTCGGCCAGCTCTGATACCAACTAATGTAACACCCTTTCCGGGTGCATCACATTTACGGACATTTCATAAAACTATAAGGCTGAAAAACGGGTTAATTAAAATAATTTAAGAAGGATGGGGTAAATTTTCCTTTTCACAAAACTTAATTGAAAAAGTTTAAAACCGTTTATACGTGTAAGGTAAACAGAAACATTTCAAATATAAGGTCATAAGTTCAGAAAGGTTTTACATAAAAACCAACCCGACTACAAAAGAAAACAAATAATATAACTTTAAACATATAAGTATGGAGACGCAACTCCGAAAGATAAGATACTGGGAGACGCAGCTCCATTAAAAGAACATACTTGACAAGAGTAAAACCCTTTAAGCTGGCCACAGGGAAGAACACCGCTCAGAAGGATGCTTCCCAGACATCTATACAACTCACAAGAGACATCTGCTTAAGAAGAGGCACTGAACTTACAAGAGGAAAGGTCTGCCTAGCGTTCTACTCAAACCAAAACACAGACGACAAACCAAGGGAAAAAGCATTGTGAGGCAAGTACAGCTCCTCCCTCCATGATCCCTACAGGTGGCGATCATGACACTTCCAAGGTATATCTTTAACTAGCCTTTGTAGCTGGATATCTCGGCCCTTGCACCATCGTGAAGGTTCACATGAAAGCCCGTCCACAACGTCAAATGATGTCCCAGCATGATAGTCTTTACGGAGGCGCACAGAAAAGCACCCCATGATATAAATAAAGTAATGATGTGAGATTCCCATTATCAACACAACTTACGGTAGCTGAGAATGGTGAGACTCTCAAGTATGACTCGATAGATAGCATGTTATCAAGCACATAATTAAATAACAGTTATACCCTTCATAGGTAGAACACAAAAACAAGGTACATACATATACCCACATACGCATATACACATGTTATCAACGATGCAGTACATACCACAACAAACAGTATATATTAATCAACCATTCAAATCCAAGCCATGCGGTATGATGTCATGATGCAATCCATTATGAAGCTAGTACGACATCGAGTGCAATTCTAACATGCAACTTATACCGCTATAGGGCTATCAACATGCAACTGGTAAGACGTAGACCCCTACTCCGGAGCTAAAAGGACGTTCGAAAGGATTGGTAGGTAGTACATGGTTCACTATGCTAGCCTTGGGCACATTGGTGCGTTCAATATTCGCAGTCACATGTGAACTTAGGCTGCATGTGAAAACACTTCTACAAACCGTGGATTCACTAGCATCTAGTTGTGGATGTCAGTGTACTACATGGAACACCACGACCACGAAGAATCACCAACTGGCCATAAGTGGACTTTCCAACCCTAACATCGCCAAGACCATTTAAGATCGTCACTACACAATCCTCACTCGCACCAGGTGTAAGCTCAACTTCCTAGGCTCAACGGCCTTACTGACAATGTCATGCATAATGACTAAGCCTAACAAGGAATATGTGTTCATATTTATCCACCGGATAAATTTCGAGATTCCCTTCAGAAATCAAATGCCATCCTAGAAGCAAGGTAGATAGTACTAAACTATTGGGGATCACCCCTCATTGGACTATCAAAGTTCTCAATTGGAGACACAGTAGTTTGTACCAAACTGCTGGGAATCACCCCTCATTAGACCCACTACATTCCCAAACGATTAGGTACATTATGAAGGTTGGCTATCACAACCAAACATTAGTATCTTTAGATCCTTCGCGACGTTGATTTCTTGCCGTGTAAGCAATCTTAGAATACTCTTGGTTATTAAGTATTATGGATATTTGGATGAACTTAATCATCTAGGGTATGTAAATATAGTCTTGTTCCACTATATTGCACACTTAAAAATTCCTTGTCTTTTAACTCTAAGTCCTAACCTTTGACTTAGGTTTTTGAGGTAAACATTTGTTTTGTGTGTAAACTCCTTTTACTTGTAAACCAAATATTTAAATACTTTCTTTTGTAAATACATCACCTAGGTACCTTAGTACTAGGAGTTTGAAATTGAATTCTTTACTTAAAGCAAAAGAAGAGTTCTAAAGGTTTAACTCCTTTTTCATCACTCTTAAACTCCAAATGATAGAACTCTTGTGCGCCAACAACTGCCAACCAATGAATGTCATGTGGAAACTTAACAAGAAGTCCCTCATTTAAGTGAAGACATTCAAGCCTAAACCATGGTGCCACCTTTCATTCATTTGGGTTTTGAAATCCATTTTTGGAAACTTGTAAAGCCACTATTTAGAGCCATAATTCACTCTAAGTTCTACATTTATCAAAATCATTTTAATCTAATTAATTGGTGACTCAATTAAAGTCAATTAATTAGTGAACTGGGTATAGAAAATATTTTTCTTATGCAAAAAGGAACTTAGAATCTGAATCAGCGTACATATCCTTTGGGATGGTTATTGCTTCATGGAACTTACACTAATTGATTTCCAAACACCAGTTTAATTGAACAATTACCTTGATTGAAAGTCAAAACATTTTCTAAGTGAATGTCCTAAGTAAAACCGAGACTATGCATTCACTTAGGGTAGGTTTTAGTTCAAAGTTTTCTTGGATTAATCACTTATTATGCATGAGCTTTCAAAAGAACATTTCCTCCCTTACTTTCACCCTCAAAACCGAATCCACGTCCATAGTTTAAGTGAAGATTTTGATTCACTAAACTAATCCGAAATCAAGCATGATCATCAATGCATATAAAAGTACAATAATAATACATTCACTTCAAGAACAAAGCCAAAAACCTGCATATAGCATTTTCACCAATACAAGCACCAACTTGTGTCAAGCATTTGATAGACCAAACGAACTCGGATTTGAGAAAATGA
The DNA here is from genome assembly GCA_039655645.1 of Ammopiptanthus mongolicus. Lineage (NCBI taxonomy): Eukaryota > Viridiplantae > Streptophyta > Magnoliopsida > Fabales > Fabaceae > Ammopiptanthus > Ammopiptanthus mongolicus. Next base: position 51,553,859 of record CM077351.1, on the reverse strand, counting down.
GGACTCATATGAAATCTTAGGATGTCTTATTCTAGTATATCAAATTATGTTTCACAAAAAGTAAACCAATTGGTATAGTTTCACGAAATGAGTCACTGTAATCAGAATCCAAGACAGAAAGTATATTCTTAGATTGAAATAGATATTCAAGGGTCAAATCTCAATGAAAACAAACGAAATTTGCTATAAAAATGAAGTCTACGATGTCTAGTTTCAGGATCAAAAACAAATTTTGAAATAAAAGGTCTAGGTGGAGAGAAAAACAAAAATTACTCACACAAGGTCAGATCTGAAACAGATTCTGGATCACGTTTTGAAATCGAAGTTCAGGGACAAAACTCCATGCAGCACATGAAGTTTAAGTTCCAAATGAAGCCCCAGGAGTCTATTTTCAAGATCAAAAATAATTTTCACAATCGGAGATCTATGCAAAGAGAAAAAAATCAAAAATAGTAACACATACTCACAAAATCCGAAAATGAAAATATTACAAACCAAATCACCAAACATCAAAATAGAGAACCCTTTTCTCACATAGGGTTTTCTAACAACAATAGCCATAAACAAACACACATAAGGTGTGATATGGTTTACTCCCCCATACCTTAATGAAGATCTTTAGGATGAGCAAAACTTCAAGCGCCAAAAGAAAGTGGCTGAAACCTAGATAGAAAGAAAAGGTAAAATCTTGAACTTGTTTTGCAAAAATCATGGACTAGAATGAGTCCACTCATGATTTAAAGTAAGGAAATGAATAGAAAATGAATATCAAAGATTACCCAAGGAATAACACTTTGAAGATTAAGATGGTGTTCTTGAAGGTCAAGAATAAAGTTCCTCCAATCAAGAAGCTTTCTTCACCAAAGATGTTTAGAAGGCTAAGACAAGAACAACTATGGTGCTTGAAATTAAAAATGAAGTTTGGATGACTGTATTTAGGGTGAGGACCGAATGGAGAGAGCAAGAGAGAGAAGAGAGGAAATGTGTAAGTGTTTCATGAAAACTCACTTTGATTCATGAATTAAGAAAATGGAGCAATACTTGGTGTTGGCCACCAATTGGCCGTGAGGCCCATAGGATTAGGAATTGGATTTTTAATTTAAAAGCTAAAATATTAGGTGTAAGACATTGGATGGTGATGATTGAAAGTGTAGGGTGTGTTGTTGCCATATGGTTCAACAAGTACAAGATTAACCATAAATAGGGTAATTAGCTTACTCCATAAAAGGTAAGGATGAAGATATTTTGTAATTAAAAGATGATAATTAGTTGTTTATTTGTAATCTTGATTACACAAGAAGAGAATTAAAAAAATTCAAGTATAATACTACACTTCAAAACCATGTAGCATTAATTAGTACACATAGGATAAGAATTTTGCTTCATCAAATTAATCAAATTTGTATGACACTTTCATTTGATTAATTGTAAGAAAAGAATGGCTAAGATTGATTCAAGGACAACACTTGTTAATCATAGAATTAAAGATGGTAGGATTAACCAAAAATAGAAAAAAGTGTTTTATCCATTTTTGTAGAAAGTAGAAACTCCTTTTTCCAATGGATCAAGGCATATACCCATTGGGTAAAGGGAAAGAAAAGTGATTTGACAAAAGGTGGCAAGTTGTCATGACTTTATAAAAAAGGTGATAATGTCTCCTGAAACGTAAAAAGCAGTCATGGACTACTTTCGGCTTTGGACAAAAACATCTTCCCGGCCCTGGCACACATCCCAAGGTAAAGCGGTACCGATTAAAATAATATTTTTTCAGTTTCGACTCGAAACAGAACACATGGTTCAAAACAGCATTTTATGATTATTAAGCTCATAATTGATTTTCAAATATGAATTTCCCATTATTAACTCTTATTATGATTATGATTATTCCAATTGTGTTTGCAGTCAAGTTATTGACACAAACAGTTAAAAGACAGACATAGGATTTTTGGGATGTTACAGCGAGTAGTAACCTTTCAGAGGGGGTAGTAAGCCTAGTTAGCCAGTGACTTCTACGCCGCGATGCAAGAAATGCAGGAACGGCCACGGAACAAAGTGTTGCACCAATCGAAGGCATCATCTGCTTCAAGTGTGGAAAACCGAGGCATGTTTCAAGAGCCTGTGATCAACACAAGATGGAGTCGGTAACCAACAAGGTACGAAATGCCATGCAATCAACAAGGAGTAGAGCTTTAATGATCTGATGATCATGTTCAGAGGGTATTACCATAGCAGGTAAACCTTTAATTATGTTGTTTGATTCAGGCACTATCCTTTCCTTTATAGCTTTTAATTTGTGAAACTGTCGAGATCACCTGTTTCTCCTTTTACCCTTTTGATTTGACTACCTTTATTTCAGACATGGTTTATTCTTGTTGTCTATGACAAGGTGATAAATTTTTGGAATGCTTGTGTCTTCATTGTTCTCTTGATTTGGATAGATTTGCATTGATTTAAGTTGATTTGATTTCATGATTTCTACTTTTATTACCTATGATTTTCCATGAGCGAATTGAAATTTCTAGTTCCTTCATTACCTTCTCATTTGACTATTTTCAATCTTTTGATGAGCCAATCATTTTGATCAAGATTATTTGGGTTCTCAGTTATTGTTGAGAACTGATGCTTTTAATAACTCGATTCGTTTGCTTCTTCTGCAAATGAATATAATTCTGAAAATGGATTGATTACCTTCTAATCATATCCTATTGGCCTTCACAAGCAAGGATTTAAGAATTTCTTGAAAAATGAAAAATTATGACTGCATGTTCCTTTCCAGTCAAATAAGAGGTACTTTGAGTAAAGGAGCTCACAAATTTCATTGTTACCTTTTTAAAAGACCTATAGTGGATTTGGTTTGAATTCTATATTCTCGAAAAAGTTTTCTTGTCCTGGATTGTTTTTTTGAAAGGTGTGTTAGGACCTCCATCGAAACGGGAGTTACAGTTTTCTATTGATCCGGTATCGGAATTTGTTCAATACACATGGTCTTTATTCTCCTTCACTTTCAAATCTTCGTAATGGATTTCGAGTTTTGAAATTTAGAAGGATTTGCCTTGATGATCTTTTCCGTGTTGTCAAGTTGATACAGTATATTTAAAAGGGGAACTTAACCATGAGGTACTTCGTGTCAAGATGGAAGACAGAAGAGTAAAGTAGCCGCGGGAGAAAGAGATATCCTTGGTCAAGGTTATCTGGAATGAGACCTCAGGTGATCCCACCAGGGAGTTGGAAGATAGGATGAGGCAACCGTTTCCGAATCTCTTCTAAGGTAAATTACGAGGACGAAATTTCTTTTTGGAGGGTAGTGTTGTAACATCCCAAAAATCCTATATTTGTCTTTTTAATGGTTTGTGTGAATATCTTGACTGAGAACACAATCCGATTAATTATAATCATAAAAATAGTTAATAATTGAAAATTCATATTTGAATTTCAATTATGAGCATAATAATCATAAAATATTGTTTTTAGCTCGATGTGCTGTTTTGGATCGAAATCAGTAAAAATATTATTATTTTAATCAGGACCGCTTTACCTTGGGATGCATGTCAGGACCCGGGAAGTAATCTGGTCTGGGGCCGCGAAGTTGTTCTGGCCTAGAGCCGGAGTAGTTCATGACTATTTTTCACGTTTCACGAGACATTGTCACCTTTTAATTAAATCATGTCACTATGTCATCCTTACCTTAAATGGAAAAGCAATTTAACCATTTATGGTTAATCTTGCCTACTTTTGATGTGTGATCAACAAACAACCATCTCTTTAATCATAAGCCTGTAGATCTCTTATACCATATTATTTTCCTTAATTTTGAATTAAATTTTCCTAGCTATTCATGAAGGCTACATGGTTTTGATGGCTTCTTAAACATAGAACACTTCATTATTCATTCTTACAAGATCAAACTCAAAATTTGTTCAAGAACACAAAAACTCTCTCTTCTCTCTCTTCCTTTCCTCTTCACGGTATTGGCTAGGTAATCATCTACCAAAATTTGTTTCTTCATTCTAACTTGCAATCGTACATCCTTGCTACCATCTAAACACTTCTTATTCACAAAGTTCCTTGATTTAAACACTTTGTTCTTCATCATTTAAGAACATCAAGAACATTCATCATTTTCTCTCTTCTCTCACTTACTCCCTATTCGGTTTCTTTCTCTATCAGCACCATCCAAACTTCATTTCATTTCTAAAACCATAGATCATCTTGTCTTAGCCTCCTTTGCATCTTTGGTGAAGGAACTTTTTGATTTGGAGCAACTTTGTTCTTGAACCTCAAGAACACCAATCTTGTTCATCAAGTGTTCTTCACTAATTAAGTCTCTAATCTTACTTTTGTTTTCATTTACTTTCATTAAATCATGAAACAACACCTTCTAGTTCATGATTCTTCAAATGAAAGTTTCAAACCTTGTTGTTCTATCAATGTAGGTTCGGCCTTATCATTCTTTCTTGGGCTTGGACTTGTGTCATTCACAAAGGATCTTCATAAGATAATGGGGGAGTGAACCACATCACATCACATTGGTGGTTGTGAAAATGGTTTATGGGTTTGGTTTAGGGAACACCTGCAGCCAAGGGTTTTGCTATTTTATCTATTTGGTTCTTTATGAGAACAATGTTGTAATATTTCTTTGTGGCTTGATATGTGTTCATTGATGTGTTTGAATGGTTGAAAATAACTTTTATGTGTGGGAAAACCTTAAGCTAGGGTTCCTCCATCTTTTTGTTGAGAAGAGTTTATGAAAATTTGATTTTCGGATCTGACTTTGTGTGAATCATTTCAGATTTTCTCTCAACCTAGCCTTAGATTTCAAAAATTGTTTTTGATCCTGAAACTAGACATCTTGGGCTTCTTTTTGATAACAAATGCCATTTAGTTTCATGGAGACATAACCCTAGAAAATTTGTTTCAATCTACGAATGTAGAAATAAATTTCGTTTAGTTTCAATGTAACACTTTTGCCTTGGCCCAAATCCCTAGTACAGTTGCGTTAGAGTCCAGTTAGTCATGTGTAGGCGCACTGCCAGTCCATCTAGGACATGTCATCAGGAGAGAGAAAATTGTAGGTTCATGTCCTTCAAGAGGCACCCTCTGACTAAGAATGTTGCAGCATATCCCGAAGCATTATTTTCATTTCAGCAGTTAGTAAGCCAAGACCTATTGTGCACTAGGAACACACTATTAAGTTCCAAAAATAATAAAAATAAGAAAATTATCCTAAGGACATATAAAATCTAAAGTCTCTAAAACACATAAAACCTACATACAAAACACTCAAAGACAACTAAAATTCAAGCTAGGTAAGCATAGATAACTCTCATTTCTAAGAGTTATCACACCCCCAAACTTTAATCATTACTTTTCCTCAAGTGATGAAAAGAGAGACTAAAAGGACAAAAAAAAAAAAAGAGAAACCTAAAAATTAACCAACTGCCTTAATACACAAAACTACATTGACTCAAACAGATATAACACTAAGGTAGACCTACAGATTAGACCTCTTACACTATCAACATTCATGCATCATAATCAAGTGGATTTTTATGGCTTCAATCATTAACAACAAAGGACAACATGCTGCCGCGTTTTACTCTCAGAACAATATGTTATTTTTCACTCACAGACAGCATTGGTTACACTCATTCATCATTCACATGCATCTTTTTTATAAATTTTAAGCTTCTAAATACACTTAACAAAAACAATGCAACACACAGACAGAGGACTTTATTAGGTTAAGATGGGGCTTAGGTCAAGGTAGGGAAAGCATTTGGGAAGCGGCTAACACTAGGTGGAGTTCAGCTATACTTTTCCTTTTTCACAGTTTACCCTTTTGTTTTTCACAACCCAAAATAGATTCTTACACCAATGGGGTGCTGATTTCCTCTTTTTACTGTTGTTTCCTTTCCTTTCATTCCTTTCCTTATTTTTCTTTTTATGCAGTCAGAGAACAGTTTTAAACTTTTAGGGGTCTTTTTGCCCTGTTACAGTCCTCTTCTCTTTTGATAAGGCTTTAGGAGCTTTTTTTTTCTTTTTTTATAACTTATGACACATTGCTATTACCATAAAAAAATCATTCCTTTTTCACAACCAGCTATTAAGTACCCCCAAACTTAAAACAGTGCATGTCCCTAAGAACCCCCAAACTTATACTACATCATTATAACCAGGAAAGCATAGCATCTACTCCAACTAGTTGGGACAATTGGTTTTTCAGGGAGGAGCTCAAAATATGGTTGTAGTAACAGAAAGAAAGGGCTTATGGCTCAAAGGGGTTAGCACAAGGAATTCACAGTGGGGTGGGCTAACAAACTATTAAGCATGATACAAAAACAATTGTGGTTCTAGCAAAGGTGTGTGCAGCAAAGATGTGTCAAAATGCATCAGAATCAAGTCAAATTCGGCAAAATTATGCACTAGAATGGCACACAATCAACAAAATTAAATATTGTTTGGGCTCAAATCTCACAGGTTAACAGATTGTACAGCAATTGCCCTATGCATGTTAAAAACTAAATCGGAGAAAATCCAAAAACTAATTTAGCATCATAAAAAGAAAAACCAAAAGAGGGGTCAAAGACCACTGACCCTACAAATACATTTCAACAACTGTAAACTAAACTAAGGTGGCTGTAGCACCTCGATTTTTCAAGCTTTTGAGCTTTCTGTTTTAATTAAACAGTATTTATGTATTTGTAGAGTGAAATAAAATAATCCGAGACCATAGTCATGCTCTACACTATCGTAGGAAGCTATGGTTAAATTTTGGTCGAAAACTCAGACGGAGCCCGGTCTGCATTTTACACTAACAGTATGATTTTACTACTCAGACGACCTAATTTTGACTCGTGAATGAAACCGTTAGGTTTTATATTTTATTTCCAACGATATTGGTTATTTTGAAATTTTTCAAAATAAATAAGTCGTTATACGTTATTTGCGCGTAAAACCTAAATCGGGTGGACAACGGAACTGAATACAGGATTTACCAGGACCCGCTACGGATAAGGGTGAAGTCACATCACCTTATCATCACCATCATTACATCAAAAAAAAAAATCTAGATATTTCTAAAACTTAGAGGTGAAATTACCAAAACGTCCTAAACTTAATTACAAGTTTGCCATAATATAAAAGAAATATCTCACCTCACCTCTTCTTCTTCTCACTCTCTCTTTTCTCTTCATCTTCTTCCTTCTTCTTCTCCATTTTCTCTCACATTTTTTTCTTCAAAAATTTCTCTAAGTTTCAAGATTTGATGAGAACAAGTTGATTTCTCTTAAGGAAATACATCTAGGAGATATTGACTCCATTCCTCACCTCTTAATCTCTCTATTTCTCTCTTTAATCTCAAAGATTCATGGAAATTTAGTTGCTAACCATGAACTTCAAAAATCCATAAGAAATCATAGAAAAATCCTTTTAATGTGAAATCAATTTTTATGATCTAGTTTCATTATTCTCTATCACTATATAAGAGCATGTAATCAAATAAAATGTCTAGCTATTTGTTCCTAGGAGTGGCCAAACCCACCCTTGTTGAAAAGCAAGAGTTTTACCTCAAATTTTTGAGTGATGTAACTTAATCTAGTGTTATGTGTACTTGAGGATCACTGATCCAAGAGTTGGAAACCAAATGAGCTTCCTAGCTCATATGGATTTTTGGGGCCGAAACCCCTATGTGTGGGAGGATAGGACTTTGGTTCAAGTTTTGGTGTAATAGGTTTTGATCTAGCCTTACCACACCTTGTAAGGATGGAATCCAAGAGATAAGAATTTTTGGAACTCTCTAGCCATATTTTCTAAGCTAAGGCTGAACCATAGGTGAAGAAGGTTATAGAAATTTTTGTAATTTAAAGTTGGTATCTTGATTGATTGATTGTGTGTAGTTGTCGTCGGGTAATTGGATGAGGGATCGGGAGAGTTCGTGGAGCGATCGGACGACTTTGCATCCGGAGGATACTCCGAGAGGTAAGGGGGCAATTGCCTGAGGGAATCTCTCGATAACTATATGTTGTCTGTAGTGGTCTGTATATATTTATTTGAGTTGTGTGGTGATTGGTTGATTTGTTTCAGCTGTTGGTTATCTGCTGATGATTATTGATTCTTGGTTGAATTATCTGCTAATATGTGTTATAGTATTTTAATGCATGTTATAAATTGTATTACCTGCTATAATATTGGTATATCAATATTGTGATGTTGATTGTTGATTGAGAAGCCTGACAGTGGTCAGTGCTCAATTAATTAATGGGGATAAAAGCCTTAAAAAGCTTTGTAGTAAATGTCAAATATTTATTTGGGAAAACGTTGGGGTTTTTCAACGACGCTATGTTTTTCTAAAGAAAAGGAGGATCCAAAAGTAATTTATGAAGTTACTAGGGAAAAGTTAGTTTTTAAGAATAAATTGATCTTTATGTGGAAAAGTAACATTAAGAGGAAAAAGTCTAGATTTTTAGAACTTAGAACGTTTTTAATGCTAAACGATGTTTTAATTCCGAAAAGATTTACGGAAGACGTTTTCGAAAAACAATAATGCTATTCTGAGACGACGTTTTTGGTCTCATTTGTTTTCTTTCAAAAATAGTTTTTGGGAAAAGACTTTGCAACAAAAGATGAGTTTTATCAAAAATTCAATGGTTTACAAACAGTTTTCAAACAGAAATTTTTTTTCTATAAAACGAGTTTTCCCAACGATGTAAAATCCGACAACTAGGATGAGTTGCAGAGTTTTCGTTTTGGAGTTGTGTTTCACAGAACGAAAAATGGTGAAAAACGATGAAAAATGTGAACCTAGTATGCGAGACGTTGGGATACTAGTGTTCTGTAAAAATAGCACGAGAAGCTGTGCAACGATGTTATGGACTGTGTGTCCTATGGACTATGTGTCCTCCTCTTGTTATGCTGAAACGTGATTAAAGGTGAATGATGTTTTCCATTACCACAGACCTTGGGCTGGAACATCGATCTAGGGCTCTGCGATTGAGCACTCGGACGTTTTGTCCTGTGTAACGGTGAAAAGTTTTAAAATGGTGTAAATTATGAATAGTCAGGAGCCTTTGAGCTACGACAACGAAAGAACGAACACAAAGAAAAGTGGCAAGACTCGAAATGTTTTTCTCATGCATTTGTTTTTAGGCAGACGTGCCATCTAGATTGGGTGACCTTGATGGTAGGGAACCGTGTGATTGTTGGCCCATGCAACCATTACCCAAAAGGGGGTGAATTGGGTGATCTTGTAATTGAAAAACTTTTTGTGCAATCAAAACGCCTTTTTAAAACTTAAACAGAGATAGCAGCGGAATAAAATAAATTACAATGGCGTTAAATAAAATGACTGAATGAAGAGCACTATAAGTAAATTGCTTTAAGATAAAGAGCAATAATAAACTGCGATAATAAAAAGGAGGGGGAAAGAGAGAACAAGCAGATTTATCCTGGTTCGGCTACCAACTACCCCAGTAGCCTACGTCCAGTCCCCAAGGTCAATCACCAAGGGTTTTCACACAATAACTAGCTTTTAAATCAGGTTCAGCTAGAAACCTTCACAAAATAGAGCACTCCTCACAGACCAGGGATATCACCTCCCCCAGTGAAAGAGCCTCAACCAAGCTTAACAGGTGTTGGTAACCTTACGAGCACTCCTCACAGACCAGGGATATAACCTCCCCCAGTGACAGAGTCTCAACCAAGCTTAACAGGTGCTGGTAACCTTCATAGCACTCCTCATAGACCATGGATATAACCTCCCCCAGTGAAAGAGCCTCAAAACCTAAGAGATGTTACCTCTCTTGTCAATTTGGTAACCAAAAGATGGTTGGAGTCGTTTGACTCTTACCACAATATAACACTCTTAATAGTGCAGATAAAGAACAAATTGAAGCACAATACAATCTCAAACTATATGGAGTATAAGCTCTCTCTCAATATAAATATATTCAAAGTGTGTAGAGTAGTGAGAGTGATAAAAGAATTAAACAGAGTTTTAGTGCAACTAGGATTAGTGAGTTGTGTTCTATGTGAAACACTCCCCCAAGGCTTCCTATTTATAGAAAAAAGAAATTAAGCCCATAGGAATTAGGTTAAGCCCAATAGAAAAACTAATTTTCCTCGCATCATAATCGATTATACAGAAGGTCATAATTGATTATCTCACTTAAGTACAAAAGGCGCTAGGAGGCAGTAGCCTTATAATCGATTACTCCAATCGATTAGGACCTTTTTGTTTAAGGATCCTTTTACATGCGTATGATTATAATCGATTATGTAATCAATTATATCTTTTCTGATTTTAGCTCAATTTCACGCATGGTTGCATAATCGATTATGCTAATCGATTATTACTCCTCTGTTTGTAAAATCAGTTTTTCATATAGATGGTAATCAATTATTAGAAATCCTATAATCGATTATACTTATTAAACCAACTGATTTTAAACTTAATGGCTATTAATTGATTTTATCCAATTAGATCGCTTGAAGCCTATTAAGTTTATTTTATGTGTATGTGTGTGATTGATTTTAGATTGAGAGAGCCTTACTACCATTTACAAAGAGATCCTAAAAACACAGATTACAAGAAAGAAAATTTCCCATAACCCACTCTTGAATAACTTGATCTCCTTGAGATTTGTCTTGGATGTCCTTCAGATATTTGCTTTTCAATTCCAGACCTTCCATTTATGTCTTTAATAAATTTGGTTCTTCAATCTCTTGACATATCTTTTATCAATCTTCATGGTCCTGATTGATCTTGAACTTGATTCTCTTGGCTTTTGCTTTTACCTGAACTTTTCTAAAGATATTTCTCATGAAACTCATTAGTTCAAGATATAATATATTTCTCATTTAAATTCATGCATAAAGCCATATATCATATAAAGACATATTGTAAGATAATATTCCAATTAATTATTCTTATGTCTTTATTTAAATGTGATCAAATAATATCAATAATATATTTCTCATTTATGATAAATTGATAATCACATTACTTCTCAATATTCATGTTCCTTAGGCATTTAATAATAATGTCAAATTTAATTTCTATGCCATTTAATCAAATACATATCAAGTATTTGCCACATGTGTATTTACTAATAAATCAAATTAATCATATAACACATGTATATAATCCATTCAAGCTTAGTACAATGATATATTATTTGACAACATCTAAATGTATTCTCTCATTTATACTCTATTTGTCAACATCAAAACCTATATGGCAATATGGTTCACAGTGATGACTTTAAGTCATTGTGTAACATTGTGCCTTGATGGACAATGGTGTACATACGAACAATGAATATTGTGCCTTGAGTTGGACAATAGAGTAGGACAATTTAAGAATTTATCAAGTACCGCTGAATGTAATTCCATGTAAACGTAATCTCATGGTGTTCATGTACTTCCGAATAAGCATTTAGGTGCTGGTCATTGTTGCCCTGGGCCAATGTACCATGAGCCTGATCAGCTCAGTTTTATGCATACAATGGTGTTAGGATTCTCCTGAGATTAAGTAAAGAATTAGATGATGATTATTGAAGTGTCATGCATTTCTTTTGAAAATGATGATGATTGTCGGGTATGAGACCCTATGATGTACTACTTGCTTATCTTGTAGAACCTTATACATAACAATTGTATATGCTCATGTGCCGTTGATGTGTAATGCATGTAGTTATCGTGTTTGAATCCATATATTGGTATCTCACCCTTGACTGTACATGTTGGACACCTTGTTGTGTTTTTGGTTACATGTACAGATGCATTTCAGCGAATCTTTGGGTCACTTCGGGACCCCGAAGTAGGAGTCTCTTGACGTCGAAGGCAAAGATGTGTGGACTAGCAACGACGAGGCTTAGTCTCATGGGTTTAAAGTATACTAGATAGTATACTCTATCATCTTTAGATGTTCCTGTATTATACCATCTCTTAGGATTATGATGTACGCCTTATAGCGAAGTTGAGTTATTATTACAAAGGATGAATGGCAATTTGTTTTATACGATTGTTCTGCTTTGCTTATGGTATCAGATTTCTATAACCACTCGAGTGAGTGCTTTTAAAAAAAACACAAATTTTAGTTTCTGCAACGGGTTACCATGTGATGTCTCGGAAGGGGGTGTCACAGTGGTCCTAGTGATCGCAGTACAGCATCAACAAAAGCAGATAATCTTAGCATTGAAAAAGATGAGGTAGAGAAACAAGAAAGTCTTGATTGATTGCTGCAGCATAACATTGTTGCAACAAATTTCAATGTAAAAGCAAATCATGGATTCCTCTTCCTGGAGCTCCTCCTTTGCTCCCAGGCTTAGCCAAATCCTTCATTTTGAGGGGAGCAGAATACTCTACCCCCTATCATTTCAGGTTCGAGCTCCTCTTCTTGGTCTTGCTTACTGTCTTTTTTCTTTTTCCTCCCCCTTCCAAGGTTGCAGCTTTCTCATGCTGACCCTTGCCTCTCTCAGATGTTTTCAATTTTTTAGCTAAGGAAGGAGTATCTTGCTCCTGCTTTTCCTCTGAGGTAGGGTAGTCTACAGCTATTTTCCCAAAGAAGTCAGCATAGGGTACTCTATCTTTTCAGCACGGCTACTTCTTGGAAGTTAGAGGTGTAGCAGCAGAATTTCTTGCTCCACTTCTTCATTAGCTTCTTTTTCTTCACTACCCCCTTGATCTGGCGGGGGCCTGCATCAATCTTCTTCTTTCCTTTGTCAATCTTAGTGGTGGTGGTTTGTTGTTTTGACGGTCGAGTGGGCATCCAATCAGATGAATGGGACTTGCTGTTGGTAGAGTGAGTGGTTGTGGTGGGAGAAGTCTTGTCAACTGACTCTGGCTGCTTTGGCAGGATCTACTCTGGAAACTGAGGAATGGGATAGAAATTTTTGCTTTGGTTAAGCTCTAAACCCTTCCGCTGCCACTGAAAATGGTCATAATTGAACTGCCAGAACAGCTGTTGATGCTTTATGTGTTGCTGAAGCATAAGAGTCAGTGACTCCACCTTTTGCTCTAGCCCTTCAGAGCGATCCTGCTGCTCCGAAGGCTTTCCCTTCTTCACACTCTTAGCTTTAGCAGTATTAGTGGGATTAGTGATAAACCGTTGAATGAGAGAGGCAACAATACCTTCAGGGTTTCTCTCTTCACCTTCTCCTTGGTGGCGCTGAGCCTGAAGATGCCAGACGATGGCGCTCAACGCCGTTTTTGCCTAACAATGCACGTAGAGAAATCTCATTAGCGCTCAACGCGAGTAAAATGGCGCTAAGCGCCGTTTAATGATTTCACGAATCGGAGAGTGGCAGCAGCTCTGACATCATTTCTACCCTAATTTTATGGGTTTCTCCCCTTGGTGGCTTCTACACATAGCTTGGAGGCTTTCATGGAGTTTTTCTTCTCTTTTTTTTGTTCTTTGTTTGTATTTGACTATGAGTAGCTAAATCCCCCATTGTTGGGGTTAGATTTAGCTTTTCCCAAACTCTCATGTTTTTGCTTTGACCTTTTAATATAGTTTCTACTTCTTTATGAGTGGTTAATTTCTATGCTTAATGCTTGTTGTGGCTTGATCATCCATGATTTGATCTTTGATTTGATTTGCAATTGGAAAGTTCTTATTGAATCTAGACATAAAATTAATCACCTAGTAAACCTAATCTCTAGGAATGGAATTTGGTTTATTAGTTATCTTTGAATCTCTAATCTTAATGCAAACCCACTAATTAGACCATCCAAGGAATTAGGGCTTAATTTGGGGGTTTAGGATCTTTCCACCTAAGGAATTAGGGATTGAGTATTTTAGTGGATTGTATTCATAATTGAAGTATGAAACTGTATTATTTGTCATTTCATTGCATGAGAGGAAGGGATTAGTGAAGTCTAACTCCAACATATTTTATCTTTGAAGTAAATCCCGTTCCTGCATATTAAGTGTTTGATAAAAATAAAAAAAGAACTTGTTCCGCTTGTTTTGTTTCTTTTTATTCTAATTCTTGATTGTTGAGCTTTTGAGCTCCCTTTGATCCCAAACTCTTTAGAATGAACCGATTTGCTACATATTAGTATTTGTTACACAATCCTCATGGGAACGATATCCCTTTCACCCTTTTACTACTTGTACAACTTGGTATACTTGCCAAAGTCTCAACAAGTTTTTGGCGTCGTTGTCGAGGATTTGTGTTTTGATATTAGCATAATCATTTTGGTTCCTAATTTAGACACCAAATTTTCAGTTTTATTTTCCTTTGTGTTTGTACTTTTTTAATGTCTTCCTGGTTTCACAAAAAATAAGCTTTGCAAACTTTTGAGACTTCTCTTCTAGCTCAAAGGATGCTTATCATTGAGCAGCTAGAGGTGGTGTATAAGCAACTTCAAGCTATGCAAGTGAAGGCAGTCCAACCACAACATTTAAATTGTGATTTCTGTAGAGGAGAGCATGAAAATTACTATTGTGAGGTTAGTTCCTTGCCAATGATAATACAAGAAGAGGATAATTACATGGACAATCCATACTTGAGTGCTTATGATACGGGAATGATGAAGCACCCAAATTCCTCATGGGAGCAAGAATTTCAACCTCATAACGAGCCTCAAGAACCACAAGACAAGCTCTGCACTATTTAAAATGTTCTCATACAATTTGTAACACCCCGATTTTTCTTAATCTTTTTAATTAATCAGTAATTAAGTAATTGTATTTTATTTGAGTGTCTAGAAACTTTAATAAATTATTCTGAGGCCATAGTCACGCTCTACGCCATCGTAGGAGGCTATGGTTAAGTTTTGGGCCGAAAACTCAAACGGAGCCCGATCTATGTTTTTTCGGATGATAGTGTTTTTCTATTATCATGATCTCATTTAGACTAACGGTCAGAACCATTAGTCTTAGAATTCAATCCTCTACCTTTTTGCTAAAATGTGTCCTGACATCCAAAAATATAAATAATATTTTATATTCGGACCGAAAGTCGATCGGGTAGACGATTCGAGTTGGCTTAGGGTTTTTCGAGAACCTTGAGCCAATAATTTTCATACCAGGGCTATGTTAAATTATTTGGGGACTCTTATCAGTGTCGTGAGGTTTTTCAAAATTTCGGGATATGAATTGACCAAATTGCCCTTGGTTAATTTTTGTTACTAGTTACTTTTACTATTGCTTAACTCTTAAGTCTCCAACTTAAGTAAATATCTCATTCACTCTTTCCTCCCTCATTTTTTTCCCTCGGCAGCCCCCTCTCCCAGACCCATTCTTCTTCTTCTTTCTCTTCTCTTCTTTCTCTTCTTTTCTTCTTTTCTTGCTCACCATTTTTCTTCATTTTGGAGCTTTAAACCTTGAGATTTCTTGAAGCAATCTTCACCAAACTTGGAGTAGATCATCATAGGAGGTAGAATCTCATCTCTATCTCTCTCAATCTCTCATTTTTATCCTCTAATTTCCATGATCATAAATGTTAGGGTTTTTACCCTTAAATCTTTAAAAATCCATGATAAATTGTAGGAAAGTCATTTTGATACCAAACCAGTTTCTATGGCCTAGGTTCATGACACACTTGCATGATCCAAGAGATTAGAGCCAAGAAATCTCTCTAGCTATTTTTTTGAGAGAGAGGCCGAAACCCCCTATTGTGTAGGGTAGGGTTTTTGGTTGGTTTTTGATGTTTTGACTTGATATCTAGGGTTATCACATTTAGTTAGGGTGCTATCCAAGAAATGACGATTTTTGGAGCTCCCTAGCTATTTTTCATTCAATAGGGCCAAACCCTAGGGATAGTGCAGTAGGAGAAATCTTTACTTTTTGAGCTAATGTCTTCATTGATTATGTTTAGGGATACCTAAGGGTCATTGATCCAAAAGTTAGGAATTGTTCGACATCCCTAGCCTAATTAATTAAATTAGGGAGTTTTTGATTTAACTATATTGATTTCTGGTTGTGTTTTGTTATATAGAATCGGACAAGATTCGAACATCCGACAGCGCACCCGACTGACAGCTCGGAGTCGTAGCCGGAGCTGCTCGAGGAAATCACGAAGGTGGGGAGAAAGAACTAATATCGTCGGGAAGACAAGCTTAGTATAGAGTATATATAACTGTGTAGGGGAACCCTTAAACCCTACTAGAGGTTGAGCCCTGGATAAAGTGCCTGAACCCTGGGTGTAGGTACTTTTGGGCTATCACCGCTAAGTTGATATTACGGATGATGAAATTGATTAAGGTTGATATGTTGATTTGTTTAATTGATTATCTGTTTATCTGTTGTGTTAAACTGTTGGAATGATTTATCGTTATCTGGCTTCATAGTGATGTTTATATTGGAATGAATTACTGTTGTAATGTTATTGTGATTTGACTGGTGGTTAAGCGTTGATGAGAGTATGGTGAGTGATGATGTTGTTCGGGTTGATATCGTTGTGGTCCCGACCGTGGAGCTGTGGCTCGTAGACGCAAGGCGTCGTGATGCTGATGCTGATGTGATCTTGATGTTGATGATTGATGTTGACGTTGATGTGATGCGATGTGTCGTGGTCGTGGACGAGTGTTTAGGCGTGAGGTTTCGATATCAACCTGTGATGGATGTTTGTTGCATTTTCATAACATTTCATACCACAGCATTTGGTCCCAAAGGGGGATGTCCAATTGGGGACGTTACGTAAAATCCCGAGGCGGGATATGATGTGATGTGATGTGATGTAATCCTGACGGGGATGTCCAATTGGGGATGTGATGTATCGGCCGACATGCATATAGGGAAGACAGCATATACATAGGGACTAGTATCCCTCCTTTAGGCTTATTCGAGAGAACGATGTTTGAGATGATTGTGATTGGTGACTTAAGAGATGGATGAGGTTGTGTTAAATGTTATCTGTGTTGGGTGATGTATATATATATATGCTGTACTGATGCCCCTCTCCCATATTGATGATATATGTTTCTTATCTCCCACTATTTTCTGTATGTGTTGCTCTTATTTTATGGAAAGACCCCAAGGAGGAACCAGTTGTTGAAGAGCTGGACGGCATTCCTTATGAGCCTGACGCTAGAGGACGTGCCACGGACCCTAGCCTCGAGAGGTTGGGCAATGATCGTGATTAGTTGGAGAGCTATCTCTCGGCCTACCTTTGATACTTTTATTTTGGTTTGTAATAATATAATCGTATGTATTACTTTATTACTATAGCCCTACTGATGGGGCAATGTTGTATGTGATATATTTCTTTATATTTTAAGCTGTGTACTCTGAAGCGTTGCGTGCCGTGTATTTGATTACTTCCGCGCTCAGCTTTCCGCTTCGCTTCGTTTTAATAAGGCGCGCTAACGTTTATTATGCGATTAAGATTAGTTAATATCTTAGGTTCTACTGATGGGACGGCGGGTCGTCTCACAATTCATTCAAGTTAGCCAAACGAACTTCAAGAACACTCAAGCTCGGAACAAGAATCTTGAAATTGGAGTTGGGCAAATATTTGAGCAAATGGCTAAGATGCCGAGAGGTAACAATGTGAATAATTCTGAGGTCATAGATGTCCCAACTTCGAGTGTAGAAAAAAATCTAGAGTTGGAGGGACAAAAAGAGAACCAAATTGAAGAAGTGGCTGAGCAAGAAGAGGAGAAAACTTTGGAAAGGCAAATAGATGGTTCAAGAGAAGAACAGGTAAAAAAAAAAAAAAGAAAGAAAATGATGAAAAGTTTTAGCCTCTACCTGAGAAATTGGAATTTACATATTTAGGTGTGAAGGTACTAT
This sequence comes from Ammopiptanthus mongolicus, assembly GCA_039655645.1. Classification (NCBI taxonomy): domain Eukaryota; kingdom Viridiplantae; phylum Streptophyta; class Magnoliopsida; order Fabales; family Fabaceae; genus Ammopiptanthus; species Ammopiptanthus mongolicus. The sequence goes on along the minus strand of CM077351.1, from coordinate 51,536,122 downwards.
GTCCAGTCCAAGAGGTTGAACCCCATTTGTGTTGGGAATACTTTGTTCATAAAGAGGTCATCTTTGATCCGGGAGGGATTGAAAAGTTCTTCACATTTGATGAGGCCACCATGACTCCTGAGCACCCGCTTCCGTATCCATGTTGCAAGCCACACCACTGCTCTGGCACAACTCTATTATCAAGTAGGGGAAAATCAGTTGTCTCTTTGTGTGCATGGCACAACTTGATATTTCTCTCTCAAGGACCTCCCCTACATTGATTTTCTTCCCTTTGAGAATGCAATAAAGTAGCACAAGCCTTTCCTTCTCAGTGGTTTCAATATGAGAGGTGGGTGAGAGCTTGTGCCTAAGGAAGTAGTACCACACCTTTGCCAGTGGTTTCAGTTTTGATCTTGCAATCTTCCACTGGTTTCCAGTGTTGGACAACCAAGGAGTTCCAGCCACTATGAGCGCAACCCTCATTTCATTCAACTTTTTCTCACAGAGGCTTGTACTCATCTACTACCTCACCCTTCTTCCACTTAAAATTTAAGGATGCAGCTGGAAAAAAAAAAAAAAAAAACCCTAGTCCCATGCACCACAGAGTGCATTTGCTTTGAGCAGCTAATATTGGCGTAGAACTCACGTGATAAACCTCAATTCTGTGTATTTTATAGGGGGTATTTGGTTTGAATTTCGATGCATTTCATAATAAATATTATTTTATTTCACCCTTTTTACTTAAGTTTTGACATAATTTATGTTTAGAGGCAGTTTGATGAACTTATGAATAAAGATGAAGGTTTTTGAGCTAAAATGGAGAGAATACTGAAGTTCTGAGGTCAAGACGGCCGTGCCACACATGAGCACGCCCATGCCAGTCCTCCAGTTTATCCAACCAAACAAAGCCTTACAAGAATGACTTAAAGCTGACCTCTGAAGATTTAGCACAGCCGTGCCAAACACTAGCATGCCCGTGCCAAAGTGAAACAAGGCCTGACTCAGAGAAGCAAGGCCTGACTAAAGCAAGCAGGGCCTTACAACTGAAAAGCATGGCCGTGCAGAAGATTGAGCATGCTCGTGCTGCAGCCCAATCACTACAACGTTGTTTTACGAAGTTTGTACGACCGTGAAGAATTGAACACAACCTGACATAATAAAGAGCACGGCCATGCTGACTGAAGAGCACGTCCGTGCTGGCTACGCAGAAGACCTGAATTTTGGGCCCATGCACACATTTTTCTATAATAATGAGGCCCTCTGTACCACTATGATATCGTCTTATCAATCATCCATTCTTATGCTTTGATATTTTATCATACTCTTTTGTAATAGCTTTCTAGTTTATAGCTTTTGTTAGTTTTGATTTCTAGAGTAGGATTTGTGTCACAACCCACTTTAGGGGTCATGATTATTTAACACAAGACGAAAGAAATGCGAAAATATATTAACATATAATGAGCTTACTGAAAATATGGGTTTTTTTTTTTCATTATACTCAAGTTTCGAAACATATAAGTTTACTTGTACTCATAAGAACGAATATACATAATCATAAACAACATTGAAACAAATAAAAGCTTCCCATAACACATATATATAAAACTCACAGTTTTCAACATCCAACTATAAAAGAAAATAACCAACATAAAGACAACTCAACCTACACTACTTGGAGACGCAACTCCACAACATAAAGGGGAAGGCGGTACATCCCAAATATACAGACGCTGTAGAGACACAAGAGACTGGCCCAAAACAGACACTACATTACTCGTCGGAGTAGTACTCCTCCGGTCCTCCTCTTCCTCCTCCTCCTCCTCCTCCATGGCCTCCTCCTCCTCATCCTTGTCCTCCAAGGCCTGAATGTCATACCCGCTCATGATCTATTCTGCATATCGGAACATCCCCTCATCAGTCCTCATCCACCACGCATCCTGACTCGCGCTGGCAGGGGCTACCTTAGGAACGTCCTCTGGCACATATTCGGGTACTTCCTCTTCCTCCTCTTCCTCCATCTCCTCATCGTCGGACGAGAGGATAACGAGGGGAGTAGAGAAGGACACCCTGGTATGAGCCAATGTGCTCTTGCGAGCACTCATCCTCCAATTCGTCCGCTGCCGAAGAATCTGAGAATGTAGCTCGAAAGGCTCATAGGTAGGCCTTGGGGGTGGGACAATAGGGACGGAAGGGCCGACAACAAATACAGGTCCGGTGGAAGTAGACGGTGTAGTAGGTGGAGGTGGCACGGAAGCAAGGTCGACGTACATATCCCTGGGCTCCTCTCGGTGAACTGTAGGTTGGGTGCTAGGCAGTCGCGGACGATCAGCAGGTGGTGGTGGTGGCTGGGTAATCCCTGAACTACCCTCACCACTGATCCGTAAGGTGCATGCTCTCTCGGACAGGCTTATCATGGAGAAAGGTAACTCCCTCCTACTCGCGAGACTCACAGCTCCAGTATAGGTGCGACATCCGTCAGGATGGATCGTCCAAGCATCCGCTCTATCGTGAAGCGTCAAGTCCAAGATCAAATGGGAAGGTGGATCGCTCGCCATGTCTACTCATCATAGTAAGATGAAAACCACGCGAGCAGTGTAACAACAGAAGTAATGAGGTGAGATTCTGCACATCGCACAACCAGAACAGCAGTGATAAAAGTCAAGCACACACGCACCTAATTGGCATATAGGGCATGGGCTTTCACAGCATAAAAATTAAACAGATGGCATCACAGTTAATATATCAATTAACAATATCATGGGTCAAATGTCAACTCAAGTATGCAATGACACAATGCAACATGACTCAGACCCCTACTCCATGGAGCTAAACATAACAAGAGTGAGTGATTGGGAGAACATTGTCTACGTTATCGCAGTCCACATGCTCACGCCAGACGTTCTTTACCCAAATCATGATTTGTCCGATGTCCAGTCAGGACATCAGCGTTTTTCGACAAGTCACCCACGACACAGAGGAGCTACTCTCTGGCCACATGTGGTCTCCCCAACCCCAACGTCCTCAAGATCTCCACGATCGTCACCTCCAACAATCGCACCCGCACAAAGGTGTAAGCTCAACTCTTGGGTACAACGCTCAACTCATGTACAGATGCGTATGCATGTCAAGAAATTTCCACAACACAGCACATACTACTCCATCACTGTAGTTCCACGTTTATCTCTTGATAAACCACAGGGCACCCCTATGGGACCCACTTTCACAAGACTTGCCATCAGTCGCTCGTTCTTGGTTCCGTTCCTTGCAATCATGTACCACCTCGACATTCATAACGCGATGTTCATGTCTTATGATACATTATTCCATACCCTAAATGCATTATGGAAAACAGGATCCATAAGGATCCCCTTCTTCATATCTTCTCACTTGTCTATCAAAGGAGCGTTACATATTCTATATACGTAACTCTTGCTGATTAAACATTATGGATTCCTTAGATGACCTAATCATCAAGGATGTGGGACATGATTTATCATGACCACAAGGTATTGCAGCTCATTAAATACTTCTTAGGAGATAACATGCGTTTATGCTATTATAGTAAAAAGCTTCAAAGTACTATCCTTATAGCAAGGTAGTTGATGAAATCTCCTTAATTAAGAATTAAGAATAGTTTGAAAAACTCTATACAATTGCCCATAAGGCGTCTTACTTAGTGTAAAACTCTTTTGAATTGGTTTCCTAGTTTTATTACTTAGTGTAAAAGAAATATACTTCCTACTTGAAATCACCATTTCGTTTTCAAATGAACAGTAACTTATATAATTTTGAAAAGTTCTAAAAAGGTAATAGTAGTGTAAAACTTTTTGTTTTTAAAGAAAGGCTTTGTAAGAATCGTATCTTCTCAAAGAAGACCTATTAATCAAAATCCTTGAAAACCATCTTGACTGTAACACCCCGATTTTCTTAATCTTTTATTTAACTAGTATTAAGTTATCGTATTTCATTGGAGGGTCTATCAAATTAAATAAATTATTTCGAGGCCATAGTCACGCTCTACGCTATCGTAGGAAGCTATGGTTAAGTTTTGGGTCAAAAATTCAGACAGAGCCCGGTTTGCGTTTTTCCTTGACAGTAGTGCTTTACTACTATCGAGACCGATTTTGGACCTGTGAACGAGACAGTTAGTCTTAGAATCACGTTTCCTATAATTTCGAAAAAGTTCGTCCTAACGCTCGAAAATGAAAATAATATATATTATATTCGGGCTGATAATCGTTCTAGGAGACAATTCGAGTTATCTTAGGGTTTTTCGAGAACCTTGAGCCAATGATTTTCATACCAGGGCTATGTTAAATCATTTGGGGACTCCTCCAAATGTCGTGAGGATTTTCAAATTTATCGGGACGTTAATTGACCAAATTACCCTTGGTTAGTTTTTACTAATTACCTACTATTATGTTTACCTTTCTTACCCCTTGAATCTTCCTAAATATCTAATTCTCTCATCCACTCACCTTTTTCTCCCCCCTCTCCCGTTGGCTAGATGCTGCTGCTGCTTTTCTTCTTCTTCTTCCTTCTTCTTCTTTCTTCTTCCTTCTTCTTCCTCCATTTTCAACTTCAATTTTCTCAAGCTTCATCAAGCATTTTCAAGAAGGTTTGTGAAGTAAAGTTGCTCCTATCATCCTCCTCTATCACCTAGAAGGTATGGATTTCATCCTTGAGCTCTCAATCTTTATTTTCTCCATTTATTTTCATGAATTTCAATTTATAGATCTAAAACTTCAAAAATCTCTAGAAAATTGTAGAAAATCATTTTGAGACCAAACCAATTCCTATGAGCTAGTATCATCCCCTACTATCATAATCCAAGAGCTTGTAATGAAATAAAATCTCTAGCCTATTTTTCTAGGGAAGGCCGAATGGGTGCATTATAGGGGAAAATGGGGTTTTTGTTCCTTATTCTTGATTTCACCTATTTCAACCCTTAATCATGTAATCCAAGTTATTAGGAGGCCAAATCAAACTCTCACCTATTTTTCATGGTGATGGCCGAAACCCTACCTTGTGGGTTTAAGGGGTTTTGGTTCAAATCTTTGATAATTGATCATTGATTATGCATTAGGTATGCTTAAGGATCATTGATCCAAGAGTTGGTAGAATTTCAATATCCCTAGCCTATTTAATTAATTAAGGGCAGTAGCTAATCCTAGAGATTAGGTAGTTTATGGTTTCATTATTTTAATTTCTGGTTGTGTTTTACTAAATAGAATCTGACAGGACTCGAACGATCGATCGGCATTCGATTGACTGCTGTGGAGCCGCATTCGGAATCTTTCAGGAAAATCCCAAAGGTGGGGGAAAGAACCGCAATATCGTCGGGGAGGCAAGCTTTAAATAATATATATTGATATGCGTAGGGCGACCCAAATCCTACTAGAGGTCGTTTGACCGTTAGGTTGATTTTACTGCATATTGAGGTTGTCTGTGCTATGATTGGATATTTGATATATTATATGTGATATGTGTATGATGTCTATTATATGCTATAATTGATTAAATGTTATTTATTTGTAGTTGATTTTATTGTTGAATATATATTCTGGCTGTTGTTGATGTCTGTTGTGACTGCTGATGTCTGAGTAGAACTAGGTAGTGATTTCTGTTAAATCGAGTGACGAATGTGTGGTGAGAAAGTCGAGGTTATATATATTTCGTAGTGCTCAACCTAGTGATACAGTTGATCTGTTGTTATTGTGATGTGAGTTGATACCCGGTTAAGCCGGATGAAAGTTGGTCATGGTTTTATATAAGTCGTGGTTGAGGCACTAAGTGTTAATCCTAAGATGAGTCAGTGAGATTCATGTTGCATAGTTGTTGCTCATCACTGTGTTGGCATACGGGCGATTTCGATCTTACCTGCGGGGAGGTGGTCGTGTCCGTTAGTGGAATTGTAGACGGATGGGCGCATATCTCGACCTAGCCTGTGGGCGGGGGGATATGTCGTTACCAAACGTTGAGTTGTTAATGAACGGGAGAATGCTCCGACCTAGCCTGCGGGCGGGGGAACATGTCGTTACCGTAAGTCGCGTTGTTGACGTGCGAATATTCCGACCTGGCCTGCGGGTGGGGCAATACGTCGTATCCATGAGACGATTTGGGCATGCGGGCTTTAAACCGAACCCTACCTGTATGGGGGTGGCATAGTGATGATTGGGACACCTTAATCCGTTGGGGATGTTGCATCATGATCGCGTCCATATAGTCGTTAGTTGCATGAGTGTTAGAGACAGTAGTTAAGGGAAAAATTATCCGAAAGTTGTTTGGTTGTCAGTTGTGATTTGGTGTGCTGCTATCTATATAAATTATTTATGTTGCTATTTTTCCCATGTATGACATATTACTGTTTCTTATCCCCTGTACTTTTCTATGTTGTATTTCTTTGTTCTCGACTGTACGAGAAGACCCTGATGAGGAGTTTCCAGAGGAGATTGATGGTATACCTGTTGAGCCTAATGCCGGCGGGAGAGCCTCGAATCCCAATGCTGGGGGACCTTGAGCGCTAGGAGAGGATCTCTGATGTGCCTTAATTTCTGTTGCTATGTTTTTAGTTTTATCTACTGCATACTCTGAAGTCTTTCATATTTGGCATAAGTTGTTGTAGGCTCTACTGATGGAGCCAATACTCTTATGTCTATATATATTACTATAATATCAGTATGTATTATATGTTTTAATATTTCCGCAAATTTGATACTACTATGTTACGCTATAACGCTAAAAATTATAAGTGGGATCACCAATGGGACCTCCTAGGAAGTGGTTGTCTCACTTTATGGTATCAGAGTAGTTCGATTCTAATATTAACATTGACAGTTATGTCCACAATGGGTACTAACTGTGTTAGGGAAAAGGTAGTGTGTCCGATGCGTATGTTATCGAGAGTGATAACTATTTTGCTCGTATGGCACATGATATATATATCGGTTGATTTATATTGAATGCTGCTTTATTCTTGTTGGGAATAGCTAAGGATCTGGGGGATTTCGCTAAGCAAAATTTATCTCGCTAAGCGAAATTGATCTCGCTGAGCGATCTAGAGTAGTTCCAATCACTGTCTCAATTTCGCTAAGCGAAATTGAACTCGCTTAGCGATCCAGAGAAGTTCCAAACACTGTCTCAATTTAGCTAAGCGAAATTGATCTCGCCGAGCGATCCAGAGAAGTTTCAAATGGTGCATCACTGTCTCAATAACGCCAAGCGAATGGATCCTCACTAAGCGAAATGCGCTCAGTTTTGCTAAGCGAATGGAGTCTCACTAAGCGAAACCTTGTTTTTGCCTTTTTCCTTATTTTCTTCTTTTTCTGAAAAACTGAATAAGCCGCAAGCTTATCATATGTCTTATGGATCAAAGCATGGTAATGCATATAATGCATGTGTGGGATAATACAGTGTGTATGTCTTACAAATGTGAGCTGACAATTTTTGCTACGGGAAGTTAAACGACTTGCGGACGAGGTAGAGATAGAAGATGCTGGATTGAGTACTTTTGTGAAAGGGAAGCCGCCACCGTTTAATGGTGACTTCAATCCGAATGGAACAGAACTCTAGATACATGAGCTAGAGAAAATCTTTACGGCAATGCACTGTCGTGAGGACAGGAAGTTGACCTATGCATCCTTCATGCCGATGGGAGCTGCAGGGCTATGGTGAAAAGGCAGACAGAGAATGCTTGGAGCAGAAGGAAGAGTGATTAACCGAGGACTATTTCGGGAATGTTTTCTAGAGGAATATTTCCCCATATTGATGACAAGAGAAATAGGGTTCGCTATAGATATCATACCAGGAACTAGATCGATTTCGATAGCACCTTATCTAATGGCTCTAGCGGAGTTAACAGAACTGAAAAAGCAATTGGACGATATGTTGGATAAGGAGTTTATAAGACCGAGTGCATTGCCTTGGGGAGCGCCGGTGCTGTTCGTCAAAAAGAAGGACGGAAGTTCGAGGCTGTGCGTGGATTATCGACAGCTGAACAAGGCGACAGTTAAGAATAAGTATCCGTTGCCTAGGATTGACGATTTGATGGACCAGTTGAAAGGAGCGATAATATTTTCGAAGATTGACTTAAGATCTGGTTATCACCAGATTCGAGTCAAGAGGGAGGATATACTGAAGACGGCGTTTAGGAGTCGGTATGGACACTACGAGTACATGGTTATGCCTTTTGGCGTAACTAATGCTCCAGCAGTATTCATGGATTACATGAACCGGATTTTCCGACCGTTCTTAGATAAGTTTGTTGTTGTGTTTATCGACGATATTCTTATTTATTCCTTTAATCGGGAAGAACATCAGAAACATCTTAGGATTGCGCTTCAAGTGTTAAAGGACCGGCAACTTTATGCAAAGTTGTACAAGTGTGAATTCAGGTTAAAAGAAGCACAATTCTTATTTCATGTGATTAATCGTGATGGGATAGCTGTAGATCCAGCAAAGGTTGAAGCTGTAGTGTAGAGGGAAAGCCCTAACTCGATGAGTGAAATACGGAGTTTATGTGACACCCCAATTTTCACCCTTAGATTATAATACGTTAATCCTTGCTTATATATGTTCATATATGCTTGTTATTTTTGCTCTTGATGTATGGGTTCATGTTTGGGATAGTTTAACTTTTAGAAAGGATTAATACATTCTAGTCCAAGAAACCTATTTTACGGTTTTGTCCATATCTTGAGTTCTAGACATCCGATTGAGGCGATCTTGGATGCGTTGGAAAGCTTAGAGAATTATCTACAAGTATTGCTTTAGGTGTCAGGGCCAAATTCGGCTTCTATAGTTTCTCTTAGCGAAGTAGCTTCGCCTAGCGAATCTGGCAGACAGATTCTTGCAGCTCTCTGGTTCGCCTAGTGAAAATGTATTCGCTTAGCGAATATGCACGTAGCAGAATCGTGTTTTCAGGCTTCTAATCAGCCCATAATGACCCTAAATCATATTTGTACCATAAGACTCGACCTAAACCTATTTTCTAAGTCGAATTACTCTTAGAAACTGCCTCTTCCTCTCCAAACAAGGATTTCTAAACCCTTTCCAAGGATTCTTGAAGGAGATTGAACCATTGTTCATCGTTCTTCGCCTCCTTCGCTTGAAGAGCATCACTGCCGTCACAAGCCCTCTTCCTCGTTGCTGCTCTTGAACCTTTTGGGGCGGTGATCATGGAATCAAGTGTCGTGAGATCGAGTGTTCGTGAGACGCAACCTTCTCCGGAACTTTTCTCTTACTTTGTTCATTGTGACCATCATCCTAGGCAAGGGGGGAGAAAGATGATTATATCATATGGGAATATTAGAATGAGATTGAGGTGATTGGGGATTCTCCCACGATCCCCTTGTGCCTTGAGTGAATTGTTGTTACCATTGTTGGAGCAATGGCTTAAATGATTGTATGTTATGACTAATGTATTGAACTTATTGTATGATTATAATATCACAAAGTGTGTATGTATTGCTATAATGTTATAAATATGTATGTGTTACTATAAGTGCTATATTGTTTGTAATTGTTATTATAATAATGTTTTGACAGTTGTAATCATGAATTATATGACTATTGGTTTAAGATTATAAGACGTGAATATTGATTTATATTTAAGGATGAATACATGTAGACTATGATTGTGACCATAATGGAATGTGAGGTATTGATTGAGTGTGAGACCCAGTTCGAAGGAGCCTGTTTATGGGTACTCATTTGTGAATGTTTGTGTGAGACCCAGCTCTGCAAGACCTGTTTGTGGGACTCAGCTCAGAAGGGCCTGTTTATGGACCCAGCCATGGAATGGCCTGTTTATGGGATCCAGCCTCTAAGAGCCTATTTATGGGACCCAGCCCCTATAGAGCCTGTTTGTGGGTACTCAATTATGTGTGTTGTATGAGTCTGAGGGGATATTGTTGCTTGTGATTGTAATGCGACACGTATACAAAATATAATGAGATGGTATGTTAAACTGTTGTGAGATGATTTGACTTGATTTACGAGAATGATTATATTATGTTTGTGGGTGTGTAGTACTTATATGTGTAAGTATATATATGTATATATGTATATCTATGTGTATACACTAGCCTTAATTTCCATTTTACTTCCACAACATATGTATATGAGTATGTCTTCTCACCCCTTTGTATTTGTGTCCTTTCTTGTGCAATATATGATTTGTTCAGATGACTCTCAAGTGACTGAAGAGTGACACATCGGAGCTTACGTGGAGTTGTTGATGCCTAGAGTATTAGTAGTTGAATTCTTTTGATGTTGTTCTTTAGGCTTTGGATCATATTATTTATTTCTTTATGGGTTTTTGTTTAGCTCTGATCCATGTGACATCGGGCTAGGGGATTATCTTGTTTAAACTATTTATTATTTATACGAAACTTGTAAACGTTTTATGGCACTGTGTTTAATTTAATTAGATTTGAGGTTTGAGTTTATGAATGGTGATACTCTTAACTATTGCGCAAATGTTTATTAATGGCAGAACTCGTATATTATTTCATGTGTTTTTCCACAAAGAATATTTTCTCAAATTAATATTTATATAATAAACGTATGTTGGGGTAAAGGGTGTCACGATAAGTGGGAACAGAGCAATCCGGTCCTAACCGGACTGTGACGTTGAGTTGTTAAAGCTCGGCTTGACTTTTAGGCCGTGCATTGTGTGTCTGTTATGTTTTTCTGCATGAACTCTGTTAACTGGTGTGAATTTTTTTACATTGTTGTGGCGCATTGCTTGATTTGAATCCTACTTGTTATCTTAATTGCTGCATCCAGTAGAAATTTCGAGGACGAAATTTTTATTAGGAGGGTGGAATTGTAACACCCCAATTTTCAGCCTTAGATTATAATATGTTAATCCTTGCATATATATGTTCATATATGCTTGTTATTTTTGCTCTTGATGTATGGGTTCATGTTTGGGATAGTTTAACTTTTAGAAAGGATCAATACATTCGAGTCCAAGAAACCTATTTTACGGTTTTGTCCATATCTTGAGTTCTAGACGTCCGATTGAGGCGATCTTGTATGCGTTGGAAAGCTTAGAGAGTTATCTACAAGTAACATTTAAGGTGTCAGGATCAGATTCGGCTTCTATAGTTGCGCTTAGCGAAGGAAAAGCGAATCTGGCAGACAGATTCTTGCAGATCTCTGGTTTAGGGATTAACTTGAAGTATGGGTTCATGTTTGGGATAGTTTAACTTTTAGAAAGGATCAATACATTCGAGTCCAAGAAACCTATTTTACGGTTTTGGCCATATCTTGAGTTCTAGACGTCCGATTGAGACGATCTTGTATGCATTGGAAAGCTTAGAGAATTATCTACAAGTATTATTTACGGTGTCAGGGCCAAATTCGGCTTCTATAGTTTCGCTTAGCGAAGGAACTTCGCCTAGCCAATCTGGCAGATAGATTCTTGCAGCTCTCCAGTTAGCCTAGCGAAAATGTATTCGCTTAGCGAATATGCACGCAGCAGAATCGTGTTTTCGGGCTTCTAATCAGCCCATAATGACCCTAACTCATATTTGAACCATAAGACTCGACCTAAACCTATTTTCTAAGTCGAATTACTCTTGGAAACTGCCTCTTCCTCTCCAAACAATGATTTCTAAACCCTTTGCAAGGATTCTTGACGGAGATTGCACCATTGTTCGTCGTTCTTCGCCTCCTTCGCTTGAAGAGCATCACTGCCATCACAAGCCCTCTTCCTCATTGCTGCTCTTGAACCTTTTGGGGCGGTGACCGTGGAATCCAGTGTCGTGAGATCGAGTGTTCGTGAGACGCAACCTTTTTCGGAACTTTTCTCTTACTTTGTTCATTGTGATCGTCATACCAGGTATAGGGGGAGAAAGATGATTATATCGTATGGGAATGTTGGAATGAGATTGAGGTGATTGGGGATTCCCATGATCCCCTTGTGCCTTGAGTGATTTGTTGTTACCATTGTTGGAGCAATGGCTTAAATGATTGTATGTTATGATTAATGTATTGAACTTATTGTATGATTATAAATCACAAAGCGTGTATGTATTGTTATAATGTTATAAATATGTATCTGTCACTATAAGTGCTATAGTGTTTGTAATTGTTATTATAATAATGTTTTGATTGTTGTATTCATGAATTATATGACTATTGGTTTAAGATTATAAGACGTGAATATTGATTTATATTTAAGGATGAATACATGTAGACTATGATTGTGACTATATTGGAATGTGAGGTATTGTTCGAGTGTGAGACCCAGTTCTAAGGAGCCTGTTTATGGGTACTCATTTGTAAATGTTTGTGAGAGACCCAGCTCTGCAAGGCTTGTTTATGGGACTCAGCTCGGAAGGGCCTGTTTATGGGCCCAGCCATGGAATGGTCTGTTTATGGGATCCAGCCTCTAAGAGCCTGTTTATGGGACCCCGCCCCTAGAGAGCCTGTTTGTGGGTAGTCAATTATGTGTGTTGTCTAAGTCTGAGGGGACATTTTTGCTTGTGATTGTAATGCGACATGTATACAAAATATAATGAGATGATATGTTAAATTGTTATGAGATGATTTGACTTCATTTACGAGAATGATTATATTATGTTTGTGGGTGTGTAGTACTTATATGTGTATGTACAAATATGTATATATGTATATCTATGTGTATGCACTAGCCTTAATTTCCATTTTACTTCCACAAAATATGTATATGAGTATGTCTTCTCACCCCTTTGTATTTGTGTCCTTTCTTGTGCAATATATGATTTGTTCAGATGACTCTCAAGTGACTAAAGAGTAACACTTCGGAGCTTAGGTGGAGTTGTTGATGCTTAGAGTATTAGTAGTTGAATTCTTTTGATGTTGTTCTCTAGGCTTTGGATCATATTATTTATTTCTTTATGGGTTTTTGTTTAGCTCTGATCCATGTGACATCGGGGTAGGGGATTATCTTGTTTAAACTATTTATTATTTATGCGAAACTTGTAAACGTTTTATAGCACTGTATTTAATTTAATTGGATTTGAGGTTTGAGTTTATGAATGGTGATACTCTTAACAATTGCGCAAATGTTCATTAATGGTAGAACTCGTATATTATTTCATGTGTTTTTCCACAAAGAATATTTTCGCAAATTAATATTTATATAATAAACGTATGTTGGGGTTAAGGGTGTCACATTAAGTGGGATCAGAGCAGTCCGGTCCTAACCGGACTGTGAGGTTGAGTTGTTAGAGCTCGGCCTAACCTTCAGGCCGTGCATTGTGTGTCTGTTATGTTTTTCTGCATGAACTCTGTTAACTGGTGTGAATTTTTTTACATTGTTGTGGCGCATTGCTTGATTTGAATCCTACTTGTTATCTTAATTGCTGCATCCAGTAGAAATTTCGAGGATGAAATTTTTATTAGGAGGGTGGAATTGTAACACCCCAATTTTCAGCCTTAGATTATAATATGTTAATCCTTGCTTATATATGTTCATATGTTATTTTTGCTCTTGATGTATGGGTTCATGTTTGGGATAGTTTAACTTTTAGAAAGGATCAATACATTCGAGTCCAAGAATCCTATTTTACGATTTTGTCCATAACTTGAATTCTAGACGTCCGATTGAGGCGATCTTGTATGCGTTGGAAAGCTTAGAGAATTATCTACAAGTATTGTTTAAGGTGTCAGGGCGAAATTTCGCTTCTATAGTTTCGCTTAGCGAAGGAACTTCGCCTAGCGAATCTGGCAGACAGATTCTTGTAGCTCTCTGGTTAGCCTAGCGAAAATGTATTCGCTTAGTGAATATGCACACAGCAGAATCGTGTTTTCGGGCCTCTAATCATCCCATAATGACCCTAACTCATATTTGAACCATAAGACTCGACCTAAACCTATTTTCTAAGTCGAATTACTCTTAAAAACTGCCTCTTCCTCTCCAAACAATGATTTCTAAACCCTTTCCAAGGATTCTTGAAGGAGATTGCACCATTGTTCGTCATTCTTCGCCTCTTTCGCTTGAAAAGCATCACTGCCATCACAAGCCCTATTCCTCATTGCTGCGCTTAAACCTTTTGGGGGGGATCGTGGAATCCAGTGTCGTGAGATTGAGTGTTCGTGAGACGCAATCTTTTTCGGAACTTTTCTCTTACTTTGTTCATTGTGATCGTCATACCAGGTATAGGGGGAGAAAGATGATTATATCGTATGGGAATGGTGGAATGAGATTGAGGTGATTGGGGATTCCCATGATCCCCTTGTGCCTTGAGTGATTTGTTGTTACCATTGTTGGAGCAATGGCTTAAATGATTGTATGTTATGATTAATGTATTGAACTTATTGTATGATTATAATATCACAAAGCGTGTATGTAGTGTTATAACGTTATAAATATGTATGTGTTACTATAAGTTATATAGTGTTTGTAATTGTTATTATAATAATGTTTTGATAGTTGTAATCATGAATTATATGACTGTGGGTTTAAGATTATGAGACGTGAATATTGATTTATATTTAAGGATGAATATATATAGACTATGATTGTGACTATATTGGAATGTGAGGTATTGTTTGAGTGTGAGACCCAGTTCTAAGGAGCCTGTTTATGGCTACTCATTTGTGAATGTTTGTGTGAGACCCAGCTCTGCAAGGCTTGTTTATGGGACTCAGCTCAGAAGGGCCTGTTTATGGGCCCAGCCATGGAATGGCCTGTTTATGGGATCCAGCCTCTAAGAGCCTGTTTATGGGACCCAGCCCCTAGAGAGCCTGTCTGTGGGTACTCAATTATGTGTGTTGTCTGAGTCTGAGGGGACATTGTTGCTTGTGATTGTAACGCAACATGTATACAAAATATAATGAGATGATATGTTAAACTGTTGTGAGATGATTTGACTTGATTTACGCGAATGATTATATTATGTTTGTGGGTGTGTAGTGCTATATATATATATATATATATATATATATATATATATATATATATATATGTAAATATGTATATCTATGTGTATGCACTAGCCTTAATTTCCATTTTACTTCCACAACATATGTATATGAGTATGTCTTCTCACCTCTTTCTATTTGTGTCTTTTCTTGTGCAATGTATGATTTGTTCAGATGACTCTCAAGTGACTGAAGAGTAACATGTCAGAGCTTACGTGGAGTTGTTGATGCTTAGAGTATCAGTAGTTGAATTCTTTTGATGTTGTTCTTTAGGCTTTGGATCATGTTATTTATTTCTTTATGGGTTTTTGTTTAGCTCTAATCCATATGACATCGGGCTAGGGGATTATCTTGTTTAAACTATTTATTATTTATATGAAACTGTCAAATGTTTTATGGCACTGTGTTTAATTTAATTGGATTTGAGATTTAAATTTACGAATGGTGATACTCTTAACTACTGCGAAAATGTTTATTAATGGTAGAACTCGTATATTATTTCGTGTGTTTTTCAGCTAAGAATATTTTCGCAAATTAATATTTATATAATAAACGTATGTTGGGGTTAAGGGTGTCACAATAAGTGGTATCAGAGCAGTCCGGTCCTAACCGGACTGTGAGGTTGAGTTGTTAGAGCTCGGCCTGACCTTCAGGCCGTGCATTGTGTGTCTGTTATGTTTCTCTGCACGAACTCTGTTAACTGGTGTGAATTTTTTCACATTGTTATGGCGCATTGTTTGATTTGAAGCCTACTTGGTATCTTATTTGCTGCATCCAGTAGATATTTCGAGGACGAAATTTTTATTAGGGGGTGGAATAGTAACACCCCAATTTTCACCCTTAGATTATAATAAGTTAATCCTTGCTTATATATGTTCATATATGCTTGTTATTTTTGCTCTTGATGTATGGGTTCATGTTTGGGATAGTTTAACTTTTAGAAAGGATCAATACATTCGAGTCCAAGAAACCTATTTTACGGTTTTGTCCATATCTTGAGTTCTAGACGTCCGATTGAGGCGATCTTGCATGCATTGGAAAGCTTAGAGAATTATCTACAAGTATTATTTAAGGTATCAGGAACAAATTCGGCTTCTATAGTTTCGCTTAGCGAAGGAACTTCGCCTAGTGAATCTGGCAGTCAGATTCTTGTAGCTCTCTGGTTCGCCTAGTAAAACTTTATTCGCTTAGCGAATATGCACGCAGCAGAATCGTGTTTTCAGGCTTCTAATCGGCCTATAATGACCCTAACTCATATTTGTACCATAAGACTCGACCTAAATCAATTTTCTAAGTCGAATTACTCTTAGAAACTGCCTCTTCCTCTCCAAACAAGGATTTCTAAACCCTTTCCAAGAATTCTTGAAGGAGATTGCACCATTGTTCATCGTTCTTCGCCTCCTTCGCTTATAGAGCATCACTGCCATCACAAACCCTCTTCCTCATTGCTGCTCTTGAACCTTTTGGGGCGGTGATTGTGGAATCCAGTGTCGTGAGATCGAGTGTTCGTGAGATGCAACCTTTTCCGGAACTTTTCTCTTAATTTGTTCATTGTGATCTTCATACCAGATATGGGGGGAGAAAGATAATTATATCATAAGGGAATGTTGGAATGAGATTGAGGTGATTGGGGATTCCCATGATCCCCTTGTGCCTTGAGTGATTTGTTGTTACCATTGTTGGAGCAATAGCTTAAATGATTGTATGTTATGATTAATGTATTGAACTTATTGTATGATTATAATATCACAAAGCGTTTATGTATTGCTATAATGTTATAAATATGTATGTGTTACTATAAGTGCTATAGTGTTTGTAATTGTTATTATAATAATGTTTTGATTGTTGTAATCATGAATTATATGACTATTGGTTTAAGATTATAAGACGTGAATATTGATTTATATTTAAGGATGAATACATGTAGACTATGATTGTGACTATATTGGAATGTGAGGTATTGTTTGAGTGTGAGACCCAATTTGAAGGAGCTTGTTTATGGGTACTCATTGGTGAATGTTTCTGTGAGACCCAGCTCTGCAAGGCTTGTTTACGGGACTCAGCTCAGAAGGGCCTGTTTATGGACCAAGGCATGGAATGGCCTGTTTATGGGATCCAGCCTCTAAGAGCCTGTTTATGGGACCCAGCCCCTAAAGAGCCTGTTTGTGGGTACTCAATTTTGTGTGTTTTCTGAGTCTGAGAAGACATTGTTGCTTGTGATTGTAATGCGACATGTATACAAAATATAATGAGATGATATGTTAAACTGTTGTGAGATGATTTGACTTGATTTACGAGAATGATTATATTATGTTTGTGGGTGTGTAGTACTTATATGTGTATGTATATATATGTATTTTTGTATATCTATGTGTATACAGTAGCCTTAATTTCCATTTTACTTCCACAACATATGTATATGAGTATGTCTTCTCACCCCTTTGTATTTGTGTCCTTTCTTGTGCAATGTATGATTTGTTCAGATGACTCTCAAGTGACTGAAGAGTAACACGTCGGAGCTTAGGTGGAGTTGTTGATGCTTAGAGTATTAGTAGTTGAATTCTTTTGATGTTGTTCTCTAGGCTTTGGATCATATTATTTATTTCTTTATGGGTTTTTGTTTAGCTCTGATCCATGTGACATCGGGGTAGGGGATTATCTTGTTTAAACTATTTATTATTTATGCGAAACTTGTAAACGTTTTATAGCACTGTATTTAATTTAATTGGATTTGAGGTTTGAGTTTATGAATGGTGATACTCTTAACAATTGCGCAAATGTTCATTAATGGTAGAACTCGTATATTATTTCATGTGTTTTTCCACAAAGAATATTTTCGCAAATTAATATTTATATAATAAACGTATGTTGGGGTTAAGGGTGTCACATTAAGTGGGATCAGAGCAGTCCAGTCCTAACCGGACTGTGAGGTTGAGTTGTTAGAGCTCGGCCTAACCTTCAGGCCGTGCATTGTGTGTCTGTTATGTTTTTCTGCATGAACTCTGTTAACTGGTGTGAATTTTTTTACATTGTTGTGGCGCATTGCTTGATTTGAATCCTACTTGTTATCTTAATTGCTGCATCCAGTAGAAATTTCGAGGATGAAATTTTTATTAGGAGGGTGGAATTGTAACACCCCAATTTTTAGCCTTAGATTATAATATGTTAATCCTTGCTTATATATGTTCATATGTTATTATTGCTCTTGATGTATGGGTTCATGTTTGGGATAGTTTAACTTTTAGAAAGGATCAATACATTCAAGTCCAAGAAACCTATTTTACGATTTTGTCCATATCTTGAGTTCTAGACGTCCGATTGAGGCGATCTTGTATGCGTTAGAAAGCTTAGCAAATTATCTACAAGTATTATTCGAGGTATCAGGGCCAAATTCGGCTTCTAAAGTTTCGATTAGCGAAGGAACTTCGCCTAGCGAATCTGGTAGACAGATTCTTGCAGCTATCTGGTTTAGGGTTTAACTTGATGAGTGGGTTCATGTTTGGGATAGTTTAACTTTTAGAAAGATTAAATACATTCGAGTCCAAGAAACCTATTTTACGGTTTTGTCCATAACTTGAATTCTAGACGTACGATTGAGGCGATCTTGTATGCATTGGAAAGCTTAGAGAATTATCTACAAGTATTGTTTAAGGTGTCAGGGCGAAATTTCGCTTCTATAGTTTCGCTTAGCGAAGGAACTTCGCCTAGCGAATCTGGCAGACAGATTCTTGTAGCTCTCTGGTTAGCCTAGCGAAAATGTATTCGCTTAGCGAATATGCACACAGAAGAATCGTGTTTTCGGGCTTCTAATCATCCCATAATGACCCTAACTCATATTTGAACCATAAGACTCGACCTAAACCTATTTTCTAAGTCGAATTACTCTTAGAAACTGCCTCTTCCTCTCCAAACAATGATTTCTAAACCCTTTCCAAGGATTCTTGAAGGAGATTGCACCATTGTTCGTCATTCTTCGCCTCCTTCGCTTGAAGAGCATCACTGCCATCACAAGCCCTATTCCTCATTGCTGCGCTTAAACCTTTTGGAGGGGATCGTGGAATCCAGTGTCGTGAGATTGAGTGTTCGTGAGACGCAACCTTTTTCGGAACTTTTCTCTTACTTTGTTCATTGTGATCGTCATACCAGGTATAGGGGGAGAAAGATGATTATATCGTATGGGAATATTTTAAATGAGATTGAGGTGATTGGGGATTCCCATGATCCCCTTGTGGCTTGAGTGATTTGTTGTTACCATTGTTGGAGCAATGGCTTAAATGATTGTATGTTATGATTAATGTATTGAACTTATTGTATGATTATAATATCACAAAGCGTGTATGTAGTGTTATAACGTTATAAATATGTATGTGTTACTATAAGTTCTATAGTGTTTGTAATTGTTATTATAATAATGTTTTGATAGTTGTAATCATGAATTATATGACTGTGGGTTTAAGATTATGAGACGTGAATATTGATTTATATTTAAGGATGAATATATATAGACTATGATTGTGACTATATTGGAATGTGAGGTATTGTTTGAGTGTGAGACCCAGTTCTAAGGAGCCTGTTTATGGCTACTCATTTGTGAATGTTTGTGTGAGACCCAGCTCTGCAAGGCTTGTTTATGGGACTCAGCTCAGAAGGGCCTGTTTATGGGCCCAGCCATGGAATGGCCTATTTATGGGATCCAGCCTCTAAGAGCCTGTTTATGGGACTCAGCCCCTAGAGAGCCTGTCTGTGGGTACTCAATTATGTGTGTTGTCTGAGTCTGAGGGGACATTGTTGCTTGTGATTGTAACGCAACATGTATACAAAATATAATGAGATGATATGTTAAACTGTTGTGAGATGATTTGACTTGATTTACGCGAATGATTATATTATGTTTGTGGGTGTGTAGTGCTTATTTGTGTATGTATATATATATATATATATATATATATATATATATATATATATATATATGTGTGTGTGTGTAAATATGTATATCTATGTGTATGCACTAGCCTTAATTTCCATTTTACTTCCACAACATATGTATATGAGTATGTCTTCTCACCTCTTTCTATTTGTGTCTTTTCTTGTGCAATGTATGATTTGTTCAGATGACTCTCAAGTGACTGAAGAGTAACATGTCGGAGCTTACGTGGAGTTGTTGATGCTTAGAGTATTAGTAGTTGAATTCTTTTGATGTTGTTCTTTAGGCTTTGGATCATGTTATTTATTTCTTTATGGATTTTTGTTTAGCTCTAATCCATATGACATCGGGCTAGGGGATTATCTTGTTTAAACTATTTATTATTTATACGAAACCTGTAAACGTTTTATGGCACTGTGTTTAATTTAATTGGATTTGAGGTTTGAGTCTATGAATGGTGATACTCTTAACTATTGTGAAAATGTTTATTAATGGTAGAACTCGTATATTATTTCGTGTGCTTTTCCGCAAAGAATATTTTCTCAAATTAATATTTATATAATAAACGTATGTTGGGGTTAAGGGTGTCACAAGCTGGCTATTACCGAAGGTTCATCGAAGGATTCTCGAAAATCGCGTTGCCAATGACGCAATTAGCAAGGATGGGAATATCCTTTGATTGGACGGATGAATGTGAGAAGAGTTTTCAGGATCTAAAAAGGAGGCTGACTACGTCACCAGTATTGACGTTACCGGATTCTTCAGAACTGTTTGACGTGTACTGTGATGCGTCATACCAAGGACTAGGTTGTGTCTTAATGCAAGACCGAAGAGTGGTAGCATATGCTTCGCGACAGCTAAGAATTCATGAGAGGAATTATCTGACTCATGCTTTGGAGCTAGCTGCTATAGTGTTTGCTTTAAAGATATGGCGACACTATTTATATGGAGCTAAGTTTATAGTGTATAGTGACCATAAGAGCTTAAGGTATCTATTTGATCAGAAAGAGTTAAATATGAGACAGAGGAGATGGATGGAATTCATAAAGGATTATGAATTCAATCTACAATACCATCCAAGAAAAGCGAATGCGGTCGCGGATGCGTTAAGTAGGAAATCCTTGCACGTATCTGCCATGATGGTGAAAGAGTTGGAACTGGTTAAACAGTTTCGAGATTTGAATCTAGGCATGGAAGTATCTATGGATAAGATACACCTAGGAATGGTCACAGTGATGAACAACTTTTTGAAGACAATCAAGGAGAAGCACGGGTTGATCAGTATCTTCAGAAAGTAAAGGAACAAGTGACGGAAGGCAGAACTTCTGAGTTTAGGATGAATCAAGATGGAGTCTTGAGGTATGGTGATAGGATTTGTGTGCCAATGGATATAGAACTAAGAATAATGATTTTAGAGGAAGGGCACAAGAGTAGGTTGAGTTTTCATCCAGGAGCTACCAAGATGTACCAAGACTTAAAGAAAATGTTTTGGTGGCCCGGAATGAAGAAGAAGATAGTCGAGTATGTGTTGGCTTGCTTGGTGTGTCAGAAGGCGAAGATAGAACACCAAAAGCCAGCAGGACTGCTACAATCTTTAGATATCCCAGAATGGAAATGGGATAGAATATCTATGGATTTCGTGGTTGGTTTGTCGAGGACTAACAAGAGGCATGATGCCATTTGGGTAATCGTTGATAGGTTAAAGAGGTGTGCTCACTTCCTACCTATTGGTGAAAGTTATACGTTGAAAAAGTTAACCCACATCTACATCAAGGAAGTAGTAAGGTTGCACGGAGAGCCTTCTAGTATTGTTTCCGACAGGGACCCTAGATTTACATCTAGATTCTGGAAGCAATTACATGAGGTTTTGGGAACTAAGTTAAGGTTAAGTTCTGCTTATCATCCTCAGACGGATGGTCAGTTGGAACGAACGATTCAATCGTTGGAAGATCTCTTAAGAGCTTGTGTTTTGGAACATACAGGAAGTTAGGAAGAGTTCTTACCATTGATTGAGTTCACTTATAACAACAGTTTTCATTCAATTATAGGTATAGCACCTTACGAAGCGTTGTACGGCAGGAAGTGTAGAACCCCTTTGTGTTGGTATGAGAATGGAGAAAGCCAAGTACTAGGACCGGAGGTAGTGCAACAGATGATGGAACAGATCAAGAGGATACGGGAAAAGATGAAAATCGCACAGGACAGGCAGAAGAGTTACAGCGATATGAGGAGAAGACCGTTAGAATTTCAGGAAGGAGACCATGTTTTTCTGAGAGTGACTCCGAGAATTGGAATCGGCAGAGCAATAAAATCTAGAAAGCTTACTCCTAGATTCATAGGACCATTTCAAATTCTTCGCCGAATTGGTCCTGTAACCTATCACATCGCTTTACCCCCAAGCCTATCCAATCTCCATGATGTCTTTCATGTCTCTCAGTTGAGAAAATATTACCCCGATCCATCACACATCTTAGAACCAGAGTCAATACAATTAAGAGACAACCTTGAGTATGAGGCCCTACCTGTAAGGATCGCGGATAGAAGGATAAAGGAACTCTGAGGTAAACATATTCCGTTGGTCAAGATCATATGGGATGACGTTACCGGAGATGCTACCTGGGAACGCGAAGAGGACATGCAACGGCAATATCCGAGCCTATTTTAAAAAGGTACGTTGAATTTCAGGACGAAATTCTTTTAAGGGTGGTGGTAATGTAACTCCCCGATTTTCTTAATCTTTTATTTAACTAGTATTAAGTTATCGTATTTTATTGGAGGGTCTAGAAAATTAAATAAATTATTCCGAGGCTATAGTCACGCTCTACGCTATACTACTATTGAGACCTAATTTGGACCCGTGAACGAGACAGTTAGTCTTAGAATCACGTTTCCTATAATTTCGAAAAAGTTCATCCTGATGTTCAAAAATGAAAATAATATATATTATATTCGGGTCGATAATCGTTCTAGGAGAAGATTCGAGTTGTCTTAGGGTTTTTCGAGAACCTTGAGCCAATGATTTTCATACCAGGGCTATGTCAAATCATTTGGGGACTCCTACAAATGTCGTGAGGATTTTCAAATTTATCGGGACCTGAATTGACCAAATTACCCTTGGTTAGATTTTACTAATTACCTACTATTATTTTTACCTTTCTTAACCCTTAAGTCTTCCTAAATATCTAATTCTCTCACCCACTCACCTTTTTCACCCCCCTCACCCGTTGGCTGGCTGTTGCTGCTTCTCTCTTCTTCTTCTTCCTTCTTCTTCTTTCTTCTTCCTTCTTCTTCCTCCATTTTCAACTTCAATTTTCTCAAGCTTCCTCAAGCTTTTTCAAGAAGGTTTGTGAAGCAAAGTTGCTCCTCTCATCCTCCTCTATCACCTAGAAGGTATGGATTTCATCCTTGAGCTCTCAATCTTTATTTTCTCCATTCATTTTCATGAATTTCAATTTATAGATCTAAAACTTCAAAAATCTCTAGAAAATTGTAGAAAAATCATTTTGAGACCAAACCAATTCCTATGAGCTAGTATCATCCCGTACTATCATAATACGAGAGCCTGTAATGAAATAAAATCTCTAGCCTATTTTTCTAGGGAAGGCCGAATGGGTGCATTGTGGCGGGGGGGGGGGATGGGGTTTTTGTTCCATATTCTTGATTTCACCTATTTCAACCCTTAATCATGTAATACATGTGATTAGGAGGCCAAATCAAACTCTCACCTATTTTTCATGGTGATGGCCGAAACCCTACCTTGTGGGTTTAAGGGGTTTTGGTTCAAATATTTGATAATTGATCATTGATTATGCATTAGGTATACTTAAGGATCATTGATCCAAGAGTTGGTAGAATTTCAATATCCCTAGCCTATTTAATTAATTAAGGGCTGTAGCTAATCCTAGTGATGGAGACAAAGGAGGGGCAAGTGAACTTTGCAACAAGAGGAGGTCAATCCATTCAAGTCCAATTCAAACTCTTTAGTCCAAGTGATCCTCTTTAATGTTTTGGGTATATCTTGAGTTATGGATATCCGAATGTAGTGATATTTAATGCGTTGGAAATATCACTGAATTATCTATAAATGTTATCTCAAGCATAAAGACCTCATTCGGCCTCTATCATGATGAAAACCGGACTAGAAGTTGGGAACGCTGTTCTGGACGAGTTTGACTTAATCCCATTCAAGTCCAAAGAAAACCCTCTTCACGGTTTTGGTTATATCTTGCGTTCTAGATATCCGATTGATGTGATTCTTGATGCGTTGGAAAGATAAGAGAACTAGATACAAGTTTCATTGAAGTTCAAAACCTGATTCGGACTATATGATGATGAAAACCGGACTAGAAGTTGGGAACGCTGTTCTGGACGGATTTGACTTAATTAGGCATTTTTAGGCTTGTAATTGGTTTTGGTCTTAAATTATATTTTGGGCTGTATGGGCCACGAAATTACTCAGCCACCTTAACCTAGATTGTTCCTTAGCTTCTATAAATAGGACTTGTATGACCTCATTTACATAACTTTGAATGAAATTAGAATTTATCCTATTTGGGTATTTTTGTGAGTTGAGCATTGGCTCCTCCTCTTCAAGTTCTTGGATTAGAACTTGCTTGATTCTTATCAAAGAGTTCTATCTCTTTGTGGCGAATCCTCCTTGGCTTATCAATCTTCCAATTCTATGGATGATTGTGGCGCCTTCCCCTTCATCTTCTTCCTCTTCCATTTTCTTAATTTATTTTATGTTCTTCTTTACATTTGCGTCATTTACATTCTGTTTTTAGTTGTTGCACTTTAATTCTTTGTTTGGTTAAGTTTCTTGTTTAGTTATTTCCATTCTTTAGTTGTTACCTTTTGTTAATCATATTCGGGTGACAATCGCACCTTCTTCTTCCCCCAATTCTTTTCGTCTTTTTAAAATAAGAACTAAGAACAAGCTCTTGGATAGATCCTTCAAATTTGATGATTCTAACTTGGATCATATTATGTGGTATCTAGAGCTAGCTTCCTTGAGCTTAGTTTCGTTTTTAGTTTGGGTTTTGCTAGTTGGATTGTGTTGAAATTTTTGTAATTTTTTAGCTATTTTTTTAACCTTGAAACCCATGCCCAACCCCATATTTTGATCATCAATTTTGATCATTTGTGGTGTTGCAATGAGTTGTTAGACCATTGGGGTTTGTAATTCATGGCATCCAAAAGATGTTTCATAGCTCAAGCTGCTTCCTTTCCTCATATTCCATGTTTTAGATTTTTGAACTTTTTTGTATTCTTCATCTTGTTCTTGGAATTTGAGCCACTTTGATCTTTATGAATTTCAAGAATTAGTGCTAGAATGTTAATCTACACCTTGATTGAAAGGTCTTTACAAGTGGAATCAAGTATACGTATCAATTTTTAAGCTTAAAGCATGAACTAGACATCAATTTGGGGGAATTTAATTTCTGGGCATACTTCCCAAGAACAGCCCCTTGTTCATCATGTTCATGTTTCAAAAAGCTATTTGATCTTTGTGATTCACTTAAATTCTGTTTGGGGCGTTCTTTTCTGTAATTTTCAGAAAAAAATTTGTGGCCAAAGTTATTTTGCAAAAGTAAGGATCCCAAAAAGTAAAAAAAAAAAAAAATCAGAAAAATACAAAGGGACCAATCTGCAATTATAAAAAGTAAAAAAAAAAAAATTGGCAGAATTCAAATTAGGCCATAAAACCCCTATTCTAAGTGTTTATAGCCTTAAAATTGATATTACTTGATGTTTTGGACATATTTTTGGCTCAAATTCTATTCCTAAACACTAGTTCTTGTGTCTTTGTCTTCTTACTTCTCCATTAGAGTGTGCTTTCTTTTCTTTTTAGCTTTTCTTGCTTGTCTTTAAATTTCTAAGTTTTGTCTTAGTAGTTTTCTTTTCTTGAACTTCTTGATTGATTGCTAGTTTGGATTTTTCACAAAGATTTGGTACTTGTTTACATTCTTGAATTAATATAGTTCTTTTCCAAGGATATTGAAAGAGGACTTTGAGTGAGAAAAGGCAAGAGTGCAAAACAAACCAATGGTGTGGAAAAAGCCAATTTGAGTGAAACACTTAGTGAGGAAAATGATGAGACCTTTAGATAGGATTGAGGGAGTGAAAATACCTACTTTCCAAGGAAGAAATGACCCTGAAGCCTACTTAGAATGGGAGATGAAAATAGAACGAATCTTCTCTTGTCACCACTATAGTGAACAAAAGAAGATGAAGATAGCAATCTCTTGGGTTTGTTGATTATGCCTTGATATGGTGGGATCAATTACAAAAGGAAAGAAGGAGATATGATGAGAAACCTATTGCTAATTGGAGGGAGATGAAAGCCATGATAAGGAAGAGACATGTTTCATGCCACTGTCAAAGGGATCTTCGCAACCAATTGCAAAAGTTAACACAAGGCACTAAGAGTGTGGATGAGTATTACAAAGAAATGGAGATGACCTTGATTAGAGACAATATTGATGAAGGAAGAAAGGCAACAATGGCTCGGTTTCTCCATGGCCTAAACCAAGACATCCAAGACATCGTTGGGCTTCAACACTATGTGGAGCTTGATGACTTAGTGAACCAATCCATGAAGGTCGAGGACCAACTCAAAAGAAAGAGGCACAAAAGATATTGCAATTTTCCTTCTACTCTAACTCTTAAACTTAGAAGTAGAGATATGAGGTGCCTAGTCTGTTTTGGATGGGGGCATTTGGATTATCAATGCTCAAATGGGAAGGAAAAGAGTGAAAAAAATATTGAGAGAAAAGAGGAGAGATTGAAAAGAAAGATTGATAATTTTGAAGCATATTGGAAGAAAATGTCTCAAGACAAAATTCAAGAGACAAATTTGAGATTGAAAAGAGATGAAGAAACGAAAGAGGGAGAGAAATTAGAACAAGAGAGTGATGTCCATGTTGAGAGAAAACTTGAGAGGGAGGTGAAAGCAAAAGAGAGTGATGCTAAAGAAAAAGAGGCAAAAGAAAATGAGAGAATTGAGTATGTGCCTTCAAAGGAAGCTTATAAGACAACCAATGCACTTGAAGAAGTGTGTCCAAAGGAAACACCCCACGGTTTGCTTACTTGCATGGCTCCCCAAAATCATGAACATTCTACCCCTATATTTGATAACATGCTTGGTAAATTGCATGGGTCTTGCTACTTTCCTACATTAAATAGGTTTGATTACTTGCTTAATGAATTGCATGACTATTGCCATCTTTCTAAGTTTGATTTGAAAAGTGGGTATCATGATATGAGGGTACGGAATTTTTATGCTCATTTTGATAAAAATTCATCTTGCACAAATCATGTTAGCCTTCTTGGGTTTGATATAAGTTCTCAAGAATTGCATGTGGACTTTTTTGATAGGCTCACTAATGCATTCATTCTTGCTTTACCTATTCTTGCAAAGTCCTTTCAAATTGAATGTGATGCATCTAATGTGCTCATGGGGGCTGTTTTACTTCAAAAAGGACCACCAATTGTTTATTTGGGTAAAAAGTACAATGGGTCCAAACTTGAATATTCCACCTATGAGAATAATTTGAAGCATTCCAAAAAGGGTGCAATACTCTCAAATGTCATCGTGCCCAAGAATAGACAGGTAAATATGGTGGTCAATGCAAATTCTCAAAGGTATAACTTTCCTACTCGCCTTGAACTTCAATTTCTTGACCTCACCAATCTTAAGGTGTTGTATGAGCATAATGAAAAATTTTCTAACATATTTGCCACATGTGATGAGTTCTTTAAATTGGTGTTTGACCCCGGAGGATTGAGAGTGTTCACATTAGAAAAAAATAAAAGGATTCCTACAGGAAATCCAATGTTTGATTTACTTTCAGTTTCCCTAAACTTAGTTCTTTCTCTTGATGTAGGTATGGAGATAATAAATTCGAGGTCGAATTTCCTTTAAGAAGGGGGGAATGATGGAGACAAAGGAGGGGCAAGTGAACTTTGCAACAAGAGGAGGTCAATCCATTCAAGTCCAATTCAAACTCTTTAAGTCCAAGTGATCCTCTTTAATGTTTTGGGTATATCTTGAGTTATGGATATCCGAATGCAGTGATATTTAATGCGTTGGAAATATCATTGAATTATCTATAAATGTTACCTCAAGAATAAACACCTCATTCGGCCTCTATCATGATGAAAACCGGACTACAAGTTGGGAACGCTGTTCTGGACGAGTTTGACTTAATCCCATTCAAGTCCAAAGAAAACCTTCTTCACGGTTTTGGTTATATCTTGCGTTCTAGATATCCTATTGATGTGATTCTTGATGCGTTGGAAAGATAAGAGAACTCGCTACAAGTTTCATTTGAAGTTCAAAACCTGATTCGGACTATATCATGATGAAAACCGGACTAGAAGTTGGGAACTCTATTCTGGACGGATTTGACTTAATTAGGCATTTTTAGGCTTGTAATTGGTTTTGGTCTTAAATTATATTTTGGGATGTATGGGCCACGACATTACTCAGCCACCTTAACCTAGAATGTTCCTTAGCTTCTATAAATAGGACTTGTATGACCTCATTTACATAACTTTGAATGAAATTAGAATTTATCCTATTTGGGTATTTTTGTGAGTTGAGCATTGGCTCCTCCTCTTCAAGTTCTTGGATTAGAACTTGCTTGATTCTTATCAAAGAGTTCTATCTCTTTGTGGCGAATCCTCCTTGGCTTATCAATCTTCCAATTCTATGGATGATTGTGGCGTCTTCCCCTTCATCTTCTTCCTCTTCCATTTTCTTAATTTATTTTATGTTCTTCTTTACATTTGCGTCATTTACATTCTGTTTTTAGTTGTTGCACTTTAATTCTTTGTTTGGTTAAGTTTCTTGTTTAGTTATTTCCATTCTTTAGTTGTTTCCTTTTGTTAATCATATTCGGGTGACAATCGCACCTTCTTCTTCCCCCAATTCTTTTCGTCTTTTTAAAATAAGAACTAAGAACAAGCTCTTGGATAGATCCTTCAAATTTGATGATTCTAACTTGGATCATATCACCTAGAGATTAGGTAGTTTATGGTTTCCTTATTTTAATTTCTGGCTGTGTTTTACTGAATAGAATCTGACAAGACTCGAATGCTCGATCGCGCACTCAATTGACTGTTGCGGAGCCGCATTTCGGAATCTCTCAGGAAAATCACAAAAGTGGGGGAAAGAACCACAATATCGTCGGGCAGGCAAGCTTTAAATAATATATATTGATATGCATAGGGCGACCCAAATCCTACTAGAGGTCGTTTAACCGTTAGGTTGATTTTACTGCATATTGAGGTTTCTGTGCTGTGATTGGATATTTGATATATTATATGTGATATATGTATGATGTCTATTACATGCTATAATTGATTAAATTTTATTTATTTATAAGTTGACTTTACCGTTGAATATATATTCTGGCTGTTGTTGATGTCTGTTTTGACTGCTGATGTCTGAGTAGAACTAGGCAGTGATTTCTGATAAATCGGATGATGAATGTGTGGTGAGAAAGTAGAGGTTATATATATGTCGTAGTGCTCAACCTAGTGATACAGTTGATATTTTTTTGTGATGTGAGTTGATACCCGATTAAGCCAGATGAAAGTTGGTCGTGGTTGTATATAAGTCGTGGTTGAGGCACTAAGTGTTAATCCTGAGATGAGTCAGTGAGATTCATGTTGCATAGTTGTTGTTCATCACTGTGTTGGCATACGGGCGATTTCGATCTTACCTGCAGGGAGATGGTCGTACCGATTAGTTTGGCGTAGGGACGATTTCGATCTTACCTGCGGGGAGGTAATCGTACCCGTTAGTCGAATTGTAGACGGACGGGCGCATATCTCGACCTAGCCTGCGGGCGGGGGGATATGTCGTTACTGAAAGTTGTGTTGTTAACGAACGGGCGAATGCTCCGACCTAGCCTGCGGGCGGGGGAACATGTCGTTACCGTAAGTTGCGTTGTTGACGGCGAATATTCCGACCTGGCATGCGGGCGGGGGAATATGTCGTATCCACGAGACGTTTTGGGCATGCGGGCTTTAAACCGAACCCTGGCATAGTGATGATTGGGACACCTTAATCTGTTGGGGATGTCACGTGGTGATCGCGTCCATATAGTTGTTAGTTGCATGAGTGTGAGAGACAGTAGTTAAGGGAAAAATTATCCGGAAGTTGTTTGGTTGTTAGTTGTGATTTGGTGTGCTGCTATCTATATACATTATTTATGTCGCTGTTTTTCCCATGTATGACATATTACTGTTTCTTATCCCCTGTAGTTTTCTATGTTGTATTTCTTTGTTCTCGACTGTATGAGAAGACCCTGATAAGGAGTTTCCAGAGGAGATTGACGGTATACCTGTTGAGCCTGATGCCGGCGGGAGAGCCTCGGATCCCAATGCTGGGGGACCTTGAGCGCTAGGAGAGGATATCTGACGTGCCTTTATTTCCGTTGTTATGTTTTTACTTTTATCTACTGCATACTCTGAAGTCTTTTATATTTGGCATAAGTTGTTGTAGGCTCTACTGATGGAGCCAATACTCTTATGTCTATATATATATTACTATAGTATCAATATGTATTATATGTTTTAATATTTCCGCAAATTTGATACTACTACGCTATGCTATAATGCTAACAATTATAAGTGGGATCACCAACGGGACCTCCTAGGAAGGGGTTGTCTCATTGACTAACTATAAGCCTCTTGGTTCTTGAAAATATTTTCTTCAAAAACAAATTATCGAATGGAGTGGTTGATCAACATCAAACCAACTATTTTTAAAATAATGTTCACATGAAGTCAATAACACTCATTTCACAACACATGGTTCTTTGGAACCAAAACTTGATTTCTTTGGAAACCTCTTTAATTTATATGCCTTTTATAATTTAGTATGAACATCTTAAACCTCTTAGATTCAACATTTTCAAGATCCTAACCCTATATTACATAGCAAGGCCGAATGCCCCAAGTAATAAGGATAGGCTTTCTTTTAATTATCTTGAATTGTTGAAGCCATTTTAAGTCCATTACACCATCACTTGAACATAGAAGCTTTGGCTTCCCTCATCATACACTACAAGGCCGAATCACTTATGCCATTTTCCAACCAAAAGAAATCATCCAACAACATAACATAACATGACAACAAAGTAATGAACTTTATAAGGAAACCCTAGATCTAGGGTTTTCCTTCAACAAAACTAGGAGGCCTTTATCACCACCATTAAGGTGTGATATGGTTCACTCCCCCATTACCTTTGTGATGCTTCCTTGAAGAGAATGAAGGGAAAACTTGGTCACCAACACAAGCCAAAAAATGTGGCCTATAGAGAAAAGAATAAGACCATGAACTTTGATCTTGCAACATTATAAACATGGTACACAAAGATGTTCTCAAGAGTACAAAAGCAAAAGGACTAAGTTAGAAACTTACTCTTGAGTAAGGGTTTCAAAAGCAAGTTCAAGAAGCTTGGGTGTTCTTGAAAATCCTTGAAGAACTTAGTGTAAACAACTTCAAATGAATGAGTACAAAAGATGAAAGTTGTTTAGATCATGAAGATCAACAAGAATATGTGGTCAAAATAATGAAATAAAATGGGTAAGGTTGCTTACCAAGGGCTGGCCGAACCTTAGAGAGAAGGGAGAGAAGAGAGAAACTTGGCTTTTAGTTTTTAGAGTGATAAGTTGAAGGATGAATGGAATAGTGTAACTTAGGGTATTTTACCCCTTAATGGCCGAAGCCTCCACATCTTGTGGACTCCAAAATTCTATTCAAACTTGGTCATAAAATGTGTAATACAATGGAGGGTTAAGATGTAAAGAAGTGGTGTGTTGTTTCTTGATGAAAGCGTTAAGGATAAGATTAACCATTTAAGGTTGGATTAGCTTTTTCCATTTATGGTTAGTGTCATAAACTTGATTTGAAAGAATTGAAGGCCAATCTTGGCTCCTCCCAAGGAGAGATGGCCGAATGGCCTAACTAGTGTAACTAGAATAGTTGCATTTTCCATTTGGTTAGGAATAAGGTGATTAGGGTTTTTACCAAAAATGAATAATCGGTTTTTACTACTTTTGGTAAAATTTTGGATTTTAAGAAAGCTAATTCTCTTTATTAGGAATAATCAACAAGGTAATGGAAAATGTAACTCAACATTACATTCCACTCAATTCCCCGTTTCTCGGCCTCTGGCACGTAAAACGAGATATTACCCGATACCGATCAAAACAGAACTTTTATCGGTTTTCATCTCATAGCGACAAAAGAAAACTTCACCACAACAAAACCATGGATATAAAACCATCATATATATATATATATGAAGTCATACCAAACATAAGGTAGCAATCACAATGTAATGGTGATTATAACTGGTTATAGAAAACGGGGGTGTTACAATTTGCACCTAGGGGTTAAGTTGGAGACACTTCTCCTTCTAACTCTTTAGGATGCGTTTTCCCTTGTTGACTTTGGTTTTATCTATTATTATGGGTATTTAATTTACCGCTAGAGTTGTGGTGGATCTTGTATTAGTAGAAACCCTTTTTGTTATGTCTTAGCTTTAATTTGAATTCTATTTGGTTCCAAAGTTGCGATTTGAATATTATTATTCTATTGTTCTTCATCCCATACTAGGATTGCACACCCAATCGCAAAGAGCACGGCCGTGCCAAATGAAGAGCACGTCCGTGCTACAGCTAAGCCCTGGCATATTTGAGCACGGCCAGATATACTGAAGAGCACGCCCGTGCTGAGTGAAGAGCACGCCCGTGCCAAGTGAAGAGCATGCCCGTGCCAAGTGAAGAGCACGCCCGTGCCAATGAAACAGAAGACCAGAATCAAGGCCCGGTCCGCATTTTGTGTTATAAATAGAGGCCTTTTGTGCCACTCTAAAGACATCTTTGACATCTTTGAGTATTATAATCTTGTTTTAGTTTTATTCTGTAGTTTTGATTTCTAGAGTAGGATTTGGCACCTGGAGGTTAAGTTGGAGACACTTCTCCCTCTTCAACTATTCAGGATGCGTTTCCCTTTGTTGATTTTAGTTTTTCTCTATTACTATGAGTAGCTAATTTCACCACTAGAGTTGTGGTGGATCTTGTGTTAGTAGAAACTCCTTTCTCTATGTCTTAGCTTTAATTCAATTCTATTTGGTTTTAAAGTTGTTATTTGAATTGTGTTATTCTATCGTTCTTCATCCCATACTAGGATTGTGCACCCTTTGTATGCTTATAACCAATTGATTGACATTTTGGCTATCAAGCCCAATTAAATTAGTAGACCTATAGGATAATCGAGGTTTAATATCTAGATTTGCGAAAACGTGATTTATTCCTTTCAATCATTCAACTTCTTTGTGCTTAATGCTTTCTAATCACTTAAGCTCTTTGCCTGACAACCATTGGGTTTATTTTGGGAAAAGAATATTAATTGCCTGACAAACAATTAATAGTTTTTGTAGAAGGATTGGTATTCATAAAGCAATTGTGAAACTAAATAGAATTAGGATTTGGAGGTATCGAAAGCACAAGTGAAACCACGGCTCTAGGCACTTTACTCTTGATCTCTAAACTTTCTTTTTACTCTTTTGCGATTATCTTTGACAATGCTTTATTGTTATTTATTTTCCAAGTTCTTTATTAGTCTAAATAGCATAAGAATTTCTCTATTCTAGTACTTGCTTTATCATTATTATATCAAATTAATCTCTTGGGTACGATATCTGGACTTCCGTCCTATATTACTTCTGCAACAAGGTACACTGCCCTTAAGTTTGTTTTGAACGCAACAAGTTTTTGGCACCATTGCCGGAGATTAATTTTTGATATTTTGTGATCTTTAAGTAATATTGGAACAAAAGAAATTCTAGTTAGTTTAGACATTTAATTTTTCTTTTATTCTCTCTCTCTTTGCATGCTAACGCGTTTTAAAAATCCTGATCTAGTTTTTGACAGGAAAGTTGAAAGGACTTTTCACAGGCTGCGAAGGCAAGCAAGAGAGGAGAATACCATGGGGGAAAGAATGACATTGCTGGACTACTTTATCCCTCTGCCGAAGTGACGGATAGCATCACCAACCCTGTGGTCGATGCCAACAATTTTGCAATCCAGCCTGCAATGGTGTCTATGGTCCAAAGCTCTGGACAATTTACTGGACTGCCCAATGAAGACCCTAATACTCACTTGAATAAATTCTTAAGGGTCACAGATTTAATCAAGTACAATGGAGTTTCCACAGATATTATCAGATTGAGGCTGTTCCCATTCTCTCTTTCAGACAAAGCTGACCAATGGCTATCATCTCTACCTGCCGATTCCATCACTACTTGGAACCAACTGACTCGCCAATTTTTGGCTATGTATTTCCCTCCTTCTAAATCTACTAAATTTAGATCTGACATCACTAATTTTGTGCAGTTCGAGAATGAATCCTTATTTGAAGCATGGGAGTGATACCAGGACTTGATTCGAAGATGCCCATGTCATGGCTTTTTAGTTCCTATTCAGGTGCAGATTTTTTATATTGGACTTTCTCAACGTGTTAGATCCAATTTGGATGCTGCTAGCGAGGCTCTATCTTGAAGAAAACACCTGAAGAAGCTCACACCTTGATTGAAGAAATGTCAGCCAACCATTACCAGTTATCTCAAGGAGATAGTCATATTGTCAAGAAGCCAATTGAAGTTCATCAAGTTAATGCCAACATGGCACTAGAGTCCAAACTAGAAGCACTTTCAAAACAAATGGAGATCTTAATGTAAGCTCAATCACAAGCCAAATCTAAAGTTGAGCAAATTGAAGAGGTAAATTATATAGGGAGCATCCCCAAGAGGCAGAATGACTCAAACAATTCAGGGTGGAAGGATTGTCTTGATTTCTCATGGGATGATCATCAGAATAGCCAAGGTTCAAATCAGACTGACTTTAGGCCCCCTTATTTGGAAAACCAGGCTAACCAAGAGGAGAGATAACAAAAATCTGAGGATCCTTTGACGAAGTACATAGAGAAGATTGATAAAAGGGTAGATGCCATGGAAGCTCAGATGTCTAATATTGCTCAATTGTTAACTCAGACACTGCAGAGTATATCGCAGAATAGAATTGAACCTAATCCCAGTGAACGGGTCGATGCCATCACTACTAGGAGTGTCAAGGAATTGAAGCAAAATCATAAGAAGGAAGACTCTGTACCCATAGAAGAAGATGCTCCTGCCGAAGAAATTGATGCTGAAGATGAGCACGGCCGTGCAACTTGCCCAGTAAGCAGAAATAGGTAACAGCCATCAGTGAGCCAAAAAAAGGTAAAAATCCCTTACCCTGAAAGATTAAAAGATGGGGATAATGATAAACAATTTAAAAAGTTTTTAGAAATATTTAAAAAATTGCATATCAATATTTCCTTTGCTGAAGCCATTGCTCAAATGCCCAAATATGCAAAATTTTTGAAAGAAATAATTTCTAATAAAAAGAAATTAGAGGGCTTTGAAATAGTGAAACTAAATGAGGAATGCTCATCCATTGTTCTGAAAAAATTGCCACCAAAATTAAAAGATCCAGGGAGTTTTACAATTCCATGCTCCATTGGTAATTCTTATTTTGAAAAAGCATTATGTGATTTAGTGACCACTCAGTTTAATAAATATATATAACATATCATAATGGATAGTAATTATTAACATACCTGCATGAGGTTGATTGGCCATGGGAAAATGGTACCTATTGCATGATCCACTACCATGACATCAGCATGCTCAATTGGTACAGGCAATGGTGCCTGCCCCTCCAGTGCAACTTCAATCTTCATTTTCACTAAATCTGGGAATTATGGCAAAATACCATAGAACCTTCTCTAGAGCCTATTCTTTCTTCTTATACCATGAGGCATTACACTTAGGACACATCTATAAATTTGCATAATCCTTCCGAAATAAAATGCAATCATTAGGACAAGTGTGTATCCTCTCATAGCTCATGCCAAAAGAGCGTAACATTTGTTTAGCATCATATGTCCGACTAGGAAGCACATTATCTTTCGGCAACATAGATTTCAATAATGTGAGTAATTCCGTAAAGCTCTTATCTGTCCATCCTTTCCCGATTTCAAGTTATACAACCTTAACATCGTCGACAATCTTGTGAATTTAGTACAACCCTCATACAATGGTTCCTCTGCATCACTTATCAACTTCTCAAACATTTCAGAACAATCACAAAGTTCTTCTTCAACCGCGTGTGCCATCTCTTCAAAACGGTCGCCCTCATATGTATCTATACCCGCAGTATCATCCTCCGCATATCTCTCACTAATATTCCCCATATCACTGGATTCACCTGTTGTCTCACCATGCTTTGTCCAACAGGTATAACTTTGATCAATTCCATAGCACACTAACTCGTCTTGTATAATAACAACTTAAACAGGGACATATGATTCTATTAGAGTCTTCGATATGCCGAACTGCAAATCTAATAAAATCTTGCACTCCGTCTCTATATTCATTTGATAAACAATTGGCAGACATCCACTTCCGATCCATATTTTCCGATCTACCACAATTATTTTGAGTTTAGAAAGGTTGACATCTATCTTTGATGGGAACTAAATGACTACATGATGCACGCTTACTTCATACTACAGGGTGAGGGTCCCATCCTATCCAAGATTTTAAACTCAACATTATATTATTGTATGTCCTAATTACTTTTTGTTTTAAGAAAATTTCGGCATCATTTCCCCTTAGTTCTCCAAGCACACAACTTAATTTAGGTGATATTATGACCCAAATTAAGTATACGTGTACCCAAAGAACAATGAGAAAATACAAACCAATGAAATTTTCTTAGATCATAAGTAATATTTAAGACATACAATAATATGTATTGAATGCGAAGTTTACAATCTTAGACTGTCCACTTTGGACAATTCAAGACCAAGTTCTATACTGTGTTATGGCACAATATAAAATTGTTCTTGAATAGAAAACTAAGCTTAATGCATGTGCATACCAATAAAAAATGTGCATGCCAGTTGCTATAAAACATAGGGGAATAACATATATGTGTACCAGAGTGAAGTCAATCAACTTGAATAGCAGAGAGGTGATGGACAGAAGTGCCTGAAGGAATCCAAAATCCAAGTTTGCTCAAATCAAGCAAACACCAACAATAGAACCAAAATTGAAATCAAGCAGAGGTTGGAAGTTCAATTAGTGCACACCAAGAAGTAATCAAAATATACATTCCCAGATACACAAAAAAAAAAAAAAATGCATTCAAAGATTCTAGTCCCCTTTGCATACAAAGTCAATAAAACACCAAAAGAACAGTGGAGTATGCAAAGCATACTCCCCAATGACTCGACTTAGAAGATTCATATGGAATCGTTAAAGCATCATACTCAAATCAACCAAACTGCCCCCACTTAGCAAAAAGATAGTTCTTTTATTTTTATTTTCACCTATGATTGAAAATTAGTAATCACATATGGTTTTTCTTTCTCTTAGTACCGGGGCAGAGAGCACAATTTAAGAACTCTCCCACAAACAATCTACATTTAAAAGCCTAGACAAGACCAATTAATTGAGAAGCAATTGCATGAATCGTTAATTCCTATTTTTCTAACTAGCAAAACAAAAGAAATTCATATCTTCACATGATAACTGCAAGTCTGCAACTCTTTCCATTCACCATTATACTCATACAGCTTCTACTAAGTTAAAACTGATCGAGCATGTAGGTTCACTGCAAATCATCCTCATTACTATAAAAAATACAACAAATCACCCCTTAAACAATACTCACATGTATATAGGTTCACTGCAAATCAAATCCATTTTAAAGAAGACATTCAATTCATTCTCACATCACAAACAGAAAATGCTAAAATAAAAACTAGAACTCAAAAAAGTAAGAAGGAGGAACATAAAACTAGTTTCTTACCACAGTGGAGTTGAATATCAGAGCATGGGAGTAAAAGGTAAGCTATTCTATTCTGGTTGTTTGATAGTGGCGAGGTGGTGGTGGTGGCATTTGTGGGGGTGGTGGCGTTCGCGTAGTGGCTAGAAAACCAAAATCGGGGTGATTGTAGTGGTGTTCGCGGCGTGGGAGAGGAAGCGAGATTGAGATGAGAAACTAAGAGTAGGAGAGGACCAAAATGGTGGTGGCGTTCGCAGCAGTTGTGGCGTTCGCATAGGGTAAAGATGACTAAGAGTGGGAGAGGATCAAAATGGTGGTTGCCAGAGAACCAAAATGGTGGTGGTATTGGTGTTCGTGGAAGAGGGGTTATGGAAAGGTTCAAGACTGAGAGTGGGAGCGTGAGAGAGAAAGACTAAGAGTGAAGGAGCGAAATGTGAGGAGGGAAGTTACATGTAACTGATAAATTAAAAATATAAGAAAAAGGGAATAGATAGCGCTTCCTGAGGAAGCGCTATCTAAAGTGAAACTATAATAGCGCTTCCTTGAGAAAGCGCTATTATAAGGTGGACTTTAGATAGCGCTTTCTCAAGGAAGCGCTATCTACTCCTGAGATGAGGAATATATAGCGCTTCCTCAAGGAAGCGCTATCTGAAGTCAAACTTATAATAGTGCTTTCTCAAGAAAGCGCTATCTAAAGTCCTCCGCCTCTTTTTTAATAGCGTTTCACTTAAAGATGTTATTAAAGGTGCGCCATTTAATCCCTTTTTTGGCGTAGTGATGAATCATATGAGATATGCAAGTCTTATTTATTGAGAAAGATGACTAAAGGCCCACTCACTGGTAATAGTGAAAGGGCAAGTGATCTTTTGGGCCTTATACATAGTGATGTATGTGGACCCCTAAACACATTGGATAGAGGTGGTTTTCAATACTTCATCACTTTTACTGATGACTTCAGGAGATATGGATTTGTGTATCTAATGAAATATAAATCTGAATCCTTTGAAAAGTTCAAGGAATTCAAGAATGAAGTACAAAACCAACTGGTCAAGAATATTAAAGCACTTCAATCAGATCAAGGTGGTGAATATTTAAGCCTGGAGTTTGATGATCATCTGAACGAGTGTGGGATATTATCTCAACTCACTCTTCCTGGAACACCATAATGGAATGGTGTATCTGAAAGGAGAAATCAGACCTTATTAGATATGGTTTGGTCCATGATGAGTCATGCAGACCTTCCAAACTCCTTCTAGGGACATGCTTTATTAACAACAACTTTTACACTTAATCGTGTTCCATCTAAGACGGTTGAAAATACACCTTATGAGATATGGAATGGCAGACGATCCAGTATATCTTTTATGAAGATTTAGGGTTGTGAGTTTTTTATGAAAAGTCAAATTTCTAATAAACTTGAACCCAAATATGATAAGTGCTTATTTATGGGGTATCCTAAGGAAACCAAGGGATACTATTTCTATAATCCTTCTGAAGGAAAAGTGTTTGTTGCTAGGACTGGTGTATTCCTAGAAAAGGAGTTTATCTCCAAAGGAACCAGTGGGAGGAAAATAGAACTTGAAGAAATTCAAGAATTACAAAATAGCGATAAACCTATGATGGAAAATGAGCAGCCTCCGCAAGATGTTGTGGAACAACAACCTGCTCCAGTAACACAAGACTCACATAGGTCTAACAGGATACGTCACCAACCTAAGAGATATGGATTTCTCATGACGCAACAAGGTGATGTTTTACTCATGGATCAGGATGAACCTGTGACTTACCAGGAAGCCATCCCTGGCTCAGAATCTGAGAAATGGCTAGAGGCCATGAGATCTAAAATGGATTCAATGTACACTAATCAAGTTTAGAACTTGGTTGAACCACCAGAAGGGGTAAAACCCGTAGGGTGCAAATGGGTTTTCAAAAAGAAAACTGACATGGATGGTAATGTACATACCCACAAAGCACAATTGGTTGCTAAGGGTTGATCGTGAATCAGCATCTGACGGGCTCCTTCCCACCAGTATTCAGCATCCTCCACCAGCATATAGGTTGCATAGACAACCTTGTCATTCTCAGTACATCTCATCGCTCCAAATATTTTCTCCAGCGTTTGGATCCAGCGTTCAGCCAACTCAGGATTGAATTCACCTTTGAATTGAGGTGGATTCCGACGAAGAAATTCGTCCAGTCCTCTACCTCCGGCAGCTCTTTCGTCACGTTGAACCATAGCAGCAGCCATTTCCCGTATGGCGTTCACAGCAGCAGTCAGGTTTTGAGCAGCCATTGCTACCTTCAAAACCAGAACTGTCAAACTCAAGAACCACAGCTAAAGCAAACAACAGAGAAACACACAGAGAACACAACACAAACAAGACAGACCATAACCTACAAACCCCAAAAAGACTCGGCTAGCTCTGATACCAAACAATGCAACACCCTTTCCCGAGTGCCACATTCCCGAACGTTTATAAGGCCGAAAATATTCATTAATGCGGAAAATACGATTTTTTTTTTTCCACAAGATGCAATGGGATTTAATAAAGGTAAATAATACTAATAATGAACTTAGGTTCGCCATACATTTCTAGAACAATATGCATAATAAATACACGAACATAAACAGAAAAAGGAATAATACTATATACAGACATAAGTCTAATGTATAACTAATACAATAAGTACTAGGAGTCGTAGCTCTCCAAAAGTACTACAAAACTGACATAGTCTAGCCGACAACAAAACTAGACCACAAAAAGAAGGTCCGCCTCAGGGCTCAAGGAAACTACTGGACTGAACCATCGTCACGTCCATCTGTTCAAACAGCAACAGCAAGTACCAACAGAAAACATACAGATATGGGTGAGATTCCCGTTCATCAACACAGCAAAACAGCAATAGTAAAAACGGGACGACTCACCGGGTAACAGCGTACCCAACATGCTTACAGAATTCTCAATGTCAAACATAATAAACAGTTACAGCATAATATCATGTTAAG
Organism: Ammopiptanthus mongolicus; assembly: GCA_039655645.1. Lineage (NCBI taxonomy): Eukaryota > Viridiplantae > Streptophyta > Magnoliopsida > Fabales > Fabaceae > Ammopiptanthus > Ammopiptanthus mongolicus. The sequence continues at coordinate 51,495,383 of CM077351.1, read as the reverse complement.
CAGTTAACAGCATAAAATAAGGTACTCTTAAACAGTACAACGATGTATAACAGTAGATGTAAACGTCAATAGCCGTGCAATGCAATGCAATGTATATGACTCAATGTCAATGTCACTGGGTACTACTCTGACCCCTACTCCATGGAGCTAACAAAACATTCGGAGAGAGTGAATGGGAGGACATGTTCCGGTTTCTGCCAGCCATGAGCAAGATGCTACAACATTCGTAACGTGCACGTATCTGGCTTTACGGTAACACTCTCGACCAAACATGAAAAGTACGGCATCTAGTAGAGGATATCAGTGTATTGCACGGATTCGCCACGACACAAAAGAGCTACCAACTGGTCACATGTCAGCCCTTCCAACCCTGATACCTCCAAAAAGACCATTGAAGATCGTCACCGTAAGATTCGCACCCGCATCAAGGTGTAAGCTCAACTCCTAGGCTCAAGGCCTTACGACTATGCAAATGAAATGCCAATGCTTACACAAAGCAGATGCGATCAAGCAATGTCTATCCCCCGGATAAACCTCGAAGTCTACTAAGGTTCTCTTCCTTAGGAACTATACGTGTCTTCTGAAAACAAAACCTTTATCCACCGGATAAATCTCGTGATCCCTCCGGGATCGAGTCATCACAAGACTGAAACAATTGAACGACTGATCGGGGTCCGAATCACCGGTCCGTCATCGAACTACTGTTTCAAAACCCAAAATGTTTCATGTTTGTGTTTATGTCTTATGAAGTCATTGATGTATTAAGTCATTAATGGTATAGCATGTGGTCTTGTTTCACTACATACCATACTTAATTATCCCTTGTTTTCAACTCTAAGTCAATTACTTAACTTAGGTTTTAAAACGTAAAACTTTACAGTTTGAGTTGAAAAACACTCTTTATAAACAAACCATTTCTCGCGAGGCGAAGGTCTATGCCGCGACGCGAGGCTGAGAAGTTATCTTTACTGCTTGGAAAGTCCTTCTGCTTCGCGAGCCGAGGATTGTATCGCGACACGAGGCAGAGAAGTGATCTTTTCTATTCAGACAGTCTTTCTTCTCCGCGAGGCGAGGATTATATCGCGACGCGAGGCAGAGAAGCTGCATCTTCACTATTTAGGCGGTTCGCGGGGCGAGAACTGCTTCGCTACGCGAGGCCGAGAAGTTGCATCTTTGGTGCTTAGGCGGTTCGCGAGGCGAGACGACTTCGCGACGCGAGGCCGAGAAATTTCATCTTTGTTGCTCGGGCTAGTCTACTGTCTCGCGAGGCGAGGTAATGTTAGCCTGGCGAATGCCTTATCTTCCCTCTGTCTCGCGAGGCGAGACGGGGTTCGCTGGGCGAGTGCCCTGTTCTTCATTTTTCCTAACTCCTTCATTAATTCTTCTTTTGAAACACTTAGTTTTATTAAAAAAACCTATGGCTAAAGAAAAGACATTTTCCCACTTTGATGATACACTTTAAAGGTTAAAACTTCATTTGATCTTTGGATCAAAAATCACTTTTGTTTCTCTTTGAAATCCTAGGTTATGAAATCAAGTTTTGTTGCATCAAAACTTTGCCAAAACAAGAACAACATATGTTCTTATATTTTCCTCTTACTAAGGCCACAAGCCTACTCCAATGAAAAATGGAGACTTTGCTTCACCAACAAAGCAAATGTAGCTCAAAAGCTCACACAATTATGGTAAACCACAATACACATTACTACATCATAATCAAACATATCCATCACACATCATGGTCTCATAGTCAAACAATAAAAGTCCATACTTGATCTAGTGATCAAAGTAGGTTTTCCAACATACATGAAAATGATTTTCATTCAATCATATCTTCATCAACATATGCTAAAGCACACTACAACATACTTAAGCATAAACTCATCATGACAACCTTGTTCTCTAAGAGAACTTAACAAAACTTAACATATAAAAGTGAACCCAAACTAAAGGGTGTCACCCACACATAAAGTTAAACAACCATTATCACTACCACCATCTTGGTGTGATGAGGTTCTTCTCCCCATACCTGTTGATGAGCAGATTCCCGGATCAAAGTCGGTTGATCGGTTTGTGAACCTCCTGATAATCGTCAACAACTACAACAACACAACAACCAACATTAAACAACAATCAAAGCCAATCTCAACTATCATAACAAAGAGGATTTCGGCCACCCTAGGTTAAAAAGGTTAGGAATTGGTTTTGTTTTTCCATTTCATGGATTCAAAGGCATTAAGAAAGCTAAGGATGAAATCAAGTGTTAAAAATCAAAAATTGATGAAAACAATATTCATCATCATCCAAAAGGGTTCGGCCAAAAATGCTTTTTGAGCTATGATGAGAGTTGAATCATAAGCTCTTAGGTTTAGGTAGAGATTGATGATGTGAGTTCAAAGAACTTGGTCTTACCTCAAAAGGATTTTTCTACAATTTCCTATGGATTTTCAAAGTTTTGGATCTAAGAAATTATTTTCATGAAAATGAAGATTGATCTTGAAATAAAGAAAGATTCAAGAAGCTAAGCGATCATAGAAGTGATCTTACCTTGAAATGAAGAAAGATTGCTCAAGGAATCAAGTGATTCCAACAAAAACTCAAGCTTTTCTAGGTGAAAATGGAGTTTTCTCTCAAGAACAACTATGGAGCTTCTAAGGATGAGGGGCTGTGCGAAAATGATGAAGTGAGGGGCTGAGTTCAGCCTCTTAAAAGTTCACTTAAGGGTAAAAAGGTCATTTGCCAAAAGGGTATAATGGTAAAAGTGTAAAAGACTAAGATTAGGGGCATTTTGGTCATTTTGCGTCCAGATATTTCCGAACGTCATGACGACTCTGGCATACTCTCCCAAGTGTCCTGGGATGATGTGATATCAAGATTATTTGTTGGCGAGTCCCGGTAAATCCATATGTGGCTCCGTTCGTCACCCGATTAAGGATTCCGCCCGAACGAAGGTCAGGAAATGATTTTTCTAAAATTTTTACGAAATTTAACCAAAACGTAGATAATCGAATTCTAAGACTTACTGTCTTGTTCACGGGTCCATCTGAGGTCTTCTGACCAGTAAAATCATACTGTCAGTGTAAAAACGCAGACCGGACTCCGTTTGAGTTTTCGACTCAAAACTTAATCGTAGCTTCCTACGATATCGTCGAGCATGACTATGGTCTCGGAATATTTTATTTCTATTCCTAAGACCTCGAATAAAATAAAGACTAAGACCTCGAATAAAATAAAGACATTAAAATACTAAAGAATTAGAAAACGTGAAAATCGGGGCGTTACAAATTCATGGCATAGACTATGATGAAACCTTTTTACCGGTTTCAATGCTTAAATCCGTTCGGATCTTGCTTGCTATTGCAGAACACCAGAATTATGAAATCCGACAAATGGATGTCAAGACTGCTTTACTTAATGGGAATATTCTCGAGGATGTGTACATGACACAACCTGAGGGTTTTGACACTCTAGAGAATGCTGGAAAGTTGTGCAAATTAAAACGATCCATTTATGGATTGAAGCAAGCCTCCATAAGCTGGAATCATTATTTTGATGATGTTGTAAGACAGTTTGGATTCATAAAAAATGAAGATGAACCTTGTGCCTACAAGAAGGTTAGTGGGAGCATTGTTGTCTTTCTAGTACTGTATGTGGATGACATACTACTTATTAGTAATGACATCCTTGCCCTACAAAATGTAAAGACATGGTTAGGGAATTACTTCTCTATGAAAGACTTAGCCGAGGCTACCTATGTATTAGGTATCAGAATCTATAGAGATAGATCATTGAGACTACTTGGCCTAAGTTAGAGTGCATACATAGACAAGGTGTTAAAACGGTTTAACATGCATGAATCCAAGAAAGGACTCTTGCCTATATCACATGGTATATGCCTATCAAAGGAACAATCTCCTTCCAATCATGAAGAGAGGGATCATATGAGTAAGATTCTGTATGCATCTGCAATCGGATGTATCATGTATGTCATGTTATGTACTCGACCAGATGTCTCATATGCTTTAAGCATAACGAGCAGCTACCAGTCTAATCCCGGTGAGAGTCACTGGTCTGCTGTCAAGAATATCCTCAAGTACTTGAGAAGAACTAAGGGTACATTCTTTGTCTATGGAGGCGAGGAAGATCTCGTTGTAAAGGGTTACATCGATGCTAGCTTCCAAACCGATAAAGATGATTCCAGATCGCAACCTGCTTTTGTGTTTTGCCTGAATGGTGGCACTGTGAGCTGGAAGAGTTCAAAGCAGAAGACAATTGTTGATTCTGCCACAGAGGTTGAGTATATTGCCGCCTCCAATGCAGCAAAGGAGGCCTTTTGGATTAGGAAGTTCATTACTGAGCTTGGTATTGTTCCTAGCATTGTGGATCCCATTGATCTCTATTTTAGATCAATTTTAATAACAATGGAGCCATTGCACAAGCCAAGCAACCTAGATCTCCCTAGCGATCCAAACATATACTTAGGCGCTTCCATCTCATTTGAGAGATTATCGATAGAGAAGATGTGAATATATTCAGAGTACCAACACTTGACAATGTTGCTGACCCGCTTACGAAACCTCTTGCTCAGTAGAAGCATGATAGTCATACTAGGTCAATGGGTATTAGATTTATGCCTGCTTGGCTCTAGTGCTAGTAGGAGATTGTTGGTGTAAGCCCTAGAGGCCATTAGATTTCTTTGAGATTTACATTTGTATCACGACTTTTAGTTACATATATTTATATATATAAGGCATTTCAGTTTATACTGTTATTTGTTTAAACGTAGTAAAGTCCTTAGAATAGTTATTTCAGTTCAATAGAACATCAAGTGCATGATTTGATCATGAGACCCTATTGAACATTAAAATACTATTCTTAAAGTATCTGTAGTCAAGTATTATTGTTAATTAGGATGATAATAATACATCTAGAATATTATGTGAGTAGATTGATGACCACATCGCATGGGTCATGGACATGAGATATCAAGTCTTCACATATGTATAAATGTTAGAGTAATATTTGTACTGGATTGACCCACTATGAGAACGTTGCATAATAGTTATGTGAGTGTCATGAGGCTTCTCATGGTAACCATAGTGAAGTAGTTTTTTGACTTGAAGTCACTACGATTCCTCCATGAGGAGTTGTAGGCTTTAATACTATCAAACGTTATCCGTAACATGATGATCATAAAAATAGTTGTTGGGCCTACAATGAATCATGTTGAGGGATGTGAGTGATGTAGACAAGATTCGTCCCTCCTACATAACAGGAGTAATGTCACGGGCCTCTGGATAGAGTGAGACGTGAAAATGCATGGCCATGCTGTAATGGGCCAATATGAGATATTGAGCCTATTTGTGATTACATGTCTACTCGGGAATTGAGAAATAAATAATTGAAATTAACAAGGATGACATATTTATGCCTTGTGTTCAGTTAAGACATATGGACGAAGGAACAATTACTACACAGTAATTTTGGCTGCAATAAAGTATATAACGTATCACATATATTCTCACTAATTGGGTAACAATGATGTATTGCTAGATACCGCTCATTGTTTATAATATCAAATGTGATTTAATATTATTGCCAATTTATTGGGAACCTACAGGGTCACACGGATAGAGCAAATAATCGGAGAATGAATTAATTTATTAAATATGATTTAATAATATTAATTATAGATTGGGCCTGTAGCGTATAAGCCCATTGGGGTTAGGGTAAGTGGGTGACAGCTTATAAGGTTGTGTACGTCACTTAAGCGTAATGTGATTACTGCGCATAACCTAGCAGCCGTCACACCTCCTCCTTGGTAGGCGTGCTCCATTCCCATGCCGTCAGCTAGCACGACATTTTTGTGACGGTGATTTGTTTGCGTGGACTACGTAGAGGTGCTGCTCCTTTGCGGTACTGGTGATAGAGTTCAACTACTTCTTCAGAACAGTGTTCGTAGTGCTCGTGATCAAGAAAGAAGAATTGTTCTTCTCTTCACAGTGTTCACGATAAAGCTTATCTACAAGAGATAAACACTACAATCATGAGTCATGACCATTAGCTTGGATCTTTTGGTGAGAATTTTTCGTTTGCGTTTTGGTTTTAAATACGCAAATTCCCAACCCTCTACATATATTAAAATAATCATTAAATGTGAGTAATAACAAGTAATGAATTAAACTGATAGAAAAACAAATAATTATATAGAAAATGAATTAAAATAAACTTATCATCCTATCAAAATGCTCTCCATGAGAGACAGAGTCTCTTGTGTAGGCTGATGCACCACTCTTTACAACCCGATTCTCCCGGCCAATGACGCTCCTCTGCTGGAACTCCTCAATGGCAAAATAAGCCTCTAGTTGCACTTTTATATGAGCTACAACCCACGACCCCTTTGTCTTTCCCGCTCGCAGCTTGTTCATTGCATTTTTTATGATGCACATACCCCTGTGATCAAAGCCCTTCTTGATCTTCTCCTCGTCCTGAGGGTTCCATGTAAACCTTTTGTACATGGCAGACATATTAGGCAACATAACATATATAATACATACAAAATGTAAATTAAAACTAAATGTGAGCCTTGTAACACCTCGTTTTTTTAAAAAAGCTTTCTAATATTAATTAAACATTATTTATGTGTTTGTATTTTATTATAGGGTCTAGAGAGTGAAATAAAATAAATTGAGGGCATGGTCAAGGTCTATGCTATATTAGGAAGCTACAGTTAAATTTTGGGTCGAAAACTCAGACGGAGCCCGGTCTGCGTTTTTCACTGACAGTAGTGTTTTACTACTATAAAGACCTAATTTTGACCCGTGAACAAGACAGTTAGTCTTCTTATCATGTTTCCTACCATTTTGCCAAAATTCGTTTCGCGCCTTCAAAATCGGAATAATAATAAACTATTCGGGCGAATTCTCAATCGGGTGACAAACGGAGCCGAATAACGATTTAACGGGAACCGCTAACGGGTAAAATTGATGTCACATTAAGTCACATCACCTAGGACTGCGTGCTAGAGTCATGGTTTTTAGAAAATATCTGGATGCGAAGTGACCAAAATGCCCTTGAACTTCCATGAAATCACCATAAAACCTATGGTGAAATGACACAATTGCCCTTAAGTGAATTTTTAACCTCCTTATCTCTCCTTTCCCTCTTCCTCAAGCCCCCCTCCTTCCTTCTTTCTCTCTTCATCTTCTTCCTTCTTCTTCTTCATTTCCTCCACCATTTTCTCCAAAACTTCTTCCAAACATTCAAGATTTTGGTGAAATCAAGTTGATTTCTCACCTAGCTTTGTCATCAAGGAGGTATAATTTCCATCCTTGAACTCTTAATCTCTCTATTTCTCCATTCAATTTCATGATCCATGGGATCTTAGGTTTTGAACCTTAAACTTCAAAAATCCATGAAAAATTGTAGAAAAATCCATTTAATGTCAAACCAATTTCCTTGAGCTAGTTTCATTGCTCTCTTTCGTTATCCAAGACCATGTAATCAAAGGAAACTTCCTCCCTATTTTTCTAGCAAGTGGCCGAAACCTTTTGGAAGAAAAAACTTAAGTTTTGCTTCAAGTTTTTGAGTAAAAAGACTTACTCTAGTGTTGTGCATGCTTAAGGATCATTGATCCAAGAGTTGGTAGAATTTCAACACCTGTAGCCTATTTTAAAAATTAGAGGCCGAACCCTAGTGTGTAGGAATTAGATAAATTTGTTGGATTTTGATTGATTTCTTGTTGTGATCTGCTGTGAAGGATCAGACGGCATTCGATCGTTCGAAAGCGTGTACGACTGACAGTTGCGGCGCCGTAGTCAGAGTTGCACCAGGAAACTATTCAGATGGGGAGAAAGAACTGCTTTCGTCGGGAAGGCAAACTTAGTATAGAATGCATACATGTGTAAGGGAACCTTAAACCCTACAAGAGGTTGAGCCCTGGACAAAGTGCCTGGATCCTAGGTGTAGGTACTTTTGGTCTATCACCACTAAGACGATAATCTAGATGATGTGATTGATTGTGGTTAATGTGTTGAACTATTTACGTGCTTATCTGTTGAGCTATTATGTTGAACTGCCTGTGTGATTAGCTGTTTGTCTGTCATCGTGATGATATCTGTGTTGCCTTAATTACTGTTGTGATATTTTATTGTGATTGGATGGATGATTGATCATGAGAGTATGGTGATTTGTGATGTTGTTCGGGTTGATACCGTCGTGTCCTGACCATGGAGCTGTGACTCATAGACGCAAGGCGTCACGGTGTTGATGTTGATGTTGATGATGATGTTGATGTTGATGTGGATGCAATGCATCGTGGACGTGGCCGGGTGCTTAGGTTTGAGGTCCCGGTATCAACCTGTGAAGGATGTGTGTTGCATATCATAGCATTTCATACCACAGCATATGTGTCCCAAAGGAGAATTTCCAATTGGGGACGTGATATTATCCCGACGAGGATGTCCAACTGGGGATGTGATGTATCGACCGACATGCATATAGGGAAGTCAGCATATACATAGGGACTAGTATCCCTCTTATAGGTTTATCTGAGAGATTGAAATTTGAGATGGTCGTGCTGTATGACTCAAGAGATGGGTGTCGTTGTGTTGTATGTTTTCTAAGTGTTGTGTGTTGCATGTAAATATATGTTATACTGATGCCCCTCTCCCATATTTGATGATGCATGTTTCTTATCTCCCTGTACTTTCCTTATGTGTTTATTTTATTTATGGGAAGACCCTGAGGAGGAACTAGTTGCTGAGGAGCTGGATGGCACTCCCTACGAGCCTGATGCCGGTGGACGAGTCACGGACCTTAGGCTCAAGAGGTTGGGAAGTGATCGTGGTTAGCCAGAGAGTTTTCTCTCGGCCTTTTTACGTATTTTGATTTTAGTCTGTATTAATGCAATTTGTATGTATACACTATTATTGTGGCCCTACTGATGGGGCAACCGATGCATGTATGTATACTTTACGTTTGAACTGCGTTACTGTAACACCCCCTCGAGGTGTCACAGTTCGTAACACAAATTCTCTTTTCGGTTAATTAAAACCTTTTCGAAAATATTCATTAAACTTGTTGCGGAAATTCTGACACCAATCCAATACTTTAACAATAAGAAAGGAATAAATTCAAACTCATCATTTGCAAGACTCATTCAACTTCGCCTTAAGGAATACATCATTTCCAATATCTTGTTACACATCATATCGAGTCACGGTCAAAGGACCTGACTTTAAATCAAAATCCTAAGAGCTAGTCTAACAAAACTGTAAGAATAGTAAACAAACTACCTAGCATGCATCGCCCAAATAATACTGGGCCTTGTCTTCGACAGTCCAATCGTCTTCGTCGTCGACACCAAGGAGCTCAGCTACAGGGTCCCTCAGTGACCCAGAAGACCGCTGGAAAATATTTGTACATGTGTTCAAAAAACACAACAGGGTGTCCAACATGTACAGGCAAGGGTGCGATACTTGTTCATAAGTTTATCGTAATAGCCCCACAAGTAAAGCAGCATACAAATAATGCATCAACACAGTCATGCGATAAAATATCAATATTCAATATAATATCACTTTCAAGATATCATACTCATTCATCAAGATAAGTCAAATAAATGCATGAGACTTCAATTAGAATCTCTAATTCATGTTCTCCAGGGATTACTAACTTCCTTTCCTCGAGCGATAGGCCGCGAATACACCCATAACACAATTGTTCTCGTGAGTCGGCCTCTCAATTTAGGTCCGATCTCCAATTGTTCCGGGGTACCACGTCATAACCATATCCTGAATAGTCCAGTCTCTGATTGAGTTCATTCGTGCTGGGTAGCCGATTTACCACGGCATGGGGTCGCGAGGCCTCTGGCCACTTGTGGAATTTCGAACACAGAATGCCCCTATAAACCTAGTGGTCGTAACTGGCTCAATTCTCAACTACGTAAGTTGTAGCTCGGTTCGTATGGCACGTCGGCCGACTCATGCATGTATGCAGGAGGTTCTCTATTCTTTCTCTTCGTTCATTCTTTCTTTTCTTTCATTCTTTCCTTTTTTGTCAAGGCACAAGGCTCGAGACTCATTTTAATGGACATATAGCCCGTTCAATTCAAATTTTAGGACACGAGGTCCAAGTTCTTGATTCGTGAAGTACTAGGCTGACGTCGCGGATACTAGGCTTGCATGGGACACTAAATCCATTCTTTCTCTTTTTCAAAACACAGAACACATAGTCCGAGTGCTCAATCCACGATGTACTAGGCCGACGTCGCGGACACTAGAATTGCATATAGGACACAAAGTCCGTTCATGTCACAGAACTCTAACCCAACGTCTCGGTCACTAGGTTCATGTGCTTCACATGCGTGAAGGGGTAATCACCAGTTTCATCAAATTCATTTTCGTAGTTCAAAACTCAAAAACAAAACATAGGCTCTCTTTGGTATAAATCAAAACTTGTTTTCGCTCTAAAACGTATTTTTCACAAAAACTTTTCTTTAGAAAACATTCCCAAAGACTCAAGTTCTAAAGATACATTTTCAAAGGATTTTGGCTTAAAAAGCCTTTTCTAAAGGTTCCATCGTTTTAAAACATTTTTCTAAAGATTATTATCGGAACAGCTTTCATGAAGAAACTTTTTCGTTTTCGGAACATCAAATACTTTCATAAGATACTTTCTTTAATAAACTAAATACTTTTCAAGGTTTCCTTTCTTTGTATGACATGTTTAGAAAATAATGATAAAGCAATTTTTCACTAGTTTCCTCACAAACTCTCGACTTCCTAAGTCTTATTCAAAAACATCTTGGATTCTTAACTTAGTGGCTTTTTAGTAAAATTGGTCATCATAACCTTTAGCTTAGAAGCTTTTCATTCCTTAAACCAAAATATTTCAAAATCGTTGATTAAGACTTTCAGTTAACTTAATCTTCATTATTGAGCTATAGCCAGTGATATGCTCTTAACTAGTCCAAGATATATATATATATATATATATATATATATATATATATATATATATATATATATATATAGACACACACACCCATCAATTCTCAATCAAGACATTAATGCCACAATTCATATTTCAATCATCTAGGCATATACTTCATCAAGTTCATACATATGTTCAATCCAAGGCAAAAATGCCGCAACTTATATTTCCATATCAAATAACTCATTCAAGACAATAACATCACAATTCACACCTTAATATTCAATCACAAACATATCACAACCAACCTCATGCGGTTGTCAAACTCATTGGAGCTAATCTCCCCTTACCTTTAGAAGTCATCCTCCGAAGGTAAAGTCGTCCGATCGGTCCACGAATTCTCCCGATTCCTCGTCCGAGTATCCGATAACAACTACAAACACACAACCACACCAATCATCAACAAATAACAACATAATTAACAACATCAAAACATAGATTCTCTTTCCCCGAAAATGGTCTAAGTTTCGACCAAAAATGGTGAAAAGGGCTAAGGATCTCATTTGGTTCCAATCTTTTGGAAGGTTGGTTCTTAAGCTTGATGAACACCAGTGTAAGTCATAATACCCAAAAATTTGAAACAAAACTCAAGGTTCCTTGTAACACCCCCCTCACGGATGCTACATACACGGACTCTAATGCGGAAATAAATCCAGAAAATAAAAAGCGGGTTGCTTTCGGAAAATACTTTAATTAAGTAGCTATGTTCGAAAATGCGGTACTACAAACACACAACCACACCAATCATCAACAAATAACAACATAATTAACAACATCAAAACATAGATTCTCTTTCCCCGAAAATGGTCTAAGTTTCGACCAAAAATGGTGAAAAGGGCTAAGGATCTCATTTGGTTCCAATCTTTTGGAAGGTTGGTTCTTAAGCTTGATGAACACTAGTGTAAGTCATAATACCCAAAAATTTGAAACAAAACTCAAGGTTCCTTGTAACACCCCCCTCACGGATGCTACATACACGGACTCTAATGCGGAAATAAATCCAGAAAATAAAAAGCGGGTTGCTTTCGGAAAATACTTTAATTAAGTAGCTATGTTCGAAAATGCGGTTCTAAAAATTTTCTGCATGCATAGGCAATACAAACTCAAGATGAAGGAATAAACTTCATATCACACGTTGATATTCACTGTTCATAAAAACGTAAACATAACATAAAACCTGGTCTAATACATAACATATTACAGACTTAGAAATAATTTCAACATATGTGCAGTAATAATATATGACTGCTCAAAATAAAAGACTCCTAAACTGGTCGGTTAAAAGTAGCCATTGGGGTACAACCCAACGCCAACTTCATCAGAACTCTCCATCATCCGAGTCCTCACGTACCCGCAGGGACCTATGATCAACATCTGTACATGTGTTCCAAAAACACAACAAGGTGTCCAACATGTACAAGCAAAGGTGAGATACTCATATAAAGTTTATCACGATAACCGCACAGGAGACAAACAGCAGTATAAGCATCCACAGGTAAATACAGTTATATGAGCAGTTATCTATACAACACAATATAATATCTCAAACACAATCATGAGTTATAATAATGCATGAGACTTCAATATCACCTTTCTAATTCATGTACTCCGGAGATTCTAACTTCCTAACATCGAGCGATAGGCCGTAGTAACACCCGTAACACAATTGTTCTCATGAGTCGGCCTCTCTATTTAGGTCCAAACTCCAATTGTTCCAGGGTACCACGTCATAACCATATCCTGAATACGCCAGTCTCAAATCGAGTTCATTCGTGTTTGGCAGCCGATATACCACGGCACGGGGTTGCTACGCCGCCAGCCACTTATGGGATCTTGAACACAGAATGCCCCTATAGACCTAGTGGTCTTGAATGATTAATTTCTCAACTACTAGAGTTGTAGCTCGGTTTCAAATGGCACGTCTGCCGGTTCATGCATGTACACAGAAAGTTTTCTGTTTTCTTTGCGTTCATTCTTTCAAATGTCGAGACATAAAGTCAACGACTCGTTTCAAAAAGGCATTAAGCCCACTCAAATCAAAAACACAGGACACGAAGTCCGATTGCTCAATCCACAGAACACTAGCCCCAACGTCTCGGCCACTAGGTTTGGGTTCGTCTCAAAGGTTCGTCATTTTTCTTTTGGTTTCACTTTCTCAAAACACTTTGGAAAACAAAACATACTTTGATTTTCTTGAAACAAAACATCCTTTTTGATCAAGAGAACATTTTTCCATGAAAAACACCTTTCTTGAAAACAAAAGCCGTTTTCTAAGGTTTCACGTTTTTTTAAAACGTTTTACTAAAATAAAATACATTTTGCACGACTTTCCACAAAACCACTTTTTCTTTTCACGGAACATACTTTTCAAAAAGGAAACTTAACTTTTCTTGAAAAGCAAAACGTTTTCCAAAAACCATTTTTTTAATTTCAAAATGCGTTTTTCAAAACTTTGTTTTCGATTCCGAGTCTTTTAACAATTATCGAGACATATCCAGTCATATGCTCATCCAGGATATATATATATATATATATATATATATATATATATATATATATATATATATATATATATATATATATATATATATATCAACAGTTCAATATCACAATAAGATATCATCCAAGGCATCCATGCCACAGTTATATCAAATAACCAACTATGCACAACACTTAACATCCAATCAATCCAGGATATAGGTATACATATACATGAAGTCTTAATTCAATCATAATACACTAATCAATCATATGCCATGAGGCTACCAAAATCAAAATGAACTACCTCCCTTTACCTCACAAAAGTATTAACTCCAAACTAGATCGGTTCTCGGCTCCGGCCCCGGTTCCGTTCGCGTCGCCTAAAACAATCAAACACAATTCAATTCAAACAACAAAGCAACATCAATCTATAACATCAAAACATAAGTTTTCTTCCCCAAGAAGGTATAGGGTTCGGCCATGAAAGGATAAAAAGGCTAGGGATCTCATTTGGTTCAAAACTTTTGGATGGTTAGTCCTTAAGCATGATTAACACTAAATCAAGTTCTATGACCCAAAAATTTGAGAAAAAACTCATGGTTCTACACCCTATATGTTTCGGCCATGAAGAGGAGAAATAGGTTAGGAGCTTTGGTTGATGTTTTGCTCTTGGGTTTAGTGTTCAAAGACATCAAGTAAGCCAGAACAAGTGCTATATAGCCAAAAATTGCAACAAAACCCATCCTTGCACCATTATTAGGATTTGGCCCTCCCATGGAAGAATAGGGAGAAAATTTGTTTTGGGTTCATGCTTCTAGACACTCAAAGTACACATCAAGATGGGTTCATAGAAATTGGTTTCATGATCATAGGATTTTTCTACAATTTTCTATGGATTTTCAAAGTTCTAGATCTGAACTTGGATCTTCATGAATCAACTGATTCAAGAGATGAAATAGAGAGATTGAGAGATTTAAGATGAGGATCATACCTCCTAGGATCAAAGATTAGTGAAGAAAAAACAAGTTTTCAATCAAAAACTTCAACTTTTGAAGATCAAACTAGGGTTTTTGTGAAGAACTTTTGATGAACACTCAAGAACTCATGAAGAACATGAAGAACAAGTGAGAGAAAGAAGAGAGAGAGTTAAGGCCGAAAGGCTAGTGAGAGAGTGGGAGAGGTATTTATATTTTCATTCTATGGCAAACTTGTAAATAAGCAAAAAGGGTAATTTGGTGATTCCTTCAAAGACTAGGGGCATTTTGGTCATTTCCCTTATAAATATCTAGATATTTCTAAAAATGTAATGATGACATTGGTGAGTCACGGCACACCTTCCTAGATGAATCTTATCCATAGCGGGTCACGGTAAATCCCTTTACAGCTCCAATCGTCTCCCAGTTCGAGTATTCGCCTGAATATAATATATTACAGTTCGTCAGGACGGATTTTATCAAAGATGTAAAGAATAAAATCCCGAGACTTACTGTCTCGTTACGAGTCCAATTTAGGTCTCAATAGTAGAAAAAGGCTACTATCCGTGAAAAACACAGACCGGGCTCCGTTTAAGCTTTCGCCCGAAACTTAACCATGGCTTTCTATGGTTGTGTAGGGCATTCCTACCTGCTCGAACAAAATATAAGTTCATAAATACTGAATAATTAGGAAAACTCGAAAATTGAGGTGTTACATTTCTTATACTCATAAGTTTCGACCATGAAGAGAAAATTGGGCTAGGAATTGATTTGGTTTTCCATCACTTGGATTCAAAGACAATAGGAAAGGTAAGTATGGAATCAAGAGTCAGAAATCAAAAATTGAACAAAAATACTATTCATTCATCTCCCCTAGGGTTCGGCCATCTTTAGAAGAATAGCCTAGGATGAGAGTTTGATCATATGCTCTTGGATTTAGGTAGAGGATGATGAAGCTAGCTCAAAGAAAATGGTTTCCCATTAAAAGGATTTTTCTACAATTTCCTATGATTTTTTGAAGTTTTGGATCATAAACTTGAAAACTATGAAATCAAGATTTCAAAATTGAAATAGGAAGAGATTCATGAAGATTAGAGATCATAGAAGTGATCTTAACTAAGAAATGATGAAGATTGGTCAAGGATTCAAGTTTTTCTTCAAGGATTTCAAGCTTTTCTCTAAGAAAAATGGAAGCTTTGTTCAAGGAAGAAGATGAAGTCTTGGAGACTCATTTTGGGGCTGTTCTATGCATTGGTTAGGGGGCTGGAATGTCCTTAAATTAACTCACTTAAAGGCATTTTGATCATTTCCTTCAAGGAGCAAAATGTCATTAAAGAAAAGGTTAGGGGTATTTTGGTCATTTCGCGTCCAGATATTTTTGAGCTTCATGATGACTCTAGAACGCTTTCCCAAGTGATTTGACATGATGTGACATCAAGATTATCCGTTTGCGAGTCCCGGTAAATCCATATGCGGCTCCGTTCGTCACCCAATTGTGGATTTCGCTCGAAAAAAAGTCAGGAAGTGATATTTGGGAAATTTAACCAAAACGTAGAGAATCGAATTCTAAGACTTACTGTCTCGTTTACGGGTCAATCTGAGGTCCCATGAGCAGTAAAATCTTATTGGCAATGGAAAAACGCAGACTTGGCTCCGTCTGAGTTTTCAGCTCAAAATTTAATCGCAACTTCGTACGATAGAGTTGAGCATGAATATGGTCTCGAATTATTTTATTTCCCTCTCTAGACCCTTTGATAAAATACAAACATATAAATACTGATTAATTAGTATTGGGGAGTTTGAAAAATCGGGGTGTTACAGTTACTCTGATATACACGTACTTTAGCAGAGCCTTAATATCAGTTTGTTTTCGCGTTTTATTCTTTCCATTGCGTTTCGTCTTAATAAAGCGTGTTAACGTTGATAATACGGTTTAAGGCTTAGTTAAATATCTTAGGTTCTTCAATGGGACGGCGGGTCGTCTCATTTAGTGGTATCAGACCAGTTCGATTCTAATATCGAACTGTGGTATAGGAAATGTACTGGCTTGATAAATTGGATCCACATTGGATACCGACTGTGTTAGAAGTTGAGTAGAGTGTCCGATACGTGAGTTATCTTCTGTGATGACTGTTTCCATTGTGGCGAGATGGGCCACTATGATAGTGATTATCGGTGAGGAGGTACTGGGAGAAGTCAAGTTCAACGGCGAGACGAGAGTCTCAAAATGCGGGAGCGAGACAACAAGTGGCAAGACAGCATAGCAGGCCGCAGATGACGGGAAGAGTGTTTGCTGTGAGAGGATCTTAAGCCTCTCGATGTTCCGATTTAATACGAGGTAAGTGCCTAGTAGCTGTGAGACTCTTATATGTTTTGTACCCATTCCTTTATATCATTAGCGTTTATGGATCATTTGAATTTTCCTGTTTCATCCTTACCATATGATTTGACTGTTTCTACACCTACGGGTGATTCCCTGATAACCGTATTTATCTGTTTAAAATGCACGGTTGTTTTAGAGAACCGATCTTTTCTTGTAGACATAGTCTGTCTGCCTATGCAGCAGATTGATGCTATCCTAGGCATGGACTAGCTTTTGGGCAACCATGTGGTATTAGACTGTTCAAATAAAACCCTCTGCTTTTTCGAGCAATCTGGATCATTGCCTGCCAGTGATGGTGTACCGGGTGGTGTACAATCAAGAGAGTGCATGGTGCTATTTTCTTTGGAAGCCGAGGAGACTCCGAGTCTACATGCTTTGCCGGTAGTGCGTGAGTTTCCAGATGTTTTCCCAGATGATGTGCCAGGATTACCACCCAAGAGGGAGATAGAGTTCGTGATCGATCTTGCACCTGGAGTCGGAACGATTTCGATAGCGCCCTATCGAATGTCCCTAACGAAGGCAGAGCTGAAGAAGCAATTAGACGACATGCTGAAGAAGCAGTTTATAAGACCAAGTGTTTCCTCGTGGGGAGCACCTGTATTGGTCATCAAGAAGAAGGACGGTAATTCAAGGTTATGTGTGGACTACCGACAGCTCAACAAAATGACGATCAAGAATAAATACCCGTTGCCAATGATTGACGATCTTATGAACCAGTTGAGGGGAGCAAGAGTATTCTGTAAGATTGATCTGAGATCCGGTTATCATCAGATAAGGGTGAAAGAAGATGATATACTGAAGACGGCTTTCAGGAGTCGGTACGGGCACTACGAGTATCTAGTTATGCTTTTTGGTGTGACTAATGCTCCTACAGTGTTCATGGACTATATGAATAGAATCTTCAGATCGTACCTTGATAAATTTATTGTTATTTTTATCGATGACATCCTTGTCTACTCCTCAGACAAGGAAGAGCATCAAGAACATTTGAGGGTTGTACTTCAAGTTCTTAAGGACCGACAACTCTATGCCAAGTTTTCTAAGTGCGAGTTCTGGCTAAAGGAGGTACAATTCCTTGGACATGTGATCAACAAAGATGGTATAGCAGTAGATCCTACAAAAGTAGAAGTTGTGGTTAAGTGGGAAAGCCCTAAGAGGATAAGCGAGATCAGAAGCTTTCTTGGGCTTGCGGGATACTACAGGAGGTTTATCAAGGGATTCTCGAAGATTACGTTACCTCTCACGCAGTTAAAAAGGAAAGGAAAAGCATATGCATGGACAAAAGAGTGTGAGGCTAGTTTCCCAGAGCTGAAAAGGAGGCTAACTACATCTTCGCCGCTAGTCTTGCCAGATCCATCAATGTTGTTCGATGTGTACTGTGACGCATCGCATCAAGGTTTGGGTTGCCTGCTCATGCAAGAGAGGAAAGTAGTGGCCTATGCTTCCAAACAGGTAAAAGTGCACGAACGGAATTACCCAACCCATGACCTGGAGTTGGCGGCAATAGTGTTTGCATTGAAAATATGGAGACACTATTTCTATGGCGCTAAATTTAGTGTATTTAGCGACCATAAAAGTTTAAAGTATTTGTTCGACCAAAAGGCGTTGAACATGCAGCAGAGGAGATGGATGGAATTCATAAAGGATTATGTATTTGATCTATAGTACCAGTGAGGAAAGGCCAACGTGGTAGCAGATGGATTGAGTCGGAAATATTTGCATATGTCGGCTCTGATAGTGAAAGAGCCAGAATTGTAAAAGCAATTCAGAGA
Source organism: Ammopiptanthus mongolicus (assembly GCA_039655645.1). NCBI lineage: Eukaryota > Viridiplantae > Streptophyta > Magnoliopsida > Fabales > Fabaceae > Ammopiptanthus > Ammopiptanthus mongolicus. The sequence continues at coordinate 51,476,778 of CM077351.1, read as the reverse complement.
TCTGAACTTGGACGTGCAGTGGTGTAAGGATAAGATAAGTTTAGGAATGGTCACTATCATTAGTGATTTTCTGAACTTGATCAGGAAAATGCAAGGGGAAGATCAGTACCTACAAGAAAGGAACCAGATGGTAGAAGAAGGAAAGATTTCAGAGTTCAAGATAGGTGCTGATGGAATCCTGAAGTTTGGAGACAGGATATGCGTGCCTAAGGATAGCAAAGTTAGGAACATGCTCTTGGAACAGGCACACAAGAGTAAGCTAAGTTTCATCCCGGATCTACAAAGATATACTAGGACCTAAAGGGAATGTTTTGATGGCCTGGGATGAAGAAGGAAGTAGCGGAGTATGTCCAATCCTGTCTGGTGTGTCAAAAGGAAACGATTGAGCACCAGAAATCAGCAGGGTTATTGCAATCACTGGACGTCCCAGAATGGAAATAGGATAGCATTGCAATAGATTTTGTTTCCAGACTACCAAGGACGTAGAGGAAGTGTGATGCAATTTGGGCAATCGTTGACAGGCTTACGAAATGTGCTCATTTCTTGCCGATCAACCAAATATATTCTTTGGAAAGGTTAACCCAAATTTACATCAAGCAAGTGGAGAAATTACATGGGGTACTTTTAAGTATAATTTCGGACAGGGACTCGAGATTTACTTCAAGATTTTGGCAGAGTTTAAACAGTGCTTTGGGAACAAAGCTAAGGATGAGTTCAGCCTATCATCCGCAGACGGATGATCAGTCTGAAAGGACAATTCAATCGTTGGAGGATCTTTTAAGAGCATGTGTTTTGGAAAACACAGGAAATTGGGACGAGTTCCTTCCACTGATTGAGTTCACGTACAACAATAGTTTCCACTAGAGTATTAGCATGGCGTCATACGAGGCACTGTATGGACGAAAGTGCAGAACACCGCTCTATTGGTATGAAACCAGGTAGAATCAGTTGATAGGACCAGAAATGGTGCAGCGAACGACGGAGCAAGTTAAGAAAATTCGGGAAAGGATGAAAGTCGCACGGGATCGGCAAAAAAGTTATAGTGACAAGAGGAGGAGGTCTTTGGAGTTCTAGGAAGGCGATCATGTCTTTATGAGAGTCACTCCAAGAACCGGAATCGGTAGGGCAATCAAATCCATAAAGCTTACACCTAGATTCATTGGACCATTTCAAATTCTTCGCCGAATTGGTCCAGTTGCCTACCAAATTGCCTTACCTCCCAACCTATCCAATATTCATAACGTATTTCATGTATGCCGACTTAGTAAAAACCATCCTGATCCATCACAAGTGATAGAGCCTGAATAAATCTAGATAACGGAGAACCTGGAATATGAAGCACTGCCTGTACGAATCGAGGACAAGAGGGTGAATGAACTCCGTGGAAAGCGGATTCCCTTAGTCAAGGTCATATGGGATGCTACAACAGGAGGTGCCACTTGGGAACGTGAAGAAGATATGCAGCCGCGATATCCATATTTATTCTGAGATACGTCGAATTTTGAGGACGAAATTCTTTTAAGGGGGTAGTAATGTAACGCCCCGTTTTTTTTAAAAAAGTTTTTTAATATTAATTAAACAGTATTTATGTGTTTGTATTTTATTAGAGGGTCTAGAGAGTGAAATAAAATAAACTGAGGGCGTAGTCAAGGTCTACGCTATAGTAGGAAGCTACGGTTAAATTTTGGGTCGAAAACTCGGACGGAGCCCGGTCTGCGTTTTTCACTGACTGTAGTGTTTTACTACTATAAAGACCTAATTTTGACCCGTGAATGAGACAGTTAGTCTTATAATCACGTTTCCTATCTTTTTGCTAAAATTGGTTTCGCGCTTTCAAAATCAGAATTATAATAAACTATTCAGGCCAATTCTCAATCGGGTGACCAACGGAGCCGAATAACGATTTAACGGGACCCACTAATGGATAAATTGATGTCACATCAAGTCACATCACCTAGGAATGTGTGCCTATATCATGATGGTTTTCAGAAAATATCTGGACGCGAAATGACCAAAATGCCCTTGAACTTCCATGAAATCACCATAAAACCTATGGTGAAATGACACAATTGCCCTTAAGTGAATTTTTAACCTCCTTATCTCTCCTTTCCCTCTTCCTCAAGCCCCCCTCCTTCCTTCTTTCTCTCTTCATCTTCTTTCTTCTTCTTCTTCATTTCCTCCACCATTTTCTCCAAAACTTCTTCCAAACATTCAAGATTTTGGTGAAAGCAAGTTGATTTCTCACCTAGCTTTGTCATTGTTGCTATAAAAATGGTTGATGAGCTTGTGCAAGTATACACAATCGTTAACAAGTAATATAGTGTAAGAGAGATCGTTCCCACGAGGATTATATGGTGATTCAAGTACAAGTTTTTGTATTAATGGTTCTATTAATCAAGATTAACAAAGAGTAACAGATAATTTGTGTGTGTATCCAGGACAGTTTCGGTAAAAACAAATGCTAGAGCAATAAAAACGGATTTGATAACAGAATGGGTAAAACAGCTACGGGGAAGTATCCCTTGCAACTTCAGTCTAGTTCAGTTATGCGTTTGCAAGGCTACGGCAATTTGGCTTCAGGAAATGAAAGTTTGTTTTCCAACAGTCTGAGATGAACTTCACTAAACGTCTTCTATTCCTAGGTCCATATTAGTTACATTCACGCCTCACTTAAGCTCGTTCCAGCTAGCCTAAGAGTTAGAATGTTCATTCCTAATTTATTCTTCATCATAATTTTCCAATTAATGATTTTACTCTTATCTATAAAACAGTTCTGCTACACTTAGCTTTTCCAAGCAGCCGTGAGCTCAAGTTTTAACTAAGGTGATCAAGCTCAATTAAAACACAACCAAATCAGATTTATAGAAAATGCAATAGCAAAGCATAACATAACATTCACTAGAAATCCATTACAAGTTCAACATCCCATAGCTACAAAAGGTTTAGCTCATATTGAGCTTACAGAAACAAAGAGACAAATAAAAAATGGAAGAAGAAGAAGCCATTACAAGAGAGGAGAGAGAGAGAGAGGGGCGCAGCTCTGTCCTTGCTCCAGTAGGGAAGATTTTTCTGTGTACCCTTTTTCTCGCCTCTTGTCCCCTTTTTAGGGTTCTTTTTCCAGCCTGTCTCAAGGCCCTTTCCTCTCTCATCCTTTTTGGGCTATAAACTGATTAGGACAAGTGTCCTTGGCCCAATTCCCTAACTTTAATGCACCAAACACCAGCCCCACGTGTAGGACATTGTCCTCATCAGTTAAGGATCACTCAATGTGTAAGAGAATGTTTTGAGCCTTTGTCCCTGTGCACCGTCAGCTTCAGCTACAATTGCTATAGCAAATCCCAGAGCAACGTCTCCAGTTCAGCACCTGATTCTCCAAAAACTGCCCTGAACAGAAACTCTCAATTAACTACCCAAAAACAGTTCTAAACAACACCAAAACATTAAAACTCGCAAAAGACTCTTACAAAACACACTTTACACAAAATCACACTAAAATACTAAAAACATAAACTCCAAAGTACTCAAAGACCACAAAAACACGAGCCAAAAAGGTATAAATAAGTCTTCATAACAAGAGTTATCACACCCCCAAACTTGAATCATTGCTTGCCCTCAAGTAATGGAAACAAAAGAAACTAAAAAGAAAAGACACAAAATATTTTATTTTTTTTATTTTTATTTTTTATTTTTTTTATTTTTTTTTTAACCTCGACACATGTGCTCAAATTGGCTCAAACACAAAACTTTCTTCTTTGAAAACCAATTTCTTCATAAGGCATACATGACAATGCATCGACATTCATGAAGTTCAATCAAGCAAGCATTCATGGCTGTTCTCGTTTTCACTCTCAGCAACATGCTACAGCACTAAGCTCTCATAACAGTGTATTCTTCCTCTCTTCTCAAGCTAAGATAGGTGCTCTCAATCATCATTCAAATGCATACTCAAACACGACCTTGACAAGCTTCTAAACACACCACTCACAATCAAAGTTGCACACTGCTAGAGGACTTTATTTGGTTGCAATGGGGCTTGGGTTCAGGTAGGAACAGTTCTGGGAAGGTGGCTACACTAGATGGAGCTTAGGTATGCTTCCTCTTTTTGCTTCTCAACTATTTCTTTCATGGCCCAGCTCACACAAGTCAGGGAGGACTTTTTGATCTTTTTCATTTTGTTTACCTCTTTGAATTCGGTTTCCTCCTTTGTACCCTCAGAGCAGTTGTTGCAACATTTTAGCATTTTTTTTTCTTGCAACTGCTCTGCTTTTTTTTTTTTTTATAACAAACCATTGCTTTTTACCAGCAACAGTTCAATTTCTGATATTCTGGCACATAACAACTGCATGGCACCCCCAAACTTAAAACCGTGCTAGCCCGCGAGCACCCCCAAACTTATGGTACAGCATGGAAACTCAGGAAGCACACCAGCCACTCCAACTAGTGAGGACAGTGGTTTTCCATAATATGGCTTGTAATGTGGGTTCAGTAGAAACAAAGGGCTTGCAGGCTCAAAGGGGTTCACACAAAGGTAGTATCCAAGGGTAGGCTATTTAGGCAATACTAGGCTCAAGAAAACAAAATGTGCCTCTAGCAAAAGTGTGTGCAGCAGAGATGTGTACACGTATGAAAGCAGCAAGGCAAAATCAGAGAATGATGCATGAGAATGGTATTCACAGAGAAAGAAGGATAAAGATGTTCTGGCCCAAAAGCTCACAAGGTAGATCAAAAATTCTAAAGCATGTGCCGCGAGTGTCAAACAATTACATCCAAGCATACAGGCTAGAAAGACAACAATGAAGCCAAAATTGCCATAGAGATGCACTAGTGAAATATTAAAACAGAAAAGCTGCATTAAGCAAAACCCCAGGATGGGGATGGTGGAGCACATGGTGGAGGAAAACAGACAGGATGTTAAGCTGACAAAAATGGCAACTGCATGCTATAAGGGGAACAAAATAAAACAGCAACAACAACATAAACCACAAACCAGAAAAAAAAAAAAACCAAAAAGGGAAACAAGGAAACTCCTGATAGGGTTGCTGCAACAGGTTGCAGCAACAGGCTGTGATGTGCTCAAATGCTCAACTTCCTGATGCGGGAGCTCTTCCTGCTCCCTGTTGCAGTGGTCGTTTTCTTGCTTGCGGGGGTTGAAGGTCCCCAATTCTTTCACAAAAACCAAGTCTTCTTGGTTCTCTTCATCAGCAGCTGAGGCTACTGTATCCTCTGCACTTCCCCTGCCCCCTCACTCTCTGCCGTAGATGGCTGGTGACCCTTGCCCTTGATAGCACGTTGTTCAGGCAGCCTACGCTGTCTTGTGGCAAGAGGGACATTGTCCTCCTCATCCTCATCAGAGGCAGGGTAATCAGCGGCTACTTTGGTGATCAAATCTCGAAGAAGGGTGGCTAGAATTTTCTTCTTAGGAGTGCGAGAGGGGGTAAGGGTTGTTGTTATTGCGTCGGGCTCAGTTTCTTCAGGCTCTGCTGCAGTCGCAGCCCCCAAGTCCGGCAAGGGGCTTGCACTTCGCTTTCTCTTGTTACGGCTGATTGCTTCAGTGGTGGTGGTGGGTTTGTGCTGTTGTGAAGGAGCTGGTGGCATCCAGTCAGAAGAGTCTGAGTCATCCGGGACTGCTGTGGCACTGGGACTATTATGCTGCCCAGAGGTGTGATGCAGATCAGGGAGAATATTTAGTGGAAACTGTGGAATGGGGTGCACCTTCTTCCATTGGTTAAGCTCCAGCACCCGTTGCTGCCATTTAAACTGATCCAGAGCAAATTGCCAATATAACTGCTGCTGTAGCATTTGTTGCTGCAGCAGTTGAGTCAGTGATTCCATCTTTTGTTCTAGCCCTGCAGAGCGGTCCTGCTGCTTTGAGGGCTCCCCTGGTTCCATAATCCGCTCTTTGTCTTTGGCCTGGCTTGCTTTAGCTGAGTTGGAGATGAATTGATTGATTAAGGCAATATCAATGCTTCCTGCATTTCTCTCCTCCACTTCCCCTTTTCGAAGCTCGACGCCAAATCGCTTGCATAGGTCAGTGATAAAGCAGGGGAAAACCAATTGGCCTTTCGTGCTCATGGCACAAGTGGAGATCTCCTGCTGAATCAACCTCCCCACATTTATTTTCCTTCCCTCCATTATGCAGTAGAGGAGCACCAAACGTTCCTTCTTAACAGTTTCCGTGTGCGCAGTGGGGGAGAGCTTATGCCGAAGGAAGTGATACCAAACCTTGGCAAAGGGCTGCAACGCAGACCTTGCTACTTTCAGCTGGTTTCCGGAAGTTGGGAGCCATTGCGTCCCTGGGACCGTCACAGCGTCCTTCATAGCAGTTAGTTGCTCTACAATGGCCTTTGTCAGTAAAGGTTGGTACTCATCGTCCTCTTCAGCCAAGTTCAGCTTTAAGTTGATGGTCTTAGCAGAGAAACTGACCTTGCACCCTCTTACCATGGAGTGGGTTTGTTCGGCACCTCCAGTGTTCGCATAGAACTCGCGAACAAAAGATGTGCAGAACCCAGTTGGGTGGCCAGCAAAATTTTTCCACTTGTGCTGGTCAATCACTATAGCAATTTCGGCAGGGAGGCCATAAGAAGCCTTGGAGGAGATGGCGAAACCTTTCTCTGCATGAGGTTCTCTGAGCGCAGTAACATTACTGTACCGAGCTGCAGCTTCGGCGTAAACAAACACTTCATACCCCTCAGACTCATCACTTGCGGTGGGTTTGCTCTGCTTCACAGCGGTATGCTTGATGCGAGGCATGGTTTGGGCGAAGATGAGGGGAAGAGAGGAAGGTAGGGCAACAGAAGAGATTTGGGGGAGGACTGAAGGCGTTAGGGTTCGGGTGGTGAAGGCAGTGGGTTGCGTGTGGGAAGGAAGGAGAAGGTGGGGGCTTTATGAAAAGATTTGACGGCAGAGTGTGGTGATTGATGCGGGTGGTTAGGAGTGTGTGGCTAGGGAGAGGCGCGAATACCCAGGGAGAATAAGTGGTCTGCGGGTTCCCCTCTAACTTTTTCGGATGTGTTGCACCTGGTTTGAGCGTGACATGACCTCTTCCCCCAAAACCCAACACAATCCTGAATCAGCTACATGGGCCCCCAACCTTTTTCAACCCAATATACAATCATGGCACCACCGGGACAGTTTTACCACCTTCAGCCACATCTCCAATTTCTTTGTGTTCTGCTAACATAGTTAGTGCTAAAGAAAACGAAAACAAAAAACAATAACAAAATAACATCTAAAATTAAGGAAAATGAAAATTGGCTGGGCTGCCTCCCAGTAGCGCTTGGTTTATAAGTCCTCAGCCTGACTCAGTGCATGTTGAACATTCAAGGATCAGCCATTACTGTGGTGGCCAGTGCCTTAGCAAATGGCTCACCCCAGTAATGTTTGACCCTTTGCCCGTTTACCTTGAAGGTCCTACCAGAGGCTATGTCAAGCAGCTCCATAGCCCTATGAGAGTGGGCATGAACTATTGTGAAGGGTCCAGACCATCTAGATTTGAGTTTTCCTGGAAACAGCTTCAATCTGGAATTAAAGAGCAATACTTGCTCTCCTGGTGCAAAGTCTCTCTTCTGGATCTTTCGATCATGCCAAGCTTTTGTCTTAGCCTTGTAGAGTTTTGCCCCCTCATACGAAAACATCCTATGTTCTTCAAGCTCATTGAGCTGCAGCATTCAAGCTGCCCCAGCCTGGGCTAGCTCCAGATTTAGTTTTTTTACTGCCCAGAAGGCTTTATGCTGCAGCTCAATGGGCAAATGGCATGCCTTTCCATAGAACAACCTATAGGGTGACATTCCTAAGGGGGTTTTGTAGGCAGTCCTATATGCCGAAAGAGCATCTTCCAAGTGCAGGGACCAATCTTTTCTAGTTGGATTCACCATTTTTTCCAAAATTCTTTTTATTTCCCTGTTGGACAGCTCTGCCTGCCCATTTGTCTGCGGATGGTATGCTGTAGCCACTTTATGTCTCACCCCATATTTTGTGAGGACTCCATTAAAAAGCTTGTTGCAGAAGTGTGTACCTTCATCACTGATAAATGCCCTTGGTGTGCCAAATCTTGTAAAAATATGCTTTTGAACAAACTTCACAACAGATCTAGCATCATTTGTAGGGAGAGCTACAGCTTCCACCCATTTTGACACGTAGTCTACAGTTACCAGAATATATAAATTTCCAAAGGAAGGGGGAAAAGGACCCATGAAGTCTATGCCCCACACATCAAACAACTCTACTTCCAAGATGGAATTGAGGGGCATCTCGTGTCTATCTGAAATATTTCCCACCCTTTGGCATTTGTCGCAGCCCTTGGCAAAGCAGTAGGCATCTTTAAATAATGTAGGCCAAAAGTATCCGGCCTGGAGGACTTTGGCAGCCGTCCTCATTCCTCCAAAATGTCCCCCACATGGGGATGAATGACAATGTAAGAGAATAACCGGGACTTCTGTCTCTGCTACACACCTTCTAAGCAAATTGTCAGCACAGTGCTTATACAAGTATGGCTCGTCCCAGTAGAACTGTTTTGCCTGATGGAAGAACTGTTTTCTTTGTTGTGGACTGAAATCTGTAGGGACAATTCCACTGGCCAGGTAGTTCACCAGGTCAGCATACCATGGTGTTTCAGCATCTTCCATGGACAGCAACTACTCATCAGGGAACAGTTCATTGATCTCAGAATTCTTTGTGGCTCCATTCCCCTCAGACAGTCTTGACAAATAGTCGGCCACCTGATTTTCAACTCCCTTCTTATCCCTAATTTCCAAGTCAAACTCTTACAGCAAGAGCACCCACCTAATCAGTCTTGGCTTTGCATCTTTCTTGGCAATCAAGTATTTGATGGCAGCATGATCAGTATAGACAATCACCTTTGTTCCAACAAGGTAGGGTCTGAACTTGTCAAAGGCAAACACAACAGCCAACAACTCTTTCTCTGTAATGGTATAGTTCAATTGAGCTTCAACCAATGTTTTGCTGGCATAATATATAGAGTGAAACACCTTATCCTTCCTTTGGCCTAGAACTGCTCCCACTGCGAAATCACTAGCATCACACATCAACTCAAATGGCATAGACCAATCAGGAGCAGTTATGACCGGTGCAGTAATGAGGGCCTTCTTCAGGATTTCAAATGCTTCCAAACAGGTTGGAGCAAAATCAAAGATTCTATCATGCTCTAGCAACTGGCATAGGGGCTTGGAGATTTTGGAGAAATCCTTAATGAATCTTCTATAGAACCCAACATGTGCTAAAAAACTTCCCACTCCTTTAACTGAGGTAGGTGGTGGCAGCTTTTCAATGACCTCTATCTTGGCTTTGTCTACCTCCATACCCTTCTTAGACACCTTGTGACCCAACACAATTCCTTCCTGAACCATAAAGTGATATTTTTCCCAGTTTAGCACCAAATTAGTTTCCTCACAACGAGCCAAGACCTGTTCCAGATTTTCAAGGCATTCCCGGAATGACTCTCCAAACACTGAGAAGTCATCCATAAAAATTTCCACAGATTTTTCAATAACATCCGAGAAAATGGCCATCATGCATCGTTGGAACGTTGCTGGGGCATTACAGAGGCCAAAAGGCATTCTTCGAAAGGCAAAAGTGCCATAGGGACAAGTAAAGGTAGTTTTTTCTTGATCTTCAGGTGCTACAGCAATTTGATTGTAACCCGAGTATTCGTCCAAAAAGTAATAGAACTCTTTCCCAGAAAGTCTATCCAACATTTGATCAATAAAGGGCAAGGGGAAGTGATCTTTTCTGGTGGATTTATTCAATTTTCTATAATCCATGCAAATCCTCCATCCTGTGACTGTTCTGGTGGGGATTAGTTCATTTTTCTTGTTAGCCACAACTGTTATTCCCCCTTTCTTTGGTACACACTGGATTGGACTTACCCACACACTGTCAGAGATGGGATATATAATCCCAGCATCCAGCCATTTGATGATCTCCTTCTTTACCACCTCCTTCATTATAGGATTCAGTCTCCTCTGGCTTTCTATACTATTCTTGGCTTCAGACTCTAGCAATATTCGATGCATACACACAGTAGGACTAATGCCTTTGATATCTGCCATTTGCCAACCGATTGCTTTCTTGTGTCGTCTCAAGGTTTCTATCAAACTGTTCTCTTAATTAGTAGTTAGGAAGGAGGAACACAGGCAAGGTTTCCATAGCTCCCAAATAAACATATTTCAAATGAGCTGGGAGCTGTTTCAGCTCCAAAACAGGTGGCTTTACAACTGAAGGTATGTTGTCCTTGAAAGTCTCATCAGTGACTTCCAATGATTCAAATTTTCTAGCCCACATAGGTTGCCTTGCAGTGCAATCCTTTTTTTCAGAAAGTTCTTCCAACAAGGGATCATCAGTACCTGATTCATACTCATCATCACTCAATTCTGTTCTTCCTATCAGGAACTGTCGTTGCAACAAATCATCGAATGACTGCACAAACGAAAATTCTTCTACTCCTTCTTCAGGATACCTTAAGGCATTGAACACATTGAAAGTCACATGTTGATCATTAACCCTCATGGTCAACTCTCCCTTTTGTACGTCAATGAGAGTTCTTCCTGTAGCAAGGAAGGGCCTACCCAGAATAATAGGAACTTCCCTATCTGCTTCACAGTCCACCCGGGAACACAAACTTATCTACTTTTATCAGTACATCATCGATCTTTCCTTCTGGATATGCAATAGATCTGTCTGCTAGTTGAAGTGTCACAGTGGTTGGCCTGGCATCCCCAATGTCCAATCGTTTAAAAATCGACATAGGCATTAAGTTGATGCTAGCACCTAAATCACACAGTGCTCTGCCAAAGTAGGTATCTCCAATAGAACAGGGAATGGTGAAACTTCCCGGGTCCTTCAACTTGGGAGGTACTTTGGCTTGGAGCATCAGGCTGCATTCCTTTGTCATGGCAACTGTTTCAAACTCCCCCAGCCTTCTCCTCTTTGTTAACACATCTTTCATGAACTTGGTATAGTTAGGCATCTGCTGCAAAGCTTCAACCAAAGGTATATTGATGTGCAACTGCTTTAGAATCTCCATGAACTTGCTAAACTGCTTGTCTTGTTGTACTTTCCTCAACCTTTGAGGAAAAGGGGGGTGGTCTTTCTGGACTGAATTTAGGCAAGGGTTCAGCTTCTGGAATATCCTCAGGCTTCCTAGCAGTTCTCTCAGTTGTTTTCTCAACAATTTCACCTGTTGTTGGAATAGTCTCAGTGTCTCCAATTTGCACCTTGCTCTTTTTCTCTACCATGGCTGGTAATTCAGTTCCACTTCTCAATTGTATTGCCTTGCAGTGCTCCTTACCAAGAGGGCTTGAGGATGAAGGAGTTTCTGTAGAAGATGGCAGAGATCCACTGGGTCTGCTGTTCAGTGCATTGGCCAGCTGGCCTACCTGATTCTCAAGATTCCTCATGGATACTCCTTGATTCTGGAACTGTGCCTTAGTTTCTGACATGAATGCTTTTAAGACAGCTTCCAGGGACATTTCTTGAGCTGCCGGTTGTGCTTGCTGTTGTGGCCTTGGTTGCTGACTTGTGAATCCAGAGGGAGCGGTTGTGGACCGGGCAGGAAAGTTTGAGTTCCATGGCGGAGCGTTAGCATTGTTATTCCACGAAAAACTTTGAGGTTGCCTGTTCCCTGGATTATTGAAATAGGGTTTATCTCCCTTGCTGTCCCTGTAGCTAACATAATTAGCAGATGCTGGATTGCTGAAACAGTCTTCAAACAAATGTTCTCCTCCACAATACACACAAGAAACAGTTTCAGCTTGGTGCACCTGTTGTTCATTTACCACTGCTTCAGTTACAGCTGCTTGAGATGTCTGGTTGTTCTTGTTTGTAATCGCTAGGTTTTTCACCATGTTAGTTAAGGAAGCCAACTGAGCAGTAAGTGCTGTAACGCTACTCGCTTCATGCATTCCTGCAGCAGTTGTGCTTTTTCCAGAGGTCAGCCTAGCAGTAGGCCACTGATAACTGTTAGCAGCAATACTTTCAATCAATTCATATGCTTCATTATAGGACTTGTTAAGAAGAGTGCCTCCTACAGAAGCATCAAGCATCATTCTTGCAGATGGCAACACTCCATTGTAGAAGTGCTCCATCTGAATGCATATTGGAATGCTGTGATGGGGGCATCTCTTTAAAAGCTCCTTAAATCTCTCCCATGCTTCATATAAAGGTTCATCATCAAGTTGCTTGAAGGAGGTTATATCATTTCTCAGCTTCGCATTCTTCATGGGAGGAAAGAATTTGGTCAAAAACTTCTCAGCCATCCTATTCCATGTATTAACAGAATTGGGTTCCATAGAATTTAGCCAATTCTTAGCCTTGACAGCCAAAGAAAATGGGAACAGTCTTAATCTGAAGGAATCGTCAGTGACTCCTGGATTTCTGAAATTATTAGCCACAGTTAGGAACTGCTTCAGGGGCAAATGAGGGTCCTCGGTTGCAGCACCACTGTACTGCCCAATTGCTTGCAGCATTTGGAACATAACCGGCTTGAACTCAAAATGCCCAGCTGTTATTTCGGGCACCACTATGCCTGTGTTCATTGCTGCCGGATCAAATAGGGCATAACCTCTGATAGAACTGGTTCAATCATTGGCTAACGCCATGCTATTAGGTTCATCACCCATTTCAGAGTTGTTAGAACTAGTGGCAGTGGAGGAGTAGTCAGGGGTATCAGGAACCGATCGCCCCAACTCGACTAAGCCCTGGTTCTGCCTGTTCAACCTTCTAAATGTTCTTTCAATTTCTGGGTCTAGTTGGAACTCGGGAGCGCTATGCCTACGCATACAGAGTAAAGTACCTGTTGCTATAGCGAAACACTCCACAGATCAGTAGTCTCAACTAATAGAACTATCAATTTAAAACTTTTTAATTAAACACCATTACAAATCCCCGGCAACGGCGCCAAAAACTTGTTGCTATAAAAATGGTTGATGAGCTTGTGCAAGTATACACAATCGTTAACAAGTAATAAAGTGTAAGAGAGATCATTCCCACGAGGATTATATGGTGATTCAAGTACAAGTTTTTGTATTAATGGTTCTATTAATCAAGATTAACAAAGAGTAACAGATAATTTGTGTGTGTGTATCCAGGACAGTTTCGGTAAAAACAAATGCTAGAGCAATAAAAACGGATTTGATAACAGAATGGGTAAAACAGCTACGAGGAAATATCCCTTGCAACTTCAGTCTAGTTCAGTTATGCGTTTGCAATGCTACGGCAATTTGGCTTCAGGAAATGAAAGTTTGTTTTCCAACAGTCTGAGATGAACTTCACTAAACGTCTTCTATTCCTAGGTCCATATTAGTTACATTCACGCCTCACTTAAGCTCGTTCCAGCTAGCCTAAGAGTTAGAATGTTCATTCCTAATTCATTCTTCATCATAATTTTCCAATTAATGCTTTTACTCTTATCTATAAAACAGTTCTGCTACACTTAGCTTTTCCAAGCAGCCGTGAGCTCAAGTTTTAACTAAGGTGATCAAGCTCAATTAAAACACAACCAAATCAGATTTATAGAAAATGCAATAGCAAAGCATAACATAACATTCACTAGAAATCCATTACAAGTTCAACATCCCATAGCTACAAAAGTTTTAGCTCATATTGAGCTTACAGAAACAAAGAGACAAATAAGAAATGGAAGAAGAAGAAGCCATTACAAGAGAGGAGAGAGAGAGAGAGGGGCACAGCTCTGTCCTTGCTCCAGTAGGGAAGATTTTTCTGTGTACCCTTTTTCTCGCCTCTTGTCCCCTTTTTAGGGTTCTTTTTCCAGCCTGTCTCAAGGCCCTTTCCTCTCTCATCCTTTTTGGGCTATAAACTGATTAGGACAAGTGTCCTTGGCCCAATTCCCTGACTTTAATGCACCAAACACCAGCCCCACGTGTAGGACATTGTCCTCATCAGTTAAGGATCACTCAATGTGTAAGAGAATGTTTTGAGCCTTTGTCCCTGTGCACCGTCAGCTTCAGCTACAATTGCTATAGCAAATCCCAGAGCAACGTCTCCAGTTCAGCACCTGATTCTCCAAAAACTGCCCTGCATAGAAACTCTCAATTAACTACCCAAAAACAGTTCTAAATGACACCAAAACATTAAAACTCACAAAAGACTCTTACAAAACACACTTTACACAAAATCACACTAAAATACTAAAAACATAAACTCCAAAGTACTCAAAGACCACAAAAACATGAGCCAAAAAGGTATAAATAACTCTTCATAACAAGAGTTATCAGTCATCAAGGAGGTATAATTTCCATCCTTGAACTCTTAATCTCTCTATTTCTCCATTCAATTTCATGATCCATGGGATCTTAGGTTTTGAACCTTAAACTTCAAAAATCCATGAAAAATTGTAGAAAAATCCATTTAATGTCAAACCAATTTCCTTGAGCTAGTTTCATTGCTCTCTTTCGTTATCCAAGACCATGTAATCAAAGGAAACTTCCTCCCTATTTTTCTAGCAAGTGGCCGAAACCTTTTGGAAGAAAAAGCTTAAGTTTTGCTTCAAGTTTTTGAGTAAAAAGACTTACTCTAGTGTTGTGCATGCTTAAGGATCATTGATCCAAGAGTTGGTAGAATTTCAACACTTGTAGCCTATTTTAAAAAATTAGAGGCCGAACCCTAGTGTGTAGGAATTAGATAAATTTGTTGGATTTTGATTGATTTCTTATTGTGATCTGTTGTGAAGGATCAGACGGCATTCGATCGTTCGAAAGCGTGTACGACTGACAGTTGCAGCGCCGCAGTCAGAGTTGCACCAGGAAATTATTCAGGTAGGGAGAAAGAACTGCTTTCGTTGGGAAGGCAAGCTTAGTATAGAATGTATACATGTGTAGGGGAATCTTAAACCCTACTAGAGGTTGAGCCCTGGACAAAGTGCCTGGACCCTAGGTGTAGGTACCTTTGGTCTATCACCACTAAGACAATAATCTAGATGATGTGATTGATTGAGGTTGATGTGTTGAACTGTTTATGTGCTTATCTGTTAAGCTGTTATGTTGAAATACCTGTGTGATTAGTTGTTTCTCTGTCATCATGATGATATCTGTGTTGGCGTAATTACTGTTGTGATATTTTATTGTGATTGGCTGGATGATTTTTCATGAGAGTATGGTGAGTTGTGATGTTGTTCGGGTTGATACTGTCGTGGTCCTGACCATGGAGCTGTGACTCATAGACGTAAGGAGTTGCGATTTTGATGTTGATGATGATGATGATGTTGATGTTGATGTTGATATTGATGTGGATGCAGTGCATCGTGGTCGTGGCCGAGTGCTTAGGTGTGAGGTCCCGGTATCAACCTGTGAAGGATGTGTGTTGCATATCATAGCATTTCATACCACAACATATTTGTCCCAAAGGGGAATGTCCAATTGGTGACGTGATGTTTTTAATCCCGAGGCGGGATGTCCAGTTGGGGACGTGATGTTATCTCGATGGGGATGTCCAACTGGGGACGTGATGTATCGGCCGACATGCATATAGGGAAGTCATCATATACATAGGGACTATTATCCTCTTATAGGTTTATCTAAGAGATTGAAATTTGAGATGGTTGTGCTGTATGACTCAAGAGATGGGTGTCGTTGTGTTGTATGTTTTCTAAGTGTTGTGTGCTGCATGTACATATATGTGGTACTGATGCCCCTCATTTGATGATGCATGTTTCTTATCTCCCTGTACTTTCCCTGTGTGTTTATTTTATTTATGGGAAGACCCTGAGAAGGAACCAGTTGCTGAGGAGCTAGATGGCACTCCCTACGTGCCTGATGCCGGTGGACGAGTCACGGACCCTAGCCTCGAGAGGTTGGGAAGTGATCGTGGTTAGCTAGAGAGTTTTCTCTCGGCCTTTTTACGTATTTTGATTTTAGTATGTACAAATGCACTTTGAATGTATACATTATTACTGTAGCCCTACTGACAGGGCAACCGATGCATCTATGTATACTTCACGTTTGAACTGCATTACTCTAATATACGCATATTTTGGCAGAGCCTTAATATCAGTTTGTTTTCCCGTTTTATTCTTTCCGCTGCGTTTCGTCTTATTAAAGTGCATTAACGTTGATAATACGGTTTAAGGCTTAGTTAAATATCTTATGTTCTTCAATAGGACGGGGGTCGTGTGAAGCCTGTGTAATACTTTAAAACATATATATAATACTTTAATTTACCTGAAACTCTCTCCACCACAACTTCTTCACATCATCATCAACCTCGCCATAAGTGGCCCCTGGAGACTCGAACTTCTCTTTGATTATTTTTGATTTCTCATCAGTCGTAACCTTCGGTGGATACAACCCATGTATTTAAATAATATTATAATAATTTGTATTTCAACAATCATGCAATTGTGTATTTAAGTAATGATATAAAATTTAACTATTATATAGAAAATAACTTACTCCAGTCTGGATCTCTGGCATCTGCCCGTGGCGATGATGGTCCAACTGATGGTGGTGATGGCAATGGTGTAGATGTTGGCGCTCCAGGTGACGTCTCGACATCATGGACTGGGGTAGCAGCCTCAGCCATTTGCTAGTCAGAAGTGGGCATATCGATCGTGCGAGAAACTCTCCTACCACGACCTCTGCCACGACCATTACGACCGGCATCCCGACCACCTCTACCCCTAGTCGAGTCTGCCATCTGTATGAAAGAAATTGTTACATATCACAATTAACTAACTTTAAGAAAACGATCAATATAAAATTGCATATTTAAGAAAACAAACAACATAATTTACCTAATTAGACATATATGTATCATTAAATTCACCATCACTATCACTTGATGTATATATTCCCCTATCCAATTCTTTCAAGTCAAACTGATTCATAAACGTAGTATGAACTTCTTCTCTGTCGCCCCCAACATCCACAAGAGGATCATCAATGATGTCTGGCTCAATATGCTGTAACACGTTAAGCCCTTCATGAAGGACCCTATTGGAAACACAAAAAAGGGGTTGAATTGTGTTTTCTTAAGTTTTTTTAAAAGCTTTTTGTCAAGCAGATATGTTTTCACAAGGTTTGGACGCAAATACGTTGACAAACGCAGAGAGCGTGAACAATCAAAGGTTGGACGCTAGCTGTAATTGTTTACTTTTAATGATAAACGTTTTAAGAAAACATTTCAATATCAAATGTTAGTTATAAGCAAACTAAAGATGGAGATAATTAATGGAAACAAGAATAACACAGAGATATTATCTTGATTCACTCTTAACCCAAGAGCTATGTCCTGTCCCCTCTACGTGATAGCTTTTTCCACTATAAAAATCCTTTTTATAAGCATTCAACACCACTTCAGACAAGTATTCTGCACCTCTTCAAGCAGCCCTAAGTATTCTTTTACAGACAAGCCTTTTCAAGCTCAAGTATTCTTTTTCAGACAAGCCTCCCC